>CM066331.1:163642392-166042392 GCA_033807585.1 Hydrophis major | reverse complement strand
AATTAAATTCACCCATTGTCTCTAAATAAACTTTTTTTCTTTAGATCTTGCTTCCCCCCATTGAGGCTTCTCCTCCCCCCCTTTCTCTCTTGCTTATTCTTCTCCTTGCTCTTTTTACCCCTTTGTCTTTCCTCCTCCCTTTTCTTACTCCTTTTCCTTTGCTTTCTAACCTTGCCTCCACCTTTCCGCTCATTTTTCTCTTCTTTGGTCGTTTTTATAATTCTTAAAATCCCCTTTTTCTTATCCTTTTTCTCCTCCTCCCCGGAAAGAACCCATTGTTCATCAAAGATGGCTTCTTCTTCCTCTTCTTCTTTGTCCCAGTCCTTCTGCTGCGTAGTCAACTTTTCATAAGTACATAACGCCATTTCTAAGAATTGAAACAAAGTGCCCAAAGTATCTTCCTTTTTATATTTTTGATATTCAGTCTTTAGTTCATCCACAAGCGATGCCATTATGAAAAGAGAAACTTTTCCCAAAACAACCACAAGTATTTTTAATCAAAAATAATTCAAAAAAAGTTCCAAAAATTAATACTTTTCTTCCTTCTTCTCTTTCTCTTTCTGGGGTTAATGTTTAATCAGAGAGGTCCAATTACCATATACCTTTCTTTGGGATTCTAGGCAATCTCCTCCTTTTTCAGCTTCTGCTCCAATTTTTTTTCCTCTCCCTTCCCACTTGCAATATTAATTTTAAATAATCAGAAATCCATACCTCCAACAAGGGTTTTCCAATTTCTTAAGTTTTTCAATGTCCAAAAATCCTTTTGTCCCTTAGTTTCAACTCTCAAAACAATTCACTTTCAATGTCCAATATGTCCAAACATTTCTGCTGTTTCCATGGGGTGGGAGAGTAAAGAAAAAAAAAAGTTCCCTTTAACGGCTTCTCCGCCGCTTTCGATCTTCTTAGGGATACAATGTATCCTCCAGCAATTCAAACAGCTCAGTTCCAACCAATTTGAAAGATGTTACTTGACCCGGCTCAGACAGCACTTTCACTCTTCTTACTTCCTCCAGCGCAATCTTACCCGGTTGCTGGCTTCTTCGTGGCGGCCATTGCTGACCGCCGCTCCACCGCCTTGGGAAAAAGGGGTTTTTTTCCGGAAAAGGAGGGGGTCTGCGACACCCCCAACCCCCTGTCTGACTCCCCTCTCTCTTCAGCTGTCCCTACAGGGCAGCCATATCCCCCTGACCCATCTGGATCGGGGGTACCTCGGCGGCTAGCACAGCAGGAATCGCGAGCTGTCGCGAATTCCTGCTGCCCCGAAGCCACGCGAAACCGGAAACCCCACAATTAAAACACTTTTTAATTGCATATGCAGTAGGAGATTCATTATCTTCTTTTTGAGGTTGTTCCCGCCTTAACTCATCTCTTTCAAGTCTTCTTCTTGCCTCTTCAATCAATCTGCCAGTTATATCAGTTAAAGTTAAACTTTTCTAAGGCAAAATTTCAAGGGAAGTGACGTAGTTGTCATAACTTTCATCTAGTGAAGATAGAATTATGTAGACTTGGTGTAGTTCAGAGAAAATAAGCTCTTTCTCGTGCAGTTCTTGAAAAATGCTTTGCATAGTTTCCAAATGACTAAGCATGTCACCATTTGTCTGGAGATGCATCCTGAAAAGCTTTCATGTAAGATTTATGTGAGCACCAACGTTATCTCGAACATAAATCCTCTTCAGCTTCTGCCAACACCCAACAGCCGTTTGCTCTCCATGGATATGAACAAGTTGCTGGTCAGACAGTGTTAATCCTATTATGCAAATAGCTTGTTCATTTTTATGCATAAATTCTTCTATTTTTAGTCTATCTTCATCATCTTCTGGATCCCATTCCTCTACGTTTGGTGGATTTTCAATTATGTTCCACAGACCTTCTCTTCGTAGAAGTAGACTACATTTCATAGACCATGATACATAGTTTGTTCCATCCAGCTTGGATATAAGGGACAAACTTTGTAAATTGACTTGTGCCATGTTTTCTTTATATGGATATAGAGATAGAGATAGAGTTTATTTTGTCATTACACTCGCAAGCGAGTGCAATGAAATGAGGTGCTCTTCCACAAGTAAAAACTGGACAAACACCACTAAAAGAAAAAAAATTAAATTAAATTAAAACTAAACACAGCCAACCATACAATGATCTCTATGCAATTTAAAAAGGTAAAACCCCATTACTCTCATTCACTTCCCCATAAATCTTATGACCCTGCATTCAAACTCAAAACTGCCCTTGGATAAAAACTGTTCTTAAATCTGGTCGTCCTTGTTCTTAATACCCTAAATCTCCTTCTCGATGGTAATAGTTCAAAGAGCTGATGTCCCGGATGAGAGGAATCATTCAATATATTAAGTATCTTCCTCCTACATCTATTCCTATACAGTTCTTCCAAAGAGGGAAGTGAGCAGCCAATGATGTTTTGGGCCATCTTAATCACCCTCTGAATTGCCTTTTTCTCTGCCACTGTGCAGCTCAAGAACCATACACAGAGACAGTAGGATAATATACTCTCAATTGAACTCCGATAGAAAGTAGTCAATAGACTCTCAGCCAGTTGTTGTTTCCTAAGAATCCTTAGTAAATACAACCGTTGTTGTGCCTTCTTAATTAAAGCAGCGGTGTTTGCACTCCAGGTCAGGTTATTTGTAATGATGGTCCCGAGAAACTTACATTCAACCACCTGTTCCACACGAACTCCCTCTATATACAGTGGCTGAATGTCTGCTCTTTTTTTCCTATAGTCCACTATAACCTCTTTGGTCTTCTTGATATTAAATAGAAGATTATTATTTTTGCACCAACGGGATAGCTGTAATACCTCATCCCGATATGCAGACTCATCATCCCCAGAAATAAGTCCTACAAGCGTAGTATCATCTGCAAATTTCATTATCCTATTGTTGGGATGTTTATTTGTGCAATCAGATGAATAGATGGAGAACAAAAGTGGACTAAGGACACAACCTTGTGGAGTGCCAATGCTAAGTGTCTTGACAGTAGAAATATAGTCATTCAATTTAACTCTTTGTGAACGATTTGTTAAAAAGTCCAATATCCATAAGCAAATAGAATCTGGAAAATCTAGATCTTTAAGCTTAGCTATTAATCTGTGCGGCATGATGGTATTAAAATTATATAAAACTATAATTAATAAAACACAGCTGTCCGTTTACTGTAATGTATAACAACACAAACTCTCACTTTTTACATACATCTGTTTTATCCTAGTTAAACTGACTTTGCAGCCTCTGGGCCCATAACCAGTGTTAAGCCTGAGTTCCCCAACCAGGGTTAAGGAGACAAGCTAAACAGAATGTGCAGCGTTAGTCAGATAGGCGCACAGATAAATGAGTGATATAAGTTTGTATGTTTGTTAACATACAGTAAAAATAACAGATACGCTTGTGCTATCAAAAATATAATTTATTCCATTTATAGCATAGTCAAAATAACAGTCCATTAGTCATGTATCATTTAGTCAGTCCATTCAAGGATATTCAGTTAGCAAAGTCCGTGTAGAATATCCTATGTCAGTTCACTTACAAATCAGTCCTTTCTCTCTCCCGTTCAAGTCACACAGTCTTGAGTCCATGCAGTAATTAGGGATCATCAAAGCCAGAGAGAGAGCAAGCTGTCGTCTTGCTTCTTTTAAAGTGCTTTCACAACCACTCCCTTAATTACATTCCTATATTTAAAGTTGCAGACACTTTAACTTATAAACCATGATAACATATTTATTATTTTACCTAAACCAGTTAGGGTAAACAATGTTATCCCTAACAACACCCATTAAGCCAGACGGGTTGATCCGAATTTGTGGGGACTACCGGGCCACCCTGAACCACGCCCTACAGCAGAATGCATATCCGGTGCCGGTGGTACAGCATCTCCTCCACTCCCTGGGGGGCGGAAAGGTCTTCGCTAAATTAGACTTAGCTCAGGCATATCAGCAACTACCTGTTGATGAAAAGATGGCACAGGCACAAACAATTGTGATGCACTGAGGTGCCTTCAAATGCACCAGGCTCCAATTCAGAGTCAGTGTAGCCCCAGGGATTTTTCAGAGCCTGATGGAGAGGCTACTACAAGGGATTAAAGGCGTGTTCCCCAACTTTGACGATGTATTAATTGCTGCACCTACAAAAAAAATCTTACGGGATTGGTTAAAATTAGTCCTACAAAAATTCCAAAACGCTGGTCTTAAGGTAAAAAAGAATAAGTGTAAATTGTGTACAGATAGTGTTGAGTTTTTAGGGTACCTAATTGACAGTCAGGGTATTCACCCTACCGACAGTAAACTAAGAGCAATAAAAGATGCTCCCAGGCCTCGGAACAAGGCCGATCTCCAGGCGTTCCTAGGCCTCATCAACTTTTATAATGTATTTCTACCGCATAAAGCAACGGTCGCTGAACCGTTACACCGGTTGTTAGACAAGAAAGCAAACTGGTTATGGGGTCATAGAGAAGAACAGGTGTTCCGTAATGTGAAAAAACTACTGACTTCTGACTCTGTACTCATGCAATACAATGAGACTTTGCTGTTAAATATCACATGTGATGCTTCGCCTTTCAGAGTGGGCGCCATTCTGAGCCATGTACTGCCTAATGGTAACGAAGCCCCTGTTGTATATTTCTCAAAGACACTTTCAAAAACTGAGCAAAATTACGGCCAAATCGATAAAGAAGCCCTTGCAATTGTATCGGCCATTAAAAGATTCCACTAGTACGTGTATGGCCGGGCTTTTACTATCGTGACTGACCACAAACCATTATTGGGGATAATAGCTGGAGATAAGCTGACTCCCTACATATTATCCCCCAGGATGACTCGCTGGTCAGAATTCTTGGCTGCTTATAATTTTCGGCTGCAATACCGCCCGGGGAAAGCCATTCCCCACACTGACGCATTGAGCCGAGCACCGCTTCCAGAGACTCTCGATGATCCTGCACCAACGGTAACCACTTTGCAAATTGAAACACTCAACTCGCTGCCATTGACTGCCCGAGATATCGCGAGAGAAACCAAATGTGACCCCACCTTAGTGCGAGTTCTAGGCTGGGTAGAACGCGGATGGCCATTGGACCAATGATCAGATGACTTCACACCATTCAAGACTCGACAAATGGAGTTGTTCTCTCAAAAAGGCTGTGTCATCTGGGGCGATAGAATCGTTATCCCAGAACGACTCCAAAAAGCGCTGCTGAGAACCTTGCACGATGGCCACCCCGATATCATGCGAATGAAAGCCCTCGCACGAAGCTACGCATGGTGGCCGGCCATCAACAAGCAAATCGAAAGTTGGGTTAAAGCTTGTCATAAATACCAGGAAATGAGCAACGCCCCGCCTAAAGCCATCCCTACCGAATGGGAGAAACAACGGGGACCCTGGTCCCGTATTCACTTGGACTTTGCGGGGGCCGATGAAAGGCCACACCTTTCTGCTAACCGTCGACGCCTACTCGAATTGGCTTGAGATTTACCGCATGACGAACACAACCACTGAAGCGGTTATCAAAAACTTGGAAAGACTATTTGCAACCCACGGATTACCAGACATCCTGGTATCTGACAACAGGCCCCAATTTACAGCACTGTCATTCGAGCAGTACCTGGCTGACCGCGGCATCCGACATGCGCTCACCTCGCCTGCGCACCCTGCGACCAATGGCAAAGCAGAGCACATGGTCCAATTTGTTAAGAAAACCTTGCAGAAGGTAGACTACGATAACATTGACGACAAGATCAATCGAATCCTTTTTCTACAACACATCACACCTCATAGCGTCACCAACAAAACTCCCCCCGAACTGCTAATGGGACAAAAACTCCACTCCCACCTCGACCGGTTACACCCAGCTTATGAACCAGAAAAACCACTAGGATCCAGCGGCCGCTGTCGTGCCTTCCAGGTAGGCGATTTGGGATAAGCTAAAAACCTATCGGGTGATCCGCTGTGGGTGGAGGCGACAGTAGTTCGTGTAACTGGCCCGAGATCCTACCTTGTACAATACCTTGACGATAGACTATGGAAATGCCATATCGACCAATTACGATCGCAGCTCCTGTCGGGCACTCCTGAACTCCCTTACGACCAAACTGAGGGGGGGGAGATACGGAAGAAGATGATATCCAAGTAGAAGAAAACCCATTCAAAGGGAACGACGGCGTAATAGAGACACAGGAAGTGGAACCAGAGAGGGAAACAGATACACCTCAGGGAATTACCGAGAATAATGGCAACGACGAAGAAATGAACTCTGAACCAGAGGCGACCCCGTTGCCAAACAACAATCTACCTCAGCGTGATTGCAGCCCAATGACACAGCGAAAATCAAAAAGACTAATAAAGCAACCGTCCTACCTAAAGGACTATGTAACTGCACCCTGCAAACAGAAGCCAGGGGGAAGGGGTGTTGTGAATGCATTAGGTTTAATAAAGAGAACTTGAGCTTGGAGTAAAGTGCAGGGTTCTGGCCCTGCACTTCTGATTGGCTGTTAATGGCAGGATCGGATTGGCCCGTTCCGGGGAATCCGATTGGCCATTAACAGAGAGTTCCTATTGGTTAAGGGAGCTAGCGCTCCTCGATTGTTATTGGTTAATAGTTATTGGGGTTGCCTGTATAAGGAGGGTTATAACTGCCATTGAGTTGAGAAGTCACTATTTAAATAAAGAGTTAAAGTTCACCGTTCCAGAGGCTTGTCTCCATTGTTTCTTGCCCATGCTCCAAACATAGCAAGATCCTCAGACCCCTTGTGAGACCATATGCTGGTGCGGTTGGCCCTGGGTTCCTCCTAATGCACGACAATGCTAGACCTTATGTAGCTGGAGTGTGTCAGCAGTTCCTGCTAGACTAAGGCATTGATGCTTTGGACTGGCCCGCCCGTTCCCCAGACCTGAATCCAATTGAGCACATCTGGGACATCATGTCTTGCTCCATCCACCAACGCCATATTGCACCACAGACTGTCCAGGAGTTGGGTGATGCTTTAGTCCAGGGGTGGGAGGAGATCCATCAGGAGACCATCCACCACCTCATCAGGAGCATGCCCAGGTATTGTAGGAAGGTCATACAGGCCCATGGAGGCCACACACTACTAAGCCTCATTTTGACTTGTTTGAAGGACATTACATCAAAGTTGGATCAGCCTGTAGTGTTGTTTTCCACTTTAATTTTGAGTGTAAGTCCAAATCCAGACCTCCATGGGTTGCTAAATTTGATTTCCATTGATAATTTTTGTGTGATTTTGTTGTCAGCACATTCAACTATGTAATGAACAAAGTATTTCATAGGAATATTTCATTCATTCAGATCTAGGATGTCTTATTTTTGTGTTCCCTTTATTTTTTTGAGCAGTGTAAATAGATTGACAGAAAATTGTGGCAAGGGGATATAGATAGATGGGAGGGAGATACATATTTGATAGTGCTCCTCATGTTATATATAGATTTTATATATTAAGGAAGGAGAAAAACTTTAGAGGTATTTTAAAAATGCAGTAACTAAAAGTAAAGTAAAAGCAACTTTCAGACTAGTAAAACCTGAATATGAATATTAATAAAAATGTGAGCATGTAAATGTTAATGTAGCAGACTTCGATGAATTGCTAAAGAAGCAAATCCTGAAAGGTGTTGCATGAAGATATGTTATTCCTTTACTTCTAAAAGCAAATGACCATGTCATCTTCAGTCTGGATATAATTTCAAAGCCACCCAGCCTGAAAACGCTTCAACCAGTACTTGGGGAGAAGGATGAAATGAATCTTGTCTTACAGTACTGACATGAAATAGTTGAAGGTCAAATTGTTTTGTTGAGGTAAAAACCTCTTCACTTCAGTAAGGAATCTATGTTGCTTCACATAGACTTAATAAAAATTTATTTGGCATCAAAAAGTAATGTTAGCACCAAGCAGATGTCTCTGAAACTGCAGGAACTATTACAGAAATAAAGATTAATGCTGTGCTGTAAATATAGTACGTAAGTATATACATACTGTATATGTTGTGAAGGATAGCTATTTGGTTATTCAGTAAATGGTGCCTTGGAAAAAATACTGTCCCAGACTTTTAGCTCTACTTATAAACTCTGACAAGAGTCTACCGAGGTGGGCTGCTGGGGGTTCGCAGGATTTTGGGAGATCCTCTAGCTAAGATTTTGTGTAGTTCGGAGAACCCCCTAAATCCCACTCATGGCTGGACTCTCCAAGGAGTCCCCATGCGGCCCATTTTGGATGCAGGTAAGTGCAGAGCACACATGGAGATTTGGGGGAGGGTGAAAAATGGGCCTCTTGAAAGTTCAGAAAGGCCATAAATGGGCCCATTTCTGGCTTCCAGAAAGCCTCTGGAACCAGGGGAGGCCATTTTTGCCTTCCTGGAAGCTCGAGGAAAACTCCCAGAGCCTGGGGAGGGCAAAAACACCCCCCAGCTATGGTGCAGGAGGCTGACTAGGCCATGCCCACCCAGCAACTGGGCAGAGAACCTGTTGCTAACATTTCTGAAGGCCACCCCTGCTCTTACCCAAAACTGTATATATACATACAATTATAAGAACAGAGGCACAACTTTGTTTTTCCATTCTTTCTAATTTTGGGAAGATCATTCCATTACTATAAGTTCTTTTTAAGTTCTTTTTATTTCTTGTTATAAATTAAGTTATAGGAGACTCAGAAAGGCATTTTTAGAAAACTGTTGTTATAAGTGCAGTTTTTTAAAAAAGGAACCTGGTTCAGCTGTCCCAACTCAGAGCAAATATTCTTTCTCTTTAAGTCAGAATTTTACAAAATTATACATTAACATTATTTTAGGATCAGTATTTTAGAATTTTAGTTTTATTATAGAGATTTAAATCACAGGTGAAATATTCTGCTGGCAGCAAGTATGTAGCACTGGCAAGGACAACAATCCATCTAGCTTTCTTTGGTTCAGGTTGCTGGATTTACTGCTGTGCACAATTTCTACTTTATTCCCATCTTGACCCCATGTCGAAAGGTCACATTATTTGGAAATGTACTACTTTGATAACTGAACTATAACAATGGCTTGCTCAGTATCATAACTCCCTGATCAATAAGCAATCACAGGAGTCAGTGGGCATCACAAGACTCTTTTCAGTAGAGAAAACTGTTAATTACTTCACAATGACACCATTTTTTACCTATAATCACTCTATCTTACCACACTTCAGCTGAAACAAAATACATTTTAAAGACATCAAAAATTCAGTTGAGTTGCAGACAAGCTTATGAATTACTGCTATGGAAGGAGGGAAAAAAGAACAGTGGGGGAGATTTCCAATGCTCACTGCCACCATTCCCACATGGAAACTCAATGGGGACAAGTCAACAGGAAGTTGGAACTCATTCCTGATCCCCCACTGATTTTTTGCACATCTGTGGTCATTGTGTTTCTCTATTTAGATAAGGAAATATCTCTGAAATGTACTCAATGGATTACAGATTTTGTAGTATTTACTACAGATGAGAAAATAGAGAAAATTTAAGATCTGCAAATGCTGATAGGTAGTAGCAGTATGTAATATATGGTGAGGAATTAATGTTAGTTGTATAAGAGAGTACTTCTACTGTCTTTGCTATATGGAAATGGGACTTGGGTACAACAGGAAAAATATAAAAATATATTGGATGAAGGATGCTTAGGAAGCATATGTGGTGAGGAAGTATGTGATGAGACTGAAGAGAAAGAATTAAGAATAACTCATGGAGATCAAATATAAAAGCAAGTCACCAGTATGAGTCATCTGCTGGCTTAATCATTTAAACAGAATAAAAAAGAACTGAATTGCAAGATAAATGGAAGGAGAGTGAATAAGTTGAAAGGAAAGGAATCAAGAAACTTCAGGATGGAGAAGTTGATGAAATACAGAAAAAGTAATAAATGAGAAATATAAAAAACAAAAGGCAAAATGTGAAGTAGTTTATAATTTATAGGGAAACATTATTCCAAAACAAAAGCATGGGTATTTTGAAGAAATGCTTTAAAGCCCCAATTAAGTGATCAACAGGAAACATCAAGCAGGTAAAATCCTCTAAATATATAGATTCTATTTTGATGTTCTACTGCTGGTCTACTTAAAGCCAAAGTTCTGGGTTCAGTGCTAGATAGTTCTTAGCTGTGCATTTATAAGGAGTCTCCTAGGTTAGAAGCATTCCAGTCAAAATTCTTGAAAATTTTACCAAGAGTAAGATGACTAGAATTAACATGCTTTACACATGACTAAAATTAAGTTGCATTTTTTCAGGGAGGGGAAACTTCATTTTGTTGTCTTAAATTCTGATTGAAGGATGTTTATTCCCTAGTTTCTTTCACTTTTCTGCATAGGTTGTCTTCCAACCTTAGAAGAGAAATTAACGATGATTGAGCACATCACGATTTTATCTTGTCAGCACTACCTGTTTTGGGACTTGATAATGACCTGGCGGAACTAAAGTAGAGAATTTGGAACTACATATTCCAAATAACTGAGCCAAAAGCTTCCAGCCCTTTTATAACACAAACACATTTCCTCTCTAGTCTGTTCCTAGATATTTATTTAACACTGCATGTGTTCCACACATAGGATGCTATTTACTTTGGCCCAAATTAGGATACAACCTATCAGGGCACCAACTGCTAGATAAATAAGCTGTTTATATAAAAACTGGGTTTATTTTTGTTTAAACCCATGTGCTATTAAATATACACTGTATGTCAATCATTTTAAATATTTTTTTTTGTTAAGAACCCTAATTTCCATTGTTATCTGGAAGCTATTATCCTTCCTCTAGGTCAGGAGTGTCAGACTGATGGCTCATGGGCTGGATGCGTCATGCATTAGTTTATGTTAGCCAGATTGAAAGTCTACTTTCTAACATTTTCATTCTTATACATTAACTATGAGTAAATTCATACTAGATATATTTATCAATTTACTGTGGCATTAAGCACCGGGAGAGGGAATATTGCAATTTTTAGAAAATGCTGAACAATAGTTCATTGTATATCATGGCCGGAAGCTATGCTGGATGGACCATTGTAATTATTTGATTACCATTCAATGTAAAAAGAAGTGCAGTACATAAAACAGACAGAAAGCATGATTTTTCTAAAATGCACTCAGTGGTTTTTGAAGAGATGTTTTAATCTAAAAGATATTAAACACAACAAACTTTATAGAAATTAACTGGAAGAAAACCAAATTATTCTTACACTCAGATAACTGGGCACAAGATCTCAGTCTAAGCATGTTAATTGTTCCAGAAATAAATCATTAAGTAAGCCAGCAATAGTAGCAAAGATCAAGCAACCTAATCCTATGGCTGAGTTGGTTTCATAGTGCTTTGACATTACACTAAGGACAATACTACTCCTTCAATCTCACCTAGCCACCTAACTGTATCATTCAAAGAAAGCTATTACAAATGAGAGGAAAGAAGCTAAGCAGCTTACAGCAAAACACAACCATTAAAAACTAGCTTGCAGAAAGCAACTGGGGTTTGTAGCTGACCACCTATGTATCAAAACATTGTATACTAAACAGTTACACATTAGCATTTTGTTTAGTGAGATATTTGTCTTGGAAACTGTTATTATTGATATTTGTATTCTGTCTTCTACCTAGAACAGGGGTCGCCAACCTTTTGGACCTCAGGGACAACCAAACTCATAATTTTAAATCTCGGGGACCACTAATATGAATTTTGACTGACGGTAGCTTGCTGACGTTGGTGGGAGAGAGGGAGAGAGAGAGAGAGAGAGATCTGATCTAACCTCTCTCTCTCCCTCTCCCTCTCTCATACACACACACACACACACACAAACACACAGAGGCAGGGATGGGATTCAAATTTCTTAACAACCGGTTCTTGGGTGTGGCCTAATTTGTGGGTGTGGCTTGGTAGTCATAAGACTGGCTGGGCATGGCTTGTATATAAATATTATCAATATTTATGTAAATATGGAATTTTTTATTAAAAAGAGCAACTTTTACCCAAAATCAGGCAAAGCAGGCAGGCAGACTGAGTTGTTCACAGAATCACAGATTTACTTAGAGATCTGTGTTTCTGCCATCAGCTATCTGAGTCTGTCACATAAAATTTGCTTGCAAGCAAACTCACAAAATAAACTCACAACACACCCTGTATGTAAATATTGATTTTTTTATATAAAAAAGAGCAACTTTTACTCCAAAGCAGGCAAAGCAGGCAAAGCAGGCAGGCAGACTGAGTTGTTCACAGAATCACAGATTCACTTAGAGATCTGTGTTTCTGCCATCAGCTATCTGAGTCTGTCACATAAAATTTGCTTGCAAGCAAACTCACAAAATAAACTCACAACACATCCTGTATGTAAATATTGATTTTTTTATATAAAAAAGAGCAACTTTTACCCCAAATCAGGCAAAGCAAGCAGGCAGATTGAGTTGCTCACAGAAAAACAGATTCATTTGGAGATCTGTGTTTCTGCCATCGGCTATCTGTCACATAAAATTTGCTTGCAAGCAAACTCACAAAATAAACTCACAACACACCCTGTATGTAAATATTGATTTTTTTATACAAAAAAGAGCAACTTTTACCCCAAATCAGGCAAAGCAGGCAGGCAAACTGAGTTGTTCACAGAATCACAGATTCACTTAGAGATCTGTGTTTCTGCCATCGGCTATCTGAGTCTGTCACATCAAATTTGCTTGCAAGCAAACTCACAAAATAAACTCACAACACACCCTGTATGTAAATATTGATTTTTTTTATATAAAAAAGAGCAACTTTTACCCCAAATCAGGCAAAGCAAGCAGGCAGATTGAGTTGCTCACAGAAAAACAGATTCACTTAGAGATCTGTGTTTCTGCCATTGGCTATCTGAGCCCACAACTGAATAATAGAACCTTCAGTCCTAAGGAAGGTTCGGCTCTGCAGAGCCGAAGATCTAAAGATTAGCTGGAAAGCAAGAAATCCAACAATTTCCTGCTTTCTAGCTAATCTAAATCTCCTGGCATAGCAGAATAGCTGATGGTGAGGGGGAAAAAAGGAAAAATAGCAACTTAGCAGGCAAGTTTGCCAGGTAAGGAGTGAGTAGGTGGGAGGGTTCCTGCAGGCCATGTGGGAGGTGCAGCTTGGTGTTCCTGCACAGCCTGGATTAATTGCTTTGTGGGGGTGCTCTGGGGGTGAGATTTCTCTGTGGACTACCAATTTCTCGCCATCCACCAGTGGGCGACAGCCCACCAGTTGGCGACCACTGACCTAGAATATATATCTAGAAAAAGAACCACCTTTTATTGATTGCACAATACATGCTTATGGAAGCTGTAAGGCTAAATTACTGTATTTTTGGTGGGTGGAGGGGACTGTTATTCTCATTGCAATTTACTAGACCATTTTTTTGTTAGAAAAAGTAGTAGTTTAATAAGACAAGTTAGAGTTATACGTTATTTATTTCTTCTGTTAATATTTTTATATCCATTATTTGTTGGTGATATATCAAGCTAAAAACTGACTGGCTGTTTCATGGGGAGTAAAGCTCTGCCTAAAGCCAAGTCAGCATCAATAAATCAGTCTTGCTGAGGTTTCGGTGGGGTCTATATATCCTTCCATCCAATCCCTAATAGACAATAGGTAAGGACATCCATTCATTTCCTGCCTGGCATGTGCTAAAAATATACAACCAAATATAATTAAACTGACATCACTTTACCCTGAACGGAATAGGGGAATAATCTTGGGTGGTAGCAGTGGGGGGCGGGGAGATACAGCCCAGGAAACAATCAGATAAGAGACAGCATAGTCCATGGTTGCATGATGGACAGAGAAAGAGATTGAGAAAGGAGTTTCCCTAACTTCTCAGGCTGTAAAAGAGATAGTGGGAAATCTGTACTATCAGCCTTGCAAGATTCTGTTAATGTAGTCTTACAATAAAGTGGAATTAGATCATCTGCTCAATTTTCCTATTTAGTTCACCTGGAAAGGCTAAGAGTGAAACCATGTAAAATAGTACTTCCAAGTCTATGACTTGAGAAATTTTTCTGGATTCAGTGAATCTGCTTTATCAGCAGGATGTAATACATTTGTATGTATTTATGCTAATAGAAGAATTACAACAGTTGTATTTTAACTGCAAATACAAGCACACATATAAAATCATATATAGTTAGCGCTCTAGAAATACAGCATTTGCAGAGCTGAGTTAACAATTCCCAAAGTAGCACTTCTACAAAGTAATAGTGTTTAGTGTTATTATCTTAGTTATGTATTTCTCAAGGTCTTTATTATTCAGCATTGCCTTTCAATTAATAGTGTTTTCTAAAAATAAACAAGGATAAATGGTTGTTTTTTTTCCTGTACTGGATGTTCTTGTCTGAAAGGAACATGTATTTTTATTAAGTTCAAGCAATTAATGCTTGAAGAGCATTAGAATAGCAAGTGATACCACTTTACTTCATAAGAAAAGATAAAGAACTATTAGACCCCACTGCCCCAAAGGAAATGCTATTAGAAATTTAAAGAGGGGGAAATCTTCCTCTGCAAAAGGGTCAGCATAAAAAGAACCAATCCAGTAAATGAGAATGACAACTGGAAACAAAAAGGTAGTGTTGGAATTCAGAATTAGTTTCCAGGCTTTCATAGAAGAAATCTGCAGGGACAAAACAAGAAATTGATTGGGAGATGAGAAAATGCCCCCCTCCCCAAACAACAGAAAAGATGCACCTGCTACATGAAGACAAAGAGAGAAGGTATTTAGTAATTCTTTACTAGGAAAAAAAGAAGATAATGTAAGATATCTATGCAAGAAGCATAGATAAAGCAGCAGCCAAAAACCTATCAAGCCCACTGACAATTCCCTTTCTGCAAAGATCAGCTACATCTCCGAAGACTTCAGTGTTGTAGGAAGGAAGCTGAAAAATATGAATGTGGAGGGACTTAACCTATTCTTTTAATCCATAAAAGCATCAGGAAAAGGGATACAAAAATAAAGAAAATGAATGCAAAAAATGGAATTGTAAAGTGTTTAACTTTTGGGAATATGTTCACTGTTGCAAGCTGGATTGCTAGTAAGAAATGAATTGCCTCTCATAAAGACTGAAACAATGTGTCTTCTGGAGAATGAACCCTTAAGGATTTGAAATTATTGCTCTTTAAGTAAGGACTCCAGATGAAAACTTTTGTAGTTTATAATTAAAAGCCAAACTAAATTGTGGCCTGTCATCATTCACAATTTTTCATAATAAAAGTAATTCACAAAGTCCACAACTTTCATAAAGTAATGTGAATGTTTTCTGTATGAGAAGTATGATGAATAGTGAAAAGTATTTTTTTTTCTGTTCAGTTGTGTCCAATTCTTGGAGATTGCCTAGCCAAATTCCTATAGGTTTTTTTTTTTGGGGGGGGGGGGGGGGCAAGGCTTTTCAGAAGTAGTTTGTCACTGCCTCCTTCCTACTGCTGAGAAAAAATGACTGATCCAAGGTCACCCAGCTGGCTTCATGGCTAAGATGGGACTATAACTCACACTCTCCCAGTTTCTAGCCTGAAGTTTTAACCGGACACCAAATTGGTTCTGCAGTAAAAATACAGTAGTAATAATAAAAAACAAGTTTTAAAAGGTAGTAAAACTAATAAAAAAAAAGAATAGTTAAAATACAGTAAACATTTATCAGAAAATGCCTGATGACTCAACCCACTATAGTACAACCAACACAAGCTATGAAAAGGACAGGACCCTACCATACACCAAAAATATCTCACAAATTACCAACAGATGATAAAACCACACAGCTTCACTGTAGGAGATAAACCAACCAAAGTCTTCCAAAACATCCTTAGGAAATCACAAGTTTCAGTAGCTGAAGGGAAAAAGAAGAAGTCATCTACTGTGAAGTTATAACAGTCACCATGTAGGATAGATAGGCAGGCAGACTAACAGAGAATATCCATGAACACACACTAGCAATTATAATACACAATGAATACTCTTAATGTGGACAACCATAATTTCACCTGGAAAATTGTGAGCATCCAAAATCAAACTGAATCAAAAAATACTAGGAATTTCTGGAGGCTTAGCACTTAGACAAATCGGCCATCAATAGACACATAGAGCTAAATCACGTTTGCACAAAATTTTAAAGACACAATAAAAAGTTAAGAAGGAAACAAACAAACAAAAAAAAAGACCAAAGACATCTTCTCAAGCAATCACTCTCTCTCAGCCCAACTCACCTCACAAGGTTGCTATTGTGGGGAAAATAGGAAGAAGTTGTATTGGATATGTTTATCACCTTGAGTTATTTGTAAAAATAATGGTGGTATATAAAATAAATAAAAATGAACACCAAGATAAGCAGGGATTAACGGCAGACAAATGATCAAGAAGAAAAGGTTAAACCTAAGCAACAAACTACCAAGGGGAAAATATATACCTAACAATACTGGCAAGGCAAGAGACTGATATAAGCAGGGAGAAAACCCCACACTCAGTAGCACTGAAGATTATTAATTGGATAATGAAACATCTACAAGCAAACAACCAAGTTCAGTGAGCACAAGAACTCCACAGGATAGTAACTGTTATTTAAGGAAGGAAATGTGAGATAATAAATATATCTGAGTCATCACTGAGGGATTCTCATTATTGGAATGTAGGGACTGAAGAATACATGTTATTTTAAAAAGGAGAAATAATAGAAATAAAGAAGAAGTTGCAGTGTAAGTTAAAAAAATGAGACTGTTGGTTATTTTTCATTTTCATGGTTAAGAGATGCTGAGAACTGGAATTTTTTGGTGTAGTTCTGCCTTTACAGTTTTCCCCAAAAAATATTAGACCAGCCACACTCATAGCATTATTTGCAAAACTGGCTAATTTCTTCCCCAAAATATTTCATAGTTAATATATTTCTATCATCAGTTATTTTTTATTCATAATTATTGCTCCACCAATATTATATTGTTATATTATTACATTAATTCTACATTGTTAATTTTAATTACTCTAGGTCTTTTCATTGAATGATACATTGCTATAATCTGCCTTAGCAAATATCCATAAATAAATAGAGGTATCCTGGACTTGTAGGGATAATACCAGGAAAGCTAAACTAACAATGACTTGACTTTAGGAAAAAAATGTTAAGAACAAGAGTATTTATTTAAATCTGTTTAAAAAGGAAACAAGAAAATACAGTATGTAAAAAATACAGTGTATCAACTAGTAAAGGCAAGTAAGTAACGAAAGGGTAAAAAGTAACAAAGGCAATAAAGAAAGGCAGAACTGCTAAAGTCCCTTTGTTTTACTCTTATTTTAGTACAAAAGACAACTAAGGGAAGATATGCACCACTTCTTAAGAATCCGAAGGAGTTTCACAGAAAGGAATGTCAATACCTGTTGTATAACTCATACAATATAGGGACAGAATAATATCCTTGAAAATTAAAAGAAGGCAGACATAAGGTGACTGTTAAATTAAACCATAACAGAAGTTCAATAGTGAAAACCAACTATTTAGAAACATGTAAGTTTTCCTTCACTTTGTGAATTGAAGAAGGCAGGAGAGATATTTATAAGAGCACCAATTTTTGCACTTAGAATGAAGTTGAATTTAGCAATATAAATGGCATCTTCCAACTCATTATTTCCCCATTATATTCAGTTGTTTCATTTGTTTATTTATTTATTTGCAACAGTTCTATAGGTGCCCATCTTAAAGCCTAGCTGTGGGTGGCTTACAACCCAACAACAAAAACACCCCATAAAGCTAAAAGAGACACTAATTAAACATTTGTGAACCACTAGACTCACTCAGTGTTTTCTTCCAAGTTGTGTTCCTAAAGCACAACAAATTCAATAACCCACTCACACATTATCAAATCAACATAATGTAATACATGGACAATTTATTGTACCAAAGTATTTGGAGTGAGCCAAAGTTGTTTTGATCTGAGAAATGAACACATCCCTGGGGGAGGGTGTCAATACTCATTATCATATTTTAGTTCTAGACACCAATAAGTCTTCACATAAATTTCCATGGTTCTTTTTCATTAACCTTTGCATCAGAGGTATACTAGCAGGGCTCCATCAAATTGATAACTCCAACCCTGACTTTATTGGATGCCAGGAAGCAATAGGCACAGTGTGGTCATTGCAGCCAATCAATATTTACAAGGTAAAAGAGTTGCAGTGGTGCAGTGGTTAGAATGTAGTACTGCAGGCTACTTCTGATCAGCGGCCGCCAGTAGTTTGGCAGTTTGAATTTCACCAGGCTCAAGGCTGACTCAGCCTTCCATCCTTTCCGAGGTTGGTAAAATGAGGACCCAGATTGTTGGGGGAAATATTCTGACTTTGTAAACTGCTTAGAGAGGGCTGTAAAAGCACTGTCAAGTGGTATATAAGTCTAAGTGCCAGTACTAGTGCTAGTGCAAGTGCTAAACTTTGTGCAAGACAGCAAGTAGATTCTGCAAAAGCTTGTTCCTCCACCAGGACACAGTAAAGACACATTTATTTTATCTGTATAAAATACTTTGAAAACCTTAATACTCTGGAACACGAACAGGTGACTGGTTCAATTAGACCACACATACTGAATTAAGAAAGCTTTAAATTTCTCTTTGATTATTAAAAAAAACCTTTAATTTGGAGTGTTGACTACTCCAGGGTTCTATGATAAATAATAATGATTAAATTCATAATAAATAATTTTTACAATATGTTCCTATCTATATCATTCAGAAGCAAGTTTGGTTGAGTTTAAAGGGACTTTTTATTAAATAAATATAAGACCCCATCAGTCAAGGAATGTTGTCTGATAAGGTCCAGGAAAAGAGTCTCTTTTACCATGGCTTCTGCTCTTTGGAACATAGTGCTTCCCAGGTAAGATCCGCATCCGCATCTTTTGGCTTTCCAAAAGGACCTAAAGACCTGGCTCTGCCAACTGGCTTGGGGCCCCAATGGGGGAGCATTATTCTGGAGGTAACTCCATGCCCCTGGGTGCACTTCCCTCCCTCCCTCCCTCCCCATGTTGTTAATTTTAAACTAATTGAATGTTATTATTTATTGTTTTAACATTTGTATTGGTTTTTAATTATTGTAAGCCAACTAGAGTCTCCTCCAGGTGAGATGGGTGGCCTATAAGTTAAATAAATATAAATGAATTAACTCCACTAGTTTTCCTGAAATATGTAACAAGGACTTTTGTTTTTGTGGGGGAAAAAAACACTCGATTGAGTCAGGATATAAGCAGAGACTTCCACAGTTGTGATGCAAGGTCAGCTGCTTCTGGACCTGTTATCATGACATTAAGTATATGTGAACTTTACATTTTTTATTATGTCTCTGACCAGCATTAGAAGTAAGAAAAAGAAAATAGATTGCTATAGAAAAATTATTACCAATACATTATTAACAAAACAATAGAACAATATGTTTAAGTCGAACTTCTGACAATTGTATAGCTTGGTAACCTGGACTGGGAATATAGAGATCATATTCCTTAAAAATAATGACAATAATTTCTATCTACGTGACTTTTAAATTTTGAAATAATAGGGGAAAGCAAAATGCAGGGCTTCTATCAAAAAGTTGTGATACTGCTTTTGTTATTTTGACGAAAGCACTGAATCCTACAAATGTCTTTTTCTATAAGTTAATATAGTAATCAGTTCAGAGAAAAAACAGCTCAGGTTGAAAATAAAGCAGAAGATAAAAATTAAATAACTATTATTTTGAAATATCCTAGAAACAAAAAAAAAGGAAGTCAGCTTGGGGACTGTCCAGCATTTCATATAAGATGGGCAGCTATAGAGATGTTTTAAATAATTAAATAAAATCTCTAAAGAATCACAAAAGTTGATAGATGAAAGAAGACGTGAATTATGAATATATAGTTCTGACTGGGTTTACTAAGCAAGGTCTTATTTTAATCCTTTTTTATGTGATGTTGAGATTATGTTGGATATAATATGCATCTAACAATTACTTTTGAACATCTGGCTGAAAGAAAAACATCTTGTAAAGATAGTTTGTTGAATGGGTATCTTTTATTCTAATTTATGTAAAATGAAAATGCAAAGTTTTTGGTCAATAAATCAGTAAGTACATTTTCTGAAGCAGAACATCACATTTAACATTTATATTGCTTCAATATATTTTATTATCCCGATACCATCAAATATTATAATCAATTTCTTAACATTCTTGGAGTCACCAGTCATTTTTCTCATCTCAGTATTCCAGCAATGATATACCTAATCACCATATACACTCCTTTTTACTTGGCTTTTTGTCCCTTTCACTAAAATAAACTTCCTTCAAATTTGAGCAAAATGGCAATTAGGGCCATGTTCCACTCTTTCAATATCCACATTAGACTTTAGCAATTTCAAGTTATTGATATTGGATCTGTTCATTGTGTGCATTTATCAGTTAATATCCAATTAAATATAAGTTAGCATTTTGCCGGGGAGCCACAGGTTATCTCAGAATATTCATAATTCAAAAGTAGAACGAAAGTTCAGATGGATTGGATATAAACTCACTTTCCAGCTGATACTTCAGAATACTTTCAGACTTGTTTTTCTATGATCTATCTTAGAAGTGTTCTTCCTATTATATGAATTGGCCAGATGATACATACTGTTTCATATCACATATTGTCTTTGAATATTATGTACATCAAGTCCGGATCTGATTATTCTTGAGGATCACCATTCAGAACAATCTTTAGTCCAATTCCTTACTGAACTACAGCATCAAACATGCAAACTTCTATTTTATCTAATTTTAATAGAAGTATGTATAAGAACATATGTTTTTTTTAAAAGCAAATCACTATATTTCAGAGCTATACCATTGGTCAACATAATTAAAATAAATCAAACATCAAACTCAGAAATTTGTTCATAATCAGAACTATCAGTTCTTTCTTGTCATATGTTTGCTTTTGACTGCCTAGTCCCCCACTGAGTGCAATCTATGCACTATTAGAATACAAAGCACACAATCTTAAAAAAATAATGTCACTGTCTGTTGTATTTCCCTAGTAGTCCCACAAGACATATTTTTCCTTCTGTCAATTGCACAGCAAGGAGACAAGGTATTATTCATCTAGCAGTAAATACTTCCATGCAGAGCAATTCAGACTGCCTGCCAAAAAAAACTGCAAGTCTATGCCAAAGCAACTAAAGCTCTATGTCAAAAACAAAACAAAAACAAAAAAAGCAAAAATTAAATATCCATACAAAATATGTAGTCTGTGTGTGTATGTGTGTGAGAGGGAGAGAGGGAGGGAGGGGGGAGGGAGAGAATATAATGCAATCTTAGTGGACAATGTTATTTTGAATGGAATGACTTTTGATAATCCTGCAATAAAAGTGCTGCATGTAAAAACAGGACTAGACACATTATATATGAGCCATTATGTGCTTTACACATTAAAGACAGAAGCTATTCAGAGCATAGAATTTATATATCCCAAGTACTGCAGGCCTTGGAATAGCCTCTTTACAGATTTCCAAAAAGATGAATGATTAATTTACCGCTTAGTCTTTCCAGGATTTCAAGGTGGGGAACCTCCTTTCAACTTTTCCATCCAAAATGAAACATGTTAAATTTTAAGTTTCTTAGAACAGGATTTTCTTTTTATCAACCTTCAGAAACCATAAACATGATTATTTTTAATACAGCGGATACATAAGAGAAAATGTGATTTGGACTATAAGTAAGTGCATATATTACACCTGCAATACATTCCTAAATAAAATACATATTTTCCTCGATTCATATATGTATACCCCAAAAAACATATAGCTTCTTTAAGGAGAGCCTCTTTAAAACTGGATGATTAGAGCAGTCCTATTATTCATTAGGATTAATTGTTGATTTTAACAACTCTGAACTTTGAGCTATTAAAAAATACAATTTCTGAATATGTTTGGTAAGTGGCAGTTGATTATAAATGTATATAAGTCAAATGTAGCAAAAAGCCTCCATGATTTTTTGAAATGACACAAACATTCCAAAATCAGGAAACCTTTGTGATGAAGGTCATTGGAGTGCAAGCTCATTTCTAGGAGGAAGGACAATTTCTTTGGTAGCTCATATTATTAGCCCATTCAAATAGAAAAAAAATAGTTGCTTTAGGCCTCCTAAAATGAATGTAAGGAGAATCACATCTACCATAAAGTAAAGGTAAAGCAAAGCAAAGTAAAAACTGCTTCAGAATCTTCAAAAGATTCTGCAAAATGGTGATTCAAAAGAGAATGATATGTATGACATGTCATCTTCTCTGTAGCCTTACGCAATCTGCTGTACTCAAATATGATAAAGGATTTGGTTTCTTAGAACAGAGTTGTCAAACTCCCGGCCTGCGGGCCAGATGCATCACGAGTTGGCCACATCCATGCCTGGTTTCATGAAGGGGAAAAAAGTCCTGATACATCACATGATGCTACAGTGATGATGTGAGTTTGACACCCCTGTCTTAGAAAGACTGGACCACCATCTTGTCTTTTCTCAGTAAACATAACAGTACAACTTCTTATTCTGAAACTGTGAGGTTTTTGAAACATCATCCACTGAAATTAGTTTATTTCACTACAGTGATAAATCCTACTTTGTGAGACTGACTGGTTTTCATAACTTGGCATGCTAGGCCTGCAGGGTTTCTTTTTTTATCTTACCAAGGACACCGATTAGACAGAGTTAAATGTTCAAGAGCTTAAGATAAACTACATTCACAGATAAATGAGCAATGTTTAGTTTTATGTCCTTTTAATGGTAAATGACTAATTTATATCCTAAGCTTGAAAACATTATTACTACAAATTTTGTTTTATTGCTAAAGAATGCAGTAAACGATCACTTGGCATTTTAAATGATATCACGCTTTGTTTCTTGAAATGAAATTTTATAACAGCTCATAGCTCATCTGCTACAATATACCATTCACATTGTACCAGACAACATAACATTTGTGTTTCTTCTCAGCCATATGTTTTCACTATACTAGTTGAAAAGTCATCTTCAAAATATGTATCCTGAATATGTCAGTGCACTTCCTGCATCTTTTTCCATGAAGGATATGGGAAACACTAAGTTAACTTCCAAGGTTGTTCATTAGAGACCATTAGCTGGTCTGGAACATCAAGTAATATAAAGCATACTTCAGTTAAAATGAAGCTTTGGCGGCCCTTTTGCCAAACAGACTACTACTACTATTTTATTGTTAGCAAAAAATGCTGGATGTGGCATAGGTATGATTAGCCATGAGGATAACCAATTCTGTTCTTTGTTTATCTTATTAAAAAATTGTCAAGGTTCACCCAAGCATTATTTGAACTTGAGTTGACTGGCAGTGATTCAAAAAGATGACTCTTTCCTAAGCCAGAGTTAGTACAGTACAAAACTAGAAAAGCTGTATTAGCCATAAACATTCCCCCTCCAATTCAGGAAGTGCCAAATATATAGCATTATATGATTCTTTTTTCATACTTATGCACCTTGAAAATGGGCAATTTCTCAGTGACAGAGGCATCAATGCATTATCTTGTAATGGACCTGCCTGTACTAAAGTAATTTACATCTGAACTTGATCCTTTAAGTCTATTTGAAAGTATTAGATGAAAACCTTGGAAAATAGAGGTCATTTTCATAGGTTCGTGTGTCATGATTATGGCATATGGAAAACTGCAAATGTAAGAGTTTATAATGTAACATCATGAATTTACCAATTACATGAAACAAGTTATGTGTATGCATTTTGTCTGAAACTAAAAGAAAAAGAAAGAAATAATGGAAATAAATGAATCAACCTAATCTTGTTAAGTAGAGCTAATTAATATAAATGGTAGAAGGATACAAACTATTCGAAAAAAACAGACCCCATAAAAAGGAGGTGGAGTTGCACTGTATGTAAAGGACCACTACATTGCTACAGAAATGCATGAAACCAAAGATGAAAACCTCCTAGAATGCATGTGGATCAATATTAAAGAAAAAAAAAAAAAGACATGGCCATAGGTGTATATTATAGGCCACCCAATCAAGCAGAAAAAAATAGATGTCCTTTTTGCCAGCCAACTAACAAACATACGCAGGAAACACACAACAATTGTAATGGGAGACTTCAATCATTTTGATATCAATTAGAAAACTAATTCTGCACCAAGTGAGAAATCAAATAAATTCCTAACCAACCTAGCTAACAACTTTGTTGTCCAAAAGATAGAGGGTGAAACGAGAAGGAACAGCCATACTGGACTTAATTCTTACAGAGAAGAAGTGATAGAGGGAGTTGAAACTGCAGGAACCTTGGGTGAGAGTGACCATGTCATACTAGAATTCAACATGACACAAATACAAGCAACAGAACCTAATGACACCAGACTCTTGGATTTTAAAAGAGCTGATTTCAATAAACTCAGAGAGAACTTGGGAAAGATTCCATGGATGAAAATCCTAAAGGGGAAAACAACTCAAGAATCTTGGAGAAAATATTGGAATGTGCTGAAATGGGTAGATTGACATTTGAAATCAGAGAACAAGATGATAAACAATTTTATAAAATTTGGGATTTATTCTATCAATGGTTAGACAATAAAACATGGTAATGAAATATGTAGATTTTTAGAAAATAATGGATATATAAAGATGTATTTTTTATTATATCTACAAAATGATTGTAGGATAAATTTGAGATGATAATATGAACTGTCATAAAATAAATTAAGTAAAATATGGATTATCTCGTAAAACATGAATGAATAATAGTATAGTCAAATGATTGATTAACAATGATATTAATGTATTTTATTTGACTGACAATATGAGAATATATACAATGTAATTGTAATTAAAGACTACAAAGTGGAAGCATAAAACAATTTGTAAACCAACCGACATACTGTATGTATATATATGGAAGATGGCTTGATGTTTTTATGTTTTGTTTGTCTATGTTTATCTTAAAAAACAATAACATTTATATATGTATGTATGTATGTATGTATGTATGTATGATATTTAGCTTTGTTCGGGTATTTTCCCACGTCATTGTAGTTGTACTTTTAAAGTTGTAGCAACGTTTTGGCAGAATCTCATCTGCCATCATCAGGCTTCTGTATTGTGTTCGTCTGTGAGTCAGACTTTCACAGCCATTTCAGTTTTAAATTTGGGGCAGCCTACTGCTGTGCCAGAATGGTTTTTTTCTTCATCCTGATTGGTTGGGAGTTTTGGTCTATGTTTATTGGTCTTGGAGTTTGCTGTGTTCTGCTTGATTGGTGTTTCTAATATCTTCTGTCTGTTTTGTGGCTCTTTTTGTGTCTTGATTGGCTGGCAACATTGTGTTCCTGTATTGGAGGCCTTTAGTGCAGCTTGGCTCTGAGTAAATGGACGGCTATCATTTATTAGGAAGCTAGGTTTCATCTGGGTGCCTGGTTTGGGTGTGTTTGAGCTGGAGGTATCAGGGGGATCTGTTTGTGCTCAGGTGTTTGTCTGGCTAGAGATATTTTTTTGTTCCAAATAATTGACAGTCTGGTGGAATCATCTCTTCTATTCATGCTTTCAGGTCTTTTTTCAATCTCTATGGCTTCTCTGATAATTCTGTGGCTGGGGTTTTCTATAGTGGCTAGGGTTTTGGTGCCATTGAAGTTGATGCTATGACCTGTGGCTTTCATGTGTTGGACTAGTCAGGAAGTGTGTTCCAGCTTTTTTTTACTGCATTTTTGTGTTCATCCAAGTGGGTACTTATTCTTCTATTGGTCTGTCCAATGTATGTGGCCTGGCATGATGCACAGGGGACTTCGTATATGCCTTGGTGTTCCAGGTCAATTTTATCTTTGGGGTTTCTAAGAATGGCTGCTATTTTTCTGTCTGTTTTGAAGGCAGTCCTGATGTGATGCCTGTGTAGTATCTTACTGATTTTGTCTGTAGTACCTCTTATGTAGGGCAGGACAGCTGTTCCATAGGTCTGTTCATATTCTAGGTCTCCATTATGTCTCAGTGTGTTTTTGTGGATCAAGCTGGTGATCTTGCTTTTGTGGAAGCCGTTGGCTGTCAGTACTTTAGTCAGGGTGCATAGTTCAGTCTTTATCTGTGTCTTGTCTGCCAGCCATTTGGTTTTATATATATATAAACAGTTTATATATATGGATCTTTGGTTATTCGGGTTTTCTCCCGCGTAAGATTGGAAGTATCTAGGCAACGTTTCGATGAAGTCTCATTCATCATCTTCAGGCTTGGTCTTCAGCTCTGTGCTTCTCAGAGTGATGTGAGCTTGCAGCTGCTTCTTCCTTTTAACTGCTAGTGGGGGTGTGACTTGATTGGGTGGGGGCTTGGATGTGTTCTGATTGGGTGGGGGTGTGTTCTCATTGGTTGGGGCTTTGGCTGTGTTCTGATTGGTTGGGGGGTTGGCTGTGTTCTGATTGGCTAGAGGCGTGTTCTGTTCAGGTGGGGGCTTGATTGTGCTCAGGTTAGTCTTAGTTGCTGGAGGGTTTGAGCTGGTGAGCTGTGATCTTGCTGTTTGGCTTCGAGTTCGTGGTCGTGCTGCATCTTCATGGTGGAGGTCAGTTCGCTTCATGTATGGCTCAGAGGGGTTTGAGGTGGGTAGTGATGCAGCTGCAGTGCGGCTTCTGGTCCGTGGTCGTGTTTCATATATATATATATATAAACTCTATACAGAAGCCTGATGATGGCAGATGAGATTCTGCTGAAACGTTGCTACAACTTTAAAAGCACAACTACAATGACGTGGGAAAATACCTGAACAAAGCTGAATACCATATATATATATATATATATATATACACACACACATACAGATAAAAGAATCTTGGGAAACTCAAAAAAGTATGATCATAGAAGCCCAGACCAGCACAATACCACTGAGAAAGAAAAACAAGAAATTCAAGAAGAAACTAGCATGGCTGCACAAAGATCTCTCTGGCAAATTGAAAGAAAAAAGGGACAAGTACAAAAAATGGAAAGAAGGACATACAACTAAGCCAGTATATCAGCAGATAGCCAGAATCTGCAAAGATGAAATCAGGATAGCAAAGACTCAAAACGAACAAAGACTTGCAATAAAAGTCAAAGATTAAAAAAAAAAGTTTCTTCCAACATATAAATACAAGGAAAAAAAATCAAGGAAACAGTTGGTCCATTAAAGAGAGAAGATGGCAAGGAAGTAACAGGCAACAGAGAGAAAGCAGAACTGCTTAACTAATTCTTTGCATCTGTCTTCATGCAAAAAGAAACTAGAGCTTAACCCACCAAAAACATAACTGTAAAAGACAGTCCAGAAATAAAAGTTAAAATAAGCAAAAAAATAGTAAGAGAACACTTGTCTGATCTTGATGAAAACAAATCACCAGGACTTGATGGGTTACATCCCAGAGTTTTAAAGGAGCTGGCAGAGGTCATCTCAGAACCACTGCACCATATCTTTCAAAAATCCTGGAGCACTGGGCAACTACCAGAGGACTGGAAAAGAGCTGATGTGGTTCCCATCTTCAAAAAGGAAAAAAAAAACAGACCCAGGAAACTATACACCAATCAGCCTAACATCAATACCCAGGAAGATACTGGAAAAGATTATTAAAAAAAAAAAGATCTGCCAACATCTAGAAACAAGTAAAGTAATAACTAGCAGTCAGCATGGGTTTGTTAAGAACAGATCATGCCAAACCAATCTTATTTAATTCTTCAACACAGTGACTAAATTAGTAGCCCAGCAAAATACTGTGGACATAATATATTTAGATTTCAGCAAAGCATTCAACAAAGTAGACCACAACCTACTTCTTAGTAAGCTAGAAAAAAGTGGAATAGATAGCACCACCACTAGATGGGCTCACAACGGGCTGGAAACCATACTCAACGAGTAGTCCTTAATGGGTCTAAGCCTACATGGAGGGAAGTAAGCAGTGGGGTGCCACAAGGTTTCGTCTTAGGCCCAGTACTGTTCAATATCTTCATTAATGACTTAGATGAGGGAATAGAAGGGGAACTTACCAAATTTGCAGATGATACTAAGCTGGCAGGAATAGCTAACACCCAAGAAGATAGGCTCAAGATCCAGATGGATCTTAACAGACTAAGAACACTGGGCCGTATCTAACAAAATGAAATTCAAAGTAAAGAAAAGTAAAGTCCTACACTTAGGCAAGAAAAACCAAAAGTACACATATAGACTGGGTGAAATGAGAGGGATCTTGGAGTTCTAGTAGACAACTAGCTAAATATGAGCCAGCAGTGTGCAGCAGCAGCCAAAAAAGCTAATGCAATCCTAAATTGTATTAGCAGAGGGATACAATCAAGATCAAGGGAAGTACTAATACCACTCTATAAAGACTTATTAAGACCACACCTAGACTGCTGCATCTAGTTTTTCACCACATTCTAAAAAAAATGTTGAGACTCTAGAAAAAGTACAGAGAAGAGCAACCAGGATGATTAGGGGACTGGAGGCTAAAACATACAATGAACGGTTGCAGGAACTGGGCTTGGCTACCCTAGTAAAGTGAAGGACCAAGGGAGACATGATAGAGGTCTTCCAATATTTGAGGAGCTGCCATAGGGAGGAAGGGGTCAAGCTATTTTCTAAAGTGCCTTTACACCAGACAAGGAATAATGGATGGAACTGAACAAGGAGAGATTTAACCTGGAAATCAGGAGAAACTTTCTGAACAGTGAGAACAATCAACCAATGGAACAGCTTGCCCTTGGAAGTTGTGGGAGCGCCATCTTGAGACTTTCAAGAAGAGACTGGACTGCCATTTGTCAGAAATGATGTAGGGTCTCCCGCTTGGGCAGGGGGTTGGACTAGATGACCTACAAGGTCCCTTCCAACTCTGATTATCTGTTATCTGTTATATTGGTTTATTAAATAGAACTAGAAGCATACAGAAACGCATCAATTTTTTGATACTGTATATAAAAACCACTTCAGCTGCTACAAAAAGAGTTACAATAATCATTATTCATTAAATACAAGTCCTATTTAATGCAACTAAAGATTCAGATTTTTGAATCTTTTTACGCTGTCTGCATGATACAGTGAGCTTGAGGTTTCACTTTGGGATATATTGATCCTTTGTTACAAAAGCAAACTAGATTATTTTACCCTCTTTGCATCTAACCTTGTCAGAACTAGCTTATAGAAGTTTATAAGTTTATAAATAAATAAACTTCAATCTGTTCCACAGTAAGAGAGCTTATACCAGGGATGTGAAACTCACGATGTTATGTCATCATCCCATGATATATCATGACTATTTTTCCCTTTGCTAAAACAGGAGTGGGTGTGGCCAGTGTGTGATACATCCAGCCCATGGGCCATGATTTTATACCCCTGGCTTAGATGAACAAAGAAAACAACCAACATCCAAGAACTCCACCATCTTCCCTATCTATTGTGCTCAGACACCAACCATCAAAAGTTTGTTCATCCTGCATGCACAATCTAAAGAATAATCTATTTCATTAAATTTGATAAAATTAATTTTATACTAAATAAATTAAGGTTATGATTCTTTTCCTACTAAGAATTTACTGCACCTCATAAATTGTATCACTATACCATGAATGCATGAACTGCTATGATACAGCTACTTAGCTAAAATTTAATTTGGTTCTTCTTTTAGATTTCTATTTATTTTCAAAATTCATGTCTTTTCTTAGGCTACCCCATGCTTCTTTACAATTTTAATCAGTACAAAAGAAACACAGCTGAAAGTACAGCAGCTGTTTAAATATGAACATTTCAACAAAAAGGCCAAAAATATATTTAAGGAAACATTACTGGTGTTACGAAGCACATACACAATTCCAATAATGTGCTAGAACAGTGGACCCCAACCTTTTGGCACCAGGGATGGTTCCTTGGAGAGAGGTTTTTCTGTGGACCAGAGGGAGTGTGATTTTGTGTATTGCCTGCATCTGCTGGATGGAGCTTTGCTTGTTTGCATGGACTGGTTTTGGGTATGTCACGGCCCCACGCCAGTCCCAAGGCCGAGAGGTGGATACCCTTTAGATTGCTGATACAAGGAGGCAAATATTCCGGTGGATATACCTGTTTCCATTATGGCAATGTTACAGAAATAGAAATGGAACATAATTATTGTACTCTGGATATAATCCATTTTTTTCTATTTTTTTTTCATGCATCTGAGGACATGAAATAATTATAGGCTGTCTTATTTAAAAATAGTTGTAGCATATTTGATAGCTAACCAAGAGGAGCAGAAGATTACTTAATTTATCTAAATTTCAATTTAGTGTTTTATGAAGTTATGAATTTTTTTAGCCAAAGCAAATGACAAAAGGTACAAAAATGTATTGTTCATATGAGATTGAAAAAAAGCAGAGTCACAACTGCGTTGCTGAGCATAAAAAGGCTTTATTGGCTGGCTGATATTGGAAACACTGTAATATTGCATTGGTTTCCATACTAATTTATACATTTAAAGAGATAATCACGTCAATATTGTAACAAGAAGATATTCTGATTATAATGCCAATCAAACACACTTCCTATCAATTAAACAATGGTAGTTTATTACCCTGAGTTTAAGACTAAAATGTGTTGTTATAATTACTGGAACATAATGATATTTTAAAAAGTGCACATTCAGGGAGAAGGAGATCCAAAGTTAACATTCCAAATGTTGCACACAAGATAGATCGCACATATTAATGGAGTGAGCGTGTACCACATTACTGAATTACAACTAATGTATCTTTGGTCTGTGTAATCTACACTAAGTGAAAAATCTCAATTTAAAAAACATGTTACACAATCATCCTTATAAATATTAAGGAACATCTTTATAAATATCACAATGCAAATTAAAAAGCAATATAAAGAATAATTGGTTACGTATTCAATTAAAAGATACTCCAAAGCAGGGATCTCCAATCTTAGCAACTTTAAGACTTGTGACGTCAATTCCCAGAATTCCTCATTTAAGTTTAGCAGTGCTTCCACATACACATTCACAATACCCTACAGGTTATGATTCAATTTACTGCTTTCTTTATCTATGTTAAATTTAGTCACATGTATTTAGAGCAATGCCTTTCATTTTTGACAAAGTCATTTAATATAAAATACTATATACATAACAACTTTAATATGAAATAAAAGATACATACAACTATAGAGATAGTTATATAAGGATGCAGATTTTCATACATGTTACAAGATAAAATTGAAAAATATGATTTTTCAAGATGCTGCCTTCACATTGAAAAGAAAAACTTTTAACTTTCTTCTAATACCATATGGCATAGGAGTAAACATGACCTTTGTGCTTTGCTCATCAAAATATAAAAAGCCAGAAATTCTTGACTTACTTTGATGTCATATTATTAGTTGCAACCAAGTAAACTGGTTATAAATTTTCAAAATGGTAGATCTATAAGTCCTTGCAAATTTTTTTAGTTATAATTTAAATTACATCTAAAGAGGATTTCTCTATGATGTTGGTAAATACTTTTAAATTAATTTGAATATCCCCTGTACCACTTTCATGGACTACAGAATATTGGCATGACAATTAAGTATGACAGTTAAGTTTTCCATTAGCTTCACAGTATATGTGCATTAGTATTAAAATGATAAAGTTGTTTCCTTTATCATTCCTTTACAATAAATGTGCAATGTGAAATATTAATGGAAGACAAGATAACTATCTACACAGGCATATTCATTGCAAACTCTCTATTTTCCCTCTGTGTGGAAAGAAACTAAGGGCTTAATTTTGAGGCTGATAGATTAATTTTTACAGAACATTTCCAAAAGACCTGCTGTTCAGGACTCAATCTTGAAAATATTTCTTATGTTGAATCTTTTGTCTTCATTCAGAGTGATAGAATGTCAATTTATTTGTGACATAATGGAAACACACTGCAGGACAAACCTCAGTGTCTCATTAGGTTAAGAGAATGATTTGTTCCTTAGTATTTGCTGGAATTTCCATATCTTTCTTCTTTGCAAAGAGTCACCACTAACTGCACATCAAATCACCTTCAAACCTTAAGTATTTTTCAGGAAAATTGCAAATATTTGTTGCAGACATTTTCCAATGGGACTTTCTTTTTTGCGTTTCCAATTAATTGATTGTTGTAGTTGTTTTGGTCAGTTAATTTTTTTTCCAGCTATATAGATATTACTTCTTTCTAGAGCACACTATTCCATTCATTCATATCACTATTTCACTTCTGTCTCATTACAATTCTGTTGAGTACATCAGTCCTAATAACTTGCTATGTTACTAAAATCAATACATATCTCTAGAGGTATCATATCAACAACAAATATTTGTAGGTATGTATATCTCTCTCATCTCTCTCTCTTTTATTTCTATCATCTTTATTATCTCTATCACTGTTATCTCTATCTTTATGACTAAATCAATCATAAAGATAGGAATTAACTAGGAAACTGTTAAATATTGAAGCACTGAGCCAAGACAATGTCTAATCTGTCTAACGTTCCTTTCAGTTAGCAGCCTTTCAGTATGAATATAAACAAGCTAGACACGGTACTCTTTTACTCCAAAATGCATCTATGATTCATTGGACTTTTCTCCAGATATTCCTCAGATATTCTCTTCCATTCTTACAATGCCCACACAATGGCAATGACATTAGTTTATAATCTCTACAGTACACTAATTTGGATTATGAAAGTGAAAGTGTGCTGTAGTCTATTCTAGCACCTCCATGATTTGGCCAAATACCCGCTTACAAAAAGAAGCTTTATAGACTGCATTGGGGAGATTGATGTTATACCTCAAAAAAAAAAAAAAATGGTTAAAAAGATGGAAACTTCCAAGTTAAACATCTATACAATAGGTCAGAACCACATGAGCAGGTGCTTGAAGGAATGTGTGGTTTTGAAATGTTTAAACAGACAATGCACTGGTTTGGCTAGAACTAAAGACCACATGGAAACATGGGAGTTTTAAAAAAAGACAAGCATATTTACTGTGAATGTGGCACTATTCAAATAACCATCCATCTTTTACAGTGCCCCCTAAGATGAACATGCACACAGAATGACTTGCTGGTCGGAAATATCCTTGCTATCAATGTACCTAGCATTGGGCAAGAACTGGAGCTATCTGAAATTTTGATAAGCTTGACTTCTGCCAGACTGCTAGAACATACAACACCTATCCACAATAATAGCTGTTATATACAACAGAAAAAGGAAGGATGCCAAAGAAATAAAGGTGGAGGTTTTGCAAAAAAAAAAAAAAAAAGATAATATGAAAGGATCACTTGAGTGACCTTATAGTAAGAATTACAAGTCCATGTAAAAAGTGAGTCTGACACTGAACATATTTGCATCATTTGCTTACACCACATAGAAATCCATAAAAGTTATTATTAGAATGACTAAGGAAGCGATGATGCCTCAAATAACAACCACTCTCCCAATGTAAATTAACAGTACACTGAAAGACCAAAATGCAAAGTCAATTGTACATAAAAGTTCGTAACAGATTCAGAAATGTCAGCAATTTTTGAATTCATTCTAATTTTTAGTTCTTTATGATGGGTTTTAATTCTTTATTTTATATTAGTTATTTTAAATTACACAAATGCATAGCTCCATCTTGCTCCTATATTACTCCTAGATTAGATTGAATAACCACACATGAATAAAGGGTATAATTCAGATAGCTTTATTTTGACAGGATAAAGTTATGGGGAAAAACATACTCTGTATTGCTGAAGCACAAGAATTACAATGGAATGTACCAATTTTTACATATAGTATTCTATATTCAGAATGCTTATTAAAATAGATGTACCCCAAATTTATTATTTTAAAGGTTATTTAAAATAATATTTTATTTTAAATATCTCAAATTAACACACACACTCTTTATAAAACTGGTCTCTTTTAATACACACACACACACACACACACAAATATGCCCCCCCCATCTTAATATTCAGGAAAGTCCAGTTCAAAAGGCATTTTGTCTAAGAGTCAGGTTTCTAAACTTTATAGCAGGGATCCCCAACCTTCAGGCTCTGGACTGGTCCAGTCTGCAGCTTGTGCAGCTTGGTTTGCTTACAAAACTGCCCCCTTTTCCTCCCCACTCACTGCTGCTGCTGCTACCCAGTCTGTGCAGCCAGAAAGGACCACTGCTCTACAACATCATTAATACAATTGTCTTAAATATGGTCTCTACAGAACATTCTAGACTGTTGTCTCATTGCTACCGTTATGGATTAAACCATCGCAGCGGTACAACCCTAAACAGCTTCGTCTTACAGCAGGCTTGTAATCCTGCAATTCTCATTGGCCCATGAATAGCGAGTCGTGATTGGTCAGATTTGGCCAGTCTGATTGGCTGTTAATGGGAACCCCTGATTGGAAGCTTGTGAAAGCGATAGACTCAGTTCATTGGTTGTTTAATGGCAGCAAGCTCTATAAAAGAGCTACTGCTGCCCAGGTCTTTTGCTCCATTCTTTCTTCTTAAATAAAGAGTTGAAGTCACCGTCCGATGTCTCATCTCCATTCTTTGCGCCCATGCCCAGGACTTAACACTGGCGATGAGGGTGGGATGCGGAGATGATAGAGCTGACTAGAACATATCGGACAAAGACAGAGCACATGGCGAAAGAGCGCACACAACAGACGGCAAGATGACTAGCGGTGCCATACCACCCGCTCCATTCGACCCAGCAACCGAAGAATGGGACTCGTATATAGACCGTTTTCAGATGTTCCTGGAGACCAACAACTTAAAAGATGCTACGTCTGGAAAGAAACGAGCGGTGTTCCTGACTCATTGCGGCCCCGCCATTTTCAAAATGGCTAAAGCATTAGCAAAACCAGCGGAAGTGAAGACCATGGATTGGGACACCATCGCTCCAATCCTCAGGGCCCATTACGCACCTGCAGTACTGATACGAAGACACGAATTTTACCAGAGGGACCAACGGAAGGATGAGAGCGTTGGTAATTTCGTAGCTGACCTCCAGAACTTAGGAGGCCTTTGTGGTTTTGCAAACTTAGAGGAAGCCCTAAGAGACCGAATAGTTCTGGGATTAAATGCACCACACGTGCAGAGTAAGCTGATGGCGAAAGGCGACATCAGCCTTACAGATGTCATCGCCGACACTACTGCCGCAGAAGCAACCAGGAAGTCAGCCACTCGAATGCGCCGAGTGAACGCACCGCTTCACCAACTCGCTGACGAGGTCCCACTCGCCACTGAGAAGCACGCTACCACTACCCACCACGAAGACCTCAGGTCATCCTCAGACAGTGATGAAGAGGAGGTCAACTGGCTCCGCTCGGAATGAGAGCAAAGGAACCAGCGACGTCCGTGCCAATGTGCGGGTTGCGGGGCAAACCACCCACGATCGGACTGCAAATTCCTCGACGCACTCTGCCGTAACTGAGGAAAAAAGGTCACATCGCGAAGGTCTGCAGAAGCAGACGAGAGTCCAGTCCCAACCAAAAGGAGAACAACCTCCGTTGGGAGATAAGCAAACCTCCTGAGAACCGGGACCCTCTGAACCACCAATGGAACAACCACTACTACTACAGAAACCAAGCACCTGCCTTTTCAATGAGACGAGAAGAGGCCAACCAAACCATTATCATCGGCCACGCTTCATCGTTCGATGCAAGGAAGATACGCGTGAAGGTTACTATTGAGAATCACCATGTGTGATGGAAGTCGATTTGGGATCATCCCTGTCGATGGTATCCTGGAAAACCCTCAAACAACTGATCCCTGCCATTTCCCGCCAGGACCTCAGCACGCAGCGAATCGTCCTGAAAGATTATCAGGGAAACAGAATCCTAGTTGTCGGTTCCAGCAACGTCCAAGTATCATTCAAGGACCGCACAGCAATGCTTCCCCTGACTGTCATCAATCGTAACCAGCCCAGCTTGTTAGGGTTACAGTGATTTGCCCCACTCGGAATTGGACTAGCCGGCATACACCATACTAGAAATGACGACTGGGAAGAGACTCTCATCCAGGAATTCCAGGATGTGTTCACAGGAACATTAGGCAAGTACAAGGGGACCCCTATATCATTTAATCTCAGCCCCAATGTAGCTCCCATTCAGCTTAAGCCCCGTTGAGTACCTTTTTTCTTTAAACCTAAAATCGACGAGCAGCTAGATAAACTGATAGCCCAGGGCGTATTGGAACCGATTGACCATGCCCGTTGGGAAACCCCAAAAGTAACGCCCATGAAGCCAGATGGTTCGTTAAGAATTTGCGGGGACTATTGGGCCACCCTAAATCATGCTCTTCAACAGAGCACTTATCCAGTACCGGTGGTTCAACACCTTCTTCATTCCCTGGGTGGTGGAAAAATATTTGCGAAATTGGACTTAGCTCAGGCGTACCAGCAACTCCCTGTGGACACAGCAACTGCAGAAGCCCAGACAATAGTTACACATAGAGGTGCTTTTAAGTGCAATAAGTGCTTTTAAGTGCGTGGTGCTGGGCATTTTTCAAAGTTTAATGGAGAGATTATTACAAGGCATAAAAGGCGCTGTGCCTTATTTTGACGACGTCTTAATAGCTGCCCCTACTAAAGAGTTATTAGTACAACGACTCAGAAAGGTTCTTCAGAAATTTAAAGACGCTGGCCTGAAAGTAAAAAGGGACAAGTGTCAACTTTGTATGGAGAGAGTGGAGTTCCTGGGATACCTTCTCGACAGACAGGGAATCCACTCCACCGAAAAAGAAAAAACTAACCACAATCAAAAAAGCCCCGAGACCTAGGAATAAGACAGACCTTCAAGCCTTCCTGGGACTCATTAACTTTTATAACATTTTCTTACCCCAGAAGGCAACCGTAGCCAAACCCCTACAAAGACTTCTCGATAAAAAGGCTCCTTGGGTTTGGGGACGGCGTGAAGAGAAAGCGTTCAAAGAGATAAAAGACCTTTTAACCTCCGATGCCGTATTAATGCAATACAACAAGACTCTCCCTTTGACGGTTACCTGTGATGCCTCACCATTTGGAGTAGGAGCCATCTTAAGTCATGTCCTCCCAAATGGAAATGAGGCACCCATTGCATTCTTTTCGAGAACTTTGTCTAAAACTGAAAGGAACTATAGTCAACTTGATAAAGAGGCCCTCACAATTGTATCCGCAATTAAACGCTTCCATGAATATGTATATGGGAGACCCTTTACCATAATTACAGACCACAAGCCGCTACTTGGGATTTTGGTGGGAAACAAACAAACTCCCCATATATTATCACCAAGAATGACACGTTGGTCAGAATTTTTAGCCGCCTACAATTACCGATTGCAACATTGCCTGGGGAAAACCATTCCCCATGCTGACGCTTTGAGCCGCTCGCCATTACCAGACATTATAGAGGACCCTGCTCCAACTGTAACCGTACTACAAATCGAAACCCTCAAATCGCTGCCATTAACCGCTCGAGACATAGCCTTAGAGACAAAAAAGGACCCTGTTTTGCCCCTCAGCTGGGTAGAACGCAGTTGGCCAGTCAATGCAACCGATGACACATTCAAGTCATTTAAGAATCGTCAAACAGAACTGTTCTCTCAGAAAGGTTGCATAGTATGGGGAGACAGAGTCATAGTCCCAGAGAAGTTACAATATAGGGTATTGAAAATGCTGCATGAGGGACATCCAGGCATCGTGCAGATGAAGGCATTGGCCAGGAGTTACGCATGGTGGCCTGGTTTAGATAGACAAATAGAAACTTGGGTAGCAAAATGCAGTAAATGCCAGGAGACTCGCTCCGCTCCTCCAAAGACTCCCCCAACTCAGTGGGAAATGCCTCGAGGTCCTTGGTCCCGTATCCACATCGATTTTGCGGGACCCACAAGAGGACACACTTTCCTCTTAATGGTGGATGCCTATTCAAACTGGCTTGAAGTCCAAAAAATGGGAAGCACCACCATAGACGCAGTCACTAAAAAACAGTCACTACCCACAGACTTCCTGATGTCCTCGTCTCAGATAATGGCCCCCAATTCACTGCCCTGCCATTTGAACAATACTTGGCAGATCGGGGCATCCGCCATGCTTTAACATCGCCAGCTTACCCTGCAGCCAATGGTAGGGCTGAGTGAGTGGTTCAATTTGTAAAACAGACCCTGCACAAAATGGACCACGGCGACATTGACAACAAAATAAACCGAATGCTTTTTATCCAACACATAACCCCAAACAGCACCACAAACAAAGCCCCAGCAGAACTCCTGATGGGCCGGAAACTTCGCTCGCATCTTGATCGCCTCCACCTAAACTACATGCCAGAACAACCCCCAGGATCCAGCAGCAAGTGTTGGGCATTCCAGAAAGGGGACCCTGTGTTTGCAAAAACTTCTCGGGTGACCCATTGTGGGTTCCCATGACAATAACATAACTTACAGGACCCCGATCTTATCGCCTACAAACGGCAGATGGTAAGATGTGGAAACGCCACATAGACCAACTCCATTCCAGATTAGCCCCGGAACCTCCAGCTGGGGGGGGAAGGAACTTGGAGGAGGACGAAGAAGAAATCGAAACCCAACAGCCCAGGGGATACTCACCATCCGAGGGAGAACTGAACCAGGGAGCGGCCTCGCCACGGGACAGCACTGCGATGGAGGTGGATCCAGGGAACCCGGTAGACAGCACTGACAAGGGCAACCCGGAACCACAGTCTTCGCTATCCAGCCCAGCGGACAGCCCACCGGAGCCAGAGCCAGAACCAGAACAGAACCCGGTGGAACAGTGAAGGTCAAGCAGACAGGTGAAGCGGTCTGCCTATTTGTGAGAATACGTCACCCCACCCCTCAGACAGAACCAAGGGGGGAGGGGAGTTATGGATTAAACCATCGCAGTGGTACAACCCTAAACAGCTTTGTCTTACAGCAGGCTTGTAATCCTGCAATTCTCATTGGCCCGTGAATAGTGAGTCATGATTGGTCAGGTTTGGCCAGTCTGATTGGCTGTTAATGGGAACCCCTGATTGGACGCTTGTGAAAGCAATAGACTCAGTTCATTGGTTGTTTAATGGCAGCAAGCTCTATAAAAGAGCTACTGCTGCCCAGGTCTTTTGCTCCATTCTTTCTTGTTAAATAAAGAGTTGAAGTCACCGTCCGATGTCTCATCTCCATTCTTTGCACCCATGCCCAGGACTTAACAGCTACCCTCTGCACTAATTGCAGTTTCCAAGTCATTTGCAAGGCAGAACCAAATAAAGCACATTGCAGGATTAACTGTGAGAACTGCTGGAAATAATTTAAGCAATCCTGAATTTAGGTCATTTGGAATTATTCATTTTTGCTATCAGAATAGAGAAAAATCACAGTGTTGTGTCACACTTTAGTGTGTTGTTCCTTATTAATTATGTATAGACTTATAAAACACATGCATGCTAGAATTATTTTCCTTTCAAACTATCATTAACATTAATCTCTCATTCTTGCCTTTATCAAGGAGATAGGAAATGATAAAATAGCCTGAGACTGAGACTGTCACCCATTTAACTGCTAAACTTTATAAATATATAATGAGTAGATTATAGTATGATTGTACTAGATATCTACCCAAAACACCATTTTGAATTTAGTCAGCTAAAGCTAAAAGCTAAAAGATTGTGGCTACTTTGAATATGTATGGTTATTGAAACAGATGCCAAAGAATAAAATATTTAACGCAGGGCAATTTTTAAGGGTTATGGAAATTCATTTCATGACTTTATGCCATTTACATCCTTCACCCCTTCCTCACAGCATTTCTGTGGCAGAAAATGGAGAGTGTATCATGTAAATTACCTTGAATTCCTGAAAGAAAAAAAATTATAAACAAATAAATTATAAGTCTGTGAATGTGATTGTGTTCCTCAAATCAGCTGCATCTTTTGCAGGCTTGCTTGGCACTGTTGCTCACTTCCAGGAAAAAATGCTTATTGTTATGTTCTGTATGTGGCGCAAGAAGCGGAGACGAGTCGACGAACAGTGAACTTCAACTCTTTATTTAACACGGTGCAACAGCTTTCTGAACGGCATCAACAGCCCCCTTTATATAGGCAAGCTTTTGGGTATTTAGCCAATGAGAACACAGGAACATTAGCTCTTTTAACCAATGAGAAGGGCTCGTTAATAGCCAATCAGATTCTCCTGAACGGACCAATCCGATATCGCTATTATCGGCCAATCAGAAGTGCAGGGCCAGAACCCTGCATTTTGCTTTAAGGTTTCAACAAACTTTATTCAAGCACTTTTATTAATTCACAACACCCCTTCCCCCCGGACTCCGTTTAAGGGGTGCGTAAACGTAGTCTTTGAGGTAGGCAGGTTGTTTTGATTGTCTATTTGATTTACGTTGTCCTCCCGGTATTTGTCTAGAGTCTTGTTGGGGTAGGACGTTATCTGGTGAACAGGGTGCCTCTGATTCTGTATCTAAATTTCCATTACCATTAATGTCCTCGATATCCCTTTGAGGCGAGTTAACCCATCCCCAATCCTTCTTCACATGTTGAGTCTGAGCGGTCATTTCTTCCACTTGTGCTTTCCGCCGTTCCAAACTCAGCCTCCTTGGTGTCTCCTCCCCACTCAGTTTGGAAATCACCGGAATCGCAGACCCCAGACTGCAGCCTTGAACGCAGCTGATCAATATGGCGCTTCCATATTCTATCGTTGCGACATTTCACTCGATATGATCTGGGTCCGGTTACTTGGATTACAGTTGCTTCGACCCACAATGGGTTGCCATAAAAACCAAGTCTCGTGAAAACCAAGTCTACCTACTTGGAAATTTCGACATTTCCCGCTGGATCCGTGTGGTTTTTCAGGTTTGTACGATGGGTGTAGTCGGTCCAGGTGGGAGCGGAGTTTCCGTCCCATCAATAACTCAGCGGGAGTTTTGTTGGTGACGCTGTGTGGAGTGATGTGCTGCAAAAGGAGTATCTGGTTAATCTTGTCTTCGATATCGCCATAGTCCATTTTATGTAGAGTTTTGTTTTGTTTTTTTGGTAAAAATTTTATTGATTTTAGCGACAGACAAAAAAACATATAAGACATAAAACATAACATAAAAAAAAATTATATCATTCTTCATAAATTTACAGTGTATCGGTTGGTTTACCACTCCCTTTTGTGCATCCATTTCATAATCATCAAAATAATTATATTACATAATAACTTACATTATCAATCATCAATAAAATATCCCAATATCATTATTGAACAATCATTTGACTATAATTTTACTAATTCATACTTAAGCGAGATAACTATAATTAAGTTAAATTATTTTATAACAAATCATAGAATCATACCAAATCTATCTTAATAAAATATTCTTAAAAATTATCAAAACCAAGAAAAATTATATATTCATTATTTCCTAAATTTCTAAATATTCTATTGTTATATTGTATTATCTAACCATTGATAAAAAAGATCCCAAACTTCATAAAATTGTTTATCTTCTTTTCTCTAATTTCAAATGTCAATCTACTCATTTCAGCACATTCCAATATTTTCTTAATAATTTCTTCCTCTGATGGTATTTTCTCACTCTTCCAATGTTTAGCAAATACAATCCTAACTGCTGTTAATACATTTACAATCAAATACTTTAAATTTTTATTATATATATCAGGTACGATTCCCAATAAAAAAATCTCTGGTTTCAAATCTATGTGTTTCTTTGTCATTTTTTCCAGCCATATGCGAATTCTAGTCCAGTATTTCATGGCCTCCTCACAAGTCTATCACATATGGTAATATGAGCCAGGTATCTGATGACATTTCCAGCACTTTTCAGATTTATTCTTGAACATTCTTTCTATTCTTGTCGGGGGAAAGTGCCACCTGTAAAACATCTTATACAAATTTTCTTTATATGCTGTTGACATTGTCATTTTATAATTTTGTGACCACAATTTTTGCCATTTCTCTCAATCCATCCCATATCCAAAATTCTTCCCCCAAGCAATCATTGTTTCTTTAACTTGTTCTTCCTCTAATTTAATTTCCAACAAATAACTATATAGTTTTTTAATCACTTTTTTATCAGTACCTGTCAAAATCCTATCTAAATCAGTCAATTTATCATAAAATCCTTCTATTTTAGAATCTTTAAGATACCTTGCATGTATTTGTGCATATGAAAACCAATTCATCTTTATACCTTGTTCTTCTAAATTTTGCATCGTTTTAAGTTCACCCTTTTCATCCAATATTTCCCCATATCTAACTGTTTGTTCCTTCTTATAAGTTATAGGATACGAAAAAGCTTCAATAGTTGATAACCAAACTGGAATTTTCAAATAACATTGTTTCTTAATTTTCTCCCAATTCAACCATGACGATTCCCGTATATAATGCCTTCTAAAATAACCCTGTGATTTAGTTCCCTTATACCATAAAAAAGCATGCCAACCCAATAATAAATCATGACCTTCTAATGTCAACAATCTAGTCTTTCTTAACGTTATCCATTCTTTAACACACATTAAGTTTGCAGCTTGATAATACAATTCCCAATTAGGAAGGCCAAATCCTCCTCTAATTCTAGCATCCTGTAAAAGTTTTAATTTTATTCTCGCTTTCTTGCCTTGCCATATATACTTCAACACAATTTTATTTAATTCTTCGAAGTAATCCTTACTTAACCTAATTGGTATTGTTTGGAACAAATATAAAATTCTGAGTAAAATATTCATCTTGATTGTTGAAATTCTACCTATCAATGACAATTGTAGATTTTCCCATTTTTTCAGGTCGGATGCTATCTGCTGTTTAAGCTTAATATAGTTATTCTCTTTCAGTGTAGTACATCTTCTGACAAAGAACATGTTATTAAAACAAAGAGAAGAGCTGGCAGATTTATTGAAAATTCAAGTTACGAACAAAGTTAAATATTTGGGGATTATGTAGAGTTCTTTTGACGAATTGTACCATGCGCTCAGCTCTTCCATTAGCCGCAGGATGCGCCGGTGAAGTTAGTGCATGGCGAATACCATGGTCCGCCAGGTACTGTTCAAAAGAAAGCACGGTAAACTGGGGCCCGCTGTTGGATACCAGAACGTCCGGTAATCCGTGTGTTGCAAATAATCTGTCCAATTTCCTGATGACTGATTCGGTTGTTGTATTTTTTATCTCATGAATTTCGAGCCAGTTCAAGTAGGCATCCACTGTTAATAAAAATGTGTGTCCATTCGTAGGTCCCGCAAAGTCCAGATGAATACGGGACCATGGTCCCCTGGGTGTTTTCCATTCTGTTGGGGTTGCTTTTGGGGGGCATTGCTGACTTCCTGGCATTTGGAACAAGTCTTTACCCAGGCTTCAATCAGCTTGTCTATGCCCGGCCACCACGCATAGCTTCGTGCGAGTGCTTTCATGCGCACGATGCCGGAGTGGCCATCATGCAAGGTTCTCAGTACCGCTCGCTGTAACCGCTCTGGGACAACGACTCTATCGCCCCAAATGATGCAGCCCTTCTGGGAAGACAGTTCCGTCTGTCGACTTTTGAAGGGGGCGTAATTGTCAGGGATTTGGTCCAATGGCCATCCATGTTCTACCCAGCTGAGGACACGTGCTAAAACGGAATCGCGTTTAGTTTCAATCGCGACATCGCAAGCTGTCAGCGGCGGTTTTTGGAGTGTCTTGATCTGCAGTGTTGTGACGGTCGGAGCAGGGCCGTCAACAGTTTCTGGAAGCGGTGCACGGCTTAATGCGTCAGCGTGGGGAATGGCTTTCCCCGGGCGGTGTTGCAACTTATAATTATAGGCAGCCAAGAATTCTGACCAGCGGGTCATTCTGGGAGATAATATATAAGGAGTTGATTTATCTCCCGCTATTATTCCCAGTAAGGGTTTGTGGTCAGTTATTATCATGAAAGCCCGCCCATAGATATATTCATGAAATCGTTTTACAGCAGATACAATAGCAAGAGCTTCCTTATCGATTTGACTGTAATTGTGTTCTGCTTTTGACAGCGTTTTTGAAAAATAGGCAACAAGGGCTTCACTTCCGTTTGGTAAAATGTGGCTCAAAATGGTGCCCACTCCGAAGGGTGATGCATCAAGTAACAGTTAAAGGCGAGTAACAGTTAAAGGCAAAGTTTCATTATACTGCATCAAAACAGTGTCGGAGGTCAATAAGTTTTTTACTTGTCGAAACACCTGTTCCTCTCGGTGCCCCCAAACCCAGGTTGCTTTTTTGTCTAATAAACGATGTAGGGGTTCGGCTACGGTTGCCTTGTGAGGCAGGAAGACGTTATAAAAATTGATAAGGCCTAGGAATGCTTGGAGATCAGCCTTATTGCGGGGTCTTGGGGCATTTTTGATTGCCCTAAGTTTGCTATCGTTGGGTTAATGTCCTATTTATCTGTTAAATATCCTAAAAATTCTACTCGATCAGTACATAGTTGACACTTGTTTTTCTTAACTTTGAGACCCGAGTCTTTAAATCTCTGAAGAACCAACCCCAGGCGCTCCCTTAGTATTTCTTGAGTCGGAGCAGCAATTAAAACGTCATCAAAATAGGGGACAACGCCTTTTATCCCTTGTAACAGTCTTTCCATCAAACTGTGAAATATTCCCGGGGCCACGCTTACTCCGAATTGGAGTCGGTTACATTTGAATGCACCTCGATGCATAACGATCGTTTGAGCCTCTGCCATTTTTCTGTCTACAGGCAGTTGTTGGTATGCCTGGGCTAGATTTAGTTTAGCGAAGACTTTTCCGCCCTCCAGGGAATGGAGAAGGTATTGCACCACCGGTACCGGGTAAGCGTTTTGCTGCAGGGCATGATTCAGGGTGGCTCGGTAGTCCCCACAAATTCTTAACGATCCATCTGGCTTGATGTGTGTCATGATTGGGGTTTCCCAGGAAGAATGGTCAGTTGGTTCTAACACCCCCTGGGCTGTTAATTTATCAAGCTGCTCGTCAATCTTTGGTTTAAGGGTGAATGGGACTCGACGAGGCTTAAGGCGGATGGGAGCTATTTCGGGGTTGAGGTTAAATGATATCGGGGTCCCCTTGCACTTGCCTAGTTTGTCTGCAAAGATGTACTGGAATTCTTGGACGAGAGCCTCTTCCCAGTCGTTGCTGCTGGTTCGGTGAATGCCGGCTACTTCAATTCCAAGTGAAGCAAACCATTGGAGGCCTAACAAGCTATGCCAATCCCTGTCGACTACAGTCAAGGGTAGAGATGCAGTACGATTTTTAAAGGAGACGCGGACTTGGCTGGATCCAATGACTGGAATTCGATTTCCTTGATAATCTTTGAGTATGATTCTTTGGAATCGGAGGTCTTGTCGCCAGACGGTAGGGATGAGTTGCTTGAGGGTCTTCCAGGAAACCATCGAGAGGAACAATCCTGAATCGACTCCCATCATAGAAGGCTGGTTTTCAATGGCCACTTTCACCCAGATCTTCTTGGCATCCAGTGATGAGGCGTGACCAATCATAATAGTTTGGTGTGCCTCTTCTCGCTTCGTTGAGTGGTTTAGGAGTTTGTTTCTGTAGGAGTGGTTGTTCCATTGGTGGTTCAAGGGTTCTCGCTTTGCAGGACGGCTTCCTGTAGATTGGTGATAGTTAGCCCCCCTCGGGTTTTGGCTGGGTCCTTGCTTGCTTCTACAGACCCGTCCGATGTGGCCTCTTTTCCCGCACACATGGCAGAGCGCATCGAGCAGTCTGATCGGGGGTGGTTTGCCCCACAACCAGCACATTGGTACTGCGATTTCTGGCATTGGTCTCATTCAAACCGGAGCCAGTTGACCTCTTCTTCATCGCTTTCTGATGACGATTCAAGGTCCTTGTGGTGGGCTGTCGTTGCTGGTTCTTCTAAGTGAGGTGAAACTTTGCTGGCGAGTTGGCGAAGTGGAGCGTGGGTGCAGCGCATTCAAGCAGCCGACTTCCTGGTTGCTTCTGCTGCAGTAGCGTCAGCGATGGCATCTGTAAGGCTAATGTAGCCTTTCACCATCAGTTTACTCTGCACGCCTGGGGCATCTTATCCCAGAACTGTTCGGTCTCTCAGGGCTTCTTCAAGGTCGGCAAACCTGCTTAGGCCTCCTAGATTCCGGAGATTCACTATGAAATCTGCAACGCTTTCACCCTTCCGCTGATCTCTCTGGTAAAATTCATGCCTTCTCACGAGTGTTGGTATGGTCGGTGCATAGTGGGCCCTTAGCAGGGGTTCGAGGACGTCCCAGTCCATGGACTTCACTTCTGCTGGTTTCGCTAGTGCTTTGGCCATCTTGAATACGGTTGGCCCGCAATGAGTTAGGAATACCGCCCGTTTCTTTCCGGTAGTGGCATCCTTCAAATTGTTGGTCTCCAGAAACATCTGAAAGCGATCCATATATGAGTCCCAGTCTTCTTGTGCCGGGTCGAATGGAGCGGGTGGTATGACTCTGCCGGACATGGTTCTGCCATTGGTGCGTTTCAGCCACGTGCTCTGTTATCGCTTTTATAGTGTTCAGTCAGCTCTGACGTCTCCATGTCCCATCCTCATCGCCAGTGTTATGTTGTGTGCGTGGCACAAGAAGCGGAGACGAGTCGACGAACAGTGAACTTTAACTCTTTATTTAACATGGTACAACAGCTCTCTGAACGGCATCAACAGCCCCCTTTATGTAGGCAAGCTCTTGGGTATTTAGCCAATGAGAACACAGGAATGTTAGCTCTTTTAACCAGTGAGAAGGGCTCATTAATAGACAATCAGATTCTCCTGAACGGACCAATCCGATATCACTATTATCGGCCAATCAGAAGTGTAGGGCCAGAACCCTGCACTTTGCTTTAAGGTTTCAACAAACTTTATTCAAGCACTTTTATTAATTCACAACGCATATTGTTTCTTCTCTTATTACATTAAGCTTTCTAATCTGCTTATTTAAACCATAGATATAATGTGGTGCAATAAAATGAGATCACAAAGCTTATTTTATAAAATATACTGGTATAATATACAACTTAATTCACTTGATTATTATACTAAAAAAGTCTGTCACTGTAACTGGGTCGATCCACCTTTATGAAGGTCTTCTCTTTCTTTTTGTTTTTCCAGTATTAGAGCCATTTACAAAGTGTGAATCTTCACAAAATTTGTCTGAAGTAGAATAATTTGAATCTGATCAATTCTGCAAGTGAGAACACTGGGTTACTTTGTTCAATGATCTATCAGTTTGTTTTCTTTCTTGAGAATTATCAGTTCTCACTAACACCAAAGTTCAAAATATGAATACTTCTCCTATCCTGCTTTTTTAAAATCCAACTTTTGCTTTCATGGAATCTCACAGGGAATACTATAGTTTGCATGATTTAAATTTAGGTAATTTGATTTCTAATCAGGAAAATTTGCAACACAATGCATTTGTGTGACAGCATACACTCATCTGCATGCCAAGATATTGAATAACTATATTATTGTATCATGCTGTATTATTCAGTCCACATTTTCAGGCAAGAACTAAAGCTATCATTTTCTAGCTAAGCTTCAAAATTCTGTATGACAGTAAAGGAGTCAAGAAAATTAAATCTTCTCCAGCAACAAATCCTTATTAAATTAAAATGTACTTCTGGGTAAATTTAATCACATCTGGCCCTGGCATGCTAAACATCTTGCCACAGTTATACATGCAGAACTGTTTGGAAATCACAACTTATTTCTCACTAGGCAATTAGCTGTTAACTAATAGAAAATATCTAGATTCCGCCAATCATCTGCTCAGAGTGATTGCTTATTTAACACATTGCAAAATAATACTTTTCCACAAAATCACATCTTTTTAAGGTTAATGAAGACTTGTGTCTAATATTAACTAGTCTCACATTTATTTTTCCCACTGAGTTGATGAACCTGGTAAGAATATTTTTTTTCATCAGTGGATCTTCCTTTTGAATGTTGAATGACATCAGTGAGCAGTTCTATTTAAATAAATTGCATACCTCTGAAGCATCATCTCATACAGTTTTATATACGGCTTTCAGGAAAGCGAATTTCAGTGCTATGTTTTCTATTTAGTTTTTATCTTAGCTGTTATGTTTCTTTTTTAAAAGTTCTGCTTGAATTCATAATTGCCTTGCTGGATCCAATCAAAACAATTATTCTGTTTCCAACAGTGACTAGCCAGATGTCATTGGAAAACTTACAAACAGACCATTGATCATTGATTGTCACCCTCATTTATTCAGTTATTTATCCCCAGCATACGTAATCAGCATTTTTCCCACCTCTGAACATATAACATGCATCTTAACCATTTTAATTATGCAAATGGTAAGTCTAATTTCCATGTGTATGTCTAATTTTTTTTAAAATTCCCCTACCAAAGTGACATCATAAATACATCATCTGTTAAATAACTCACGCATCATTTTCATTGGCTAACAAGTGGTTTGAAAAGGCTTTATATTTCCACAAACTTGTTGAATATATTTATGTTTGGAGTCAACCTTCACATGAAGCCTTAATTGCAAGATAATTCACATAGCTCTGTTGAGATTGAATCCATTAGGAAAGATATAGGAAATTTACGGCTCATTTGAACACTATGTATGAAAACTTTAGAAAACTAGAATACCAGGGAGAGATGTTCAATCTGTTTCTCTTTGTTATGTATGAGGTTTCTCACAGTGGAACACTGCCAGCACTGAACATCATGCAGAGAAGCAGAAGGTAGCAACTGTCTAAATAGGTGTTCAGGATATTTCTCATTCCCATAAAATGCAACTTTGGAATAAGCTCCCCAAAAGATTATTTATAGAATAATGATTTCATAGGTAAGACTGATGAAGTTTCATTTCAGACAAGATCTTATTTATTTCACAGCACTGCCATATTCATTTTTGAGACAGGGAGCTCAGAAATGCAAATAATAATGAAAACCAACATATCTCTATGGTGCTTGCTATTTACTTCATATCTTTTTCCCAGTAATTTCTAGCTCTGGATTTATATTTTCAGGGATGTAGCTCACTGCACTGTAATTTGCATTGTGCATTGCAGTGTGAACTTTTTTCTCCTATAAGTCACATCCAATTTAGAATGTGAGTAATTATTTTTGCTATTGTTTAAAAATCCATCTCTTTACATTTTCTGCAACTCATCTGTAGTAATAATTGATGCCGAATTATTAGGTTTAGAGATTTTATGAATTTAACTACATGAAATAACGATGTAGCAGACTATTTTATTTTAATTATTTATTTTAATTATTTTAATTCTACGCTTAGGCACAGTACAAAATTATTCCAATGTTTTAATGTTATAAATGAAATACATCAGTTTCACAAATAAAGACATTACTGTACTACTAACTTCTCTCTCTAGATCTGGGCTCAGCATTGCCATAAGTAGGGATTCTAGGAATACAGTGTGTACATACAGTGTGTCGGTTGGTTACAAGTCTTTTGTGCTTCATCTCCACAGCCCACACTTATAGTTTGTATAAATTCTCATATTATCTGTTAGGGATAACATTGTTTACCCTAATTGGTTTAGGTAAAATAATAAATATGTAATCATAGTTTATAAGTTAAAGTGTCTGCAACTTTAAATATAGGAATGTAATGAAGGGAGTGGTTGTGAAAGCACTTTAAAAGAAGCAAGACGACAGCTTACTCTCTCTCTGGCTTTGATGATCCCTAATTACTGCATGGACTCAAGACTGTGTTACTCGAATGGGAGAGAGACAAAGGACTGATTTGTAAGTGAACTGACATAGGATATTCTGCACGGATTTTGCTAACTGAATATCCTTGAATGGACTGACTAAATGATACATGACGAATGGACTGTTATTTTGACTATGCTATAAACTCTAAATGGAATAAACTATCTTTTGATAGCATAAGCGTATCTGTTATTTTTACTGTATGTTAACAAACATACAAGCTTATCTCACTCATTTATCTGTATGCCTATCTGACTAACGCTGCACATTCTGTTTAGCTTGTCTCCTTAACCCTGGTTGGGGAACACAGGCTTAACACTGGTTATGGGCCCAGAGGCTGCAAAGTCAGTTTAACTTGGATAAAACAGATTTATGTAAAAAGTGAGAGTTTGTGTTGTTATACATTACAGTAAACAGACAGCTGTGTTTTATTAATTATAGTTTTATATCCATAGAAAGAAAACATGGCACAAGTCAATCTACAAAGTTTGTCCCTTATATCCAAGCTGGATGGAACAAACTATGTATCATGGTCTATGAAATGTAGTCTACTTCTACGAAGAGAAGGTCTGTGGAACATAATTGAAAATCCACCAAACGTAGAGGAATGGGATCCAGAGGATGATGAAGATAGACTAAAGATTGAAGAATTTATGCATAAAAATGAACAAGCTATTTGCATAATAGGTTTAACACTGTCTGACCAGCAACTTGTTCATATCCACGGAGAGCAAACGGCTGTTGGGTGTTGGCAGAAGCTGAAGAGGATTTATGTCCGAGATAACGTTGGTGCTCACATAAATCTAACATGGAAGCTTTTCAGGACGCATCTACAGATGAATGGTGATATGCTGAGTCATTTGAAAACTATGCAAAGCATTTTTCAAGAACTGCATGAGAAAGAGCTTATTTTCTCTGAACTACACCAAGTCTACATAATTCTATCTTCACTAGATGAAAGTTATGACAACTACGTCAATTCCCTTGAAATATTGCCTAAGGAAAGTTTAACTTTAACTGATATAACTGGCAGATTGATTGAAGAGGCAAGAAGAAGACTTGAAAGAGACCATTTAAGGAGGGAACAACCTCAAAAAGAAGATAATGAATCTCCTACTGCATATGCAATTAAAAAGTGCTTTAATTGTGGAGGAAGAGGACATTTGGCAAGATTTTGTAAAAAGCAAAGTGCCAGAATACTGGCCAGAATACTAAAAGTCATCAAAAGATAAATAAAAATTTAGAGTTAGCCATGTCTAGTAACGGAGCTGTAAAAAATAATTTATGGGTGGTTGACAGTGGAACATCCCACTGTATAACAAATGATAACAGAAATTTTATTAAAATGTCCAAGAGCACACAGCAGATATCGTTTTTCTATCTCTATAGCTTATCTGATTATTCTGTTGTTGGTGTTCGGTTTTGGCGATAGTTCTGGTATTTTTAAATTCAATCTCATGTCCTGTGGCTTTGAGGTATTGGACCAGGGAAGAGGTTGGTTCTTCTTTTTTCATTGAGTTCTTATGTTCTTCAATGCGTGTACTTATTCTTCTGTTGGTTTGTCAGGCGGTGCATAGGATTTTGTATACTCCTTGGTTTTCTAACTCGATTCTGTCTTTAGGGTTTCTTATGATGGTGGATATTTTTCTGTTTGTGCAGAATGCTGCCTTAAAGTTGTGTTTTTGGAGGATCTTGCTGATTTTGTCTGTAGTGCCTTTTATATATGGGAGGAGGGCTTTGCCGTTCTCTTGTTCTCTGTCTTGGATTTTGGTTGTGGTTTCTTTTTGGATTAGGTGGGTAATCTTCTTTCTTTGGAATCCATTGGCTGTTAGTAGGTTAGTGAGAGTGTGTAGTTCGGTTTTTAGGTGTTGTTCGTTGGCTAAGCATTTTATTCTGGAGATGAGTGTCTCGGCTACGGAATTGATCTGTGCTGGGTAGTGCTGTAGATAGTGGTTTGTCTTGTTTTCTTCTGATAGATGGTGTGTCCTAGGGAGCCATTGGATTTTTTGTGTACTAAGATATCTAGGAAGGGAAGTTGATTGTTAGCTTCTGTTTCCATGGTGAATTGTATTTTGGGGTGTAGGCTGTTGAGGTGTGTGAGGAAGTTGTTCAGTTTTCCTTTCCCATGTGGCCAGATTATGAAGGTGTCATCTACGTATCTGAGCCAGAGTTTGGGTTTGTCATCATATTTTTCTAGAGCTTGTGTTTCAAAGTGTTCCATGTAGAGGTTTGTGATGACAGGTGAGAGGGGTTATCCCATGGGTGCTCCTTCTATTTGTTTGTATTTTTGTCCATTGTAGGTAAAGTATGTAGTGGATAGGCAGTGGTTGGTCAGATCTAGGATGTGCTTGGGGGGTTGTATTTGTTTTGGATGGCTGTCAAGGCTTCTTTTATAGGCACTTGGGTGAAGAGGGATATGACATCAAAGCTCACTAGTAGGTTGCTGAAGAATGACACCAGACCCACACCCACGAGGGCCACATAAGATGCTACCACCACACGAGAGAAGGCGGAGCTTCATTTCAGCGATACAGCTGCAATCCCGGGGGTCCGAGATCGCAGCTGATATTTTTGCCCCTGGTTGGTCCCAACGGACCTAAACCATCCCGTAGAGATGGTGACCATGAAGGGCACACTCTCTGGATCCCAGGGACATTGCAAAGTCCCTGGTTTGATCTGGGAGAAGAGTGTGTCGGCTGGGTGAGAAATTCTTTTTTTTTGTAAATTCGCTGAGATTTGAAAGGACACTCTGAATATGAGAAGAAACCTGTGAGATTTTTTTTTTTGACAAATCTGTATGAGCGGAGTATTTTAAAGGGACGTCAAATTGAGGCTTGGGTTTTTTCTTTTTATTACTTTTTCTTTGGATTTTAGCGTGATTTTGTAGTTAACCGGACTGAATTTTATCTTATATATATTCTTATTCTCCTTTTTGATTTTTTAATTTTTTTTTTAGGATAGAGGCTCACTTTGGCTATTTTCTCTTTCTATAGATATATATATGTAAATACCTTTTCTTTTTTCTTAACTCAAACTAAGTTTTTCTGGCTGGGGGGGGAGTGCATTAAGAAACTTTGTAACACTGCCAACTAGAGGCTTGAAAATATTTTATTTGAACTGGAGAGAACTGTGAAAAGACTCCTTCTCAAGGACATTTCAACTTGATAAGATAGAGGGAAGAGCGCAGCAGAATATTATTACAGGTGCTTTCCTGGACTCTTATCAACATTTCAACACTTGAGGCTTGGCTTTGAAGCTTGTGGAGAAGAGAGTCATAATAAGAGCCTTGGACAACTAAACAAAGTGCAGTGTTTTCTTATTTTTTTTTCAGTTGTGTACCCCTCCTTACCCCTCCTTAATTTTAGTAATATTCTTATTTTTGCTTTTTATTTTAAAGGGAAAGCCTCAGAATTTTTTCTTTATTTTTCTTTTCTTTTCCTTCTTTTTCCTGGATTTTTTTGCTTTTTCCGTCCATGTTTTTGGACCATTTTGCCTTTTCCTTTTTATTATTGAGATTTCCCAATTGGATTAAGGTGTGGAGAACCTGAAATAATTTTTTCTTTTTTTATTTTTGTTCCTCTTCTTCTTATTATTATTTTTGGGCTTTTTTCTTCTTTTTATTTTTCATTTTTTATTGTGGATTACTTCATAATTGGATTAGGGTTTAGAAGAACCTGAAGATTTTTCTTCTTCTCTTTTTTCTTTTTCTTTTTTGCCATCGGGCCTTTTACTATTGGATTTTCCCATTTTGGATTATAATTGGCTACTTTACCAGTTGGATTAAAAGTTAAAAAGAATTTGAAGATTTTGAAGCATTTAAAATGAGCAGAAAACCCATATCTTCTGGTGTTTCTACCTCTACCTCTGCCTCCCCATCAGCTGGAGGACAACGTTTAATTCAGACAATGTTGAAGCAAGACAAAGAACAAGAAAAAGTGACTTTACAGATGATTATGCAAGGAATCCAAGATCTTAAGATAAAAACAGATACTATTGAACAAAGAACAGAGAAGACTGATGAAAAAGTAGAAAATATTCAACAAATGATGGTGAAGTATGATGAGAATTTCCAAAAAATTGAGGAAGAAGGTAGACAAAGAGAGGAGAAGATTGGAAATATTGATGCAGATTAACAGTGGTTGAACAATGTTGAGGTGGGAGATGAGGTGGGAGATGGAGAAGTCAGAATTCTATCTTAGATTTCAAAATATAGAAGAAGAAAAAGGACAAAACTTGGCTGCAATAATGATAGGAAAAGATGACGGATGGAGTAGACAAGGTATACCGAATTTATACAAGATATGCAATGAGAAATAGCTTACCAAAGGAAGTCCTTATCAGATTTACTAAAAATCCATCAAAACACAAATATTACAAGCTGTAAGAGAGAAGACGTTGAAATATAAAGGCAAAGAGATTGTGGTTTTAAAACAAATACCCAGAAGAGTAAGAGAGATGAGAAGAGAATATTGATTTTTGACCAAAATGTTATTGAAAAAGGAAGTGAATTATAGATGGCTGATCCCAGAAGGATTAATGTTTACATGGCAAGAACAGAGACATAGAATTGATTCAATTGAGAAAGCAGAACTTTTCCACTCAGAATTTTTTGGAAGGAGAGAAGAAGAGGCAGAGAAAGAGGTTTTATTAATTGAGTTTCAAGAGGAACAACTGGAAATTGAAAAAGAGGAAGGCGCAGTAGGTGGACAGGTGGATAGTAAAGAACAGCGGGAAGTAAGATCTACGAGAGCTGTTAGACCTAAATATACCCAGAATTCTATTTCTGTTTCAAACAATACCAATTAGGCTTGGAAAAGACTATTTTGAAGATTTAAATAAAATTATGCTGAAGTATATATGGCAAAGTAAGAAAGCGAGAATAAAGCTGAAGCTTTTGCAAGACGCTAGAATTAGAGGAGGTTTTGGCCTGCCCAATTGGGAATTGTACTTCCAAGCTGCAAATTTGATGTGGGTTAAGGAATGGATAACATTAAGAAAGACTAGATTGTTGATGCTAGAAGGTCATGATTTGCTGTTGGGTTGGCATGCTTTTTTATGGTATAAGGGAACTAAAACACAGGGTTATTATAGAAGACATTATATACGGGAGTCTTTGTGGTTAAATTGGGAGAAGATAAAAAGACAATGTTATTTGAAAATTCCAGTTTGGTTATCGACTATTGAAGCATTTTCCTATCCTATAATTTATAAGAAGGAAAAAACAGTTAGATATGGGGAACTATTGGATGAAAAGGGTGAACTTAAATCGATACAAAATTTAGAGGAACAAGGTATAAAGATGAATTGGTTTTCATATGCACAAATACATTCAAGATATGATGAAGATTCTAAAGCAGAGGGATTTTATGATAAACAGACTGACCTAGATAAGATCTTGATGGGTACTGATGAGAAGGTGATTAAAAAATTATATGGTTATTTACTGGGAATTAAATTAGAGGAAGAACAAGTTAAAGAAACTATGATTGTTTGGGGGAAGAATTTTGGATATGGGATTGATCTAGAGAAATGGCAAAAATTGTGGTCTCAAAATTATAAAATGACAATGTCAACAGCATATAAAGAAAACTTGTATAAGATGTTTTACAGGTGGCACTTTCTCCCGACAAGAATAGCAAGAATGTTCAAGAATAAATCTGAAAAATGCTGGAAATGTCATCGAAAATATTGGACTAAAATTCACATGTGGTTGGAAAAAATGATAAAGAAACGTATAGATTTGAAACTGGAGGTTTTTTTATTGGGAATCTTACCAGATATTTACAGTAAAGACTTAAAATATTTGATTGTAAATGTATTAATAGCGGCTAGGATTGTATTTGCTGAAAATTGGAAGAATGAGATAATACCATCGCAGGAAGAAATTATTAACAAAATATTGGAATGTGCTGAGATGAGTAGATTGACATTTGAAATTAGAGAGCAAGAGGATAAACAATTTTATGAAATTTGGGATCTTTTCTATCAATGGTTAGATGACAAAATATAATAATAGAATATCTAGAATATTAGACAGCAAGGAATATATTTTTTCTTTTTCTTTTGTTATTTGACATTATATCTATAAAGGGTTTGTAGGACAGATCTGGTATGATTATATTATTTGTTATAGAATAAACTGTTTAAAGTATTGTTATCTCATAAAGCATGAATGATTAAAAGTATAGTCAAATGATTTTTTAAATAGTGATATTGGGATATATAAGTTTGGATTGACAATATGAGTTGTTATGTAATATAATTGTAATTGAGACTACGAAATGAATGCACAAAACTGATGAACCAACTGACACGCTGGATGTACATAAGAGAGTTGATGTTTTTATGTCTTATTTGTTTTTGTTTGTTTGTAGAAAATCAATAAAATTGTTTTCAAAAAAAAAAAAAAAAGATGCTACCACCACACTTCCATGTAGAAAGCAGAGTTACACCCATACAGAAGATGAGACACCTCCATGGACTAGAAGCCGTACCACAGCTGCATCACTACCTGCTTCAAACCCCTCCAACCCATACATGAAGTATGACGCCCACCATGAAGATGTGGCATGACCATGAACGCAAAGCCAAACAACAGGATCACAGCTCGCCAGCTCAAATCCCCCGACAACTAAAACTAACCTGAGCACAACCAAGCCTCTACCTGAACAGTGTTTAGTGGAGGTTGTCCTATCAGCTGAGTGGGAATTTAAATTCAGGCTGACTAATCAGTGGGGTTGTTTGAATGGAGCTGTGTGATTTATATGGTGACTATCAATACTCTGTAAGTCTCCTTTGTTCTCCCCAATTGGTGGCTGTTTAGAATTATTTTTGGTGATTTGATTTAAATGGAGACTGTAGACATCATTCCAGTTCTTCCATTATCAGAATTCACAATCAATCTCAGTTTCAAAAGGCAGTTTTCCTGAATAAAAACCTTCTACATACTTTTTGTCTAGTCCCCCTTTTTTCTCTTTTTTTTTCTCCTTTAATCACTCTTTCTTCATGGTTATCTCTGTATTCTTTTACATATGAATCAGTAAATTGGTAAATTAATTATTTAATTAGTAAATTTAACAGTAAATTTAACAATTAATTATTATACTATTATATGATAAATCAATTATTATAAATAAAGCATTATCTATAAATATTTGGTCTTGAGGTACTGAAATAGTGTAGGTAGTAAAGTATTGGAGGTTTGTTGTGTAAAGTTCCTTTGTTTTTCCTTAAAGCCATGTTTGTTACATATTAGAGAATTATCTGTGAAAACTATATGTTGCATATGTATACATTCTATTGTTCTGAATTCTGATTGGGCAGGTTCATTATTATATAAAAACTTTATATACAAAGCAGGCTGCCTCTACCTGGTTATCTGATTGGGTTATTTTAGCAATAATAAACCAGTCTTTCCTTCAGATCCTGTTGCTCTGTTCATTCAACTGTTCATTCAATATCAGGAAGCATGGTGACCCTACTGCAGTTTGGTTGCACATAGGGGATAACTATACCTAAACAAGGCTAAATTGTGTTGTTTGTAAATATTATTAGATTAGAATAGAAACAGTTTTGTCCATGCAACATTCTATTTGATTGATTGTATTTTCTGGGGGGGGGGCACAATAATCTTTATTGTTCTGATGAGACTTTGAACCAATTATGTTTGGAGAATGAAGCTAGTGAAAGACAATATTGCTCATTCTACATTTATGTTCTGGTCCAAACATTGGAAAAATATTGCAGTGTTGTTATGCAAAATCATAACAGATCTTCAAGCAGAGGTTATTAAATCAAATTGTCATCACTTAACTACCATTGAAGGGATTTTGGTCACAGCTGTATAATTGATTAATATCTCTGTTGTCTTGCTTGAGTGGATACTTGTTTGGAAAAAAAAGGTAAATCAGTGTTAAGGATTTTAATGCAGGTAAAACTCAGTGGGGTAGAGGAAAAGAAGACATGATTATTCCAACTGAAAACTGTAATTTGTTCATTCACATATCTATCTATAGTGACATATCTGTATCTGTACGAGAGAGAGAGAGAGAGAGAGAGACTGACTAACTGACTGACTTTGCAAAGGATAAAGTAGTACAAAGCTTCTTTAGTATTAATTTTATTGGCCAAGTTGTACCTGCTTAGTTAAATGTTCAAATGAAAAGTGACACAAGGGAAAAAAAGTCCTAATTAAACTGTCAATCACCATTAATAAGCTGCAGTGTCTTGTGAGAAAATTAACCATTTAATGTGATTTCACTAAATATGTATATTTGGATGTGCAATTCTATCAGAAAAGTGTTTCTAGAATCCCAATACTGTTCCTATTATTGTTAAACCTCCTTTTCCTATAATCTAAATATTACAGAAGAATTCCTCAATAACTTACATGACTGTACTCAGTCATGACCATACAGTAATTAATAGTAATTAAATCTGAACAAATACAAAGGAAGTTGAGGTATCCATGAATCATCGGGTTGGATTGCAATTACAAATTTAAATAAATAAATACATTGCAATAAGCAATCTTCATGAGTTGTTTAGGCAACTGAGGCAATATATTTAAACAGGAAGGTTAACATGTGCACAAAGTTCTGTAAAGGCAATGCATCTACATGTAATACTTCCTTATAAGAAAAGAGAGAAAGCAAATGGTTCAAAGTTTTATTATGCAATGGTTAGACCAGCTTTAGCTTGTGAGATACCATAAAATGGTGTTATGATTTTCAATTATATGTGATTTGGCAATCTTGCATATATAATTATGTTGCAGTATGTGGTGTCCAATGTGTTTTTAAAATATCTATATCTATATATGTTAAAAGTATAATTACAATAATAAAAACCAAGACAAACCAAAACAAAACAGAATGATAAAAAGAAACAGTGGAAGGTTCAAAAAAAGGGGAAAAAGAGAAATAGAAAAGAAACAAATAAAAATATAATACAAAAAAAGAAATATATAAAGTAATTCCCACTTTCATCACAATTTAGACAATTTTAGTAACTTATTGCCACCTCTTAAAACTAACAACAAATGGTCTCTCCTTTCCATATCCTCTCTCTTATTTGTAAACAAATCCACAAAGCTTCAGCATTTTAGTCCTAGTGATAACAAACATCCATTAAGGATTAGTAAAAATAACAACATATCTATTTAACTTTGATCAAATAAAGCAACTTTATATTTCTTCCCTTTTAACATATTTTTTTCAATAATTGTATAAATGGTTACAAATACAAATGTAAAAAATTGATAGAAACCAAGAAAATATAAAACAATAAAGGATGGAGAAAAGTGTAAATATTAGAAAAGAATCAGAAAAGAAAGAAAAGACATATAAAAGATTCCTCCACCACCCCACTGTCGAGACAAATATAAACAATTTGGTTAATATAATCCCTTCTCTACTACTGGGTCTGTTCTCCTTTAAAAATAACTCTTTGTTCTTTTTGGTTCTTTGCAGCCAATCTCTTATCATCTTTCCAAAATCAAGATTTTCATTCCCTTTGTATTATTTTTCAAAAATTAAAGCTTCTGTTATTAGTCCTTAAACTTATTCAGAGGTTCTTTCATCCAGGGTGAAAGGAAAATCTAGTGTAGTTGAGCTTGTCTTTCAGAACTCCAAATAGATCAGTAATAAGTAAACTTCCTAAAGTAATTAAGAGAAGTAGGTAAAATCAGTGTCTCTTGGAAAGATGCCAGGCATGGCTTAGCAATATAAATATCTCTCTACCCCCCAGATTCTCAAACCTGCTAGAAAATGTTTTGCAATCTCTTCACAGGGAGAACCTGTATGGAGCCAAACATGGGCAATCTTTGTCTTCTCCTTAATCAAAAAGTTCCAAAGAATGGGAATTCCCTTTTACCACTTGCTGTTCTGGAAGCCCCACTTCCTTTTACTTCTAACAATCTTAAAGTTTAGTCCCTTCAAATAATAGAAGATATATAAAATATCAATTAGAACAAAAATAAGGATTAATAATTTAATTAGAACAGATATGTTCTAAAAAAAATACAATTGTGGCAAAATTAAAACTAAAAAGGGGATAAATATTGGATAATATAAATTAAGATGAAATTATGAATGATTAATGGAATGATATACCGTATATACTCGAGTATAAGTCAACCCGAATATAAGCCGAGGCACCTAATTTTACCACAAAAACTGGGAAAACTTATTGACTCGAGTATAAGCCGAGGGTGGGAAATGCAGCAGCTACTGGTAAATTTCAAAAACAAAAATAGATACCAATAAAAACTTTCACTAGGACAGTTGAGAATAAGTTTGATCTTCACAATTTCCTCTTTGAAAGAGACCAGTAAATAGGGAACAAGAAGATGAAGAAAAAGAAGTGTGTTTTTTCACACTTTTCACACTGCAGTGAACAAAAATGGCATCATCTCAGTCCAAAGGTTTGTTTCTGATTTCTTCCCTGATTTAAGGGAAATTTGGGAAACGATCTCACTATCATGAAAGATTTAATTGATTCACTAATCCAAAAGAAGATGATGATGACAGTGGGAGGCAGGAGTCACTCTCTCCCTTGCAAGAAAAAAGCAAGAGCCGTTCTTATGATCTCTCTCTCTCTCTCTCCCCCCGTAATACAGTCAAGCCCTTTCCAGCACGCGCAATCTGCCGCCGCTGCTTTGACCTTGCAAATGCAAAATCCTTTTTGCATTTGCAAGGTGCAAAGCGGCGGGGGCGGATCCCGCATGCTGGAAGGGGCTTGACTGTATTACGGGGAGAGAGAGAGAGAGAGAGATCGTAAGAATGGCTCTTGCTTTTTTCTTGCAAGGGAGAGAGTGACTCCTGCCTCCCACTGTCATCAACATCTTCTTTTGGGTTAGTGAATCAATTAATTTGGGAAATGATCTCACTATCATGAAAATCAGTGTTCTCTGCCAGTGGGGCATTGGAAGGAAATGCCCCACGGCATATCCACGCGTGTGTAAGGGGAATCAGAAATCCCCGCGTTCAATGCCTAGCACAGCAGAAGAGAAAATGCAGCTGTGAGCAAATACTGGGAAAACCTGATTGATCAGAAGGAAGGAGGCAAAAGAGGGAGGGGTGGTGGTGGACGGAGGTCCCACTGGTATTTGTGAAACACTTGGTCGGCAGCGCTTAAAGTCAACATCCTCGCTCCCACCCACCCAAAGCCATGAAGTCCCCCAATTGCGCAGCCCAGAATCGCCCTCCCCTCAGGGCAGCAACAACGCCCAGTATTCCCGAGACGAAGCTCCGCCATGCAATGAAAGTGCCCTGGCTCTAGGCTAGCGGGCTCAGAAAATAACGTGAGCCGAGGTTGCTTCGGCTCCGCTCAGCTTCGTTTCCTCAGCCCTAGGTGCTTTCAGTCCGCTCAGGAGGAGTGGGAGGAGGTGGTGGCGGCGGCTTGCATTGTTTTGTGAGCTCTAGGCTCTAGGCTCACGAGCTCAGAAAACAATGCAAGGCGAGATCGCTTCGGCTCTGCTCAGCTTCGTTTCCTCAACTCCAGCTGCTTTCAATCCACTCGGGAGGAGGGGGAGGTGGTGGCGGTGGCTTGCATTGTTTCCTGAGCTCTAGGCTCACAGGCTCAGAAAACAACGTGAGGTGAGGTCACTTCAGCTCTGCTCAGCTTCGTTTCCTCAGCCCTAGCTGCTTTCAGTCCGCTCGGGAGGAGGGGGAGGAGGTGGTGGCAGCGGCTTGCATTGTTTTCTGAGCTCTAGGCTCACAGGTTCAGAAAACAACGCAAGGCAAGGTCGCTTAGGCTCCACTCAGCTTCATTTCCTCAGCCCTAGGTGCTTTCAGTCCGCTTGGGAGGAGGGGGAGGAGGTGGTGGCGGTGGCTTGCGTTGTTTTCTGAGCTCTAGGCTCGTGGGTTCAGAAAACAATGTGAGGCGAGGTTGCTTCGGCTCCACTCAGCTTCGTTTCCTCAGCCCTAGCTTCTTTCAGTCCGCTCGGGAGGGGGAGGAGGTGGTGGCAGCGGTTTGCGTTGTTTTCTGAGCTCTCGGCTCGCGGGTTCAGAAAACAACGCAAGCCACCACCACCACCTCCCCCTTCTCCTGAGTGGACTGAAAGCAGCTGGAGCTGAGGAAACGAAGCTGAGCGGAGCCGAAGCAACCTCGGCTCGCGTTGTTTTCTGAGACTAGAGCCAGGGCACTTTCATTGCACGGTGGAGCTTCTTGTCTCAGGAAACACCAGGCATCGTTGCTACCCCCTGAGGGGAGGGCAATTCTGGGCCGTGCGATTGGGGGACTTCGTCACTTTGGGTGGGTGGGTGGGTGGGAGCAAGGATGGACGGAGTCCATGAAGTGGGGCTTGCCTGCCCTTGCTGGCTGCCTCTGCTTCCTTAGGGGCAGGGAAGGGGGCTCATCTGGACCAAGGGTGAGTCTCCCCCTCAGTTTCCCCTGAAGGATCTTCCATCGCTTTTGCCTTCTCCCTACATCTTTCCTCCATTAAAATCCCCCCCCCACTTATTTTCGGTCAGATAGATTTCATGTCTGAGCCTTCTCACATGGCGGTGGGTCTTCCCCCCCCTAAAAACAGTTTAAAAAAAGAAAAAAACAATATATCCTCATGCAAGAACTTTTCTGCTTCTGATTATCTCCATGCTTAAAAGTTGCAAAGGAAACACGGAAGCAGGGAAGCGGCTGCCCAGCTCCGGAGCTCCACACCATTTTTTTTTCAGAGGGGAATCTGACTCGAGTATAAGCTGAGGGCGGTTTTTTTCAGCACAAAAAATGGGCTGAAAAACTCGGTTTATACTCGAGTATATACGGTAATTTGATAAAATTTGCAAATATGATGAGTACTATATTAAAAATGATTAAGAATATATAGATTGTTATGAAGTAATTTATGAGAACATAAAATGGAAAATTTGTAATAGGTAATGATATGAAATTAGATAAGAAAGCTGAATATGTAATTATGGTCATGTTTGAGTTAAAATGTAAAAAACTTGGAACCGCACTGTTCATCCAAAAATGTATTTAAAGAAATAAAAATTAAACATTATTTTAAAAAAGCTATTCTATGAATTGGCAGGCAAAACCTTTGAGATTTGAATCCTAGGGGGTCAGTAAAAAGAGGGGGAAATAATGTTTTTTAAAAAATATAATTGTTACTAAGATGGACCAGTCAAATAGAAACAAAGGCAGCAACTTCTAGTTCAAAAACCAAAATATAGGAAACTTCAGTGTTCAGGAATATTGTTCTTCTCTGATTTGTTCCAACCCTTTTGCCTCAGACAGTCTACATGATTTTAAAGTGAAAGTGAAACTCAAGGAAGCATGAAAGAAAGAAAAAAAGATTTTCCATTTGACAGTAGTACATGTTTTTACCATGCCCATTATCATGGAAAGATGATTATCAATGCTCCATCTTCCGAAAAAAGATAAAGCACAAGTTTGTCTCCTGTGCCTAATTCTGGGCAAATGAAAAGCATTTCAAAACCTTTCTCTGCCATCATAGAAGCTATCTTGTTATCTACCTAAGAACACCTTCTGATTGACCACATTGAATTGAATGGGTAACAATGTCTTTTTATTTAGGGAATTAATTAATGCACATGAAAGAGCATAACATGGATAAACGTGATAATTAATACAATATATTGAAAACTAGCTAGAATATATAACAGGAAATCCCATGGGAGCCATTTCATTTATTTCTTGTTGATAATGATTTGTTTTGCCAGCTTGCAGAAACAGAGCCCTGTGATCTGTATTGCTTTGAGGTGTCAAGAGTATGAAAAAAGAAAAGGAAAGGAAAAAAAAAAAGCATACGGTACAAAAAACATTTCATATTACCCCCCAATATTAGTTTAATTTTGATGCAGGGCTTTGAAGGCTGCCTGCTTAACCATGACATTTAGCTGTTACTTTGTGTTTTCTTCCTTTATTACATTTTAAGATTTTTTTTTCAAGAAACAAGAGCTAATACAAGCAACTATCAAAATCAAGGAAGTAGACACAAAAGATATTTGAACAAAATGAAATTTCCTATGTCAATAATAGTCCAGCTGCAGCTGGAAACTGCTAGATAATTAAATAGGGAAAGTGATGCAACTTTTGACCTCTTATAGAGGTATCTCTTGTACAGCTAAAAACTGGCTGTCAGCTGCCAACTTATGCTTGCTTCTGTTTTGCTACATTATGGTGACAAACTGCCATGAACTGTGGTGCAGGGAGTAGGCAAGGTGGAAAATGAAAGGGCTGTATCTCTTTGAGACACTATTTCAAGGTCACCCAGAATACCAGCTGCAAAACATCTTGTGCCTGAACTGACCATTACAAAAACATCCTGCCTGAACTTGACTGGTTTCATGGGGTGGGAAATGGGGTGTAGCTAAGGGAGGGAAAATGTGAATTTAAGAGATTTTGGCAAGCAGTGCTGAGTTCTGGCTATACATTGCTGCAATATACTTGATAATCTATACCTTTATAGATTATATTAATAATCTATACCTTTCTCAACAAATGGGGCCAACGATTATTTCTATTTAAAGGTTTAAGTGGTGGCAGGTCTGACACTGGTACTTAAAATAAACATTCTCTCTTCTTCCCTCCCTCCCTCTCCCTCTCTCTCTTTTAATAATGTAGGATGTAAATATATAAACCTGGTAGAATTGGACATTTTGCAACCATATACAAATTACTGTGATGATCATAATTATGGGGTCTGAAGAATCCACATTAATTATTTTCAGCTACTGCATAATATTCCTTGTTTATTAAAAGAGGTAGTTTGCTGTCTAGTGTCAAACTACACATATTGATTCAAGATGCCTCATAACAGTGATACCAATTTTCAGTAATCATGTACAGAACTGCAATACATGAACATATATGTTTGAGGCAAACTACTACACAAATACTTGGTGATAAATTCCATTAATGTGAATAATATTGAAATCCAGAATCTAGCTCATATCACAGACAGCTAGTTTTCAAAGCCCGTTCAAAGATTGTCATTTGGTTTAAAACACTTTTTTTTCATTCAAACAACTAAAGAAAATGAATAACCATTCAAAGAGTCATCTAAATGAACCTCTGGGATGGAGATAAAAATGAAAAGAAAAGAGCTATTGAGCTCTCAGATCCATAACTGTTTTAATATATCCAACCATTGCCCTGCCTCTTTCCAAGATTCTAAGGCAAAAAGAGATAACAGAACAAACCGATGCTGCATTTCCTTCTATGGGGTTACACCCTCAAAGATCTAATATTTCTCAGAGGGATTTGTGATAGCTAATAAGCTAAATCCTAACAGTCATTTTTTTTTCAAAAAAAAGTTTTGATCAGCTGCTAATATTTAAATGGAACTAAAGTTTCTCTGACAAAGCTTAGATCAGGAGTAAGAGCCTATTGTGGTAAAGGTCTTATATAGAACGGCATTCACCCCACTTTATTTCTACAATAGATGAACACCATAGCAATTATGAGTAATTACAACCCAGAGAAAGAGCAAGGCAGCAGGCCTAGATGAATCTAAATGTTCCAATGTGCAGAGAAAGGGAGGTAAACTTTATAACAATTTTATACCAGCATGTGTTCAAGTATGCATGTGTACATAAATTTTTCCATAGATGATAACAATTCAGAGGTTGAAACAGATTTTTACTTTAAAAAGGGGAGTTAAGTTTTAAGTGTATCAGTGAAATTTTATTAAACATTATTTGCTGCATTATGGGATGCAGTGATCTTATGATAAGCATTGGTAATAATCAGCTGCACTAATGGTAAAAGACATTATCCAAGACAGAAAAAAAACAAAATAAACCTTCCAGTCCCTTATTTTTGTTTTCTTTTAAAAGACATAGTCTCTTTTAATACACAGATTTTTTTTAAAAAAAGTTATACACCAAGGGTGTCAAACTCAATTTCATGGAGGGACACATCAGAGCTATGGTTGACCTCAGGGGACCAGGCAGACATGGCTGATTGGGTTGGTGTGGTTGACCGGGTAGGTGTGGCCAGCTCGACACTGCTCATTGGGCATGCCTGAGTGGGTGGGCATGGCCACCTTGATGCCACTCACTGGGCATGGCCACTTGGGTGGGCATGGCCAACTGGGTGGACGTGGCCATTTTAATGCTACTCATTGGACATGGCTTTCTCAGGACGAAACAAGTTATACTGGCTTAGTTGATGTAGGGACAATTTGGTGCCCCACATTCTCCTCACCTCCCCAAACTGCTAGCAGTTAAGTGCTAGCAGTATACACACATACACACATTCTAAGTTTGGGACTTTTATGTTTAGCACTTTGGACTTGCAATGCAACAGATGTAGGTAAGACTGCCCTGGGCCATCTTGCTGAAGTACTTCTATGTCTTGTTTTTGACAATGCTTTTGCTTTTTTTTTACCATCCCTTTGTAGCTGAAGGATATGTGTGAATAATGTGCTTCGTAACTCTTTGCCAGAGGATTTAAAACACAATTAGTTCTGGGTGCTGTGCAGCATGTTATATTTTATAAGGGAATTTCACATTCATATCTCCAAGCATTTGTCAGTGTGTATATAAATGAGAAAAGAGTTATCTCCAAGACCAGATTGAAATACTGGTGTCTTATTTAACTTCCTGTCACGTTCTTAAAATATGTCCCAGAAGAAGCTAAAAGGAACAGAGATTACTGCAAAATAGGAATGTAAATTAACGCTCATTATCTCCATGATCATACAGCTTCTGCAATCAACATTTGTTTGCAGTTGGAGAGGATGCTGAGCAAGTGATAAAGAAAGTATCAACCTTGTTTCAAACACTTGAAAAAGGATGGACTTAATTTTATTTCCCTGAGAACTAAAAAAAAGCATATTAACTATATGCCAGTGGCTGTTTGAAGATTTTCCACCAAGCAAAATATTTTCCTGCATAAATGTTGTCTTTGGAAAGAGAAAGTGAGACCCTTCACTTCAATCCATTTGGTATGTCACTCTTGCCATCTTTTATTTGTTGGTTTTCTTCTAATTTCTTTGATCGTTGTGAGCCAGAGTCATTGAATGCCAGGAAATATTCACATTTATTGAATTGTTATTATTTTATTGTTGTTGTTAGCAAGATAAAAGAAGTTGAGCAAAGAGATTGCCCACAAGTGTTCAGATAGCTGTTTTTTATGAAGAGAACTCAAGACAGCAGTGTCTGGCAGTTCATGTCTTTGGGAAACAAGGAAATAAACATCTTATTCAAACCACAATTGGTTCCTTTGAAAGAACATTTAAGTTAACAATAAGTGTAGGTGGAACTTTATTCCTTTACCTAAGTTGTTGAAAGCCATGAAGAAAAGAGGAATATGAGGAGACTCACAGCTTCCAAAGCTGACAGCCAGTTTCTGAAAAGTTAAGATTTAGCAATAAAATTTGAAGTCAATGCCACCTACAACAAGCCATGATGATGTAAAAATTACACAATCAAGCCAACAGAATAACTATGTGATGATATAATGATATCTGACATAAATATATAAATTAGATCATTTGTGCAAAGCATGTATTGTCATTTGCTCCCTCTTTTCAATTCCCTTGGACTTCCATATTCCCTGTGGCAAAAACTGCTTCAGCCTCAATTAACGATCACTCATTATTTTATAGCAGTGAAAATATTGTCTGTCATTGAAATATATTATGTCTGTATAACTTACCACATTTGTAAAGTATCTGTAAAGGCATATTTTCTTTCTTTTTTTAAAAAAAGCTTGTTGCTTCTGTCTTAAGAGTCAATACATGAGACTTATGGAATCTAGACGTGTAAGTCTATTTCAGTCAACCACTTGTCCATTTGGGAATAAGCACAATTTTGTTTCACAAGATGAAAGGAAAATGCTACAGATAAAAGTGTATTCCTACATTCTTATTTCAGACCTGCTATTCTCTTAATAGTAATTTAGTACCTATAATCTTATCTGCAGGGCTCCAAATTCTGCTTGGCATAATTGTTGTGACATGTGTTGCAAGATGCATATTTTTGTATGGTATTCAGCTTTGTTCAGGTATTTTCCCACATCATTATAGTTGTGCTTTTAAAGTTGTAGCAACATTTCGGCAGAATTTCATCTGCCATCATCAGGCTTCTGTATAGTATACATATTCTGTACACATATTTTTATCTATACATAGATTATATATACATTTACAAGATATGGTGTCATGTAAATGAAATAACTTACCTCATAGTTATGATCACATGAGCCTTGAATCTACAATTAATATTAAACTGCTATGCCTTACTATTATATTAAATCAATAAATATATTAGCATAATGGTTTGAAGTTTGAGTACAGTGCAGTCAGACTTGCAAGTTTCTGTTACTGTAACCAATGTTGGTTGCCTTTCTGTGGCTGGTCTTCTTGATAGATCTCACATCTTATTATAAAGACTTCAATTCCTTAGATATCTTCTTTCAGTGATTCTATTTAGATTATAACACTTAAAGTAGGTGATCATGACTTAGAATTAGATAAATATTCCAAAAGTCATTTCACTTTATACTTTGGTTGTGAACTATAGTAAATACTAGTCAATTAAAATTATCTTAATTCAATAATGAATTCACCATGTGTTTGTTTATAGGTCTGATTTTCATTTTCGTTTATCTCACTGCAACATACAGATGTTATATTTCATGAAAACGAATTGCTTGAGTGCAATACATATAAAGTTTACAAGTAATTGCTACGTGGGTTTTTTACTTCCTGAAACTTTTCAATATAATTTTCTGACTTTGGGACTGAAGGCAATATTCATTTAGGCTGTATGGTTCCCTCCATAAAACCAAATACACTACAACATCTAATACTTTATAACATCTAATCATGAATTGTCTGTAATCATTTTATTCACTCTAGGGAAAATGTGATTCAATTAGTTAAACATAAGTTTCAATGTCTGGACATAATTAACTTTCATTAATATAATCATTATTAATAATGTCAGTATTGTAGAATTCATTTACTGTCTCTGAATATTTAAAGATGTGAGAACCTAAATTAAAACTATCATCTGCATTTCAAATATACCAAACCTGAATGCATTGCTCCTCAAGTCTGAAATATTCTCTCTGACATCAATTAAACTGTTGGGGAGGTGATGGTTTCCTATACAACAGTAAGCACCAATGTAAAAATTGCTTAAGGCAAATTTTATTCTTCCAGGCTTTCTGCTTGTTTCCTGAAAACATTCAAGCAGAAATATCCCAGAAACGCTTACTAAAATCATAGCCTATACACTTGTCTTGGAAACTACTGCTCAACAAGTGCACCTGTAGATGTCCTAGATCAAATATAGACAGCCTCCCATGTGACCCCACATCCCCCACCTTTTTTTTTTATAGTGTATGGAAGCATTTCAGACAACAGTTGTTGAACACTGATAGCATAGTTATTTGAAAGATAAGCAAAAAACTGTAAAAAAAAATCTTTAAAAGAGCCAATATTTTTTTTCAAAACTAACACCACCACAAAATTTAGCCTCCCACAAAACAAGAAAGTCCTGACACAATTTTTATCATCATCCTGACAACACTAGTCTGTCTCTATCCAGGTATAAAAAGGGCAGTGTACATCTGTCCTGGATCATCAATAATATTGTTTGTACTAATGTATTTTTTTGAAGGACAGATGGGGTGCAATTAGAATGTCTGAACTAGCCCATCAGTTGAACTTAAAATCTGTAAAAATTAAAAAACTGTAAAAATATGAATTTAAAAGTCACAGTGAAACAATAGAAACTTAATAATACTTTCAGAGACAACAAATATAAACAAAATATTTATAAAACAGTGAATGAAAAACAATTTAATTAGCCAACATAAATTCTGAAATAATATGGAAAAACCTAATATTGGTAACAAAACAGAATTGAGAATTGCTGATGTATTTTTGGTTCTAGGAATAAATAATTTTCAACAGAAACACAATTTATTCCATAGTAACTGAAGTAGTATTTTATGACATGTGTCTAATTATTTTCATCATATGCTATTAAAGTAGTCGAAGGAAATCTAATAATTCAACAAATAGAAAAAGATCTATGTTTAAGTCAATATAGAAACGGTAGATGCTACGATCTGTATGTCGGTATGTATGCAGCACGATCTCTGTCTTTGTGTATTTCACAAATCAAGATTGATAGTAATGTTGTGTTTGCTTATTTTTTTTCCTTATTCTTCTTCTGTAGTATCTGAGCTGCAGCATTCAACTGAAATCAAGAATCTGAACAAATTTCATATTGTAAAGCTTAGATACGATAATGAATATAACTATGAAATAGTAAAACGTTGTGCTTGACTAAACACAAACGTTAGTTAAATTGGATTATGAATTGGAAGAGAGGCATACAATTTCTTTTTTTTTGGGGGGGGGGGGAGGCTGAAAAGTACACTTGATCTTTGCCAGAAGCCTCCCTCCAAAATGTAAACTGAGTTAGGAAAATACAGTAAGAGGGTACAACAAAATAAATAGTATACCAGTACAACACTAAACAAACAGTACACTATTTTTTAATAATATTTTGTCACCTTAAAAATTATACTTAGAGGAACTTTCAGGACAGCTGCCTTAGCCATTCTCAAGGCTTTGGAGACCATACACAGCCTTGAAGCTGAGTACTTTACATTAAGAATTAAAATGCAAAAGCACTGGCTAATCAGCCATCATTTACTTGTAAATCCCCCAAAGATACCAAGATTAGCAAATATATCTCTAATCATTTCTTTTAAAATTTGGTATTTTTATATAAACACACATAGGGAAAATTTCATAAATGAAAACAAGTAAATTTCAAATACCTTATATAAGTGGCTTCAACAGTATTTTCTAATCACAAGGAAAATTCAAGCGATGGGTAGATCAAGATTCTTCAGTGTTATGGTTCTTTACCTGGTTTAAAAAAGAAATATATTCTCTTACATGTTTATGTAAATATTCATATCAACATTTTTCCTCAATCAGTTAGTTTTAAAGAAATGAAAATCAACAGCAATGTTTCATTTTCAAGATCTTTAGGACAGCAACCTTCATAAAGGAAAACAGAATTTGCAAAAATAAGTTAGTTAAAGGGGTTCTATAGATAAAATATTGTACATTTTTTCCCAGTAGACCTTATGTACACTTAGTTTTTTTGCTGGAGAAATTTTAATAAAAGAGTTATAATTTCTGTTGTGATTTATTGGCTTGCTGGGGTTCACTCGGTATTGAAAGATTTGTGAGTTAAATTTTAAATGGATAATTGTAATATTGTACTGGGTGTTACAGTATTAATAGGAGAAGGATGAATGATGTTCTTCTTCTTTCACTCCTTTTTTGAACATTCCCTTATTACCAAGAGTTTCTGATTGCCTTACCAGCTCTCCCCAAACCACAAACTATTATTGTGTTATATGAAGCTAGAATTAAATCTTCCTCTTGGCTTTCAACTCCTCTGTTAACTTTTAACTCTTTTTTGTCTTCCCAGCTTTTAACTGCAATGCCAAAAGTTGTAAGATGCCTGGAGGAATTTACCTCTCACTTAAGGCTCGCTGTCTTTTTGAGTGAACACCATTTATTTTATTATCATTTTAATGCTTTATATCTTTCCAGTGTTTTATACTGTGGAGATGATATATTTATCCTGTAACTTTCTATCTTTATTGATTTATGTTTAATTTGTATCCTAGGTTTTCATTCAGTTTGTATATAGTTTTAAGAATTATGCTAATTAGCAGTGTAGTAGTACTTCATTGATCAATGTGCTGGCAAACATAACAGCTTAACAATGCCTCAGTATAAGTGTTCCATTATTATGATTTTTTTATTTCTTGGTTAACAAAGGCTTATGCTACATGGCAAAACATATTACTGATCTCAAAGCACATTAGTATGATGACAATTTAAAATGCAAAGTTAATCAGATCTATGACTCTGGATGCTTTCTGGACTCTAGAGCAGCCTTTTACATTCATTCTTCATCCAGTGAGAGAAGACGAATCTTGTCCCATATCCATTGGATGAGGAGTTTTTTATGTGTGAAATGTGATATATCATTTTATATATCCTAATCCTTAAGTATTCTGGTCTACCTGAGTTGTAACTTATTGAATAAAGAATATCTAATTCAGAGAAATGCAATAAAGAAGGCTAAACAATACATATAAGATAGTCTGACAAAATATTTCTAATAAAAATCAGCACCTTGGAAAGTTAGTTTCTTTTCTTTCTAGGTATTTTCTCATTTTTAAAATACATGGGTACGTTATAGTTTCACAATCAAATTTTATATTACTAAGCATTGAACCTTTGTTCTATATTATTTTTAAATAAAGTTAAAAATATAAAAGTACCCTTCCCCTTAAACAAGAGAATAATTGTGTATTTGAAACAACCTAAAGAGCCTAAGAAGATTTTAAAAAGGATTTAATTAGAAAAGATTTAGTCAAATCACTCTTTCAAATGACATATTTGAAATGAATCTTTAGATTATTATGAGTTATAAAAATTGAATTAAATCACTGTAGAGAGCTTCAAAAATGATTCTGTGTTTTGATTTTCTGACTAGGGAAGCCCCAACAGTTTTGCAGCTAATTTCCATAAAGAGACAAAACTTTGGTGGATAGAACATGATTCTTGATTTGAATAACTAACCAAGAAGTTTTATCATCTCTAGAAAAGTTCTTATCAAAGTGTTGGGAGATTGTTTACCTTACATATATACTGTATTCTTAATCAATTCTTAACTGAAGAGTGAAACAAAAACAGCAAGGAAACAAAGGAAAGGCAAGAATCAAATTTATACTGCTATTCTAATTTTTTAGCTTTTATTCTTCCTTAACTCCCACATTTAGCCAGAGGATGTCTTCACCAAACCCACTTGCTTTTCTGTCATGATTTATAAAACATAAAGTACCATATGGTTCAGAATGTTATACAAACTTAGCCAACTGTGTTAATTAAATAATAATTCAATTTTACACATCTTGTTTGGAACTTCTATTTTAATATGTGCAGACAGAAGTAGAATGGATAGAGTGCCCATCTTCCTTTACAGTTTGCCTTTTCACACAAAAAGAAATTGATAAAAAGGAAAATAAATGACAACAATATATATTTTAAGAATAATGGGAAAGAATAATGAGCAAAGGGTGACACATATTCTTTCTCTCCAATATTTCTCCACAGAAATGCATAGCATGTCCTCACTGGTTTTGGTATGTATGTATGTATGTATGTATGTATGTATGTATGTATGTATGTATGTATGCATTCATGTATGATTTTATTTTATTTATACAACTGCATAACAGACAATAGCCATTTTCAAAAAATTACATTTCCTAGGCATGCTCCCTGACTTCAGAATGTTCAACCAGTTCTGTGATAGGTAAAACTAAATTACGTATATGTTTAGTTAATTGCCATTATTGATGTTTTGATTGTCATCTAGTGATTCTACAGATGCCATAGTGCAATATTAATTTTTATATATAAATTATTAATGTCATAAATTAGTTCCATAAACAAGCTTATATACACATGTGTATATGAATATATGTTAGTGTATGTATATATGTATAAACATATATGTGTGTGTAACTATGTGCCTGTATGCACATGTGCACGTGTGTACATACACACACATACACACATAATCCCTGTGAATAGTCCAGACAGGACACAACCTGGAATAGTAGCTCTATCTTTATCACAAGGTTACATTAATACTCTGAATCTATCAGGATCATTAACAGATACTGTTCATGCATGATCATAACTAGTTAACAAACCAAAGGAACCTTGACAGATACTGTTCATGCATGATCATAACTAGTTAACAAACCAAGGAAACCTTGATATCTGCTCTTAGTTATCCAATGTTATATTTGTTTCCTCAAAAGTAAGTTATGTTCCAAAACAATTATTTGTATATTTATCATGTATCCCAAAATAGTTACCTAGAAAAGTTCCACTTAACTACATTGCAAAAAATGAATCAATATTCAAATTATCACATTTACAGCATTGAAGAGTAACATTGTCATAAAAGTCGTGCATATTATCCTATATTTTGATAATGACATTAACTCAAAATCATCTTAATTATCTCATGCTTTTTTTCCCCAAACCCCATTTGTGACACAGCATTTAGATTAGACTGCAGTTCAAAAACAAAGTGTTCCTATTATACTTATTGCTTTCTGTTCCACACAAATTTGCTGCTAAAAACATTTTTGTATTGTATTTCTATAATGTGAAAAGGTAATGGAAAAACATCTCAAATAAACAAGATTATTAGAAACATATTTTCTGCACTGGTAATGATAATATTCAATCAGATATCAATATTAAGTAGCATAAGTATCAATTCTAAGCATTACTGGCTATTTATGGCAGTGTATTTTTGATTAAAACAGTTTCTTATAGCAATGAGGTTTTATTTCTATGGACATTCATCTTTACTAAATCAGTAAATTTTAATGAAGATTTGCAAATGTTTTATTTATCTTTTAAATGTCATGCCTGTTGACTCATTCTGTCCATTTAAAATTATAATATATCTTCACTATGTCACTGGTTTTTTAAAGTTATCTTTATTATTCTCAAAATGTTCCAATCCAGATTTTGTTTGAAATATACTAATACAAACTCTTGTTATAAATTTATTTTGCCAGACTGGAACACAAAAGGCATTTTGCTTAGTTATTACAAAGAACTTATTGCAATCTGCAAATGCTGTTGTACATGAAGTAATGAAATGAAATGAAATGTTCAGTTCAGTTCAGTTCAGTTCAATTCAATTTAATTCAATTCATTCAATTCAAACAGGTCAATTTTACTGGTCTGCAAAAATCTAGATGACTGTTAGGTGGCAGCAAAGAATGCTAAGCCAAGAGCCTTTCTTGTTACCTAGTATACTTTGCTAGTGGTTGTGTGTAAAGTTATCAATATTGATTGATTGATTGATTGATTGATTTTGTCAAACAATATAAGATAACAGGTATAAGTATAAGCATAGTTATGGATACACAGAATGGATACATATAAGAAAAATAAAAAAGAAACAATAGGACAGGGACGGTTGGCACATTGATGCACTTATGCAGACCCCCTACAGACCTCTTTGGAAAGGGGTGAGGTCAATAGTAGACAGTCTAAGGTTAAAGTTTTTGGGGTTTGGGGAAGAAACCACAGAATCAGGTAGAGTATTCCAGACATTGGCCACTCTGTTGCTGAAGTCATATTTCCTGCAATCAAGTTTGGTGCGGTTTACCTCGAGTTTGTATCTATTGTGTGCTCTTGTATTGTTATGGTTGAAGCTGAAGTATTCATTGACAGGTAGGACATTGCAATGTATAATTTTATATATACTGTACTTAGATTGCATCGAAAGAGGCATAGTTCTAGGTTTTTCAGGTCTAGAATCTCAAGTCTGGTACTCAAGTCTGCAACAAGTAGAGGAGTGGAGAATATATGGTAGACATAAACAATTTAAGGTTACTTCTGATATCCTAGCACAATCTAGGATATCAGTCAAAAATTTTCTAACAAAAATTTCAGTCAAATCATCTCTCATTTATAGTCCCTAAAACAGCAGCCCCAATCTTTTTGGCACCAGGGACTGGCTATGTGCAAGACAATTTTTCCATGGATCAGAGGGGAGTGGTGGTTTCACTTTCACTTGCTTGCCTGCTGCTCACATCCAGCTGTGAAGTCTGTTTTCTAAAATAAATGTCATGCTTAAACTGGATCTGCAATCTTCATTTTCTGAGAAACATCTAAAAAGGAAGGAAAACCAGAAAAATCTGCTTGTGTAAATTCCAGACATTGCTAAAAGCAAAACCTTACACTCTTATGACACTGCAATAAAATAAAGACAAACAAGCTGCAATTTTAAATGGCACATTTTGATACTTCTTGTTTCCCACTGAATGAACCTCAATTAAAATATGAAAATCCACATACCGTATGTGACTAACCAACAAACTAGAATACTAGAATAATGTATTTTTAGCAGATAAAATAGGGTTTTTCTCCTGGATTGATTTTGCCTGAAATTCTAAATTGAACAAAACACAATGTTTAATGCCAGAAGGTGTTTTAAATCAACAGCTAATTAGTTCTAAGACACAGGAAATATTTCTACCAACCATCAACTAAACCTGTATTGAAATAAATATTTTTTTCTCTTATATATACACATATCCTTAAAAGCATAATTTGCCAGCCTCTATTTCAAGAGGCTGATATTTCTAACAAATATTTAAAATCTTATAATAATAGAAAACTTGAAATCATACCATCAAATAAATCATGCAGTCAATGAACTTGCAAGGCAACTCGTACTGCTCAAGATCAAATAAGGAAATATAATTAATTTTTCTGGAAATTATTCACACTAACAAAAAAGTCTGGGAAATGTTGATAACTTATTAGGAAATTAAGTGAACATTGTATCCATACAAACAAGTTAATGGACTTTTTTCTTTTATTATATTTAATTTAGTTGCACATGTTGCTTCCAATAAAGACTACCATTTTATTTGGGGGAAATGTTCTAACTTAGATTGTATCAGGAGCTTGGCTTAAATTTAAAGGCTTCTTCTGCCGATGAGATGATGGCATTCAACTGTTCCCTCATGCTGTGTTTTCCTACAAATTGCATCCCGGTCCACCTATCCCTCTGCTGCAGTTCTTAGTACGACAGCCCTTTCTACAATGTACATTTTCTGAAATATGCACACAGTTGTTCATACCCAATTCAGCAATCTCAGCATCCTTCAATGCCTGTTTTTTCACCTGACTTTTAAATCATTACAAGTTTAGTTCTAACATTTCAAAGAAACTACATCTGGGTTAGTGGAATCAGGAAAAAAAAAAAATTTTTTTTAAAAAACTCCTTTCCTTAAACTTACAAAAGGACTTTTTTGTAAGTTTTTGTAAGTATATTTTGTATGCTTTTACAAAATATTTCTGTCATGTCTCCAAGGCATGCTGGAGCCGTGACACCACGTGTTGTGCCATGTCAGACTATGCTATCGAGGGAGGAAGTGCTGTTAACTACCCAACCTGAGGCTTCGACTGTTCGATGGAGATGAGCCTTGCTGACGTCACATGCTGAGCTGTTACAGCCTATGGACAGTTGCAGACAAAGTGATTAGGATGCTGCCTGCTGAACTAATGATCTAGAAAGGGATGGAGGGTCACTTCATAGGCGTAAATGCAATGATGAAATAGGATAGTTTGTATAGTAAATAGGGGTAAACAATTAATGGCTAAAAGCACGGTGTATAAGGTGTTACATATAATCGGATGTGATGCAGTAATGCTCACCAGATGGTGGGTAAACTCATTAAGTTGTTAACTGGTGTATAAATACAGCTCTGGCTGCGAGGTGCACCAGAGCTGACTTTAATTCCTTTTGGTTACCCATTGTTACCTGAATCCGGAGCATTGTATGGACCAATAAAGACTCATTTGATCATTACCTTGAGACCTTTGTTTCCCCTCCTGTCTGGAATTCGGCGAAACAGCTGAGAATTTCTTTTCCACTTCCATGTCATTTTGCAGGCCATGTTTTGAACAGATATCAATCAATAGGGTTACAGAATAATTCTTGCTTTTATTACTGAGGATAGTTTTTAGGCAAGTCAGTAAATTTTGGAAATGAATAGTTGATATTGTCTATAGAGCATGCACTAATGAAAAAAAAATCTGCGTGGGAGAATGATGTCAATTTGTGACAAACAGAAGTTCAAGTCATAAAAACTTACACATTATTATGGCTAAAGTTCAACACAGGTTTATCCATGACAGACGCAAGTACAAATTTTATTGTAACCCCTGCAGTTTCCATACTTGCATGTGATATCATGATACAATTACAAAATAACTGACTTGCATTATGATGTCGCAACACATTTAATCATTTTGACATCAACATGGTTATCTGTGGTTGCCTATGAATTTACCTGGAAAAAATCCCAACAAATATATGAGGAAAGGAAAAAAGAAGCCTTGCCCTTTAAGGAATAGACAAAGTTCTTTCCTTTTGTGGATTCAAATTTCCTGGCTGGGAGAAATACAAAATGATTTGGTCAGCTGCATTGAAAGTCAGAATCAGTTTATTAATAGGAAGGCAGATAGGAAGAAGTCTCACAGCATTCCTAGGATTAATCTAATAAGTGCGTAAGAAAACCCCTTTCTTATACTTTTTCAGGTCCTTTGATTTGGAAGTGAAGTCTTTGATTTGAGTGTGTTGAATTCCTGTCTCTTTTCCAGGTTTTCTTGGTTTTATGGTCCTGATCCTTTGTAGTTGCTTGTTTGCTATCATGGTTCTTTCCTGCCATGCCTTTTGTTTGCCTTTCACAAGTTTTTTTTATAGCTTGGCAATCTATTTGATTTCTATGGGAAAGGATCTTAGCTAGTTTATAGGGTTTTTTTCTCTGTATCTCATGCCTGTAATTTTCTCCTTCCTTTGTTGTGAAAAGTAAGCTGGCTCCAGCTATTTTAATAGCCCCACTTCACAAAGGGGTGGGGGCTGTTTTCCTAGAAGAGAGGAGAATCATAACTTCCAACATATAAATGGGAGTTCCTTTTAAGAAATACATACATTACAAACTTGTGCTATAAACTTTCAACATCCATGTTACTGTCTGCCAGTTTTTTTGGTTACATCTGAGTAACAGAGTGTCTAGAACAGGGGTGTCAAACTGGTTTTTTTCCAAGGGCTGGATCAGCATTGTAGTTCTCCTCAGCGGGCCGGTTGGCTTGGAGGGGGAGATGGGATAGATGCCTCCTACAGTACCCTGCCAGCTAAAATGGGGCATGGAGGTGCCACACACGCTCCCCCTCACCTGATTTTGGCTGCTAGAAGCAACGCGGGCTGACCTTTGCTATTTTCAGGCCAGCCCTGTGGGCCAGATTTAAGCACCCTGTGGGCTGGCTCCAGCCCACAGGTCTTGAGTTAGACATCCCTGGTCTAGAAGTTTGCACGACCCTGAGTTGCCAGTTACAATTTCCATAAAACTGTTTTAAAGAGTTGGATTCTGATCTGCCAGAAGCCAGATCACCATAAGATTTAGTCTTGCCTTAGACACAAAACCAGCTGAGTGACCTTGAGCTAATAACTTTGTACTAGCCCTAGGAAAGCAGCAATGGCACACTTCTAAAAAAAAAAATGAAAAACCTTGTCAAGAAAACTGCAGGAACTTGTCCAGACATGTCTGAAAAGCAGACATGACTGAACAGAAGAAAAAAGAAATCTGCCATAAACAACTGGACTGCCTTGGTGGGGGAATGAATACACCAATTTCAGCTGGACCTTTGTGATATGCAATTGAAGTAGAAATATTCCAGAGCACTTTGCATATTTAAAAGGCTTACAGAAATCATATATAATCAGCTTTATTTTTGCTGCAAAATCCCATTTGCCAAAGTCCTTCAGCAATTTCCCATTCTCTCTTACAAATGCCATTGCAGTGTGGGTGGAGGTGAGATGCACTTGCACATTTCTAATTATACACTTCACCTTAACTAGACACTTTGAAAAATGACACAGTCTAATTGCAGATTAGTATTTTTATACTGTCAAGACCTCTAGATGAAAAGTTTAGGAAATAAGTAGATAGTCTTAGCAGTCTTTTACGGGCAGCAAAGGTGAGTCCTGATGCTCAAGCAAAAAGCATATCTAGAATTTTGTATATACAATAAGGAAAGGAAGAATGTAGTATGTATTTCACTTTCATACACTCCCAGTGAAAACTGCAAAGTTATTGATAAGTTCTTCATGTAAAAAGCTTTTCTCTGCTACCTGCAGCTCTTCATCTCTTTCGATTTTCTACTCTGATTTCTTTCTGACATATTCATTATATGTCCACAGTGATGGTTACTGAACCAGACCAAATCTGGAAATCTACAGTCTGTACCTATGTGGAGCTGGGCTTAGAAGTTGCAGTCAGAACTCTCAGAAAGCCATTAGAAGGCAATGGTGATGAAGAAAGCATCTGTACTTCTTTAGGCTAGTATGAACTTGGTTATTGAGACAAACAGCATTGATCTTATCCATTAAGGCTTTCCTTATAACTGTTCCCAAGTAAGTTCATCACCATTATTCCTTTAATTAACTTGCCCCATAAGAACATCCTGTCATTTGTCCTCTTTTTGTTTATTTATTTTTACTTAACTTCAAATTTCTTCGCAGGAAAGAGACTTTCTTGGTAAACCTGAACAAACCGGAGTTATTGCAAATATAGAAAACATTTTTCAAAATATAAAAAAATAAAGGCATGAACTATCTGGATTAAATTACATTGCAAAATTATGGATCATATGTGAAATTAATCTAATACCTAGTTACAGAAATATAATTTCAAAGGAACTTGTCAGCGGTGCTTTGTAAAAAATGTACTTAAAACATTAAGTGTGGGGAAAAAAAATCTTTTTAAGTAATATTCAACTATATAGGTTCTTCAGGTTTGTTTTGTTTATTTATTTATATGTCACCTTTACTATTTTTACAAATAACTCAAGGCAGTGAACATATCCAATACACCTTCCTCCTCCTATTTTCCACACAACAACAATCCTGTGAGGTGGGTTGGGCTCGCTGAAGAAAAGACTAGAACTCAGTCTCGTGGTTTCTAGCCAAGTGCCTTAATCATTAACCAGATTGGCTCTGTTGTATCTTTCGCAAACTAAACTATGCTAGTCAAATAATATGAAAACATTACTGTTAACAAAATTTAACTTGAAGCACCTGTCTAAAATGCTTAAATGAGCTTCGTTCCGGCGATACAGCTGCGATCTCGGGGCTCTGAGATCGTAGCCGGTATTTTCGCCCCTGGTCGGTCCTAACGGACCTAAACCGTCCCGTAGAGACGGTGATCGTGAAGGGCATTGTTCCAGGATCCCAGAGATATCGCAAAATCTCTGGTTTGATCCGGAAGAAGCCCTTTTGCTGGCGGCGGAGAGGCAGCCTCCATAGCTGCTGAAGTCGGGACAGCTCCGGAAAGAAAGTGATTGGAGTGAAGTGTGTCGGCTGGGTGAGAAAAACTCTTTTGTGCTGTAAATTCGCTAAGGTTGGAAAGTTCATCCGATATAAAGAAGAAAGCTGTGAGATTTTTTTTTGACTGAAATTGTTTTGAGCGGCGTTTTTTAAAGTGATGTCAAATTGAGGCTTGGGTTTTTTTTTTTCTTTTCTTTATACTTTTTGGGAAAGATTTTACTGTGACTTTGTAGGTAACCGGATTGAATTTTCTCTTATATATATTTTTATGCTCCCTTTGATTTTATGCTCCCTTTGATTTTTTAACTTTCTTTAGGATAGAGGCTCCCTTTGGCTATTTTTTCTTTTTTTTTCTGTATATATTATTACTTTTTTCTGGCGGGCGGGGAGAAAGAGCATTAAGAAACTTTGTAACACTGCCAACTAGAGGCTTGAAAGTATCTTTATGTGAATTGGAGAGAATTGCAAAAAGACCTCATCTCAAGGACTTTTTAACGTGATAAGATAGAGGGAGAGCACAGCAAAATATTATTGCAGGTGCTTTCCTGGACTGTTATCAACAACACTTGAGGTTTGGCTTTGAAGCGGCTGGAGAAGAGAGTCATAACAAGAGCCTTGGATAAATAACAAAGTGCAGTGTGTTTTCTTATATATACCCCATTCGCTAGCCTTTTTCTAAATTTTAATTTTAGTAATATTTTTATTTTTGCCTTTTATTTTAAAGGGAAAGCCTCAGAGTTTTTTTTTCTTTTTTCTTCTTTATTTTTCTTTTCTTTTTTATTGGGACTTTTTTGCTTTTTATATTTATGTTTTTGGACTACTTTGTTGTTGAGGTTGTTTTTTTTTTCTTTTTCTTTTTGGATTATTGAGACTTTTTAATTGGATTAAGGTGTGAAGAATCTGAAGGAACTTTTTTTTTTCTCTCTTTTTGCTTTTTCTTTTTTCCTTTTTCTTTTGCTCTTAATCAATATTATTATTTTTGGATTTGTTTGTTTTTTCCTTTCTATTTTTTCCTTTTTTATGGCGGACTATCTCGTAATTGGATTAGGGTCTAGAAGAACCTGAAGATCTTTCTTCTTCCTTTTTTCCTGTTTCTTCTTTGGTTTTGTGTTTTTTACTATTGGAGTTCTCCATTTTGGATTATAATTGGCTGCTCTACCAGTTGGATTAAAAGTCAAGAAGAATTTGAAGTTTTGGAAACATTGAAATGAGCAGGAAACCAATACCATCTGGCATTTCTGCTTCTACCTCTGCTTCTCCACCAGTTGGAGGACAACGTTTAATTCAGACAATGTTGAAGCAAGATAAGGAACAAGAAAAAATAACTTTACAGATGATTATGCAAGGAATCCAAGATCTCAAGACAAAATCAGATATCATTGAACAAAGAACAGGAAATATTGAACAAAGAACAGAAAATATTGAACAAAGAATAGAAAATATTGAACAAAGAGCAGAAAATATTGAACAAAGAGCAGAAAATATTGAACAAAGAATAGAGAAGACTGATGAAAAAGTGGAAAATATTAAACAAATGATGGTTAAGTATGAGGAGAGATTCCAAAAAATTGAGGAAGAAGGAAAACAAAGAGAGAAGAAGATTGGAAATATTGACAGCAGATTAACAGCGGTTGAACAAGAAAAAGGTGGGATGTTGAGGTGGGAGATGGAAAGGTCAGAATTTTACCTCAGATTTCAAAATATAGAAGAGGAAAAAGGAGAAAATTTGGCAGCGGTAATGATAGAAATTTTGGCAGATGTTTTGGAAATTACAGAGGAAAAGATGATGGATGGAATAGATGAGATATATCGAGTCTATACAAGATATGCGATGAGAAATAAATTACCCAAGGAAGTCCATATTAGATTTACCAAAAAATCCATTAAAACGCAAATATTACAAGTAGTAAGAGAGAAAACACTGAAATACAAGGGTAAAGAGGTTGTGGTTTTAAAACAAATACCCAGAAGAGTGAGAGAGATGAGAAGAGAATATCGATTTCTGACCAAAATACTATTGGAAAACGAAGTGAATTATAGATGGCTGATTCCAGAAGGACTAGTGTTTGGGTGGCAAGAGCAGAGATATAGAATTGATTCAATTGAGAAAGCAGAACTTTTTCATGCAGAATTCTTTGGAGGAAGAAGAGAGGAAGCAGAGAAAGAGGCTTTATCAATTGAGTTTCAAGATGAACAACTGGAGACTGAAAAAGAGAAAGGAGCAGCAGGGGGACAGATGGATAATAAAGAACAGCGTGAAGTGAGATCCACGAGAGCTGTTAGACCTAAATATAAAGCATAATCATGGAGGAAAAAAAACTGATTACAATGAATATAAATGGACTTAATTCAGCTGTTAAAAGAAGGAAAACTTTTCATAAATTAGAGAAATTAAAATTTGATATAATTTGTTTACAAGAAGTTCACATTAAAAAACAACATGAACAATTGTTATTACAGCCAAAATTAGGGAAAATATTTACCTCTTTGACTCAATGTAAGAAAAGAGGTGTGGTTTTATACATTAAAGAGGCTATTCCAGCAAAATTGATTTACACGGATGAAGATGGAAGAGTATTAATGGTAGAAATAATGGACAATAATATAAAAATACTCTTGATTGCAATTTATGCTCCGAATGATAAACAAGAAGAGTTTTATAAAAAGCTACACATGAAAATAATTGGACTGGACTATGTTAATATAATTATGATGGGAGATTTTAATGGAATTGTGGACAATAAACTGGACTATATAGCAACAACAACAAAGCAAAATAGAAAGGCTCTCCCAAGGTCCTTTTTTAAAATGACAGATGAATTAACTTTAAAAGATATTTGGAGAGAAAGAAATGTTAAAGCTAAACAATATACTTTTTATTCAAATAGACATTTATCATGGTCCAGATTAGATATGATTTGGATCTCAACAGAACTAATATCTAATATTAAAGAAACAAATATTGAAACAAGTACCTGGGCAGATCATAGCCCAATGACAATTAAATGGAAGGGACAAAAAAAAAGATCGAGATGGACATTAAATAATACTATTTTAAAGGAGAAAGATTTTACACAATGGATGGAGAAGGAATTGGCTTTTTTCTTCAGAGAAAATAAAAAAGAAGATACTTCAACGCAAAATGTGTGGGACACAATGAAGGCATACGCTAGAGGTTTGATAATAGATTATACAAGAAAAAAGAATATTAGGAAAAGGCAAGCTTCTAAGGCCTTGGAAGATGAGTATAAAATTCTTGAAAAAGAATTACAGAAAATGCCACAGAAAAAGGATATTAAATTGAAGCTGGATGTAATCAAACATAAAATGGAATTAATAGAGAAAGAAGAACTGGCACAGAAAATTAGAAACTCTAAACAGAATTATTTTGAAGATGCAAATAAACCAGGTAGATGGCTAGCATATAAATTGAGAAAAGAGAAGGAATCAAGAAAAATATTGAAGTTAATAGATGAACAAGGCCAAGTTTGTTATGGGAATAAGGAGAAAAAAGAAATTATTCGAGATTTTTATGGGCAATTATATAAACAGGAGAATATTGATGAAGAAAAAGTCAAACAGTATTTACAGGAAGCTAAGTTACCAAAGATACCTAAAGAGACTGAAGAAATGCTAGAAAGCAATATAACAATGATGGAACTAAATGAAGCATTTAAGAGACAAAATAATGGGAAAGCTCCGGGTCCAGATGGGCTTCCAGTAGAATTTTATAAAACATTTCAAGAATTATTGAGCATCCCATTGTTAGAAGTTATGAATGAAGTTATGTTAAAAAAGATGATACCTAAAACATGGTCAGAGGCTTATATTACACTCATACCAAAGGAAGAGACTGACCCATTGCAAATTAAGAATTATAGACCTATTTCTTTATTGAATGCAGACTATAAAATCTTTGCTTCAATCTTAGCAGAAAGACTTAAAAAATATTTAAATAATTTTATTCACTCAGATCAAAATGGATTTCTGCCAAAGAGACAAATTAGAGACAATATGAGAGTAATCTTGGACACTTTGGAATACTATGAGGCTCATCCTGAAAAGCAAATGGCTTTGATATTCCTAGATGCTCAAAAAGCATTTGACAACGTGAACTGGAGATTTATGTTATTATTATTGGAGCAGATGGGTTTCGCTAAAAAATTTATTCAAGCAATAGAAGCTATATATAATAAACAGACAGCAAGGGTAATGATGGAGGGGGAACTTACAGATTTTATTAATATAAGGAAAGGCACAAGACAAGGATGCCCCCTATCTCCTTTGCTATTTGTGTTGACCTTGGAAGTGTTGAATAGAAATATTAGGGATGATAAAAGCATAAAAGGAATGAAAATTAAGAAGGAAGAATTTAAGTTACAAGCTTCTGCTGATGACTTAGCTTTTATTTTGGAAGATCCGCTAGAAACAGCTCCAAAGTTACTGGAAAGGATAGAGGCATATGGAGAGGTGGCTGGTTTGAAAATAAATAAAGACAAAACAAAGATTTTGACAAAGAATATGCTATTGAGACAGAGAGAAGAATTGGCAGATCTTTTGAAAATTCAAGTTACAAATAAGGTTAAGTATCTGGGGATATATTTGACAACAAGATGTAGCACATTAAAGGAGAATAATTATGTTAAACTTAAACAACAGATAACTACAGATTTGAAGAAGTGGGAAAACTTGCAATTGTCATTAATAGGGAGAATTTCAACAATTAAGATGAATATCTTACCTAGAATTTTATTTTTGTTTCAAACAATACCAATTAGGCTTGGAAAAGACTATTTTGAAGATTTAAATAAAATTATGTTGAAGTTTATATGGCAAGGTAAAAAAGCGAGAATAAAGCTAAAGCTTTTGAAAGATGCTAGAATTAGAGGAGGTTTTGGTCTGCCTAATTGGGAATTGTATTATCAAGCTGCAAGTTTGATGTGGATGAAAGAATGGATAACATTAAGGAAACATAGGTTGTTGACATTAGAAGGGCATGACTTGCTGTTGGGTTGGCATGCTTTTTTATGGTATAAGGGAACTAAAACACAGGGTTATTTTAGAAGACATTATGTACGGGAGTCTTTGTGGTTAAATTGGGAGAAGATAAAAAGACAATGTTATTTGAAAATTCCAGTTTGGTTATCGACCATTGAAGCATTTTCCTATCCTATAATCTACAAGAAGGAACAAACAGTTAGATATGGGGAACTTTTGGATGAAAAGGGTGAACTTAAGTCGATCCAAAACTTAGAAGAACAAGGTATAAGGATGAATTGGTTTTCATATGCACAAATACACTCAAGGTATGATGAAGATTCTAAAACGGAGGGATTTTATGATAAACAGACTGATTTAGATAAGATCTTGATGGGTACTGATGAGAAGGTGATTAAAAAACTATATGGTTATTTACTGGGAATGAAATTAGAGGAAGAACAAGTCAAAGAAACTATGATTGTTTGGGGGAAGAATTTTGGATATGGGATTGATTTAGAGAAATGGCAGAAATTGTGGTCTCAAAATTATAAAATGACAATGTCAACAGCATATAAAGAAAACTTGTATAAGATGTTTTACAGGTGGCACTTTCCTCCGACAAGAATAGCAAGAATGTTTAAGAACAAATCTGAAAAATGCTGGAAATGTCATCAGATACCCGGCTCGTATTACCATATGTGGTGGACTTGTGAGGATGCTAGAAAATATTGGACTATAATTCGCATGTGGTTGGAAAAAATGACAAAGAAACATATAGATTTGAAACCAGAGATCTTCTTATTGGGAATTTTACCTGATATATATAGTAAAGATTTGAAATACCTGATTGTAAATGTATTAACAGCGGCCAGGATTGTATTTGCTAAAAATTGGAAGAATGAGAAAATACCATTACAGGAAGAAATTATTAAGAAAATATTGGAATGTGCTGAGATGAGCAGATTGACATTTGAAATTAGAGAGCAAGAGGATAAACAATTTTACGAAATTTGGGATCTTTTTTATAAATGGCTAGATGATAAAATACGATAATAGAATATTTAGAATGCTAGATAGTAAGGAATATCTTTATTTTGCTATTATTTTGCTATTTGATATTATATTTATAAAGGATTTTTTAGGATTGATTTGATATGACTAGATGATTTGCTGTAGAGTAAACTGGTTTAAAGTACTGTTAGCTCATTAAGCATGAATGATTAAAAATATAGTCAAAAACTTCCTTTTTTAGTGATATTAGGATATATAAGTTTGGATTGACAATATGAGTTGTTATGTAACATAATTGTAATTGAGACTGCAGAATGAATGCACAAAAATGAACCAACTGACACACTGGATGTACATATAAGAGTTGATGTTTTTATGTTTTGTTTGTCTTGTTTGTTTGTAGAAAATTAATAAAAACTTTTTTCAAAAAAAAAAATGCTTAAATGAATCAAAATTGAAGAAAGTATCACTGCAAATAAACCCTGAATCAGAAACAAATGGGAAATAGTACTTTGCACTACAATAGCATTCACAGCAGTGGTATCCAGAGACCAGACTCTTTAAATATTCCATAACACAGGAAAGCAGACTTGACATGGAATAAGGGCTTTATGATGAATCATCAGGTACTTTAATGTTTTTTTCTGATTAAATGCTTTTGTTTCTAAGCCATTTGCCTATCAGTGCCTGGTGTACTAGGGAGAGAAGAAATTGTTCGCAGCCTTTTAAAACATTAGACATATCTTTAAAATAAGAAGTTTTATTATCAAGTTGATGCTGAACTAAAGAACTAAAGTACCTTCGCAAGGGTCCTCTTTGTAAACTTCAGTTCAGTATTTAAAAAAGAAGTGCAAGATCTATTTCACAGACAAAAGCCAGGAAAAACACCAGGGCCAGACAAGATAACTCCTTCTTGCTTAAAAGTCTGTGCTGACCAATTGGCCTCCATCTTCACCTGAATCTTCAAGAAATCACTAGTGATGTGCTATGCTCCTTCTTGCTTCAAACGGTCTACTCTCATCCCAGTGCCAAAGAAGCCCTCCATCAAGGAACTGAATGACTACAGATCAGTTGCTCTAACATCTGTAGTTATGAAAACTTTTGAAAGGCTAGTGCTGTCCCACCTGAAAACCATCATGGATCTGCTGTTAGACCCCATGCAATTTGCATACCAAACAAATAGATCAACAAATGATGCTGTTAATATGGCTCTGCACTACATCCTACAAAACCTTGAATATCCAAATACCTACACAAGGGTCCTCTTTGTAGTTCAGCATTCAATACCATCATTTCAGAAATTATCCTAACTAAACTAAATTACCTAGCAGTACCTGAACACGCTTGTAAGTGGATCATAAGCTTCCTAACAAAGAGGAAGCAGCAGGTAAAGCTAGGCAGAATCACATCTGATACCTGTACAATTAGCATAGCCCCCCCCCCCCCAAGGCTATGTGCTTTCTCCTCTTCTCCCTATAAACTAATGACTGCATCTCAAACAATCCATCTGTTAAAATACTGAAGTTTGTAGATGATACAACAGTGATTGGTCTCATTTTGAGACGACGAATCTGCATACAGACAGGAGGTTGTACAACTTGCCTCGTGGTGTGACCAGAACAATCTGGAACTGAACACACTCAAAACCATAGAAATGGTGGTAGATTTTAGGAGAAACCCTTCCATACTATCACAATACGAGACAACACAGTATCAACAGTAGAGACCTTCAAATTTCTAGGTTCTATCACATCACAAGACCTAAAATGGACACCTAACATCAAAAACGTCATCAAAAAAGCACAACAAAGAATGTTCTTTCTGTGCCAACTCAGAAAGCTCAAACTGCCCAAGGAGCTGCTGATACAGTTCTACAGAGGAATTATTGAGTCTGTCATCTGCACCTCTATAACTATCTGGTTGGTTCTACAATCCAACAGCACAGACACAGACTTCAGAGGATAGTTAGGACTGCAGAAAAAACAATTACTACCCACCTGCCTTCAATCGAGGACCTGTATACTGCAGGAGTCAAAAAGAGGGCTGTGAAAATATTTACAGACCCCTCACATCCCGGACATAAACTGTTTCAACTTCTTCCCTCAAAACGACGCTATAGAGCACTGCACACCAGAACAACTAGACACCAGAACAGTTTTTTTCCTGAATGCCATCACTCTGCTAAACAAATAATTCCCTCAACACTGTCGAACTATTTACAAAATCATATATATATGTGTGTGTGTGTGTATGTGTGTGTGTGTGTGTGTGTGTATGTATGTATACATCTCATCACTCTTTATCACCCATCCCCTCCCAGTTGTGACTGTACGAGTGCAGCTTTGTTGCTTGTATCCTTACAATGTATATTGACTGTTTCCTAGTATGATTTGATTGCTTATCATACCCTATGACTATTATTAAGTGTTGTACCTTATGATTCTTGACTCTTGATGAATGTATCTCTTCTTTTAGATACACTGAGAGCATTTGCACCAAGACAAATTCCTTGTGTGTCCAATCACACTTGGCCAAAAAAGAATGAAATCTTTATCTATCTATCTATCTATCTATCTATCTATCTATCTATCTATCTATCTATCTATCTATCTATCTATCTATCTATCTATCTATTGCATATACACAATTCTAATTTTCTCTCCTACGTTATTGCTACAGTTTTAATCCAGGTACTGATAAAGATGTATCCAATTCAAGTTCAACAAACTTCTAAATGCTCCATGTCTCACACGTGCAATGTTATTTTTGTGTTCCTATCTCAGGAAAACACTTTCCCTTTTCTCTCTACTACAAACAAGGCACTAGCACCCAGGGACAGCATGTATATCTGCAGGCACTTTCCTTGATACCTCCAAGCTCATTGGGGGTTTAGTCTTTAAAAAGAAAAAAAATGAGAAACTAGAATGCTGTAAAGCTTAGCATCAGCCTCCAGCATAAACTTTAATTCAGCAATGCTTCTGATCTCAAGCTCGATTCCATCTCATAATTTTTTTAAATAAAATGGTTGTAGCAACCTGCCTTAAAAAAAAAACAGCAAAAAAAATGGACAATTCAAAGCATCCAGGAAGATTTTAGAAAAAAATCAGGGCAAGCCTTGTGTTAACAGCATCTTTTGTAAATTCACCATAATTGCTATGAACAAGCAATTCCCACCCCCCATGCTATTTTTCAGAGCAAAATCTGAAAATTTATCTCTCCAGGAGAATTGCTTCATATCTTCCATACTGTTTAGCAAGCAGACATGGTAGATTTCATTCAAGAACATGCCCTGTATTTATAATGGGCATTGGTAAATTTACCTGAGAATGCCCTTTCTATCTCTGCTGCTAGAGAGCCCAGGATGGGTATGATGCCTCCTGATGACATCATCAAGCTGGGTCCGTCTAGTATAAAAGTAGCAGCCTATGGGAGAAACCCCCCAGCTTTAGTGAAGATACTTGTAAGACTTTAGTGAGTGTCTCTGAAAGCCAAAACAGAATCTTGAACCATAACCTACCTCACCACAATCCAGACACAACAAGGGAGGGGCTGGGCTCTCTAGCAGAAGAGATAGAAAGGGCATTCTCAGGGAAATTTACCAACGCCTATTCTCCTCCATGCTGCTGCGAGAGCCCAGGATGGGACATACCAAAGCCTTCATGTCCTCGCAAGGGTCCTCATCTGGTCTCTCACTCCGAAGTAGGCACCACTCGCTGAAGAACCCGTCTGCCAAAAGCCGTGCTTGTAGAGGCATAGGAATCCAAGAGGTAGTGTCTGATGAACGGAGATGGGGATGTCCATGTAGCCACTCTGCAAATCTCCTCTAGGGGTGCCTGGCTGGCCCAGGCAGCCAAAGTTGCAGGACTTCTAGTGGAGTGTGCTATCAAGCCGTGTGGTACTGGCAGAGCTTTGGCTTTGTAGACCTGTGCGATGCGAGCCCTGATCCACCTACTTAAGGTGGCAGGAGAGGCCTTGTTCCCTCAGTGGGAAGGGGAAAAGGATACAAACATAGCCTCTGTCTTTCTAAACGTTGAAGTGTGTTTGATATAAATTTTAAGAGCCCTTCTAACATCTAATGTGTGCCACTTGCGCCCTAAGGCGGGGTGTGGACGGGAACAAAAATCAGGAATTACTATGTCTTGGGATCTGTGGAATACAGAATTTATTTTGGGTACAAAGGTAGGGTCTAAATGAAGAACAACTCTGCAGAGGTCCTGCTGTATAGATAGAGCAGCCAATTCTGACACTCTTCTAGCTGAAGTGATGGCTATTAAGAAAACCAACTTGAAGGTCAAGAATTGAAGGGACACCTTTCTGAGGGGTTCAAAGGGAGGTTCTGTTAGGGCCTGGAGGACCTTGTGAAGGTCCCAGGATGGGAACCTGTGAACCACAGGAGGGTGGAGGTTGGAAGCCCCTTTTAAAAATCTCTGAACTGAAGGATGATGGGACAAGGAAGGAAAGGAATCCCAGGAGATCACTGAAGCAAGAGCTGCTACTTGGCGGCATAAAGTGTTAGGAGCCAGACCTTTGTGAAGGCCATCCTGGAGGAAACGGAGGATCCTTGGGACCCCCACTACTATAGGAGAGAGAACTTCCCTGTGACACCAATGACAAAAAACCCTCTAGGTGGCATTGTACATATGCATTGTAAAAGATTTACACGATGCCTGGATAGTAAGGATGACCTGGTCTGGGAGATTGGCTTCTCTTAACAGTTGCCGCTCAAGCACCACACAGTCAGTTTGAACCACTGGGGATCTGGGTGGAGCAGGCCCCCGGTGTAGTGACATCATGTGGTCTGGAATCCTCCAGGGAGTGGCTACAGACAGGTTCACCAGATCTGCAAACCAGGGTCTCATGGGCCAATGGGGGGCTAGGAGAATCAGCTCTGTCCATTCCTCCAACATCTTCCAAATGACCTACGGAATGATGGGAAGAGGAGGAAAGGCATAGAGGAGACCAGTGGGCCATCTGCTTCGAAGTGCATTGGTCCCCTCCACTCTCTGACAAAGAAACCTCATGAAAAAATCTGTTTACTTGATTGTTTTGGGGAGAGGCAAAGAGGTCTACCTCTGGGGTCCCAAACCTGAGGGAGAGATCCCTGAAAATGGACTGGGGAAGGGACCATTCTGTGTGGTTGACTGGGCTCCTGCTCAGCCAATCAGCCTGGGAGTTGTCAACTCCTGATATGTGGGCTGCTGTGATAGACAGCAGATGTCTCTCTGCCTATCTCCCCAAACTTTCGACTTTCCTCATGAGTGCCCTGGATCTTGTGCCCTCCTGCTGGCTGACGAGCGCCTTTGCAGCCATGTTGTCTGTCAACATTAGCACATGGGACCCCACAATCCTGTCCCTGAAATGTTTCAGGGCTAGGTAAATGGCTCTGAGTTCTAGACAGTTTATAGGCCCAGTCCTGTCTAATCGGGACCAGATCCCTTGAGCCATAAGACCCTCCATGTGGGCTCCCCAACCCAGGAGACTTGCATCGGTGGTGATGATCAGTCTGTCCAGTTCCTTGAACAGGAGACCCTTAGAAAGGGCTGGGGAAAGCCACCATTTGAAGGAACGGTGGACCTCTGGAGAGAGCAGGACTTTGGCAGATGTGTGGCTGGTTCTTGCTCATTGAAATGGGAGCAGGAACCATTGTAGAGCCTGTGAGTGTAGCTGTGTCCACGGAACGATGCCTATGCATGAGATCATTTTGCCCAAAAGTTTGGACAAAAGTGACAGGGAGACAGTGTATTGATGTTGGACCTGTTGAACAATCTCGATAAGGCTCTGCCTTTGGGCTGGAGACAGAAAAACTTAGCACTGAGTTGTGACGATGATGGCTCCCAGATGGAGCAATCTGGTTGTTGGGAAGAGGTGGCTTTTCTTGGAGTTGATGGAAGCAAAGGAGAGTGGTTTGAAGATCTTGATGGGCAGACTGGGTGGAGGATGACAGGATCAAGATGGGAAGTAGCATTAGATCCTCACTAGAACAGACTGGAATGAAGCCACCAATGCCGCCAGTAACTTCGTGAAGACTTTTGAGGCAGACGAGAGCCTGAAAGGGCAGGCCCGATACTAGAAGTGGGAATTCTGGTAAAAGAAACAGAGAAACTGGCAATGATAAGGACAGATGGAAATGTGGAGGTAAGCCTCTGTGAGATCAGTGGAAGAGAGGAGATTGCCCTCCCGAACGCTCTCCAGAATAGAATGCAGAGTCTGCATTTTGAAGCGCCTATATGGAATAAACACATTCAGAAATTTTAGGTCGAGAATGGCTCGCCATCACCCCGAGGCCTTAGGGACCATGAAAAACCAAGAATAAAGCACACGTCCACATTGTAATTCAGGGACTGGTTGAATGGCCCTTATATCGATCAGGTGACTAATGGCTGATTTCATAAGTGCCCTTCATGTACTGTCCTGAGAAATGGGGCAGAGTAGAAATTTTTCTGGGGATGGTGATAGAAATTCTAATTGTAACCGCGACCTTACTGTATTGAGTACCCAGGTGTCTGTCGTTGACTCCTCCCATCTGGAAGCAAAGGAGGCCAAATGTCCTCCAATGGGAGGGGAGAATGAGAAATTATTTAGAGTGACAGAAGGAGCGACCCCCTCCCCCATGAAAGGGCTGTTTATCCACAGTTTGTTGTCTGCTGGTAGCCTCATGGCATTTATCTTGATGCTGAGAGTACGCTCTCTGAGGTCTGGAGAAGTGAGAAGCGTTTTCAGGCCTGAATGAGGGAGGCTGATATGGGGTAGGACAGAAGCCTGCCCTCTTTCCTGTTGATGAAATAACTTTCCTTTTGTCTTTTGTTTCAACAGCAAATGGGTCAAGGACATCTCCAAACAGCTTCTCACTGGTACATGGGGCAGAAGCTAGTTTCCACTTTTGTCGAGGCTCCACTTGCCAATTTCATAGCCATAGCAGTCTCCTAGTTGCCACTGATGATGCCATGGCCCTGGAAGAGAACTTGGCGACGTTGAGGATGGCGTCCACCGAGAACTCTGCTGCTGCTCTTATTGAGGTCTTGATGCGACCTACATTCTGATGGAGGTATGCGGCCTTGAAGTTGGCATAGCCAGTGAATGGAAGACCTTGTAAAAAAGATGCTGCAGTCGAGGTCCGGATGGCCCAAGCTGAGGTTTGATGGTTACGCTTCAGTGTTTGTTTGGAGTGCTTGTCCTCTGCCTTTAGTACATCCTTGGGATGATGGGTGGGGAAGGCAAATTGTTCCTTGACTAAGTCAAGAAAGATGATAGGGGAAGAAAGGGCCTCCGAATGAACAATGGGTTTGGAGAAGGGGGAATCCCTATTCCCCGATTGTACCACTTGAGGCTCAGGGCCAATTTCCTCCACTGACAACTGGGCTGTTACCAATGCCTTATGTAGGAGAGGTTTGAATAAAGTGGATTTGAATACAGAAGCTGAAGGAGGCTGATCAGGCCTCAGATTTTCCTCTTCCTCCGAGAGGTTGGGGTCCCAGATTTCTCCCTCTTCCAGATCAGAATCAGGAGAGGGGATGCGCTCAGATGATTCCTCTTCACTTCCCTGAGTGAAGTCCACTCCTTCCACATAGGAAAGATGGGCCCTTTGTACTACATGGCGAGGTAGTCCTCTTTGGGGAATTTGCACTAGAGGAAAAGCTGGGAAGGAAGGCTGAGGTCTGTCTGAAGGCTGAAGATGTGTTGAAGACCTTCTGCCAGACTCTGTCTGATGGTTAAGGAGACTACTTCATTGATTCAGAAGATCTGCCACTTGATGGAGGATCCGGAGGCTGAAGACCTGCTGCTGTTGGAGTAAAAGTGGCCTCTGGTATTGATCGAGAGCTGCTTTGGGCCACGGATGGGATAGATGAAGAAGAAAGATCCCAAGGAGTCTGGGTGAAGTTGGGACCTGATCTGCTCAAGTCTTGAGGTCCTGGTTGGATTTCAGGTCACTCTGGGGACTAGGATTGGAGGCGGCTAAGAGGAGCTGAGGTATCTTTCCTCTCCCTAGAAGTAGCTAGCTGAACAACTGGAGGATTGGCTGGTTGGGAAGCCTGTTGTAGTTGACCCCTCATTTGCTCAATAGTTTTGTTGAACTGCCTTTTTAAGGCTGCATGCCTTCATTTCTCTGCCTTTAATTCAGCCTGGGATGTTTTCTTAGGGCACAAAGCTTTGGCCTTAATCTTGGCCGCCACCTCCCTTTGAACAGAATGGGAGGGTTGTCTCCTTCTCTTTCTTTTTCCAGCTTGGAGGCCTTGAGAGATCAGGCCTGAAGGCTCTGTGTGGGCCTTGTCTTGATCCATAGTATGCATAAACAGACACAAAGGTGCTGGAAACGATCCTCACTATGTGTTGTCTATGCAGTAGCCTGAATAGGAGCTTATGAATATTAGAAGCTGACCTTTGGGGGATGATGCCACCTAAAATGGCCACTCGCTACTTTCTTTAGAAGCAGCTTTCAAACTGGCCGCTCGCAAGAGCTACAGGCTACGCAGGGGTTAAATCACTCCTTAGCCTGTAAACAGCCCCGAACGGTGAAATCAGCAATAAAGTGAAAAATTACGATCAGCTGAGAGGCGCTGTTATCGCCGATGCGATCTTTATGATCGTGGCAGCTGAAATCGCTGAGGGAAGACTGTGGGGGAGGATCAAGGGTTACTCCCTACTTACAGCCTCCCTTGGCTGAATTCTCAGCATTGCAGGAGAGTGGAGCCCCACTCTCCTGAAGGCACAGCTGCACCAGTTCCCGGGAGCTATGCCAATGATGAAGATAGCGTTCGCTTTTGCTGCTAACTAAACTGCTTTCAGAGACACCAGTTTATGATCATTGAAAGAAGCTGAGTCAAAGCTGGGGGGTTTCTCCCACAGGATGCTACTTTTATACTAGATGGACCTAGCTTGATGATCTCATCAGGAGGAGTCATACCCATCCTGGGCTCTCGCAGCAGCATGGAGGAGAATGGTGCTGTTACTCTTGCCTTATTTTCAGGGCAAGCAACATGGTTGCTATAGCTTCTAGTTCCTCCTTGCTGTGATAGCTAGAGCTTATCTCAGTTTTCTTTTTTTCTTTTATCTCCACTGGATTCCAACAACTCACAATTCAGTGCTTATAAACTTTATGAAGTGTTAACCTTGTATCTTTCTTTCATTTTTATTCTTTTTTGAGATGTTAGAACATGGCAAGGATATATATCTAAGGAAAATTAGATATATATCCCTGCATGGCAAGGATATATATCTAAGGAAAATTAAGTGTACCACTAATTCCAGCCTTCTGAAAGCACTATTTGAAAGAAAGCCTTTGATCCCTGAGGTCAATATCATTCACTTGCCCAAATGACATATAACCTGATTCACATTCTACACCCAATTTTAAAAGTTCTTATTTAAAATTGGGGGGAAACAGAGTTGATTCAAAAAAGTCTTGCAACATAATCCATGCCATAAGAGATGTTCAGGCAAAGTATTTTTCAGGGCAATATAACCAATATAAACATAACTGTATCAGATCATTGTATTTTCAATCAAATATATTCCCCACAGTATAGCTGATATTCAATACTAATAAAGTAGTTTAGGAGGGAAAACGTTGCATTAAAGAACCCTAATGCAGAGTAAGTTCAAATGACCATTTTTCCTATACAATGCAGCAAGAGCATCTGGATAGTTATCTTTGATCTAATTCAAGATACTGTAGAAACACTCCAGATAAAAGTGTAATCAGATAAAAGAGCTCTCTGTTTCTGTTATGATTTATCTTGACTATTCAATAGGTAAGCATTACAAAAGTCTTGGATATTTCCTCTTTAGCTATAAGATGGCTTCAGCTTTAATTCAAATGTTGAATAAATCGAATTTAGTGATGAAGACATTCAAATAGTCCCAATGTCTCAGATATTACCAAGAATTGCTAGCAAATGTTGCTATATCAATTTTAGAGCCAGAATCAGTCAGTGTAAATCAGGAATGGGGAATCAGTGGCTCGCCTAACATTATTGGGCTCAATTCCCATCCAGCACCCTGGCTACGAATCAGGAATGATGAAAACTGCAGCCAAATAAGATCCTGAGTTCTATAGTAATAAACTTTCCACACTCTGAATGAGAGAAATGAGAAAAAGGAAAGCAAGACAGAGAAGTTATACATGTAATCCAAATTGAATGAACAAAGAATGCAATGGGGGGGTTGGGGGCAGATAGTATTACACTTTTCTGTGCACAAATAAGCATGAAAGCAGCTCACTGAAATAATATGAACAAGGAGACTTTATAAATCATTATTTGAGTTGATAACTCTAGTTAAATTATTATTTAATTAAACAAGTGTTTGAATTCAAAATGCAAATTAAATGAAACTAGCAAAGTTTCTAAATAGCTATCCTTCTGTTTTATAACAAGAGCAATGCAGAGATAACAGGAGAACTGCTAGTATACCTGTACAAGGTCAATACATATGACAAAAACAATTCCTTGGACCACCTCTCTGCATACCATTCAAGATCCACTGCTTAAGAGTTTTAGTAAGTTTAATAAATTGACTCCTTAAAGCAGCCACACCACAATTTTGGGCTCACATAGAATTGGGGCAGGAGACCTATATAGAAAAATCTAATTATTCTATCTATGTGATATCTTTGGCCCATCCACTAAAAGCCTAGCTTGTGAAGCTAGGTATGATACATCTTAAAAAAAGAGATACTACTTTAATGAATAGCAGAGAAATATTGTGCTTATCCACAATATCTATTCATAATATATACATTATATCATTCCATAGACATGATTTGGAACCGTGATTACCATTTGCTGACAGTGACAAGCTAAAATTAAAACAAAATAACATCATTATGCCATTAATAAATATTGAAAATGACAAAAATATTTTTAGACAAAGGCTGTTAATTTGAAGAAAACTGCCTAATGATTAGAGGCAAAAAACACACAAAGTGGGAATTAAGAGTTAAAGCAATGTGAAGAAATGGCTAATTTATTTTCAGGGTCTTGACAGAATATATTTTAATTAAATTTGCCTTCTTCTCTTGTGCTCTTTCCACCAAATTAAATGATCAAAAAAAAATGTAATTTATTTTATACTTATTGTTTCAAAAGTAATACATACCATATTTGATTTAAAAAAGCAACCAATGTTTATACTAGTACATGAGTACTGGGAAGCCAGTACTGGGACAGAAAACACCAGATGGTTAAAAAAAAAGCAATTAAAAAAAATATACTGGAAAAATGTTATAATAATTGAAGCATCTGAAGGAATAAAAGAGTAGAATTTCAAATATATATATATATATATATATATATAGTGTGTGTGTGTGTGTGTTGCAAAAACTAATATGACACATCACACAAGAACATCTAATCTATGTGATACATCTATAATTAACTGACAATGTACTTGATCAATCACGACAATCAGTTTATTGTCAAAATACTGTATTATGTATATTATTTACATATATGTAATATTAAATTATAATTTATTTAGTATATGATGAGAACATGACAAAAGATATGTGTGTGTGTGTCTAAAATGATTTTATGTGACTGAAAATAAGCAACAAAGTAGATTGAAATAAAATTATCCAACAGTTAAATTCTGTTTAATTTGGGGGGGGGGGTACTTCATGTTGACTCTTATGTAATCTCTAAAATATGGCATCAATGTATGTTTTAGCTTAGATTAGTTTTAGTTTATTTAAATGCAAGACTACTTACTACAGTTAGATTAGGTTTTTGTCACAAGCTAATTTGTTATAGTTGTTTACCTTGCTTTTCAGCTGGTTAGCTTCTCATATTTATTATTATTAAATTCGAATAAAAACATTCAGCCAATGAATTGAATATATTGATTAAAATATTGGTGGATTTCAATTATTGTAGATATTTATTAAGCAATATTTACAGAATATTTTGAATATATTTATTTTTCACAATATAACTTTATCTCAATAAAGGATTCCTTTTGATATATTTGGTTCTCCGTAGAACTGCTGCGAGCATCCAGAGAGTGGGAGGTGCTTCAGTCTTCACTTCTCACAGGCTGAGCTGAAATTGAGGAACGCCCTCCTCCTCCACGTGACTCCTCCATGCGTTCCTCCCAGTTTTAACTCAGCCTTCGAGAAGCAGGCAGCTTTTTCTAATTCCTTGGCCGTTTCAGGTGATCGATGAAAGTTGGATCAGGTTTGATTCATTTTTCTTTCCTCTCCCTGCAAGGCTAGTGCGATCCCAAATTTAGTTGGTGGAGCGATTTCGCTCCCAGGAGGGAAGTAAGGGGTTGGAGCCTTTGTCCCCCCCCCTTCTAATCTATCCTCTGCCGTTCCAAGCGTGCTGGGCTCAGCCGCTTGGCCCTGCGCTGTATTTTAAAAGCGCAAATTGCGTCTTCCCCCCTAGAACGCCTCAGAGGAAGCAGCGCTTCCTCTCCCAGCTCTTTCCTTCTTTTTTTTGAAGTTGTGTTGGGCTGGTGCGCTTCTGAGCTGTGCGTTCTGAGCCGGGCGGCCATTTTGGGCACGCCTTGTGGCCGGCGCCATTTTGTTTTTCCTAACAAGTAAGGCCTTTTTTCCCTTTACTTTGAGAGTGAGTTGCGAGGTTTTTTGTAGGCCCTTAGCGGGACCGTCAGGCCGCGTGGAGACTTTATTTTTACTGTGAGAGCACTGTGGTCCTGTGCCCTGCTGTCTCTCTTAGTGTTCATATTGTTGGCTTTATTCCTTGACTCGCAGCTAGTTCAGAAGCGCAGGCACGTACTCTCCATGTTGTTGGGGGGCTGCCTACAGAGGCCTATCTCTTTTTTCTTATCTTGCCTTTGGCCTCAGCGTTCATTTGGTCTATTTGGAATTATTATTACTATTATTATTTGCAGTACCTTTTGGTGCTATTTGGTTTCTCCTTACTTGAACCTAACCCCTTTTTTTGTATTTAATAGCTAGTGTATATATTCAGAATTTGAATTTAATTGCTAGAATTGTTTTCTGTTTTTTTATTGCATAAGGTTTTTTTTTTTTTTTTTTTTAAAGAATTATTTCAAAAAGGGGGACGTGACCCAATTTTAGGAAAACCGGTTTACGTTTGTAGGCCGAACTTCTAGGCGTGCCAACCGCCATTTTTCTTTCAATACCATGGCAGAACGTCCAAGCAGACTGGCTCAGCAGGGCAACACTGGATTAGGCAGAGTGGCGCCTACACCCACATCTGTTCAGAGAAGCAGCAGTCAGGTTCGGTCAGCCCCTAGTAGACCTTTTTGCGTCTCCGCTCAACGCGCAAACACCGAGGTTCTTCTCCCGTTATCCCTCCAGCGGAGCAGAGAATCACGATGCCTTGCGTTGCCCGTGGCCTCCCGAGCTACTGTACGCCTTCCCTCCGCTTCCATTAATCCCCAGGGTGATTCGAAAATTGATAGCCGAGAAAGCAGAGATCCTCATGGTGGCACCTTATTGGCCCAGGAGGCCATGGTTTGCGGACCTCCGCAATCTGTCAGTATCTCCACCATGGAGGATTCCGTTGGATCAGATTTCGCTGTCGCAAGGCCCGCTGCTCCATCCAGAGCCACAGTGGCTACAGTTGGCCGTTTGGAGGTTGAGCGGGAAAGGATGATTGAGGAAGGCTTATCAGCACAGGTCATTAACACCATTTTGGCGGCTAGAAGACCTTCTACCACTCGCATTTATGATGCAACCTGGAAAAGTTTCTGTAACTGGTGCCACAAATCATTCATCGACCCACGCTCTCCTTCAGTTGCCCAGATCCTGGCCTTTTTACAAGATGGCTTAGATGGAGGTTTATCGCCTAACACCTTAAGGAGGCAGGTAGCGGCGCTCTCAACGGTGGTTGCTGGCGGTCCTTTCGGTCCCCTTTCCCACCATCCTCGAATTAAGGCTTTTCTTAAAGGGGCTTCTAATTTGCGCCCGTCAGTAGTGCATAGGTACCCGACATGGGACCTTAATAAAGTTCTCCTGGCCTTGACTAGATCTCCTTTTGAGCCTCTCAGGGAGGCGTCACTTCAATTTCTTACATTTAAAGCAGTTTTTCTGGTGGATATTACTTCGGCTAGAAGGATATCTGAAATTGCAGCTCTATCCGTAAGAAAAGATCTGTGCATTTTTCATTCAGATCGGGTGGTTCTGAGACCAGACCCAGCATTTATGCCGAAGATTAATTCACCGTTCCACAGGGCACAGGAGTTGGTCCTGCCTAATTTTTGCCCGAAACCTCTGCGCGAGCAAGAGAGGCAGTGGCACACCCTTGATGTTCGAAGGGCTTTGCGTATTTACATTTCTCGCACGCAGTCCATCAGGAAGACAGAGTCTCTCTTTTTGTCCTTTCAGCTAAAGACACTAGGCTGTAAGGTTTCTCCGTCCACGGTAGGCAGATGGATTAGGGCTACCATATCCAAAACCTATTTAGTTCAAGATATTCCAGTTCCTAGTGGGGTTACCGCTCACTCCACCAGAAGTGCAGCTACCTCAGCAGCCTGGGCTACTCAAGTGTCTATTCTTGATATTTGCTGGGTGGCCACCTGGACTTCCCCATCTCCCTTTATAAGACATTATAAGATTGATGTTTACGCCTCAGCTGAAGCATCTTTTGGCAGGCGAGTTTTGCAGCAAGTGGTTAAAGAACCTGGGGAAGTTCCAATCCAGACGGACTCCCACCCGTAGGACACACTGGCTTTGGTATGTCCCACTCTCTGGATGCTCGCAGCAGTTCTACGGAGAATGGGCGTTGGTTCTTACCTGATACGCCTCTTCTCGTGGAACTGCGTAGAGCATTCAGCCCCACCCTGTTGGTACGTCTGTAAAGGGGGAAAAACCTGTTTCGGCCAATGATTTCTAATGTTGTAGTTCATGTTGTTTAATACTTAAGAGTAGAGGGGGGTTTTTTGTCCTCTCGTCTTCGATAAAACTGGGAGGAACACATGGAGGAGTCACGTGGAGGAGGAAGGCGTTCCTCAATTTCAGCTCAGCCTGTGAGAAGTGAAGACTGAAGCACCTCCCACTCTCTGGATGCTCTACGCAGTTCCACGAGAAGAGGCGTATCAGGTAAGAACCAACGCCCATTCTCAGAAGTTCATTCTTGCTAACTGAATGGGAAAAAGTTCTGTAGCCAGTTCTGTAGACAAAAGCTCAAACTGGCCAAAAGGAAATGAGCTAGAATAACATACAATAACAAATACTACAGAGGTCAGAAAGTAAACATGGCAGATATTGCAGCCTCATATTTCATTTAGAAATGAATCTAAAAGTGAATTATTTTCCCAGAAAAAAAGGAAAAATCTATGCTATCTGTGAAAAATATTCCTGGAAAATACAGGAAGTTGGCATCAGTACAACCATTTTAATTTTACAGACAACGTTTATGTCAACAGGAAATCCTAGTCAACTATTGTTTGAAACCATCCACAACATCCCATTGAATATTTGAAAATATTACAAACACTTAGTAGCTTTGGGCAAACTAATTGTTGGCTTTAATCCATCCATCTGCAAAAAAATACTACAGTACTCTAATTTTAGTGTTGTGATTCAGACTGATGATTATGTTAGATGTAGGATTTTAGTTGTTTCTTTTCAGAAAATATACAAAATAAGGCAGAATTTAGTCAACATGCCAATTTTACATGAGATAATGCAGCATATTTTAAATTTGTTCTTTATTCACTAGAAACATTGATCATAGACCAATTGATACCCAGTTCTCTGAACATATTCACTTTAAAACCACTTTTGTTTATATAACTTGGCTGAATGAACTGCAGAACAATTGACCTTGAACAGTATATGAACCAGGTGTTTGTTTTACTGACCATTATTTAATCTTCCCAATCTCCATAAAGACAGACATATCTTGGGTTTTCCTTCATAATCCCTCCCCCTGCCTCTTCCTCCATAAAATAAATTTGTAGTATTATAAATGGGATCAATGTGGCATCATTCAATGTGGCCATGAAGAATAACAACTGGTCTCTAGGACATTACTTCTCTAATATAAGGCAGGGGATTCTGTTAATATGCTAATCAGCCATTTTCTGAATTTAATTCCAGAGAAACTGGAGGCTAAAAATGATCCCTAATGATTAACTGAGTTAGTTTTCCATTTGCATAACACAATATTCCTATACAATTCTGCTAAGCATGTTGGGCAAACAGGACCTAAAATGCTGTTCAGGAAGTTTATTTTGTATTAATTTTTGAATTTTTGTATCTAATTGAGATCACTAATCAGTTTGAACACTTGATTTACAAGTATTAAATTCGGCTTTGATCCTGGAAAATACTAAGTTATTTTTTACCAAATTTGCTTTGATAAACCAACAATAAATTTATATTTAGATATTTTTGAAAAAAAAATAACACCCCATCCTTCTCTAAAACTTTTTAAATGTTCAGATCTGAGTATCACATGCTCTGTTAACCATCTGAATATTAACTTTGATCTATGTTCTGCTTTTTGCTGTTTAAATGTGTATTCAACAGGGAGAAAAAAAGAGCTATGTCGTAGCATTTACTGTTGGACAAGTTAATCAGTGGTGTACAAACCTTTGCCTCGTCACATATTTTGGACTTCAGCTGCAGGAAGACATCTTGTGTGAGTGTGCTTCTCATGCACTCTGATTGGTTTTATTCTCATTAGGAACTCTCACACCAATCCATTGGGTGAGCCACACAGAGAGAGCAGCTGTTTCACTAATGTGATTGTACATGGCTACACTTCCTGGACAGAAAAGATCTATGCTTACAAAGCAATCTGTCCTCTTGGTTTGAAGATCTGTTTGCATGAATTTTGTAAATCTTAACAAAAAGATAATGCTCTCTGGTGAATAAAACACCATCACAAACTCTCCACACACTCACCACTCCAATAATTTGTTTTTTTTAATTTAAGCAACAAAGGCTTGATGAGAAAAAAAAAACTTGTTCATTCCCTTCCTTCACCATTCAAATAGGAAGAAGGTTCCACAAAAAATTAAACCATAACAATCACAATAATATAATCAGGAATTCAGGAAAATAAATCTGGATCACTGCCATTAATACATACTTCATGGCAGGTTTTCTTATCAGAAAAGCCTCATTTCCCAATTTCTGTTTTCAACATTTTATCCACATTAAGCCCAGAAGAACAAGCATTCTTTCAGATATGGTTTACTGAACACTGCCTTGATTAGTACTTAGTCCCTGATGTTCACATGAATGTTCACAATTGCTCTATCAGTATAGAACAGTTGTATAGAAGGCTTGTAGCTCCTATAGGGATGTGAGAAAGAAGTGGAGAGGGGGGAGAGTAATTGAAGAACTAGTGCCCGTTATCTAAAAGATCTCCAATAACATGCTTGCCGTGAAAATATATGTTATTTTTACATTCTAAAATTACTTTGTGGACTGTCTAATTATAGAATTTTAAATGACACATGTGGGAATAAACTTTGACTTCAGTATTGGGTAATGATTAGTCTAAGACCTTATACATACATGTCTGCCTAAGGGTCACTGAGATAAGCAAGGAAATTAAAAACAAACACCAGGAACAATTAAGCAGCTCAGACAATTGTAAACAATTCTGTGCACTATATCTAATTATTGTAATCCACAATGTGAATGCTTACTATGTACGAATTTCTCAATAAAAGGGGGCACTAGAATTTGCTCTAGACTCCCATCCCGAGTACACCAGCCTCTGTGTCTCATTCTTTCCATGGGAGACCACCACAAGTGGTGACCCCGACGTGATCCACTGCAGGTGGTACGTGTCCGGACCGCCGTGTTTCCTCGCCTGGAATAGGTAAAGTACGTACTTAACTATTGCTGGACAATAGGATTATTCAGGGAACATGGGGGAAAAACTCTCTCAGCCAGGAACGGCATGTTTGTGAGCTGCTGAAGTTAGTCAGGACAAACTTCTTTATCTTTAAACCCTCTGGGGGGGGGGGGAGCAAATAGTTCTTTCAAAAGATAATGTGAGAGAGCTGCTGCAAGAGATCTGGCGGCAATGTCCCTGGTATCCAGAGAAAGGCTCTTTAAAGTTAGACACATGGAGGAGAATTGGAACTATCCTTCATGAAGAGCCACGGGCAACAGCTGAAATTTTGATATATTGGAAGGTTGTTATGACTGCTTTAGAGACCCAGCAACAACCTCTTTTAAAAACTTTAGTAGAACCTCCTCCTTATAAAGGAATTGTATTGCACCTGCCTTCCCCAAAACTGGAGTGTGCTTTATCATTTCCACAGCTATGCCTGTGGATGAGAAAATCCAACCAAAAATGGGAAAAGTTCAAGCCATGATGCATCAGGCTTTCAATGAGGGGAAATTAGAGCCTGATGAAATTCCCCAGATGAATTTGTTTCCAGTCAATAGGCAAGTGGATGCTCAAGGCAATCTGCAGACTGAATGGGTTCCAATTCCTTAAGCAGTTCTTAGGGAAATTTAAAAAGCAGTAAAAGATTATGGTATTCAAAGTCCTTTTACAAAGGGGCTTCTGACAAGTTTGGCTACCTCACGCATGATTCCTAGTGACTGGAAAGATTTAATGAGAATGATATTGAGCTCTACTCAGTATGTGGTCTTTGACTCAGAATACCAAAGGGAGGCTGTCACTAGGGGAAGGAATTCGGGGGGGCTGTATACACCAGACCAAATTTACGGGTCAGACTTGTTTGAATCCACTAAACTGCTAATTTGCCTGATCACGTATTTCCAGTGGTTATGGCAGCTGTCCTTGGGGCATTGTCCCGCATTCAGGATGTGGGAACCCCAGCATGGTCTTTTTCTCAAATTAAGCAAACAGCATCTGAGTCTTATAATGATTTTGTGGAAAGGCTGCAATTGGCTATTACCAGGCAAATCTCTAATGAGGAAGCTGCAAAAGAACTTTTGCTGAAATTGGCAGTTGAAAATGCAAACGCTGACTGCAAGCGTATCTTACAGCCCTTGGTGGCTAGAGGTGAGGTTACTCTGGCTGATCTGTTAAAGGCATGTGCAGTGGTGGGTTCTCAGGCTTACAACATGGAGACTTTGGCTATGGCATTGCAAAAAGGGATGAAACCTACAGGGAATTGTTTTAATTGTGGAAAGCCTGGCATTTTAAAGCCCAGTGCCGTGCCCCTGGGGGGGGGATGGCATTTAACAAAAACAAAAGTAAGGATGTCCGTCCAAAATCGGTCTGTCCAAAATGCAAAAAAGGGTTTCATTGGGCAAATCAATGTCGCTCTGATCAGAACCAAAATCCGGGAAACTAAATTTGGGGTGTGTAGCTAGCCCCGCTCCCAAGGCTGTCACAAAAGCATCGCCTGCAATTACTGGGAGTGCAGGTTTGGGTTTAAAAATGTTGAACTCAATTAATGTGACCTTTCCTAATCAAGTGTATATTGAGGACACTCATTTGCATAGGCCACTGCCAGAAAAAACAGTGGGATTAGTACTTCCCATGTCTTCTACATCAGAAAAAGGTTTTTTTGTTATTCCAGGAGTTATTGATCAAGATTATAAAGGGGTTATTAAGATACAATTGTACACTGATACTCCTGCATCATTAATGGTTGGTGACTCTATTGCCCAGTTATTATTGCTTCCATACATCCCCTATAAATCCTTTAATTAGGATCCCACGAACTGGTGGTTTTGGGTCCACTGAAATGGCCAGTTCTCCAGTTGCTGCAGAATTGCTAGCGCTGACAAAAAATTTGACTACAGATCAACCAAAAATGACAATTGAAATTCAGGGAAAATCATTTTCTGGCCTTATAGATTCCGGAGCAGATGTCTCTGTGATACTCCAAAAGGAATGGCCAAATGAATGGGTGCTTGAAGACTCTCCAGCTTGTTCGTGGAGTGGGTGGTATGCAGTTTGCAAAAAGTAGTGTACATTGGTTGAAGGCATTGCATAGAGAAACTGGTGAGATTGCAAGTATTCAACCTCTTATGTTGCCCCTGCATATAAACTTGTGGGGTAGAGATTTGCTGTCACAATTTCGCACAAAAATTGTTATTGGATAATGGAAAAATTACAATTGTTAACCTCTCAGCCAGTCTGGATTGACCAATGGCCACTTCCAAAAGAAAAGCTTACAGCTTTACATCAATTGGTAGCTGAGCAGCTACAATTAGGACACATTGAGCCAACTTCTAGTCCATATAACACTCCGGTATTTGCTATTAAAAAGAAAAATGGAAAATGTAGATTTTTGCATGATCTGAGAACCATTAACTCCATCCTTCAACCAATGGGAGCGTTACAATGTGGTTTGTCTAACCCTAACCTGATCCCACGTAATTGGGATCTAGTTGTAGTAGATTTACGGGATTGCTTCTTTTCTATCCCTTTGCATGCAGATGACAAGAAATTATTTGCCTTTACCATACCTGAGTTGAATAACAATGCACCTACCTTTCGTTACCAATGGAAGGTTTTGCCACAGGGAATGCTAAACAGTCCAACAATGTGCCAGTCATATGTTCGAATGGCTCTGGCTCCATTCAGAACCTCTCATCCTGGGTGGAAGGTTTACCACTACATGGATGATATTTTAATTGCAGCTCCCGGCCCACCGGGAACAGTTAAGGCAGCGTTACCTTGTCTTAAAGAGGTATTATTACAATTTGGACTTCATATTGCCCCAGAAAAAATTCAAAGTCTAACGCCATATGCCTACTTAGGGCATAAGGTCCTTGCAACCTATGCTCATCCGGTCATTCCAGAAATCAAAATTGAGGAAAAGATTTCTCTAGTAAAATTACAACAAATACTAGGAACAATTAACTGGGTTAGACCCTACCTGGGGTTAACTACAGCAGTACTCCAGCCCTTGTTCTTGGCCCTAAAGGGCTCTGCGAGACTGGATTCTGCTATAACCTTATCAGCAGAACAAAGGAAGGTACTGACACATGTAAATGCAGCTTTAACACAGCGTTGGGTTGATCGATGCATTCCTGATACTCCGTTTGCTTTGGCAATTTTACAAACTCCAGCCTTGCCTACTGCAGCTTTATTTCAATTACATGAAGTGCAGGTTTATATCATTGAATGGTTACATTTGCAGAATACTCCCAGAAAAACAATTTCTACTATGGCTATGCTTTATAGTGAGTAAATCATCAAAGGGCGAAATCGCAGTATGCATTTATATGGCATAGATCTAGTTCAGCTATTTTTACCTATTTCCCTCACTCTCTGGGAAACTTGGTATAGTCAATCCATTGAATTGCAAATTGCTCTTGATGATTGGCCAGGGAAGATTTCTTGCCACACCCCCAGTGACCCTCGTTTCCAGTTGCTTCAAAACGTATCTGTAAATTTTAATTCAGTTATTGCTAAGCAGCCAGTTGGGGGAGTGACCGTTTATGCGGATGGTGGTAAGACCTACGGTGCTTGTGCATGGAGACAGGAAGGGGTATGGAAAACAAAAATTACCCCTCCTCAGCAATCAGCACAAAGGGCTGAATTAGCTGCTGCTATTTTGGCCTTACAGGAATTTGCACAAGAACCGCTAAATCTTATTGTGGATTCTCTTTATGTTTATCAATTGATACTTAACATTGAATTTGCTTATCTTTCTCCATCTGTTGATGCTAATCTTATGAGTTTGCTTCTAGTTCTGCAAAACTGTCTTCATTCTCGCACACATTCTCTACATATTGCACACATTTGCAGCCACCAACCACTTCCCGGGGAGCTGCAGGAAGGGAATGACGTGGCTGACGCAGCGGCCTCGGCCATGTCCTGTCTCTTGCTTTCTCCTGTTACTCCATGGGACTCACATAGCTATTTTCATCAAAATGCCAAAGCTCTTTGTAAACAATTTGGTTTCACTGCTGCAGAAGCTGCAGCTATTATTCAACAATGTCCTAGTTGCAGTGCTCAATCCACTGCTCTTCCTCAAGGAGTAAATCCTCGGGGGACATCTGCTTGTCAACTATGGCAGATGGATGTCACACAACACCCTCCCTTCAAACCATGGCACCATCTGCATGTCACTATTGATACCTATTCAGGATTTATTATGGCAACACCTCAACGAGGAGAGGCTACAAAACATGTAGTCAACCATTGCCTCTGTACCTTCACACATGTGGGGCCACCAATGAAGATCAAAACCGATAATGGCCCTGCTTACATTAGCACCGCCTTTGCGGAATTTTGTCATCGATGGTCAATTATACATTAATTTGGCATTCCCTACAATTCCACTGGTTAGGCCATTGTGGAACGAGCTCATCAGACGCTAAAACAAACACTCCTTCACACAAAAACAAAAACAGGGGAAGTGGATGGATATGGCTTGCCTTACATACAAAACATTCTTAATATTACCTTATACACTTTAAATTTTTTAAACATGACAGGATCTCCCACTGCTATGGCAGCCAGTAGGCATTTTGCTTCCTCCCCTTCTGCAGGTATGCCAAGACCGAAAGTTCGGTATAAGAGACTACCAGATCCAACAGTTGGACTACAAGTCACATAAATACATTGCATCTTGGAAGCCGAATCCAAGAGGTGGCAGATATCTGCTGGACTCACAATGAGACAGTAGAGATATATGACTTACTTGGGAACATATCCATTTTGTAACAAAACAATTATTATTGGCAATGGAAGTTGGGTTTATCCGGATGACATGAAAACTAAAAATCTCACTTACTTTGTACATAATATTTCTAAATTTGATATCATATCTTTGATCAATGAAAATGGGTGTCCAATTATCCCTGCCACATGTTGTCCCATCATGATAGAAAACCAGTTGCCCAAATGTGCAAATGGGAAACACGCACCACCGCCCACTTATTTGGCTATGTTAATGGAATCTTTTGCACGATTAATCTATGCTGAACCAAATACGGTTGGCCATCTCCTGGGAGCAAATCTATGGTTGCTGTGTGGACGGATGGCCTATGATCGCATGCCAGCACGATGGAAAGGAGTCTGCACCTTTGGGAAAGTAATCCCATCTCATGTCATTTTAAAATCTTTGGGGACTGCTCATATCCACAATGCGCGTTCTGCAACGGACGTAAACTCTGTTTTGAATCATGACTACTGGACACAGATATCAAGGGGAGTTATTCCTCCTTTAGGAGTCATGATGAACTATAAAGATTTGCATCGTTTAAACAATTGGACAGTTACTATGTTTAAAAACACCATTAAAACACTAAAGCTGCTTGAAGAAGAGCAAGGAAAAATCCTTGACTTTGTCCTGCAAACCAGATATGTGGTGGACACTATTTTGGCTGCGCAAGGGGGAGTTTGCGCTGTGATTCATACACATTGTTGCATGTATATCTCTGATTATTTTCCAAACATTACAGCTACTATACAGCATATGGAACAAACCCTGAGTGAGAATCCATTACAATCGGAGGACGAGGGACTGGACGTGTGGTCTGCACCTTGGTCCTGGTTGCCAGATGGTTCATAGATTCGTCACTTAATTGTTGGAATGATATTGCTTTTCATACTTTCTCTTTGTGTATGCTGTTGTATCCAATGTCTCCCTGGACTTTTAGGAATGTATTGGGTGAAGCCTATGGAAGGAGAACTGTTGTTGCAGATGGCAAAAAGCTACCGAGGCATCCGCGATCATCAAAAAACTAAAACAGGGGAGATGTGGGAATAAACTTTGACTTCAGTATTGGGTAATGATTAGTCTAAGACTTTATACATACATGTGTGTCTAAGGGTCACTGAGATAAGCAAGGAAATTAAAAACAAACACCAGGAACAATTAAGCAGCTCAGACAATTGTAAACAATTCTGTGTACTATATCTAATTATTTTAATCCACAATGTGAATGCTTACTATGTATGAAATTCTCAATAAAAGGAAGCACCAACCTCTGTGTCTCATTCTTTCCATGGGAGACCACCACAGACACACTGTGTTCTGATCTGATCTGATCCTGTAATTTTATATGAAAACCTTAAGTTCTCCTCTAAATAATCTTCTCATTTTTAACCTGATCAGAATTTAAATGATATGTGTTGTGAATCAATAAATGCTTAATAAAGATCATTAAGAGCTTGAAGTAAAGTGCAGGGTTCAGGCCCTGCACTTCTGATTGGCCGATAATAGCGACATCAGATTGGTCCATTCAGAAGAATCTGATTGACTATTAACAAGCCTCTTCCATTGGTTAATGGAGCTAGCGCTCCCTGTGTTTTCATTGGTTAAATAAGTTAAGAGTTGCCTATATAAAGGGGCCCATCATGGCCATGAGTTGAGCTGTTTAACATGTAAATAAAGAGTTTGAAATTCACTGTTTCACTGGCTCATCTCCATCCTTGCACCCATGCTCAGAATATAACACTGGCGACGAGGGTGGGATGTGGAGACATCAGAGCTTGCTGAACGATGAAGAACCATAACCGAGCACATGGCTGAATGCACCAATGGTGGAACCATGTCCGGCAGCATCATACCACCCGCTCCATTCATCCCGGCACAAGAAGACTGGGACTCATATATGGATCGCTTCCAGATGTTTCTGGAAACCAACAATTTAAAGGATGCCACTACCAGAAAGAAATGAGCGGTATTCCTAACTCATTGCGGGTCAACCGTATTCAAGATGGCCAAGGCACTAGCAAAACCGGCAGAAGTAAAATCCATGGACTGGGATGTCCTTGAACCACTACTAAGGGCTCACTATGCACCGACCGTGCCAACGCTCATGAGAAGACATGAATTCTATCAGAGAAGTCAGCGGAAGGGCGAAAGCATTGTTGATTTCATCATGGATCTCCAGAATCTGGGAGGCCTATGCGAGTTTACCGACTTAGAAGAAGCCCTAAGAGACTGGGGACAGCTAGAAACAGCCCACCACGAGGACCTCGACTCGTTCTGGGATTAGATGCACCAGGCACTCAGAGTAAACTAATGACGAAGGGCGACATTAGCCTTAAAGATGCCATAGCTGAAGCTACTGCAGCAGAAGCAACCAGGAAGTCGGCTGCCCAAATGCGCCGCACACATGCCACGGTTCGCCAACGAGCCAGCGACATTTCACCTCAGTCAGAGGGACAGCTAGAAACAGCCCACCATGAGGACCTCGACTCGTTGTCAGACAGCGATGAGGAAGAGGTCCATCAACTTCGGTCCGAACGGGACCAACGCCAGAAATCACAGTACCAATGCGCCGGGTGTGGAGCAAGCCACCCCCGGTCAGAATTCCTCGACGCGCTCTGCCATGTATGCAGGAAAAGAGGCCATATAGGACGGGTCTGTAGAAGCAAGCCAGGACCCAGCCAGCCCTCAATGGGGGCTTACTATCGCCAACCGACAGGAAGTCGTCCCGTGAAACGAGAACCCGTGAACCACCAATGGAACAACCACTCCTACAGAAACAAAACCCTAAACCACCCAACGAAGCAAGAAGAGGCTCACCAAATGATCATGATCGGTCACGCCTCGTCACTGGACGCCAAAAAGATCCGAGTGAAAATGACCATCGAAAACCAGCCCTGCCTGATGGAAGTCGATTCAGGATCGTCCCTCTCGATGGTTTCCTGGAAGAACCTCAAGCAGCTCATCCCCACTATCCGTAGGCAAGACCTCTGGTTCCAAAGACTCATACTTAAGGGCTATCAAGGAAATCGAATCCCGGTTGTTGGATCCAGCCGAGTACGGGTATCGTTTAAGAACCGTACAGCATTTTTATCCGTGACTGTAATCGACAAGGATCGCCCTAGTTTGTTAGGCCTCCAATGGTTCACTCCACTTGGAATTGAAGTGGCCGGCATTCACCAAACCTACAGCAGCAATTGGGAAGAAGACCTCGTCCATGAATTCTAGGATGTCTTCACAGAGAAATTAGGCAAGTACAAGGGGACCCCGATATCGTTTAACCTCAATCCCAAAATAGCTCCCATCCGCCTTAAGCCTCGTCGAGTTCCCTTTGCCCTTAAACCAAAGATTGACGAGCAGCTTGATAAATTAATAGCCCAGGGAGTGCTAGAACCAACTGATCACTCTTCCTGGGAAATCCCAATCATAACGCCCATCAAGCCGAATGGATCAATAAGAATTTGTGGGGACTACCGAGCCACCCTTAACCATGCCCTTCAACAAAACGCTTACCCGGTACCGGTGGTACAACACCTCCTCCATTCCCTGGGGGGCGGAAAAGTTTTCGCTAAACTAGACTTAGCCCAGGCATACCAACAACTGCCTGTTGACAAAAAAACGACAGAGGCCCAAACAATCATAATTAAATGTAACCGACTCCAGTTCGGAGTGAGCGTAGCCCCGGGAATCTTTCAAAGTTTAATGGAGAGGCTATTACAAGGGATAAAAAGTGTTGTTCCATATTTTGATGATGTGTTAATTGCAGCCCCAACCCAGAAAATACTAAAGGAACGCCTGAGGTTGGTTCTCCAGAGATTTAAAGACTCCGGTCTCAAAGTTAAAAAGAACAAGTGTTATTTATGTACGGATCGCGTAGAATTTTTGGGATATTTAATTGATAGTCAAGGCATTCACCCCACCGATAACAAACTCAGGGTGATCAAGAACGCCCCCAAACCCCGGAACAAGGCTGACCTCCAGGCTTTTCTGGGCCTTATCAATTTTTATAACGTTTTCCTGCCTCACAAAGCAACCGTAGCTGAGTCACTGCATCGCTTATTGGACAAAAAAGCAACCTGGGTATGGGGACGTAGAGAAGAACAGGCGTTTCGATATTTAAAAGATTTATTGACTTCTGACTCTGTCCTGATGCAGTATAACGAGACTTTGCCTTTAACAATAACGTGCGATGCATCCCCATTCGGGGTGGGCGCCATTTTAAGCCACGTTTTGCCAAACGGTAATGAAGCCCCTGTTGCTTATTTCTCAAAGACGTTATCAAAAACAGAACGCAACTCTAGTCAACTTGACAAGGAGGCCCTTGCTATAGTGTCTGCAGTTAAGAGATTTCATGAATATGTGTATGGCCGAGCATTTACCATAGTGACTGACCACAAACCTTTGCTGGGAATAATTGCGGGAGATAGGCCAACACCATATATATTATCTCCCAGAATGACCCGCTGGTCAGAATTTTTGGCTGCATACAATTACAAATTACAACATCAGCCAGGGAAGGCCATTCCCCACGCCGACGCATTGAGCCGTGCACCTCTTCCAGAGACTATTGATGACCCCACTCCAACGGTCACAATGCTGCAGATCGAGACAATTCAAATGCCGCCATTAACGGCCTGGGATATCGCGATGGAAACTAAATGCGACCCCATTTTAGCACGAGTCCTCAGTTGGATCGAGCAGGGATGGTCGTTAGACCAAATATCTGATGACTATGCCCCATTCAAAAATCGGCAAATGGAACTATTTTCTCAAAAGGGCTACATTATCTGGGGTGATAGAGTTGTCGTCCCAGAGCAGTTGTGACCAGCAATACTAATGACCTTGCATGATGGCCACCCCGGCATCATGCGTATGAAAGCACTCGCACGAAGCTACGCGTGGTAGCCGGGTATTGACAAGCAGATAGAGACATGGGTAAAAGCCTGTCGCAAATGCCAGGAAGTAAGCAACCCCCCGCCGAAAGCAACCCCAACCGAATGGGAAACGCCGAGTGGACCTTGGTCCCTCATTCATCTGGATTTTGCGGGTCCTACTAAGGGACACACATTCTTACTGATGGTGAATGCCTACTCGAACCGGCTTGAAATCCACGAAATGAGGAACACAATGACCGAAGCAGTCATCAGAAAACTGGACAGACTCTTTGCGACACACGGATTACTGCGGCCAATGGAAGGGCCGAGCGCATGGTACAATTTGTCAAGAAAACCTTGCATAAGATGGACTATGGTGACATAGAAGACAAGATTAACCGGATAATCCTTTTACAGCATATCACTCCACACAGCGTCACCAATGAAACTCCCGCCGTGTTATTAATGGGATGGAAGCTCCACTCCCACTTTGACCACCTACATCCAGCATATGAACCTGAAAAGCCACACGGTTCTATCGGGAAATGTCGAAATTTCCAGGTAGGCGATTTGGTTTTTGCTAGGAACTTTTAGGGAGATCTCTTGTGGGTCGAGGCAACTATAGTACAAGTAACTGGTCCTAGATCGTACTGTGTAAAATGTTGTGACAATAGAATTTGGAAACGCCATATTGATCAGCTGCGTTCAAGGCTACAATCGGGGATCTCCGAGCCCCCTGATTTCCAAACCGAGGGGGGAGGAGATAGCGAGGAAGCTGAATTCGAAGCGGCAGAAAGTTTAAGCGGTAGTAATGACCGCTCAGAGGCAGCACGTGATGGAACTGGAATGGGGGTGGCCTCGCCTCAAAGAGATGCCGAAAGCAGTAGCGACGACGAAAATTCAAATGCGGAACGGGAGGCACCTTTTTCACCAGACAACGTCCTATCCCAACAAGACTGTAGCCAAATACCGGGAGGACAACGAAAATCTAATAGACAATCGAAACAACCTGCCTACCTCAAAGACTACGTGACTGCATTCCTTAAACGGAACCCGGGGGGAAGGGGTGTTGTAAATCAATAAATGCTTAATAAAGATCATTAAGAGCTTGAAGTAAAGTGCAGGGTTCAGGCCCTGCACCTCTGATTGGTCGATAATAGCGACATCAGATTGGTCCGTTCAGGAGAATCTGATTGGCTATTAACGAGCCTCTTTCATTGGTTAATGGAGCTAGCGCTCCCTGTGTTTTCATTGGTTAAATAAGTTAAGAGTTGCCTATATAAAGGGGCCCATCGTGGCCATGAGTTGAGCTGTTATTCACATGTAAATAAAGAGTTTGAAGTTCACTGTTTCACTGGCTCGTCTCCATCCTTGCACCCATGCTCAGAATATAACAATATGTATCTGATAACTTGATTTGTTTCCTTCACATCTTTTTCTATTTTCCAAGATTTAACTTGAAAATAAATAAACTCTGAAAACATTGTATAGTTGCTAAATGTTGTCAGACTTCAATGTATACAAATAAGAGTTTTAAAAGCAAAGAATAACAATCACAAATAGTTGGACTGAGGTGAGAAAAGCATTGCCTGAAGAAATGAATCAAGTCTGACCTCATATGTTAATCTAGTTTTTCTGAAAGTAACGATTTAGTAATCACTTTAGTCTGAAACTATAAAACACTGCAATAAATTAAAGTTGAAATTAATCCAACTTTATAACATATTATATGTAATCTCTTACTAAAACAAACAATCTATAAGATACACTTCAAAGAACAGAATCACCACCCCACTAATTTCAATCAGGCAAAACTGTTCACAGAATCAGAATTAACACATACACACACACGCACACAACACATATTAATTATACTGATGATTTGTTAAAAAAATAATACAAAGTTTCCCAATATATTAAAATGCTAACAAGAAGAAACCTCCAAAGTATATTAAGTAAATTAAAGGATCCAGCAGATCTTTTAAGGGATCCGGAATAAAAGAACAGGATTTAATTACAACATACAGCGTAAGGAGTATAACAGTCACTAAGTAGGACAAATTGACAAGAAACTAGCTGATCAGATCCCTAAACACCAACTAGCCTTCATGATGAAAGCTCCTTAATCGCACAACACATGGATAGACTTAATCATAGTTTGAACAGGAAAATTGTGAGCATCCAAGACCAAGCTAAATACAAAAATCTTAAGAATTCCTTGAATCTTGACACTCAGATAAATTCGACATCCACAGGCATATAAAGATAAACAACACTTACATACCATTCAAAAAAGATAATAAGCTAAAAAGGAAATAAAAAGACCAGAACACTTCTTCATCAGCTATCAACACCCGGATAAGCAGCGATTAACACCAGGATTACAGTGTAAGGTCTGTAAAAAACAGGCAGGAGACTATTTGATTGCATCCCTAAACACCTACTAGCAGTCAGGAGACATGATGAAAATTTCTTAATCTCACAACATGTGGATAGACTGTACTTAATAATAGTTTGAACCAGGAAATTGTGAGCATCCTAAGCCAAATTAAATCCAAAAATTCTAGAGAATTCCTGGAAGCCTGGCATTGAGGCAAATCAGCTATCAACAAGCACATAGAGATAAACAATATCTACATACATTCAAAAGAAAGGATCAAGTAGCTAAAATGAAAACAAAAAACCAAAACACCTCCTTGCCAGCAATCAATTCAGATAAGAGATTATCACCAAGATTAATACAATGATGGACAACAGTCGAAGAGCCATAAAAACACTCTCACCAACACTGACAGCAAGCCACTATTATATTAAATGAGAAAAAAATCACCCTTCTAGAACTAATGATGTTACCTAGTTGGGTAATGAAATATCTGCAAGGAAACAACCAGGCTCAGAAAGCACCAAGAAATGCACATAAATCAAAGTTATGCTTAGTGTTCAGTATTAAACCAATGAAAAGCTGAAACAAAATTCATAAATGCTTTAAAAGCAGCAAGAAATATTTTGGTTGCTAGCATTAAACAATTGGATTAATTCTGTATCGGCAGTCCTTGATTTAGAACAGTTCATTTTATGACCATTCAAAGTTACGTCACTGAAAAACATGATTTATGACCATTTTTCACACTGTTGCAGCATCCCCATGGTCACATGATTTACACTTGGATGCATGACAACTGATTCACATTTCTGATGGTTGCAGTGTTCCGGGGTTCATATGATCACATTTTGCAAACTTCTAGCAAACAAAGTCATTGGGGAAACCAGATTCACTTAAAAACTGTGTTGCTAATTTAACAAACTCGGTGATTCACTTAACAACTGCAAGGAAAGTCAAGAAAAGTAATAAAAAGGGTCAAAACTCATTTAACCAATTTCTCATTTAGCAACATAAATTTTGGGCTCAATTGTGGTTGCAACTGGAGGAGTATCTGTACTATTTTTAAACTTAAAATATTAAAATACATGAATTCTAATATATGGTATGCTTATAGACTTTTTTAGTTCTAAATTTCTTGTATAAATTCATATATTTAAAAAACAGAAAAATTGTATCTCTGAAGAACAAAAAGATGAAATATTTTTAATTCGTAAAATATCATTATAGGATGTTATATACAATGTAAAATCTTGCATTTTTATTTTCTTGTTCTTTGAAACACTGTGCTATATTCAAAATACATGTACTTTTCACCTTTAAGATTATTTAGACATATATTTCCTTTAGGCATATCGCTTATCTTATACATATTGACCGATTATGAAAATTGGCAGTATCCTGTATAATTGATTGCATATAACTAATTTGTGGTTAAGTATTTATAGTGTTATTACTTTGATGGAGTAAATAAATAATACAATGTGAAAATATAGATCAAACCTTAAGAATATATTTGCCACTTTATTATACACTGTTCCCAATGTTCTTTCACTCCCCAGTCTTCTGTGTTTGTGTGTGTGTGTTTATATGTGTGTATATGTATATGTATATGTATATATAAATGCTTGTGTAAAGAAAGCCGATTAAGAGAATATCTTAAGAGAATTCACTTTTTAAATACTTGAGTCTTCTCTGATTATTTTTCTTTGATATGGTTCAGTTTTTGGAAGAAAAATTAAGCATCTTGTTGCAATATCTACATGAAAGAAGTAACAATTTTTGTTCAGTAACATTTGTAAATGTCTACATGAAAATTTAGATTTGTAAGCATTCAAAATCAAACTTTCTCATGAAGTCTATGGAGTATATTTATTAACTGATAGACTATATTCACATAAACATTAAAGTGGTTTCTTGGGTTTTGATTTAGTGTGTTGTGTTAATCCAGGCTTTGTATTTGCAAACAGAAATTTAGTTACAGTTGTTGTGTGAAGCAGCAAATTTATTTAGCAATGCATGTTTTACTACAATATACAAATCTAATTTAATAATTCCAATTCCATCTCAAACCAGCCTTCTAGCCCTATATGGATGTGTTGAGATCATAGTCACCAGCAGAAACTGGCAATGCTGCCTAGAAATTCTGAAAGTTGTAATCCAACACTTGTGGAAACCACCAGCTGTGCACTTAGACAGTCAAATAAATATTTGTTTTGTTGCTGTTATAAGTTTTTTAAAAATCAAATGTGGAGAGAACCATAGGAATTAAATTCTGTTTTGTGGTTCCTGATGGGATTATTTTGTATTGTTCCTAAGGTAACGAATGTCTTGGTTTTTGCCATAAAGCAAACTGCAGGACTTTTGTGTGGCTACTGTTGTTTCTACCCAGATCTTGAAGATAACAATGTTTACTAGAAAGCATTAATAAAGAAGAGAAAAGATTGTTCCACAGAGAAGTATTCCCTGGAGAAAAATAAAAGAAAAAAACAATACAGAGAACTGGCACTTGCACTGAAATGGGCATTGGTTCTTACCTGATATGCCTCTTCTTGTAGAACTGCGTAGAGCATCCAGAGAGTGGGAGGTGCTCCAGTCTTCACTTCTTACAGGCTGAGCTGAAATTGAGGAATGCCCTCCTCCTCCACGTGACTCCTCCATGCGTTCCCCCAGTTTTAACGAAGACGAGAGGACAAGAACAACCCTCTAATCTTAAGTATTATACAACTTGAACTACAACACTAGAAATCATTGGCCGAAACAGGCTTTCCCCCCAACAGACGGACCAATTAGGGTGGGGCTGGATGCTCTACGCAGTTCCACGAGAAGAGGCATATCAGGTAAGAACCAACGCCCATTCTCCGTAGAACTGCTGCGAGCATCCAGAGAGTGGGACATACCAAAGCAAGTCTGTCCTACGGGTGGGAGTCCGTCTGGATTGGAACTTGGATCTTGGATCTCTCACCACTTGCTGCAAAACCACCTGCCAAAAGATGCTTCAGCTGAGGTGTAAATATCAATCTTATAATGTCTTATAAAGGGAGATGGGGAAGCCCAGGTGGCCATCCGGCAAATATCAAGAATAGACGCCTGAGTAGCCCAGGCTGCCGAAGTAGCTGCACTTCTGGTGGAGTGAGCGGTAACTCCACTGGGAACTGGAATAGCTTGAACTAAATAGGCCTTGGATATGGTAGCCCTAATCCATCTGCCTACCGTGGATGGAGAAACCTTACAGCCTAGCGTCTTTGGCTGAAAGGACAAAAATAGAGACTCTGTCTTTCTGATGGACTGCGTGCGAGAAATGTAAATACGCAAAGCCCTTCGAACATCAAGGGTGTGCCACTGCCTCTCTTGCTCGCACAGAGGCTTCAGACAGAAATTAGGCAGGACCAACTCCTGTGCCCTGTGGAACGCTGAATTGATCTTTGGCATAAATGCTGGGTCTGGTCTCAGAACCACCCGATCTGAATGAAAAATGCACAGATCTTTTCTCATGGATAGAGCTGCAATTTCAGATATCCTTCTAGCCGAAGTAATAGCCAACAGAAAAACTGTTTTAAATGTAAGAAATTGAAGTGACGCCTCCCTGAGAGGCTCAAAAGGAGATCTAGTCAAGGCCAGAAGAACTTTATTAAGGTCCCATGTCGGGTACCTGTGCACTACTGACAGGCGCAAATTAGAAGTCCCTTTAAGAAAGGCCTTGATTCGAGGATGGTGGGAAAGGGGATAAAAGGACCGCCAGCAACCACCATTGAGAGCGCCGCTACCTGCCTCCTTAAGGTGTTAGATGATAAACCTCCATCTAGGCCATCTTGTAAAAAGGCCAGGATCTGCACAACTGAAGGAGAGCGTGGATCGATGAATGATTTGTGGCACCAGTTACAGAAACTGTTCCAGGTCACATCATAAATGTGAGTGGTAGAAGGCCTTCTAGCCGCCAAAATGGAGTTAATGACCTGGGCTGATAAGCCTTCCTCAATCATCCTTTCCCGCTCAACCTCCAAACGGCCAACGGTAGCCACTGTGGCTCTGGATGAAGCAGCGGGCCTTGCGACAGCGAAATCTGATCTAACGGGATCCTTCATGGTGGAGATACCGACAGATTGTGGAGGTCCGCAAACCACGGCCTCCTGGGCCAATATGGTGCCACCATGAGGATTTCTGCTCTCTCGGCTATCAATTTTCAAATCACCCTGGGGATCAACGGAAGTGGAGGGAAGGTGTACAGTAGCCCGGGAGGCCATAGGCAATGCAAGGCATTGTGATTCTCTGCTCCGCTGGAGGGATAATGGGAGAAGAACCTTGGTGTTTGCGTATTGAGCGGAGATGCAAAAAGTTCTACTAGGGGCTGACTGAACCTGGCTGCTGCCTCTCTGAACAGGTGTGGGTGCAGATGCCACTCTGCCTGATCCAGTGTTGCCCTGCTGAGCCAGTCTGCTTGGACGTTGGAGGCTCCGGAGATGTGCCCCGCTCTGATGGACAAAAGATGCACCTCTGCCCATTGACACAGTTGCTCAGCCTCTCTCATGAGAAGGATGGAATGGGTGCCCCCTTGCCGATTGATGTGGGCCTTGGTTGTAGTATTGTCCGTTAGGACCAGGACATGGCGCCCTCTAACTCGATGAAGGAATGTTCGCAGGGCCAGGTACACTGCGCAAAGCTCCAAATAGTTGATGCTCCGACTTCGCTCCGCATGAGTCCAAACTCCCTGTGCTGAGAGAGACTGCAGGTGGGCCCCCCATCCGGAAAGACTTGCGTCTGTCGTGAGAATAACCCTTTGAGCCTCTTTGAATAGCTGTTCTCTGTTGACAGATGGTCGCGTCCACCATAGGAGGGAGGCGAGAACCTTCGGCGGGACCTTCACTATAAACCTTGACGTGCTCCTTCCTGAACACTGATACGGCAGGAGGAACCATTGCAAAGATCTGGAATGCAAGTGAGCCCATGGAATAATGGAAATAAAAGAAACTAGCTTCCCGAGCAGCTTGGATAAATTGAGCAAAGATGCTTTCCCAGTTCGCCGGATATCCCTGATAGTGGTGCGGATACTAATAAGTCTCTCCTGAGAGAAGAAAACCCTTCCTTCAACAGAGTCAATCACAGCCCCTAGATGGGATATACGAGTGGAGGGGGTAAGCTGACTCTTCTCCCAGTTCACTAAGAACCTGTGGGACTGAAGTACTGAGAGGGTAGCGCTAGTATCGCTCTTGGCCTGATGTCGGGAAGGGGATACAAACAGGATATCGTCAAGGTAACAGTGGATCCGGATAGGAATTTGTCTAAGGTGAGCTGCAAGAGCTGCCCACACCTTAGTGAAAGATCTCGGAGTTGAGGCGAGACCAAAGGGGAGGGCTACATACTGGAAATGCTGAATATTATAACAAAATCTGAGGTATTTTGAATACGAGGAATGAATGGGAATATGGAGATAAGCCTCAGAAAGGTCAACTGACGTAAGCCAGTCCCCTTCTCTGATGCCCTGTAAAATAGACTGTAGAGTCTGCATTTTGAACTTATGGCGTACGATAAAATGATTTAACCTCTTAAGATCTAATATGGGTCTCCAACCCCTGGAATGTTCAGGCACCAAAAATAAAAGGAAATAGAAACCCCTTCCCTGTTGGGAGGGGGGTACAGGTTGAATGGCCCTAATATCAAATAAATGTTTGATGGCGGAAGCCATAAGAGCCCACTTAGCAGGATTCCTAGAGATGGGTGAAACCCTGAAATGCTCAAGGGGGGGAGTGAGAAACTGCAGGGTCAAGCCAAAGCGCACTGAATTTCTAACCCAAGTGTCTGAGGTGGATTCCTCCCACTTGTCGGCAAAATGCCTGAGGCGGCCGCCTATGGTAGGAAAACCTGCAATGCTACCTGGGTCGGTGGGCCGCCCTACTCCCGGAACCCCTAAAGGGCCTTCTGTAACTGCCCCCCTCTCCTGCTTCTGTCTCCCAAGTCACCCCGGTCCTGGTAAGATGACCGGAATGAGGGGGAGCCCTGAAACCTAGGAATGAATGATGACTGGAAAGGGGGATGAAAGGAGCCCCTCCGAAAGGGCTGGGAACCCTTGGCTTCCTGCCTACGAAAAAGTGAAGGCAGAAACTTTTTCTTATTTCGAGTTTCCAGAAGCAATGGCTCAAGAGCGTGCCCGAACAATTTCCCTTTTGATATGGGGGCTGAAGCCAACTTAGACTTATTTTTAATATCAGCCTGCCAATGTCGAAGCCAAAGCAATTGTCTGGCAGAAACGTGGGAAGATATGGCCTGGGATGAGAACTTAACTGAATGAAAGGTCGCGTCGGCTGCAAATTCCGCCGCTGCCGTGATTTTTGCGATATCTTGATGGGCTCTGGTGTCAGCTGGGGGGATGTGTTGCTTCAGCTGCCTAAGCCATTTGATGGAGGACCGGGTGAAGAAGGAAGCGGCTGTGGCCGACCGGATAGCCCAAGCATCAGCGGTGTGAACCCACCAGAGCACCATCTCCGCTCGCCTATCCTCCGGCTTCAGTGCCTCCAGCGCATCGGTAGGATTGGAAGAGGAGGCAAGTCTTACAATCGGATCATCTACTTCCGCTGTGTCTGACATAGCGCAGAAATCCGGATCCAGGGTAAACAACCTCTTGTCCTGACTAGAAGGGGCCGGAGAAGGATCCACTGAGGCCAACTGCTTTGCCACCAGATCCGAGAAGATTTGGGGGGGGCAGAATAATGTCCGCTGCCACCGCTGTCTGTCTGAACATAAGGTCATCAGGACCTTCTGGACTCAATGGAGGGGGGTCAGAGGGAGACTGAGAGGCCAGACCTGAAATGTTCTTTGCCTTAAATAACAAGGACTTAAATAAATGGGGTTTAAAAAGACCCACAACAGTTGTTCGGGGGAAAGACCCTCATCTTCCGACATTTCTCCCTCCATTAGATCTGCCTCCAGAAAAGGTTCAGAATACTGCAAGGAACCTCTATCAGAACCTTCGTACTCTCCGAACGGTCCAAGGCCCACTCCCTCTTCTTCTTGGGTATCCTCCCCCTCTGGGAATGGGGCATCCATGTGAGGAGGTACCTGACCATGTTGAGACACTGGTGCAGAGAGAGATCTTCTGGATAAAGATTCAGCCTCGGGAGTCCTCCCTCGGGAGTCCGGTCTAGACAGCTGCTGCATTCCTTCGGCTATTCCTTGACGGATGGCAGACTGCATCCATTCCCTAATGTCCTCAGGTATAATGTTTGGAGTAGGATCTCCAGAACGTAGGCCTGCAGCAGTCAGCGTAAAGGTCACCTCTGGTACACGGGAGGGCTGGTGGCCTTGGGTGGAGGTACCGCCCCTGGAGGAAGAGGATTGGCCTGGTGGGGGGGGGTAGAAGGAAAGGCAGGTGTTATAGAGTGTGACTCTTTAGCCCGTTTGCTAAACTCCCTTTCTAGAGCCTTATGATGCCATAAAGCATCTCTTTGAGAAGCACTGGAAGATTCCTTGTCCCTTTTGCAAAGGTAGTGCATCTTTGATTTGGCCTTCAGAGAAGAGCCAGTAGGATTAGCCTCTGCCATAGTATTGAAAAAGGAAAATTGCGGTTGGCACGCCTAGGAGTTCGGCCTACTTACGTAAACTGGTTTTCCTAAGATTGGGTCACGTCCCCCTTTTTGAAAGAAATTTTATTCTAGAACAGTGATTAATTAAACTAACTATCTATCTATTCAAAGATCTCCTTTTTTTTTTTTGAACTCTATGCAATAAAAAGGAAGAAAAAAATCTACCCAAGGTTAAAAATAAAAAGCCTGAATATATACACTAGCAATTATATATAATTGAGGGTCGGGTTCAAGTAAGGAAGACCAAAACAGACCCAAGAAATAACAGCAAAAATACCTAAATTCCAAATGGACCAAATGAACACTGAGGCCAAGCAAATATATAAAAGGCAAGACAAAAAAGGGGCCTCTGTAGGCAGCCCCCCAACAGCAATGGGGAGTACGTGCCTGCGCCTCTGAACTAGCTGTGGGCCAAGGAAGAAAGCCAACAATATCTAATCTAAGAGGGACAACAGGGCACGGGCCACAGTGCCCTCCCGATAAAAACAGAGGCTCCACGCGGCCTGACGGTCCCACTAAGGGCCTACAAAGGCCTCGCAGCTCACCCTTGATTCCAAATCAATAAGCCTTACTTGATTAGAAAACAAAATGGCGCCGGCCACGAGGCACGCCCAAAATGGCCGCCCGGCTCAGAGCACACAGTTCAGAAGCGCACCAGCCCACCACAACTTCAATCAAGAGGAGAAAGGAGCTGGGAGAGAAAGCGCTGCCTCCTCTGAGGTGTTCTAGGGTAGAAGACGCAATTGTGCACTTAAATATATAGCGCAGAGCCAAGCGGCTGAGCCCAGCGCGCTTGGAACGGCAGAGGAAGAATGAGGAGGGGTGGGGGGGGCAAACCCCTTACCTCCCTCCTGAGAGCGAAATTGCTCCGTAAACTAAATTTGGGACCGCACTACACTCTGCAGGGAGAAGGAGGAAAAAAGAAATCGAACCTGAAGCAAATACCAACAACACCTGAAACAGCCAAGGAATGGAAGAAAAGCTGCCTGTCTTTCTCGAAGGCTGAGCTAAAACTGGGGGAACGCATGGAGGAGTCACGTGGAGGATGAGGGCGTTCCCCAATTTCAGCTCAGCCTGTGAGAAGTGAAGACTGGAGCACTTCCCACTCTCTGGATGCTCGCAGCAGTTCTACGGAGAATATGCAGTGTTCAGGGTAGTTTTATTATAAAAAAATAACCACCAGCTTGATAAATTGGTTTTTTTAATGGCTTTTTCAAATTTATCACCTAAAAACCATCCAAGAAGGGAATGACACAGACAACATATATATATTTGTATCTATATTTGTATCTATGCCGATACAGATGAAATCTTTTACCACATATTGTTTATAGCTAAACACAGACTCTGAAAGAATTAGCTACTCCTCTCACTGTTGATCAACACTTTAATTTTTGAAGTAGATACTTTAAAACACCACATTTTATTAATGACACATAACCAGTAGGAATGTTTCAAGATAGTCAGTTTTCTGAACAGAAATGTGGTAGATCTTTTTTGAAAACAGAATCAAATAGATACCATATCCATCTTGAAAGCTAGTTATGCAAAATAGGTTGCAGTGATTTTTATATATGAAATGAAACAGAAGGGCTGTAAATTGTGCTAAATCAACAGAATCCCTATTTTCTGATACAGTATGGTGCAACACATTAAACTGTAGGCAATCTCCCCCCACACCAACATAACTATAAGCATGGTACTTTATTAGTATTGACTGTGGTTGCTAATACACACATTTGAATAATAATGACAGGCTGCTTTCCCACAAAATGTCCTTTGAGAGACTATGAACATCTTATCATTTTAGAAGCAGTTCATAGAAGCAAGCAATACAATATACATTCATATATTTAAATACTATTCTCTCCTCTACCAAATGAGGGAAATAAATAATTAGAATGGTCTTTCATTGTTGGCACCTATATCTTATGTCACCTTTTTAAGACATAATCCAGAAGTCCAAATTCTGTACTTTTATTTGCCACTAAATAGAACAATATTATATTTTTCCCAATGACTTCCCTATGCTCTAGAAGATGAATTATTTTTTTAGTCTTCTTAGAATTGCTAGAATCACACACAATCTATAGTGATAGGGCTGTTCTAAAATAAAGCAATGATTTGTCATCAAATAAATGACTAATGCTAAATTGATAGAAACAGGTTGTGGGATGTATTCTAGCAACATTAGTCAAAATGTTGTATTCATTAAATATACATTAAACATGTACATAAAATTCCTAACAGTATGTTAACTTTTAGCTGTAACTTACAAAGTTATTGAATCTGATTCAATCAAACTATTATTGCTGAAGTTTATAGCTACTACTGAATCCCTAGAAAACCTTACTACATGTAGGTCAACTTTACTACTATTTTAAGAGTTACCTAGATACCTTGTTCATATTATTTCCAATATCATAAAGTAAAATAAAACAATTCTTGCTTAAATTTTTGAACCCAATATAGTTAGAACACCAACTCCTTGCCTACAACTAATGATGTTTTGAATAAAAACCCTCCTAAAACCCGGTAACTCAAAGTTATGTTTAATCATACCATCAATGATAACTTCTCATTTGGCAAGCTTGTAGCCTGGCACTCTGACAAATCTGCCATCAATACACACACAGACATCTGTAGATGCCAAAGAGTCAACAGTAAACAGCCCTATCAAATCTCCAAGACCACCCCAACCAACACTGACTGGCCTGTTACTAGAATATAAATTGACAGCAAATAACACTCCTTACTAGCACTGATATTGTTACCTAGTTTGGGTAATGAAATGTCTGCAAGAAAACAGCCAAGCTCAGAGAGCATCAAGGACTCCTTATGTCAACCCTGAGCAACAAATATTTTCTTTTATTAGATATGGAAATACTTCTTTCTTTTAAATTATTATGTTACTCCATGCCGGTATTTAACGCTGGTCCTATTTACTTTTACTTTGTCCATTTTGCATTGTACCCTTACCTCAGCGATTTAGTCAAAGATATTTTATTCTGTATAGGTTTGTATTGGATTTATACTGGATGTACAATGGGGTACATTGCATGTAACATTAGTTTTCAATTCAAATGTTATAAATTTCCTCCAATTAGACTATGAATAAGAGACTACAAAACCATAGTAAAGTAAATATTACTTGCCCTGTGTGATTTGGCTTATTCTGAATCTGTAGTTATGAATAGAAATAAAAACTATACAAAGAGAAATCATTTATGCAATTGAAGGTTTTATATATTACTTTGTTTCTATGGCAATTGATGGAATAGGAAAAAAAGACAATCTAGTGCTATTCAATAATCACAGCTATATGCTGCCCCCATTTCTTTAAATTAGCTAAATAACAAAGCTTTTTCTCCTTTTATAAAGTAATCTTTCCTTATTCACATGGCTCCATGAAAACAGCAATGTTAGATGAACTACCTTAACTTTACCCAAAGGTTTAGAATATGTCAAGACATCAGGGTTCTTAAAAGCTCATAAGAATTCATTATGGAAATATATACATCAATACTTACATACTAACACAAATATGTACATGTATGTAAATATGTGTTATGGACTAAGCCAACGCATCAGTAACAACCCTAATAGCTTTATTTTAACAGCAGGCTCGTAATCCTGCACTTCTCATTGGCCCGCGAACAGCGAATTGTGATTGGTCGTTTCTGGCCAGTCTGATTGGCTGTTAGCGGGTCTCTCTGATTGGACACTTGTTAGAGCGGTAAACTCAAATCATTGGTTGTTTTGACAGCAGCCAGCTCTATAAAAGAGCTGCTGCTGCCCAAGTATTCGCTCTGTTCTGAAGTCACAATAAAGAGTTGAAGTCACAGTTCGATGTCTCATCTCCGTTCCTTGTGCCCATGCTCAGGATTTAACACTGGTGACGAAGGTGGGATACGGAGACGATAGAGCTGACTAAGTACTCATCGAACAAGACAGAGCACGTGGCTGAAGAGCGCACACAACAAACGGCAGAATGACCAGCGGCGCTATATCACCTGCTCCATTTGACCCAGCAAATGAAGACGGGGACTCGTATATAGACCATTTCCAGATGTTCCTGGAGACCAACAATCTGAAAAATGCGATGCCTGGCAAGAAACGAGCAGTGTTCCTGACCCACTGAGGCCCCGCCGTTTTTAAAATGGCAGAAGCACTTGCCAAACCGGCAGAAGTGAAGATCATGGATTGGGATAACCTCGCGCCAATCCTCCGGGCCCATTACACACCTGCAGTACCTACACTGATACGAAGACAGAGTTTTACCAGAGGGACCAATGGAAGAAAGAGAGTGTTGGGGACTTCGTAGCCGACCTACAGAACCTGGGAGGCCTCTGTGGTTTTGTAAACCTCAAGGAAGCCCTGAGAGATCGCATAGTTCTGGGATTAGATGACCACACTGCGCAGAGTAAACTCATGGTGAAAGGAGACATCAGCCTTGCAGATGTCATCGCCAACGCTACTGCCGCAGAAGCAACCAGGAAGTCAGCTGCTCGAATGCGCCGAGTGAACGCACCGCACCACCAACTCGCTAGCGATAGTCTGCTCTCCTCTGAGCGGCACGCTATTACCGCCCATCATGAAGACCTCGAGTCATCCTCAGACAGTGAGGAAGAGGAGGTCAACCGGCTCCGCTCGGAACGAGAGCAAAGGAACCAGAGACTCCCACGCCAATGTGCTGGTTGCGGGGCAAACCACCCGCGATTGGACTGCAAATTCCTTGACGTACTCTGCCGTTCCTGTGGGAAAAGAGGCCACATCACAAAGGTCTGCAGAAGCAAGCGAGAGTCCAGTCCAATCCAAAGGGAGAATAACCTCTGCCGGGAGACAGGCAAACCACCTGGAAATCGGGACCACCTGAACCACCAATGGAACAACCACTATTACTACAGAAATCGAGCACCTGCCTCTTCAACGAGATGAGAAGAGGCACACAAAACCATTATTATCGGCCACGCTTCATCGCTAGATGCAAGAAAGATCCGCATAAAGGTCAATATTGAGAATCGACCACGCGTGATGGAAGTCGATTCATCCTTATCGATGGTCTCCTGGAAAACCCTCAAACAGCTGATCCCTGCCATCTGTTGCCAGGACCTCAGCACTCAAAGAATCATCCTAAAAGACTACCAGGGAAACAGAATTTTGGTTGTTGGTTCCAGCCACATCCAAGTATCCTTCAAGGACCGCACAGCAACGCTTCCTCTGACTGTTGTCGATCATGACTGGCCCAGTTTGTTAGGGTTAGAGTGGTTCGCCTCACTCGGAATTGAACTAGCTGGCATACACCAAACCGGAAGTGATGACTGGGAAGAGGCCCTCATCCAGGAATTCCAGGACGTGTTCACAGGAATATTAGGCAAGTACAAGGGGACCCCTATATCATTTAATCTCAGTCCCGAAGTAGCTCCCATTCACCTTAAGCCTCATCGGGTGCCTTTTGCCCTCAAGCCAAAGATCGACGAGCAACTAGACAAATTGATAGCCCAGGGTGTGTTGGAACCGATTGACCATGCCTGATGGGAAACTCCAATAGTAACACCCATAAAGCCAGATGGCCTCGTTAAGAATTTGTGGGGATTACCAGGCCACCCTAAATCATATGCTTCAGCAGAGTGCTTACCCAGTACCGGTAGTCCAACACTTTCTTCAGTCCCTGGGTGGCGGAAAAATATTTGCAAAATCGGATTTAGCTCAGGCATACCAACAACTACCTTTAGATGCGACAACTGTAGAAGCCCAGACAATAGTTACACATAGAGGTGCCTTCAAGTGCAATAGACTCCAATTCGGAGTAAGCGTGGCACCGGGCATTTTCCAAAGTTTGATGGAGAGACTATTACAAGGCATAAAAGGCGTCGTGCCTTATTTTGACAATGTCTTAATAGCTGCCCCTACTAAAGAGCTATTAGGACAATGACTCAGAAGGGTTCTTCAAAAATTTAAAGATGCTGGCCTGAAGGTAAAAAGGGACAAGTGTCAACTTTGAACGGAGAGAGTGGAATTCCTAGGATACCTTCTCGACAGACAGGGAATCCACCCCACTGAAAAAAAACTAACTGCAATCAAAAACACCCCAGGACCTAGAAATAAGACAGACCTCTAAGCCTTCCTGGGACTCATTAACTTTTATAACATCTTCTTGCCCCAGAAGGCGACTGTAGCCGAGCCCCTACATAGACTTCTCGACAAAAAGGCTTCCTGGGTCTGGGGACGGCGTGAAGAATGAGCATTTCAATAAGTAAAAGACCTCTTAACTTCTGATGCTGTATTGATACAATACAACGAGACTCTACCCTTAACGGTTACCTGTGACGCCTCACCATTCGGAGTGGGAGCCATTTTAAGCCATGTCCTGCCAAACGGTAATGAGGCACCTATTGCGTTCTTTTCGAGAACTTTGTCTAAAACTGAAAGGAACTATAGCCAACTTGATAAAGAGGCTCTCGCAATTGTATCCGCAATTAAACGTTTCCATGAATATGTGTATGGGAGACGCTTTGCCATAATTACAGACCACAAGCTGCTACTTGGTATTTTGGCAAGAAACAAACCAACTCCCCACATCTTATCACCAAGAATGACACGTTGGTCAGAATTTTTAGCCGCATACGATTACCAACTGCAACACCGCCCGGGGAAAGCCATTCCCCACGCTGACGCTTTGAGCCGCTCTCCACTACCAGATGTCATAGATGACCCAGCTCCAACCCTAGCCGTATTGCAAATCGAAACTCTTAAATCACCGCTGCTGACCACTCGAGACATCATCTCAGAAACGAAAAAGGATCCTTCTTTGGCACGAGTCCTCAGCTGGGTGGAACAGGGTTGGCCGGACAGCGCACCCAATGACACTTTTAAGCCGTTCAGGAATCGACAGACAGAACTATTCTCCCAAAAGGGCTGCATCTTGTAGGGAGACAGAGTTGTAATCCCGGAGAAATTGCAACATAAAGTTTTAAAAATGTTGCACGATGGACATCCAGGCATTGTGCGGATGAAGGCATTGGCTAGGAGTTACGCATGGTGGCCTGGTTTAGACAAGCAGATAGAGACTTGGGTGGCGACATGCAGCAAATGCCAGGAGACTTGCTCTGCTCCTCCAAAAACACCCCCAACTCAGTGGGAAATGCCTCGAGGTCCCTGGTCCCGTATCCACATCGATTTTGCAGGACCCACAAGAGGACACACTTTCCTTCTAACCGTGGATGCCTATTCTAACTGGCTCGAGGTCCACAAGATGAAAAGCACCACCATGGAGGCGGTCATTAAAAAACTGAATAAGCTATTCGCTACCCATGGATTGCCGGATGTCCTGGTCTCCGATAATGGCCCCCAATTCACTGCCCTGCCATTCGAACAGTACTTAGCAGACTGGGGCATCCGCCATACCTTAACATAGCCAGCTCACCCTGCGACCAATGGTAGGGCTGAGCGAATGGTTCAATTTGTAAAGAAGACTTTACACAAAATGGACCACAGTGACATTGATGACAAAATAATCTGGATGCTTCTCCTCCAACATATTACCCCAAGCAGCACCACAAACAGAACCCCAGCTGAACTCCTGATAGGCCGGAAACTTCGCTCACTTCTCGATCGCCTCCACCCTGCTTACACGCCTGAACAACCCCTGGAATCCAGCAGCAAGTATCGATCATTCCAGGAAGGTGACCCCATTTTTGCGAAAAACTTCTCAGGCGACCCATTGTGGGTCCCTGCTACCATAACGCAACTTATGGGACCCTGATCCTATCATCTACAAACTGATGGCAAAATGTGGAAGCACCACATAGACCAACTATGATCCAGACTAGCACCTGTTCCCATCTCATCCCCTGAATCTCCAACTGGGGGGGGAAGGGACATTGAGGGGGCCAAAAAAGAAATAACAGATGATTTAACAATCGAAACCCAGCAGTCTACACAACCAACCATGGGATACTCATCACCAATAGGAGAACCAAGCCGGGGAGTGGCCTCGCCGCGTGACAGGACCGCGATGGAAACAGATCCAGGGAACCTGGAGTACAGCATTGGTGAGAGCAGAGAGAACAGCCCAGCGCCATTCAACGAAACAGCGGGACCGTTTTTGCCACCCAGCTCAGCAAGCAGCCCACCAGAACCAGGGCCAGGACAGAAACTGGTGGAACAGCGCAGATCAAGCAGACAAGTAAAGCGACCTGCCTACTTATGAGAATACGTCACCCCACCCCTCAGACAGAACCTAGAGGGGAGGGGTGTTATGGACTACGCCAACGCATCAGTAACAACCCTAATAGCTTTACTTTAACAGCAGGCTCGTAATCCTGCACTTCTCATTGGCCCGCGAACAGCGAGTCGTGATTGGTCGTTTCTGGCCAGTCCGATTGGCTGTTTGCGGGTCTCTCTGATTGGACACTTGTTAGAGCGGTAAACTCAAATCATTGGTTATTTTGACAGCAGCCAGCTCTATAAAAGAGCTGCTGCTGCCCAAGTATTCGCTCTGTTCTGAACTCACAATAAAGAGTTGAAGTCACAGTTCGATGTCTCGTCTCCGTTCCTTGCGCCCATGCTCAGGACTTAACAATATGCATGCATGTATTTCTAAACCAAACTAAGCCTTAACGTGGTAAAAGGACAAAAATGCTCCCTGAATTATTATTCCTACACAAATTATTCTGCAAATCTTAGTTGAGAATGAGGCATAAACAAAGGAAAGTTAGTTTTTTTTAAAATCCTCATTTCTTGCTTTGTTCAATATTTTTCTCTTCCCAAATTTTGACTCATAAAAGAAAACATAACATAAGCACCTTGAGGAAATCATTTGGAAATGAAAAAATGTCTGAAAAGGAAACTATTAATAATAACTTCATTTTTGCTTATTATACAGTTTCCTACTAGCCGGTCTTTCGCTAACTTTTATATGGTTCTTCTGGTGTTCACTTAAAGAAAACAAGAGACTGTTATTGTGAGGTCCTGAATCCTGTAGGGGCCACACATGCAGTCCAGAGTTCTCACATTCAACAGTGAAGTAGTATGGCATCATTTCTGCTTTTATAAATTCACACATATGATAGTGAGGGTACATCTCCAATACTAAGAAATTCCAATAATAGCTGAATCTTCACAATAAGAACATTTATTTTGGTAAACTTTGCAAAGAATTATAGTTTAAGTGTTTTACTTCATAAGAACAAATTTACTGAATTAGCCCTTCACACACTTGAAAGAAATTACTCAGATCTCATATGCAGTTTCCTTTAAAAAAAATTATGTACCAATTTATTTTTCACAATTAAAAAAGTTAACCAGATTTTTAATTTAAGTGGATTTCTATTTAATAGCTTGCAATCTGCAATTATCCATGAGAATATAAAGCATTTTCTTTATATTTATTTTTCTATATCTTTCCTTTTGTGTATGAAATCTATAGGCACCTAGGATATTTGTAGTCTGTAATTCAATGCTGGGTTCAATTTCCTGATCTTAATCTCTAATGTTATTGTTTCCTCTCTGCCTGTTGCTCTCTATTTTACTTCAAAAGTATTTTGCCTACTAATGTTTTTTAAACATATATTCTTAAAAGGAGGATCTCTTCCTACTGTTTGCTCATTTAGCCTACAATTGAGTTTAGGAATGAAACAGGATTCAGAAGGTTTAGAAATGATATATAATCCACAGTGAACTATTATTTGAAATTACTACCAAATATTCAGTAAAATTTGGTCACCTATCAATATCTTCTTAAATATAGCCTTGCATATTATTCCTATGCTTTCTCAGAAGGATGGTTCACTGATTTTGAAAAGATTCACTCTAAACTGCCTATAGAGGTTAAAGAGAGGTTAAAGAACACACAGTCTATAAACCTAGGCAAACTGATATATAAAAAAAACCCACCATAATAATGAAGATACTATAAAAGGGACCATTATTACCTTACAATCAGAATAGTGAAACTAGCAATACAGTTTTAAAACACTACATTCTTTTTTAAATGCCCAGGAGTATAAATAGAGCCAGTTGACTCATTTTGGGAAGAGAATTCCACAAATTAGGTGTCAACTACTGAAGCTCCTTTCTTTTAGTGCTATCTGCCTTGCCTTATTTGGAAAGAAAACCTATAGAAGAATAATGGCCATCTTATCTTAGTTCAGATAAGGTAAATACAATAGTAGTCTTAGGATATCTTTATACAGTACGGATACACGCAGCATTGTCTCTGCTCCCAAACTGCTCAGTACAATATATAAATCTCATAGTCATGTACAATATAGATATTATAAGCAAGTTTTTACTAGTATCAAATGTAATTTTCTTTTTTCCTTCCTTCCTTCCTTCCTTCCTTCCTTCCTTCCTTCCTTCCTTCCTTCCTTCCTTCCTTCCTTCCTTCCTTCCTTCCTTCCCTTTCTCCCTCCCTCCCTGTGTTCTTTCTATTCTCTTACCTCTTATTTTTAATCAAGTTTTTGCTTCTATATCATCCTGAAGTAAAGAAATGTCAATTCTGTTCTTTAAAGTATTTTAACATGTTTTAATATTTTATTTATCAAGCTTCACTACTCCTACTGATTCATACTGCTTGATAAATAACAATATGCTCAATTTTTAAATGCCTCATGTTTGAAGAGCTTGATGCTTAGCAAGAACTATCCCATTTGCCAACTTACCGAATCAGAACAGTACAGAAAGTACCAGTTCCTAGGATCAGTTCTTTGCAATCATAGTATTATGTATCATTAGCTGAACAGTTCAAAATTATTTTAACTATCTTTACAATTGGTGTTCTGAAAAATAGTTACCTACAGTGAGCAGACATTACATAACTTATGAACTATTATTCCAATATTCAGAATATGTATCAAATATGCTTTATGTTCGAGCATGGGCGAGAAAGAATGGAGACAAGTTTCTGAACGGTGAACTTCAGCTCTTTATTTACATCGTGACTTGCTCTTTTAATATCAGTAAAACCCGCCTTATATAGGCAAACCTTGTAACATTTAACCAATAGCAAGCTAGGTACGCTAGCTTTTATAACCAATAAGACTCTCTGTTAAGGGCCAATCGGATTCCCCAGAATGGGGCAATCCAGTCCGGCCACCTAACAGCAATCAGAAGTGCAGGGCCAGAACCCTGCAATTACTCCAGGCTCACACTTTATTAATTATATTGCATACACAACACCCCTTCCCCCTGATTCCTTAGTTCAGGGCGCAGTTACATAGTCCCTTAAATAGGATGATTGTCTTTTTAGTCTCTTTGATTTTCGTTGTATCAGCTGGTGGCAATCTCGCTGAGGTAGATCGTTGTCTGGCAGTGGGGCTGTCTCTGGTTCTGAGTTCACTTCTACGTCGTTGCCCACATTTTCCTTGATTCCCTGAGCTGCAAACATTTCTCCCTCCGGCTCCACTTCCTGAGTTTCAATTAAATCGTTGTTTCCTTCGAACGGGTTTCCTAGGGCTTCATCTTCTTCCGTACCTCCCCCCCCTCAGTTTAGTCATAGGAGAGTTGCGAATTGGCCGCTGCAAGCCGCGACCTTAATTGGTCGATATGCCGTTTCCAAAGTTTATTGTCAAGGCATTGCACGAGGTAGGAGCTAGGGCCGCTTGCACGTACTACTGTTGCTTCCACCCACAACGGGTCGCCCGATAGGTTTTTTGCATAAACCAGGTCTCCTACCTGGAAGGTGCGACAGTGGCCGCTGGATCCTAGTGGTTTCTCTGGTTCATACGCAGGGTGCAACCGGTCAAGGTGGGAGCGGAGCTTTCGTCCCATTAGCAGTTCAGCGGGTGTTTTGTTGGTGACGCTATGTGGGGTGATGTGTTGCAAAAAGAGGATTTGCTTGACCTTGTCGTCAATGTTGTTGTAGTCTACCTTTTGCAAGGTTTTCTTCACAAATTGAACCATGCGTTCTGCTCGGCCATTGGTCGCAGGGTGCGCAGGCGAGGTGAGCGCATGGAGGATGCCGTGGTCAGCGAGGTACTGCTCGAACGCTAGTGCAGTAAATTGTGGGCCGTTGTCAGATACCAGGATGTCTGGTAATCCGTGGGTTGCAAAGAGTCTGTTTAGAATCTTGATGACCGCCTCGGAGGTCGTAGTCGTCATGCGATGAATTTCGAGCCAATTGGAGTAGGCATCAACGGTAAGCAGGAAGGTGTGGCCCTTGGTTGGCCCCGCGAAGTCCAGGTGAATTCGGGACCAGGGTCCATGTGGTGTCTCCCATTCAGTAGGCATGGCTTTTGGTGGGGCATTGCTGACTTCTTGGCATTTGGGACAAGCTTTAACCCACTGTTCGATTTGCTTATAAATGCCCGGCCACCATGCGTAGCTTCGTGCAAGGGCTTTCATTCGCACGATGCCGGGATGGCCATCGTGCAAAGTTCTCAGCAGTGCTTTTTGGAGCCGTTCTGGAATAACGACTCTATTGCCCCAGATGACACAGCCTTTTTGGGAGAAGAGTTCGGTCTGTCGAGTTTTGAATCGTGTGAAGTTATCTGATAACTGGTCCAATGGCCATCCGCGTTCTACCCAGCCTAGGACTCGTGCTAGGGTGTGGTTGCGTTTGGTTTCTCTCATGATATCTCAGGCGGTCAGTGGTGGCGAGTTCAGCGCTTCAATTTGCAACATGGTTACCGTTGGTGCCGGATCGTCGAGAGTCTCTGGAAGCAGTGCTCGGCTCAATGCATCAGCGTGGGGAATGGCCTTCCCCGGGCGGTATTGCAGCCAATAGTTATAAGCAGCTAAGAATTCTGACCATTGGATCATCCTAGGGGATAATATGTAGGGAGTTGGCTTATCTCCGGCTATTATCCTCAATAACAGCTTGTGGTCAGTCACAATAGTAAAAACCCTACCATACACGTATTCGTGAAATCTTTTCACAGCTGAGACAATTGTGAGGGCTTCTTTATCAATTTGTCCATAGTTCCGCTCCGTTTTTGACAGAGTCTTTGAAAAATATGCAACAGAGGCTTCGTTCCCATTTGGCAGTACGTGGCTCAAAATAGCGCCCACCCCAAAAGGCGATGCATCACAGGTTATAACTAACGGCAAAGTCTCGTTATACTGCATGAGTACAGAGTCAGAAGTGAGCAGTTTTTTAACATTTCAGAACGCCTGTTCTTCACGGTAACCCCATCACCAAATTGCTTTTTTATCCAATAATTGGTGTAACGGTTCAGTAACGGTTGCTTTGTGCGGTAAAAATACATTATAAAAATTGATGAGGCCTAGGAATGCCTGGAGATCGGCCTTGTTTCTTGGCCTGGGAGCATTTTTGATTGCTTTTAATTTACTTTCGGTAGGGTGAATCCCTGGCTATCAATCAGGTACCCTAAAAACTCAACACTGTCAGTACACAATTTACATTTGTTTTTTTTAACCTTAAGACCGGCCTCTTGGAATTTTTTTAGGACTAATCTTAACCGGTCCTATAAGATTTTTTTTGTAGGGGCTGCAATTAATACATCATCAAAATAGGGGACCACGCCCTTAATCCCTTGCAATAACTTTTCCATAAGGCTCTGAAAAATCCCCGGGGCTACACTTACTCCGAATTGCAGCCGGGTGCATTTAAAGGCACCTCGGTGCATCACAATAGTTTGGGCCTGTGCCATTTTTTCATCTACTGGTAATTGCTGATATGCCTGAGCTAAATCCAATTTAGCGAAAACTTTCCCGCCCCCCAGGGAATGGAGGAGGTGCTGCACCACCAGAACTGGATATGCGTTCTGCTGCAGGGCATGGTTCAAAGTGGCCCGGTAGTCCCCACAAATTCGGATTGACCCGTCTGGCTTAATGGGAATTACAATAGGGGTTTCTCACGGGGAGTGATCGATGGGCTCCAACATCCCCTGAGCTATCAGTTTGTCGAGTTGTTCGTCGATTTTTGATTTTAAGGCAAACGGAACTCGACGGGATTTTAGGCAAATGGGAGCTATTTTTGGATCTAAGCTGAATGAGATTGGGGTCCCCTTGTACTCGCCTAAGCTGTCTGCGAAGACGTCCCTGAACTCAGAGATAAGGTCTTCCTCCCAGTCACAGCCACCGACTCGGTTTACGCCGGCCACTTTAATGCCGAGTGGCGCGAACCATTGGAGGCCCAGTAGGCTAGGCCGATCTCTATCGATGACTGTTAAAGGTAAGTATGCTGTGTGCTTCTTGAAAGAGACTTGGACTCGGCAGGATCCGACGACGGGGATTCGATTCCCCTGGTAGTCCTTGAGGATGAGGCATTGGAAATGAAGATCTTGGCGTTGAATTGTGGGGATGAGTTGCTTGAGTGTCTTCCATGACACCATTGAGAGGGATGATCCTGAGTCGACCTCCATGTGGCAAGGCTGGTTCTTGATGGCTACCGTGACTCGGATTTTCTTAGTGTCCAAGGCGGAGGCATGACCGATAGTGATAGTATGGTGAGCCTCTTCTCTCTGCAAAGCTCAATTTCTGTAGGAGTGGTTGACTGGCTCTCGCCTTACAGGACGGTTTCCTGTCGATTGGCAATAGTTAGCCCCTTTTGAGGCCTGGCTGGGTCCTGGCAAGCTGCGGCAGACCCGTCTGATGTGGCCTCGTTTCCCGTACTCATGGCAGAGTGCGTCGCGGAATCTGCATTCGGATCTGGCATGGTTGGCTCCAATGCCAGCGCAAGGGCGTAAAGGCTTTGGGTGAGGGTCCCGGTCGTACCGCAGTTGATGGACCCCTTCTTCGTCGCTGTCTGACGATGAAGAGAGGTCCTCATGGTGCATTGTCACGAGCTGCCCTTCTGAACTAGGTGAGATTTCGCTGGCCGGTGGTGGTACCGGAGCACGGTTTCAGCATAGTTGTGTAGCCAACTTCTTGGTTGCTTCTGCTGCGGTAGCATCGGCAATGGCGTCGGCAAGGCTGATGTTGCCTTTTGCCATCAGCTTGCTTTGAACGCCTGGTGCATCTAATCCCAGAACTATGAGATCTCTTAGTGCTTCTTCTAGATCGGTGAATCCGCAGAGGTCTCCCAAATTTCGGAGGTCTGCTATGAAGTCAGCTATGCTCTCTCCCTTTTGCTGGCTTCTTTGGTAAAACTCGTGGCGTCTCACGAGTGTAGGCACGGTCGGGGCATAGTGGTCTCGCAGGATAGGTTCGAGGTCATCCCAATCCATGGCCTTCACTTCTCAGGGTTTGGCTAGTGCCTTAGCCATCTTAAATACGGTTGGACCGCAATGCGTCAGGAACACCGCCCGTTTCTTCCCGGCTGTGGCATCCTTTAAGTTGTTCGTCTCTAGGAACATTTGGAAATGATCCATGTAAGACTCCCAGTCTTCTTGTGATGGATTGAACGGAGCAGGTGGTACGATGCCGCTGGACATGGTTCCGTTGTTGGCGTCATCTGCTCAGTGTTCTTCAAAGTTTCGTTGGTTCAGATGTCTCCACATCCCATCTTCGTCGCCAGTGTTAAGTTCGAGCATGGGCGAGAAAGAATGGAGACAAGTTTCTGAACGGTGAACTTCAGCTCTTTATTTACATTGTGACTTGCTCTTTTAATGTCAGTAAAACCCACCTTATATAGGCAAACCTTGTAACGTTTAACCAATAACAAGCTAGGAACGCTAGCTTTTATAACCAATAAGAACTCTCTGTTAAGGGCCAATCGGATTCCCCGGAACGGGCCAATCCGGTCCGGCCACCTAACAGCCAATCAGAAGTGCAGGGCCAGAACCCTGCAATTACTCCAAGCTCACACTTTATTAATTATATTGCATACACAATACCTTATGACTTTAATGAGACAAGAATCAACATAATTTAGTGTGTACATATACTGACACATTTATAAACATATATAGATAGGTGGGATATTAATAAATAACATGGATGGATGGATGGATAGATAGATTCAGTTCAGATAAGAATCTAGGAAGTTGAAGAAAGGTGAGTGTTTGATGGTGGTAAAACATAATATTAACTTTATTTTTAAAGCCTAAGCAACATTTTCTGCTTGTTTCTACCTCAAGTTAATGGAAAACCATGATGTATGAAGGCTACAAAAAGTGGGATAGAATTGCATGTTTCACAAGCATTTATTATCTTTACCACACGTCTTCATTATCCTTTAATTTATACTAAATCTATATTAAAATTTAAACCTATACTAACATTCTGAACCCCAAAAACTAAAATTGGATAATTATGTCATGATTTTCAGGTAGATCAATATATTTATTTAACATTTGGGGTCAATGATACTGAAATTGGAAAAGGTGAAATTAATCTTAAATCCTGTGTGGCTTAATCTTTTCTACTGTAGATTTTAATTATTCTGGTATTTTATTATGCTTTCAAGGAGAAAATCAGCCTTCAGCAGGGAGATTAGAAAAAAATGTATCTCATAATATATGTTGGTGTTTCACAGTAGGAAGTGTGTCAAAAGTGTTATTTCTACTGAATTAGCTTCATTTTATCTTCCTTTACAGTTCTTTGAAGATTGGAAGTATTTTTTGTACAGTGCTTGGGAGAATCTGTTAGTTATTCTGTACTTTCAGGAGGAGTTTTCCCATCACAGCACTGATGCTTTGAAAAAGCGTTTCCTAAAAATTATTAGAAGCAGAATTGTTTAAAACGGCTATTGACATATAAATATGAACACCTAATTTATTTTTCTTTGGATTTATTTTTGTTGGAACTTCTATTTTAGATGATGCTGGATTTTTTAAAATCATTTTTAAAGATAAATATCTACCTTGAAATCAGAGCCAGTAAGAGCTATAGGTGAGCTAAAGCCATATTAGTTTCTTAATTGTTTTAATTAGATAAATCAACCACTGGAAAGTGACTGAGGACTATATAGATATACTAGATGTTAGAGACATCATTTTACTTATATTAAGCTATCATAAGAATATCCATAAAGATGTAAAATAAATATTTTATGATTTTGCAAAAAAATTAAAATTAAAGTATAGAAAAGCCTTGGAAATGTGCTCATAATAAGTACTAAACATGAGACATGAAATAATTAAGCAACTTTAGTTTAAGAGTATAAAAGGGGAAGTCATACTGAAGCCACTTCAGCAATCTTTTTTAAAACTTAGTATGCCTAGTAATACCTATTAATTCTTCATATTATCCAAGGTTTCAAAGAACAAAACAAAACATTCCAAGAACAACAAATAACAAAGTGTATCTTTATTAAACTACCATTCCAGGCTAGGTTGTTAAAATTGTTATCACGGAACCCCCTCCCAAATTTCAAGATACATGGTATGCAATCTAGTCTTAGCGATTAAGACTTTCTGTTTCAAAAGGATCTCTCCATTACAACAGTAATAAATGCTTCTTCCTGACAGTCAAATTATCTGAGGTAACTGCTTTCTACTGAGAAACATTAAGTATTTTTGTCCAGCAATCTTTATCTAAAATAGAAATCTTACAAGCATTTTCTAGACATTTTAAATGTTACAATTCAAATAAACATATAAATGATGGGAATATGATTGCTGTGTAGAATCATGGAATGTCAAAAGCATACAAATTTAATAAACCATTATTATTAAATGTTCTTTTTTCATTGAATTGCTATATTCATCAACAAATTATGTTTAAAAAGTACAAAAATTAATATAAACCAGTAAATATGTTTATAAAGCTAATTGTATGTCATTTTTTATTGGATAACATTCTAAATAGGTTTTGGAATTGTGTAAACATAAATATATTTTGTTCAGCAAAGCTTTTGACAAAGTATCCCTTAACATGCTAATAAGCAAGCTAGGCAATATAGGAGGATAGGCTTGTCCCTTCTAAGCTTCTGAAGATCCCTCAAGACCTAGTTATGCCAGCAGGACTGAAGATCCCAGGAAATGGGTGAACCAGTGAGGTAGCTTTGTTGTTCTTATTATTCCTTCATATATTATTCTTTGTTTCAGATCTGTTTTTCTATTTCTAAAATGTTTTTTGTATTTTAAGGATAGTGGTTTTAGATATTCATTTAGATATTTCATTTTGTAGTATGCTACCCAGAGTCACTTATTTGTAATATATTCAGTTATCTAAATTAGATAAATAAATAGCAGCTGAATAAATGCCAGCTGGCTTAAAACTGTGCAATAGTCAAAGTGTGCTTAGCAAAGTGTGCTTCAAAAGAGTTCTTTAAAAAAAAATTGGAGAGATCTATCAAGTGTTATTACCATAAAGGTCAGCAGTGGCTGCTCTATTCTTCAGCATTTTTATTACTGAGTTGAATGGAGAAGTGGAAGGAATGCTTGTCAAGTGTTCAGAGGTCACAGATTAGAACAGTCAATACCCTGGAATACAGAAATAAAATTAAAATGATTGTGATTGGTTAAAAATGGGCTGAAAGTAAAAATAAAATATATGAAAGATAATTGTAAAGTTCTTTATGTAGGAAACAAATGCCTGGTTTTATTGATAGGAATTATTGATAGGAATATAGCATTCTTCAAATAGATGAAAGAATGTCACTCAGAAAGAGTTCAAGATTTTATCTAGAACAACAGATCTAAATATTAGGAAGACAGATTGCTGCTGGATGCTAGGAGAAAAAAAAACAAATCTAACAGTAACAACAGTAGACTTCCCTTCTTAGGGAATACTCATTATTCAATGAGACCTAGCTCCCTTATAAAAGTCATGACTATATATAGACTTTATAGAAAGTTAAATTGGTCCTAGAAAACACTGCTAACTACAGAGTTTCAGGAGTTGATTTCATATCAGCCAATCAATTTAAATTTTTTACAACCTGTAATTTATAAGTAGGAATGCAAAATATTGCAATGGCCAAGGGACTAAAAAATATCAGTTCATATTCCAATACCAAATAGGCCAATAAGGAATTATATACTGAATACTGAACAACAGTGTTTATCTCACTTGCTAGTAAGATAATGCTCAAGATTTTCCAGTTCAGAATTCAACAATACATGAAACAAAGATTGCACAATGCACAGAAGAAAAAATCCAGAAGAAGCAGCAGCATTCAATATAACATTGTCAGCATCTAATGGATGATTGAAAAGGAAAAAGAATTCCCAAAATATATCTAATTTTGCTTTTCTGGTTATATAAAGGCTTTTAACTATATACGTTGTTAATCACAATAACTTGTGATGACTCATAAAAATTTAGGTATGTAAATCTGTATGATAACCAGGGAACAAAGGTTAGAATAGAATATGGGGTTACAAAATGGTTCTAGATTATATACTGTATGCCCTAATTATTCAATTGATATAATAAATATAGATCAGAAATGTTGGACTAGAAAAAAATCATGAATTGGAATTAGACTTGCTTCAAGAACATCCACAAGCAGCATCCACAAATATTGATGCTTATATCACCATTCCAATGGCTGGAAGCAAGCAGGACTTAAGGAACATTTGTATAAAGATGAGAGAAAAGAATACAAAAATTGGTCAGCTGCTCAATCTTAAAAAAAACAAAAACCCAAGACTATGTCAACAGACAATGCCACTCCAATTAAGGTAGAGTAAGGTAGAGAAGTAGAAACACATTTCTGATAGCTTCAAAATTCACAAAGTTGATGACTGTAGCCATGAAATAAATAGACATATCTCTATTTTTCTAGGGGTAAACTGTCCCAGATCTACCAAAAATATTAAATAAGTACGTTTGTATCAGTTATCACAGATCTACACATAAAAGGTATGTATAGAACAAATCATTCAATATTAAACAGAATGAAACGAATTATTAATGGAAGCAGTAATAATGAAGCTAGAGCTGAATGAACATTTAATACAAGAATCATTGAAGAAGACCCTGATGAAAAATCAAAGGTATTGAAAAGAAGGCTGATTTAATGAAAAGAAAGGTTTTGGTGAATTTCAGGATACAAAATCAATGCAAAAACACAAGGACAATAACAACATACATAACCCAATAAGGAGACTTTTAAAGAAAGAATCAGGTTGCCAGGTAACAAAAAGATCCAGTTAAATATTAGGACTGCATCTGACAGATAGTAATAAATCTATATTCTAAGACAAAAATAATAAATTATGGACAGATTTCTTTTTTTTAAAAAAAAAGTAACTTGAAAGATGGAAAATCTAAAACTGTCCTGGTTAGGATTGCTAGTAATCATTAAAATGACTACATTGCCTAATATAAACTTTCCATTTCAAATGATGCCAATTTCAATTTCAGATAAAACACTGCAAGATTGGGAAAGTATAGTCAACAGATTTATATGGAGTGAGGAAAACCGAAAGTAAAATTTTAAATCTTACAAGTCTCAAAAGAAAGAAATGGTCTTACTTTTCTGAATTTTACATATTGTTGCTGTGCAAGTTACTTATCATGGATAATGGAAGGAATAAAATTCTCAAATAGTAGAACGTCAATAGGAGAAGGAGCTGGTCCAGTTCATGGATTTGACAAGCAATCATATCATAATAAAGGAAAAGAAGATAAAAATCTAAAAGGACATATTATGAGACACAGTTTGACAAAAAAATGGAAAATTTTAAAACTAATGAGGAGTCCAGCAATTTCACCACTAGTATTACCTTCAGACCTCACCTTCATATTCAATGATGGGGGGGGGGGTCAAACTCAAGGCCTGCGGGCTGGTCCATGGGGTGCTTAGATCTGTCTATAGGGCTGCCCTGGAAACAGCAAAGGACTGGCCTGTGGTGCCTCTACCAGTGAAAATGGAGCTCTGGAGGTTGTGATGGCCTCCTGCAACCCTCTGCCAGTGAAACTGGAGCTTGCGGACCTCCCGAGCTTCATTTTCGCTGGCAGAGCACTCAGACCCCCACAGGTGACCCCGACACGAGTGATGTTTAGCTGGCCATGCCCACCCTGATCATACCAACCAGACCCTCAAGGTCAAACACAACCCTGATGTGGCCCTCAATGAAATTGAGCTTGACAAACCTGTTCTATAATTAATTTCATGGATAATTAATTACAAGAAGAAAAGTGTAACTGCATATCCATATTCCAGAAGCAGATTAAAGAATGGGGGAGTTCATTATGGTTGAAGTACTTACAAACTCCTGGACCTTGAGAATAAAGGAGAAAAATCAGCACATCTTCTAAAGATTGCTTGGATCCCCTGTTCCCCTAGCTAGCCTCCCTGTTTCCTGCAACCATTTTGATAACCAGGAAGTGTAGAGGGCAAGTACACAAGCAGCAGATCTAATATTACAGAAGAAGCTATTCATTTCTGGAGATTCTAAAGGCTCAAAAACTTCTCAGGTAATATCACAAGAAGCTACCTCCCTCATCTTATTGGATTTTTCCCACCAAGTTTATAAGTCAGAGTAGATACAAGTATACTATTTATGAAATGATTAACCGAGAATGACAATTTGCTTGGATTTAATTTTCCAGTCCCTATCCCCAAAGGGGAACATGTCACCTTAAACAGTGCATCTTCCTGACATTCTGCAGATACCAAGTGGGTGAAGAATTAGGTTTGCTTTGCTGCCTGATCATTACAGAATAGAATGAGATCTGAGATCTACTTAGTGGGGATGGCAATTCCCAAATGCTATCAGTTTGAGTGAATCTATACCTTCTCCAACATCAGAATAAATAGTTGGAATGGGGCACTGCTATGCAGCTAGAAGGATGGTTCAGTGCTATCTCCACACACTTTTCCAACCAAAGCAGAATAGCAAGTTGAATAAAGTTTGGAAAAATAAAACTTAATTCATTTTCAGAAAGAAAGAGAGACTAAATACAACTCACAAGAAAGCGAATTTCATAGGATAAGGAGATATGGGGAGAGGCTCTCTTCTGTGTGCTCTCAAAATAGATTTTTTAATTTATTTAGGGGACAGGGATCGTTAAAGCACTTTTCTGTAAATCTTAATGCCTCTATTTGGACATAATGAGGAAGTTGTCTCTTAGACTTGACTTCTTAGCCACTTATGACTTTTCAAACTACATCCAACAATTGTAACTTGTTACAATGTACTAACCTGTACTCTAGCTTCCTTGTTTGGTAGCAATATAGAATTCTGAAGAATTTCAGATTCTGATTTTGCCAAAAAGAACACTTTACAGTATGAAAACAAGGATCTTTTATCATCTCACTCTTGCTAGCGTATGTTGCAACCACATTCCATATGGGCAAAAGAATCCCCCCCCCGGGTTTTTAAGTTATACAGCTACTGAAGACTCTGTATCTGTTCAAAGCAGGAGTTATAATGGCAGTAATTTCACTAACTCCAGTTAAAAAAATGTTTTACAAGAAAGGGAACCATTATTATTTTTTAAATCCTACATTTAGGATCAATTACTACAAACTGCTATTATTTAAAGTGGCACCATTCAACTGGGCTAAATTTCCTATTCTAATTCGCAAATGGAAACCAAGTGAAGCAAGTGGCCAGTTTTAAGTTTTTGGGTGTTACCATAAAAGAGGACCTGACCTGGGGTGCTCACATTGTAGCACTGGTCAAAAAGGACCCAGCAGAGATTATACTACCTGAGACTTCTAAAAAAAAAAACTGAATGAAAAACTGCTGGTGACCTTCTACCGCTGCACCATAGAGAGTATTTTAACTTACTGCACCTCTGTATGGTTTGCCAATTGCACAGTGGCAGATAGGAAAGCACTCCAGAGGATTAACATCATTGCCCAGAGATTGCCCCCTCCCCTCTTTGGAAGAGCTTTATAGCTCTCACTGCCTTAAGGAAGTTCAAAACATTCTCAAAGATCCCTCTCATCCTGGGAACCCTTTTTTTTTTTTTTTTTGAACTATTACCATCTGGTAGATGGTACAGAATAATAAAAACAAGGACAAATAGGCTGAAAAACAGCTTCTATCTAAAAGGGCAGTAGCTCTTTTGAATTCTGCTGTATAGTGCAGTGTTGGTGCGGTATCGGGGGTTTTTGGTTCAATGTGTGGAGAATGAAGGATGTGTGTTTGTGTTTATTTTCATGGTCATGGTCATGATGTGCACTGAAGATGGTGTTTGATTTTGTTGTATGAGGTAGAATGACAATAAAGTAAACTAACTAAATTTAATTTCAAGAATCATTTACACTATGATAAAAGTAAGTTTTATTTCTATGATATGAAAATGCCAGGCTTTTGAATGCCTTTGTGTGTACAGTTATCTAAAAGAGCACCTCCTGAGACGTTTTTCTGAGATAATGTTCTAAGGATTAGTTTAGGATGTGAGAAAACTTATCCTCACAAAGATAACATTATATCTGTCAGATAAAATTCAAATTGCCCGTACATACCGTTTTTCATATGACTGGATAATATTGAAAAGTCAATGTTGACACTAGCAAATAGAACATGTGATATTTTCCCTTCCATATACAGGCTTGTTAAATTAACCCAATGCATTGTGTTTCTGCCTACACAGAAGAAAGTTCATCATGTTACATAGCATTTATTCTGACTCAGTTTTCAGAGAACTGTCTCTGTACTGTTTTCTCTCCCGCTCTCTTGCACACATGGATGCACTATCTCCCTCCTTCTGTTTTTGGCATGGCCTATGTAGGCCATAAAAGTCTGAATGGCTTCCAGATATCAGCAAAAATCTATGCGTTGTTTTCCAGATTTTGCAGTACAGAAATGGTATGTATATTTACACTATTTCACTCCTTTACTTACAAGGAAGAAAAAACTCACCAGAAAAGGCCACTATCCAGTGGCAATTCTCCAGGAGTAACCAGGCTTGACTTCTAGTTCATGCTGACTCATGAGGACAGCAAAAATCATCGTTACAGTTACAATGGCAACTGTTGCCTTATTCACTACTCTGCACACCATTCTTTCGCCATAATTCCTAATCAGATCAGTCTACGTATGCCATTGCCTATTTGCAGCTTAAGTTTACACTTGCAAGCTACCTATTCTTAGAAAGAGAAAGATTGACTGCAGGCACATGCTATTTGGCTAAATACATGTAACATAATGACACATCAAACTAATGGCAAACCAAAATGCCCAAGGGAAAAATGTAATGTTGTAGTTTTGTTTTATCTACTATGAGGTATTCATAAATTTGTCCACTACCTCAAAATAAAACTGTTAAATAAATCCAGTCATAACAAATTAATGGTAGCATCTTGCCTGTAGAACTAATGACCTGGATATGAAATGCAAAAGTAATTCTTTTGAAGAAAGCAAGAAAAATGTGCTATGTCCTTGAATAATGATTGCAAACAGTATTTAGAGTCCTAAAGCAGGTCTAGTTTTGTATTTCTTGCATCCTGAGAAAATATAAACTATGATTTGTATTTATAGCTATGTTCTATATTTGGGCTACTTTTGCAAAATTGACTCTCAGAATTACTCTTCTTACATTATCTCTTGCCTCTGAATTTTTCTTAATGAAAATGTTAGCCTGACAAACTGAAACGGTTTTTGTTTAGTTAGCAAAGAAGCTGTTCCAACTGATCTTAAAATGTTGAAATATCACTTCCAACTCTCAGTATGTGGGCATTTTAAAATATAGTTTTGCCTAATATTTTCTATTAAGCTGTGTTTTTAACCAAGCAAGTGACATTGAATACTATCAGCATGGGATTCAGAATAAAAAGATATGCAGATAATCCATAAATATAAATATACTTTAATACCTGTATTATATAAAACATGCTTTAAATATTCTTTATAGCATCATTTTAAATGTAAAATGGGCGTTGGTTCTTACCTGATACGCCTCTTCTCGTGGAACTGCGTAGAGCATCCAGAGAGTGGGAGGTGCTTCAGTCTTCACTTCTCACAGGCTGAGCTGAAATTGAGGAACGCCCTCCTCCTCCACGTGGCTCCTCCATGCGTTCCTCCCAGTTTTATCGAAGACGAGAGGACAAAAAAAACCCCTCTATTCTTAAGTATTAAACAACATGAACTACAACATTAAAAATCATTGGCCGAAACAGGTTTCTCCCCCTTTACAGACGTACCAACAGGGTGGGGCTGAATGCTCTACGCAGTTCCACGAGAAGAGGCGTATCAGGTAAGAACCAACGCCCATTCTCTGTAGAACTGCTGCGAGCATCCAGAGAGTGGGACATACCAAAGCCAGTGTGTCCTACGGGTGGGAGTCCGTCTGGATTGGAACTTCCCCAGGATCTCTAACCACTTGCTGCAAAACTCACCTGCCAAAAGATGTTTCAGCTGAGGTGTAAACATCAATCTTATAATGTCTTATAAAGGGAGATGGGGAAGTCCAGGTGGCCGCCCGGCAAATATCAAGAATAGACGCCTGAGTAGCCCAGGCTGCTGAGGTAGCTGCACTTCTGGTGGAGTGAGCGGTAACCCCACTAGGAACTGGAATATCTTGAACTAAATAGGTTTTGGATATGGTAGCCCTAATCCATCTGCCTACCATGGACGGAGAAACCTTACAGCCTAGTGTCTTTGGCTGAAAGGACAAAAAAAGAGACTCTGTCTTCCTGATGGACTGCGTGCGAGAAATGTAAATACGCAAAGCCCTTCGAACATCAAGGGTGTGCCACTGCCTCTCTTGCTCGTGCAAAGGCTTCGGGCAAAAATTAGGCAGGACCAACTCCTGCGCCCTGTGGAACGGTGAATTAATCTTCGGCATAAATGCTGGGTCTGGTCTCAGAACCACCCGATCTGAATGAAAAATGCACAGATCTTTTCTCACGGATAGAGCTGCAATTTCAGATATCCTTCTAGCCGAAGTAATAGCCACCAGAAAAACTGCTTTAAATGTAAGAAATTGAAGTGACGCCTCCCTGAGAGGCTCAAAAGGAGATCTAGTCAAGGCCAGGAGAACTTTATTAAGGTCCCATGTCGGGTACCTATGCACTACTGACGGGCGCAAATTAGAAGCCCCTTTAAGAAAAGCCTTAATTCGAGGATGGTGGGAAAGAGGACCGAAAGGACCGCCAGCAACCACCATTGAGAGTGCCGCTACCTGCCTCCTTAAGGTGTTAGGCAATAAACCTCCATCTAAGCCATCTTGTAAAAAGGCCAGGATCTGTGCAACTGAAGGAGAGCGTGGGTCGATGAATGATTTGTGGCACCAGTTACAGAAACTTTTCCAGGTTGCATCATAAATACGAGTGGTAGAAGGTCTTCTAGCCGCCAAAATGGTGTTAATGACCTGTGCTGATAAGCCTTCCTCAATCTTCCTTTCCCGCTCAACCTCCAAACGGCCAACTGTAGCCACTGTGGCTCTGGATGGAGCAGCGGGCCTTGCGACAGCGAAATCTGATCCAACGGAATCCTCCATGGCGGAGATACTGACAGATTGCGGAGGTCCGCAAACCATGGCCTCCTGGGCCAATAAGGTGCCACCATGAGGATCTCTGCTTTCTCGGCTATCAATTTTCGAATCACCCTGGGAATTAATGGAAGCGGAGGGAAGGTGTACAGTAGCCCGGGAGGCCACGGGCAACGCAATGCATCGTGATTCTCTGCTCCGCTGGAGGGATAACGGGAGAAGAACCTCGGTGTTTGCGCGTTGAGCGGAGACGCAAAAAGATCTACTAGGGGCTGACCGAACCTGACTGCTGCTTCTCTGAACAGATGTGGGTGTAGGCGCCACTCTGCCTGATCCAGTGTTGCCCTGCTGAGCCAGTCTGCTTGGACGTTGGAGGCCCCGGAAATGTGCTCCGCTCTGATGGATAAGAGGTGCGCTTCTGCCCATCGACACAGTCGTTCGGCCTCTCTCATGAGAAGGGAGGAATGGGTGCCCCCTTGCCGATTGATGTGGGCCTTGGTTGTAGTATTGTCCGTTAGGACCAGGACATGGCACCCCCTTACCCGATGAAGAAATGTTCGCAGAGCCAGGTACACTGCACGAAGCTCCAACCAGTTGATACTCCGACTTCGCTCTGAACAGTTCCAAACTCCCTGTGTTGAGAGAGACTGGAGATGGGCCCCCCATCCGGAAAGACTTGCGTCTGTCGTGAGAACAACCCTTTGAGGTTCCTGAAATAGCTGACCTCTGTTGACAGATGGTCGCATCCACCACAGGAGGGAGGCGAGAACTTTCGGCGGGACCTTCACTATAAACCTTGACGTGCTCCTTCCTGAACGCTGATATGGCAGGAGGAACCATTGCAAAGATCTGGAATGCAAGCGAGCCCATGGAATAATGGAAATACAGGAAACTAGCTTCCCTAGCAGTTTGGATAAATTGAGTAACGATGCTTTCCCGGTCCACCGGATATCTCTGATAGTGGTGCGGATACTAATAAGTCTCTCCTGAGAGAGAAAGACCCTTCTTTCAACAGAGTCAATCACAGCCCCTAGATGAGATATACTAGTGGAAGGAGTAAGCTGACTCTTTTCCCAGTTCACTAAGAACCCATGGGACTGAAGTACCGAGAGGGTAGCGCTAGTATCGCTCTCGGCTTGATGTCGGGAAGGGGATACAACCAGGATATCATCAAGGTAACAGTGGATCCGGATGGGAATTTGTCTGAGGTGAGCTGCAATAGCCGCCAACACCTTAGTGAAAGATCTCGGGGCTGAGGCTAGACCAAAGGGGAGGGCTACATACTGGAAATGCTGATTATTATAACAAAATCTGAGATATTTAGAATACGAGGGATGAATGGGAATATGGAGATAAGCCTCGGAAAGGTCAATTGAGGTAAGCCAGTCTCCTTCTCTAATGCCATGTAAAATCGACTGCAGAGTCTGCATTTTGAATTTATGGCGTACAATGAAACGATTTAACCTCTTAAGATCTAAAATGGGTCTCCATCCCCCGGAATGTTTAGGCACCAAGAATAAAAGTGAATAGAAACCCCTTCCCTCTTGGGAGAAGGGTACAGGTTGAATAGCCCTAATATCAGAGAGATGTTTAATGGCAGAAGTCATAAGAGCCCGTTTAGTAGGATTCCTAGAAATGGGTGAAACCCTGAAATGTTCGGGGGGAGGAGAAAGAAACTGCAGGGTCAAGGCAAAGCGCACTGAATTTATAACCCAAGTATCAGAGGTGGATTCCTCCCACTTGTCTGCAAAATGTCTGAGGCAGCCGCCTACAGAAAGAAACCCTGCAATGCTACCTGGGCCGGCGGGCCGTTCTACTCCCGGAACCCCTGAAGGACCTTCTGTAGCTGCCCCCTCTCTTGCCTCTGTCTCCCGAGGCGCCCCGGTCCTGGTAGGACGGCGAAAATGAGGGAGAGCCCTGAAATCTAGGAGAGAATGATGACTGGAAGGATGGACGAAAGGAGCCCCTCTGAAAGGACTGGGAACTCCTGGCTTCCTGCCTACGAAAAAGTGAAGGCAGAAACTTTTTCTTATTTCGGGTCTCCAGGAGTAATGGCTCCAGAGCGGGCCCGAATAATTTCCCTTTTACTATGGGGGCTGAAGCCAACTTAGACTTATTTTTAATATCAGCCTGCCAGTGTCGAAGCCAAAGCAATCGTCTGGCAGAAACATGGGAAGAAATAGCTCGGGATGAGAATTTAACCGAATGAAAGGTAGCGTCGGCTGCAAATTCCGCCGCTGCCGTGATCTTTGCAATATCTTGATGGGCTCTGGTATCAGCTGGGGAAATGTGTTGCTTCAGCTGTCTGAGCCACCTGATGGAGGATCGGGTGAAAAAGGAAGCGGCCGTAGCCGACCGGATAGCCCAGGCATCAGCGGTGTGAGCCCGCTGGAGCGCCATCTCCGCTCGCTTATCCTCCGGCTTCAGTGCCTCTATTGCATCGGTAGGATTGGAAGAAGAAGCAAGCCTTATAATTGGATCATCTACTTCCGGGGTATCTAACATAGCTGAGAAATCCGAATCCAGGGTAAACAACCTCTTGTCCTGACTAGAAGGGGCCGGAGAAGGACCCACCGAGGCCAACTGCTTTGCTACCAGATCTGAGAAGATTGGGGGAGCCGGAATAATGTCTGCTGCCACTGTTGGCTGTCTAAACATAAGGTCATCAGGACCTTCTGGACTCGATGGAGGGGGTTCAGAAGGAGGCTGAGAGGCCAGACCTGAAATGTTCTTTGCCTTAAATAGCAAGGACTTAAATAAATGGGGTTTAAAAAGACCCACAACAGCCGGTTGTTCAGGAGAAAGACCCTCATCTTCCGACATTTCTCCCTCCATTAGGTCCCTCTCCAGAAAGGGTTCCGAATACTGTAAGGAACCTCTGTCAGAACCTTCGTACTCTCCGAACGGTTCAAGGCCCACTCCCTCTTCTTCTTGGGTATCCTCCCCCTCTGGAAATGGAACATCCATGTGAGGAGGTACCTGACCATGCTGTGACGCTGGTGCAGAAGGAGATCTCCCGGATAAAGACTCAGCCTCGGGAGTCCTCCCTCGGGAATCCGGTCTAGCGAGCTGCTGCATTCCTTCAGCTATACCTTGACGGATGGCAGACTGCATCCATTCTCTGATGTTCTCAGGTACAATAATTGGAGCAGGATCCTCAGAGCGTAGACCTGCAGCGGTTGGCGTAAATGTCGCCTCTGGTACACGGGAAGGCTGGCGGCCTCGGATGGAAGTACTGCCCCTAGAGGAAGATGGTTGGCTCGGCAGGGGGGGGTAGAAGGGAAGGCAGATGTTATAGAGTGTGACTCTTTAGCTCGCTTGCTAAACTCCCTTTCTAGGGCCTTATGACGTCGTAAGACATCTCTTTGAGAAGCACTGGAAGAATCCTTGTCCCTTCTGCGAAGGTAGTGCGTCTTAGACTTGGCCTTCAGAGAAGAGCCAGTAGGATTAGCCTCTGCCATGGTATTGAAAGAAAAATGGCGGTTGGCACGCCTAGGAGTTCGGCCTACAAACGTAAACCGGTTTTCCTAAAATTGGGTCACGTCCCCCTTTTTGAAATAATTTTTTTTTTTCAAAAAAACCTTATCCAATAAGAAAACAGAAAACAAATCTAGCAATTAAAATAAAATTCTGAATATATACACTAGCTATTAAATACAAAAAAGGGGTTAGGTTCAAGTAAGGAAAACCAAATAGCCCCAAAAGGTACTGCAAATAATAATAGTAATAATAATAATAATTCCAAATAGACCAAATGAACGCTGAGGCAAGATAAGAAAAAAGGAGATAGGCCTCTATAGGCAGCCCCCCAACAACATGGAGAGTACGTGCCTGCTCTTCTGAACTAGCTGCGAGTCAAGGAATAAAGCCAACAATATTAACAATAAGAGAGACAGCAGGGCACAGGACCACAGTGCTCTCACAGTAAAAATAAAGGCTCCACACGGCCTGACAGTCCCGCTAAGGGCCTACAAAAGACCTCGCAGCTCACTCTCAAGGTAAAGGGAAAAGGCCTTACTTGTTAGGAAAACAAAACGGCGCCGGCCACGAGGCGTGCCCAAAATGGCCACCCGGCTCAGAACGCACAGCTCAGAAGCGCACCAGCCCACCGCAATTTCAAAAAAAGGAAGGAGAGAGCTGGGAGAGGAAGCGTTGCTTCCTCTGAGGCGTTCTAGGGGGGAAGACGCAATTTGCGCTTTTAAAATACAGCGCAGGGCCAAGCGGCTGAGCCCAGCACGCTTGGAACGGCAGAGGATAGACTAGAAGGGGGGGGGAAAGGCTCCAACCCCTAACTTCCCTCCTGGGAGCGAAATCGCTCCACCAACTAAATTTGGGATCGCACTAGCCTTTCAGGGAGAGGAAAGAAAAAATGAATCAAACCTGATCCAACTTTCATCGATCACCTGAAACGGCCAAGGAATTAGAAAAAGCTGCCTGCTTCTCGAAGGCTGAGCTAAAACTGGGAGGAACGCATGGAGGAGCCACGTGGAGGAGGAGGGCGTTCTTCAATTTCAGCTCAGCCTGTGAGAAGTGAAGACTGAAGCACCTCCCACTCTCTGGATGCTCGCAGCAGTTCTACGGAGAATGAACTTTATCACTTTCAAATTCTGTCTTCACTTTGAATAAAAACAAATTTTATTCACTCTCACAGGTTTATTTATTTTACTAGTGATAAATATAACATTTTAATCATGTATCCATTTATGATGTTTATAATGTAGATTTGAAAAGACTGTGTTATTTTTACTGTCAGGCAGAATACTGTATATATGGCAAAACTGAAGATAGGGGTGGGAAAGATTCCAAAATGGAAGATTTTCGTTCACATATGCCTATGAGTTGTACTGTGAGGTTGAAATATAAGCATTAATAAGACTTGTAGGCAAAGCACCAAATATCAACTATTCTGGAAGCAATGCCTGAGCATTTCCTTACAATTAATATTAGTAATCTACAAATTCAATAGTGCATAAAGCAGAGCTTTCTGCCAGCATTTCACATAACTAGAAGCAAGAGCTGTTTAGTTGGAATAAATAAATGCAACAAAATGTGTGTTGCAGGATCGTCTACTCCTTTCACTGTACAACTATTGTACCATCACTGTGTCTGTTAATCTGTGACAATTATCAAGGACCTGTTCTTTTGTGTATAAGAAACAAGCTTCGCCACTTTCCTAGTTGTCAAGCTGTTCTTTTCACAGCAAAGCTTCCTGAGTGAGCCAGGATATTTGCCAGCAAATTACTCCACAATCAATACATCATATTGTAAGATATAGCATTTACAGTATAATTGCACACATTCTTAGTCAGAAACAAGTAAGGAACAAATGGGTCCACAGCATCATAACTTTGGGGACTGGAGAACTAATTAAGAAAGTGCCCTTCAATTTGCTTTTGCCAATTAGAAATTTATCCAGAATCACCAACTTCTTTAGGCATAACAATATGATTTTCATGTTTACAACATGTTTGAAAAAGCAAGAATAGTTTGACTGCTAAATAAACAGAATCCTATTTTTTCAGATTTGTCAACTGCCTCTAAAAATACATTGTCTCCAAATACATTCAAGTATAAAATGTTACATACATATTACCAAACAAATAATTATACTCACATTAAGCTCAGAAAAAGATATGATTATTTTTTAACTATAAGTACTCCTGCAGTTTCGCCTGATAAAGATAGTACCCCTAAAACAAAAAATCACCACAGCCATGTCTCTGTCCCTAATAATCAGAATCCCGGCTGACCACTTTTACCAATTGCCACACAAAACTTCTCAAATGTTTATCATAAAACCATTTATACTTAATATTTTCCACAAAATATTCTAGATCAGTGGCCCCCAACCTTTTTTGTGCCACAGCCCGGTACTGGCATCACAAAATGATCCGCGGCCCGGTACCAGCATCAGCACGCATGGCAAGGCAAGCCGTGCAACCAGCCAGCCAGCCATCTCCCGCTTCTCCTCGCCACCTTCAATTCTTCCTTTGTACCTTTGTCGATGGGCTTTGGGACGGCTTTGGGATGGTCGCTCGGCTCGCCTTGTCTTGGGTACTGAAAGAATCATCGTGCCTTAGTTTTATTCGAAGCCACCCTCCCCTTCGATGAAACTAAGGCGCAAGGATTCCTTCAGGACCCAAACGCCGCTTTCCAACTGGAAAAGCTCAATGGAAGCACTTTCTCATCAAAACAAGATGGCGGCGCCCAGCAAACCGGTGGACCAGTAGAAAATGTTCCACGGACTGGTACCGGTCCAGGGCCTGGTGGTTGGGGACCCCTGTTCTAGATGAAAGGAAGGCAGCAAAGACTTTATGCCTATTTTTATGCTCATCCACAAGAGGGAGACCCTCTGGCAACTCTTTTATGGAATTTATTTAAAACCAGGTGAAGATCTTTCTATTTTCTTGCACTTTTTAATTGACTTCTAATTCAATTCATTTTAAAAAAGTTTTTGAATGACCACTTTGCTGTTGACAGTTTTTACATGTTGCTATTACAGTTATTTGCAATTTATTCATGTACTCATATTGTGGTAAAAATGTACTTAGTTTGGAAAAAGACAAAATAAAAACCATTTTTATTCCATACATGGCAGATCAAAAACTACAGGGAATGATAAGATTTTAGCTAATAATCCTAAAGATCATGCAATGCAGATTAGAGCCATACATAGAAAGGGAAATGCCAGATGTTCAGTTGGGTTATTAAGAAAGCCAAAGAATACCAGAAAGTCAGTATGTGCTTAATTGACTACAGAAAGACTATAGGTTCCTCTCTGACACTCTAGGGATATGAAAATTGAACTTGAAAAGCAAAATAAAATAGAAGTGAATGTGGAATTGGAGAAAATCATTCAAAGTGCTATGGGTAATCCAGAAAACAAACAAACAAAAGGCTCAGAAAAACAAATCAACCCATTTTTTTTTCATTTGAAGCACTAATGATTGGACCCAAATTATCATATTTTGGATGCTCTGTCCAATTGCTTTGAGAAGTCGATAATGCTAGAAAAAAATGAAAGGAAGTGGAAGAAAAGAACAACCAGCAACAAAGTACATTTATAATAGCAATGAATGCCCCACTGAGAAATTTAAAAAAAATATATGTTAAAGACAGATCATTTTAGAAAAAATCTAGGTGGTCATATCAAGCCTATGATTTTAATGGGACTTAATTGTTGTAACTATGTATCATTCATGTGTTTGCAACTATGTATCATTGTAACTATGTATCATTCATGTATTTGCAACTATGTATCATTGCAACTATGTATCATTCATGTGTTTGCAACATTGTATCATTCACGTGTAATCATTAACTTCTGTCTCTTCAGTGACCTTTGCAAGGCACGTGCAAGGGACAAGGAGCTAGACGGTTGTTAATAAGCTTATCCACATTGTAAATGATCTGTCTGGTATGCAGCTTTGTAAACATGCACATCCTGATGAGATTATCATGTTTGACTTGAGCTTTGATTAAATCATTTTCTTGTAAAAAAGCACAATAAAAGAGCGTGTGCCAAGACATTTGGGGCGCGCTCATCCCGAGGAAACCTCGCTTCCTGTCGTTTCTCTCTCCTTCGCTCCCTATCATGAGCCGCCCATCAGATGCGGGATAGCAGATACCGCATTCTGGTGACCCCGACGTGATTCTCGAAGGGGGATAAGTTGCGACGTGCCCATATCTTATCAGCTCGATGGGAGCTGTGCATCGCCAGGCCTGAAGCAAATTGCACATCATCGGATCTGAAACATGGTCTCGACTTTCGTAAGTATGGGTGGAAACTTTTCTCAACAACAGATGCAGCATCTGAAGGAATTGAGGGAGTTAGTCGCTTCTTCTTCTAAATATTCTGCTAATTTAAAGGGCTCGCCTGTAAAAATGAAACCTATTGCTACATTATTGGCTTATGTGTGGCAACATTGTCCTAATTATTCAGAGGAAGGGTCCTTAAAAATTTCCACTTGGCAAAAAATTGGTGAACATCTCCATAGTCCTCCTCGTGCACCTATTGGCATTTTGGTCACTTGGAGGAAAATTATGGAGGCTTTAATGGTCCATTATAAAATAGAAGCAGGGAGTGTGTTTGAATCTTCCCCGCCAAGTTATGATAACTTTTCAATTTGTTCTAACTCAGGCAGAAGCTGCTGCCATTATTCAACAATGCCCCACATGTAGTAAGCAAGGACATTCCATTCCCATAGGAGTAAATCCTAGAGGATTAAAAGCTTGTGAAATTTGGCAAATGGATGTAACTCAGTATCCACCTTTTGCCCCTTAGAAATATTTGCATGTTTCCATCGATACATATTCAGGGTTTATTCTGGCTACTCCTCAAAGGGGAGAAATTGTAAAACATGTCATCAATCATTCAATTCGTACCTTTGCCTCACTGGGACGTCCAAAAGAAATCAAAACTGACAATGGACCTGCCTATACAAGTTCTGCATTCCAGGACTTCTGTAACAGATGGGATGTAACCCACAAGTTTGGGATTCCCTACAACAGCCAGGGGCAGGCTATTGTGGAACGAGCGAACTTATCTCTGAAACGTGCTCTTGATTGATATTCGTTGCGGGAAAAACCCCCGAACCTCCCAGCATTGCAAAATTCTCTTAACATTTGTCTTTACACTTTAAACTTTCTTAATCTGACTGGCATTCCTCCCACTTCTGCTGCTTCACGTCATTTTTCCTCCCCCTCACCCCCGCCTAACAGACCTCTGGTATATTATCACAGATTGCCAGATCCCGCCTGGCAGGGTCCCGCTGAGCTTCTCACTTGGGGACGAGGCTACGCTGCGATTTTACTACCAGACAAAACCACTTGCTGGATCCCTGGTAGGGCGGTTAGACCCTATCATGGGAATTCCTCCGCTACATCTGTATCTTAAAACTCTTCCTGATATTCTTGCCTATATCTTCTTTGCAATTTCTACCTTACTTCAACAAAAACTATGCTTCCTGTCAAAAGACTATTCGTGTTAAAACCATTTCATTAACAGAAGGCTATTATACTTGTTCCATGTGGGTACGTCATGAAAATGCTACCCGTAGTTTTCACTCTGTCACTTCTGTTTTGTTTAAAGAACACTCTACCACTCGCTCTTTTGTTCCTTCTTTACTCTTCCTATGGAGAAGAACCTTAAAATCTTTTCCTCTATTCAATCTAAACATAGGGGGACCTAGATGTCCTTCTATTGTATTATGGGTTCCCCCACCCCAACTAACATCCTTGATGAATTACCAAATTAATCTTTATTGTCATTATTGTAATTATTATCCTTTTTCTACTAATTGCATTCCCTCCTCATTTCGCAAATGTTCTACAACTAACTTGTCCATAGCCCTCTCTCCTGCTTGTGATGTTTTTATATACCCGAACTCTGATCCTGTCAACAAACGACGCTTCAAAAGAACTGTCCATGATGATCCGCAGAAGCCTCATAGAAGAGATAATATTGCTTGGACTATAACTGACTTTCAAGGCGTTCGTTTAAGTTCTACAACCAATTTTTCCCGCATAAAAGACTTCTACCCACCACTTCAATTCGATTTGGCAGACGCACCCACACAACCAGGGGATATTCTGCAATCTACACCACTTCAGGAGGAACTTTAACATCACGCCTGAAAGGAATGTATTTTATCCCTGGCAATAATTTTGTTTGGACTTGTTCCACCGGTTTCATGGCATGTGTCCACGGGGATGAAATTGTTAAATCCAAATCATTTTGCATTCAAGTATGGCTTGTGTGTATAACTCTGATGATTTTATATCCCTACATGTACCCATGGAATACCCCCTTTTGCAAAATCGTAAAGATTTAGATCTGTTATTTTTTTTAAAAAAAAGGGGGATTGTATGCTATGCTTAAAGAAGAATGTTGTCTTTGTGCCGATAGCAGGGGGGTTTGTTTTCTATTTCGCCATGGTTTACAACCTTTTTTAACTGCATTGGCAGGATCATTAATAATCATTATATTGATATGTATTATAGGACCTTGTTGTTTTTATAGAATATTGCAATTTTTGAAAAATCAATTGTCCTCCATAACTGCTGATGTTAATGTGCTATTGCAAGCTCATGTTATATCCTCAACACCGGACGAAAAAATGTCATTGCTGAGTTACCGCTCCTTGGACAACCCTGACGCTGATGGGTCGCACTCTTGCCTAGATGACGGGGACGGCGAACATTTCATAAAAATGGTTCCTGTCTTCTTGGACGAGGAAGAAGACTCGTCATAAATAATAAAAACAGAGGAGATGTTGTAACTATGTATCATTCATGTGTTTGCAACTATGTATCATTGTAACTATGTATCATTCATGGGTTTGCAACTATGTATCATTGCAACTATGTATCATTCATGTGTTTGCAACATTGTATCATTCACGTGTAATCATTAACTTCTGTCTCTTCAGTGACCTTTGCAAGGCACGTGCAAGGGACAAGGAGCTAGACGGTTGTTAATAAGCTTATCCACATTGTAAATGATCTGTCCGGTATGCAGCTTTGTAAACATGCACATCCTGATGAGATTACCATGTTTGACTTGAGCTTTGATTAAATCATTTTCTTGTAAAAAAGCACAATAAAAGAGCGTGTGCCAAGACATTTGGGGCGCGCTCATCCCGAGGAAACCTTGCTTCCTGTCGTTTCTCTCTCCTTCGCTCCCTATCATGAGCCGCCCATCAGATGCGGGATAGCAGATACCGCACTTAATCAGTCAAAAATAGAAGAAAACTGATCGACAGCCCAACAGAATGCTAATGGAATGGAGTTGCCTGTGTTATGAGATAATACAAGTACACACAGACTACCATTCCAACACAAACAAATGGATTAATTTCATTTAGATTGAATCCAGCAGTTAATTTGTATGTTTGTTTATTGTCCTTTCTAATTCAATTGTATTTTTTTCTTGTAAACATAACCCATAAAGAAAACAGAAAAGTTGATTTCTGTAGTCCTGTAATGCCAAACACTTGAAAAATGACAGGTCTCGTCCTTTTTGCTGTGCCAAGATTTTCTCAGATTTTCCACACATCTGTTACTTCTGCTGATATCAGATGTGATATGATCTGATTCATTATCTTTTCCTCTTATTTTCATTAGACCCATGATATGTCAAGGATACTACATATTTAATTATATATCATAAAGTATTCTACAGTGAAAAAATAGATTAGAAAACATGTTAGCCTTTTTAAAGACTATAGTATTTCCAATTTTAAATAAGTCAACTCAGTGTAAAAATATTTACTCATTTTCTAAAGATGTTATTTAAATTGAGAATTAATTAACCTTGACCTTGAAAACTATTGCTCATGAATGCAACTGACAAAGGCACTGAAATGTATAAGCTATTTCCCACTAAAGAATAATCTTTATTCAAATGTAACAACTAAATGAGATTTCACTGCATGTGGTCCCTCATACCTCCTTATTATCTCTGCTTTAACCCTTTTCCTTGTCTCTTCCTGCTTCTCTTGTACAATTCAGTTATCAGTTTCACTTCCTAATTTGCACAAATTTTGTCCAATGTGAATGTCACTATAATTATTCCAGAGATTACTGTAGGCAACTGGAACTACATGACAGAATTGGGGAGAGGGGTGAACTATCAAAGCCTGTACATACTATTCTAAAGCAGCATTATGATTTGTCTTTGATTAGGTATCTTCAGAGAAAAACCTATGACCACCAAGGAAAAAAGATCCTTTCTGGATCTTTCGGGATTTTTTTTACTATTTCCTTTTCTATGGGCAATGAATAAAAAGCTTTGTATCATTGCTAATGCAGTGCAAGAGATTTAATGGGTAATATTGTAGTTCAACTGAAGGCAATTTTTGGTGGGAAATTAAGTAAACATTGGTAAGATAAGCCTATGATACAATTAAGGCATGATTAAAAAGAAACATTAAAAAAATCCAGAAATGTGCCCCCCTGAAGATACTGGCATTATTTCTTTTAAAGCATTCCAGGAAAAAAGTTGGCTGTCCATGTCAGGTAGACATTCTCTTTGGAGTGTTTCTGATGCTGTCTCATCATCAGTAAATATGTGTTTATTCCTACTACTGAATTTGAAGACTGACAAAATTAGCCCTAAGAAATTATTTTGTATGCTAGGAATCTTACAATCATTGTAAATAAGAAGTTGGTATTAAATCTTAGTCATGATAAAGCAGACCTTTTCCAGGTGCTTTTCAGGTTTTCCAGTGATAACAGCCATCGGTACTGCAATTGAGTCTATCCATGTTGCTACAGTCCACTCAGTTCTTCTTTCCTGTTTTTCTCCACATTATAAATTTCTCAAGAGGCTAGATTTTTGTATAATGCATTCAAATATGATATATTTGGATTTATCATTTAAACTTGTATTTTCTATATCTTAGGGTGTTTAAAAAAGTATTTCCAGCTGCAACACAGTATCTATATATATAAAAGCAAAATATCACTCACACATCATCACGAAATCTCCAGAACTGTAAAGGCTACAAACTTGAAATTTGGCATGTATGTTCCTTTTGGCTTCTAGGTGCTCGCAAAGGAAGGATTTTTCAAAATGACCATCAGATCATTAATATATCTTATATTATGATTATTAACGTGCTCTGATGCTAAGGAGTTAAGACGTTCTACTCCCCCTTCCCACCTGAAAAGAACTCTGTTCCAACTGCCACTTGAGCATGGGTGTGGCCAGGACATGACTCATCTGGCCTGTGGGCTGGGAGTTTAGACATTCTTCTCCTCCCCATCTGAAAGGGAGAGAGGGGAAACATAGGAGAGGCTTCTATGGGATGAGCCTGAGGGAAAGAAGGGGATAAGATAGGAGAGGCCTCTGTGGGGCAAGCCTGAGGGAGAGAAGGGGAGGGGAGAGATGAATTGTGACTACTCATTAATGTTCAAGCTTTAACTGTCAATTTATCAAGCCCGATCACATAGTTCTATTGCAAAGCGTAGGTACTCAACTGACTAGTGAATTAATAATTTCAAGAAAAATGTGAAGCCCAATACTGTATTGGCATGACTGTTTACAAGTGGCAATGAAGTCATTCTCTAAGTGGTCAGGGTCCCTTATTGACTAATCCTTGGAAAACAATTATTGCCAATTTTGAACAGAATTACTCCAAAGTTGCCTTATCTGAAAATAAAAAAAACAACATAATTAGCAGATTTGCTCAGGGGACTGCTATTGAAAAAAGGCAGCTGAGAAAGCTGCCTTTTAGAGGAAGTCTGCAGCTGAACAGATAGAATTGCATATTCCCATCCTTGCATAAACAAAAGTCATTTTTTAAAAGTTTAATGTTCTTCTAAAGCAAATGATTAAAAGAAAAAATAGCTATGGAAGCTCAATGATAAAATATGAAATGGAAGGAACATTTTTTATTTTTATTCCTTTAACTATATTTAGCAGATTCTTCTACTGTAAATGCTTTTTTTAAAAAAAATCTAGCTATTTGCTTAAGCAGCATCAATTTTCAAATGAAATTGATTTCTCATCAACATTGTGACAATATAGTATAAGCCACAAGACAACAGAAAGGATATAATTTTCCAAGGAATGATAAAATAATCACATTTACAACAATGCAACAATGAGATTTTGGAAACAAAGGAATCTAAATCTAATCCAATCTAGTCTTATTCCTAATTTTGAATGCACAGTATCTATTATTACTACATAGAATACCCAGGTCCACCAGAATAGTCTTGCTGTGGAATCATATAAGTGAAAAGAATCATGTGAGACATTAAATTCAACTTTATGCTTTATACAATTCATAGAATTGTGAATTGTACCACTGAAAGATTAATATCTAATATAGTTATGAAAAAACCAAGAAAGGATAGCCCACCATTTCCCATGGTAACTGTTGATCTCTCCTTGCTGTTAGAAAGTGTTATTTAGCCTTCAATTGGAATCTGGATTTCTACTATGTAAATCCATCGTTCTGTGTCCTGCAAGCCAGATTAATACTGAACTATATGAATCTGTGTAGTAGCTTTTAGATACTTGAAAAGTGCTTTCATAACATTCTCAATATTGTTGGATACAATCTATCTGGCATGTAAATTTGAAATTTGAAATCAGTAAATATTTAGTTACTCAAGATCAGTAAATGTTAATTTATCAACCTAGATCACACCCTCATATAATTAAACATCCTGAAAAGAGCGCCTATCCCCTAGGTTAAAGTAAATGCAAGGAAACAATAATCTCTCTCAGCAATGAATTATATTATTGAACTACCATGCTGACTCGCATGCAATTTCCAATTAACTATTAATTAATAAGCATGCACCCAACCTCTTCATTTGTGTCATTAATGATGTTGAAGCTGAGTCTAGGATCCAATTCTGTGATATCTCATTTAGTATCTTACCCCCAATTTACTGAGAAATCAATGAAGAGCATATTATGTTTGAGCCACCTATATATTCACTATACTTGTTATCTAGTCCACACTTGATTAGCTTGGCCCCAGGGAAACAGAATAGTTTGTCATATGTTTTTGATAAATTAAGACATATTATTTCTACAGTATAATTTAGTCACACAATTTATTAAAGAAGCTAACCAAACCATGTTTTTAGAAATTTGTTCAGGATCCTGGCAACTGCATTCTTTGCAAGGTACTTACAATCACTCTGGAACTTTGTCAATTCTCTTAAATTTCTCAAAGATACTACATAATGATTTAGCAAAATTATAGCTAATTTAATTCACTGATTTAAGATGTAATTTATATTACCATGTAGATTTAAGCCTGATCAATGTAAATAAATGTTCTCTGGTTTTCTTTTAACCTCAAGCTGGAATATGGTTCTTTTAATCAGTTCTTCCATATCCATACATATATTCTCTAGTTGGAAAAGACTGAATCAAATAATACTTAAACAATGCTGCAACTTTTTCTTTTTCTTTTGAATATACCTGAAGAAGCACATTTGTTCTTATCATCCGTCTCCATTGGGGTGGGATTCAATTTTTTTAACAATTGGTTCTGTGGGCGTGGCTTAGTTGATGGTCATGGCTTGGTGGTCATGTTATTGGCTGGGCGTGGCCAACTCAATATCACTCACATTGAGGCACACATCTCCTCACCTGGCCTCTCATGACTGTAACATGCTGCAACAGTCGTAAGTGTGAAAAATGGTCATAAGTCACTTATTTCAGTGCCATTGTAACTTTGAATGGTCACTCCACACACGCAAAGTACCAGCAAAGGAGGAAAAAATAACTCCAGAGAAGTTCCTGAGACAGGAAACCTAGTCCTTCCTAGAATGTAAAAAGGGTTAATGGAGAGGCAGTTTCTATAAGCAACACCAGAATGTTTCCTTCCTGCCTTCCTTACAGGATTAGGCCAGTAATTGCTTCTAATAACTGGTTCTCCGAATTACTTAGAATGGGCATTGGTAGAGGTTACCATGAATGCCCTTTCTATCTATGCTTCAAGAGAGCCCAGGATGGGTTGACCCCTTCCTATGACATCATTTAGATGAGTCTGTACTAAGATATAAAAGCCAGCTCCCGGGAGAGACCCCAGCTTTGGCAAAGATACTTGACAGACTGAAAGGTATCTCTGAAAGCACAAATGACTATAGAAATATGTCTTACCCTCAAATCAAGGGAGGGGCTGGGCTCTCTTGCAGCATAGATAGAAAGAGCATTCACAGTAATCTCTACCAACACCCATTCTCCTCCATGCTGCATTGAGAGCCCAGGATGGGACATACCAAAGCTTGCATGTCCACAGGTGGGTCCTCATCCAGCTCATCACACCGACTGTTGAATCACTTGTTGAAGCACCCGTCTGCCAAAGGCTGCTGTCGCTGAGGCAAAGGCATCCAGACGGTAGTGTCTGATGAAAGGAGACTGGGGATGTCCACGTGGCTGCATGACAGATCTCCTCCAAGGATGCTTGGGTCGCCCAGGCAGCAGAAGTAGCTGCGCTTCTGGTAGAGTGTGCTGTCAGACCTCAGGAAACTGTAAGGATCACAGCTTTGTAGGCCTACTCAATGCAAGACCTGACCCACCTGCTAATAGTAGAAGAAGCCTTGTGCCCCAAGTGAGAAGGAAAAAAGGAAACAAACATGGCTTCTGACTTCCTGAAGGAGGATGTATATTCTAAGAGCCCTTCTTATGTCTAGCATGTGCCACTGCCGCTCTAAGTCAGGAGGGGGCAGAAGTCAGGCAACACAATGTCCTGGGACCTGTGAAACCAGGTATTAACCTTTGGAATAAATGCGGTGTCCAGACAGAGAACAACCCTATCATTGTGAAAGGAACAAAGGTCCTGTCTGATAGAAAGAGCAGCAAGCTTGGAAACTCGCCTGGCTGAAGTGATGGAAACGAGGAACACTACCTTCAGAGTCAGGAAATGGAGAGACACTGTTCTAAGGGGTTCAAAGTGCGGCTTCGTAAGGGCATTAAGGACCACATGAAGGTCCCAGGAAGGATACCTGTGAATCACTGGTGGGTGCAGTTTGGAAGCTCTTTCAAAAACCTCCTGACTGAAGGGTGATGGGATGAGGAAGGAAGCGAACCCCATGAAAGAACCGAGGAGAGGGCCGCAACCTGCCTGCATAAGGTTTTGGGGGCCAAAACGTTCTCCAGACCATGCTGAAGGAATTTGAGAACATCTGCCAACTGGGCTGAAGCAGGAGAGAGACCCTCCCTAAGGCACTATCAGGAAAAGGCCTTCCAGGTGGCATCATAGATGCGCCTTGTAGAAGGTTTGCAAGATGCCAGGATAGTAAGGATGACCCTTTCTGGAAGATCAGCCTCCTCTAGCTGCTGCCACTCAAGTGCCATACGGTCAGCTTGAGCCATTGGAGATCTGGATGAAGCAGAGCCCCCTGATGAAGGGAGATTAGATGGGCTGGAATCCTCCAAGGAGAAGCCACTGATAGGTTGAACAGGTCCACAAACCAGGGCCTCCTTGGCCAATAGGGTGCCAGGAGGAGCTCCACTCGTTCCTCCATCTTCCAAATTACTGCCAGAATGATGGGAAGCGGGGGAAAGGTGTAGAGAAGACCTTTGGGCCATCTGCACTGAAGAGCATTGGTCCCCTCCCTCCCTGGCAAGGAAACCTGGTGAAGAATCTGGTGATTTGGGCGTTTTGAGGAGTGGAGAAGAGATCCACCTCCGGTATTCCGAATCTGAGGGAAAGGGCCCTGAATAGAGATGGAGGAATAGACCATTCTGCCTGGTTGACTAGGCTCCTACTGAGCCAGTCGGCCTGGGAGTTGTCAACCCCGAAGATGTGGTCCGCCGAGATTGACAACAGATGTTTTTCTGCCCATAACCCCAACCATAGAGCCTCTCTCATGAGGGCTTTGGACTCATCCCCCCTTGCCTGTTGACATGAGCCTTTGCAGCCATGTTGTCTGTAAGGACTAGAACATGAGAGCTGGTCACCGAATGCCTGAAATGCTTGAGAGCCAGAAAAATGGATCTGAGCTCTAGCCAATTTATGGGAAGGGTCTGCTCTGACCTGGACCAAACACCCTGAGCTATCTGGTCCTGCATATGGGAACCCCAACCCAGGAGGCTGGCATCGGTGGTTATCACTAGCTTGTCTGGGACCCTGAACAGGAGTCCTTTCCAGATTGACGGGGAATGCCACCAATTGAGAGATCTGCGGATTTGTGGTAGGAGCAGGACCTTGATGGATGAGTGGCTAGTTCCTGCTCATTGGTAGGGAAGCAGGAACCATTGGAGTGGAGCCGAGCCCATGGGACGATGCCAATACAGGAGACCATCTTCCCCAGGAGTTTGGACAGTAGTGACAGGGAAACAGCTTGATGTTGCTGGATCTGGCTGATGATCTCTGCAAGGCTCTTTCCACAAACTGGGGACAGGAAAACCTGGCATGACATGGTATCGATGACTGCTCCCAAGTGTTGGTTTTGGGAGAGAGCTGGCTCTTTTTGGTGTTGATGGAAAATCCGTGGCTCTGGAGATTTGACAGGGTAATTTGCAGATCCCAATGGGCCGCATGGATGAAGGAGGACAGAATCAAAATGTTGTCCAAGTAGCATTGGATCCTCACTGGAATAGAACACAGAGCTGCCATCAATGCTGCCAGAACCTCCGCAAAGACCCTTGGAGCCAATGAGAAGCTGAAGGGAAGTGCTCGATACTGGTAATGGGTATTTTGATAACAGAAACAGAGAAACTGGCAATGATGAGGCCAAATGGGGATGTGAAGGAAAGCCTCCATGAGATCAATGAAAGAGAGATTGCCCAAATGCTCTCTAAAATAGAATGCAGAGTCTGCATTTTAAATCGCCTGTACTTTACAAATTGGTTGAGAAATTTTAGATCAACCCCCCCCCCCGAGGCTTCGTGAACAATGAAAAGGCGAAAGTAAAGCCCACATCCCATGGGCTGTTGAGAGGGGGGAACAGGTTGAATAGCTCTGATTTCAAGTTGTTGAATGGCCTGATTCATGAGGGCTTGCCTTGAAATGTCCCGAGAGACAGGGCAGATCAAAAAAATTTCTGGGGGTGGGGTTAGGAAGTCCAATTGTAACCCTGACCTAATAGTGCTGAGCACCCAGGCGTTCATCGTTGACTCCTCCCATTTGGAGGCAAAGAAGGCTAGGCGACCTCCGAAGGGTGGGGAGAATGAGAGATTACTTAGAGCTACAGAAGGAACAATCCCCTCCCCCCAAAAAGGGCCGTTTACCAGTAGAAGGTTGTTGCCTGCCAGATGCTTCCACATGTTGGTCTTGGCGTTGGGAATACAGCCTCTGAGAATGGGGGAAGCAGGATGAGGTCTCCGTTCGAAAAGCAGGAGGGCGATAAAGATCTGGATGATAGTGGGCTTTCTTCCCAGAGGAAGAGAGAATTTTACATTTATCTCTGGTTTCGATGAGATAAGTTTCAAGAGAATCATCAAAGAGCTTATTGCCTGCGAATGGAACTGAAGCCAGCTTCCATTTTCAGCGTGACTCTGCTTGCCAATTTTGGAGCCATAACAGTCTTCTTGTTGCTACTGAAGATGCCATGGCCCAAGATGCAAATTTGGAGGAATTGAGAGTGGCATCCGCAGTGAATTCTGCCACTGTGATAATCTTATTAAGGTCTTGGTGAAACTGAAGGTCAGAAGCAGGCAATCTATTCTGGAGTTGGCACAGCCACCGTATGGATGCCCTCATGAAAAAGGATGCCGCTGTTGAAGCCCAAACAGCCCATGCAGTGGCCTGGTGATTGCACTTGAGGGTCTGTTTGGAACGTTTATCATCGAGTTTCAGGATATCTTCTGGCTCCATGGGAATGCCAGATGAGAACGAGGGCAGAACCAGAATGTCAACAGAAGACACTGCCAGGGCATTGTTCAGGGCTGTGCTGACATTGTAGAAATGTTTATCCAGAGAAGATGGATGAGGACCTGCTGAAGGGGAAGTGCACTGTTCCTTGACCATGTCCAGGAGCAAAGTGGGAGAAGGCAAAACCTCTGCATGCACTACAGGCTTGGAGAAGGCTTGGCTAGAGGGATTTCCTTGTGGCTCAGGAGCCACTTCCTCCAGTGACAGTTTGGCAGTGACCAAGGCCTTGCTGAGTAATGGCCTGAAGAGAGTAGGTTTGAAGACCAATGCAGAGGATGTCCTCTTCCTCTGAAAGATTTTGGTCAAAAATCTCACCCTCTTCACGCTCTGAACAAGAGGAGTAACTGTGTTCAGATGGTGAAGCTCTTCCTTCCTTATCAAACTACCATTCTCTACCATTCTGGTAGAGAAGAATGGACCCTGAGGTCCTGGGGCCTGTGTAAATCAGAGTGATGAGGCAAGGAACTGATAGATTGAGAAGGGAGAAGGGCCTGAACCCTTTCCAAGGGTCGAATAATTTGCTTGAAGCCTTCAGCCAATCCCTGCCTGATGGCCAATGAGATAACATCTTGGATCTCCCCTGGTCTATGTTCAAAGGTAGAGGCAGAAGGCAGAAGGCCAAAGGCCCGCTGTTGTGGGAGTGAAGGTGGCTTCAGGCGAGGTTCGAGGCCTGGAGGGAGGGAGATGAGCATAGGGCCCAGGAGCCTGTTGGAAATAGGGCCCAGATCTGCTGAGATCCTGAGGATCTGATTGTTCTGCAAAAGCCTCAGGAGACCAGGATGGAGGGTGGAAATGCTCATAGATAACTTATCCTCCCCTGGGAGGGCTTGGCTGGGGCCCACAGGTATCACCTGAAACATGCACTCCCTTCTGTTGAATAGTTCTGTTGAACTGCCTCTCCAGAGCCGCATGTCTGCACTTCTCTGCCCTCAATTCAGCCTGAGTTGCCTTCTTAGGGGCTACAGCCTTAGCTCTGACTTTAGCAGCCACCTCCCTCTGGACTGATTGACTGCATTGCCTACGTCTTTTTCTCTTATTGGGCTTAAGAGACTGTTCCACTGGTGGGGGGGAAGCTCTGTCTGAGCCTTATCTTGCTCCATTTGTAGAATAAAGGCTCTTGCATTGGAAAGAAACTGTTTAGAAATTTTTTTTATGAAGTCCTTTAGGGTATAAAATGGCCATTCACCTCATGGTGGGAGGCTTCAATCCAAGGTGGCCACTGACTAGGGGAAACAAGCTCCGAGAGCAAAGAATCACTTCTTAGGCTATAAAGAGCCCCGAGTAAAGTCAGCAAAGGAAAAGGCAGCTGCCGGCCACACGATCAGCTGGCTGACGCTATCGGTTTGCCGATCATTTTTTATGATCGCTCAAACCACAGGTATGGGGTTTGGTCTGCAGATGCTGCCCAACTTGCCTGCATAGCACTCTGGCAATGCTGCTCCCAACATTTCAGGAGAGAGAGCTCTGCTCTCCTGGAAGAGCAGCTGCCCAAATCCCTGGGAGCTGCTGGAAGCAAGGAAAAAAGTACTGAAGATCGCTGGTGATTGCTATCTAACAGAACACTTTCAGAGACACAGCTACTGACTGAAAGGAGTTGAGTCAAAAACTGGGGTCTCTCCCGGAGGCTGGCTTTTTTTATCATAGTACAGACTCAGCTAAATGATGTTATAGGAAGGAGTCAACCCATCCTGGGCTCTCAGTGCAGCATGGAGGAGAATGTTAACAACCGGTTCTAGCGAATAGGTGCAAACTGGTAGAATCCCCCCCGGTCTCCATCCTCAACTTATTCTGTGGTTATTTATTGGTTTTAAAAGGCTGCTCAATTCCAGAATGATTCCAGGTGACTCATATAATTAAAATAGAGGAAAAGATAGAAGGATATTATTTAGAAATATGAGATTCCCCTCTCCCCCCAAGAATTCACTCAGAGCTAACAAAAGTTCTATTAATAATCTGTTCTAATAAAAGTAGCTTTAGATCTACATGTTGTTTGCTTCTTGCTTTGTTTACATTATAAGGGACAGCAGATTCCACAGGTGGCAACCAGCACCTTGAATCGCCCCGAAAAGCCAATTGACAGCCAAGGAAGCAGTGAAGACACAAATGTGTCTGATGGTGTACTCATTACTGCTCATATTATTTGGCTTTTGGACCAGCTACAGCTTCCAGGTACCTTCAAGCTGTAGCTTCCATGTAGTTAAATAATATATAATGTAATTCAATAATCTAGTTATGAAGTAACTAGTAGGTGTCCAACAGTCTAAAGAACTTCCCATTCCAGGAACGAACACAACTGGCACATAAGCTGAATGTGTGCAAGTCTTCCTTTGCTTTAATTTTTCCTACCAACAAGCTTCAATGTTATGCCACAAAGTACCTATCAATATTGCACCAAGTATTTACCAATACCTCCATATTCTTCATTACTGTGATATTTTCCCCAATTTCTATATACTTTTTTTCAAATTTGACCAGTTTTTTATGCAAATTAGCTGCTTCTACTGCTGACTCTTTGGAATTATTCAGAATGGTTTTTATCTCCTCTTTTGGGAATTACCTCACTCATCAGATCCTTATTATTTGCCTCTGTTATAATGGAATCATATTTAATTTTACACTGACTTTATTGAAATAATTTATTGAAATAATAAGTTCCAGAATTGGTCTCTTATTTCTCTCTAGTTCTCCCTATTTCCACTTTGTCTCTTAAGTCTTTCCTATTTTTAGGATCAAATCAGTGATGGCTGATCCTCTTGTGCCTTCCTCCACATTTTCAAGTGAGAAAGTTGTCAGCACACAAGCCACGAATTTCCCATAAGGATCATGCTTGGCAGAATTTGTTTTCCAACAGATGTCAGAATAATTAAATCATTCCATTAATGTGACTACATGATTTTTTAAAAAACCTGCAATTTGATTTTAGAAACCCACATCTTCTTTTTGATAGTCACAGAAGAGGACACCAACAATGATGTTTTCTTATTTTATTTATGCTATCCTGAATTAGATAATTTTTATTACTATATTGCCTTTGTAATTCTATAAGAGTATTTTGGGCACTTTAGGGCTAATTCATCAAGAAATGCTTCCCAACGATAAATCTCCAGCAAAGCCATTTTTAAATATATCGATCTGGGAAATACATTGGTGGAAAAATGAAAGTCATCTTGGCTTATCTAATAAAAAGGAAAGATCAGAAAAAGTATAAATACATAAAAATGAACTATATTTGTCATTGTAAAAAAAAAAAAGAGTTTTGAGTATCTTTGAATTTGAAGGCAGTTTGTTGTAACTTTAAAATATAAGACCAAAAAAGAGACATTATAATGACATGAACTAATCTAGTGCCATAATTTTTAGAAAGAGACATCTGCTTTATTTTCATATTGAACTGAAATGTCTTTTTTGATAATTTATTGGTGCAAGAAAGTGGGAGTGCTGTTATTGTTATATTTCTTTCAATCATCCTGCAGATTTCCTGGCTATTCATGTATCCTGATTTGAACATGCCCATAAAGATTTTGCATAGGTCTTAAGTATATTAGCCCCAAACTCCGCCTAGAAGACTCTCAATAGCGTTTTCTCTCTCTGAAAATATCACATCACATGAATACATATAATCAGAATACACAAGGTTTTTAAAAATGAGGAACCAACTTTATCAAATCACAAATGTGAATTAATCAACCAAGTTTCTAGACCTCGTCATAAAAGGAGGTTGCAAAACTCCTTCAGGCTCACTCAGACACAGTGATAGATGACTTTGCAAGTCTCATGCAGATATTTGGGGGCCAGTCTAGGATTTCTGATAACTCTTTTATGTCTGATTATAGAACGTCTAAAGTGCTTATATTTGCAGGTTTCTTCTATATCAGGGGTGGGCAAACTTTTTGGCTCGGGGGCCTCATTGACTTTTAAAATTTGACAGACGGGCCAGGTCAGCACAAGAATCGCCCCCCCACCCTTTCCCCCCTTCTTTTCCTCCTTCCCCTCCCCTCAGAGGACCCCTGAATCAGGAGTTGCTACCGCCGGCACAGCTCTGCGCGGCTCCAGTCCCGCGTTGCCTCGGGAAGGGAAAGGCAAAAAGGAAGAGCCACGGTGGCGCTTTGCAACGGCAGCAGCGGCACTGGAGGCTCAGGCTCAGTGGCTCCTGGCTTTGCCTTTCCCTTCCCAAGGCAACGCAGGACTGGAGCCGCGTGGAGCTGCGCCGGTGGTAGCAACTCCTGACAGCCCCAGCCGGACACCTAAGCGGAGCCTGGGTGGAACTGCCTGTTGCTGCTGTGGGCATCTGGCTGCCCAAGTAAAGAACCACACCAGCTCAGGGAAACTGTGAGGAGCAAGAGGGGAAGCCAAGGTGCTCATTTCATAGCAGTCAACTTTGCTCTCTTTTGCTCCAGTTAGGTGCTCCCAGCATGCACAAGGAGCATGAAGGGAGGCAAACACTGCACGGATGCATTTTAAAAGTCAGAGAACTTTGCCCAAGACTTCTTGTGTATTCAGGGGCTACACCTTTCCCAATTATGAGTTGCTGGAGATCTAACAAAACATCTTCCAGCTCTTAAAGATTGACTTTAAGAGCGCCCCCATGGAAGAAGCCAAGAACGAGAACAAAAGTAGAGGCGGTGGGGGCAACAAGGGCATGTGATGGGACCCTCCACGGTCCCTTCCCAGGTGACAGCCAGAGCTTTGGCACCTACTTTTTTCCTGAGAGGTGCAGTGTCTGCCTCCCTTCATACTCCTTGTGGAGGGACACACATGCCCCGTCACCCCTGCCACCACTACATTTGCTTGGCTTCTTCCATGGGGGCACTCTTTTTTTTTTTTTTAAACAAATTTTATTAATTTTACAGAAAACACACACAAAACATAAACAAAACTAAAAGATCTTTTCTGAAGGCTGCCTGATCCCGGGTTGAAACTCTTCACACAGACACAAATTCAAACATCATATTCACTTTATATATCCTTCCATATCTTATTATCATTTTCTTTTCTTATATATATATAAACCATTTTTATCAATTTTATAAAAACAATGTACAAAGAATCAAGGCATAACAGCTTATAAATTCTTTTCTAAGAAAAAATAATAAAAGAAGAAAACCAATAGAACATAACAATTCCAAATTATAGTATCAATACTTTATCTATTTAACTTCATATCTTATTCCAGCTTCTCCTTTTCATCCAAATTATTTCTTGTTAATTAAAATTTTATTGCCTTTTATCAATACACAAAATCCAAAAAAACATAACAAAACCTTTATATATCCTTCCATATCTTATTACCATTTTCAATAACATTCTTTGTCTGTTCTATTTCCAACTATCCATTCATCTTTTTTCTTTTACTATACTTCTCCTATACACCAATTGGAGTAACGTCTATAACTCATTACCCTAACTTAAAAGTACTTCATATAACAATTTTTCTTGGGATTCTGTTTAATAGATTCTAAAATTACACAATAAATTTTATACTCTAAATACACATATAAAAACACAATCTTATGTACCCTCCAGAATCCCTCTTTTATCCTAAATTAAATTCACCCATTGTCTCTGAATAAACTTTTTTTCTTTAGATCTTGCTTCCCCCCATTGAGGCTTCTCCTCCCCCCCCTTTCTCTCTTGCTTATTCTTCTCCTTGCCCTTTTTACCCCTTTGTCTCTCCTCCTCCCTTTTCTTACTCCCTTTCCTTTGCTTTCTAACCTTGCCTCCACCTTTCCTCTCATTTTTCTCTTTTTTGGTTGTTTTTATAATTCTTAAAATCCCTTTTTTCTTATCCTTTTTCTCCTCCTCCCCGGAAAAAACCCATTGTTCATCAAAGATGGCTTCTTCTTCCTCTTCTTTGTCCCAGTCCTTCTGCTGTGTAGTCAACTTTTCATAAGTACATAACGCCATTTCTAAAAATTGAAACAAAGTGCCCAAAGTATCTTCCTTTTTATATTTTTGATATTCAGTCTTTAGTTCATCCACAAGTGATGCCATTATGAAAAGAGAAACTTTTCCCAAAACAACCACAAGTATTTTTAATCAAAAATAATTCAAAAAAAATTCCAAAAATTAATACTTTTCTTCCTTCTTCTCTTTCTCTTTCTGGGGTTAATGTTTAATCAAAGAGGTCCAATTACCATATACCTTTCTTTGGGATTCTAGGCAATCTCCTCCTTTTTCAGCTTCTGCTCCAATTTTTTTCCCTCTCCCTTCCCACTTGCAATATCAATTTTAAATAATCAAAAATCCATACCTCTAATAAGGGTTTTCCAATTTCTTAAGTTTTTCAATGTCCAGGAACCCTTTTGTCCCTTAGCTTCAACTTTCAGAATAGTTCACCTTCAATGTCCAAACATATTTCATATCTGCTGTTTCCATGGGGTGGGAGAGTAAAGAAAAAAAAAAAGTTCCCTTTAACAGCTTCTCCGCCGCTTTCGATCTTCTTAGGGATACAATGTATCCTCCAGCAATTCAAACAGCTCAGTTCCAACCAATTTGAAAGATGTTGCTTGACCCAGCTCAGACAGCACTTTCACTCTTCTTGCTTCCTCCAGCACATTCTTACCCGGTTGCTGGCTTCTTCGTGGTGGCCATTGCTGACCACCGCTCCACCGCCTTGGGAAAAAGGGGTTTTCCAGGACGAGGAGGGGGTCTGCGACACTCCCAACCCCCTGTCCGGCTCCCCTCTCTCTTCGGCTGTCCCTACAGGGCAGCCATATCCCCCTGACCCATCTGGATCGGGGGTACCTCGGCGGCTAGCACAGCAGGAATCGCAAGCGGTCGCGAATTCCTGCTGCTCCAAAGCCACGCGAAACCGGAAACCCATGGGGGCACTCTTAAAGTCAACCTTTAAGTGGTCCCAGAACATCCGCCCACCTGCCCAGCACCCACCCTCCTGGAGCACGCTTTCTTCCTTCTCCTGGAGAACGTGCCTCTTCCAACCCAGCCTGGCCTGGCCAGCCAGCAGGTGACCACATCCCCTGGGGCTTTTTGCGAGATGCCTGCAGCATGTTCTGTTCTATGTGTCAGGCCCAGCAAGTCCGAGCAGCCGGCGCATAGAACAGTGTGGTGCCGGACCATTGGAGAAGCGGAGCAAAGCCGGAGATTAGTAGCTGCCTCTTTCAGCACAGAAAGCTTCCCCCAACCAGCCGGCTGGTCTCCTCCTCCTTGGCCGTACAAACAGGCAGAGAAGGAAGAGAGCAGCTGGCCAGTTGGGGGAGGCTTCTTGTGCTGCGAAAGAGGCGGCTTATGATCTCCGGCTCCGCTCTGCTTCTCCAACATCCGGCACCGCCCTGTTCTGTGCACCGGCTGCTCAGACTTGCTGGGCCTGACACAGAACAGGGCGGCGCTGGATGTTGGACAAGCAGAGTGGAGCTGGAGATCATTAGCCACCTCTTTCACAGCACAAGACGAACAGGGTGGTGCCAGACCATTGGAGAAGTGGAGCAAAGCCGGAGATTAGAAGCTGGCTCTTGCAGCGCAGAAAGCTTCCCCCAACCAGTCGGCTGGTCTCCTCCTCCTCGGCCGTACAGAACAAACAGGCAGAGAAGGAGGAGAGCAGCTGGCCAGTTGGGGGAGGCTTCTTGTGCTGCAAAAGAGGTGGCTAATGATCTCCAGCTCCACTCTGCTTCTCCAACATCTGGTGCTGCCCTGTTCTATGTGTCAGGCCCAGCAAGTCCGAGCAGCTGCCACATAGAACAGGGTGGTGCCGGACCATTGGAGAAGTGGAGCAAAGCCGGAGATTAGTAGCTGCCTCTTTCAGCGCAGAAAGCTTCCCCCAACCAGCTGGCTGATCTCCTCCTTCTCTGCCTGTTTGTTCTGTATGGCTGAGGAGGAGGAGACCAGCCGAGAAGCGCGCTGCCAGGCGGGGGCCACACGGCACAGGGCAACACGCCACCGCCTGGCCCTGGTGAGGGAAAGCAGTGGGCGTTCCCTGGGCTGCGACCTCGGCCCCGCCACCAGGGAAGTAGCTGCCCAGCTCCGTGTTGTGTGTGCAATTTTTTGGTGCGCGGCGCGGGGTCTCTTTTGGCCGGCCCCAATTTTTTTTTCAGAGGGGAATTGTTTTTTCAGAGGCAGGCCGTATTAAAATGACCAAAGGGCCGGATGTGGCCCGCGGGCCGTAGTTTGCCCACCCCTGTTCTATATAATACATATTTGTGAAATATATTCTTCAAAATTATCTTTATAACGTACTCCAATACTTCCTCCTAAAGAGTAAAAAGGAGTATAAGAGGAGAGGATTGACTGAGAATCACCTGGATACTTAAAACAGAGTTTCTCACCTTTACAAGACAGTTTGCCATATTGAAGCAAAACAGTGTACTTTTGACAAGTCACCAAAATGAATTGGCCATAATCTACACAGTCCTATGTATCTTTTTCTCTGTATAACTAGGTTCCTTCATTATATTTATAGTTGGTTTTCTTGCAATCCCCTTCTCTCAGCTACATTTAAATATACTTTTCACACCCTCAGGCTTTAGAATCACAGCCAGTAGCATTTAAAGAACAGAAGTGCCAAAAGTACAACAAGGTCATGTGCTAACAAAAACATAACTGCTTTGTCTCTAGTTGCTCTCTGCTGGGGTCTTTATCCTGATTTGAATTGCCTGCAGTTCCCTTCTGAAACCAATAATTCTACTAAGATATAGAGAAGATAAATTATACCTGACCTCCAGAATCCAAAGTCTATTGAATATACTACCACCAGAGATAGGGGCTCTTATTAAGGTTGGGATTGTACAGCTACTAAAACATGGAAGCAAGACCCACTGAACTCAGAGGGATTTAGACGTTTAGGATTAATAGAAGATTTTTAGAGATGTCCAAAGTTAATTCTGTGCTTACAGTTATTTAATTCTCTTATTTGTCAATGGGGAACTGTTTAAAAAGCTTCTTCAGAAGTTCTTGTATCATTCCCATAAACATTGGGCAGATATTTTTTAGGCTATGTTATACATGCTTATCCCATGTGTATCTCTGGGTGACAGAACATACTTAATAATTTTAAATGGGATGAACTCCAACTTCCCAAAATTCTAATGAGCTAACAGTAAGTTTTAATTATCATTTGAAACCCAATTCAAGGATTTAAGTTGTTTAATTCCAACAAGACTGCTGGGAGTTTTGAAGAGTAATATCATTGTCTTATAATAAGACAAAACAGAAAATAAACTGTCAGATCTGAATAATGTAACTAACAAAAGCATCCTCCATGTATTAATATTACAACTAGTGTTCAAAATATCTCTTGGGTCATTTTCCAGATAGAAAACTTATCCGCAAAGCTTATTAATATCAATAATAGCTTATTATTTAAATTTATTTGCTTTCAAGAAAACAAATGACAATTAAAATAACTTCCTTTTAAAAATGTTTGTGTCTTTGAAAGAATATGTGAAATATGTTGAAATGCAGATTTACAATTATGCCAGGCATTTTAACCAGATTGTCCAACTAACCTAAGTCATACCAGAATTTTTAAAAGAAAAAAAAGCCTGTACTATGAATTATTTGACAACATGAACATGATTTGTGCATTTTTCTGCATTACTTAAACAATTCAACTTGTTTTTAAATAAAAAAAAAAACTTTTACAAATCATATACAATATATGTAAATAAAATTGATGTAAGGGCTCATTTTCAGAGGTCTGTTTTTCTTCTTCAAACAATAGATGTTAGGAGTAATGCATTGATAGCTTTTTCCCCAACCAGGGGATCACCATTTGGGGGGGGGGTGCTATAGAAGCCAAAATTTTAAGCTAACAAGACAAATTCCAAAGTACTATAGTCCCAACCCATGTTTGGGACATTGGTCTGGGAAAGGATGACCACATGTAAATATGCTGCTGAGCCAGAGTTTACACAAAAATTGTTCCACACCTTCTTAAATATGAGGAATGAGTGTAAATACTATTCAACATGTGGAATCAATCCTGCAAGAAAACAAGATGAGGAAAGATCTATAGAGGTAAAAATATGTTGTTTTTATAACCAAACACAATGGAAACAAATAAATGATTGTAAGACAAGGTGCTGGTGCAATAGTGTGCGTAGTTTCCTGACTTTCACAAACAAATGTGAGAAAGTATGATTCAATTGATTGTAAACACATTTTTGTATGTGTATGTATATGTATATGTATGTGTGTGTGTGTTGTGTGTATACCATATATACTCGAGTATAAGCTGAGTTTTTCAGCCCATTTTTTGTGCTGAAAACCCCCCCCTCGGCTTATACTCGAGTCAGATTCCCCTCTGAAAAAAAAATGGTGTGGAGCTCTGGAGCTGGGCAGCCGCTTCCCTGCTTCCGTGTTTCCTTTGCAACATCTAAGCATGGGGGTAATCGGAAGCAGAAAAGTTCTTGCATGAGGATATATTGTTTTTTCTTTTTTTAACTGTTTTTAGGGGGGGGAAGACCCACCATCATGTGAGAATGCTCAGACACGAAATCTATCCTCCAGAAAATAAGTGTGTGTGTGTTGGGTTTAACAGAGGGAAGACGTAGGGAGAAGGCAAAAGCAACGGAAGATCCTTCTGGGAAAACTGAGGTCCAGATGAGCCCCCTTCCCTGCCCCTAAGGAAGCAGAGGCAGCCAGCAAGGCCAGGCAAGCCCCACTTCGCGGACTCCATCCGTCCTCGCTCCCACCCAAAGCCACGAAGTTCCCCAATCGTGCAGCCCAGATTCGCCCTTCCCTCAGGGGGCAGCAAGGACGCCCGGTGTTTCCCGAGACAAGAAGCTCCACCGCGCAATGAAAGCGCCCTGGCTCTAGGCTTGCAGGCTCAGAAAACAACGTGAGCCGAGGTGGCTTCAGCTCCGCTTGGCTTCGTTTCCTCAGCCCCAGCTGCTTTCAGTCCACTTGGGAGGAGGAGGAGGTGGTGGTGTGGTGGTGGCTTGCGTTGTTTTCTGAGCTCTAGGCTTGCAGGCTCAGAAAACAACATGAGCTGCCGCCGCCACCACCACCACCTCCTCTTCCTCCTCCCGAGCGGACTGAAGGCAGCTGGGGCTGAGGAAAAACTAAGCGGAGCTGAAGCCAGCTCGGCTTGCGTTGTTTTCTGAGCCCGCGAGCCTAGAGCCAGGGTGCTTTCATTGCACAGTGGAGCTTCTCAGGAAACGCCGGGCGTTGTTGCTGCCCTCTGAGGGGAGGGCGATTCTGGGCTGTGCGATTGGGGGACTTCGTGGCTTAACGCGGGGATTTCTGACTCCCCTTACACATGTGTGGGTATGCCGTGGGGCGTTTTCTTCCAAACGCCCCACTGGCAGTGAACACTGACTTTCATAGTGAGATCGTTTTCCAAATTAATTGATTCACTTATGATCTCTCTCTCTCTGGAATAGTCAAGCCCTTTCCAGCACGCGCAATCCGCCCCCGCCGCTTTGCACCTTGCAAATGCAAAAACCCCGGGATTTTGCATTTGCAAGGTGCAAAGGGGCGGTGGCGGATTGCGCGCGCATGCTGGAAAGGGCTTGACTTTATTCGGGGGGAGAGAGAGATATCATAATAACAGCTCTTGGTTTTTTCTTGCAAGGGAGAGAGTGACTCCTGCCTACCACTGTCATCATCATCATCATCTTTTGGGTTAGTGAATCAATTAAACCTTTCATGATAGTGAGGTCGTTTCCCAAATTTCCCTTAAATCAGGGAAGAAATCAGAAACAAACCTTTGGACTGAGAATAAGCCTGTTCCTATGATGCCATTTTGGTTCACTGCAGTGTGAAAAGTGTGAAAAAACACACTTCTTTTTCTTCATCTTCTTGTTTCCTATTTACTGGTCTTTTTCAAATAGGAAATTGTGAACATCAAACTTATTCTTAACTGTCCTAGTGAAAGTTTTAATTAGACAATAATTCCCTCCTGTGGCATTTTTTAATACCAAGAGTGAATGAAGTTAACTTGAAATTGAGTATTTATGCCATGTTAATTCATGCCATCTTGACACTAATGAAAGCAACATGCCTTTTTAGTTATATTTCATAGAAGTCTACTATTACTTCAGTGCTGTTACCATTATCACTGGGGCTGCTAAAACCTGAAGAAAATTAAAAAGTTGAAATGTGAAGTTTGCAACTTTTAGTTCTTAGCTAAAACCTGGATTGAGCCTTATCCTGGTTTATTTTCTGATTTGGATCATGACATCTAGGTGAAACTTTTTTTCTCACTCTGTACACTTGGTCTGTTTCCTGCTTCATAGCCCACCACCTGATTGATGAAAAGTACCATTATCAACAGAGAGAAAAGTATCTCAGACCCTTTATTCTTCTCCAATATATTGGAATACTGGAAGTCTAATATCCAGATAATAAAGCCCATTGAAATGTGATTGTTTCTCAGGACTTCTGAGCCAAAATCCAAGCAGAGAAAGTTTGCCACGAGCACCATCCCTCAAATTCATTTCTTCTTTAGTTATGTGCTATTACAAAAAGGATTATCATGCACTTTAGCAATTATAATGCACTTTAGCAAGAGTCAATGGGTGGAATCTCATGTTTGTGGTATGAGTTTCCTTCCCCTCCCCCAGGCTGGCTTCTCATTTTGGGCAGCTAAATGTCAGATAGGTATACAGCTCTCTCCATGTTCAAAATATTAGTATTTATTTTATTTGGTCATTGCAGGTGGGTGAGAATTTTTTATGGATTATTTGAGAAACACTTTGCCATGGAAAAAATTTGAGATGTTAAGAATGTGAACATGTTTGATTTTAAATGTAATGCCAGTTAAGATCTAAAGTTTCCTAAGAGGACTTTCATCTGTCAGGCACTTCATCTGTCATGCACTAAAAAATTAGTTTATGGAAAGCGAAACGGTGTGCATGTGTGTGTGAAACTAACCTCATTTACATTTTAAAGCACTCTAGCCTGAATGAATATCCACTTTTGTCCATAAATAATATGAGTGCATGTGTACTGTTCAAAAGTTTTCAAAGTTTTTTTTTTTATCCTGTTAGAAATGGATCCCAATACGTCTAATCTTGGACCAAAACAAAAACGCAGGTCATACGAAGCTGGTTTCAAACTTAAGGTTGTGTCAAGAGCAGAAGAGAGCAATAACAGTATTGCAAGTAGGGAATTTTGTGTTGATGAAAAACAAGTGAGGGACTGGCGGAAAATGAAAGCTGATTTGGAAAAGATTCCAAAGGCAAAAAAAGCTCAACGTGGTTTAAAGCCTTCATATGAAGCTCTAGAGACTGAATTGTATAAATGGGTTATGGAGTATCGTCAAAATGGTTACTGCGTGACACATATGGGAATTCGCTTACGTGCCCTTCAATTGGCTAAAGATGACAAATTAAAATCACCAGGAATTAAAAATTTTGTTGTGTCAGCAGGATGGTGTACCCGCTTTATGAATAGACATGGCTTATGTTTGCGGCAAAGAACAAAGATTTCACAGAAGTTGCCAAAAGACCTTGATGAGAAAGTGATGTCATTCCATTCATTCATCATAAAACAAAGAAGGATCCATAACTTTGACCTGGGAGATACTGGGAATATGGATGAAACACCTATGACCTTTGATCTTCCTAGCAACAGAACTGTGGCAAGTTTGGGAGAAAAAACTATTTTACTCAGAACCACAGGAAATGAAAAAAACCATTTCACAGTCGTTCTATCATGTTTGGCTAATGGAACTAAGCTGCGGCCTGTCATTATTTTCAAAAGAAAGACCTTGCCTAAAAAGGTCAAATTCCCACCATGAATTACAGTGCGTGCACATATTAAAGGCTGGATGGATGAAGACGGAACAAAATAATGGCTGGAAGAAATTTGGAATGGACATCCAGGAACAGCCTTAAAGAAAAAAACAATCATTGCTAGTTTGGGATATGTTTAGAGCCCACACATCTGATGACATTAAAAAATTGGCAAAGTCTTCTCAAGTTACTTTGACTGTTATTCCAGGTGGGCTTACATCTGTATTGCAGCCCCTAGATGTGTGTTTAAACAATCCTTTTAAAGACCGTGTGCGAAAAATGTGGCATGAATGGATGTCATCTGGTCAAGCCCGATTGACAAAAGTTGGAAATCTGATGAAGCCCGACATAGAATTAATAGCAAAGTGGGTTCGTGATGCATGGGAAGAGCTTCCAGAGGACATGGTGCAACGTGCCTTCAAGAAATGTGGCATTAGTAATGCTATGGATGGCAGTGAAGACAGCGCTTTGTATGAGAACGACAGCAGTGATGGTGATGACTGCGAACTCAGTGATGACGACAATGTCTATGCTGATAGCCTCACACCAGATGAAGTTGAAGCTCTGTTTGGACATACAGATGATGAGGAGGAATCCAGTTTTGAAGGATTTTAACTCTTGTGTTTTAGCTTGGTTGCTGATTGAGCTAAGGTTTTTGTACTTTTAAAGTTATTGTTGATACCATATTGGTTTTGTTGGCTCTCTTTTCCACTTACAGAGCTAGTTTACTGTTTTTCTTTGAAATAAATATTCAAAAACATTTAACCTACTGATGCCTCAATTAGTGTAATTTTATTGGTATCTATTTTTATTTTTGAAATTTACCAGTAGCTGCTGCATTTCCCACCCTCGGCTTATACTCGAGTCAATAAGTTTTCCCAGTTTTTTGTGGTAAAATTAGGTGCCTTGGCTTATATTCGGGTCGACTTATACTCGAGTATATACAATATATACAATATATACATATATACATATATACATATATATATATATATATATATATATATATATATATATATATATATATATATATATATATCTTTGGTTATTTGGGTTTTCTCCCACGTAAGATTGAAAGTATTTAGGCAACGTTTCGATGAAGTCTCATTCATCATCTTCAGGCTTGTGTCTTCGGCTCTGTGCTTCTCAGAGTTCACAGAGCCGAAGACACAAGCCTGAAGATGATGAATGAGACTTCATCAAAACATTGCTTAGATACTTCCAATCTTCTTACATGGGAGAAAACCCAAATAACCAAAGATCCACATACAAATACCCGCGAGAACCTCAGAAAACAAATATATATATATCTCATCTGCCATCATCAGGCTTCTGTATAGTGTTCATCACACAGACGAACACTATACAGAAACCTGATGATGGCAGATGAGATTCTGCTGAAACGTTGCTACAATTTTAAAAGCACCACTACTATGACGTGGGAAAATACCCGAACAAAGCTGAATGCCATATACATATACATATACATATACATATACATATACATATACATATACATATACATATACATATACATATACATATACATATATATGGCATTCAGCTTTGTTCGGGTATTTTCCCATGTCATTGTAGTTGTGCTTTTAAAGTTGTAGCAACGTTTCAGCAAAATCTTATCTGCCATCATCAGGCTTCTGTATAGTGTTCATCACAGAAGCCTGATGATGGCAGATGAGATTTTGCTGAAACGTTGCTACAACTTTAAAATCATAACTACAATGACGTGGGAAAATACCCGAACAAAGCTGAATGCCATACATGTAAGTATCCGCGAAAACTTAAGAATATATATATATGGATCTTTGGTTATTCGGGTTTTCTCCTGCGTAAGATTGGAAGTATCTAGGCAACGTTTCGATGAAGTCTCATTCATCATCTGAAGATGATGAATGAGACTTCATCGAAACGTTGCCTAGATACTTCCAATCTTACGCAGGAGAAAACCCGAATAACCAAAGATCCATATACAAATACCCGCGAGAACCTCAGAAAACACACACACATAATATAATATAATATAATATAATATAATATAATATAATATAATATAATATAATATAATATAATATAATATAATATAATATAATATAATATAATATAATATAATATAATATAATATAATATAATATAATATAATATAATATAATATAATATAATATAATATAAAACATCCTGTAGATAACAAATCATAAGATACATTAATAGTAGTCTGGGTGAAGGACAAATATGAGTTATGAAATTGTTATTTAGTAGATCAAACCAACTGTCCTTCTAAATAACAGATAGCCCACCCAGCAGAGAGTTATCTAGTTAGATATTCCAGACAACACAAGATTAAGAAGGATTAAAACTGGAAAACAAGTAATCCACCAATGAGTGGTTCCCTTCCTCTTTTAATAGAAGCATTATTTCACTGGATACTTCTGTGAAACAAAATTGAAAATTGTTTGCTGTGAGAAGGATTATATGTCCTTCTACTACCTGTCCTTCTGCTACTTCTTTATATGTATATAAAAATAAAATCAAGATTAAAATATTGGTTCCAAGAATATGTCAATATTTATAAGCAATATGAAACATATGTAAACATGCACATTGTAACTGTTCACAGTTTTATTTGTTAGCTTAAACAAGGAACAAGGTCAATGTTTTTCTATTTAGTTAAAAAAAAAAGCAGAAGTCTGGAAAGTAGCAATCAAGGCAAACATATTAGATGCCCTGAAGTGTTTATTCTTGTCCAAGTTATTTTCTCAGCACTTTTCTTTTAGCATTTAATCGGGAAAATCATCAAAGACTTTTTAACAAGTATTAATAAACAAAAAACATTATAAAAATGAATCAAAATGAATCATATAATTGTTGAAAATCTGAAGCAAATTACCTGAAAGATTTGACTTCAACTGAGGTCTTTGAACATTTCCATTCTCATGTTTTTTGTTTCTCCATTGGATAATTTTAAAGTTCAAATGTATTCAAATATATTTATCATTATTGTTTATAGACAAATACACTAATCTGGGAAAACAAAATTCAGGAGTGATTATCCATTCATCTATTCCACTTAAATATTGACCATTAAACAAGTCTACACTTTGGAAAATGTCTCATCATAAATTATTACCAACCTACATTTATTCAGCAGAACTTATTTTCAAATGATTATGCTTAGGGTTGGCTGTGCATGATATTGGAGTAAAACTTTCAGGGTTCCTGAACACCCTTCCTTTTGATGGTCTTTAGAAATCCTGCAACCAAATTTCAACCACCAATAAATGTAACATGATTATGGTCATTTTTTAAATGTAAGAAATTATAGGATACTATCACATATAGTAATAAAATCTATGGTTTGAAACATTTTACCCTATAGGTAATCTTTATGTCCATTCCTTTAGTAATCATTCAAAGTTATAAGAGAACTGGAAAAAGTGATTTGTGACTAATCGTCACACTTTGGAGTTTTTTTTAGCATCTCTGTGGTCATGTGATCAAAATGCAGGGGCTTGGCAACTGGCATGTATTTGTGACAACTGCAGCATCCTAAGGTCACATGAGCCCCATTGGCCACTTTTCCATGCAGCTTTTGACAAACAAAGTCAATGGTAAAGCCATATTCACTTAAGAAGCATGTGATTCACTTAATGACTGTCGTGACCATGGCAAAAAAGATAATAAAATCAAGTGCCACTCCTAACCCTAACCCAATGATGGAAATAAGTCAAGAACTACCTGTATCAATATGTGAACCTTGTTAAATGACCTGTTAAATGAACCATAAATAGTGTAGTGCTCTATTTTGTAATTGCTTTGTTATGTGTCATAACCCTGTCAGTAATCTAATATGTTACTTTTTCCCAAGTTATTGTGATATGTTACATTTCTGAAGCCCAATGATAGTCAAAGAACCATAAAGTAGTAAATAACTGATAATTCACCAAATAAATCACATTGAATATTTTTAATTTCTCTTTCTCGCTCTTCAGTCAATAGCACTGCATATAAAACAAAACTATGATTGACTGATTTTTCTCCAGGAATGAGGCTCTCTAATATTTATACATTCAAAAGAAAGCAGTAAGCTCCCTTTAGAAGATAAATGAAGGTAAATTCAAGAAAGCCCTGGAATTCTGAATAAATATAAAACTACATTTCTTCCCTGTACATCAAATATCATATTCTAGTATTTGTAAGATCAATGGAATTTCTACTGAGTTACCTTTAGAATTGTGTAATTAAGAAAAACTAAAGTACAATTTCAAACTATGAAAGCCAAGCATCAAAAGGATCGTTGTATCATAATTCAATACTTCATCAGAAAAACTTCCATGTGAAATGTTTCATTTTTCTTAATAAATCCATTAGAAATTGCAACATCTTTAGACAAATTTTTGTATATTGCTTAATTAACGTAACAGTTATCCTTTTTTCATTTACAACTAAATATTGGATGAACATCAAGATAGCAAAAATAATAATATCTCTATTAGTGTTGCATCCAAAATATTAATGAAACTATACTTTTTAATATTGAGGTAAATGCTATATTTCTTTGCATGTTGCTTTTTTTTGTAGAAGAGGAAAAATTTCCAGAAGCTTTTAAAAATCTCCTCCAATTGACTAGTACATTGGATTAAAAAAAAACCACATCTACAGTTATGCAGATTACTTTATACACAAAAAACCCTCAAATATTTGTTTAGATAATATGGTACTATACTATATTTACTCACTTAAGCTTGTTTAAGGTACATGTAAGTCCAAGCATTATCTGAAAAGCTTTCTATGTACATTTCTAATTACGCTCTTCTGGATACAGACTAATACTCAAACCAAACAAATTGCTGGGAACACCAACAAGATAATTTTGTTTCATGCATAATTATGCATTAAGATAAATGAATACATAGATCTTTGAAAATAATATCTTTTACAATATATCAGACAAATATATCATTGACTTACAATATTTAAACTGGTGCTGAAAAATTATTTTATGATGTCAAAAATAAAAAAAAAATATTTACTTTTATAGCAAAAGTTAGAGATAATATTTTGAATGTTTTCATGTGATTACTAATTTTTTTAATACATTGTTTTTTTTCAACATGTTCCATGTAACTGAATTTGTGCTTTAACTTCATTTTTCAAGCTATAAACCTAGCATTCTCCCAGTAACATAAAGAAAATTTAAGAGATTTCTTTAAATGCTTATTTTCTGATTATATAATCAAACAACTACCATTAACCTCCATGTTATATTTACAGTCCTGCTATACTAACTAGACTTATATGGATATTCTAATTCTAGTAAAGCAACCCTTTCTACTTTTACATTACCCATCGGATCTCTAATTGTGCAAGTCTTTAGAAATTATAGTAGTATCAAAATTATTCCATCCCAATGATTTTTCATTTACTTTTAATTTTCATATTCCATATGCCAGATGTATTAAATGGCATATTTTTATTTGTTCAATGGGAAGGATGATCCAGATTCTGATACATGACATAAAATGTCCAGTTTCAGAATAAGCCTTTGAAATTAGAATCTGCATGTTGGCTTCAATTATTAATAAATAAATAAAAATAAATCTTTTTAAAAAAAAAACACCTTTTTTTAAAGGTACAATATTATTTTGTTTTGACTTAAAATATGGTTACAGAATCATTTCATTGTTTTTGCAAGTACATTACAAGATAATTTTGAACAAAAAGCCATTATCCTGTGCCCTATGACACTTTTTTCTCCACATTTTCTGTATTTGCCTTTTTGTGTGCAAATATTCTCAGAAAACTTACACTAAAATCAGCCTTTGACTGATTTTAGCGGAAATGCTTAAATGAATTGTATATGGTAATTGATTCAAAGGATTTGTTTTATTTTCAAGGCACATATATTTTAAATATTCCAATATAAGAGAATACAGTAATATTTATAAAACTGGTGTATAAGTTTTAGCATGTTATCTACAACTAAAAAAGAAGAATTGAGCAAGTATAAATGCCGAAACATAAAATTAAGCAAGGTTTAAACAATACAGACTTCTTAAAAACTTAAAGACTTCAAATAAATATGCTTTGTAAAACTCTATTGTTTTTCATGCAACAGATTAAAACATCTATCGTTCTGGAAGAGATCCATTTTATTTATTTATAAGGGACATGGTTTTTTTTTAGCTATTTCATATTTCCCAAATGTTTTGTTTTCTACACCGATTGCAACATTATGAATGCATAGAAAGCATGCATACATATGGGGGAAATGCTACATTAATGAACCTTTTGGATATTTGTATTGGTAATGTGATATTGCATACTTCTTAACTCTGTAGAGGTTTTTGTTGAATCAATCAAATTCCTCTATGTAATTTGATAGTAATATAGTTTAGCCATAAAAACAACTTTTTTAATTAAAAGTACTCAAGACAAAGTAAGTGTGCACAAAATCAGAATGACTTAGTTTCAAAACACAATACCCGAATTTTGGTAAGTTATAGGTTATAGCACCAAAGTATATAAAATGATTGTGTTGATTGGCTTTCAAACAAAAACACAGTGGAGGAAAAATGGGGAAACTGTTGTTAAAATATATCAGTAATTCGGATCTAAATAAATATTAAAAGAAGAAAAATTAACAATTCCCATGCTAAGCAGGTTTCCAATGGATAATATTGGTCTATAGTTTATGGACAGACTTTTTTTCCTGTTCATTTGTGATTCCACTGGAAAGCTTTTCACCTAAATTTATACAGGGATTTCTTTTTATCACTTCCCATCTGATAGAAATCACTCAGCTAGATTTAATAAATAGCAGTAGGAGTTCATAAAAATGATGATGGACTAAAGATTGTTGAAAGGTTCATTTTTGTGTGTCTTTAATATATGTATCATATATGAGGCATGTTATTCTCCAGGAAAACAGAAACCATATTCTCAAAAGTTTTGACTTGTTTCCTTCAACTTTGTTCCAACAAGATGGATAAACCTAAGTACTGTATACATTTTATTTCAAATCACACCATAATAATGTACGGTGAATATACAATGTCAGCAAATCATAAATAATCCTGATGAAAAAAATGCAAGAGGAACTCTGAAGAAAAAATAGGTTTTCAAGAATCTAAACATTACAAATCTTGTCATAATTCCTGAAAATATTTAATGGAAGATCTGTCCAAAACATTTTTTTTTAAATCTCAAAGCTGCCACTTCAGTCATGTACCATCATCACTGCAACAAAAGCCTTGCACCTCCCCTTCCCTCCCCCCCTGGGAATACTGCTGAAGAATAACATCTATATCTGCATCTAGCCAACAACCTCAGTAATCCAGAAAGATGCAGATAAATCCAGAGCTACAAGCCATTGGGGAAAGGGAGGGAATACCTGATTTTGGAAATTGTTGAATGTGCAAGTCCTTCTTAGCCAAATGGTCGTTTATAGGAGAAGAAAAGTAAAGTCAGAAGACTGATGCTTGAAAATGAATTGCAATTAACTTCTTTATTGTGCAAGCCCTATTTTCACCCTCTCCCCTTTGTGGCTCTCGGGAGAAAAGAACAAAAACAAATCCGAAGCCGATTCTTTCGGGAGCTAATTCTATCTGTCAGCTGAAGCTAAGATTTTGCATACTGCTTTATTGGTAGTTTCCTTGCTTCGGACTCTGTTTTGGCCCTTACCGTCGAATAGTGGGCAGGTTTCCTCTTCCCTCTCCCCCCGACGCCCCTTTTCTGCCCCGCTTTCCATTTCACCCCACGACACCCACCAGCTGACTTATCCTCCAGGACAGAAAACCTAGGTGGGTGGAGGGCTTGTCGAAAGAGAGTGGGTGGAGATTGTCAGCTATCCACCCAGCCCAGTGATTTCAAGTCAGCAGGCAGTAGGGAAACCGCTTTTCGAGAAAGAAACATGTGCTCCCTTCACTGCCCTTTCGGGAGGCTACTTCGGTCTTCGCCCCTGGTTTTTCTCAGTCTACACAGTATTTCTCAAATTCGCTCCATATTATTTGATGTGGGTCCGTGTGTCTGTACGCGCCCGCGCGCACGCATGCACATATACTGCGCTCGCTCGCTCTCTGGCTTTCTCTCTTTCATACGCCCGCACACACCGAGACACAAACGGGATCCAAAGCCCCGCGAAGCACCAGGCGAAGGAATTGCAACCCAGCGCATCCTTACCTGGCAACCGGGGAAGCAAGGAGGCACTTGTCCTTCAGCGTTCCCGTCTGGGCGACGAGTAGGATTTGTCTTGTACTGCGCGGCTCTCCTGGGATGAGAGAATACAGGGATAGCCACACTCTCCTCCAAAAAGAGAGCAGGGGGAGGGGAGGGGGAGACGCGGAAAGTGTAGGGATGCGAGTAAGCTCTTCTCCGCGCCCCGAAAAGTCTTTGCACCCCCCTCCCACCCCTGCTCTCTACGAGCTGGCTTTGTATGTTGGGGGTGAAGTTTCAGCTGCTGCTGGCTGGGTGGCTAAGAGGAGGGAGAGAGAGAGAGAGAGAGAGAGAGAGAGAGAACGCGAGAGCCAATTTGGGGGGGGGGGGGGCAGAGTGGAGTCAGAGCATCACCGCTCTGCAGCTTCTCCAGGAATCCCTCCACAGAGAGGCAGAGCATCCTCGCCTTTCCCTGACGGTCCGATTGGCTTACAGGCGGGTCGGTGTCTCCAGCAGCCAATCAGATGCCTGGGATTACAGGTGGGCGTTGCTGAGGTACCATCGCCGAGCTCCCAGCTGCGTTGGCTCCCGTAATCTCGCTTCGCTGAACCATCCACTTACCCACCCACCTAAGCCCTTCTCTGCCACGCCGGACTGTTCTGGGAAGAGGGGGCTGGGGAGGGAGTTCCCTCGAATGACAATCAAGGACATCAAATCCGTCTTTGCAACTGACAAAGTGGCTATGTTTCCGCCCCCTCCCTTTCTCCACCCGAAGCTGTGCAATGCAAAGCAAAGCCAGTCGCCCGGGTGACCTGATTCTCTCCACGCCCCCTCCTTTTCCCTCGTAGAAATCTCAGGCAATTTACAGTCTGGCATTTACAAAGCAACAAAAGAAGAAACAGAAAGAGGGGGTCAGCAGCTCTTTGGGCGGCGTGTGCGTGTGGAAGTATAAAAGGGAAAAGAAAACCTGCCTCGTCTCTTTAAGTGCACTTGAATCCGATAACCTTTCTCAGCCTCGAGTGTGTGTTTCTGTGTGGACGGGTAAAATATGGCAGGTAAGGGATGGAGGGGAGCCTCGGTTTCCTTCACACAATGAGCTGCTCCCTCCTGGGCCGGACGTGGGGTTTTATATCCCACACCGATCCGCTCTCTGCAGAGACAACTGAGATTAATCTCAGTGTGAATTTCATGGACTATATGGTGTTCACTGTTAAAACAAAATAGAAACATCAATTTGCAGAGGGTTTTTTTAACAGCTGTGGGTCATTATGAACTGATGTTGTAATCGCTTCATGAAAGGTAATTCACAGCATATTCAGTTAAGCACACTTTTTTTCAGTTTTTTTGTTACAAATGTCCAATTCAAACGACTTTACCAAAAGCTCCAACATACATAAAAGTAAAATCCATATTTCAAAAAAGACTGAAGCATGTGAGAAAGATTATGTTATGCTCTATAACATCCACGTGGCATCTTGAAGATCTGAATTCAAGCTGCAGCCTCATTTCCTTCTACACCTAGTTCTTATCTATACAGATAGCCTATCTGTCAACCTCAGAAAACAAGGGGGGGGGTTGTATGTTCTGCCACAGCTTATTAAAAATAAAGAATAATTAAAGTTTTCTTTCTAAAACTGCCAATCAAATGTTGAATTTCACAATAAAAATATATCCCATAGCCCAATAGAATAGTATGTATACTGTTCAGTTTAAGGTACAACACTTCTCTGAGACGATTGGCATCATCTGTCTATCTGATAACTATTCTGCAAACTCCCTCCGCCCATAAAAATGGATAAGATGCTGTCCTAACACTAATAGTAATTGACCATCCAGTCAGTTCTGTAATCTGGATCCTCTATAGACTTCTGATGGATATTTTTCTTAGGGTTTGCTGCAAATACTGAGTTTAAAGCTTAAAAGCAATGTTATTTCTTTTAATACAACCATTCTTCATTCCAATATGACTAATCCATTTATGATTCCTTTAAAACAAAAATCTTGAGATTTGGGGCTGTGGAATTCCTTGCTACATTGTGTGGTAGTTGAATTGCATCATTCAGAAACATCCAAAAAAGGAGTACAAAATATCTTTTAAAAGCTGAGTATAGAATACTTTGTAGTCTAATTTCCTGAAATAGAAAGTTTTGCAAGAAGAAATGTTTATCTGCTGAAATAATTAGGTAACCCATTTTTTAAAGAATACCAGAGTCCATCAGAAGAAAGATACTGTATATCTATTTCAGTTGCATCACTCAGTACTGATATTAAAATTGATAAAAATAGATATCGGTACTACATTTTGATTTTAATTAAAAGACCAAGAGAGAAGATGGCATGGAAGGAGCAAACCTCAGAGTAATATTTTCTCCACCATAACTGACAAATTAATTGTTCTGTACAGTCATTAGCATACTTGCAAGCGCCGCGCTGTGATTGGCCAAAGTGCACAGTGATCTGATTGGCCGAGCGAGCCGCACTGATTGGCCCGCTGCGAATCCCCCGCGATTGGTGGAAACTAATCTCGGGAGATTCAAAGTGGTGCCATTGGCTGCGGCCACCACGGCCAGAGAATAAAAGCCGCTGTTTTTCCCCTTGAATCCGAAGCCGATCTCGGGATCCAATAAAGAGCTGAACTAAGTCACTGACTCCGAGTCTCCTTCCGCGATGGACACAACATTAATGATCAAGTTTAGAAGTGTCACAAAATTTTGTGCATTTGCTGTTGCAGTTAGTTCAAAGGATTGTATAATCACTATGTAGTACAGCTCCCTTACTTGACATTGTATGTCAGAATGCTAACCACTTTTATGTATAAGGGTTTTTTTTTATCATATATCAAGGATTCAGCTGTTTTAACACTATATCAGTTTTTAGATTAGCGTTTTAATATTTCAGTATGTATTTAAACAGTTAAATAATGTTGTAAGTAGTGTTTAAATAATCTTCTCTTTTAAGTATCTTAGATCTTCTGCAAGATTTTATTTTCATTCTTACAGTCTTTTAATTCTTTTCCCACTCAGTGCAATCTGCTTGTAAATCTTTAAGCATCTTTTTATTGAGCTATTTCTCATAAAATTTAAATATGATCATTGACCAGAATAAATTTACAATGGTCAAAATAAGATTGGAAAAAAATTGGAACAAAGTTTCTCTACCAGCTTTGTCTAAAATGATCTGTTTATACATAATGGAAGACCATATGTTTGTGGTCACAGCTTGCTTCCATATATTTAAGAGTTTTCAAATATTTTTTTAATCCCATACATAAATATCTCGCATTAGCAGAATAACTAAAACAAATATGACATCAATATCACCCAAACCCAAAGGGTGTTGTGTTCAGTATGTTGCTGTATAAGTTGTATTTAATCCATACAGTACTTGGAAATCCAATTGCAGGATGGTAAATGTGTGTTGTTCTTTCACAATTACGATACTACATCCCATATTTATGTATTTATTCACTTTATATGTAGCCATTCATACAAACTATGAGTGGCTAACCACAAGGAGAATGAGATCCTTCAATAACATAAGAAAAGCCTATTCTTATTATCACCAGATTTAATATCAACCCTATGTAAAAAAAGAAAATACACAAAACTATATACATTCACCAGATTCAAGACTTCAGTCACAGCATGCCCTCTTCCTGTGTTTGATGGAATAACCAGATTTTAACTATTCTCCTGAAATTCAAAAGGGAAAAAAGTGGGTTGAACCTCTGTAGGGAGAAAATTCCAAAGTACAGGAATAAATATTGAAAATGTCCATTGCTGAGGTCCTGAAATGATCTCTTGATCTCATAGATGTGACCCTGGAGGAATTGATCCTATCTGATTAGTTCAGATAGTGGCCCCTTTAGGTAAATGATGATAAATAATGATGAATAAAGCATAATAGGAAATAATCCATCTGTGATACTGGAAATTTGAATGCTTTGTAGATAACCTTGCTTCGATAAAAAGTGCATGAATTAACCATTAAACATAATATGTAAAATAGTGATTTGTGAACATGATTTACATCCCATGAGTCAAGATATATAAATCCCTGCTTTATAAAAATACTAGAAGAAAATAAGCAAAAGTATGAAGCAATTTGCACATTGTTTTCTGGGACTGCCTTGCAAATAAATATTGACTTGCTCCAGTTCTTATATCCTCAGTTCCCAAAATTCCCAGTCAACATTGCTGTAGGACAGGGGTCTCCAACCTTGGCTCCTGGAAGCCTGGCGGACTTCAACTCCCAGAATTCCACAGCCAGCTTTGCTGGCTGTGGAACTCTGGGAGTTGAAGTCCGCCAGGCTTCCAGGAGCCAAGGTTGGAGACCCCTGCTGTAGGAGAACCCAAACAGCTAGATGACATCACATTGGGAAGGTTGCCCAATTCTGGAAACAGTGAGTTCCACAGTAATCCCACCTTAGGCACAAAGCCAGCTGGATAACCTTGAGCCAGTCATTTTTTTCTCTGTCCTGGGGAAGAGGCAATGGCAAGCTATTTCTGAAAAACATTTCCAAGAAAACTGCAGAGACATGCCCAGGCAATCTCCAAGAATCAGAAATGGTTGAATCAAAGGGGAAAAAATGTTACTTGTTAATGAAGGGAATTGGAGACATACCAATGTTTCCTATCTTCTTGGGTATATGTAACTTAATGACTACATTTAAACATTTGCAAGATATTTCCAGTGAAAGTAAGGCAAAACCGCTGCAAAATGATGTATGCCTTATGTCATACAATTAAACCACTGTTACTATGTGTTCTAATTTCTAAATAGGAAACATTGCAGTCACTTTTTTTATCATGTATTGATAATTTTTTATTGGAACTGCGGTGTTGAGTGGCAAACCACAGAATAAAGGAACCAATATCACTAAGATAGAACATAATAAATGAATTATAAATGTATGCAATTATGGAGAATTATAGATATAAACAAAAATGTAGTGTTTGTTAACCTAATGATGCTTTCAAATGTATTTGTACCCTGTTTGATTCAGTAGTAGTATGATGACATATAAATGTCTTGCTGAGCTTCCTAACAAGCAGCATAAATATAGAATCTCTGTTGTGCCACAGAGAAAACCAGCACTATGGCCTAGTTTTCAGAAGTGTTTACTTTACACATGTCAAAATCAGGGGGCGGATGTTTCAGGTATTCAATATTTCAACCTAGTTTTAAAAGTGGAGACTAGATTAGTATAATTTCTTAGAAAAAAATTCAAGGTGAACCTATAATGGATATACCTTGATGATCAGAAAGGTTTGAAGTGCTGCTAGATTTATTCTGCTAAATTCTACAAAATACGTACATGTATTTATATGTATATGTAATCATACATGAATATACTTTGCACAGACATCAAAAACTTACATTCTCTTCTGATAAAAATGTTTTTTTATTTCAGTATGTCTATATTTCATAGTTATATATTTCTAGGTACTTTATAAATCAAATTATAAAAGACACAGCAACCATAAACATACTAATAGTGCTGAAAAATCAATAGCCCTCTGACTATTGGTTAATAAATAAAACACATCTTATGTTCTAGGTAAGATCAAGAAAGCTAGTCCATGATAAATACAAAATCTTGGAAACTGTAAGAGGAATACCTTATTTTCATGTAATGAGTTATTTAAGATGGATAATTTGGGTGATTTGAAATGCTTCTTCCAATGTTCCCCCCCCCCCCCCCACTGGGTTAAGTTTCTGTTTATAAATAAGCTGTGAACTGACTCATCCACTGCCCTGATTGTTTATATCTACTCTCTGTTTCCCAGCCCCCAATTTCTTTCCCAGCTTCCCATGGTCTCTCACTGCATAGATGTTAGTCTCTGAAAGCTTGTGTGGAAAAGCTGTGTTTTCACTGTTGTCTGAAAGGTGACTGAAGTCAAGATTGGCCACATCTTGGAGGGGAACAAATTCCGGAAAGCGGTCAAAAGCAATACAGAAGCACTGTTTTGGGGTTTCTAACCCTTTCCTGAATTGAGGGAAACAAGCTCCTTTGAAGCAGAATAGCCTGTAACAATAAACAGCAGTGTTGTGTTGGAATTGAAAGAAAGTACCACCACCAATATGCCTTTCTAGAGCATAGGTTTTGCCTTTTTTTTTTTTTTTTTTTGCAAAATGACAATTTCCCTGAAGTCCAAAGCAGAAAGTTTACCTCTTGGTAAGATTGACCTTATGAATTCTGTTGTCTATCTTTGTTTATTGGGCAATACATTTCCTGTCCGTGCTGGTAAAGATAAAAGCATATGTAAAATATCTCATTAGTGTTGTTGACAGCTAAAATCTAAGTTTACTTACAGCAAATTAATTTCCCTGTGCATAGATACATGAAACTGTATAGAATCCAAAAGAAATACCTTAATGAGTGACTGGGTGGGGAAGAACGGAGTCAGCAATGTCGGGCATGCATGCAATGTTGCACATGCATGATAAGGACTGACGTGGGGAGAGGAAGGGCGGGCGGACAGCGGCAGGGCCAGCCAGGGACATGATTTGCCAGTTCTCTGAACTGCACAGAATCATAACAACTGGTTCTATAGAACCAGTCCAATCTGGTAGAATCCCATCCCTGATTGGAACACTGTTATCATGTCATGCCTAGTCCTTCTTTTCTTTAAACTAGACTTATCCAATTCCAGCAACCATTCTTTATATGTTTTAGCCTCTAGTCCCCTAATGTTGCTGTTGTCTGCACTCTTTCTAAAGCTTCAACATCATTTTTACATTGTGGTGACCAAAACTGGATTCAGTATTCCAAGTGTGGCCTTACCAAGGCATTATAAAATGGTATTACCAGTGTTAAGCCTGGTTTCCCCAACCAGGGTTAGGGAGACAAGCTAAACAGAATGTGCAGCGTTAGTCAGATAGGCACACAGATAAATGAGTGAGCTAAGCTTGTATGTTTATTAACATACAGTAAAAATAACAGATACGCTTGTGCTATCAAAAATATAATTTATTCCATTATGAGTTCATAGCATAGTCAAAATAACAGTCCAATAGTCATGTATCATTTAGTCAGTCCATTCAGGGATATTCAGTTAGCAAAGTCCGTGCAGAATATCCTATGTCAATTCACTTACAAATCAGTCCTTTGTTTTCTCTCCCGTTCGAGCAATGCAGTTTTGATTCCAAGCAGTAATCAGGGATCATCAAAGCCAGAGAGAGAGCAAGCTGTCGTCTTGCTTCTTTTAAAGTGCTTTCACAACCACTCCCCTAATTACATTCCCATATTTAAAGTTGCAGACACTTTAACATATAAACTATGATTACATATTATTATTTACCTAAACCAGTTAGGGTAAACAATGTTATCCCTAACAACCACTTCACATGATTTTGATTCTAGCCCTCTGTTAATACAGCCTAGAACTTTGTTGGTTGTTTTGGCAGCTGTAGCACACTGCTGGCTCATATTTAAGTGATTGTCCACTAGGACTCCAAGATCTCTCTCACAATTACAACATCTCTCAGGATCTCTCAGGATATGTGGTTTCTACTGATACTTTAAATAAGCCTCTCTATTGATTTCTTTTCATATCTAATATCTTAAACTAGGGGTGTCAAACTCGTGGCCCACGTCACATGCTGGCCACACCCATCCTTGGTTTAGCAAAGGGGGAAAAGGTTGGTCACAAGTTTGACACCCCTGTCTTAGACCAAGAGAACCTTAAAAGGAGAAAAATAAAAACACAGTATAGTTTTATACTATTATTGTCTTCTAAACTTGAAGGAGATGCTGGCAGAATTGTTGTTTGCCAGAATTTCACCTACTCAGAGAAAAGTACATAACTTTCATATCTACTAATGAACGTATAGAAGGAAGGAACAGAAGGAGGGCGGGAGGAATTTATTTTACCATCCTTTGGGCTATAATGGGAAACTGAAGGACTCTAGTCATTTTTCCAGTTAAAAGAAAAAAAATGTCCATCCTTTTGGTTCTATAAGTGACTTGGTTTTGTTTTTTTGTTTTTTTTTTAAAAAAAGATGTCTAATTTTTCAGCAATCCCATGGTGAATGTTCCAGGATTTTATTGGTTCAGCAGCCTGGCGATATTCCCATTATTGTGCAAAATGGCAAATTGAAGGGGTAAAGGAAATGGAATGAAAATGAAGAAGAAACTTTATTGTACTGATTGAGCTAGCAGCAGTCATAAAAACAACATTCGAAGCTTAGCAGGAAAAGGTAGGCTTCCTTATGAGCTTGAAATTAATAGTGTTGTGAATGAATAATACCAATAAAGTTATCTTGAGCTTGAAGTCAAGTGCAGGGTTCTGGCCCTGCACTTCTGATTGGCTGTTAATGGCAGAATAGGATTGGTCCGTTCAGTAGCATCTGATTGGCCATTAACAGGCCATTCCCATTGGTTAACGGAGCTAGCGCTCCAGGATTGCTATTGGTTAAATAGTTAACAAGTTGCCTATATAAGGAAGGCTATAGCAGCCCTCCAGTTTGAGCTGTCACATTATGTAAATAAAGAGTTTGAAGTTCACTGTTTCTACCGGCTCGTCTCCATCATTCGCACCCATGCTCCAGACTTAACACTGGCGACGAGGGTGGGATTGGATGACATCAGAGCCAACTAAGACAACTAAGCATGTGGCTGAAGCACACAATGGCGGAACCATGTCCGGCGGCGTAGTACCACCCGCTCCGTTCGATCCAGCTCAAGAGGACTGGGAGTCCTACATGGACCGTTTTCAAATGTTTTTGGAAATGAATAATCTGAAGGATGCCACAACCGGGAAGAAACGGGCGGTATTCCTAATGCATTGCGGCCCGACGGTATTCAAAATGGCTAAGGCATTAGCGAAACTGGCTGAAGTGAAGGCCATGGACTGGGACGTCCTCGAACCACTACTAAGGGTTCACTGTGCACCTACCGTTCCAACGCTTGTAAGATGACACGAGTTCTATCAAAGAAACCAGCAGAAAGGAGAAAGCGTCGCCGATTTCATTGCAGACCACCGGAACTTGGGAGGCCTTTGCAATTTCACCGACCTAGAAGAGGCCTTGAGAGACAGAGTAGTCCTCGGGTTAGACGCTCTAAACGTACAGAGCAAAATAATGGCAAAGGGCGACATCATCCTTAAAGACGTCATAGCTGAAGCTACAGCAGCGGAGGCGACCAAGAAGTCGGCTGCCCAACTATGCCAAAATCGCGCTCCAACACACCAACTGGCCGGCGAAGTTTCACCTAATGCAGAAGGGCAGCTACAGATGGCCCACCATGAGGACCTCTCTTCGTCGTCAGACAGCGACGAAGAAGAGGTCCATCGCCTGTGGTCCAATCGGGACCGTTACCCGAAGTCCCAGCAACCGTGCGCTGGCTGTGGGGCCAACCATTAATGCTCCAATTGCAAATTCCGTAACACGCTCTGCCACGAGTGTGGGAAACAAGGCCACATCAGACGGGTCTGCAGAAGTCTCCTCGGACCCAGCCAGACCTCGAAGGATACCAATCTCCGTCAATCGACAGGGAATCACCCTGTAAGGTGAGAACCAGCAAACCACTCCTACAGAAACCGACCCGTGAATCGCCTAGCGAGATGGGAGGAGGCCCACCAAACATTCACTATTGGCCATGCCTCTTCACTAGATGCTAAGAAAATTCGGGTCAACGTGAACATTGAAAATCAGCCTTGTCAAATGGAAGTAGACTCGGGATCGTCTCTTTCAATGGTCTCATGGAAGACCCTCAAGCAACTCATCCCCACTATCTGACGCCAAGACCTTCAATTCCAATGGCTCGTGTTAAAGGACTACCAGGGGAACTGGATTCCAGTCGTAGGATCCAGTCGAGTCCGGGTTGCATTCAAGAATCGCACGGCGTACTTACCCCTGACGGTGATCGACAAGGACCGGCCTAGCTGTTAGGCCTGCAATGGTTCGCACCACTCGGCATTGAAGTGGCAGGCATTAACCGAATCGGTGGCAGTGACTGGGAGGAAGACTTCGCCCACGAATTCAGGGATGTCTTCGAGGAAAAGCTAGGCGAGTACAAGGGGACCCCGATATCCTTTAGCCTTAATCCAAAGATAGCTCCCATCCACCTTAAGCCTCTAAAGCCGAAAATCGACGAACAGCTTAATAAGTTGATAGCCCAGGGAGTTTTAAAGCCAACCGACCACTCCCCATGGGAAACACCAATTGTGACACCAATTAAGCCGGACGGCTCCATTTGAATTTGTGGGGACTACCGAGCCACCCTAAACCACACCCTGCAACAAAATCCATATCCGGTGCCGGTGGTGCAATACCTCCTCCATTCCCTGGGGGGCGGAAAAGTCTTCGCTAAACTAGACTTAGCTCAGGCTTATCAGCAACTGCCGGTTGATGAAAAAACGGCACAGGCACAGACTATCGTAACACACCGAGGTGCCTTTAAGTGTACGCGGCTTCAATTCAGAGTCAGTGTAGCCCCAGGGATCTTTCAGAGCCTAATGGAGAGACTATTGCAGGGGATCAAAGGCGTTGTCCCCTATTTTGACGATGTGCTCATTGCTGCCCCCACTCCAAAAATCTTACGGGATCGTTTAAGACTGGTTTTACGAAAATTCCAGGAAGCAGGTCTGAAAGTTAAAAAGAATAAGTGCAAACTGTGTACAGATTGTGTTGAATTCTTAGGATACTTAATTGACAGTCAGGGTGGTCACCCTACCGATAGCAAATTGAGAGAAATAAAAAATGCTCCCAGACCCCGGAACAAGACCGACCTCCAGGCGTTCTTAGGCCTCATCAATTTCTATAATGTATTCTTGCCGCACAAGGCGACTGTCGCTGAACCTTTACATCGCCTATTAGATAAAAAAGCAATTTCGGTATGGGGTCACAAAGAAGAGCAGATGTTCCATAATATAAAAAAACTACTGACTTCTGACGCCGTATTAATGCAGTACAATGAGACTTTGCTGTTAAACATTACATGTGATGCATCGCCTTTTGGAGTGGGCACCATTTTGAGCCATGTATTACCTAACGGTAGTGAAGCCCCTGCTGCTTACTTTTCAAAAACGCTCTCAAAAACCGAGCAAAATTACAGCCAGATCGATAAAGAAGCCCTGGCAATTGTATCAGCTGTTAAAAGATTCCATGAGTACGTGTACGGCCGGGTTTTTACCATTGTAACTGACCACAAACCATTGCTGGGGATCATTGCTGGGGACAAGCCAACTCCCTACATACTTTCTCCCAGGATGACCTGCTGGTCAGAATTCTTGGCTGCCTACAATTATCAGCTATAATATCGTCCCGGTAAAGCCATTCCCCACGCCGACGCATTGAGCCATGCACTGCTCCCTGAAACTATCAACGATCCTGCACCAACAATTACAGCGTTGCAGATCGAGACTCTCCATACGCCGCCATTAACTGCCTGTGACATCGCGAGAGAAACAAAACACGACCCCATCTTAGCACGAGTCCTCACAGGGGTGGAACGTGGATGGCCATTGGACCAAGTACCAGATGACTTTGCACCATTCAAAAGTCATCAAACAGAGTTGTTCTCGCAGAAGGGCTGTGTCATCTGGGGCTATAGAGTCGTTATCCCAGAACGACTCCAACAGACATTGCTAAGAACCTTGCACGATGGCCACCCTGGCATTGTGCGCATGAAGGGCCTCGCACGAAGCTACGCGTGGTGGCCAGGCATCAACAGACAAATCGAATCGTGGGTTAAAACTTGCAAGAGATGCCAAGAAGTAAGCAATGCTCCACCAAAGGCAACCCCAACCGAATGGGAGATGCCGCGGGGACCCTGGTCCCGCATCCATCTGGACTTTGCTGGGCCGACCAAAGGCCACACATTTTTGCTAACCGTCAACGCCTACTCGAATTGGCTCGAAATTCACCGAATGAGCAACACGACCACTGAAGCGGTCATCAAAAGACTGGAAAGACTGTTTGCAACCCACGGATTACCAGACGTTCTGGTATCCAACAACGGGCCCCAATTTACCGCACTGTCTTTTGAGCAGTACCTGGCTGACCGCAGTATCCGACATGCGCTCACTTTGCCTGTGCACACTGTGGCCAACGGTAGGGCTGAGCGCATGGTACAATTCGTCAAAAGGACTCTTCAAAAGATAGACTACGACAACATCGACGAGAAAATCAACCGGATCCTTTTCCTACAGCACATCACACCTCACAGCGTCACCAACAAAACTCCCGCCGAGCTGCTAATGGGACGAAAACTCCGCTCCCACCTCGATCGGTTACACCCAGCCTACGACCCGGAAAAGCCATTCAGATCCAGCGGCCAATGCCGTACCTTCTAGGTAGGCGATTTAGTATTCACTAAAAACTTATCGGGCGATCCGCTGTGGGTAGAAGCGACTGTAATCCGCATAACCGGCCCAAGATCATACCTCGTTCAGTGCCCTGATGATAGACTTTGGAAGCGCCACATAGATCAACTACGATCGCGGCTACCATCACAAAATTCCAAACTCCCTTATGACCAAACTGAGGGGGGGGAGATACAGAGGAAAACTAATTGCAACTAGAGGAAAATCTTTTTGAAGAGACTGATAACGGAACTGAAACGCAGGAACAGGAACCGGGGACCAGAGTGAGTTCCCCTCAGGGAGTGGCCAGTGATATTGGTGACAACAGGAACACGAACTCGGAACCAGAGGCACCCCTACAATTAAACAACGATCTACCTCAGCAGAAGTGCAGCCAAACGCCAGGCACTTTGCAAAAATCGAAAAGACTAATAAAACAGCCATCCTACCTTAAGGACTATGTAACCGCACCCTGTGGGCAGAAGCCAGGGGAAAGGGGTGTTGTGAATGAATAATACCAATAAAGTTATCTTGAGCTTGAAGTCAAGTGCAGGGTTCTGGCCCTGCACTTCTGATTGGCTGTTAATGGCAGGATCGGATTGGTCCATTCAGGAGCATCTGATTGGCCATTAATAGGCCATTCCCATTGGTTAACGGAGCTAGCGCTCCAGGATTGCTATTGGTTGAATTATTAACAAGTTGCCTATATAAGGAAGGCTATAGCAGCCCTCCAGTTTGAGCTGTCACATTATGTAAATAAAGAGTTTGAAGTTCACTGTTTCTACCGGCTCGTCTCCATCATTCACACCCATGCTCCAGACTTAACAAATAGAGAGTGATGTTATACACTGCTCCCCCTGAGAAACAGTTAATAGTCATATTTGCAATGCAGCAGACTGATTCTGTGAATCAGCCCAGAGATTTAACCATAAAAATAACAATGGTCTAAAGTTCCTGAGTCCAAATTCTCAGAGATTGTTCAGTTTTGGGGTTAAGATTCCAAGCATTGGAATTCTTGAATCCTAACTTTTCTTTAATTGGCCTGCAGATAAACAAGCAGAATGTTAATTGGTTTATTGCCTTATGCAGATTTTTTTTATGCTGAAAAATGTGGCCATGACATGATTACTACCAAATGTTCTATGCAGGGCTACCTTTGAAGACTATGCAGAAATAACAGCCAGTACAAAATATAGCTATTACAGGTAATGCTCGACTTGTGACTACAATTGAGCCTGGAATTTCCATTGCTAAGCAAGACAGCTGTTAAGTGAATTTGCCCCACTTTATGACCTTTCTTGCCACAGTTGCTTAGTGAATCATGCCAGTTGTTGTTACCAACATGGTTGTTAAGTGAATCTGATTTCCCCATTGACTTTGCTAGTCAGATAATTACAAAAGGTGATCACATGATCCAGGACACTGCAACTAGCATAAATACCTGCTAGTTGCCAAATATCTGAATGTTAATCACGTGACCAACATGGGATTGCTACAACAATCATAAATGTGAAAAACAATCATAAGTCACTGTTTTCAGTGCCATTACAACTTTGAACAGTCACTAAACAGTTATAAGTGGAGAATCACCTGTAGTTTAATAATTAGCTTAAGTAATAAGCATCATATATTGCCTGCATTTAAAGAACTGCAATGTTAGCTTGTTTTCAGGTTCAATTTTGAATGGTTATTTTAATATTTAAAACTCTGGATAGATTGGGATTGAAATATATTAGATTGAGGGGCAGTTTTCAAGGCATTTCTTAAGATACACTGGGAGCATACCTCTGAAAATTAGGCTTTTTAATTGAATTGAATATTTTGAATCCCAGTTTCCAATCTAAATATGGATTCTCAGAGCAACTCAGAGAAATAAATTATCCCTCAAAACAAAACACTTCTCCATACACGTACATACTTACTTATTTTCCTGAAGTAACTATCTACAATTGTTGGGGGTAAGATTAAATTGGCTTGAAATACTTGTGTGGGAAAATGTATAATTCTTTTACTTGGTGTGACCATTTTAGGAAAAATGATCTGATTCTACTCCAAAACTGTTGCTTTTCCCAAGGTGAACAAATTCTAATGCTTTGTTTTCTACATAGTTCTTAGACCTTCTGATGGTTATATTTAGTTTTGTTTCACAGCTTGGATGCCTGAAAGCTGAGATGCTTGCTTATCACATAAGAGCAGCGTGATTAGCTTTCAGGTGAAGAAGAAAAATTGCAGCAGAGATAGTGCTCTTTTCTTTCTGGAGTTTAGACAAATTGATATTTTCTCATAGAATTAAAATGCCGCATAGCTTCCCACAACTACCCCCTTCCTATTCCATTAATGAAAGTGTAAAGCCATTTTGTTTTCTTTAGGACTATCTCCAAAGAAATTATTTGCCAACTGTTCATACAGTAAAACTGCAGGAAAGGAAGCAAAAAAGCCCCCACCACATTTTAAAGTGATAAGTATTACTCTGTTAGCTGGAATTAATCTGAGCATGCTCCCTCCAAAGCTTACTTTCATTGTTGCATTCACCATTTAGATAGCTTGATTTGATTTGGTCTGATGGGATGAATGTAACAGTAGAAAATAAAAGCCTGGAATATTTAGTTGCTTTTAATGTTTAAAATCCGTTAGCTATATAAAAGTGCATTTATAGGTGTGTAACTACCCTTTACAAGTAAAAAGATAGGTTATGAAATATATGATTTTTATTCAAGATTTGAATTTGAGAAAATAATACATGATATGTTTAGGTTTTTTATAATGTTTTGCCTATCTCCAATTACTGAGTTGGCTTAAAGACCTGGCTCTGCCATTTGGCCTGGGGCTCCAAAGGAAGGAGGGGTTTCACATTGCAGATGATTAGTAGATTAACAACAGATCCCACTCCTTCCCATCATACTCTTTAGCTAGGCTACTTTTTTAAATAGTATTTATTTATATTGTTACATTTTATGCAATTTTATTTTTTTAACATTGTAAGCTGTCCAGAGTTACTGTGGGATAACATGAGTGGCTTATAAATTTTACAAATTAAAGAAAAAAAATCATGTGGCATTCCACTTTAACCTTTAACCCAGGAATCAATCCTGCTAATACATATGAGTAACACTGATAGTAAAAACTCCTTAGCAGAAACAAATATAACTGTGCTATCCTTTATAACCTTGAGAGTTCCTTATATCATAAAAAGATTGGTCACAGTTCAAAGAATCATTTAAAAAATGTCCTGTGTAAGTGACGTATCCATTTCTTTGACAACAAAACAGTTTTTAAAAAGGAATGGCATTCTAGCACTCATTAATTTTGCTTCTGCCACTTCAAAAAATCTGGGAACATTTTACATTTGGTCATTTTCACAGTACATCTTTGAACTGTAGGGAATCATGCTGTGATCTGATTCATGCATAACAGTAATCAAAGATTTATTTAGTCTAATTGTGTGTTATTTGACCTCTGGAACCAACACCAGGCAATGAACCTTGATTATTTTGTGGTGAATCCTGGTTAGAAGTCACAGCTTAAAGTTGCTTTAAATATATTAACTTGTTAAAAATCTGTAACCAGGTCATCTTTATTTGAACTTGGAATTCAGGTTTATATCTAATTTATTTGTGTGTTTCATTCAAGTCTTTCACCAGTCAGAGGAAGGAAAGCAAATTATAAAAGGACGATGCTATAAAAGGAAAATGTTCATATTCAAGTATTAAATTCTCTTGCTTTTATCTCCAGTCTCTTAATCTCTCCTTGTTTTTCTTGGCTATGGTTTTTTTCCCCCTCTGCACAAAGGCAGAAATAGGAATTTGATCTTCAAACACCAAACTTGTCCATGAAAAGCAAATGATACACATACCACACAAAATATAATCCCAATACAAATTGACAAAAGAAACCAACTATAATCACAAATGCAAAGAAAAAAATGTACAACTCACCAAAATATTACATAGATTTCTTTAAAAATATTACCATGAAATATCGGCTCATTGAAAAGGAAATCAGTGAATAAAACATACAATATCTTTTTAAAAATAATCCAGAAATACTCCCACTTTTTTTTCTTCCATTCACTTATGTCTTATTCTAGGATTAAACCTGATTAATTCCCTGCAGTTTTCTTGGCAAGGTTTTCCAGAACTGGTTTGCCATTGTCTCCTTCCTAGGGCTGAGAGAAAGTGAGTTGCCTAAAGTTACCTAACTGATTTTGTGCCTAACATGGGACTAGAATTAATGGTCTCCCAGTTTCTAGCCTGCTGCCTTAATCACTATACCATGCTAGCTCTCACTCATCTACCTCACAAGTATCAGTCACATGGGCAAATCTGACTTTGTGGATGTGAAATAGCTGTTTTTAGATTGCAGGTATATCATTACTTGGTAATATCAATAAAGGAGATTTGGAGAAATAGGGTTGTTCAATTGGCAGGATTATATATACTTATTTCTTGCTTACTTTGCATGTACTTGCTTGGAATGGTCCTGTAGTTAAGATATAATTTTGAAAATTATTGCTCAAGTTTTTTGCAAACAATTTATTTAATATGCTCAAAATCAAATTAGAATCTGTAATCATGCAATGTGCCAACTCTAAACTATATAGTACATGTGTACTACTGTGGTGGTCTCCCATGGAAAGAATGAGACACAGGCTGGTGTACTTGGGATGGGAGCCCAGAATAAAATTCCAGTGCTTCCTTTTATTGAGATTTTTGTGCATAGTAAGCAATTACATTGTGGATTAATAATTAGATATAGTACAGGCTTGTTTGCAGTTGTCTAAGCTGCCTCTTTGTTTGTATTTGTTCTTATTGTTCTCTTTTCTTTGTACTATCTTAGTGACCTTTAGACAGACATGAATGTATAAGGCATTATATTAATCATTGCTCAAGCTCAGGCCAAAGTTTATTCCCACATACTACGACTACACATCAGTCTGTTATTGCTGCTCGCACATTGGACACCATTAAAATACTAGCATAAAAAAGGGAGAAAAAATGCAACAGAACTGATATTAGTTTGTTCAACAAATCTTAAAAATCTGTGCAGGTGGACTATGTGTAAATACATTTCAAATGAACTTGAACAACAACTTTTCAGAACTAGTATGGCTCAAGGTTGACTGGGCCTTCCATCCTTCCGAGGTTGGTAAAATGAGGACCCAGATTGTTGGGGGCAGTATGGTGACTCTTTAAACTGCTTAGACAGGACTGAAAAGCACTGTAAAGTGGTATACAAGTCTAAGGCAATTGCTTTTGCTAAGCTATTGCTATCAAATAAGAGGGATTTACATTTTTATTTTATGTTGCAATTTAAACTTGCTTTCATGTGTCTTATTCATCTCAGACTTAAAACTATTTTGGAATAATTTATCTTCTTGAAGTAAATCTCCCCTTTGCAAAAAGCTTTCTAGACAATACGGTATTCCAGAATGAACCATTCGGAAAAGATATGCTTTATATTTAAAAGATACAGCATTTCTTGGGAGCATGCAAATAAATAATACTCACGCTACTAAGTGTGATTTTTATTTAATACATCCAAAGTATCTCAAAGCAGTGTATATATTCTTTTAAAAGAATTAAATTATTGAAATATAAAGCATATATTTTCAAAATTTAAACACTAAGATATAATATTCATGATTTTTAAAAGTGAACTGAAAATATATTGTGAAAATAGCATATCACAGGCTACCAAAATGCAGAGCAAAGATCATTCCAGATAATGAACATGCTTCAAATATCTCCAAAGGACACAAACAATACATTTTAGAGGAAAAATGGAGAGCCCACACAACCTAGCCCTTTTATTGCTCTTGTTATTTTCAATACATACATAGAGAAACTCTATGCATATTGCTGCTCCCTACATAATTTCCATTCATGTTTGTATTATTTACATTCATCTATTCACATTTAGCATTGGTATGACTTTTTTAGTGGTACTATTTTCAAGTCAGTTTTTCTTCGGTTGACTGACACAAATTTTTCCAATTTTCATGCCAAAAGTTTTGTATGTGGTTTGCCATTGCCTCCTTCCTTGTTTTGAGAGAAGATGACTGACCCATAATCACCCAGATAGCTATGTATCTAAGACAGCACCAGAATTTACAGTCTCCCACTGTTTAAACTTGTGCCTTTAACAGCTACACCAGATTGACTTTCTGATATAATAATACTGTATTATATGACTTAATAGAGAGCCATTAACACCCCAGTCTACATCTAAAAAGCTACATACAACAGCCACCATATAACAGCCTAGAGCAAACAGAGAAGTTCCCTGAGGCTGGGCTCCAGCATGAGTCTAAAAGGTGGATAAAAGATAAAACTTCTGGTCCTGGTAACCAATTCAAATTGGATCCTGCAACTTTACCCTGGGATATATCCATTTGCCTTCATTCATGAAAAATGGTCGGCACTCTGTTGGTTCAAGCCTGGCTCCCTAAGATGGATTGAGCTCCTGTTGCTCACTCCCGGCTGTTGCCCACTCAGTAGTTCAAAACCATATTGCAAGGAGATAGATGGGTAGCACTTCAGTGTGAAAAATCTTAACTGTTTTTATGTGTGCAAGAAAGCAGAAGCTGGACCTGGATCTGGCCAGATGCAAGGTAACATGACTTGAGATGAGGCAAGGTGAGGCTGGCTGAGGAGCTGGAAGAGCCAGCAATCAGAGAGTAGCTAGTTAGCTGTTAACCTGCCTCTTTAGTGCACCAAGGCATGCAAGTGCTGAACAGAATGAACTAGCAATTTGGGCTGTCGGGACTGCATTGTGTCTAGCATTTGTAGGTTTCCATTGTATGCCTTACACTAAATAAATAATAATTGATTTCAGTGGGACTATAGTATGAGTAATAGCCTAGAGCAGAACTGCTAGCTCTAACCTATATTTTCTACCAGGAAGATGTGTATACCTTGTATCAGTGGTGGGATTCAAATAATTTAACAACCGGTTCTCTGCTCTAATGATTTTGTCCAACAACCAGTTTACCAAACTGCTCAGAAAGTTAACAACCAGTTATCCCGAAGAGGTATGAACTGGATGAATCACACTGCTGCCTTGTATGTATAGGAATATAACATGAATCAATTCAGTTGTCATGTATCAATTTAGTTTTGGAATTCAACATTATAGTTTAATGTGCCCACCTATTTCATATATTGTTTTACCTATACATTCTGAACTTCAGAATTGCCACATAATGTTCTACCCTTAACTTCCACATCTATCAGACATTGATTGAGGAGAATCCAGAGAATTGCAAAAATATTTGCAAGCAGCTAAAGTTATATGGTAAATTATTTGAGAATACAAGAAATATCTCACAATTAAGATATTAAAAACACACCTGAAAATAAGTTTTAAGACCTCAGCTTTAAGACTTCAGCATGAATTGGTCATTTCTGACGAATAAATGTGTTATGTTCTGTGCGTGGCGCAAGAAGTGGAGATGAATCGATGAACAGTGAACTTCAACTCTTTATTTAACATGGTGCAACAGCTCTCTTAACGGCAACAACAGCCCCCTTTATATAGGCAAGCTCTTGGGTATTTAGCCAATGAAAACACAGGAACGTTAGCTCTTTTAACCAATGAGAAGGGCTCGTTAATAGCCAATCAGATTCTCCTGAATGGACCAATCCGATATCGCTATTATCGGCCAATCAGAACTTCAGGGCCAGAACCCTGCACTTTACTTTAAGGTTTCAACAATCTTTATTCAAGCACTTTTATTAATTCACAACACCCCTTCCCCCCGGGTTCCGTTTAAGGGGTGTGGTCACGTAGTCTTTGAGGTAGGCCGGTTATTTTGATTGTCTATTTGATTTACGTTGTCCTCCCGGTATTTGTCTAGAGTCTTGTTGGGGTAAGACGTTATCTCGTGAACAAGGTGCCTCTGGTTCTGTATCTAAACTTCCGTAACCACTAATGTCCTCGGTATCCATTTGAGGTGAATTTACCCCTGTCCCCGATCCTTCTTCACCTGTTGTGTCTGAGCGGTCATTTCTTCCGCTTGTGCTTTCCGCCATTCCAAACTCAGCCTCCTCGGCGTCTCCTCCCCCCTCATTTTGGAAATCACCGGAATCGCAGACCCCAGACTGTAGCCTTGAACGCAGTTGATCAATATGGCGCTTCTATATTCTATCATTGCGACATTTCACTCGGTACGATCTGGGTCCGGTTACTTGGATTACAGTTGCCTCGACCCACAATGGGTTGCCATAAAAGTTTCTCGCGAAAACCAAGTCGCCTACCTGGAAGTTATGGCATTTCCCGCTGGATCTGTGTGGTTTTTCAGGTTCGTACGATGGATGTAGTCGGTCAAGGTGGGAGCGGAGTTTTCATCCCATCAATCACTCAGCGGGAGTTTTGTTGGTGACGCTGTGTGGAGTGATGTGCTGCAAAAGGAGTATCCGGTTAATCTTGTCTTCGATATTGCCATAGTCAATTTTATGTAGAGTTCTTTTGACGAATTGTACCATGCGCTCGGCCCTTCCATTGGCTGCAGGATGCACCGGTGAAGTTAGCGCATGGCGAATACCGCGGTCCGCCAGATACTGTTCAAAAGAAAGCGCGGTAAACTGGGGCCCGTTGTCGGATACCAGAACGTCCGGTAGTCCGTGTGTTGCAAATAACCTGTCCAATTTCCTGATGACTGATTCGGTTGTTGTATTTTTCATCTCATGGATTTCGAGCCAGTTCGAGTAGGCATCCACTGTAAATAAAAATGTGTGTCCATTCATAGGTCCTGCAAAGTCCAGATGAATACGGGATCATGGTCCCCTGGGTGTTTCCCACTCTGTTGGGGTTGCTTTCAGTGGGGCATTGCTGACTTCCTGGCATTTGTGACAAGTCTTTACCCAGGCTTTGATCTGCTTGTCTATGCCCAGCCACCACGCATAGCTTCGTGCAAGTGCTTTCATGGCACGATGCCGGGGTGGCCATCATGCAAGGTTCTCAGTACCGCTTGCTATAATTGCTCTGGCACAACAACTCTATCGCCCCAAATGATACAGCCCTTCTGGGAAAACATTTCTGTCTGTCGACTTTTGAAGGGAATGTAGTTGTCAGGGATTTGGTCCAATGGCCATCCACGCTCTATCCAGCTGAGGACACGTGCTAAAATGGGATCGCGTTTCATTTCAATCACGATATTGTGAGCTGTCAGTGGCGGTTTTTGGAGTGTCTCGATCTGCAGTGTTGTGACGGTCAGAGCAGGGTGGTTAATGATTTCTGGAAGTGGTGCATGGCTCAATGCGTCAGCGTGGGGAATGGCTTTCGCCGGGCGGTGTTGCAACTTATAATTATAGGCAGCCAAGAATTCTGACCAGCGAGTCATTCTGGAAGATAATATATAAGGGGTTGGTTTATCTCCTGCTATTATTCCCAGTAAAGGTTTGTGGTCAGTTATTATAGTGAAAGCTCGCCCATAAATATATTCATGAAATCGTTTAACAGCAGATACAATAGCAAGAGCTTCCTTATTGATTTGACTGTAATTGCGTTCTGCTTTTGATAGCATTTTTGAAAAATAGGCAACAGGGGCTTCACTTCCGTTGGGTAAAACGTGGCTCAAAATGGTGCCCACTCTGAATGGTGATGCATCACATGTAACCGTTAAAGGCAAAGTCTCATTAAACTGCATCAAAACAGTGTCGGAGGTCAATAGGCTTTTTTCTTGTCGAAACGCATGTTCCTCCCGGTGCCCCCAAACCCAGGTTGCTTTTTTGTCCAATAAATGATGTAGGGGTTCGGCTACGGTTGCTTTGTGAGGCAGAAAGACATTATAAAAATTGATAAGGCCTAGGAAAGCTTGGAGATCAGCCTTATTGTGGGGTTTTGGGGTGTTTTTGATTGCCCTAAGTTTGCTATCGATGGGGTGAATGCCTTGTTTATCTATTAAATATCCTAAAAATTCTACTCGATCCGTATATAGTTGAGACTTGTTTTTTTTAACTTTAAGACCCGAGTCTTTAAATCTCTGAAGAACCAACCCCAGGCGCTCCCTTAGTATTTCTTGAGTCGGAGCAGCAATTAAAACATCATCAAAATAGGGGACAACACCTTTTATCCCTTGCAATAGTCTTTCCATCAAACTTTGAAAGATTCCCGGGGCCACGCTTACTCCGAATTGGAGTCGGTTACATTTAAATGCACCTCGGTGCGTAACGATCGTTTGGGCCTCTGCCGTTTTTTGTCTACAGGCAGTTGTTGGTATGCCTGGGCTAGATCTAGTTTAGCAAAGACTTTTCCGCCCCCCCAGGGTATGGAGAAGGTGTTGCACCACCGGTACCGAGTAAGCATTTTGCTGCAGGGCGTGATTCAGGGTGGCTCGATAGTCCCCACAAATTCTTAATGATCCATCCGGCTTGATGGGTGTCATGATTGGGGTTTCCCAGGGAGAATGGTCGGTTGGTTCTAACACCCCCTGGGCTATTAATTTATCAAGCTGCTCGTCAATCTTTGGTTTAAGGGCAAATGGAACTCGACAAGGCTTAAGGTGGATGGGAGCTATTTCGGGGTTGAGGTTAAATGATATCAGGGTCCCCTTGTACTCACCTAGTTTATCTGCAAAGACATCCTGGAATTCTTGGATGAGAGCCTCTTCCCAGTTGTTGCTGCTGGTTCAGTGAATGCCGGCTACTTCAATTCCAAGTGGAGCGAACCATTGGAGGCCTAACAAGCTAGGTCGATCCCTGTCGACTACAGTCAAGGGTAGAGGTGCGGTACGATTTTTAAATGAGACACGGATTTGGCTGGATCCAATGACTGGAATTCGATTTCCCTGGTAATCTTTGAGTATGACTCTTTGGAATCGGAGGTCTTGTTGCTGGATGGTAGGGATGAGTTGCTTGAGGGTCTTCCAGAAAACCATCGAGAGAGACAATCCTGAATTGACTTCCATCATACAAGGCTGGTTTTCGATAGCCACCTTCACCCGGATCTTCTTGGCATCCAGTGATGAGGCATGACCAATTGTAATGGTTTGGTGCACCTCTTCTCGCTTCGTTGAGTGGTTTAGGGGTTTGTTTCTGTCGGAGTGGTTGTTCAGGATTGGTGGTTCAAGGGTTCTCGCTTTACAGGATGGCTTCCTGTAGATTGGCAATAGTTAGCCCCCCTTGGGGGCTGGCTGGGTCCTTGTTTGCTTCTACAGACCCGTCCGATGTGGCCTCTTTTCCTGCACACATGGCAGAGCACGTCGAGGAATTTGCAGTCTGATCGGGGGTGGTTTGCCCCACAACCAGCGCATTGGTACTGCGATCTCTAGCGTTGGTCTCGTTCAGACTGGAGCCGGTTGACCTCTTCTTTATCGCTTTCCGATGACGATTCGAGGTCCTCGTGGTGGGCTGTCATTGCCGGTTCTTCTAAGTGAGGTGAAACTTTGCTGGCGAGTTGGTGAAATGGAGCGTGGGTGTGGCGCATTCGGGCAGCCGACTTCCTGGTTGCTTCTGCTACAGTGGCATCAGCGATGGCATCTGTAAGGCTAATGTCGCCTTTTGCCATCAGCTTACTCTGCATGCCTGGTAAATCTAATCCCAGAACTATTCGGTCTCTCAGGGCTTATTTGAGGTCGGCAAACCCGCATAGGCCTCCCAGATTCCGGAGATCAGCTATGAAATCTGCAACACTTTCGCCCTTCCACTGATCTCTCTGGTAAAATTCATGCCTTCTCATGAGCGTTGGTATGGTCGGTGCATAGTGGGCCCTTAGCAGGGGTTCGAGGACGTCCCAGTCCATGGACTTCACTTCTGCCGATTTCCCTAGTGCCTTGGCCATCTTGAATACAGTCGGTCCGCAATGAGTTAGGAATACCGCCCGTTTCTTTCCGGTAGTGGCATCCTTCAAATTGTTGGTCTCCAGAAACATCTGGAAGCGATCCATATATGAGTCCCAGTCTTCTTGTGCCTGGTCGAATGGAGCGGGTGGTATGACGCTGCCGGACATGGTTCCACCGTTGGTGCATTTCAGCCATGTGCTCAGTTATCGCTCTGTAGTGTTCAGTCAACTCTGACGTGTCCACATCCCACCCTCGTCGCCAGTGTTAAGTTCTGTGTGTGGCGCAAGAAGTGGAGACGAATCGATGAACAGTGAACTTCAACTCTTTATTTAACATGGTGCAGCAGCTCTCTTAACGGCCACAATAGCCCCCTTTATATAGGCAAGCTCTTGGGTATTTAGCCAATGAAAACACAGGAATGTTAGCTCTTTTAACCAATGAGAAGGGCTCGTTAATAGCCAATCAGATTCTCCTGAACGGACCAATCCGATATCGCTATTATCGGCCAATCAGAAGTGCAGGGCCAGAACCCTGCACTTTACTTTAAGGTTTCAACAATCTTTATTCAAGCACTTTTATTAATTCACAACAAAATGCATTTGCAAAGATCACCTTTTCCAAACTTACTTACTTATTTTATTTATTTTATTTGTTAAGATCTCCCAATTCCAAAAAGATTCTGGACAGCTTACAAAATGTCTTATTTTGAATCTGTGGGCATGGGTATGCATGCATTTGCTTGCCTTTTATTCAAAGCCTTCGATTACATTTTTCATATTTGGGAATAAAATATATCCACATTGTATAAAAGTCTGTGGAGTTAATACAATATCAAAACCTAAAGCTACTGAGTCTCAAAAGAGAGAAAAAGAAAATATATTGAATCTGATATTATATTTATGTTATTTTTCTTATCCAAAGTGACTCATTGTTTTAAAAAGAAATGATCTACTTTTCATATCTGAACTTACATATAACTGGTACAAGCATTTCAAAATAGTAAGTACTCTGTCTTTAACAATAAGCCAAATGTCATTCACTGCTTTAATATATGCTGCTTAAGTTCTTATTATATGCTAACCTAGTTGGCTACTAATCCAGTGATAATTCTGTTAGCACACAATCTTATTAACCCGGTCAAGAACTATCATTTTGGAAAATTTAAGCAGTGTGCATCTTATGTTTTCCACTTCTCTACACTTCTGCCTGCCTGATTTTAACAGAGGACTGGGTTTTTGGATGCTTACAACATGAAGTTACTTAGACTGAACATTGCTCTGATACATTTTGGGACTAAAAGTGACATCTCATATTCCAGTACTGACTAGACTAGAAGAATGCATACTGATATTTTAGATACCTAGTTACATGTTATATGAATATATCTGCTGGTTATTTTTTTAACTGCAGTTATTGAATTTTATAATCCAGTATACTATTGCCAATTTTATAATGCTGTAACTGTTTTGTTATGATCATTCCCATTGGGAATAATCATCATTAACAGCTATGAAAGAAGGGAACTGGCAAAAAGAAATTGCAATTCCAGAAACATTTTTTTTTTAAGTATGCCATTTGAAGCTTTCTGTTGTGGGACTTTGTATGAAAAAAATAAAAGTCATCTCCAAGCATTGTCTTCTTAGGGAGAAAGATGATTTTTCAGAGTCAGCCAACCTTGTTTGTGCTCAGGAAAGTTGCCATATCAAAGAAATGGACCTAGCGCTATGCATTCATTCAGCAAATGTGATTTGAATTCAGCAGGAGCTAATGTTAGAGGAAGTGCTCTAAAAATAAGCATAAACATAAACCAAGTGCTGAAAGAATATTAAATAATACAGTAGCATAAAAGCTCATTTAAAAGTAAAAGCCTCATAGTATAGTTATCTTGGCTGTAGAATATTAACTAAACCAGCTGTCAATGAATGTTAACAGATATTTATTTTATCTGAAGAAAAAAAAGATATCTTGAAAAATATTAAAGACAGAAAAATTTTACTTTTATCAAAACTATTTCTGAAGGAGAGAGAAACAAGAAAGGGAGGGAGGTGGAAGTTCCTTTTTGTGTCTCAAACATAGTAAACTCATGTAACTAATAATAGGACAGTGAGAAACAGACACAGGAACAGCATATTGGTGATAGAGGTGGCATATAAATTTAATAAATACAATATAAATAGGTTTTGCCATTTACTCTAATGGTCAAAACAGGTACAAAAAGAGGATGCAATCGCTGACATTCAGATTCTTCAAACATCATAAACGAATATATGAAAGGGGCTTGTGGGTTTGGGGGTGGGAGCTGGCAGTAGGGTATAACAGCAAAGTCTGTGGTTCTAATTTTTCTTAAAATCAGCTTTGATAGCTATCTAAAAGTTGCATGCTATAAAGGCTAACCATGTGTAAATGCCAACGTACAATTTCCACAATTATAAAATTGCAGGGCTGGAAGGACCTTGGACTTTCACACTCCAAAACTTGCTGGAATGTATTTCTACTCTATGCAGATGATGCAGCAATATTTTCAAGAATGGCAACAGCTGGCCTTAAAAGAGCCATTACTATAGCTGTTGTGTCCGCGAAATGATGCCAGAAGTCGGTGACTTCAAATCATGCTCTTTATTTGAGGTTGGAACCGAACTGGGGCAAAGGGAAAAAGATCGCGGCTTTTATTCTTTTAGCCGTGGCGGCCGCGGCCAATGGCACCGCTTTGAATCTCCCACGATCCGAATGGACCAATCGCGGGAGATTCTTAGCGAGCCAATCGGCGCGGCTCGCCTGACCAATCAGAGTGCCCCGCGCTTTGGCCAATCAAAGCGTGGGGATCTCAAGAATGCTAATTAAGGACAGAACACCCCTCCCCTCTTGGTTCAGTCCTTACGTCGCGTAGTCACGTAGGTAGGCGGGGCTCCGTCTGAGCCTACTGGACCTGCGCAGCTCAGTCATAGGTTGGATCCCGGCCGGTTCAGTCGGGATCTCTGCTGCTCCTGCTGCCGTCGTGGGAACCGGCTGGTCGATCGGGCCGGGCCACTCTCCGTAGCTCCCTCCTGGGCCTCCCGGGTTGGTTGAGCTGCGGGTTTCGCCGCTCCCACTCAGTCTTTCCGGGTCGGTCGAGCTGGCCTGGCTGTCTCTTCCTGACGAGGGGTCGTGATGGCTGCTTTCCGGTAAGTACGGCTGGTTTATTCTTCTTTGGTTTTGGTTCCCTGGGTATTCCCTCCCCCCTTGGTTTGTGTTGTGGGGGTTGGTTTCGCCTGTTTGTGCATTGGTGGTCTCTTGGTTGGTAGTCCTCGACCTTAGTTGGTCGATGTGGCGTTTCCACGCTCGTCCGTCTGCTGTTTGTAGCCGGTATGAGTGTGGGCCTGTTATTTGTGTGATGACGGCCGGTATCCATAGTGGGTCTCCCGTCAGGTTTCTTGCGTATACGGGGTCGCCAGGTGCGAAGGTTCGGTGTTTGGTGTTTGAGTCTGGGGGCTTCTCCGGGTTATACGTGGGGTGTAACCTGTCGAGTGGGGACCTTAGTTTCCTGCCCATTAATAGTTCGGCTGGGCTCTTATTGGTTGTGGTATTTGGGGTTATGTGTTGGGTGAAGAGTAGTTTGTTTATTTTTTCCTGGATCTCCCCGTGGTCTATTTTCCGGATGGTCTTCTTAGTGAATTGGACCATCTGTTCCGCCCTACCGTTCGCCGCCGGGTGCGCCGGTGCTGTCAGCGCGTGGCAGATGCCCCTTTCCGCTGGGAATTTTTCGAATTCCAGCGAGGTGAATTGGGGCCCGTTGTCGGAAACGACGACGTCTGGGAGGCCGTGCGTTGCAAAGAGTTTGCAGAGTTCCTTGATCACGGCCTCCGTGGTTGTCGTCTTCATGTTGCTTACCTCCAGCCAGTTGGAGTAAGCGTCAACTGTTATAAGGAAGGTGTGTTCTTTTGTGGGCCCGGCGAAGTCTATGTGAATCCTAGACCAAGGTCCTTTTGGGGTTTCCCACTCTAGGGCGGGTGCTGTGGGTGTGCTTGGCCTAGTTTCCTGGCATCATTGGCACCTTGCTACCCAGGCCTCTATTTGTTTGTCCATCCCTGGCCACCAAGCGTAACTTCTGGCCAGGGCTTTAGTCCTAATGATGCCAGGGTGCCCCTCGTGTAGCAGTTCCAGAACCTTCCCTTGTAGCTTTTCTGGAATGACCACCCTATCCCTCCATAGTATGCACCCTTTTAATAATGAGAGTTCCGTTTGGCGGTTTCGGAATGTTTTGACGGACTCGTCGTTGTCCCTTTCCGGCCATCCTTTCTCGACCCAATGCAGCACCCGCGCCAGACGTTTGTCTTTATTAGTCTCTTGGGCAATGTCTGACGCGGTTATGGGCAGGTTGGGTAGAGTCTCTATGCTGAGGGTGGTCGTCGTGGGTGCTGGGTCAGTGTCGGGTTCCGGTAGCGGCGAGTGGCTTAAGGCGTCTGCATGGGAGATTGTCTTACCCGGTTTGTGTATGAGTCCGTAGTTGTAGGCTGCCAGGAACTCGGACCACCTTGTCATTCAGGGAGACAGAATGTTCGGGGTGGCCCGGTTTCCTGCAAGGATTCCCAGCAGTGGCTTGTGGTCGGTTATGATGGTGAAAGTCCGGCCATAGAGATACTCGTGGAATCGTTTTACGGCGGCAACGATAGCCAGAGCCTCTTTGTCCAGCTGGCTATAGTTCTGCTCCGGTTTGGTGAGGGTCCTTGAAAAGAACGCGATGGGCGCTTCTTTTCCGTCGGGGAGGGTATGGCTGAGGACAGCGCCGACGCCGAAGGGTAATGCGTCGCATGTGACAGCCAGAGGTAGGGTCTCGTTATATTGTATGAGGACGGCGTCCAAAGTGAGGAGGTCCTTTGTTCTTTGGAAGGCGGCTTGCTCGCGTTTCCCCCAAGTCCAGGTCGCCGCCTTGTCCAGGAGCCTATGCAAGGGCTCCGCCGCCGTCGCCTTTTGGGGCAGGAAAACATTGTAAAATTTCAGTAGCCCCAGGAATGCCTGTAGTTCTGTCTTGGACTTGGGTGTGGGGGCTTCTTTGATGGCCTTGATTTTTTTGCTTGTGGGGTGAATGCCGTGACAGTCTAGGAGGTATCCTAGGAATTCAACCCGTTCCGTGCATAGCTGGCATTTCTCCCTCTTGACTTTTAGCCCGGTCACTTTAAATTTGGTTAGGACCTCCCTTAGGCGACCCTCTAGTTCGGCTTGGTTGGTTGCCGACACTAGGACGTCGTCGAAGTAAGGTACCATCCCCTTGATGCCTTGCAGTAGTCTTTCCATTAGGCTTTGGAATATTCCCGGTGCCACGCTGACTCCGAATTGGAGTCGGTTGCATTTAAATGCCCCCCGGTGGGTGACTATGGTTTGCGCTTCTGCCGTTTGCTTGTTGACTGGCAACTGTTGGTATGCCTGGGCGAGGTCGAGCTTGGCGAAAACCTTGCCCCCTCCCAGTGAGTGCAGTAGGTGTTGCACTACTGGGACGGGGTAGGCGCTTTGTTGTAGCGCGCCATTTAGGGTGGCCTTATAGTCCCCACAGATCCTCACCGACCCATCGGGTTTGATCGGGGTGACTATGGGGGTCTCCCACCGGGAAGAACCCCTTGCTTGACAAGCTTGTCAATTTGCTCGTCTATCTTACTGGGTTTAAGTGCGAATGGCACCCGCCTTGGTTTCAGGCGTTTTGGGGGGACATTTGGGTCTAGGTTGAAAGATATAAAGGGCCCTCAGTACTTGCCTAGGTTTCCGTCGAAGACCTCTTGGAATTCCCGGGCCAGTTGCTGCTCCCAGCTGTTGTCGGTGACGTGGTCGACTCCCGTGACTGCGATGCCGAGCGGGGCGAACCATTGCAGTCCCAGTAGGCTTGGGCGGTTGTGGTCGACGATTGTCAGGGGAAGTCTTTCGGTGTGCCCTTTATATGTGATGTTGAAGTGTTTGGTTCCAACTACTGGGATGCGGTTTCCCTGGTAGTCCCTTACAATGAGTCTCTGGCTGTCTAGGTTCCTCCTTTGGAGGGTAGGCACCAAGCGCTTTATTTCATGCCATGCAATCATGGAGAGGTAGGACCCGGAGTCCACCTCCATTTTGCATGGCTCGCCCTCGATGCCTACCTCCACGTGGACCTTCCGGGCGTCATTGGTTATGGCGTGGCCGATGGTGACCGTCTGATGGGTCTCCTCTCTTCGCCGGTTATCGCCGCCTCGCAGGGATCGTCCGTTCCTGTCCCATCTGTTGTCCGAGGGGCGATCTCTGGTCCGGGGTGGTGTGCTTTCTCTCCTCTGGTCGCTCTGGTCCCATCGTGCCGGGCTGCGATTCTTCTTTAGTCGGCAGACACGGGCGATGTGTCCCTTCTTGTTGCAATGCCGGCAGATCGATTCGAAAAACCGGCATTCCGACCTGGGGTGGTCGCCGCCGCAACCGGCACAGTTGGTCCTCGACTTACGAGCCCGCCGGTTCCGTGGGTTGCGGCCTGTCTGGAGGCGATGGATGTCCTCCTCATCATCTGAAATGCCCGATGCCGAGTGGAAGTCGCCCTGGTGGGTGGTCGTCTTGGGTTGGGCCTCGGTCGACCTCGCCGGGTTGTTGTTTCCGCTGCGGTCCCCAGTGTTCGGTCTGCGAATGCGGTCGGCGGAAGTTCGGGTTGCTCCGGTGGCTGCGGCTGCGGTGAGGGTGTCTGCTAGGCTGATGTTGCCCTTGGCCATCAGCCGGCTCTGGAGGACGGGGTCCCACAAACTGAGCACGATTCGGTCTCGCAGGGCGTCGTTCAGGTTGTCGAATTCGCAGAGCCTCCCTAGGCGCTGCAGCTCGGCGACGAAGTCGCTGAAGCTCTCACCCGACCTCTGGTCCCGACGGTAGAATTCGTTGCGTCGGATCAGGATGGGTACCTCTGGAGCGTAGTGCCGCCGAAGTATTGGCTCGAGGACGTCCCAGTCCATCGCGGTCGCATCGGCGGGTTTGGCAAGCGCCTTGGCCATCTTGAAGACCTCGGTCCTGCAGTGGGTCAGGAAGACGGCGCGCTTCATGGGGCCGGTGGCGTCCTTCAGGTCGCTGCACTCGAGGAACATGTGGAATCGGTCGGAGTACGATTCCCAGTCCTTGGTGGCGGGGTTGAAGGGTGCGGGGGGTGCGATTTTCGCCATCGAGGTGGTTCGTCTGGCTTCCGTCGGACACGTGGTTCGGTTCAGGGTCTGGATCCCAACTTCGTCGCCAGTGTTGTGTCCGCGAAATGATGCCAGGAGTCGGTGACTTCAAATCATGCTCTTTATTTGAGGTTGGAACCGAACTGGGGCAAAGGGAAAAAGATCGCGGCTTTTATTCTTTTAGCCGTGGCGGCCGCGGCCAATGGCACCGCTTTGAATCTCCCGCGATCCGAATGGACCAATCGCAGGAGATTCTTAGCGAGCCAATCGGCGCGGCTCGCCTGACCAATCAGAGTGCCCCGCGCTTTGGCCAATCAAAGCGCGGGGATCTCAAGAATGCTAATTAAGGACAGAACAATAGCACTGGGAGGAAGATGACATAGAACTTCAGGCAAATAAAGTCACAGAATTTCCAAAAGGCCCAAGAGTCATTCTTGGAGGAGAGATGGCCACAAAATTTATTTGTTCTCCTGTTCCAAATACCTGGGGATAGTCCCTGATTCTGCTGGAGTAGGAAAGGCTATGGGACTATATTGATGAAAACCCACAGAGGAGTTTATCTGTTACCCTGTGAAATACTTAGAATAAGAGGTATGAACCACATACCTGCAACTCTCAAACTTTCTAAAGGCAATTCATTAATACAAATTGTACCCCTTCTCCAATTTGTACCACAATTTATAGCCTCCAAATTGTTAAGCAACCCATTCAAATCTCTAATCTATTTTAATGGTATTCTGCAACTTTATGAAAGTGGAGGCTCGAGTATATACATACCTTACTTTGAAAAATAATGCCCTCATGACTGGAAACACAAAAACAACATGTATATGTGTTTCTTCAGGGCCTGTATTATAGACATATTCAGACTTGTCTCAACTTAGCATTACTACATAAAACCTAAGGCTCAAAAGACAATTTTACAAAACTCTGCTACAATATGTAATGTAACTACCATGTTTCTCCAACAATACATCCCCCAATAGGAAGACCCAGCATGTTTTCTAGGCATAAAATGAAATTAAGCCCCTACCCCCCAAATTTAGGCCTATTTTAAAACATGTGAAATTGGAGGGGGAAGGCGGGGGAACTTGCCATTAGGAGCACCCCGCAGGTAGCTATGCCTCACCATCAGCTGCTCCTAACAACCGATCATGGCAGAGCATGGAGGGCTCCCTACTCCCACCAAGTGGCAGCAGCAATGGGAACCGTGGAAGTTATGGAGGTGGCTCCCCCACTCGAGAAGTGGCTGAAATGCTTCCACGGTTCCTGCCACGTGTTGGAGATGGCTCTGGTGAGAGAGGGACAGCTGCAGCTTGGCCTGGGTGTGCTTGGAATGCAGGAATGGGCTGCGCACCAGGACTTTTGGAAACTTGCAGAGCCCGAGGCTGGAGAACCAAGGGTAGCAGCAGCAGAGATGCTCGCTCGGCTTTTTTCATGCCCACCCAGCCACTCAGGATTAAACCAAAATGTAGTGCGTGGTGCTCCCAGGTACCTCAATTTTTTTTTCCTATTGTTACAGGGATAGGGGAAAAGTGGGAGTGACTCAGATGCTGTTGTTGGAGACGGTGCTGACGAGAGAGGCGCCAGCACCAGTGGGAACCATGGAAGCTACGGAGGCCTGAGAAGCGGCTGAAATGCTGCCAGCAGACATCCCCGCTGCCCGCCCGCTGATCTGGGTCTGCAGCAAAGGTGCTTGGTGGGGTGGGGAGCCCTCCACACTCCGCCATGATTGGCCATTAGAAGTGGCTGGTGGTAAGGTGTAGCTGCCTGTGGGGCACCTTAGGCAAGGGTGTGCAGGAGAAAGAAATTAATTCATCACCAAAAAGACATCCTAGCCGTTTTTTCGGGGCTCAACAAAAAAATAAGACCTGGCCTTATGATATGAGAAACATGGTAGGTTATAGCAGCATCCAAAATCAGTTAGGTGATGACTTTTATAAAATTTTATAAAAGACTTTTATGAGTTTTTAAAACTAGATCTAATTAGATCCTAACCTGCCATTTTACAGTTTTTGTCATTTGATTAAATCTTCCATATGCTAACTTTTTTTTTGTTCCCCTATATCAATTTATTTCATTATATTTATTTATTGTGAAATTTATTGTCACTCATTTTGTATCCAATGACTCTGGACATCTAGCATATTTATATATATTTAATTTGCCTACTGTTTCTTTTAGATTTTTGTTTTTGATATATAATTTTAGTTTTTATATTTGTATAGCTTTTATCATTTTTAGATTTTCATTTTCACTCTTGAGTTTTATGCTTTTTAAAATGACTATACGCTATCTTGTTATGCTGGACAATAACCATAATAAATATTTGATTTGATTTAACAACATACATTTATGTCTTAAATTCTGAACCTTCATAAACTTAATCTAAGATTGCCAAATATCACCAGCATTTATAACAGCCGTACATTGAAGACCTATCAGTTGACAAATTATAGGGTAGAAGTCACAAGCTCCTTACATAGACACATAACATAATGCAATATTGGTATTTCTCTGCACTGAAAACATAAGGAAGATGGGCTGTATACACCATTGTGAGAGCTTCTAGATATCCTTTCTTGAGACTGTTAAGTTACAGGACCTTTGTGTCTCCCAAAACTAATGCTTATCTAAAGTTAAGTTAAGTCTAAGTTTACTTCCTGGTTGAGTGTTTGAATCCTATAGAACTGCATCTGTTGATTCATACATGAAAAGTGCTATTAAAGGACAAAACTGGCAATTTATTTTTCAAATTTATATAGCTGCCCACCATACTAAAAATGACTCTAAGAGACATACAACAATCAGATAAAACCACAATATTAAAAGAAATCATTATAAAAATAATCATTTAAAAATATAGACAATTATTAGTATTTTTTAAAAAAAATCATTAAAAATCAGAAAATGCCAATCACAACAAAGAGAGAAGTCATGCAGTGCCTCCTGGTGGTTAATGTAGCTGGAACATTAGATATGCAATTGACATAGCCATTATACAAGTTGAACATATACTCAAGCAATAATCAATAAAAATAAGGTATATTAAAGTGTATTAATAATAATAATAACAACAACAACAACAATAATGTAAATCACAAAAGAGTTAAATTCTGTCAGAGTTATGCACAAATAAGAGCAAGAGAAGACTACATATAGTTTAAGCTGTTACCTTCAATCCTCTGTGATGTCTTTGTGGATAAAGTTTGTTTGCTTATTTGTTTGTTTGTTTATTTATTTAATGCTGCATATCTCTCTTTAAAGAGTTGAGTCTTTATAATGTGTTCTGTATGATTTTACAACAATAGTCAATTCATACAGGAGACATTGGCGCTCCTACAAAAGGTCTCATGAAAATGAGTGAAGGAAAATTCATTTCAGCTTTGGTCCAATATTAGTGAATGAGAATTTGAATATGAATGCAGATAATCTTGTAAGGAGAATGTGGATGCCTGTATGTCAAGATACACCAAGAGATAATGTTGAAAAAAAAAGCAAAAGGAGATTACATGTGAATAATATAGGAAAGAAAAATCATTAGGACATTTCTGGCTGAGAAGTAACTGCCTTGCCCCAAAATATCAGAAGACAATTTTCAAATTATTTTTATATTTTTGCTGAGGAGAGTATGTTCACTTTTGGAAGAAATGTCCATCTGGTTGAGTTCCAAGTGGGGAGAAAGACACTGGAAACATGGAAACTGATTGGAAGGATGGTGGATAGGTGGATAGGACCACATGGAGGTCCTGGGCAAAAAAGTGTGTGAGAGAGGGAGAGAGATTTATACCCACTGTTGGGCTTTGAACTTGCTTCCTGTTCCTGTGGGAAGAAATGTATCCTGATTAGTTGTCGGACTCCCATGGGGCCATGCAGGGGCAACTTTGTAGGTTGTCTTGAGTCCAAAGCTTGGTTGAATCGTGCTGGGTGATGTAATCTTCCTAGGTGCCATGTGATGAGATGGGTAAACGGCTAATCCTATCATGTCCTGAGGGCCATGTCTTAATCCCATCACCCTTGAGCTGAAGTGGGGGTGGGGGGCAGGGAGCTGCTTGTCTTTAAAACATGTTTCTCCTTTTCTCATCCAGGGAAATATAACATTCTGCCTTTTTAATATTTCCTAGACTATTTCATTCTTCGAGGAGAGGGGTGAGTGATAACTTTCCTCATCACCCATAAGCATCTGTCATTTTAAAGAAGAGATGTATTGTTTTTAAGGTCATTTTCAACTATCCCGGTAGTTTTATGTATATGTATGCATGTATGTATGTATGTATGTATGTATGTATGTATGTATGTATGTATGCATGGCATTCAGCTTTGTTCGGGTATTTTCCCACGTCATAGTAGTTGTGCTTTTAAACGTTTCAGCAAAATCTCATCTGCCATCATTAGGCTTCTGTATAGTGTTCATCTGTGAGTCAGACTTTTACAGTGGTTTCAGATTTAAATTTGGGGCAGCCTATTGCTGTGCCAGAATGGTTTTTTCTTCCTCTTGATTGGTTGGGAGTCTTGGTCTGTGTTTGTTGGTCTTGGAGTTTGCTGTGTTCTGCTTGATTGGTGTTTCTAATATCTTCTGTCTGTTTATTGGCTCTTTTTGTATCTTGATTGGCTGGCAACATTGTGTTACTTTATTGGAGGCCTTTACTGCAGCTTGGCTCCGGGTAAATGGATGGCTATCATTAGTTAGGAAGGTAGGTTTCATCTGGGTGCCTGGTTGGGGTGTGTTTGAGCTGGAGGTATCAGGGGGGGTCTGTTTGTGCCCAGGTGTTTGCCTGGCTTGTGGTGTGGAGATTTTTTTGTTTGTGAGTGCAGGCTTCCAAATGATTGACAGTCTGGTGGAATCATCTCTTCTATTCATGCTTTCTGGTCTTTTTTCAATCTCTATGGCTTCTCTGATGATTCTGTGGCTGGGATTTTCTATAGTGGCTAGGGTTTTGGTGCCATTGAAGTTGATGTTATGACCTGTGGCTTCCATGTGTTGGACTAGTGAGGAAGTGTGTTCCAGCTTTTTGACTGCATTTTTGTGTTCATCCAGGCGGGTACTTATTCTTCAATTGGTCTGTCCAATGTATGTGGCTGGGCAGGATGCACAGGGGACTTCGTATATGTCAATTTTATCTTTGGGGTTTCTAAGGATGGCTGCTATTTTTCTGTCTGTTTTGAAGTTAGTCTTGATGTGATGTCTGTGTAGCATCTTACTAATTTTTTATGTAATACCTCTTATGTAGGGCTTATGTTCCATAGGTCTGTTCATCTTCTGGGTCTCTATTATGTCTCAGTGTGTTTTGATGGATTAAGCCGGTGATTTTGCTTTTGTGGAAGCCGTTGGCTGTCAGTACTTTAGTCAGCATGCATAGTTCAGTCTTGATGGTGACTTGTCTGCCAGGTGTTTGGTTCTAGTAATTAATGTTTTAGCCATGGAGTTTATCTGTGCTGGGTGGTGGTTGGATTGGGCATTGAGGTAGTGGCTAGTGTGTGTTTTCTTCTGGTATACGGTGTGTCCTCGTGTGCCATCTGTTTTTTTTGTAGATTAGTACATCTAGGAATGATAGCTGTTGGTTTGTTTCCATTTCCATGGTGAATTTGATTTTGGGGTGTGTGCTGTTTAGGTGTGTTAGGAAATTGTTTAGGTTTTCTTTTCCATGGGGCAAAATCACAAACGTGTCATCAATGTATCTTAACCATGGTTTGGGTTTGTGGATGGCATTGGCCAGGGCTCTGGATTTGAATTCTTCCATGAACAGGTTTGCAATGAAGGGTGACAGTGGTGATCCCATAGGGGCTCCTTCAATTTGTTTGTATCTTTGTCCTTTGTATATGAAATATGTGTTGGTTAAGCAATGTTCTGTTAGTTCCATGAGGTGTTTAGCTGGTTGGTATTTATTTTTGATGATTTCAAGGGCCTCAAGTCCCGATAAAAACCCCAGCCACAGAATCATTAGAGAAGCCATAGAGATTGAAAAAAGACCAGAAAGCATGAATAGAATATATGATTCCACCAGACTGTCAATCATTTGGAAGCCTGCACTCACAAACAAAAAAATCTCCACACCACAAGCCAGGCAAACACCTGGGCACAAACAGATCCCCCCTGATACCTCCAGCTCAAACACACCCCAACCAGGCACCCAGATGAAACCTACCTTCCTAACGAATGATAGCCATCCATTTACCCGGAGCCAAGCTGCAGTAAAGGCCTCCAATAAAGTAACACATTGTTGTCAGCCATTCAAGATTCAAAAAGAGCCAAAAAACAGACAGAAAATATGAGAAACACCAATCAAGCAGAACACAGCAAACTCCAAGACCAACAAACACAGACCAAGACTCCCAACCAATCAGGATGAAGAAAAAACCATTCTGGCACAGCAATAGGCTGCCCCAAATTTAAATCTAAACCACTGTAAAAGTCTGACTCACAGAGGAACACTATACAGAAGCCTGATGATGGCAGATGAGATTCTGCTGAAACATTGCTACAACTTTAACAGCACCACTACAAAGCTGAATGCCATATATATATATATATATGTGTGTGTGTGTGTGTGTGTGTATCTTTGGTTATTCGGGTTTTCTCCCATGTAAGATTGGAATTATCTAGGCAACGTTTCGATGAAGTCTCATTCATCATCTTCAGGTTTGGTCTTCAGCTCTGTGCTTCTCAGAGTGAAGACCAAGCCTGAAGATGATGTATGAGACTTCATCGAAACATTGCCTAGATACTTCCAATCTTATGTGGGAGAGAAAACCTGAATAACCAAAGATCCGTATATATATATATATATATTTGTTTTCTTAAGTTTTCGCGGGTACTTACATGTCTGGCATTCAGCTTTGTTCGGGTATTTTCCCACGTGGTGCTTTTAAAGTTGTAGCAACGTTTCAGCAGAATCTCATCTGCCATCATCAGGCTTCTGTATGGTGTTTGTCTTGAGTCAGACTTTTACAGTGGTTTCAGATTTAAATTTAAATTTAAATCTGAAACCACTGTAAAAGTCTGACTCAAGACAAACACCATACAGAAGCCTGATGATGGCAGATGAGATTCTGCTGAAACGTTGCTACAACAGACACACATCAAGACTGAACTATGTACCCTGACAGCTAATGGCTTCCACAAAAGCAAAATCACTGGCTTGATCCACAAAAACACACTTAGACATAATGGGGACCTCGAAGATGAACAGACCTATGGAACAGCTGTCCTGCCCTACATAAGAGGTGCTACAGACAAAATTAGTAAGATACTACACAGGCATCACATCAAGACTACCTTCAGAACAGACAGAAAAATAGTAGCCACCCTGAGAAACTCCAAAGATAAAATTGACATGGAAAACCAAGGCATATATGAAGTCCCCTATGCATCATGCCCTGCCACATACATTGGACAGACCAATAGAAGAATAAGTACCTGCTTGGATGAACAAAAAAATGCAGTAAAAAAGCTGGAACACACTTCCTCACTAGTCCAACACATGAAAGCCACAGGTCATAACATCAACTTCAATGGCACCAAAACCCTAGCCACTATAGAAAATCCCAGCCACAGAATCATCAGAGAAGCCATAGAGATTGAAAAAAGACCTGAAAGTATGAATAGAAGAGATGATGCCACCAGACTGTCAATTATCTGGAAGCCTGGACTCACAAACAAAAAATTCTCCACACCACAAGCCAGGCAAACACCTGGGCACAAACAAATCCTCCATGATACCTCCAGCTCAAATACACCCCAACCAGGCACCCAGATGAAACCTACCTTCCTAATAAATGATAGCCGTCTATTTACTCGGAGCCAAGCCACAGTAAAAGCCTCCAATACAGGAAACACAATGTTGCCAGCCAATCGAGACAAAAAAAAACTACAAAACAGACAGAAAATATTAGAAACACCAATCAAGCAGAACACAGCAAACTCCAAGACCAATAAACACAGACTAAGACTCCCAACCAATCAGGATGAAGAAAAGAAACATTCTGGCACAGCAGTAGGCTAGCCCAAAATTTAAAACTGAAACGGCTGTAAAAGTCTGACTCACAGACGAATACAATACAGAAGCCTGATGATGGCAGATGAGATCCTGCCGAAACATTGCTACAACTTTAAAAGCACAACTACAATGACGTGGGAAAATACCCAAACAAAGCTGAATAACATACATACACACACACACACACATATATGTATATGTATATGTATATGTATATGTATATGTATATGTATATGTATATGTATATGTATATGTATATGTATATGTATATGTATATGTATATGTTTTGTTTTCGATAAGAAATTTCAATAAATATCCATAATGACACCAAGACAATGAAACATGTGATACCACAATGTGATACTTCTTTCCCTTTGCACATTTGTTACACTGTTGGACACAAAAATATCATAGGAATACTTGCATCATAACAAATCCTTGTCACTTGTTGTCACTATGGGCACTTATGTGACTGTAGAATATCAAAAGTCAAGCTCAAATTGAGAGATAGTCTTTTTCTTTAGCTTTGAGAACTAACTAAATGCTTTAGGATGTTTAAAAGTAAAGAAACTAGTTCTATATTCAGAAATAGGATTAGGTTAATTTATATTTAGTGCAAATTTCCATCTACAAGAGAAGTCTAGATATCCTTTCTTATTTGCTCCAATTTTGAAGTTCCTTTAAGGCTGTCAGGTTGAAGTTGCAAAAGCCCAGATGTCCGCTAGATAGCAGCAAAGAATCACAATTTTCAGTGGTATTCGAATTTATGTAGCCAGGTCTGATAGTCCTACATTTTATAAAAAAACTTGTGAATGTCTGGTATCAAATACAATATTTGTTTTTTTGCAGTTTTAGCAACATACAGAGTCAGAGACCTTCTGTTCCAAAGGAACACCAGTATTTCTTTAAGATAAATCCCTTCAAGGCTTACTTCATCAAGTAATATAAGTTATCAAACACATCAGCTGCACAAAATCTTTATGTCATCCAGAGTAGGCAGAAATCTGAAAGCCTGGAAAAGAACAGCATAAACAAATATAGCCACTGTTATCAACTGTACCAGAACTGAGGTATTAGCCTATTACTTTTTAAAACTATCAACAGTTTAAATATATCACTTGTGATTTTTTTTTCCATTTGAAGATATTGCTATTTAAATATTTCTTCCATTGGTTGGGATGATTAACTCTCCATTTAGTTATTCCTTGGAGGTTTTGGGATCAATGACTTCATATAACAACTGCCAATTAAGTAAATGTATTGACTCAATTTTTAATTTTATAATATTCTGGTTAATAATGTCCATTAAAATATCCATTAAAAGTCAGTTGTGCTATTTCAAAAGAAAATTGAGTAGAATGCCAATGGAATGCTTCCATTGTATTGTTGGGTGACAACTAACTAATCTCTTAAATAGATGTTGTTAGTAAGAAGAGTAATGCACTTTTAATTTAAGAACAAGATTTCATTGATGAGTAGAGATTACAATTATGTAAAGCACAGAACTATTTAGTAGCAGCCAACGTGAGGGCATTTCTCTTGTCTATGGTAGTTTTGAGTATCTTCTAAAAAGTCTTTTTGTTAGAGAAAATGAATCAGATCATGTCATATTTTAAAATGTTTGTGCTGCCTGTATATAGTGATCTATCTGCACTTATACAAATCAATTTAAAATTAATACAGCACTTATCAAACTTATTTCTCCCAAACAAAAAATCATGTACAAATCACACACCTCTATCTCTCAACACACACATACACACACACTAACATCTATCTGCCTGTCTATCTATCTATCTATCTATCTATCTATCTATCTATCTATCTATCTATCTATCTATCTATCTAGCAGGTATTCCCCAATCAACCTTGCTTCTGTCATTGCTGGTTTCCCCCATCCTCCCCATTTCAAGATTTAGAAAAGATGTGAACCAATTTCAATTATTTATTAAAATGTTTTATTTTAAAATAATGTGTAAGGCAGAATTGTCTTGCTGAATAAGTGAGAATCTCACTCTTAATTTAAAAATTGCTGCTCACTTTTACTTTAGAGTCAGAATAATCTGAAGAGGAAATATATGGAAGAAATTAATGCATATTGTTGATTCTTTACTAAAAACAGGGCTTAAATTGCTTTATAAGATTATGTTTCTTTGTATGTGTCCTCTTGTGTTGTGATCAAAGGGCTGCACTAGTGTTTATAAAAGAAGTACAGGATGATCTGAGCTTGATGATTGGTTTGGAGGTTGCATATTTCTAAATATAACAGGTTTTCTCATCTGGCAATCCCCTGGAGCTTTTGGTATGTTCCAGTCAATGCACAACTGTGTCTGCAGCAGCAAACTCTGAAATGGAACCAACTGCTAAACTAACAATATGCACATGTGACATATATTCTAATATTAGCCAGCCATTTTCTTACAAGCTGGGAAGCAAAGAAAGTCATAGATGCAGGTACCAAGGACTAATACACAACATAACTCTTTGTTTATTTAGAAAATTTATATTCATATTTAAAATTTATTATTTATTTATTTAGAAAATTGATATGGCCACCTACCCACTCACAGTGTATGTGGCTTACAAAGAATACAAACACAATATAAAAAATAAAAATAAAAAATACAATAACTCCCCTTCTCATGACAACATACAATAATATCAGCCATTTGATTTACAAGCTTATAGTAAATAAAATCTTGGATTGGTTGCTTACCATTATGGAGACAATCTAGATTTCCAGAACATAGATGGGCTCTTCAAATCATAATTTGGAAAGAGGGGGAGAGAGAGGGAGAGAAAGGGAGGTCGGAGGGAGAGAAATTAGATAGATAGATAGATAGATAGATAGATAGATAGATAGATAGATAGATAGATGGATGGATGGATGGATGGATGGATGGATGGATGGATGGATGGATGGATAATATATAGAATTATTGATAAATAATTGTTTTTGGCAAAACTTTCTGTTCTCTTCTTGAGCGTTAAACACTACAGTCCCACTTATATTTTGCTTTCCTTACACATCCTCTTAGTGCATAATGTTCAGCCAAATCTTCCCACCTCTTGAAATCCTGTATCTCTCACTCTCTACAAAAAAGATCCTACTTTGTTTGTGTGGATTTGGATTGTTCTTGTACAACATGTCAAGTTGTTTCATGTTCCTTTGGCCTAGCTCCCAAAAATATTCTTTTCAGCATTATGCATTAGTGTAATAGATAATATATGACACAGTATATCATGATAGTTTTTGAGGACAGAAAGGGATGCAGAAGTATAGAGAATACTGTAAATATGAAGGAGATTTAGTATTTTTCTTTTATCCCATATTTTGGATTTCTTTGACTTACCGTATCTTAATCTATTTTTGTGTAATGCACAATATGGCTGATACCTAAAAGGAATAGCATGATGAATATGTACTATAGTGTATATGTATGTATTAATAGATAATCCCACATCTCTATATATCAACATCACTATCATTTCTCTATCCTTCCTTCCTTCCTTCCTTCCTTCCTTCCTTCCTTCCTTCCTTCCTTCCTTCCTTCCTTCCTTCCTACCTACCTACCTACCTACATACCTATCAATCATTTTATCATCATTGTCATCTCTACACTGCAGGATGAAGGCCTCTTGTGGATGTTTCTAACTAATGAGCTTTCTTTTGCCAATTGGGCCCACAATACTTGCTGATCACATCAATTCATCTTGTTCTGGGTCTCTTTCATGTATGCCTTTTATCAAGTGGGATCCATTCTATGATTGCCTTGGTCCACCTGCCATCAGGTCTTCTTGCTATGTGATCAGCCCATTTCCATTTCAATTCTTTTACTCTCTTGATGATATTATGTACTTTCTCTAATCCATGTCATTTTTTAAAATCATTTTTTATAATTTTATCACAAATTGCAAAAAGTGTGCTATCCCTTTCAATATTCCAGTGACATCAATTTAATATTGCTTTTATATCTTTCCATATATATTACTGATGCATGGCTCTGACATTCAGTGCAATTCTCATCAGTTGTAAAGGTCTGTACTTTGTGCAGCTGCACAGAATAAGGCTCAAATGGAACCTCCACAAAAATGAAGCATAAGACAACACAAGAGAAGAAACAGAGACTCCAGCACAAAGATGAATTGAATCAAAGCAATTGGTCAGTAAAAGAAACTATTATTGACAGCATTTAAAAAGCAATGAACTGTAAAATTCATCTAATATGGAGGAATAAGTAAGTGAACTAAGTTGTGGATCTTTAATGTGGTATTAATGGGGCAGAAACTGGTAGGAGACAATTGCTAAGTGATGCATAATTATTTAACTAGTCTCAGGTGGCATGCCATGATATTGTTGTAGCTGACTGCATATGAATTTTAGGCAGTTGAATTCTTTAGTTTTTATATTCATTTACCAGTAAACATCTTAAGACCATTTTAAAATCAGCACTTAGTTATTTATTATAAAATGGAATATCTACTGCTTTTGTGAACACAGGAAAAAAAACTGAAGAAAAAAAGAAAATGTTATACCCTAAAAAAAAATTGGTCTTTAAAAAGTGGGGAAGAACTTTTAAAATATTTATCATAGTATTTTTCTTTGAAACATTTAACTAGTGCCTTTTAAAACAATTCACATAAATTTTCATAATGCTTTTGCAAGCTCATTTATTGTCATGAAATACATATTGAAGAAAAAGAGGGTCCAATTCACCTCTATCTCATCACAAAATCACTGGAGTGGAGGTAGATGGATGAGGACAAGATTGTCTCTTAAAGTTCTGATGATACTTGAGAAGCAGAAATTGGCGTGGGGGTAACAGATGGCTAGAAGTACAAATCTGCTGCATTAATAAGCTTTGGAATGTCAACCAGATGGTGGAAAAGCCACTAGTCATCTCCCTTTCCATAAACATTTTAAGACACCAAAGAACCTCAAATGGACCTGTCTCTGTACCACAAACATTACTTTATACAAATTGTTTTACATTTTCAGTTGCAGCTATCATTAAAAGGAAAAAGATCACTCTTTTGACAAGTGGTCATGATTTCATCCCACAAGAGACAAAGCATTTATTCTGGCTCCAATTTGATATAAGGTTAGAAAATCCAGGCTTGTGCCAGACTTTTCATTTAAACTTAAAAATAGGTTCAGTCCTCACAATTATTTCTGCCCTCCCCCCCATTCACATTAAGGAACATAAGAGTGAAGGAGATGCTGTTTCTTTGCAAGTCTTAAGACATCTTGTTTTCTGTTTAACCCATTGAAAAGCATAGAAAGGGACCAATAGTTTTGAATCCCCTACTCTGATTTTGAACAGTTGCAAAAAGGATTTTGACCGGTGATGGGATTCAAATTCTTTTTACCACTGGTTCTATGGTGTGGCTTGGTGGGCATGGCAGGGGAAGGATACTGTAAAATCTCCAGTCAGAAGTGGTATTTGCCGGTTCTCCGAACTAGTCAAAATTTCCGCTATCGGTTCTCAAGAACTGGTCCGAACCTGCTGAATACCACCTCTGATTTTGACACAGCTTCTGGATCACTTTTTTTGTAGTTCTGCTTTAAGAAATGGGAATCAGCAAAATAAAAGCCAGGTTCTAGCAAACCAGTAGTGCTAGTGAGCAGTGGCCCTGTCCACTCACTCCTGCCCTGTTTTAGAGTTGCCATCCTGTGTTTCAAGGGGTGGGATTCTACCAGTTTGGACCGGTTCTATAGAACCAATTGTTACAATTATATGCAGTTTGGAGAACCAGCAATAAGCATCACTGGCTGCCCCCATCCCTCTCCGCCCATCTCTCCCCACCCAGTCAGTCCTTATCATGCATGTGCAACATTGTTGCCTGCAGTATGCTTTTGCTTACCTGCCAGGCCAGCCATTGCTGCCTGCCCTCCACTGCCTGATCTGATCTGGATAGTAAGGCTCTGCAAACCCTGGCTGCCTATTTGTCACTGCCGATCGCTCTCGCTCTCCCAGCAAGAGCAGCAGGAGAACATGTGGAGAGGCACGTGTTGGCTCAGGCTGGATCAGCAACTGCTTCTCTCCACTGCTACTCCAGCTGAGAGAGTGAGAGAGTCCTTCCCAGCACAGAAAAAAGCTTGCTGAAGCAGCCAGGTTGAATCCTGTTTCTCTTTCCCGCCCAAGCTGTTTCCCGATGGGAGGGGAGGCTTGCAAGCTTTTTGCTGTGCCGGGAAAGATGCTCTGCCAGGAAGAGCAGCAGGAGAACATGTAGAGAGGCTCATTTCAGCTCAGGCTGGGTCAGCGGCTGCTTAAGCTGGGAGATGAGCAGTCTTTCTCGGCACAGCAAAATTTAGCCTGCACACCTGCAGAAAGCAGCTTCCAATCTTAGCAGTTATAGATGAGACAGATAAAGAGAGATGAGAGATGAGAAACAGAGAGAGGGGGAAAGAAAGATTAGAAAGAGAGAGAGAAAGAAAAAAGAGAGAGTTGAGAGAAAGATAAGAGAGAAGAAGAAATGAGAAAGAGAGAGGGAGAGGGAGAAGGAGAAAAAAAGAGACACACACAGAGAGATACCTGCTTAAAAGAAAATAGAAAAATGGCTCTTTGAGTGTTTAAGGTTGCAGACCCCTGGGTTAGGCAAACACCATGGTCATTAAGTAAACCTTGTGGTCATTAAGTGAACACTGTGGTTCTTAAACAAGTCAATTTTCCTCAATGGGCATTTTTAACCAGAAACCAGAAGGAATTGTTGTAAACTGGCAAAAAACATAGAAAACTTCAGTCACGAGACTATGTAGGATGTTGTAACTGGTCGTGTGTGTGTGGGGGGGCTGTCAAAACACCAAAAACAGGTCAAGTAGCTTTGGGGATGTCAGTCATAAATTAGAATACTTGCTAAGCAACTGGCTATTAAACGAGGACTACTTATATTTGGTTTGCCAGTCACATGACCACCTTGCCATACCCAGCCAGTCACATGACTGCCAAGCCACACCCACAAATTAGGCCAAGGTCATAGAACCGGTTGTTAAGAAATTTGAATTCTACCCCTGCTTTATTGTTTGTGAGCTCAGCTGATTTGCATGGCAGAGCGGATGTGTGCGGCAGAGCGGATTGCCACACCTTAGCTGTTTTATTCACCAGTGCTGAATACAAGAGTTAAGACTGTATCTTTTCAATCTCTTGCTGTGTTATCCAAAGGAAATCTGCAGTACTGTTGGTATTTTGTAATAATGATAAGAGTTATAAACTTTACATTCCGAATTTATGCAGATTCTGCATCATAAAATTGAATATTTATTGGACTATATTACATTTTAAACATTTGGAATGGAACCATCCTTTCAAGTAAAGATGACAACATGCTGACATGCAGCTGTATCTGAAACAGGACTACAGACTGCACACAAATATATATTCTATGAATTGAATACACTTTTTCTAATCATTGTGATTTTTGTTTTGTTTTGTTCTTTTTTACAATAATATTGTTATTGCACCAAATGAGAAGGAAGCATATAATATTTTGAAAAATTTTGCTCCCTGTAAAATATATCTTCTCCTGTCTTTTGTGATTTTTGAAAGACCCTAAATTATCTACAGATGGGATAAAAAGATGGCATTTTTACTGGAAGTGGCACTTTCACTGGGAAACGTACCCAGCACCAGTGTTCTGCCTTGTTAAGTGCCTTGTTAAGTTATACATATCATTTGAACGTAACTATACAGATCTGAACAAAAGGTGCACAGTAAAACAGGTGAACCATTATAGCAGGCTAGAAAGTCTTGTGTATTTGATTGAAAGTAATTCAGTAAAATCTACAAAACAAACAATAAAAATGCTTATACACACAAAAAGAGAGGTATAGGCTTGATATGGGGCTTAAAATATATATCCTGCAAGAGAGGAAGTACCTTTGAATATGTTATAAATAAATATTAGCAAAATGATACAATGCTAAAAAATCAGTTGAATGCTAAGGGGAAATTTGCAGAGAAAAAACAAATCTGTGATCATACAGTTATAATAACTTGGCATTAGCCAAATGTTGTAAGCATTTATAACATTTTATAAGCAATATAAATGGGCTGCTTTGTCATAGTATAGCAACAGTAAGATTCCCTTTAGGCCTGTTATAATATTAACTGTGTTTTGTTCTAGATTTAAAGTAACAAATGGAAGAACAAGAAAAATGAGAAATTAAAATCAGAAGGTTTCAATGTATAAAAAATATTTTTATTACCCTTTCTGTTGGTTACAAATCAGTTTAATATTTCCTTCTTTTCTTTGACTGAAGAAATGATGGCTTCTAAAGATGAAAATGCATAGGGACATCCAGATCTCTTCTCCTGTGGAAACCAACACAAAAGCATTGTTTAGCAGAATGTTTTTCAAACAGGACAATTTTAGGATCTGTGGATTTCAACACACATTCTTCAATACCCATCCTCAAGGCTGGGGAATTCTGGGAGTTGAAGTCCACATGTCTTAAAATTGCCAATCATGAAAATCACTGGTCTACACATTTCAGTCTGGCAGGTAGTGCAAGTTCCAATTCAGCAAATGGCTATCCATAACAGGGTTAACAATAGTTAATTTTTAACCATAATTTTCTGGTCTGAAAACTGTCAGCCAAAACAGTTATACCTGTTCCCTACTCCCCAGTGTAACGCATATTAGGGAAACTGCAATAAATGATTTGCACAATCTTTCTTTACTTTCTTGGGGAGCTTCAGAAATGGATGAATAGGGAGTTTAAGATACTTGCCCTCTGATGGGGAACATGAATCAGCTTAGTACTTATCAGTGAAACCTACTACTTATCAATGAAGGCTTACCTAAACTAGAGAGCTTTCAGAGGAAACTCCTCAATTTCCATAAATAGTTTAGTTCTAATATATAATGTGCTCTTCCCACTCTTAACAACAACAAACAAGCAAGCATAGTTTGGAAAATAGTTGGAAATGTTTACTGCAATGCTCCTAATAATTAGAGTTGTGGGCAATATTTTCAACAACATTTCTGGATTTCAGAAATATATTAAGTATAGTGCTTTTTTAATCCATAGAAATCTAACATGTGGAAAAGGAAGAGAAAAAAAGCCTTTGGGACCAATTGTCTTGAAATTTCATTATTTGTGTTTTCTACTTTGCTTATTTGACCAGAAGACAGACATGTAGTTACTTCAGTACTTCCCATTCCACAATTACTGACAGTGCTGCCAACTCTCACGCAATCAGAGTGAGACTCACGCAATTCAACCAATTTTGACTGTCTCACTCTGATAAACGAAATCTCACGCTAAACCCCCAAAATGGAATGTTCAAAAATAAATATATCTCTACATTCTCTGATATTCCGAATATTCCCCTTAGGAGAAGGATGAGCTCCCAGCGCCGCGCCGCCCTGCCCAGCCACCCCACCGCGCCTCTTTTCCCGCTTTAATCCTCATTCTGCCTCGGCGTCCCGTAACTGTGCATGATGCCGATTAGCAAATTCGCTTCAGGAAAGCGAAGAGCAAGAGGCTTCTTCCCGCCCGGGGCGCTCGCAGCCACTTTGCCCCGCGCTCTCCCTCTCTGCAATGTCCTCCGGGACAAGCCAGCTGCCCTTTTCAAAGAAGGACACGAGGGGGCTGGCAAAGCCTCTTTTGCAGGCAACAGCCTCGGCCAGTAATAACCCTGGTAAGCAAAGCTGAGAATTGTCCGCTGCCAGAGATGTAACTAGAAGCTGGGGCGTCTCTCTCTCTCTGAAAGACATTTGTTCCAGAGGATCACATCCTGTCAGTCCTCCAACTTTCTATTTTGCACAAAGCTGCCCAACCCCTTTATAGATCAGCCTGGCGTGCTTCTCGCCTTGCTGGTTTGGGAAGACTCTTTTGGATCAGCTAAAAGAGAGCATAAGGCGTGTAAAGGGGTGGTGGTGGTGGTGGAAGTTTGCTCATACACCCACATGCTAAAAGCATTAGGACAATGTTCTGTTAGGACAATGGGATCAACCAGGATGAAAGGTTATGTATTTCCAAGCGATCGCATGACACTCCAGCATTGACAGTGCAGTTGGGTTCCTTTAATAACTTGGATTTGGTTTAGTAACCTTCCCCCTCTCCCCCTCCGGTTTACTCTGGGCCTTGGTAGCAGGTGAGTTTTCAAGACGGCATTTTTGAAAATACTTTAAAAACAAGGTTAGGGTTTCCCTTTTTCTAATATTGGAAGCAGTCTCCTCCAAATGGTAATTAATTAAACATCTGCTTAATTCTTCAGCCAAATAAAGTTGCTATAATGGCTCTTTAAAAAAAGTAATTTTACGAGCACCACCCTGGGGTTTACACTGTGTAAGATACAAGGAAAGGAGAGGAAGGTGGAAGAAAAGAAGACTGATGCAAAATATAATGTTCACAGAATTTTATTCAGAGTTATGTTGGATCTCTTTTTTTGGGGGGGTGGGGTTGTCCCATTCTTTCTTGGTGTTCTTTCTGTTTTTTCTGTCCTTTTTGCTTTTTTAAATGGTCTTTCTCCCCTGGGTCAGAAATCCAGCCAGAGAAAATAAAGAAACATCTTTGGTGGTTAAATGGAAGCCACTCCGTAATGGCTTTGTTTCAGAAGAAGGAATCACTTTTTCCTCTTTCTCCTTTGAGTTTAAATCCTAGGTCTCCATGCACCAGATCGACAGGACAGTACTACATTATTATCATATTTTCAAACCCTTAGATAAGGACTCAATAAGGACTTTTTTTGATGCCAGTAGGCTTCTCAGCCCCAAATTGGGATAGCCCTGACTCAACTAGAACATATTCTAATCTTAACACAATTTACCATCCAAAGAGCAGTAAGACCATTAAGTTCAGAATCTAAACTTACCCAATAAATAATATACTGTTTCCTCACTGTGCTATTTTGGATCCATTACTCCGATGATGCCAGAGATAGTTAGGGACAAGACTGGCTGGAAGAGAATATGGAAGGAAAAAATACATCACAATAAGAGAACACTGACTGACATACAACAATTCAGTTTCTTATCATGTCAAGGGAAGATAAGCATATTCCTATGCTTAAAGTTCCTAAATACTGTGAGTATTTCTCCTGTATGTTTAAATGGGATAAACTTATACCTCGGGAATTCTAACCAGCAAGTTTTGGTCAGGCAGCTGTTGATTGTAGACATTGCAGGAAGGAATTCACCAGGCTTACTCCATATAAAGTCACAGGCAGGGGTGATATTTGCATGCCATGCTTACCCATGGTAAACCTCATGGTTTAGTCTACCTAGTTTCATATTATCTACTAGTTTATGGAACAGGGAGTAGGGTGGACACCATAATTATTATCTTTGAGAAGGTGTCAATTAGAACATGAATGTACACAAAGGAAAATAATGGAAAAGTTATGATCTCCCCACACAAACTACTCCTTTCATTTATATCTCATGTTTTGTATGCACCTACGTAAATGATGAACTTTATGTACATTGCAGTGCTGCCAACTCTCACACAATCAGAGTGAGACTCACGCAATTCAACCAATTTTGACTGTCTCACTCTGATAAACGAAATCTCACGCTAAACCCCCAAAATGGAATGTACAAAAATAAATATATCTCTACATTCTCTGATATTCCGAATATCGATATGCCCAAGCCCAAAGTTTCGAGATTTTCCTGCGCGGGTGTAAAGTTTAACCAATAATAATCATTTTTGGTTCGCGCGCGAAGACGAGCTATTGGATTACGATTGGTCTCTACCTATAGTTACATGAACGTAGCTTGTACTTTTGGCAAATTACAGTACATGTATGGCTATGACGTGTGCTTTACATCGCTTTACATACACTGACTGTGAGAGAATACGTACGTACAGCTGTACGTACGTACATTGTACGGCCGCACAGCAGGCCGCCACACCAGAAACCCGCTAAATTATTAGAGTTGACAGTTCATCTGTGATGAAGTGTAGTATTTAACCTGTGGCATTCAACTACTATTCCAGAGTTTCCTTGTGAATCAAGAGCTGCACTTGCTGTATTTTTTAGTCTCTACCAGGGCTTTGTTTTGGTTCTATAGCTTCTATGATGAAAGCTAGGGCCAAGCTTCAGAATACAGTAGATGAGTTTTACAGTTAACAATATGTATATTTATATGAAGCACTCAATATTCAATTAAATGTTTAGTTTATACATGTCTGAAATTATGAAACCCTATTTCAGTCAACAAGTTAGTATATAATTAAAGACTGAGACTATAGCATTTGATATTGGCATGTAGTATGGTATTTGATACAGAAAGAAGAATACCCATTGATGTATTTGCATTATCTCTGTAGTTGTTTCGGGTTTTTTGTCTTTTTGTTGCACATTGAATTCATCCTATAGTGGTCTATAGTACATCACTAAGCTAATAAAGTCAGTTGAGGTAGAATACTGCAGTTACAAGTCAGGAACTTCAATTATTCATGGTCAGTGAACTGCATTATTAATATCTTACAAATCCGGTTCAAGTACATTGGTGCTGCTTGCATGTATGTATGTATGTATATGTCCAAATCATGACTAAAGTATGCATCAGATTGCACCATTTAAAATGTAAAATTGTCAAAGCTCCCTACCATGGAAGGGGGGACACCCCCCTTCCACACCATCCCCCCCTCGGTCGCTTCACTCCCTCGGGCTTGGTCGCTCCGCTCCCTCGCAGTGTCTCACTCCGAACTATTACTCAAGGTTGGCAGCCCTGTACTGAATATGTCCCAGGTCATTTGTAAGGCTATTCTAAAATCCACTTAACATCACCCTGATAACATCCAATGCTTTCTAAGAAAAACTGAGTTATTAACTTATATAGTAGTAGTAGAACTGAAATGTATTTAAAACTGGCTTGATATCTTCCTCTTTCTGGTATAACCAAATGTGGTCTTACAATGCATTGTGCAATCTACAGCTTGATATAATATCTGAGGGCAAATCTCTGGAATTGATAACAGCACTGATAAGTAAGTGTTGTCTTACCTTACTGAAAAGTTTCTATCTTTCTTGAAGTAAATTGTCTAGCATTAATCATTGAGACAAAATAATTTACTAGAACTTGGTGACTTGGCAGTTTTCTTTTTCTTCTTCAGAGTTCCTCAGAAATTCATGAACTGGATATTGAATTTCAACAAGAAGTTCATGAATCACTTAGGTAGAGGACTGATTAAATAATAACAGCACTATTTCCATAGAAATTGGTTCATTATTATGCTTTCAAATGAGAGTTCTGCCTGTGGAAGGGAAGGAAACCACCTTTTTTGGGAGCAAATTTATCATAAAGTAACTTTCCAGCAATTCTGAACAAAGATATTTACAAAAGGAAAAATATTCATATTATATTCATCATTATTGTGCACAATAAGACTGGGCATCTTACACGAAAATTAGATCTAACTTGGTTAGATATTGTTTATATTGGTTATCTTTGATGTACTGGAAAAATGAGTGAACATTTCTAGAAATGGTCATTTCCTGCTCCACAGTTTGGAGTATTGACAGTGAACAGAGTTATCCTGTATTTCAATAAAATGAACATTGTCATCCTGTATTTCAATAAAATGAACATGCCATTGCAATCATGATTTTATCTTTTGGATAAGAACGATGGAAGATCCATCTGTATTATTCATGCAGTATGCAGTTCTTTAAATTGCAGAGCATAACTTAAATATTGTAAAATATTATGAACAGTAGGCTTGACCTCATTCTTCAGATTATTTTTTCCCTACAATTTCATCATAATTGCACTTGCATTTTACATACTAGGTTTTGCCTAATCCATATAGTAATAGTATTTAGCAGGATTAAACCTTGCTAAATAAACTCAATTCTTAACTGAAGATTTGCTTTCTTGTGCAGACAATCCTGTAAAATGTTGTTATTTCTTTTTTAAAAAAAATAAGGTAGCTAAGGATTTCTTGGCATTAACTAAATGCTAAAGCCCAGCTCACTGCTTTGTATAATAATTTAAATCCCTGTGTCCAGAGAATTGGGGTGTTAAACGGCATTAGCAGAAAGTGAAAAGATTAATTACTTCATCAATTTACCTAGAATTTTCTCAGGCATTCATATCACACATTGATTGATCTATGCTTCCTGTATTCTTCCTTTTGCTTTCTGATACTAAAACATGATAAAATTCAGTCTTCTGATTCCTTGCCACTTCTCCAAGATTTTCCAAAGATAACAAGAAAACTTCACTCCAATGATTAGTAAATTCCTTCAGTGTTTCAAGAAACAATTTATCTGACTCCTAATCAGGGGTGGGATTCAAATTTTTTAACAACCAGTTCTGTGGGCTTGGCTTAGGTGGTGGTCATGGCTTGGTGGTCATGTTATTGGCTGGGCGTGGCCAACTCAATATTACTCACATTGAGGCACGCATCTCCTCTCATGACAGCGGGGATGCCGCAACAGTTGTTAGTGTGAAAAATGGTCATAAATCACTTTTTCCAGTGCCATTGTAACTTTGAATAATCACTCCACACAAGCAAAGGACCAGCAAAGGAGGGGAAAAAAACTCCAGATAAGTTCCAGAGACAGGAAGTCTAGTCCTGCCAAGAATGTAATAAGGGTTAATGGAGAGGCAGTTTCTGTAAGCAACACCAGAATGTTTCCTTCCTGCCTTCCTTACATGATTAATTTCTTCTAACAACTGGTGCTCTGAACTGCTTAGAATGTTAACAACTAGTTCTAGCGAATAGGTGCAAACTGGTAGAATCCCACCCCTGCTCCTAATCCTTTGTAAGTAAATTAATTTTTAATCATGTGTCTATCAACAAACTTTAAACTACTGTTTTATTCTTACCTTTCCAATTGCCTGAAGGAATATGCACCCTTTTGTTGGGGGGATTCAAAATAGAAGGCCTGTATTTTCATTGTTATTTATTGCATCTGGCCATCTTTTTTAAATGGAATATGGATTCATTTTCTCTTTTTTAATTTGAATCAGGGGTGGGATTCAAATTTCTTAACAACCAGTTCTATGGGCATGGCCTATTTTGTGGGTGTGGCTTGGTGGTCATATGATTGGGTGAGCATGGCTTGTATGTAAATATTGTAAATATTTATGTAAGTATTTAATTTTTTATTTAAAAAAGAACAACTTTTACCCAAAATTAGGCAAAGCAGGCAGGCAAATTATGCTGCTCACAGAATCACAGATTCACTTAGAGATCTATGTATCTGCAATCTGCTACCTGAGTCTGTCACATAAAATTTGTTTGCAAGCAAACTAATAAAATTAACTTACAACATACCATGTATGTAAATATTGATATTTTTTTTTATATAAAAAAGAGCAACTTTTACCCAAAATCAGGCAAAGCAGGCAGGCAGATTGAGTTGCTCACAGAATCAAAGATTCACTTAGAGATCTATCTATCTGCAACCTACTACCTGTGTCTGCACTGAAAAATAGAAGCTTCAGTCCTAAGGAAGCTTCAGCTCTGCTTTTAGAAAGCAAGAAATCCAATGATTAGCAGGCAAGTTAGATGGTGCACATACCAGGTAAGGCCTATTCATATAGGCCAGCTGGGAAGAGTCGGGGCTAGCCAGTGGCGCAATTTGCTGGTTCTCCAAACTGGGCAGAATCATAACAACCAGTTCTATAGAACTGGTCTGAACAGGAATAATCCCATCCCTGATCTGAATATATGTAAAGAAGAAGGGTTTTTTTGTCTTATCATTCTCCATCAAATATTAGGTATCCTGACACCATTTCTGCATTCCATGCCTATTTGCATTCTTCCATAATGACCCTCCCTCTTCCCATCTCATATTTGTGTTTTTTAAATTTTTTACATTCCTTTTTTCTAACTATAAAAATATCCTCTAATTGGTATTATTATGCTTTGCTATCATTTTTTAAATATTTAATAGTTTATATCATAAATTATGGAAAAGCTAAAATGAACCAGGATTAAGTAATTGTTTAATAAACTGGGAAGAAAAGGTAAGAGATTTTCCTATTTTCTTTTTAGTATTTTCATTTAAATTATTGTATATTTTCCATAGAACTTTTAGTTTGAAAGAAATAATTTTGTGAAAACTCTGGCACCTTTCCTGAATATTGTATCAACATAGCATAATTAAAAATATGTAACATTTTTAATTCTTTTGAGAGTATGCCTATAAAATGTCTAAAATGCAACGAAGACGTAATTTGGTTCTTTCTGAAAGTGTTAATTTGCCATTGGTGGATAGTGAAAACAATATCTGTATTGGCTCACAATGATACAATGACCAAGCTAAAACTGATGCAATTAACTTTAACTAGCCATGGCATAAACAAAAGAATTCAAGTATGTTATACTAATTTCAGGAATGAAAGTAATCAGTGTTCTTGATTGAGTAGGAAGAATATGTCCTAGAAGAGTATATTTGTTCTACTCTCATATAGAAGGATATAATAAACACTTATAAGATTATAATAATTTATATTAAAATAGTTGAAAAGGAGCCAGGTGAGAGCCATGCTTTCTGGTACTTATCTCAATATACTGCAATCTGTTTGAAACTCACACTTCATTTTGAGTTCAGTGCACAGCTTAATTTTATGACAAGATAGACTATAGGAAATTCCATTATATTTTGAGTTGTTTACCAACTTGTCAACTTTATGCTCCCTACAGGTTTTGAAACATCTATAAATAAAGTTGATTCAAACCAAGCTTCAAGATTCTTGTGAATTAATATTTGTTTCCAATAATGTCCTTCTTGGTCAGGTTTTAGTTTATGAAATATAATCAAAGCTTATTTGGGCCCCACAAAATGTAATTAAGAGGTCAAGTGAAAGGATATATTTTATTGCACTAAATAGTCTCAGCAATATTTGAAAATATTTATGTACACATAATTAAAGCTGGACTGAATGCATTATGAGCAAGTTCAAAGTAGATATAAATGTTCTTTGAAATTCCCTAAAAGCTTATCACTCTTTGATATCTATTTATTGATCTTTATGGGCCCTGTTGGCAGTTATCTTTGTACCAATTTTGTTTCCCAATCAATATTTTCTTTTTGAAATTTGGCAGGGAGAGACATGCCTGCCAACAAATTTAGAATTTTCCTCATTCTAAATTAGCTTATTATATAGTGATGTCATTATATGCTAAAATTTTATTGAATGTTTATTTACTTTCATCTATTTTTTCATTAAATTTATATACCACCTATCACACTCTGAAAGGCAACTGGATGGCTATATATACGACCTCTTCACAGTTATTAAGAAGGATAGACTGATAAGCCCTAAGGCTTATATTTCTTTGGGAGAGCCAATTGACTATTCTGAGAGTACTGCCATCTTGAAAGATTGGATTGCTCTTGCTACTGGCCAAATGGTACAAAGAAATATTACCAGCCGTTAATGCATCTTAACAGAATTGCAGCTTTCTGAATGAATTTTTGCTTCCTTTGAAGGGTATGTGTGGATTTTAATTTTTAGGATTAGAAATGTTCATGAAGCATTTCTTACACAGCTTGGTCTTATAGCTTTCAAGTAGAGAACCAAAATAAAAATTGATGTTGCATGGCCAGGCTTATGTTGTTTACCAAGCTCAGCCAATTGCTTTTTTAGGATAAAATAAAAGAGGATTAGAGCAGACACTATGCTGATTAGATTACAAATAGTTAAGATTTGTTTAAAAGATTCAGCTATAAAGGCTCTCCAGTGACAAAATAGTAAATGCTCACTGTGTTTGCAACAAAAGGGCATCCTTTTGCCAATGTTTAAGTTTGATGGGTTAGTTAGGGTATTAAGGGTATTATGGGTATTGATGGGTATGACCAGATATTGCAAGAGAATTACAAATAAATGCTTAGTAAATCAATTGGAATGTCTTCCCTGTAAATTTTAGACATTTTCATTGCATTTTTTAAAAAACAAATTTTATTGATTTTAAAGACAAATAAACCATCATTAACCATTAAATACAAAAAACCTTTCCATTATTAATTTTACAAGCCAAGTAAAATATTATTTTATGCAACATAATTCTGTTTTACACCATTTCAATATAAACATATAAATATCTTTTAACAAATTTCTCATTATTTTTCTTTTCGTATTCAATTTCATTGTTATTATTATTTTCTATATTTATCCAGTTTATAATCATCATCTTCATTCCTCTCTGACTTGATTACCATTATTCTCATCCAACATTCCTCCAAGGTTTTATTAATTCCCAAACAAAACATAGACACAGAAAACACTAAAATATAAAACTTCTTTTAAGAAAGTAGTTTGGCCCCAGATTACCTCTCTTTGTATGGACTTCAATTAAGATCGTGCTCATCTTGTATACCATTACCTATCTTATTTACCATTTTATATCTTCTATATAACTTCTCCCCGCTTTTCGCTCTTCTTATTTCTATTTTATTTAATTCATTTTAATTTAAATCATTATATTTGTATTTTTTGTCCATTCTTTCCAGATTATCCATTTATCTCATTCCCTATAGTAAAAAAAAAAAAAGAATTTCTCCTGAAATCACTAATCAGAGTATGATGCCTTTCTATCCTCCCCTTAAATTAATATTTAAAATAACATCTGATACCCAATCTGATTCTGCTTAGTACATTCTACCTACTAACCTTTAAAGAAAAAAAAAATAAATTCATAATAATTAATATAATTAGATAATAAATCTAAATATTAAATCTTATAACATTCCGATTGTCTATTTCAAAAAACAAGTGCTACAATTTTATTAAATTTTAAAATCTATCATTACTAAACATTTAAATATTTTAATCTTTTATCAATTCTTATAACATTCTAGCTTTCTATTTCTAATACATAATACCATCTTATGTACCTTGCAGAATCTTCTTTTTTAAACAAATTACACCTTACCCTTTATCCCTAAAAAAAAATCCTTTTTTCCCATCTTGTTTCATACCTTTGTGGCTTTTCCCTCCCTTTTCCCTTCCTTTCTTATCCCCCCTGGCCTTTTTACCCCCCCCCCCACTAACCTCCGCCTTTTTAGCTTTCCTCTCTGTTGTAATCCTTTCTCCTTTTGCTCAGTAACATTGCGTTGGTTTTGCATCTTATTTTTTCCTTTCTTAAGTGTTTTTTTAAGTCTTAAGTCCTTCATTTTCCTTCCTTTCTTTCTCCTTTCTCTCTTAGTTAATTTTTTAGATTCACTGAAGATGGCGTCTTCTTCTTCTTTTTCTTTTCTCCTTCTATTTCCTCCATCTGTTGTTGTGTTTGCTGATAAATAACAAGCGCCATTTCTAAAGAAAGGAAAGCTTCTTTCACAGCGTCTTTACTTTCTTGATATTCCTTTCTAAGTTCATCATCAGATAAAGCCATTCTTTGTTCTTCTTAGAGCAACCAAAATGTTTCAAAAGTTAAAACAATTCCTCAAAGTCCCAGAGACATCAATCAATCCAAACAACGCACAAAGTTCTCACTTTCTCTTCCTGGGGTGGTATCAGTAAAAGGGAAAAGAAAAAAAGCCCAATCTGTATTTTACAGCCTTGTTCCAATCAATTTCTAATCTCAAAATATTCAAGGCATCTCCTCCAGCAAAATCTTAATATATATATTTTTTTGCCCTCTCCCTTCCCACTTATAACAAGAGGCCAAGTTTTTACCTTTTACAAAAAACAACAGGTTTCTCAATGGCCATTTGTTGATTCCATAGGGAAGGAGGGTAAACTTTCCTTTCAGCACCTCAATTTTGCCGCTTGAAATCCTCCTCTGGAAACCAAGTATTTTTCAAAAAGTCATAGTTCTCAGGATTAAACACCTCTTAAAGTCCTGGATCAGCCAAAAAACTTTCTCTTGAAAACTTTCTCCCGGGAGAAGGCGGAGCTTCGTTCCGGCGATACAGCTGCGATCTCAGGGCTCTGAGATCGCAGCCGATATTTTCGCCCCTGGTCCGTCCTAACGGACCTAAACCGTCCCGTAGAGACGGTGATCGTGAAGGGCATTGTTCCAGGATCCCAGAGATATCGCAAAATCTCTGGTTTGATCCGGAAGAAGCCCTTTTGCTGGCGGCGGAGAGGCAGCCTCCATAGCTGCTGAAGTCGGGACAGCTCCGGAAAGAAAGTGATTGGAGTGAAGTGTGTCGGCTGGGTGAGAAAAACTCTTTTGTGCTGTAAATTCGCTAAGGTTGGAAAGTTCATCCGATATAAAGAAGAAAGCTGTGAGATTTTTTTTTTTTTGACTGAAATTGTTTTGAGCGGCGTTTTTTAAAGTGATGTCAAATTGAGGCTTGGTTTTTTTTTTTTTCTTTTCTTTATACTTTTTGGGAAAGATTTTACCGTGACTTTGTAGGTAACCGGATTGAATTTTCTTTTATATATATTTTTATGCTCCCTTTGATTTTATGCTCCCTTTGATTTTTTAACTTTCTTTAGGATAGTGGCTCCCTTTGGCTATTTTTTCTTTTTTTTCTGTATATATTATTACTTTTTTCCGGCGGGCGGGGAGAAAGAGCATTAAGAAACTTTGTAACACTGCCAACTAGAGGCTTGAAAGTATCTTTATGTGAATTGGAGAGAATTGCAAAAAGACCTCATCTCAAGGACTTTTTAACGTGATAAGATAGAGGGAGAGCACAGCAAAATATTATTGCAGGTGCTTTCCTGGACTGTTATCAACAACACTTGAGGTTTGGCTTTGAAGCTGCTGGAGAAGAGAGTCATAACAAGAGCCTTGGATAAATAACAAAGTGCAGTGTGTTTTCTTATATATACCCCATTCGCTAGCCTTTTTCTAAATTTTAATTTTAGTAATATTTTTATTTTTGCCTTTTATTTTAAAGGGAAAGCCTCAGAGTTTTTTTTTCTTTTCTTTTTTATTTTTCTTTTCTTTTTTAATGGGACTTTTTTGCTTTTCATATTTATGTTTTTGGACTATTTTGTTGTTGAGGTTGTTTTTTTTTTCTTTTTTTTGGATTATCGAGATTTTTTAATTGGATTAAGGTGTGAAGAATCTGAAGGAACTTTTTGTTTTTTGTTTTTGTTTTTTCTCTTTTTGCTTTTTCTTTTTTCCTTTTTCTTTTGCTCTTAATCAATATTATTATTTTTGGATTTGTTTGTTTTTTCCTTTCTATTTTTTCCTTTTTTATGGTGGACTATCTCGTAATTGGATTAGGGTCTAGAAGAACCTGAAGATCTTTCTTCTTCCTTATTTCCTGTTTCTTCTTTGGTTTCGTGTTTTTTACTATTGGAGTTTTCCATTTTGGATTATAATTGGCTGCTCTACCAGTTGGATTAAAAGTTAAGAAGAATTTGAAGTTTTGGAAACATTGAAATGAGCAAGAAACCAATACCATCTGGCATTTCTGCTTCTACCTCTGCTTCCCCACCAGCTGGAGGACAACGTTTAATTCAGACAATGTTGAAGCAAGATAAGGAACAAGAAAAAATAACTTTACAGTTACAGATGATTATGCAAGGAATCCAAGATCTCAAGACAAAATCAGATATCATTGAACAAAGAACAGGAAATATTGAACAAAGAACAGAAAATATTGAACAAAGAATAGAAAATATTGAACAAAGAGCAGAAAATATTGAACAAAGAATAGAGAAGACTGATGAAAAAGTGGAAAATATTAAACAAATGATGGTTAAGTATGAGGAGAAATTCCAAAAAATTGAGGAAGAAGGAAAACAAAGAGAGAAGAAGATTGGAAATATTGACAGCAGATTAACAGCGGTTGAACAAGAAAAAGGTGGGATGTTGAGGTGGGAGATGGAAAGGTCAGAATTTTACCTCAGATTTCAAAATATAGAAGAGGAAAAAGGAGAAAATTTGGCAGCGGTAATGATAGAAATTTTGGCAGATGCTTTGGAAATTACAGAGGAAAATATGATGGATGGAATAGATGAGATATATCGAGTCTATACAAGATATGCGATGAGAAATAAATTACCCAGGGAAGTTCATATTAGATTTACCAAAAAATCCATTAAAACACAAATATTACAAGTAGCAAGAGAGAAAACACTGAAATACAAGGGTAAAGAGGTTGTGGTTTTAAAACAAATACCCAGAAGAGTGAGAGAGATGAGAAGAGAATATCGATTTCTGACCAAAATACTATTGGAAAACGAAGTGAATTATAGATGGCTGATTCCAGAAGGACTAGTGTTTGGGTGGCAAGAGCAGAGATATAGAATTGATTCAATTGAGAAAGCAGAACTTTTTCATGCAGAATTCTTTGGAGGAAGAAGAGAGGAAGCAGAGAAAGAGGCCTTATCAATTGAGTTTCAAGATGAACAACTGGAGACTGAAAAAGAGAAAGGAGCAGCAGGGGGACAGATGGATAATAAAGAACAGCGTGAAGTGAGATCCACGAGAGCTGTTAGACCTAAATATAAAGCATAATTATGGAGGAAAAAAAACTGATTACAATGAATATAAATGGACTTAATTCAGCTGTTAAAAGAAGAAAAACTTTTCATAAATTAGAGAAATTAAAATTTGATATAATTTGTTTACAAGAAGTTCACATTAAAAAACAACATGAACAATTGTTAGTGCAGCCAAAATTAGGGAAAATATTTACCTCTTTGACTCAATGTAAGAAAAGAGGTGTGGTTTTATACATTAAAGAGGTTATTCCAGCAAAATTGATTTACACGGATGAAGATGGAAGAGTATTAATGGTAGAAATAATGGACAATAATATAAAAATACTCTTGATTGCAATTTATGCTCCGAATGATAAACAAGAAGAGTTTTATAAAAAGCTACATATGAAAATAATTGGACTGGACTATGTTAATATAATTATGATGGGAGATTTTAATGGAATTGTGAACAATAAACTGGACTATATAGCAACAACAACAAAGCAAAATAGAAAGGCTCTCCCAAGGTCCTTCTTTAAAATGACAGATGAACTATCTTTAAAAGATATTTGGAGAGAAAGAAATGTTAAAGCTAAACAATATACTTTTTATTCAAATAGACATTTATCATGGTCCAGATTAGATATGATTTGGATCTCAACAGAACTAATATCTAATATTAAAGAAACAAATATTGAAACAAGTACCTGGGCAGATCATAGCCCAATGACAATTAAATGGAAGGGACAAAAAAAAAGATCGAGATGGACATTAAATAATACTATTTTAAAGGAGAAAGATTTTACACAATGGATGGAGAAGGAATTGGCTTTTTTCTTCAGAGAAAATAAAAAAGAAGATACTTCAACCCAAAATGTGTGGGACACAATGAAGGCATACGCTAGAGGTTTGATAATAGATTATACAAGAAAAAAGAATATTAGGAAAAGGCAAGCTTCTAAGGCCTTGGAAGATGAGTATAAAATTCTTGAAAAAGAATTACAGAAAATGCCACAGAAAAAGGATATTAAATTGAAGCTGGATGTAATCAAACATAAAATGGAATTAATAGAGAAAGAAGAACTGGCACAGAAAATTAGAAACTCCAAACAGAATTATTTTGAAGATGCAAATAAACCAGGTAGATGGCTAGCATATAAATTGAGAAAAGAGAAGGAATCAAGAAAAATATTGAAGTTAATAGATGAACAAGGCCAAGTTTGTTATGGGAATAAGGAGAAAAAAGAAATTATTCGAGATTTTTATGGAGAATTATATAAACAGGAAAATATTGATGAAGAAAAAGTTAAACAGTATTTACAGGAAGCTAATTTACCAAAGATACCTAAAGAGACTGAAGAAATGCTAGAAAGCAATATAACAATGATGGAACTAAATGAAGCATTTAAGAGACAAAATAATGGGAAAGCTCCGGGTCCAGATGGGCTTCCAGTAGAATTTTATAAAACATTTCAAGAATTATTGAGCATCCCATTGTTAGAAGTTATGAATGAAGTTATGATAAAAAAGATGATACCAAAACATGGTCAGAGGCTTATATTACACTTATACCAAAGGAAGAGACTGACCCATTGCAAATTAAGAATTATAGACCTATTTCTTTATTGAATGCAGACTATAAAATCTTTGCTTCAATCTTAGCAGAAAGACTTAAAAAATATTTAAATAATTTTATTTACTCAGATCAAAATGGATTTCTGCCAAAGAGACAAATTAGAGACAATATGAGAGTAATCTTGGACACTTTGGAATACTATGAGGCTCATCCTGAAAAGCAAATGGCTTTGATATTCCTAGATGCTCAAAAAGCATTTGATAACGTGAACTGGAGATTTATGTTATTATTATTGGAGCAGATGGGTTTCGCTAAAAAATTTATTCAAGCAATAGAAGCTATATATAACAAACAGACAGCAAGGGTAATGATGGAGGGAGAACTTACAGATTTTATTAATATAAGGAAAGGCACAAGACAAGGATGCCCCCTATCTCCTTTGCTATTTGTGTTGACCTTGGAAGTGTTGAATAGAAATATTAGGGATGATAAAAGCATAAAAGGAATGAAAATTAAGAAGGAAGAATTTAAGCTACAAGCTTTTGCTGATGACTTAGCTTTTATTTTGGAAGATCCGCTAGAAACAGCTCCAAAGTTACTGGAAAGGATAGAGGCATATGGAGAGGTGGCTGGTTTGAAAATAAATAAAGACAAAACAAAGATTTTGACAAAGAATATGCTATTGAGACAGAGAGAAGAATTGGCAGATCTTTTGAAAATTCAAGTTACAAATAAGGTTAAGTATCTGGGGATATATTTGACAACAAGATGTAGCACATTAAAGGAGAATAATTATATTAAACTTAAACAACAGATAACTACAGATTTGAAGAAGTGGGAAAACTTGCAATTGTCATTAATAGGGAGAATTTCAACAATTAAGATGAATATCTTACCTAGAATTTTATTTTTGTTTCAAACAATACCAATTAGGCTTGGAAAAGAATATTTTGAAGATTTAAATAAAATTATGTTGAAGTTTATATGGCAAGGTAAAAAAGCGAGAATAAAGCTAAAGCTTTTGCAAGATGCTAGAATTAGAGGAGGATTTGGTCTGCCTAATTGGGAATTGTATTATCAAGCTGCAAGTTTGATGTGGGTCAAAGAATGGATAACATTAAGGAAACATAGGTTGTTGACATTAGAAGGGCATGACTTGCTGTTGGGTTGGCATGCTTTTTTATGGTATAAGGGAACTAAAACACAGGGTTATTTTAGAAGACATTATGTACGGGAGTCTTTGTGGTTAAATTGGGAGAAGATAAAAAGACAATGCTATTTGAAAATTCCAGTTTGGTTATCGACCATTGAAGCATTTTCCTATCCTATAATCTACAAGAAGGAACAAACAGTTAGATATGGGGAACTTTTGGATGAAAAGGGTGAACTTAAATCGATCCAAAACTTAGAGGAACAAGGTATAAAGATGAATTGGTTTTCATATGCACAAATACACTCAAGGTATGATGAAGATTCTAAAACAGAGGGATTTTATGATAAACAGACTGATTTAGATAAGATCTTGATGGGTACTGATGAGAAGGTGATTAAAAAACTATATGGTTATTTACTGGGAATGAAATTAGAGGAAGAACAAGTCAAAGAAACTATGATTGTTTGGGGGAAGAATTTTGGATATGGGATTGATTTAGAGAAATGGCAGAAATTGTGGTCTCAAAATTATAAAATGACAATGTCAACAGCATATAAAGAAAACTTGTATAAGATGTTTTACAGGTGGCATTTTCCTCCGACAAGAATAGCAAGAATGTTTAAGAACAAATCTGAAAAATGCTGGAAATGTCATCAGATACCCGGCTCGTATTACCATATGTGGTGGACTTGTGAGGATGCTAGAAAATATTGGACTATAATTCGCATGTGGTTGGAAAAAATGACAAAGAAACATATAGATTTGAAACCAGAGATCTTCTTATTGGGAATTTTACCTGATATATATAGTAAAGATTTGAAATACCTGATTGTAAATGTATTAACAGCGGCCAGGATTGTATTTGCTAAAAATTGGAAGAATGAGAAAATACCATTACAGGAAGAAATTATTAAGAAAATATTGGAATGTGCTGAGATGAGTAGATTGACATTTGAAATTAGAGAGCAAGAGGATAAACAATTTTACGAAATTTGGGATCTTTTTTATAAATGGCTAGATGATAAAATACGATAATAGAATATTTAGAATGCTAGATAGTAAGGAATATCTTTATTTTGCTATTATTTTGCTATTTGATATTATATTTATAAAGGATTTTTTAGGATTGATTTGATATGACTAGATGATTTGTTATAGAGTAAACTGGTTTAAAGTATTGTTAGCTCATTAAGCATGAATGATTAAAAATATAGTCAAAAACTTCTTTTTTTAGTGATATTAGGATATATAAGTTTGGATTGACAATATGAGTTGTTATGTAATGTAATTGTAATTTGAGACTACAGAATGAATGCACAAAAATGATGAACCAACTGACACACTGGATGTACATATAAGACTTGATGTTTTTATGTTTTGTTTGTTTTGTTTGTTTGTAGAAAATTAATAAAAACTTTTTTCAAAAAAAAAAAAAATCTTTCTCCCCTCTTCCTCCTGCTCAGTCTTACCCAGCTGCCGGCTTCTTTGTGGTGGCCATTACAGACCACCGCTTGACCGCCTTGAGAGAAGGGAGTTTTGCTGGCTGGGCAGGGGGTCTGCAACACCCCCAAACCCCTCACCAGCTCCCCCTATCTTCGGCTGCCTCTGCGGGGCAGCCTTAGCCTCCAAACCCGTCCAGATCGGAGGCACCAAAATGGCTAGCATGGCAGGGATCGCGCAGGATCACGGAACCCTGCCGCTAGCGAAGCCGACAAACCGGAAGTTCCTGACATTTTAATTACATTTTTGTGAAACTACCCATGGTTTTATTATTGTCCTTTGCTCAAAAAGTTTTAAATGTGTTGATCTATCAATGCAAACCATTTCAATGAAGAGTTTTAGTATTAACATAAAAATAACTGTCTGCATGTATTAACATATGTTCCATATATGCTGACATTTTATTCTATTCTACGCTGTATTCTATTTTCTTGTTTAAAACATTTCTGCCATAAATAAATATATTGGTATTATGCTGACTAGTTCACATTTGCTGTGTTAGTTGACAGCCAGTATCTTGAATTCAGACTTCTTATAGCTAGCTATCAGATGTTATATGACAATGCCTAGCAAACAACAATACCTGCTTGAAGCAAGTTAAATATATACTCAGAAAATTAAGATGTAATATTCCAGTTAATGAATGTAGAAAAAACCATGGTTTTTTTTTTTTTTTTGCAAATGGTAACCTATAATGGAAGAACAGAGAAGTAAATCTGCTGACTTATATCAAAGGACTACTCAGTCTAACAATATATATCCACAATGATAAAGTGATCTGTTTATCACAGATCTGTTTGAAGCCCCTCTCTCCCAAAGTTCATGACTGCAAAGATGCTGCCTCACATCACATTACACCTTATACTTAGTTATATAGTCTTCTCTTCTCATCTGCTATTAACAGCAAACTTGGTAACTTCAATGTTCATCCTTCAATCCAGACTAAGTTTAAAATATGTAAGAAGTGATCACATTAAAAAAGAAATCTGTGTCAGAACAATGGAATGCTTGCATCTGTCCATTTTATGATATGTATGATCTGACCCTAAATTTCTTTTTGTCTTGCCTATTGATCCAGTGATTCTGAAATATGCAAAAGTTTATTTGATGCAGAAAGTTATTATTCATAAATGCATTCTTCTTGTCTTTTAATAAGTGTTTTGCAGATAGATATAGAGATAAAAATAAACACAGAGAGAGATACTGTAGATATAACATTTATCATTTTTGAGACCCAAGAAGTAATTTCTCTTCTCAGAAAAATATAAATCTTCTGTCTCAAGTATCTTTCACAATTTCTGAGATTTCAATATTTAATATGTCAGTATCAGTACAGATATCTACATGTATCATAATTAATTTTGCTTGTCTATAATGTTCTTTTGCCCTTTAATATCCTTATCATTCAATCATAAGCCTCCCTGGTCCATAAGGGTGTATCCATTGTGTGAAACCTTTTGTTTATCTTCATCAAATGGGCTACTCCTGAAGGATAACTTCTTTCTTCCTTGAAATGGATGTTAGGACTCTCATTCTCCATGGCAATAGTTACCCTGGGAGTGAGATACTAGTATCATGTCTGCCAGATTCTTGTCTATGTATTTGTCTGGTTCTTTCAGCTTCTCTAGATAACAGCCTTTTGCTTCAGATGAGCCAATGTCTCCATACCCAAAGAATAGAAGCAAATTGCATAAACTATATATCCATGGTTTTTAGCCAACCAGCAAGTAAATTGTGCAAAGAAAATTCAATGCAATAATTGCTGGCAATTTGAGTTAGATTTTACTATGACAAATGCACGAGCAGCTTAGTTAATAGCAATCTACCATAAAATTAATTTTTTTTAAAAATCTAGAACATGTGAAAACTTTTAATCTTATAAGTTTAATCTTATAAGTTTTATCATAAGTATTAGTACCTTACTTTATCATTAATTAGTAATGAAGACGTGACAATAGAGATTGAAAAATTAATCAAGTTATTAAGATAAATTGTCCAGGATCTAAATTGACGATGAAATATACTTTTCTTTGTACTTCTTTTAAAATTGTCTTACCAATGCTGTACAAAAGAAACAAAACAGTTTTTCCCTCCATGTTCTTGGCAGTTGGTTTAAAGGAACAGTCTGTTGCCAGGTATTAAACATCAATAGCATATAAAACTTAAACGATTAAGCTTCCATATGGATGTTTCTTTTGACTTACTAAGCAAAACTGTACACTTATCCAAACTAAGAAAAACACCTTTATATATTTATCTAATCTTTTCCAAAAATTGACTCACAAAATATCCTCATGGCAAGGAAGTATGTTCTTTTGTAAAATGATAAAATAATCACCAGCGTTAATATCATATAAGCTTAACAAAAAAATATAATATCATTGACATTAGCTCAAGTTATTAAAATACTAAATTGAAAATACTAAATATTAGTTCAAATTATTTTAAAGCCTAGAATAAGCAATAAGAGTAAAAAAATAGATAAGACACTGAACATTTTATGTATATTTCTTAGTATTAGCTGTATACAAACTAAGATTTACTTCAGATTTGAAACCTAAAGGTGGTAAGATTTTTTTTTAAATCTGAGACGTGCTTTAATTTGAAATTATTAGTAAGGATTTGAGTTCTATTCAATAAAATATTCATAGACTATAATGAGGGAAAATTAATTTACCTATTATTATTTCTTTTTTTGTCTGAATAGAATTAAACAGCAAGGATGGTAGGCCTTTAAAAGATATTAACCTTGGAATATTTCAACCAAATAACTTCAGTATTTTCACTGCAGTACATTTTTGTAATATTTTGTCCAACAAAGAGACATGTAAAAAGTCATGTTAAACTAATGTGGCAAATTTCACACTCCAATTAATATATTTAAAAAAAAAAAACTGACTAAAATGTAAGCTATTACTAAATATAAATTCCAACATTGATTTCAATAATTAGTTTGATGAGGTAATTCAATTTAATGTCATAGAGGAGAGTTTCATCCTCTGCTTTCACTAGATTTGTACCTGGGTCACTTAAAAGCTCAACAACTGGTTTTTCTTTTCTTCTTGCTCTGACAGTACTTTGAAATGGTACAAAAAACAGCACAAAACTGCTATCTTCTTAAAATCTTGGAGATGATTTGGCAAAAGGATTATCTTTTCTGGAATTATTAAAAAAATTTTTTTTAAGAACATTGAAAATATAGCAACGATAGTCATCAGTAATTAGATTTAAAAATCCCACTGCTTTGTTAAACAAAAAATGGTTATTAATATCTGGCCAAAGAATATAATTGTAAGCCTTTTACCCTCAGAAAAAATTCAGTCAAAATCTCCTTTTGGTGCATCTCAATTTTCAAGGAGATGGTCATATCAAAACACTTGTTCCTTTTTTGGTGATAACTCTTCATTGGAGTCTGTCTGAAATATTTTGTATTTACCAAACATTATAATCAGCAATGTTACAGAATGTTAGAGTTAGCCTGGATCTTAAAGACCATAGAACCCCTGGATAATGTTAGGAATCTGTTGGTGAATATATTTTGCTATATGTTTAAAACTTTCAGTAATCCAGCTCTACTTTAATTGTCAATCTAAACTAAACTAATTATCTTATGCATTTTAATAACCATTTTATGTCAAGATACTATTAAAATAAATTAATGAGTATTCTTGAAATATATGAAGTGTGTCACTGAAGCTTAAGAAATATTGAAAGAACAATCAGATTAAAATACTTAAACCAACTTACAATAAGATTAGAAATCAAAACTGTATTGACAGTGGAGAGCAAATATGCAGCAAACGTTTGGGAAATAAACATTTCTATTCCTGTCATTTAAAAAGACAGAGTGTATCTTCATAATATAAACGAATTATAACAATTGTTTATACAAAATTTATAGAAATCGTTTTCTTTTACATTAGCTTTCAAAATTGTTTTGTAAAATATTCAGCTAAGGTGTATTTTAAAATTATACAATTGGACAGATAATGTTACATCAATTAAAGAGTTTAGAGAAAAGGATCGTGTAAGTGAAAGAGAAGCCTATGGAATAGTTCAATGAATTTATTCGTCCAGATTGTATTTGCCACTTTTTCCTTCTACAAGAACTTTCAGTGAAATATTGAATGGTTCATTTGCTCTATTAAAATGCTGATACCTAGGTGAAGCTTGGTTCTTAAATAGTTCTGCAATCTTTGTTACCATACTTGTAACTATGTTGGTTAGATCATTTTTTTTATAGTCTCACTTCAGATTTAAAAAATTTAAAAGAATAGAATGTTACATTATATTTTTTTAAAAAAAGGAATTTATTGAACAAGGATATTTTCCCTTGCCAAATAATGGATATCATAGCAACAGCAGGGGTGAATGGCATTTGCAGCAGTGCCAACCTAGGCAAGAATGCAGTTCTGGTGTCATTATTCAAGCCATGACGAACAATGGCAGAGAGGTAGTGCTTTGTTGATGATGTCTCAGTAAAATGGGAGATCTTGAGTCTTAGCTATGAAAGCCAACTGGTGACTCTGGGCCAGTCACTCTCTCTCAATCCAATCCACTTTACAGTGTTGTTGTTGTGGGGGAAAAAATAGAAGAGGAATATATGTTGGATATGTTCATCTCCTTGAGTTATTTGTAAAAATAATAAAAGTAGGATGCAAATAAATAAATAAATAAAATTTAAATAATATAAAAAACACCCAATTAAGTTTATGTATTCATTTAAGTCAAGACAGTGTATACCGGTCTAGTTAAATCCCTTACAGTTAGACATGAACTGGGGCACTCTGTGTGCATAATAAATCAACAGGGTTATTTTATTTATAATCTCCTCTTTCAGGATCTATCCAATAAATGTTACCCCAAACTGGAGTGCATAAGCTCTTTATCTGGAGATAATTATTTCCATGGACGTAAATTATTCATAATGGAGTAAGCATAGATGCATCTAAAAAACAAGTTACCCCACCTCTATAGAGGGGGACTGATTAAAATAGAATAAAACGAACACTAATTACAAGGAAACATTCTTTAAAAAATGGTATCATTATAGATATTGTTCAGCTATATTGATTTGTGAACATATTATTCTTGATTTAAATGGAAATATGTCAATTGTCTGCTGATAACCTGCAATGCCTTCCTTCTCTCCTTTCCACTATTCTTCACCTTAATCCTGGGGTACTTTTGTTTAGTTGTATTGCCCAGTTTTCCGGTTCAGATGTTATCCACCTCTTTTTTCCCTCCTGCACAAATCTTAATTCAGCTGAGTCCTCCTCTTCGGGGTGGCCATTTTAAACCATCGCTGCAGTTGTCTTTGGGGGGAAAAAGACCAAGCCCGGGGGGGGGGGAGATGCGGCTCCCTTCAACCTGGCTTGCAGCTTCCCCTTACTCCACCGCCCCTCCAAGGCAGCTTCAGCCCCTAATCGTAATGATCGGGGCTCTCTAACGAAAGAGCACGGACCATAGCCACAGAGAGTCATGAGCTACGGTCCGTCAGTGAGGAGGCTCCCAAAGATTTAATTTCTTTAGATACTTCATTAAGTCAAAATACAAAATGTCAATTTCCTATAAGATTAGTATTTTTAATGTTACAATGAAATAAAATTCTAAACTAGATTTTGAATACCAGTGTTGATGAATGTACATTTTAATTTACATTTAAAACCTACATATATAAATTAGTCAATCCACTATATAAGGAGTATTTATTGTAGAAGAGTTGCACTAACAGTGTGTCACATTCTTTTGGAATATTAAGGAATGAAAATAAAAATGAAACACCGAGCTTTGTTGAAAAATTTAATGGTTTGCAAGTCACAGCAATCCAGTAACATATGGAAAATCCTTTTTTTGTTTTTATTACTCCTTTTTAAAAAATATTATTTTATCAAATAACTCAGTATACATTTTCACAAATAGTGTGTTTATATCTTTCGTACCATTTTTTTTCTTGTTTATGTAGAGACTTATGATACATAGAAAGAAATACATATTTATAATTTTCTGCGCTAAAAGCTTCACTTGCTCACCTTTCACTTTATCTTTACTTAATTCAAAGTCTAAAAGGCTGACTTTGAATTCCAGAAAACTTGAACTGGAATTGCCCCATATTCATTCTATATGAAGAGTGTAAAGAACTATAGAAAGAATTACATTTTAATAATTTTGCATAAGATTTGGTCTATTCCTGTTTAGCATTTTTCTCATATACTCCGGGCTTTTATACTTCATGGTCATCACCTCATCAAATGTGTGTCTTCATCCCATTATATCAGCCTGTCCCACCTGGTCAGACAGGGAAGGTATATTGTGGACCCATGAATAAAAGAAATTCAGCTGGTGTGGTCCAGGAACAGAAGCTTCTCTGCCGTTATTCCCACATAGGAAACATTCTTTCCCCAGAAGCAAGACAAGCCCTCAATTTTTAAAAATATACAAAGATCTGGCTCTGCTATCTTGCTTGAGAATCACAGAAGAGCTTGCAGTCATGGGGCTGGTTACAGTCCTAAAGGCCCTACTCCTGCCTTTTAATTACCTTTTAAAGTTGAATTTTACTATTTTTGTTTCTATTTTAAATGCTTAAATTTGCTTAAATTGTTATATTATATTCATGTTTTAACATTTTATTTGTACACCATAGAGAATCTATCTGTGAGGGAAAAGGTCAGTTTCCAAATTTGATTGATAAACAAATAAATAAGTAAATAAACAATCCATTGTTTTTAGAACTACTTCATATTTTAAGAATCATCCCTAAATGAATTTTATGCTACTATGCCTTACCATGAATGGGTACCATGCAGGTTCAATCAACGTTCATTGGTTTTACACAAATGCTTATTACAAATGTAACAAATAATCTTTACAAATAAAGATGCACACATACGTACACACACACAGGCACACACACAGAGCAATAGCTTTCACTATTTCCCCCCCTCCCAAAGAAAATTATATTGTACTTAGTTTAAATATAATATGTCAAATGAGTGAGGAAATGTTTAGAAGAAAATGGCAGCCAATTTGGACATTTATATAATATTTTCTTCATGTGGCCTGTCTTTGTCTATGGGATCTGACTTTTAGTACAACTTGTATATAATTACATCATTAACTCTGGTGTGTTATGTCACAAAATAAAAGCTTTCACAGTTTTGACTGGAACATTTCATAAAATCTATCCAGTTCTATATTTCATCCTTCTTCTAGAATCAGTGCTATTCCACTCTTTCTTCACTAATATTATTTTGTCTTCTCCCCAATACATCACATGAGATTTCAATTCTGACACAACATTATTGCTGTAAGCTAGAATTATTTTCTCCAAAAATGAACTCAAGTAGCTGAATAGCTGTATGTTTGGAAGCAAATCAGGACCATCAGAATCAATGGTAGTGAGGTCTTCCAGACTAACAATTTATCCTGTCACCCAGTCATTGCTGTGGCAATATAAAGTCTGTTCGCATCTGTGATTTATTACCATGGTGATGGCTGGCTGATGCTGTAAATCATTTGTCTGGAAGATCTACGTGTCTACATGCCTAAGAGACTCTCCAGGTAACTTGTGAATTAGAAGAAAAATACATTCAAAATGAAACAAAATACAGTAACAATAACTTGTGAGTTCCAGTAGATATGGAATATTGAGATGTAAATGAATAAAGAAGGAAAGAAGAAAGGAAGGAAATAACATTCAGATTCACTCATATTTGTCTCATAGGTAGAATGAGACATAAAGTGTTGATGTTTTCCCATCTATATATTAAAAAAAAACATCTGGAGTAAAACTCTGAACAAGAATTAAAAATCTGAATAAAATCTGCAATTATTTTATTTTATACTTTGAATTAAACATGAAATGCTTGAAGACTCTGCCTAAATAATGCAATTTACATTTTTGCTATTAACCCCCCCCCCCCCCCGCTTTTTTGTGATTAACACTGAGAGCTCATAAAAACAGCCAGGTTAATTCTAATTATATTTTCTATGTACATTTTGAATAACCATTGTATAGAGGGGTGGGATTCAAATTTTTTAACAACCAGTTCTGTGGCGTGGCTTAGTTGGTGGATGTGGCTTGGTGGTCATGTGACTGGGTGGGTGTGGCCAACTCAACATCACTCACATCAAGGGGTACTTCTCCTTGCCTAGCCTCTCATGACTGTGGTGATGCTGCAATGGGTCATAAATGTGAAAAATGGTTGTAAGTGTGAAAAACAGTCATAAGATACTTTTTTCAGTTCCTTTGTAACTTTGAATGGTCACTAAATGTACTGTTGTAAGTCAAGGATTACCTGTATAAAAATACAAAACGTTCTTTGATTGCAAAAAGCTGCCATAAATACCAATCATTAGATTAAAAATATCTGTAAGCCGGAGTTAAAAACAGGCAGGGTGTCAGAGCACCTTGAGGAATTAAAATAGTTAAAATGCAATGATAACTATCAGCAGCCAACTCTTGCTCATAAAGTGAAACCCTTTAGCAGAGAGGCCATTTAAGCTCTCCAGAAAGAACACACCCAGGAAAAGCAACCCTTAGATCCATTTGCACCACTTAAAGACACCAGCTGGTCTCACTCACCTCACAAGATAACCTAAGAAAATCATTCAGATTTAAAGAAAGATCACATGTGTCAGGCTGCGCTCCTTCTAATTCCCAAGAAAGAAATACTCAGACTCCATGGTATAGAGCAAAGTTATCCTTTTACTGGGAAATAAAGTGGTAGCTACAAAGCAATTCCGAAACTGAGAAATTGGCGGGTAGAATGCACATACAAAGAAATAGGCTTGCTCCCACCCCCCAAAGTTCAAATGATTCTTCCAATTAAAACTTTTGAAACAGCTCATGTGGTCATCTCCAGATGGTGATGAGGCGTCTTGTCAAATGACCTTGACATATTTTGATAAAAGTTCGCAGTTGCACAAAAGAGGACAGAAGATAGCCAAGAAACAGAAAGTTAAAGACAAGAATCCCCCCTCCCCTTGCTAGCCCAGCAAGGAATGCAAACATCTCCAGCTTTCTTCCCATCTAAAATCCCCCCTCCCACCGCTGCCATGACAGCTGAGAGAAATAATGAAACAATAGCAGAAAGGTAGGAGGGGAAGGTATCTTGAGGCTGACAACATGGTTCCCAGAAAGGCAGTAAAAAAATCAGTGCCAAGCATGGAAGTACATCCCAAAAGGACAGTGCCAGATACCACTAAAACAGTGAAGGAAGACCCCTTCCCCAGATAGAAAAAGAAACCATGAGGCAGGAAAAAATTCAAACACAATACAATTAATAATAATTAAATCACAACAGTAGTTGTTGATTGTTAAACCAATTATCAGAACAAATAGACACAGGAACTAGCCAGATTTCTCAACCCAGTTTCTTTTCGGGAACAGAGATTTTCTTTCTTTCTAAACAAAGCTGAATAGGGAAAATTATCCCATCAATAAACACAGGATTAAACATCACCAAGCACAGAATTAAACTTCACCAAAAACAAATTTTAGACCAAAATTCAGAAAGGGTATGAAAACTCACATTTGAATGTCAATCTTTCTAGCTAGCCAAGAAGCCACAATGAATGTCACTCATCTTGGTTCCTCGTCATTAAAAGCTTCTTTGTGGGAGCTCTGTTTCGTTATTCAATTATTTCTTCAAAGTGCTAACTCCAAAAGGGGAGTATTTCATCCCCACAGCAGTGTAAAAACCTTAACGCAACCCTTCCCCTTTAAGAAAGTCAAGTTGTGGGAACTTCCGGTTTGCGTGGCTTCGGAGCAGCAGGAACTCGCGACAGCTCGCGATTCCTGCTGGCTAGCTGCCGAGGTACCCCCGATCCAGATGGGTCAGGGGGTTATGGCTGCCCTGTAGGGACAGCTGAAGATAGAGGGGAGCCGGTTAGGGAGGTGGGGGCATCGCAGACCCCCCCTTCTCCGGGAAAACCCCTTTTTCCCAAGGCGGTGGAGCGGCGGTCAGCAATGGCCGCCACGAAGAAGCCAGCAACCGGGTAAGAACTGTGCTGGAGGAAGTGTGAAAAGTGAAAGTTCTGTCTGAGCCGGGTCAAGTAACAACTTTTAAATCTCCTGGAATTGAGCTGCTTGTTGCTGGAGGATACATTGTATCCCTAAGAAGATCGAAAGCGGCGGAGAAGCTGTTAAAGGGAACTTTTTTTTTTAATTTTTTTTTTACTCTCTCATCCCACGGAAAAAGCAGAAATATTTGGATGTATTAGACACTGAAAGTGGATTGCTTTGAAAGCTAAGCTAAGAGACAAAGGGATTTTTGGACATTGAAAAATTTAAGAAATTGGAAAATCTCTGCTGGAGGTATGGATTTTTGATTATTTAAAATTGTTATTGCAAGTGGGAAGGGAGAAAGAAAAATTGGAGCAGAAACTGAAAAAGGAGGAGACTGTCTAGAACGTCTTGGTGGATCCCAAAAGAAGATATATGGTAATTGGACCTCTTTGATCAAAAATTAATTTGGAAAGAGAAAGAGAAGAAGGAAGAAAAGTATTAACTTTTGGAACTTTTTTCTTTTTTTCCTTTTTTTAATTGCTTTTGATTGTCTTGGATTAAAAATACTTGTGGTTGTTTTGGAAAAAGTTTCCCTTTTCATAATGGCATTCTCTGTGGATGAACTAGAGATTGAATATCAAAAATATAAAAAAGAAGATACTTTGGGCGCTTTGTTCCAATTCTTAGAAATGGCGTTATGTTCCTTAGAAAAGTTGACGCAGCAGAAGGACTGGGACAAGGAAGAAGAGGAAGAAGAAGCCATCTTTGATGAACAATGGGTTCCTTCCGGAGAGGAGGAGAAAAAGGATAAGAAAAAGGGGTTTTTAAGAATTATAAAAACAACCAAAAGAGAGAAAAATGAGCGAAGAGATGGAGGCAAGGTTAGAAAACAAAAGAAAAGGAGCAAGAAAAGCGAAGGGAAAAAGCAAAGGGGTAGAAAGGGCAAGGAGAAGAATAAGCAAGAGAGAAAAGGGGGGAGGAGAAGCCTTAATGGGGGGAAGCAAGATTTAAAGAAAAAAAGTTTATTTAGAGACAATGGGTGAATTTAATTTAGATTAAAAGAGGGATTCTGGAGGGTATTTAAGAGTGTGTTTTTATATGTATGTATATTTAGAATAAAAAATTTATTATGTAATTTTAAGAATTTTTTAAACAGAATCCCAAGAAAGATTTATATGTAGTATTTTTAAGTTAGGTAATGTGTTATAGATGCAACTCCAATTGGTTTACAGGAGAAGTATAGTAAAAGAAAAAAGATGAATGGATGTTTGGAAATAGAACAGACAAAGAATGTTGTTGAAAATGGTAATAATGGAAGGATATATATGCTTTTTTTTTGATTTTGTATATTGATAAAAGGCAATAAAATTTTAATTGATAAATAATTTGGATGGAAAAGAGAAGTAGGGATAAGATATGAAGTTAATATTATATGAAATATTGATATTATAATCTGGAAATGTTATGTTTTATTGGTCTATCATTATTATTTTTTTTTAGAAAAGAATTTATAAGCTGTTATGCCTTGATTTTGTGTGTATTGATTTTAGAAAACTGATAAAAATGGTTTTTATATACATATATAAAAAAGAAAATGATAATAAGATATAGAAGGAGACTTAGGTTGAATATGATGTTTGAATTTGTGTCTGTGTAAAGAGTTTTTAACCCGGGAACAGACAACCTTCAGAAAAGATCTTGTAGTTTTGTCTATGTTTTGTGTTTGTATGTTTGTGTATTATGCTTATGATAAAACTAACAAAATTTGTTTTTTATTAAAAAAAAGGAAAAAAGAATCAATAAAACCTTGGAGGAATGTTAGATGAGAATAATTTAAACAAGTCAGAAAGAAAAGAATATGATGATTATAAAATGGATAAATATGGAAGAGAAATGAAATGGAATTGGAGTAAAGAGAAATAATGAGAAACTTGATGAAAGATATTTGCGTGTCCATATGGGGATGGGATAAATTGGAATTATGTTGTATAAAAATATTGTTTTGTTTGACTTGTAAGGATTTACAATATTAAGAGGTTTTATGTGTTTATGTATTTAATGGTTAATGATGTGTTGTTTTATCTTTAAAATTAATAAAAATTTGTTTCAAAAAAAAAAAAAAAAGAAAGTCAAGTTGTCAGGTTTCCAAGTAAAATAGTTACACATATGTCAATTTTGGGCTGGACACAAGCAAAGTATCAGCAAAGGAGAAAAAAAAGCTCTTGTGGTTTTTCCCCCTACAAAAGGCTACTTATTTTGACACCCATAAATGCTTTTGGAGCAAATTCTGGGTTTATATAACCATAATCTCAATATAGTGCTTCTAATTGATGATTTTTAAAGCTACATTAACATCAACTTTATTATAAAATAGAAAGCCATGCCCTTCAATCCTCAGGCTGTGGCCTTCTTATTAAGAAAGGCTCATTATATTCATTATAAATGGTAGTAAAGTTTAAAAATTGTCATGAAAAGTAACATGAACAAATCTATAATTTAACAATAAATTGGCACATTTAGTGAGTCTCATTCTAAGGAATAAGAGTGCTAGAGATATTTGCAATTTTATAGAATCGTAAACTTTAGACAGAACAATAGAAAAACCGATAACCAAATTACATGCAGCACTAACTTGTAAACTGCTAGAATTAATGTAGTGCAGAGCACTGACAATCATGTATTTTACTAAAACAAAAAACTAAAAAGTAGTATGGGTTGAAATTTTTCATTTTTAATCTATTTATTAATAATACAATTTAGACTGCATATATTTTAAGAATACACACACACATATAGACTTTTTATTTATAACATATCAGTTGAATACTCAGATTAAACCAAAGAGAACATCGTTAAAAGGAATTAATCTATTGTAACTTTTGTGATAAGAACCAAATTATAATTCTCTATGATTTGGTTAAAATTTTGACCTAAGTATCTTAGAGAATGTCAAATTGAATGTGTATGTGGGTAATATGGAAATCTAATTATCAATAAAATATTGGATATCAGCACATGTAATTCTTGTTAATGCAGCTGAGCTATTGCTAGGCAACAGAGAGGCCTTTAATCATGAAATCTAAATGTATAGCCAGACTGTTATGTTAGCATTTCCTTTGTAAGAACATTGAAATATCCATGATATTCATTGATTCTATTCATGTTAAGAATGAAGCAAGAGGAATCTATTCATTTGTCCCTATAATTCACAATTGAAATGACAAAAATCTTATTTGAACATGGAAATACAAATGTCTTCCTTCTGGATCTACTGTGTAAGATATTGAATAATTTGGCCACATAAGCTTATAAAGCAAAATTGTATTAGTAGCATTGCAGCACAAATTGTAATAATAGTATAGCCCAACGGAGCATTCCTTAGGTATAGGTACAGGGTATCAGAATTTGGAGTCTACTCTGGACAGAATGGAAATTCCATTTTGAGATTTGAAGGCATAGTACAGCAGAATTAAGCTATTCTGTCCCGTGGCTTTAACTGGAAAGGTGTTTTTTTTTTAAAAAAAAAAAACACAACATGCCTTATGAATGAGATATTTAACTGTATTCTGTATTAACTATATTCAATATTAACCATTTTTAAGCTAGGTATCTAAGGGCCATACTCCCTATTAGATTAAGGGCATGGATTGATGTATGTACCTATTTTTCCACATTTAAAAAGCATTGCTAGGAAAACAGTTGTGACATCCCCTATCTAGGAAGAACTGATCCATCTGTTTCAATGTACAGACAGAAATTCCTCTGTCATCACTCTGAAACTAGTGTTTGTTTGTTTTTAAGTTCAGCTAATTAAAGAGTTTAGATAAGGTCTTCACATATTGGAAATAAAGCTGATATCTTAACAAACATGCCAGCAATGAAGTTGTGAAGGGTGATACATTGTAAATGTGTTCCAGATTGAATAAAAGTAACAAGGTGTCTACAAATGCCTCTTTTTTTCTATAGGGGGCTCTACTGATCTCACAAATTTGAGTCTTAGAGTAATCAGAAGTGATTCAGTGCTGGATTCTTTTTGCCTGATCTCTTTATTGTCATATTTGTCTGGATCCAGTTATTTTTAAGCAATAAAAATATGCAGTTATTTTTTATTATTGCTAGATTTATTTCTTGTCTTTATATGCACAATTCTAGGTAACATATATAATACTTGTCTTTTTATTTTCCCTGCAACAACAAACATTGTGAAATGAATTTGTCTACAGGGAAAGTGACTGTTGAAAGTCACCCAGCTGGTTTTCATACCTAAGGAAGTATAGAACCCAGTCTCCCAGTTTTTAGTTCAGCACCTTAACAACTTAGCAAGAGCCAAATATAAAATGCAATCTATATTTATACTAGGAACATGATTGAAAATGTTGTTTTCCATCCATGTATATTAGACTGAGTTTGGGGATGGACATCAGTTGAATCTCTACTGTCATGAACTAATCTGTTCTTGGGGGCTTGTTCTGATCTTGCTTGGTCTCAGAGTTCTACTGCAACTATCTGGAAAAGAGACACAGCTGAGAGTCTCTGGAACAGTTTCTGACCACTGAAATATAAAAAAGAGGGAATGATTTCCTTAGGAAAATTAAGGAAAGCATGGATGATGTTAAAGAACCTAATAGGACTATCCAACAGGAGAAATCAGAGAAATGGTTTGTATCTGAGAGAAAGAAAGAAAAGAAGGAGAGAAAAGGATAAGAAACGAGAGGGATGAAGTTTTTTCTTTCAGTAGGCCTATAACTTTTTGTTAATGTTAAATATAACATTGTTTTTTATTTTTTACATTATAATGCTATTTTTGTTAGCCAATGAAGATATGGATTGGGTATAATTTTTTTATTTTAATCCCAGGAAGGCCTACATTGAAAATCAGTTTGGTGTAATGGTTAAGGCCATATTTTTCTTATTCGTATCCATTTCATGTATTCATAACCATGTTTATACTTATACCTGTAATCTAATAATTGCTTGACAAAATAAAATAAATAAAAAGGCACTAGGCTAGAATGTGGAATACAGGCAATCCCAGTCCTACTTTAGGCATAATTGGTGGCCCTTGGACCAGTCACTTTCTCTCAGCGCTAAATAGAATAAAATGGCAACCCGCTTCTGAAATCTAATTTCAGGAACTTTTGCAGGCAGTTGTCAAGAGTCAACACTGATTCATGAGTATTAAGTCTGGATTGAATCAACCACATATGCCATGTGCTTTGATTAATGTGAACCAGCTATATCTGGAACATGGCAGAACTACTACTAATCCCCTTTATTATTTCCGAGCATGTATATATAGGATTATATGACAGAGAACACCAATTATTTTGGGGTTAGCAAGTATCTTCTGTGACTTTATCTTTGCTTTGCCAGTGTACAGCTTCAGTAAGAGTTTTGATCGGTTAGTGGAACTAAATTCTACATATAGACCAATCAGGCCTTTGTTGTGGGAGCATTTGGAGTGATTGATAATGCACATATCGCCATAGCCTGCTGCTCCTTTCTCTTTCTTTTTAAATCTACTCCCTTGATAATTAGCTCCCTTTGTCAAAGCTTCAGTTACAGTCTGAGAAAAATATTCCTAAATGTCAAGAACCATGCAGTCTGATAAATATGGATGACATTTAAAAGCAGGCTAGGTATTTTCAACACAATCACAAGAGAGAACATAATGTGATTTTTACTTAATTTTTTGAACAATGCTACAGAGCCTACATTTTCAAATCCTTATTATCCAGGCCATCTGGGTTTTTCCTACCATTTCTATTAAACATTTTGCTGACACCAGTAATGTACTAGATGATGTACAAACCAGGAATGGTTATTTGACATTAACTATTGTATAAAAGGCAGAACTTTCTTTGTGGTTGGTAGAAGTATAACTTTTTCTCAGCATAAACTTAAGAAAATATGCATTTTTGAATAGATGGCTGACATTTATAAACATAGATATTATAATATTACACATACCATACAGTATATTTGCTATTCCAATTTTTTATTTCAGTTGAATAGAATTTTCATTCTCATAGTTAGATATAGAGATATAGATATAGATGTTTGTATGATTTAGGTATGTTTACAATCAACGTTTTTTTTCAGTGGTTGAACCTTCATCTGTAATAATAGATACCATTAATCCATTAATTATAGATACCATTAAATTCTAAATTAAAAATTTAGAAATAATTTAAAATTTTTAGAAATAATTAAAAAAAACTAAAGAGTAAATACTGTGTTTCTCACATAATAAGGCCAGGCCTTATTTCTTTTTGACCCCCGAAAAAACAGCTAGGATGTCTTTTTGGGGGTGACTTAATTCCCCCCCTTGCATCCTCAGGTGGGGGGGCGGGTGGCGACAACTTGGATATTCGGGAGATCATCGGATTCGGGCCTCCATTGCTTTCCCTTCTCCCTTGCTGCCGCGGCATTAGAGCAACACCACAGTGTTTGGCGCACCTACGTGCAGCCAGTCAGGGCTCCTACCTGCAACTGGAGTCCCGAGGGAGACACTTGGCTTCAGGCGGTCCCGTCTTCCCTTTGCTTTCAAAGGTAAAGTGAATTATTTTACAAAGCCTCCCCTGCCCAAGAGGGCAGCCCAACCCCACATGGGGAAGCTAATTTCCCAGGGCCTCTTCGGTTCCTCCCTGACCTCCCTACACTGCGTGCCTCTGACGCACCGGTCCCTTCAGCCCAGTGAGCTCTTCCACCTCAAAGAAAGGCCAGGTGGGCAGCTGTGGAGCAGCAGCAGCGGGTCTGAGCCACTCGCAGCGGAAACAGCCACCACCCGACGCAGGGAGAACGAGTGAGGTTAGTGTCCGCCAGCCCGTCCTTCCTGCCTCCGCGGCTCGGTTTCCCCTACCGGCGGGTCCTCCTTTCGTGCGGAGGGCTGCAGGGGAAGGCACTCGCCCGAGAGGATCTCTCCCTCTCTCTCCCCGCAAGGTCAATGTCTGCGCTGCAGAGGAGAGGGTTGCAGCCGGTTCCTCCTGCTTGCTGAGAGGTGAGGAAGCCACGGCTTGCCCGGCGAGATTTGGGAACGAGGGGCAGAAGGAGGCATGCACACACCCACGGCTCACTTTCCCAACTCTGCCCAGCCCTCACGGCTCTGGCACGGCCCTGGCAGGATGAGCGGAGGGTCCGGCAGGGAGGTGCTCGCTGCCTGCCAGGGCTGCGCCAGAGCCGTGAGGGCTGGGCAGAGCTGGGAAAGTGAGCCGCAGGTGTGTGCGTGTCTCCTCCTGCCCCTCGTTCCCAAATCTCACTGGGTGAGCCACGGCTTCCTCACCTCTCAGCAAGCAGGAGGAACCGGCTGCAGCCCTCTCCTCTGCAGAGCAGATGTTGACCTTGCGGGAAGAGAGAGGGAGAGATCCTCTCAGGTGAGCGCCTTCCCCCGCAGCCTTCCGCACGAAAGGAGGACCCGCCGGTAGGGGAAATTGAGCCACAGAGGTGGGAAGGATGGGCTGGCAGGCGCTAACCTCGCTCGTTCTCCCCGCATCGGGCTAAGGGTGGTGGCTGTTTCTGCTGCGAGCAGCTCAGACCCATTGCTGCTGCTCCACAGCCACCCGCCTGGCCTTTTTTTGAGGTGGAAGAGCTCACTGGGCTGAAGGGACAGGCACGTCAGAGGTGTGCAGTGTAGGGAAGTCAGGGAGGAACAGAAGAGGCCCCAGGAAATTAGTCTCCCCATGTGGGGTTGGGCTGCCCTCTCAGGCAGGGGAGGCTTTGTAAAATAATTTGCTTTACCTTTGAAAGGAAAGGGAAGACGGGAGCGCCTGAAGCCAAGTGTCTCCTCAGGGCTCCGGTTGCAGGGATGAGCCCTGACTGGCTGCACATGGCTGCGCTAAACACCACGGCGTTGCTCTAACGCTGTGGCAGCAAGGAAGAAGGGGCAGCAAGGGAGAAGAAAAGCAATGGTGGAAGGTCTCCCGATATGAAGTGCCCCACCAATGCAGGCAGCACCATATCCGGGCATGCAACAAAAGTACTTCCTAATGGCAAGCCCCCCCTTCCCTCCCATTTCACATGTTTAATATGGGGCTCAATTTGGGGGGAGGGGCTTAATTTTATTTTATGCCAATAAAACATGGTGGGGCTTCCTATTGGTGGAGGCCGTATTGTTGGAGAAACACGGTAAAGATATACCCATGAAAGTAAAAAAGGAAGAAAGCCAGAGAAAAACAAAATTAATGTTTAAATAGAAACTACAAAACTACAAAAAAAATCACAAATAAATAGATAACCTTGTTATGTGTGTTTATGCCATTCATTTAGAATAAATGAACTCTTTTTCTCCTGCATCTTAAATTCATATTTGTATTGAATTTTGTTTAATATACTGTATTTTAAATTTTTGTGTTTTATTGATCTGGTACTATAAAATTTACTTGGCCTAGCAAGCTGGATTGTAACCTCTTTGACAATGTTCAGGAAGAGACTTGAAGCCTTCATCTGTAGGGATGTAGTGGGCAGGTGGATGGGAGGAGAACAATTAATAATTTTCAATTTGTTTAATATGACTGAATTTTTTGTATTATTAATATACAATATACATACGTGTGTGTGTGTGTGTGTGTATGCATAGACTGTAATCACTAATGGAATACAGTATACAGTATAAATACACACATATTGTAATCACTTTAGTATAATTGGTCAGGTATATAATTTATACATACATACATAGCAAAAAGATAATGTTATTTAATTTTTTTTTCTGCTTCAACTGTTCTTATTAATTAAAGAAAGAATTTATTGTTCAGAAGTAAAAAGATGTGCAAAGCTAGTTTGTAATATTTATGTCTTTCTATTTAAATTTGTTGTGGTCTGCTGGCGGCCTGTGGAGCTGGCAGCAGAGAGTAAAGAGGAACATGGGCCAGTCCTGGAGTCTGAGGAGGGCCTGGATGAAGGATCTGCGCCTGACACAGAGATGGGGCCAGGACAGGGGTTGGATTCAAATTTCTTAACAACCGGTTCTGTGGACATGGCCTAATTTGTGGGTGTAGCTTGGTGGTCATGTGACTGGGGCGGGAGTGGCTTGCTGACTGGATGTGGCCAGGTAACCATGTGACTGGCAAACCAAATGTAAGTGGTCCTCCCTTAATGGCCAGTTGCTTAGCAAGTGTTCTAATTTACGACTGACCTCCCTAGAGATATTTGACCTGTTTTAGTGTTTTGACAGCTATGAGCACGTGCATGCACACACACGCACATACACACTTATAACATCCCATCAGTTACAACATCCCAAACTGAGGTTTTCTATGTTTTTTGCCAGTTTCCAACAATTCCTTCTGGTTTCCAGTTAAAAATGTCCAAAATTGACTTGGGGAAAATGGACTTGTTTAACAACCACAGTGTTTGCTTAATGATCACAAGGTTCATTTAATGACCATGGTGTTTGCCTAACCTGAGGTCTGCAACTTTAAACACTCAAAGGGACATTTTTCTTTTAAACAGGTATCTCTCTCTCTCTAGCTCTCTCTTTCTTTCTCCTTCTTTCTCATCTTTTTCTTTCTCCTTTTTTCTTTTTTCTTTTTTTTCTTTTTTTCTCTCCCTTATCTCTGACTCTTGTCTCTCTCTTTCTTTCCCTCCCCGCTTTCTCTGTCTTCTCTCTCTCTCTTTCCCTCCCTCTCTCTGTATGTCTCTTGTCTCTTTCTGTCGTGTCCGCAAAAAGACGCTCAGAGTCGGTGACTATCGTTCAAGCTCTTTATTAACAGTGGGGGAACCGAACCAGCGAAGAGGAAAAAGCCCGCGGCTTTTATTCTCTTCGCTGCGGCGGCCGCGGCCAATGGCAGCGATTCAAGTCTCCCGCTCTTGGTTTGAGCCAATCGCGGGAGACCTAAATCGGGCCAATCAGCGCGGCTCGCCTGGCCAATCAGAAATCCCCGCGCCTTAGCCAATCAAGGCGCGGGGATTTCGAGTATGCAAATTCAAGACATAACACCCCTCCCCTCTTGGTATGGTCCATCATGTGGCGTAGTCACGCAGGTAGGCGGGGCTCCGTCTAGTCCTAGTTGACCTGCGCAACTCACTTGCAAGCTGGAACTTGGCCGGAGCGGTCATCTTTTTGGCTGCTCCTGCCTCTGTGCGAACCGGCTGGATGATCGGGCCGGTTCTTTCTCCGTGGCTCCCGCCTGGGCCTACCGGGTCGGTTGAGTCACGGGTTTCGCCGCTCCCGCTTGGCTTCTCCGAGTCGGTCGAGTTGGCCAGGTGGTTCTTCTCCGGAGGGGGCTCGCGATGGCTGTGTTCCGGTGAGTATTTTTGGATTATTTTTTCCTGCGCTTGTTTATCCGGGTATTCCCTCCCCCCTTGGTTCGTGTCGTGGGGGTTGAGGTCTGTTGCCGTTCGTGACCTGAGCTGGTCGATGTGTCGCTTCCAGGCTCGCCCATCGGTGGTTTGGAGCCGGTACGATCATGGACCAGTGATCTGAGTTATGACGGCTGGGATCCATAGGGGGTCCCCCGTCATATTTTTTGCGTAGACTAAGTCGCCTGGGGCAAATGTCCGGTATCTGGAACTGGAGTCTGGGGGTCGCTCCGGGTTATATGTCGGGTGTAACCTGTCAAGTGGGGACCTCAGCTTCCTGCCCATTAGAAGTTCGGCAGGGCTTTTGTTGGTCGTGGTGTTGGGGGTGATGTGCTGTATAAGGAGGAGTTTGTTGATTTTGTCGTTGATCTCTCTGTGGTCCATCTTCCGGAGGGTCTTTTTCGTAAACTGAACCATCCGTTCCGCCCTACCGTTCGCCGCCGGATGCGCCGGTGCCGTTAATGCGTGGCGGATACCCCTTTCTGCCAAGAATCTTTCAAAGTCGATGGAAGTAAACTGGGGCCCGTTGTCTGAGACGACGACGTCTGGGAGGCCGTGGATGGAAAACAGTTTACACAGTTCTTTAATGACGGCCTCTGTGGTAGTGGATTTCATGTTGCTTACCTCCAACCAATTGGAGTAAGCGTCAACTGTGATTAAAAAAGTATGCCCATTTGTGGGACCAGCAAAGTCTAAATGGATTCTGGACCAGGGCCCCCGTGGTGTTTCCCAGTCCCAGATAGGTGCTGCGGGTGGGCTGGGTCTGGTCTCCTGGCACCGGTGGCATTTGGCAACCCATGCCTCTATCTGTTTGTCCATCCCTGGCCACCAAGCGTAACTCCTGGCCAGGGCTTTAGTCCTGACGATGCCAGGATGACCTTCATGTAGCATCTCTAAGACCCTCCCTTGCAATCTGTCCGGAATGACCACCCTGTCACCCCACAAAATACATCCTTTCAGTAGTGAAAGTTCAGTCTGGCGCTGTCTGAATGTCTTAAAAGTCTCGTCATTGTCCTTCTCCGGCCAACCTTTTTCTAGCCAGTGCAGGATTCGCGCCAGACGCCTGTCCTTAATGGTTTCTCTGGCAATGTCTGATGCGGTAATGGGTAAGCTTTCGATACTAAGGGTGTTTGTTGTTGGTGCTGGGTCAGGTTCAGAGTCAGGTAAAGGCGAGCGGCTTAAAGCGTCCGCGTGCGAAATTTTCTTACCTGGCTTGTGTAACAGTTCGTAACTGTAGGCTGCCAGGAACTCTGACCATCTTGTCATTCGGGGTGATAAGATGTTCGGGGTGGCTCGGTTTCCAGCGAGGATGCCCAGCAATGGCTTATGATCTGTCACAATGGTGAACGGGCGGCCATACAGGTATTTGTGGAAACACTTAACGGCGGCAACTATAGCCAAAGCTTCTTTGTCCAGCTGGCTATAGTTCCGCTCCGGTTTAGTCAGAGTCCTGGAGAAAAAAGCGATGGGTGCTTCTCTCTGGTCGGGGAGGGTGTGGCTGAGGACAGCGCCGACGCCGAAAGGTGATGCATCGCAAGTGACAGCCAAGGGCAAGGTTTCGCTGAATTGCATCAGGACGGCGTCGGAGGTGAGGAGGTCTTTGGTTTTTTGAAAGGCGGCTTGCTCTCGTCTCCCCCAAGTCCAGGTTGCCGCCTTATCCAGGAGTCTATGTAAAGGCTCCGCCGCCGTAGCCTTTTGGGGTAGGAAAACATTATAAAAATTCAGCAAGCCTAGGAATGCTTGTAGTTCCGTTTTAGACTTTGGGGTGGGGGCTTCCTTGATGGCTTTCACTTTTTTAGTTGTAGGGTGAATGCCATGCCGGTCTAGCAGGTAGCCCAAGAATTCTACTTGCTTTGTGCATAGTTGGCATTTTTCTCGTTTAACTTTAAGTCCTGTCTCTTTAAATTTTGTTAAGACCTGTCTGAGTCGGTTTTCCAATTCGGCTTCGTTTGGCGCCGCCACTAATACGTCATCGAAATAGGGCACCACCCCCTTGATGCCCTGTAACAAACGTTCCATCAGGCTCTGAAAGATGCCTGGTGCCACGCTGACTCCAAATTGGAGTCGGTTACACTTGAAGGCCCCCCGATGGGTCACGATCGTTTGGGCTTCCGCCGTTTTTTCGTCTACTGGTAGTTGCTGATATGCCTGGGCGAGATCGAGCTTGGCAAAGACCTTGCCCCCTCCCAGTGAGTGCAGTAAATGTTGTACGATTGGGACTGGGTAGGCGCTTTGTTGCAACGCGCCATTTAGGGTGGCCTTATAGTCCCCGCAAATTCTCACGGACCCGTCTGGCTTTACTGGGATCACTATAGGGGTCTCCCATCTGGCATGGTCTATCGGTTGCAACACCCCTTGTTTGACGAGTTTGTCGATCTGCTCGTCAATTTTAGGCTTTAGGGCGAATGGTACCCTTCTAGGTTTAAGCCGCTTGGGGGGAACCCTTGGGTCTAGGTCAAACGAGATAAGGGGCCCCTGGTACTTGCCCAAGCCTCCATCGAAAACCTCCTGGAACTCCTGGGCTAGCCGCTGTTCCCAACCGTCGTCGGCGACGTGGTTGACTCCTGTCAGCACGATGTCAAGCGGGGCGAACCATTGTAAGCCCAGTAGGCTTGGGCGGTCGCGATCAACGATAGTGAGTGGCAGTTGTTCAGTGTGGCCTTTGTACGTTATCTTAAAGTTCTTGGTGCCCACTACCGGGACGCGATTCCCTTGGTAGTCTTTTATGATGATTTTCTGGGCCTGAATGTTCCTCTTATGGAGGGTGGGCACTAGTCTTTTAATCTCGCGCCATGCAATCATGGAAAGGTAGGACCCGGAGTCCACTTCCATCTTGCATGGCTGGCCTTCAATATGGACTTCTACGTGTACCTTTCTGGCGCCGTCGGAGATAGCGTGGCCGATGGTCACCGTCTGGTGGGTCTCTTCCTTTCGACGACCGTCGCCGCCTCTTGAAGATCGTTGGGCACGGTCCCACCGACCGTCCGGTTGGCGCTCTCTGGTTCTGGGCGGGGGACTTTCCCTCCTCCTGTCGTGTTGTTCCCATTTGGGCGGGCTGCGGGTCTTCTTTTGGCGGCAAACTCGGGCGATGTGACCCCGTCGTTCACAATGCCTACAGATAGAGTCAAAAAATCGGCATTCTGACCTGGGGTGATCGCCGCCGCACCCGGCGCAGTTGGTCCTCAACCTACGACCTTTTCGATTTCGTTGGTCGCCGCGTCCCGTCTGCACGCGATGTATGTCCTCCTCGTCTTCCGACGTGCTGGAGGTTGACTGGCATTCTCCGTAGTGTGCGGTTGATTCGCTTCTTGGGTCGGCCGACCTTGCCGGGTTGTTGTTTCCGCCCTTCGCGTCAGATCTTCGCATGCTGTCAGCAGACGTGCGGGTTGCTTCTGCGGCTGCGGCTGCGGTAAGGGCATCGGCTAGGCTGATGTCGCCTTTGGCCATAAGTCGGCTCTGGAGTGTAGGATCCCATAAACCGAGTACGAAACGGTCTCTTATGAGACTGTTCAGACCTTCAAACTCGCAGAGTTCTCCTAGGTGCCGTAGCTCTGCGACGAAGTCGCTCAATTTTTCGTCTGGTTTCTGATTTCGGCGGTAAAACTCGTTGCGCCGTATCAGGATGGGGACCTCGGGGGCATAATGGCGCCGCAGTATGGGTTCGAGGACGTCCCAGTCCATGGCGGTTGCGTCTGCCGGCTTGGCCAGTGCTTTGGCCATCTGGAAGACCTCTGGTCCGCAGTGAGTAAGGAAGACGGCGCGTTTTAGCGGGCCCGGGGCGTCCTTCATTCCGGCGCATTCCAGGTACATACGGAACCGATCTGAGTACGATTCCCAGTCCTCGGCGGCGGGGTTGAAGGGGGCGGGCGGTGCAATCTTCGCCATCTCAGCGCTTGAGCTGGTTCTCTGATGGACACGGGGTTCGGTTCAGGGACGGGATCCCATCCTCGTCGCCAGTGTCGTGTCCGCAAAAAGACGCTCAGAGTCGGTGACTATCGTTCAAGCTCTTTATTAACAGTGGGGGAACCGAACCAGCGAAGAGGAAAAAGCCCGCGGCTTTTATTCTCTTCGCTGCGGCGGCCGCGGCCAATGGCAGCGATTCAAGTCTCCCGCTCTTGGTTTGAGCCAATCGCGGGAGACCTAAATCGGGCCAATCAGCGCGGCTCGCCTGGCCAATCAGAAATCCCCGCGCCTTAGCCAATCAAGGCGCGGGGATTTCGAGTATGCAAATTCAAGACATAACACTTTCCCCCTCTCTCTCTTTCTCTTCTCTCTGTGTGAGTGTGTGTGTGTCTTGTCTCTCTCTTCCCCCCTTTCTCTCTGTCTCTTGTCTCTCTCTTTCCCTCCCTCCCTCTGTCTCTCTCTCTCTCTGTCCATGGGGGGAAATATTTTTCAGTGCTGTTGTAACTTTAAATGGAGACTAAATGGTTGTATAACTAAATTTCAGCTGCATCTCTGCACCAGGCACATAGGATAATTTCCATATTCCCAAAATGCAGGAAAATAACCCAGGCTCGCAAGAAGTTGTACTTCTGATGTTTTTCAAGCTTAGCAACTTTTAGACATGTGGACTTCAATTCCCAGAATTCCCAAGACAGCATGAGACCTGATCATTTGATTACTTCCAAATCAGTAACATGAAAGAATTACCAACTTTAAAGAGACTGAGCATTGTATCTCTGTATGAATTGATTTAATAAGATCCCATATTTACCACACTCCCATCTCTGCTTGGACAGAACCATCAAGGCACTTCTATTGGATTGCCCTTGTACCAAGGCTCTGATTCAATATTGCCGCCGCCTCCTCCTCCCTCTTCACTAAATGCATGGATTGACCTCAAATGGATGTTATCTATTTTCTACTGGTGGATTAATCTATAAAATGTAATATAAACTGCCCCTTTATCACAAGGACATAGCTTTAAAGATATTAAAGTCCCCCCCCACCCAAGGATACTTACTCCAGGCTACTTTAAAATGCTTTAAAGCCCAGTTCAGTTCCAACAATGCTTCCTGGAACTTCTCCTTGTAGCATTGAGCACCTTGGCTTTTATTTTGAAATCCAACATTCTTGGGCTTCAGCAAAAGGCAAGCAATTAAATAATACTTTTAAACTACTTTCTCTCCCAGCAATCTGGGCTGAAGCAGAATTAAATAATATCTGCTCCTTTGTTTTCTGAATGGATTTTATAGGAAGGAGGCTTGAATTCACACGCGCACACACCAGCCACTTCCCATTCAATCTTCCTCATTTAGGAAACACAGAGGAGAATGTCAGCAACAGCAAAACTCAGTATCGTCCAAATGGGATGGGATGGGGGGAGGAGAGAAAGGGATTCTTGCTCCAGGTTTAAAGCCCCGCAGCTCCAGCAACATATCTTCAGCCTCATCAGAGGCAAGCGGCTGTGAGGGGAGAATGTCAGCAACAGCAAAACTCAGTATCGTCCAAATGGGATGGGATGGGGGGAGGAGAGAAAGGGATTCTTGCTCCAGGTTTAAAGCCCCGCAGCTCCAAAAACATATCTTCAGCCTCATTAGAGGCAAGTGGCCGTTGGGGTCAGGCAGGGGCATGATTTGCCAGTTCTCTGAACTGAGTAGAATCATAACAGGGAACCGGTAGAATCCCACTCCTGGGCCAGGATCATCTGAGAGTTATGTGCTGACTCTGGAGCCTCCAGAATCTGAAATCAATGAGGCAGAGGAACAGGGGGAGCCTGTTCCCAGTGCGTGCTTGCACAGAGCTGCCAGAAGGCAAGAACAGTTAAGACAAAAGGGGTGACTGGGGAGTAAGGCTTGGAGATAATTGGCCCCTTCCATAAGACATGAAGGAGGAGCAAAGGGACATAAGCCTTTGCAGGAAGCAACTTTGTTTGTTCTGGTTGGCTTAAAATCTGAAGCTCAATGTTGACTTTGTGCTCCTTTTGGCCTTGTACAGCTAATTGGCAATTTAGTAGTTGGCGGCATTTCAAGGGAGCTAAAGGTGGGTGCTTATCAGCCTTATCCCGAAAGACTGTGGCAGACTTCTGTTGGACTATTCCTAAACTGTTTGGGATTCATTATGGGCTGTGAATGCATATAATTCACAGCCATTGAAATAAAAACAAGGTTTTTGGGAATAGCATGACATTGTTACTGTCTCAGGAAGCCTTGGTCAGAACAAAATTCAGATTATTCTAACATTCCGTAGGGATGAACTGTAGGATGAAGAAACAGGTATGTATCTTCTTATTTCAGATAGGGACTTGTGTAAAGAATTGTCCCAATAATTAAGATAATAAGTGACTTAATGAGTTTAGTCTGGTCTTACAGAGTATATAATGCCACCAAGTATGTAGCTTGAAAACCAGCTGAGATTGTATTAAAGTTGTTAAAAATATCAGCATTGCATTATTATATTGGAACTGTTTTAAAATACTACAATCATAGCAGGAAGAATACAACTATCACATGGTCTTTCCTAGAATCCATCCTGAAGAATCTCAAAAGTTAGAAAATCAATTTGATCAGATGTTATGAAACGACACAAAACATATATTCCAAGAGTGCTGAAACTCTGTAGTAAGTAAAGAATCAGTTTCTCAAAAGAGGCAACAAATGACAATTCTATAATGTAACAAATTAAGTTTTAATATTTAATTCCATGGAGTTGTGACCATAACATAAAGAGCAATTGTAACATAACAGTTCATTTTATTTAATGAACTCCTTCTGTTTTTATCTATACTATATCAGATACATACTGTATATTTATCAGATACACATGTGTTGTGCTATTAGAAGCATGACTATTTAATACTTTGCCTTTTGATTCTAGTGGGTTCACAGAATAGAAAAGTACAAAAAATGTATAAATAGTTAAAAATTTAACTGATACTAAAGTTTGATACTAAAGTAGCTATTGATACTAAAGTAGCTATTAAAACAATTTAATAATTAAAGTCTGGCAAAGCCTTTAGTATATTTTATAAAATCTGATAGAGTAGCGGTTATACATAACTCTGAAAAAATGCATTGCATAATCAGGGAACTATATGAAAAAAGATTTCCAATATCCAATCTGACAGAAAGAAAAGGCTCACATAACAGAAATATGCTCAAAAGCATCTCTCTTGTAAATCAACAGCTGGTTATTCGTGACAGAAATAATGTTCCTTACTTGGCTTTAAGAGCAAAATAAAAATTTAAAAAGATTTTGATATGGGCCTGTCTGATGTCAGTCTATCGCATCCTGGCATTAGCTCCATTTGGAATCTAATCCATGTTCAATCTAATTTATCACTCTTATCTCTTTTAAAGCCAAGGAACTAATATGATTCTGCAAGAGAGAAGATGGTGCTTAGGAACAATAATGAACATTGCCTCAGCTGTACTCATATTCAAGAGATCAGCCAAGACATTGACAGCATCACTGACAAGTTGATGAGAGAAATTGCCCAAACACATTCAGAAATCAACATCCAACCTAGATTGGTGTCAATCCTTTAAAAGCAATGACTCATATGAAGTTTATTAACAGATTTAATGCTAGACAAAAAAAAAAAGCTGATGGTGATATTAAAATATGGAATATTAGAAACCAAATAAGCAAAACTCAAACTTTTGTTTATGAATGAATTGACTCAGGTGAACTCTGTTTGAACTTCTTTCTTCCAGGTGCTTAATTGATGGGCTAATGGCTCTTTCATTAGATAAAATTGAAATGTGCACCTGCTCTTCATTTATCTTATTTTGAAATATTATTTCTTTCCTAGCTTCTGAAGATTTCTTACAATTGGACTATTTTAATCTATCATCCATCACTGCAAACATTTGTATTGACAGTTTAAAATTGATCATGGAATATTTTGTCCTTGACAATGGAGTTACACAGGGCTTTTCAAATTTCAGATTGTCATATCTATCTCAAAAGAATACTAGATCTGTTATGCTGGATGCATAGGAATAAATATTAATTGTGACTGATACATGGCTGTTGAAACATTATCTCCTATGCTATTGCTGATGGGCAATTTGAGTTAGGAACATTGAATTCTGCCAGGATGAGACATGAATTGAGCACATGCCAAAATTTTCCCAGAAGTTTTAAAAGACACACTGTTAGACATAGTTCCTGCCCCAAAGAAAGCAGCATTCAGCAGATTGTCTGTCACCATAGCATCTGATCAGCAAGTTGCAATTCTTGCAGACCATGGCCACTCCAGATGCCCACCCTTTATTGCTTGGAGAAGCCCAGCAGATAGAACTGGATATTTTTTTCTTCAAAATGCCTAAAAAGATACTTTCCCACTAGCTAGGGGTCTTTGATGGCTGCAAAGCTTTTTATACAAGATGAAATTCTGGATAATAAAGTGTTTCTAGCAAGGTATTAAAGAGTTGGAATTTACATCACTGTCACTTTGACTTCTGTGGTAGGCTGAAATCTGAAAGGAATGGAACCCAGTGATCCACTGTTCTTCTTTTCACTGTACCTTCTAGATTCCCTCTATATTTCTCCTGACTTCAGTGTTTTTTCTGATACACCTTCTAACACAAAACCAGAGACAACTCATAGAACAGATCTCTTCCTTTTCTGCCTGCTATTTATATAGACCTGAAAAAATAAATGCCAGCTCAGGCAAAAGGCCTGTTTGAAAGTTATCTATAAGGCTGCTTCCTGGGAAGGAGATGTTTTCCACTGAAGGCAAGAAAGTCAGTCAGTCAGCCAGCCAGATAGTACAAATATTTTTCCTTTCTTTCATGATATTTCTGAGCCATATTTCTTCTTTCTTCTCAACCTCACTAAAGCAGGAGGATGAGGTCTTTGTTGGTGACATAAGGCTGCCAGATGGTACAACACAACTTCCCTCTCTCTCACTGTCTCTTTGGGCCTTACACTGGTCTTCTTGGTTTCTGCAAAAAACCAATAAATAGCAAGAATTATCAGTATCATTTTGCTACTATCTAGGGGCTAAGTGGTTTTTTTTCGATAACTGCCCCTTCAAAAAGCCTGCAATAGCTAGAGGTAATACTACTTTGCATAATAAGGGGTCCTTGGTGCTCTTTGAGTTTGGCACTTTTCTTGCAGATGTTACATTACCCAAACTAGAGTGATGAATCAGTGCTAGATGCACTGATGATATTTGCAAGAAAAGAGCCAAACTCAGAAAGCATCAAGGACCCCTCAATTCAACTCTGTACTACAAATATTATCCTTTATTGGGACTTTGTATCAAACCAGGGACACAGAATTACTCAAGCGCAGAGAAACATCTATTTAGCTTTTTTCCTTTTTAAAAATCAATAGTTTTTTTTTCTTTTTATGACCCTTTAATCCCTTTATTTGGGGTGGAGTTGGGGCAACTAAATGGAGCTGAGTGTTTACCAACTGGATACCCTTCCTGACGCCTATGCAGAGTTTGCAGCAGATATTTTTTCTTTGTGCTTTGATAGAGAAACTTCTGCTGCTGCCTAGAATTGAACTCTCAAACGTCCAAGTGGGAGTTGAGTATTTTCACCCCTAGGCCACCATGCCACTCAGGGAATGATCTACCTAAATACCAGATTACAAAATCTATGTGCTCAGTCAGTATGTCCATGTACGTGATGGACTTAATGTACAGAATTTTCCAGTAATATTAGACTTAATTCTTCCAATCAATGAAAGCATGGACATGATTCAATGATATTCAGTTCCATATTGATCCTAATACAACCAATCTGGCACTTGAGATTATATCTGGCTTTTGAGATTTCTTGCTTACTATAGTATGAAAATGAATGGTCTTTTAATGATCCATAAAGACTATATGCTCATTGGAATAATTACTTTTAATCATGCCCTCCTAGTTTCCATGACAATTTTATTTTGACATAAATATACTTTATTGGTGCTACATTAGCACTTGATTAGGCAGGACTGCAAATATGATTGAATCCTTTTCTGTGTTGATTTCCTGACTCGGCTTGATTTCGTTGGTCAAAATACATCCTATGGATGCTAACTTTGCCAAGGATGACAACTTAAACAACAAAACCATCCCATTTTCTTTATGGCAATACTGACTTACAAGGAAGAGGAAGAGAGGTATTTCCTTTCACAAAAATAATATAAATACACTGTTAGGGATAACATTGTTTACCCTAACTGGTTTAGGTAAAATAATAAATATGTTGTCATAGTTTATAAGTTAAAGTGTCTGCAACTTTAAATATAGGAATGTAATTAAGGGAGTGGTTGTGAAAGCACTTTAAAAGAAGCAAAGCAACTGCAGCTTGCTCTCTCTGGCTTTGATGATCCTAATTACTGCATGGACTCAAGACTGCATTACTCCAACGGGAGAGAGACAAAGGACTGATTTGTAAGTGAACTGACATAGGATATTCTACACGGACTTTGCTAACTGAATATCCATGAATGGACTGACTAAATGATACATGACTATTGGACTGTTATTTTGACTATGCTATTAACTCATAATGGAATAAACTATATTTTTGATAGCACAAGCGTATCTGTTATTTTTACTGTATGTTAATAAACATACAAACTTATCTCACTCATTTATCTGTGTGCCTATCTGACTAACACTGCACATTCTGTTTAGCTTGTCTCCTTAACCCTGGTTGGGGAACCCAGGCTGAACACACACATTAAATTTAACATTCATAAGACTGTACTGTATTTTTTGAAGATTTAAAAATACAGATTCAAATTACTACTTCCTTACACAAAATATTGTTGCTATATATTACGTCATAAAAAACCTTTGGAAAAGCGCAAAACAAATATTTGCTTTCTAACTTGTGGGGCTGGAGAGGTAGAGCAATTCAACAATAGGATTTATCATGATAACTTGGAAGCTTATACATGCGGATTATTGTAATTTTTCTCTTTTCAGAACTGTCTTTTAAACAAGGGTTTAAAACATCATATTAAGTCCATTTGAGAGCATACATCATAATTTTGATGTGCTTCTGTTTCAGAATGATGGAAAATTGATTTTTAGCAATTAAATTGCTGGTATTTGTTCCAGGCAATAAAAAACATTTTATGGGGCCATATATGGATTTGGGTCAAAGATTGATCACTATTGCTTGCAACTACAAGTAAGTTTGACATATACAGAAAATACAAGTAAGATTTAGAAAAGATAATTAAAAATAAATATAGAAAAAGAAAAATCCAAGTTAATATTAAACATTAACTTGTTTAATTGGATTGGATGGCCGCGCATTCACATGCTGCAGCTCAGTGCTCTTCGGCTTGGTGTTTTTTATGGATGTTTTTGTATGGATTATCTTGTATTGTGAATACCTCCTGCAGGATGAACATACTTTACAGCAATTGTGAGCTTGTGAAGATTGGATTACAAAGCAAACAAGAGATAACAGCTAAGTTTGTTTGGAAACATAACATACCGTCAGAGGTTGCAAGGCTCCCCGGCTCTCCGTGGATTGTGGTTCCGGTGAGAGAGAGGGTGAGAAGGAAAAGAAGACGAAGGGAGAGGGGGAAGAAAAGAGGCTGCAGGGCTGGTGTTTTATACAGGCTGCAAAAAAACCCGAAGCGGCTACCGCTCCCAAGTCTCTTTCTGACTAATGCTAGATCCGTGGCAAATAAGATGGATGATTTAAGGTTGCAGGTCTCTTCAAGTAAGTTCGTGAAAAGCTGTTGTGTGTTGTTAATCACTGAAACCCCACCATTCTGGACATTGTTATTGAGATGGACGGTTTTTTATTACATCGGCTGGACAGAGACAGAAATGTGGGGAAGTGTAGAGGAGGTGGAGTGTGTATGTTTGTTAAAGAGACTTGGTGTACGAACTCAGAGGTTATAACATGTCACTGCTCTTTGGAGCTGGAATATCTGTCTGTTAGATGCAGACCTTTCTATCTTCCATGGGAATTCAGCATTGTTATTATTCTTGCTGTTTACATTCCGCCGGATGCAAATGTAGATTTGGCTTTGGGCTTCCTGGGTGATGAAATCGGCAACTTGCAAAGCAAATTTCCAGATGCTGTATACATTATTGCAGGAGATTTTAATCATGTAGATCTTCGTGTGGTCCTCCCTAAATTCCATCAACATATAAGGTGTGCTACTAGGGGGTCGAACACCTTGGATAAGGTCTACATGAATATTGCAAATGGATACAGGGTATTACAATTACCACATCTGGGCCAGTCGGATCACTTGTCCCTGCTTTTAGCCCCGGAGTATATTCCTCTGAGAAAACAGGCAGGGTCGGTAGTCAAGACGGTGAAAAGCTGGCCAGAGGGAGCAATGGAACAGCTAAAGGACTGCTTCGAACAGACAAACTGGGAAGTTTTTGATCATCCTGATCTCGACAATTACACGGCTGTGGTGTTAGGGTATATGGCACACTGTATTGATACTGTCACGGTGGATAAACGAATCCGGGTTTATCCTAATCAAAAACCTTGAATGACCGGGAAGATTAGACGCTTGTTGTATGCAAGAAACAAGGCTTTTAAGTCTGGGAATGATCTGGATTATAGTGCTGCAAGAACGAACTCGAGGAGAGGCATTAAGCAGGCTAAGGCCGAATACAAGATGAGAATTGAAGATTGCTTTCTCAGTAATGACATGAGGCAGGTTTGGCAGGGGGTTCAACAACTAATGAACTATAATGCAAAAAGGTCTCTACGGATGGTAGTGCGGCGGTAGTTGAGGAGTTGAACAACTTTTTTGCTCGATTTGAAATCCATCAAACCGAAACTGTCCCTTTGCCATCATTTACTCAGCAGAGCCTCCCCTTCATTGTGAATGAGCAGGATGTGAGGCAGACAATGAAGGCGGTTAATTCCAGAAAGTCAGCTGGGCCCGACTTAATTCCTGGTCGGGTGGTAAAAGATTGTGCTGAACAGTTAGCTGGGGTATGGACCGGAATTTTTAATCGATCCTTGACACAATGTGTGGTTCCTGTTTGTCTCAAGGCTTCCACCATCGTTCCACTGCCTAAAAAGTTGCCCACAAATGGTCCAAGTGACTATAGGCCGGTGGCACTAACTTCTATCTTAATGAAGTGCTTTGAGCAGCTAGTTCGAAATTATATTATCTCCTGCCTTCCCAATTTTTTTGATGGGCTTCAGTTTGCTTACAAAAAAATAGATCAACCGAGGATGCAATTATCACTGTGCTTCACATGGCCTTATTCCATTTGGAAACACCGGGGAATTATGTAAGAATGTTGTTCGCAGATTTTAGTTCTGCTTTTAATACCATCATACCGCACAGATTAATAGCTAAGCTTAAAGATCTAGATTTTCCAGATTCTATTTGCTTATGGATATTGGACTTTTTAACAAATCGTCCACAAAGAGTTAAATTGAATGACTATATTTCTCCTGTCAAGACACTTAGCATTGGCACTCCACAAGGTTGTGTCCTTAATCCACTTTTGTTCTCCATCTATTCATCTGATTGCACAAATAAACATCCCAACAATAGGATAATGAATTTGCAGACGATACTTCGCTTGTAGGACTTATTTCTGGGGATGATGAGTCTGCATATCGGGATGAGGTATTACAGCTATCCCGTTGGTGCAAAAATAATAATCTTCTATTTAATATCAAGAAGACCAAGGAGGTTATAGTGGACTATAGGAAAAAAAGAGCAGACATTCAGCCACTGTATATAGAGGGAGTTCGTGTGGAACAGGAGGTTGAATGTAAGTTTCTCGGGACTATCATTACAAATAACCTGACCTGGAATGCAAACATCGCTGCTTTAATTAAGAAGGCACAACAACGGTTGTATTTACTAAGGATTCTTAGGAAACAACAACTGGCTGAGAGTCTATTGACTACTTTCTATCGGAGTTCAATTGAGAGTATATTATCCTACTGTCTCTGTGTATGGTTCTTGAGCTGCACAGTGGCAGAGAAAAAGGCAATTCAGAGGGTGATTAAGACAGCCCAAAACATCATTGGCTGCTCACTTCCCTCTTTGGAAGAACTGTATAGGAATAGATGTAGGAAGAAGAAACTTAATATATTGAATGACTCCTCTCATCCGGGACATCAGCTCTTTGAACTATTACCATCGAGAAGGAGATTTAGGGTATTAAGAACAAGGATGACCAGATTTAAGAACAGTTTTTATCCAAGTGCAGTTTTGAGTTTGAATGCAGGGTCATAAGATTTATGTGGAAGTGAATGGCTGAGAGTAATGGGGTTTTACATTTTTAAATTGTATAGAGATCATTGTATGGTCGGTTGTGTTTAGTTTTAATTTAATTTAATTTTTTTTCTTTTAGTGGTGTTTGTCCAGTTTTTACTTGTGGAAGAGCACCTCATTTCGTTGCACCCGCTTGCGAGTGTAATGACAAATAAACTCTAACTAACTAACTATTAAGATGACAATGGTAATGTTTACATGAATGATTATGAAGTGAAGGTAAAATATTTTTTGTTACATGAGTTCAATAATAAATAAACATGGACAGTTAACTAAAAATGTAAAGATCAGTTTAATCTTGGAAGACAAATTTAAATTTGATTAAACCCATGAAACAAAATTATACTTCTATAACTACAACTTCCTTTCAAACTACCATGTTTCTTCTCCTTCCTTCTCTCCCGTTTCTTAGAACAGAACAACATATTAGATATATTAGGCAGGTTGTTAGAATGAAACTAAAATAATTAAAAATAAAATCCTATGCACATACAAGTCATTATTCAGTTTCTCTATAAGAATTAAAGTTTTGCAGAAAATGGTAGACTATCAGTCTCTAACCTGATATGACAGCAAAAATGTAATTCAACAGCATTTTATACTAAAGTAAATACTATTTGCATAATTTTCTCCTGTGAGACATTATCACTCTGACCTTCAATAGAAATAATACATAGTAATTAAATGATTTATCTCAACAGTAATTATGCATCCCACAGAAAAGCAATTCTAGTGTATTGCTTACAGAAAAGCTGAAAGAAAGAGAAGCATTTAAAAAAATCCTGTAAGGTAGAACTATTCTGAACTGGATTCAGAAATGGTTTTGCCTGGGAGAGCATTATTATGGAAAATGTAGCTATTGTATAAAGAATAGAAATTTTTCAAAGAAATAGATAGCAAAGCAATCCTGAAAAGATATTTCCTGTAATTTAAAAAGAAGTAGAGCAATAAAGAGAATCACACATAGGTTGTTTCAACCCCTGATAGTCACAACATCCCAAAAGATAGAAAACAGATGTTGTAATGATACTAACCAAAGCCTGTTCTGCAACTATAAGCAGCTTCTTGTCCTTGAACAATTTATTGAATATAAATATGTGGAAAACTGAATAAAATGTTATTTTAAAAAAAACAATTTGTTAAATACCAAAACCACTTAAGCTTAAACCCGCCAGTTTCAATTGCAGAGGATCCTCCAATTTTTCCCTTTTTATCAGAAATACAAAAATAACCCTCTAATTTGACAAGTATTAATATTCTAATAAACATCACGCTGTATAATACAACTTACACTACGTCATTAGTAGTTGTCCCATGTAAAATCATTAGTTGGAAGATTTGGAATTATGGGTCTTCCAAAATTATACATGCTGTGAAAGTTTCATACAATTTTCACACCCACCAAGTTCAATATTTCAATATCCATGTCTTTCAGAAAGGGCATATTAAATGTGCCTGTACTTGCCATCAAACAAATCCATGAAGGAACTTTAACAAAATAAGTAGCTTGTTTCAATCAGGAATCATTTAGAAATTTTAGAACAAAGTATCAGAACTGTTATTAATATTTGTTCGATTTCTATAGCTACCCAACTCAAGCAAATGATTCTGGGCAGCTTACAGTTCTAAAATTATAAAGCATTAAAAACATTAAAACAATAAAAACATCCTCAAAATAAATAAATACAAACAGCAGCCATGATGATAAATCAACTAATAGTAAAGCCAAGTAATGGGACCCTTCACACAATCTAATCTCCAAGTTCTGGTCTATAGCCAAGTTTCTAAAGTTGCAAAAGGCCAGCAGAATTGGGGCCATTTTAATCTCCAAGGGGATAATATTCTATAAAGCAGGGACTATGGCAGAAAAAGGCTGTATTTTAGTTTCTGCCATTTGACACTCTTTGGCTGACAGAATTTGTAGCAAGTCCAATCTATTGGAATGAGTTGGAGGGATAGAAATACTTTGAAAAAGAAGATCACTCAGGTAACCTGATTCCAAGCCATGTAGAGCTTTAATGTTTGGATCCCTTCCCACATACTAACACTGACATGGAGGAAGGAGGATAACTTCAGTGCCACTCATTGCAAACACTCAGAGCCAGACCAGAAGGATACCATGATCGATGGTATTGAATGCTGCTGAGAGGTCAAGAAGAGTCAGGATGGATGCATTGTGCACTATGCTTAAACTTGAAAATATGAAATATGTGAGGCACCAAAACATAATGATTTCCTCTACAGTATTACCTTCACTAATACGGTTAGCAACAACAAAAACAATTTTTATTAAAGCCTGGTCACACTGCAAGAACTTTGCTATAGTGGTCCTGGAGCGGTGAAAAAAAATCATCACCGCTCGTAACCGTTCACCACCATTTAACAGAAGTTGGCCTCCATTAAGGCAACGCCATATACGCTCGGCCTCCGCTGATGGTCCCTCCTACCGCTCTGAAAGTTTTGAGCTGCACAAAATATTGCGAGCAGTGAGGAACGGACAATTTTCCGCTCTGGCAAAGTTCACCACCGCTCCAACAACGCCCGGTCAAAGTTTGCTACCGCTAGACGCAAGTTCGTGGACGCTTGGGTCCGCTAGGCCAACGCAGAAATCTTCAATGCTGGACCACCGCTGTTTTGCAAGCTTTGCCCGGGCGGTGATTAAACGTTGCACTAACTTTGGTGGAGCGGTTGTAAGCATTTTACGAGCGGACACGGGATTCCTGGAATGGTGTTAGGTGTTGAAGCAGCGATCCATTGCAGTGATGAACTTTGGTTTGGCGTTGGTATGGAGGAGTTGGAGCGGAACCAGAATTTGGCTATAAATACGGGGAAAAATGGACCAGTAGCCCTTTTGGAATAGCCGTTGAGTGCAGACATCTCTTGTATCGAATTTGCTTCCGAATTTATTGAATTTGAGAACTTTATCAAGCGATCCATACAGCTCCGTTTTACGGTAGTCCAAAGCGGCATGTCGCTAAATCAATTACTTCAAACCTCCGCCGAGCCAATGCACGCATGCGCAGAACACTGCTTTATCAACGCTCGCGTCACCGCTAAACCAATGTTCCCTACCGTTAAACCAACGCTAAAGCAACACCGGCTTCAGCGGTGCACCGCTAAGGCAATGCCTGTGTTTTCGAATTTTTTTCAAATTTTGTGCACGGTGACGAGCGGTGTCGAAATTTGTCCCCCTCTTCCTACCGTTCAAGGAACGCTATAGCAAAGTTCTGGCAGTGTGACCAGGCCTTTAGGTCAAACAGAAGAAAAAGAACTTTAAGGATTTAAGTCAAACCAACAATATGATTTTAATGTCCAGCTTAGAGTCCAATATGAGCTCCTGAGCAATGCCACGATTTTAAGAAGCTGTCTGAATAAAATTAAAGCAACTCTTAGAATGCCAGATTCCTTTGGAAGCCTCAAAACGCTATGATATGCTTTAATGTATAGCAGGCAACTTATTAAATGTTGCTAACAACAGGGGATAAAAAAACATAATAATGATAATAACACAAAAGTAAAAAGGAAAATAAATTGGGAAGTATGTGGGGGTGAAGATTAAGAGATAATGAGTAAGGACTGAATGGCAAAACAAATATATGAAGAAAGAATTAACAATTTGAAAGGAAAAGTAACTGAGAGTCACAGTTCAAAGAAGTGAATCCACAAAAACAAAATTAATAACTTTAAAGTAAACTTTAAAGTAAAGAAGGCAGCATATGAGATCAGGAAAATATGTATAGTGAGTAGTGTTGATGTAAATTTATATTTATTTTCCATGTCTCTTATTTTCTTTTTTTAATTATTTTTGCTTATTGCTTTTTACCCTTTTTGAGCTTTGCAGAATGTTGCTTAACACTAAACAGAATAGCACTTGTTAGAATAATGCAAATGAATGCATTTCCATTACTTCAATTAATTTTCACCTATAAGTCTTGATTTATTGATTCAGTCCATTTTACTCTGGTTGTCCTTTTCTTTCTTTTTCTTTTCATCTTTCCAAGGACTATAGCTTTCTCAGCTAAACCCATTCTCTATAGTGTGCCCAAACCAATGACTCTGGTCATTATGTCTCAAGGGATAATCATGAATTTATTTGTTCAATTATCTAATGTTTTGTTTTCTTGGCTACCCAAAATAGCCAGATTTTCTCAAATCTTTGAGAAAGATTTTTGGGTTTTATCCCACAGTATTAATACTTTTCTCTTTTTACTTTCAATGAATGCCAGAGGGAAAACCATTGCCTACACAATTAGGATCTTTGTAAGTATAGATTCATCAAGAAATATGAATAATTTTAGCTGTTATTGTGATAATAAATGGCATATTTGATGACTGTTGGTTCCTTTACTGTTGATAGTTGAACCTGAAATGCAGAAGCTATACCTTACTTCTGTATCTCCATTGTGATTCCTAAGTATGATTGTTCTATCTGTTGTCATGAATCTGATCTTCTTCATGCTTAATCTTAGTACCATTTTTTATTGTACTCCTCAACTTTCATTAATAGGACTTGTAGAATATTGGCACCTGCAGTTAACAGAGCAGTGTCTTCAGCATAGCAGACACTATTAATATATCTTCCTTCAATTTTAAAATCATGTTCAGCTTCTTCCACTTCAGTTTCCCTCAATGTACTTATATTCAGCATGTAGTTTGAATAAATAAGAAGAGCATATTCAATCTCCTTTTCCCACAGAAGTCAGTCTGTTATGTCATGTCCCACTTTGACTATGGTTTCTTATCCTCTGTATAGGTTCCCATGAGGACAATAAGAAGTTTTGGAAATCCAGTTTCCGGTTCCGCGTGGCTTCGGTGGCAGCAGGAATTCGCGACTGTTCACGATTCCTACTGCGCTTGCTGCCAAAGTGCCCCTGATCCAAATGGGTCAGGGGAATATGGCTGCCCCGTAGAGGCAGCTGAAGAGAGAGGGGAGCTGGACAGGGGATTGGGGGTGTTGCAGACCCCCTCCTCATCTGGAAAAACCCCTTTTTCCTGAGGTGGTGGAGCGGCGGTCAGTAATGGCTGCCACGAAGAAGCCTGCAACCGGGTAAGATTGTGCTGGAGGAAGCAAGAAAAGTGAAAGTGCTGGCTGAGCCGGGTCAATTAACATCTTTTAAACTTTCTGGAACTGAACTGTCTGAATTGCTGGAGGATACATTGTATCCCTAAGAAGATCGGAAAGCGGCGGAGAAAGCTGTTAAAGGGAACTTTTTTTTTCTTCACTCTCCCACCCCATAGAAACAGCAGATGAAAATTTGAAATTTATTTGGGCACTGAAGGTGAATTATTTTGAAAGTTGAAGCCAAGGGACAAAAGACTCTTTGGACATTGGACTTAATAATTTAAGAAATCAGAAAACCCTTATTGGAGGTATGGATTTCTGATCATTTAAAAAAAAAATTGTTGTTGTAAGTGGAAAGGGAGAGGAAAAAAAATTGGAGCAGAAGCTGAAAAAGGAGGAGATTGCCTAGAATCCCAAAGAAAGGTATATGGTAATTGGACCTCTTTGATTAAACAGTAACCCCAGAAAGAGAAATAGAAGAAGGAAGAAAAGTATTAATTTTTGGAATTTTTTTTTTGAATTATTCTTGATTAAAAAATACTTGGATGGTTGTTTTGGGAAAAGTTTCTCTTTTCATGATGGCATCGCTTGTGGATGAACTAAAGACTGAATATCAAAAATATAAAAAGGAAGAACAAGATGGAAAAGATACTATGGACACCTTATTTCAATTTTTAGAAATGGCATTATGTACTTATGAAAAGTTGACTACGCAGCAGAATGACTGAGACAAAGAAGAAGAGGAGGAAGAAGAAGCTATCTTTGATGAACAATGGGTTTTTTCCAGGGAGGAGGAGAAAGAGGATAAGAAAAAGGGGATTTTAAGGTTTGAAAAAATAACCAAAAAAGAGAAAAATGAGAGGAAAGGTGGATGCAAGGTTAGAAAGCAACGGAAAGAGAGTAAGAAAAGGGGGGAGGAGAGACAAGGGGTAAAAAGGGCAAGGAGAAGAATAAGCAAGAGAGAAAGGGGGGGAGGAGAAGCCTCAATGGTGGGAAGCAAGATTTAAAGAAAAAAAGCTTATTTAGAGACAATGGGTGAATCTAATTGGGAAAAAAAGAGGGGGGGATTCTGGAAGGTACATAAGATTGTGTTTTTATATGTGTATCTAGAGTAGAATGTTTAAGATATAAATGAGTATTAATATATATGATTAGTTTTTTTTTCTTTTTAAATGATATAGATAGTGGTTATATAGGTTTTTTCTTTAGTTATTGATCTTTCTTATAAAATTTATTGTGTAATTTTAGAATGTACTAAACAGAATCCCAAGATAAATTAAGTGTTATATGAAGTACTTTTAAGTTAGGGCAATGAGTTAAAGGCGTCACTCCAATTAGTATATAGGAGAAGCATAGTAAAAGAAAAAAGATGAATGGATAGCTGGAAATAGAAGAGACAAAGAATGATATTGAAAATGGTAATGAGATATGGAAGGATATATAAAGTGAATATGATGTGTGAATTTCATCTGTGTGAAGAGTTTTAACTCGGGATCAAGCAGCCTTCAGAAAAGATGTTTTAGGTTTTGTTTTGTTTTCTATGTTCTGTATTTTGTATGTTGATAAAAGGCAATAAAATTTTAATTAGCAAGAAATAACTTGGATAATTAGAATGAAAAGGAGAAGTTGGGATAAGATATGAAGTTAAATAGATAACGTAAATATTGATATTATAATTTGGAATCATTTTGTATGTTCTATTGGTTTTCTTCTTTAATTATTATTATTATTATTTTTTAGAAAAGAATTTGTAAGCTGTTATACCTTGATTGTTTGTACACTGTTTTTGTAAAATTAATAAAATTTGTTTAAAAAAAAAGTTTTGGAAATCACATTTTCAAAGAAATTTATAGGACCTCCCATTTTTGTAGGACCATAGTAGTGATACTTTCTTGCTCTATGCAATATTTCATCTAACAGACTAAGTGATCTTGTACAGCTCTCCCTTTGCAATAAAACAAGGTAGTTGTTTTTCAGTTATGTGATTTGCAATGGCTACTCAACAAATGTCAAGTCATTATAGATGAATTCATCCATATAAATATATATCAGCCACTAGCCACTGACATGAGCATCTCCAAAAGAATATAGGAGATTGACAGGTATCATTAGAACAAAGCAATTGACTAACATATAAGTTAGATTATGATGGATGTGAGGTAGATAACATTTTCTTTTTATGTTTCTAGAACATAGAATACTATAGATAACAACTATAGTAAAGTGTGTTGTCATGTAATCCTTTTCTAACAAGGCAATTAAAGGACTCAAAAGTAAAGCATCAGTACACATATTCCAATAGGCATCTGGCAATTTGGCAAACCCTCCTGGCAGATAGTTTGCCAATTATAAAATTATCTTTATGTCTGTCAATATGGTTAGCTTGTGGATAGTTGTCAGCTACTGCAGCCTACTCAGTAAAAAATGTCAAATAGGATTTGAGGAATCAGGTCATAAGTCAGAAATTCACATGCAGTGAATGTTAGAGATGACTGGTGGATTCTACAAGGAAGGTTGTGGGGGGGCACGTTTAAACATATTTCAAATATTGAGGTAGAATGTCAGGGTGATAGATAGTTACCATGACAACAGTATTATTTGCTATGTCCTAAGCCTTCATGTAGATTCCAAATGATGAGAGATAGCCATTCCTTCAGAACTTTCTATTGAAAATCTCTTAAATAAGTAAATCTACAACTGTATCCTCAGATAAAAAATCCAAGGTCAAAGTGAGTTTGAAAGGTATTTTGATGATGATATATGAGTTGGGGAAAAGGTTTCTGCAACAGAATAGAACTCGATATCTAAGAAGTGTGAAAGTGTAAAAGAAGTCGTACCTGAGGTCTTTCTGACTTTATACAATATTGTGTATGCTTGTCTGTGACTGAAATAAAACTTTGATTTGATACACTATTATGTCCTTGCAAGCCTTTGACTCTATAGATTTTGATTTGTGTGGCCTATAAAGACTCCTCTGTCTGAGCTAATAATATTTTCATAAGTTTATGAACGCCTGTAACAATTTCCAGCAAAATGAAGGAATGAATAAATAAATAGTAATGGAGAAAATATCTTACGTTGAAATATCAGCTGTATAAAGAGAGCTGCATCAGTAACAGGCAGAGAAAGTAATCCTTTCTATGATTTGTAATGCCAATTTTCTTTCCTAAGCTTTGCTTGTACACTGAATATAAGAAATAAATTCTGCATGAGAATGATCATGTAATAGTTTACTCATTTGATAAAGAATTTTTTAAATCTCAACTACATCAAAGAAATAATATCATCTAATTAGAAATTTATTAATCACTGGATCTGTCTTTGAGGGGGCATCAGGGAGAATCCTAGCAATCTTATTAAAACATCCAGAGATCTTGTTTAATGACCATTTTTTATTTAAAACCAAAATGGATGATCGGAAGAAAGAGTGTCTGAATGTTACATATTTCCTTATTCATTGCTAATTGTAGGTATGGGAGGTGAGCAGGCAAAGGAAAATGACATCAACATGATGTAGCATAAGGGAAGACTCTGAACAGCTTATAATATTATCATGAGAAAAATTCAAAACAAAAATCAATTAATATTGTTATGACCAATAAATAAAATGTGCCACTATTCAGATGTAGCATGATGCACCTCTCCTCAATTGCCTTTATTATGAATGGAATGTGCCATTATTTAAGTGTAGGCTCCTTAAATGCCTTTCTGAAAAGTAATGTTTTTAGGACTTTTGGAAATGTAGAAAGCAAGAAGTAAAATAAATATCATTTTTTCCAAAGGAAGGAGAGCATTATTTGAATCTGCATCCTTGAAGTTGGCATTCTTTCAGTGATTAAAATAATATCTATCCCAGATCTTCCTGAACATAAAATTCAAATTAAACAATCGGGTAATGGTGATAACCAGACTCTAAGTCATGCAAGGCTTTAAAAATGACAATCACTAACTTAAAGTGAACCAATTAGTTAATTGCTAGCTAGTGCAGCTCTCATAGCAGCAGTGTTTCATGGATCAACCTCAGTGTATAGCTCCAGCAAGGAACTGATAGAATTTCTGCCTACCTCAGATCATGCCTCAGGTAGTCTAAGATTAAAAACAAACAAACAAATCTAACCCAAGTCTGACTTGTGATCACCTGGTGCAAACCTTTGATTGTCATGGTGGCCAATAGCTCATGAAGGACTTAGGGATATAATAGCAGTACTCCTTATTTGTTCCTTAAGCCCAATCTTACATTCAGTTACCTGTAGAACAGTATCTTTGGTCACCTGCAGAATCTTCCAGATGAAAGTTTCTGCTCCATCTGCTCCACTCTGTGACTAATGCAACACCTGATAATTTAATGGTCTTTTCTCCAAGAAGGGGAAATCCACATCTTCACCCATCTAAGTCTTGGCGATACACATGGGATCTGCTCTCTTATCCATTACCAAATTGAAAAATAGAATAATAATAATAATAATAACAGAATAAATATTTTATTTAATAGCATCATCCTACTCAAAATACTGTATATGAAGATTTTTCTAAGTGGAATGGCAATCATCATCATAATCTTGTGACTAAGCACTGTCTCTTCTATTTATTTATTTTTCAGATCATGAAGTAACAGACGGATATTTGCATAGCTGTTTTTTCAGAAAAAGACAGGGACATGCTTTGGTGCCCCAATAAAGGAATAGTATAAATGTTCTGTAGCCCCTTCTCAATCTATGAATTCAGATATCAATTCTCAATTCTCTTTTAAGATTCTTAACTTTCTCGCAACACCATGTGCATTTTTAAGTACCCATATCTTCTGTTCCTCAAACATCAGTGTTCACTTTACTGTTAGACTTGGAACTGAAAAGACAAGTTAAAATCCCTATTTGATTGCATAATTCAAGGAGTTATTTTGAGCTTGCTACTTTCTTTAATCTTATTCTTACTCACATGACTATTGTTAAGAATACCAAGTGAAATGTTTGCTAATATTGAGCTTCGTAAAGACAAATTCTATAGTTTATAGAATTAAATAAGAGCTGTATCCCCTATGTCTGTGATGGTGGCATGCAGAGCCATTTGTGCGGGCATGTCAGCCCCAGCCAAACTTTTCTGCACTGCACATGTGTGTGCCTCCCAGCTGATTTTTGGAACGTTTGAGGCCTTTTTCACCCTCCAGGAGGCTTGAGGAAAGCCTCTGCAGCCTCAGGAAGCTGAACAACAGGCCTTCCAGAAATACCAAAATGGGCCTATTTTTCAGCCTCCCAAGGCTGCAGAGGCTTCCTTCGAGCCTCCAAGAGGGTGAAAACGGCCTCAAATGAGCTGAAAATCAACTGGGAGGTGCGTGCAGGTAAGGAGGCAGGGTGGGGGTGTTGCGTGTGCATAGGCAGAGGGAGCAGGGCACATTGCATTGTAGGTGCCGACACACGTGCGCTTTCGGCTCACCACAACAAAAACATTCGCCATCACTGCCCTATGTTCACCTTTAACCAATTTGCACAATCACATATACTTGTGTTTTGCCATATCTTCACTGAATTCTTTCTGTTTTCTATTGGTTACATAATATTTTAGATCCCTCACATTTGATTTTTATTTCATGTTACTAAGCTCACTAATATGATTACTTTTGTTCAGCATTCTGCTGCCAAAATAGTTCATCTCTCCTGTCACTCTGATCATATGATACCCTAATTAAATATCTGTCCTAGTTTTCTGTCAACTCTAATGAATAGCCAAATGCTTTCTGAAATCTATATAGTATTCCATATCTGGGACTTGGTAACTTGATATGTCCTTGTCTGTGTTGCTTATTTCTCACATTCTTATCTACAATGCTTATTTCTTCACTTAACCAACTATTCTTTATTTCTTTTATTTTTGATTTTGATTTTGTGATCAAAATTTTTATTTGATCTTTTGTTGTACCATACCATAAATGATGACTGATATCTCCATATTAAATTGATAATTAATTGTTCTCAAGAGCTAAGATTAGTGGTTTGTTGCCACTTTATTCAGCATGAGTGCTAGAAACACCAATGAGCTTTTAAATTCTGGACATAATAAGGAGGGATAGACAGTATAGTGCTGAGATGCATACAAGAAAGTGATGGTCTAGAACAGTGGTCACCAACTGGTGGGCCATGAGAAAATTTTGGTAGGCCGCAGAGAAATCTCATCCCCAGAGCACCCCCACAAAGCAATTAATCCAGGCTGTGCAGAAACACAAGGCCACGCTGCCCATATGGCTCGCAGGAACCCTCCCCACCCACTCACTCCTTACCTGGTAAACTTGCCTGCTAAATTGCAATTTTTCCTTTGTCTGACCGTCATCTGTTCTGCTGTGCTGGGAGATTTAGTTTAGCTAGAAAGCAGGAAATGGTTGGATTTCTTGCTTTCTAGCTAGTCTTTAGATCTTCGGCTCAGCACAGCCAAACCTCTCTTAGGACTGAAGTTTTGCTTGCAAGCAAATTCGGTACAGACTCACGGCAAGCAAATTTGAGAGACTGATGGCAGATAGATAGCTGATGGCAGATAGATAGATCACTGAATGATTCTGTGAGCAACTCAATCTGCCTGCTTTGCCTGATTTTGGGTAAAAGTTGTTCCTTTTTTATAAAAAAAATCAATATTTGTATAAATATTTATAATATTTACATACAAGCCAGTCACATGACCACCAAGCCACACCCACAAATTATCACTTCATTAAAATATAGAAACATTGTCATGCATAGGTTGAAAAGATGCAGAAATACACATGCCCACAGAACCAGTTAGTGGTCCCTGGAATCTAAAAATATGAGTTTGGTGGTCCCTGAGGTCCAAAAGGTTGACGACCCCTGGTCTAGAAAATGGGTCTCAAACTTGCCATGTCACGTTGTCATAACGTGATGTTTCATGATGTTTTCCCCATTTGTGGAGATGGGGTGGGCGTGGCCTGAGTATGATGCATCCGGCCCATGGGCCTCCAGTTGGACACCCCAGTCTAGAATTAGAAACCATGCCATTGGTTTCACTAAATATTAAGGTTATGCAACATATCTAAAAAGGTACTTCATGAGGGCATTCAAGGACATGAAAAATGCTGAAGGAGCCAAGTCCTTTTTTTGCTAAAAAATCATCTTCATATTCTTTCTTTTTGTTCTACATAATCTTGATTCTTAAACCATTCCAATAGCATCACAGGATTTTATCTTTCACCATATTATTGGCATCTAAAAAGAACCTTCAAATCTTTGACTAACTTACTTTATAGATCCCATAAAGAGGCATCATCCAGGATTTCTTGTTACTGTTGTTCCATGTCCAGATCTTTTGTTCATATGCCTTTTGTATTCCCATTTTGGTAATCTCAATTTGTTATATCTTCCACCCTTTCAAATTCTATAATATGTATGTCAGGCAAAAAATTTTTAAAATTTCTTTCTTGCTATCTTTTAAAACTTTATCCACTGAAACCTTCTGGTTTGCAGGGCTTTGGTGGCAGGCAGGAATCCGTGATTGTGCGCGGTTTCTGCCTGGGCTCACTGCTGAAGCGCCCCGAGCCAGCTGGCTTCGGGGCTAAGCCACTCTGTAGAGGTGGTGAAGAGGGGAGAGGCTCCAGCAGGGTCGAGGAAAGCTGCATCTTTCCTCCTCAGCTGGCCAAATTCCCTTTCCTGAAGGCAATAAGAGCGGCGGTTAGAAATGGCCGCTTCAAAGAAGCACTCATCTGGAAAAGAAAGTGCAGGAGGAAGTTAAGTGAAAGTTTTGGCTGACTAGGATAAGAAGCAACAACTGAGGTATCCTGGAATTTAAATTTTATAAAAGATACATCGCTCCCAAAGAAGATTTGGAAGCAGCAAATGAAAGTGAAAAGAGAAAGGTTTTTTTTTCCACTCTCCTTCCTTATGTTGACAGCGAAGAGAGATGAATGAGAAATTGGAAAAATCTGCTTTGGCACCAACAGGTAATTAAACTGGAAAATTAAATGCCAAGGGGACAATAAAGATTTCTGAACACTTAAAAAACTTTTTTTTGCTGTAAGTGGGAAGGGAGAGGAAAAGAATAAGAGCAGGATTTGGCAGGAGGTTGCCTGGAATTTAAAAGAATCTAAAGTTAAATTGTGACAAGACTTCTAAAAGATACATTTTAACTGGAACTTTGTAACTAAATAGTAACCCCAGGAAGGGAAAGTGAAAAAAGAAGAAAGTGTAAAATGAAACAGCTTTTATTTGGAGTGTTTGGTGACTTTGGGACTTCTCAAAATTATATTTAAATGATTAAAAACAATTGGGTGGTTGTTTAAATTTTTTTTTACAATGGCATCACTTGTGGATGAACTCAAAATGGAATTTAAAAAATATAAAGCAGAGGAACAAGAAGGGAAGGGCTCTTTTGGCTCTGTTTTTCATTTCTTAGAAATCTTGTGTTCTTTACCAATTGTGTACAGTATTATTTTAAAATTTTCAGGTCTTACCAGGTGTCAAATTAAATTCACTATTTTGAAAGTCTCTAATATTCATAAAGTGGTTAAATCAAATATTTCTGAATGTTCATTTGGCCTCGTGTCCTTAGGAAAGGTTTTATCACTGTTAAGAGTAAAAATATTGGCACTCAATTCTGCAGAACAGCACTCTAGGCTCCAGACAGATTTGAAGGACCAATCTACTTGCCAATTTTTCATTCTTCACAATTTATTCTGTGGAGGCATCTCTTTGCTCATGGAGCCATCCAGTCATCATGGTTCACACTGGAAACCTCCTCCAAATGAATTGACAAAAATTGATTTGAGAGATTTCCCATTGACTACTGCATGCAGAACTGGTTTGCTGGCAGTCCTGGTAGAAGTACTGTCTTTGGACACACATTTATTTGCAGACAGTCTAAAAACTTCTAGAAGCAACAGCTATAATAAGTAGCAGTACTTGCAAAGGATTGCTTTTGTCATGCCAATCCCCAAATGATCCTTTGAATGCTTTGCATAGCTCCATAAAATATAAATTTGGGGTTGTTAGCAGGTATAAGGAAAAAAATAGAAATGAAAAACAAGACTTTACATAAAGTACATATATGGTAAAGATAAAGGTTTCACCTATCCATGGTTAAGATGGCCAGCATGTCTATACGCTGAGGTGCACAGAATGCTGTTACCTTCCCATCAAACTACCTATTTATCTATTTGCATTTGCATGCTTTCAAACTACTGGATGGGTAGGAGCTGAGGCAAAGAATGGGAACTCAACCCATTACTCACCGGCCAAGTCTGAAATCTGGGCTGTCCTAACAAGCTCAGTGCCTTTAAATTCTGAGTCATCGCACAGTTACAAAGTACATATACATATACCAATCACCAGAGGTGGTATTCAGTAGGTTCTGACCAGCTCTGGGGAACCTGCAGTGGAAATTTTGAGTAGTTCAGAGAACTGGCAAATATCATCTCTGACTGGCCCCGGCCCCATCTATTCTCTGCCTCCCAAGTCCCAGCTGATCGGCTGGGTCTTCTTTCATTGCCCTGCACAGGAGAATGGAGCTGGAAAGTAGGTTAGTGGGGTGGGGAGGGAATGGGATTTTGCAGTAACCTTTCCCCAGGAGTGGGGAGGTAATGGGAATTTTAAAGTTTCCTTCTCCTGCCATGCCCACCAAGCCACACCCAGCAAGCCATGCCCACAGAATTAGTAGTAAATTTTTTTGAATCCCACTACTGCCATGCACACAAAAAAACAACCTTGCTACACTAAGATAACTTTGATCAGTTAAAGACTACATAATTAGATAAATATAAAACAAGGTTAGGTTTTTCTCTATAAGCTTATGTATCTTTCACCAATCCTTAGGGAGGCTGTGTTGCCTTCTCTGATTTTATCCGGGAAGAGTCACTTCCATCTTTACTGTTCAAACTCAGCTTTCAAACCTGTCAGTTCATTTTTGTTATACCACGAGGCCATACAACTAGGATGGATGAATGTGTCAGTTTTAGTTTCCTATTTGTGAATCTGCAGCTTAGTTTTTTCTCAGTTTCTCATTTTTATGAATTTGTCAATTCTGAGCTGTTGAAGTTTGTTCTAAAATAATGCATACTGTTGCATATTTATGCATTTTTGTTCATAATCTACATTCTCCAGATTTTGCAAACAATTTTTATAATATAACATTTTGAAATATGACTTTTATGAATATAAGCAATTTAGTACAGGGTATTCCCAAGTAGCCATCATAAATGCCTATGGGCATAGAGAAGGGAATAATAATAATAATAATAATAATAATAATAATAATAATAATAATGATAGTAACAATAACATCTTCACCATTACCATCTTCATTCAACAAAATTTTAGCACGTGATTTGGTTAAAAAAGTGTGAGATTACATAAATACATATTGAAGTACAAACTATACCCATTTCTTCCCTTCCTTCAGTACAGCTAAACCCTAAGTTAAACAAATGTATTATTTCAATATGAATCTCCTTTCTTTTACTTCCTGTATAGTTTCCTCCCTCCCTCCCTCCTTCCCTCCCTCCATTATTACTTCCTAATAATTTTTGATAACTTTTTTAGATTAAAAATACCTCAAACATAAAAATAAAATCATAATCTGACCCGTATAAAAAGTGACAGATGCTCAGTAATGATGAGCATTGAATAAATATAAAAATTCAAAACATAAGGTTGAGGAGCACCAAAGATTTTATTTTCATAATAGAAGCTTCCCAGTCTGAATTTCTGAGCTTACAAAGATATGAGTTTGCCTTTTGCTAGATCATTAACCTGACTCATACTTGCATTGATACCTTTGCGATATAAATTTTAAAGTGTCCTAGTTTGAAATTATTTTGTTTTAACTTTTTTTTAAAAAAAAACAAAACAACAACACCACTTTCTTGAAAATATTCTTTAAAGTGGGATTCTTTTACAGTAATGTCAATGAATTCTAAACTGTCAGGTTTAATTTCTTTGATGCAACATAAGGTATTTATCTTTTTAATCCTTCTATTTTCCTTTAGTCATTCTCATTTATTTGAATTCAATCCCTGCCTCTTACTGACATTACTACATTTGAGTCAGTTGTCTTTTGCTATTTATTATACCCATTTGAGAAAACAAAGCAGACATATCAGCAACTAAATCCTTTCCAGCTGCCAAACTCATAAAGAATGATATGGCTGAACAAGCTTCAGCTCCATTCTGAATGTTCAACACAAATGCAGAGTTAATATAACCTGTTTTGAAACCTGACAGTATTTAGATAAATGTGGAAGAGATATGTACAAAAGCATTATAGTTATATTCTGAGCTGCTCAATATCAATAAAATTTTACTCTATGGATTACTTTTATATTTACATGTAGAAGTTTTCTCTATCATTTACACATCTTTTAGCATACATTCAAAAACTGAAGAGAAAAATCTCTGAAGTTACAACATTTAAAATCAAGAGGAAAGTTAAATATATAGGTATTCTCCCCCACTGTCTGAAATGTATGATTTACACATTAATCAGATCTGTTGGTTTGAGCATTTAGGCAATGAAGAAATATAACATCTCCAAATGTTCTTCTAGCTCCAAATGGCAAATCAGATATAGGAAAAAGTATATTTCCTTGCTCATTCCCCCTTTTTAACCCACATTTTTACAATAGGATGAAATCTCTCCAGACTAGCTCTTGAAATGATGGATATATGTGGTACACTAAGGGTTCTTCAGATTCTTAGCAGCTCTCATCCTACACCATACACCTATCTGAAGCTTTTTCAATATCATAGTTTTGGTATCAGCTGTGGGAAAATTGGTTGGTGTAATAGAATTTCAAATGCAGGAATTTCAATTTCAATCAAATCTGTTACGATATAACTGATCTTTCCTTCTGTCTCTCTGTCTTTCTCTCTCTTTTCCTCCCTCTCCCTCTCTCCCTCTCTCTCTCTCTCTGTGTGTGTGTGTGTGTGTGTGTGTGTGTGTGTGTGTGTAATGTAATTCCCACAGTCCTGGTGAAAATACATAACTATCAAGAACATTAATATTTATCTATGAGTGATTTAAAAAATATATCTCAGAATATCATTATAGTTGAATGCTTATAAAATAGAACTCTCACCTGTCTTTATTTAGAAACAAATCATTTGTGTTAAAACATTAGTGTATGAAGTCCAATAAATATATACACATGCATTATTGATGTAGATTAAATTTTTTGATTAAAACAATTTTTAATAAATAAAATCTTATCTTTTAACTTATATTTGATATAATATAGACATAAACAGAAAGTTATACAATTATTTGTAGCCAAAATATTTGCAAAATATTTTATAAAATTGATGTGATTTCATGTAAGAACATTTCAGACATCATAACTTGGTTTTAAAAGTATAATCTTGGAATGATCATGGTTTCTCAGGCTTTAGTACAAATATGTCTATAGCTTCCCTCCTCCATTGTCTTGTGGGCCTTCCTTAAATATTTCTGGAGTTTTTTAAGCCATCAGTACAGACATCAGTAATGCATATGTATATATGTATTTGTGGACTGCATACAATACGTTTGAACACAACTGATTTGCTTCAAAGATGAAGACATGGAAGACATGGAAGCAGAACCCTGTGGAATATCTCATGGATCTCTAGTTGGGAAAGACTTTAATCATTCTTCTAATCCTAGCCTTTAAAAGTAAAGGAAAATATAGTTATTTCTAGTCTGCAGTTGGAAATTTTCCAGTTCATATATAAATGAAAACTAGTTCTATTAAATCCTTGAAACAGTTCCTCCAAATGTATCATAGAAAAGCAGGACAGAAGAGAAAAGGGGGTATGAAGATGGGAAACGGTCTGATAAGCCATAGCTGAACAGACCAAGACCATTGTATTTAATGCTGATCTTGTAATCATAATAAAATGAAAATGAAATGAAATGACCATTATATTTTAATTAAGCTTAAATGGAAACAATCCTAGCTTTGCCTGCACAATGAGTTGCAAACAACCATGGCTAACTGCATAATTAATGTGCTTGCAGCAGTCATGCCTTCTATAAATATGTCAAATGGTCCTGAGAAATAGAACTCCTGGATAGCTTATTTTATTTAAAGAAATATAAAATTCTGGAAGAAATAAAAATATAGACCTATTAGGTATTTGATTCTTTATATCTTCATTGTGTCACTTAGTTATTATGATATGAAATTATAAAACTGTGAAATTACTTCACAGTTTACTAAACCAACAAACTGCCAATTTAAGACATTTATTTGTCTGCTAGTCTTCTAGCAAGAAAAGCTACCAGAGCCACTGCTACTAATTATTGAAGTCACATCATAGTTATCAAATAGCAGGAAACCAGTAAGGTAGCAAGAGATAGCTTGTATAGCTTAATATAAGGTATCTGCCCTCCTGACTATCACAAGGGACAGCTGGTATAGTTAGTTTTACCCAGACTATCAGCACATACAGAATCAGCTGCAAGAAAGCCTCAATTATGCAGATCATTTTGTTTTGCATATCAAATATATGCCTCATGTGATCTCAACCTTGCTAATTGACTCTGAGGAAATCATAATTAAAAGTACATTGGCAGTAATATAAACTGGATGAGATGAAATTTGGGATCCTTCTAGTACATATGAGATTGTTGCACATGCCAGGTTTCAGATCTGCCCTTCCTGGAAACAAACAATGAATCTGTGAGTTTTATTATTTATGATAAATAGGCTTTCCTATTTTTTGAAAACACCAAACAGCTTCATAAGGATTAATTTTATTAACCTTGTATCTTTGTTTTACTTCATGGTTGTTAGCATTTTGGAATAAACATATAATTGTGTATACTCAAGGAAATTGTGACAAATTACATCTGACAAGGACATGCTGATATTCTCTGTTTATCCATATCACTGTCCTTTCTATATATTGTTTCTGGTTCCCCATTTTCACTCCTCTTTTTACACCATAAAGCCTCACAAATGGAGGATATATAACATGTTTTGCAGGAAGGAAATTCCAGTTTATGTTCCTAAAGCCTCCATTAAAAAAAACCTTCAAAGCTCTGGGGGAAAAATCTTCAGAAATGAAAAATCCCTGCCAGAGAGGAGACTGGCCTCTCTCTAAAAGATGCCTTCAATGTGATAGAGTTAGATATTGCTAACTAAGCATGAGAGCTGAAATCCAAACTCCTTGGGAGACACTTGACCTGTGTTTTTCAACCTTGGCATCTTTATGATTACTGGCTGGGGAATTCTGGGAGTTGAAGTCCAGACATCTTAAAGTTGCCACCATTGAGGTACACTGTACTAGACTGGCAAAAGAAGCAGTAAATAAGAGTATAGTCTGAGAAAATCTAGCTAAAGGATGATAAAGTTGTATTAATCTGTTGTTGCTATCTAGTGGTCATTTGATTTCTGCAATTCAGATCCAATAACTAGGAATAAATGAGATGAATCAAAGGTCTGAAATAAATAATGGTCCTTTCTTTCTTAAGAACCCAACTATGCAATTTGGCATATTTATTCCGTCCTATGCACTCTGACTGCTAATCATATTTTTTCAGCTGCATAATGTTATTTACACAATGAGCTAATTTGATTGAATGATTGACTACATGCTGTCATATTTGTATCAACTTTTAACAACCATATAGCATTCTCCATAACAATCAGGTCTTTCAGGCATCATCACCAATGCAACTGAATCCATCCAGTTTGCTGCTGCTTATCTTTCTAGCACTACAGCCTTTCCAGAGAGATAAGTTTTTGCATAATCTGTCCAAAGTATTAAAATTTGAGATTGGTTATTCATTCCTCAAGTGAGAACTCTGGGTTGATCTCTTTGATAATTTGCTTTCATGATTATACAGGATATTCTCCAATGCTCAAATTCAAAAGCATCAATATTTTTCTAGCCTGTTTCTTCAGTCCAACTTTTACTTCCATAGTGTGTCACAGGGAATACAATTATTATTATTAAGTATTATTCTGATTTATACAGATAGACACACCTTATTGATCTTTTTCCAAGGCCTTCATGTCTATTCTACCAGTCTGTCCCAAAGGTGCTTTTCAGAGGTGGGATTCCACTGGTATAACAACTGGTTCAGCGATTGTGCATGTACTGTGCATTTAAAAAAGGCAAGTCGATCAACTGCAATCAACTGCAAACAACTACCTTCAACTGCAGCCTGTGAAGAAAACAGCTGAGGCATGGCAAACCGTTCTGCCACGGGAATCAGCTGTGCTCTAAACAAGGGCATAAAGCACAGTAAAGAGCAGGGGAAGGCAGGCAGGCCAGCCTATTTTCTCATCACAGCGAACAGGTTCAGAGCAGAGGTGATATTCAGCAGGTTCTGACTAGTTCTGTAGAACTGGTAGCAGAAATTTTGAGTAGTTCAGAGAACTGGCAAATACCACCTCTGACTGTAGATTTTACAGTATCCTTCCCCTGCAACACCCACCAAGTTACACTCACAGAACTGGTAGTAAAAATTTTTGAATCCACCACTGGTTCAGAGCAAGCTGAACATTGGAACACAAGGGGTTTGCACAAACTAGTCTGAACCGGTATAATTCCAACCCTGGTTTTTTTTTTCAAGAGGCAACTGGACTTTCTGGTTTTTCTTTGAAGACATTTTGCTTCTCAACCAATAAGCTTCTTCAGCTCTGACTGAATAGTGGGGAATGGAAGGGTTCTGACCATCCCGTCAGAGCTGAAAAAGCTTCTTGGATGAGAAGTGAAATGTCTTCAAAGAAAACCAGAAAATCCAATTGACTCTTGAAAAAAAGCACCTTTGGGACAACCATGACCTGGATGACTGGGAATCTCCATAGACTACCACTTTTTCCATAGACTACCAGATTATTTCTTGACTGCTGTCAAATAGTTAAATAGTCAAAACAAAATGAAACTAAAGGCTATTCTATGAGCATAGTATCGCTTGATCTGCTAAATGCTGTTTGTGCTTGTAATGTTTATTGCTTTACCTGAGGAATAGGGCTAGCCTACACAGAACATTTCATATAGATTTCTCTTAAACAAATAACTAACCAACACACGTAACCTTCCATGATGACTTAATACCATGTTGTGAAAGAGTTTTAATCTTTTGCTCATTTTGTGGTCTCAAGATAGGTGAGGCTCAGCTCAGCTGGTTATTTATGGAAGTACGATCTTCAAATGAAATATACAGCAAATAATATTTGGCTCTCAAAATCTATCTATTTCAAACAGTTACATTGATCTATATCACATGCATACATGCTACTTTTTTCTGGCTTCTATTATTGTTTTGGCTAATCTTTGGAATCATTCTCTATTTAATATTTCTAAAATTATTGATTACAGTTTCAAAAAAAAACCTATTTTTCAGATCAAAATGTTTGCCTATAACTGAAAATTTTTAAACCAGAAGCCAATAACAGTAATGCAAGACTAGAGAGACACAGCAAAATATAGAAAAAGGCAAGGACCAGCATAAATAACAAGCTAAAGAGTGTCTCTTATCTGGTTTGTAATTCCAATAGTTATTAAAGAATGCTCTTCCCTATACTATGACCTGGTGCTTACTATTCTGTATTTCTCTGGCACATACAGTAGTTGACTTAATAATAAATAGAAAAATATCATTTCATTGCAATTAATTCTACTCCAGAGGTAAAAATATTTTGCTAGTTGATGTCATTCTATGTCAGACCATCTTTCTCCCAGCTATAGGGCAAAGGCAAGGCTAAAAAGGAGTCAGAAAGATAGAATTAGTCTTGCGCAAGCATAAAGAGGAATTATGCCACTGTAGGAACCACATAAACACCAGCAATTTAATATTATGAAATAATATTATATTTAATGAAAGAGAAAGGATATTTCTTTTGGTACAAAACTAAGTAGGTGGGAGGAGGTATGTGTTACAGCTAGCATCCAAGCACTGGTAGTGTTATAGTTCTCAAATAAAGCTGTAGGTTTTCTATGAGTACTACAGAAACACAAATGATTACATATGCCTATTCACATAGATACTGAAATTCGAATATATTTGAATTAAGCAAGTTATCCCCATTGCATTTAATTGTGGGAGAAATGTTGAGTGGTGGAAAGGCTGACCATCCGGCAACGCCCAGAAGGGAAGAAGGACATGCACACACCGATAGACTCACACATGTATTGGGGGGGGAGGGAGGGAGAAGAAGAGTTAAATGTCTTTTTTTCTTTCTTTCTCACTTTAAACCGGAGCCAAAATATTTTATCCTTGCCATATCTAACAATTCTTTATTCTATCTTGCATGGTTTTTTTTTTAAAAAATTATGTACCTATGAGCAGGGAAAGCACTTCATGCATAATATCAACTTTCAAAAATTATAATAGACAAGTTGTGGGCAAAAATGGAGCATAACAAAAAATCCATTGCAAACAGATATCAACCTTTGTTTTAAAAAGTACTTCTTATACCAAACTATCAGGGGTGAGATTCTACAGGTTCGCACCTATTCTCTAGAACTGGTTGTTAACATTCTAAGTGTTAAGTTTGGAGCATGGGTGCGAATGATGGAGACGAGCCGGTAGAAACAGTGAACTTCAAACTCTTTATTTACATCTTGTGAGAGCTCAGCTCAAAGGCTGCTCTAGCCTTACTTACATAGGCAACTCATTAACTACTTAACCAATAGCGAACCTGGAGCACTAGCTCCATTAACCAATGGGAATGGCCTGTTAATGGCCAATCGGATGCTTCTAAATGGGCCAATCCGATCCTGCCATTAATAGCCAATCAGAAGTGCAGGGCCAGAGCCCTGCATGAGACTTCAAGCTCAATGATAACTTTATTGGTATTATGCATTCACAGCACCCCTTTCCCCCGGCTTCGGCCCACGGGGCGCGGTTACATAGTCTTTAAGGTAGGATGGTTGTTTAATTAGTCTTTTCGATTTTCGCAAGGTGCCTGGTGGTTGGCTACACTCTTGCTGAGGTAGATCGTTGTTTAGCGGTAAGAGTGCCTCTGGTTCTGAGTTCGTGTTCGCGTTGTCATCAATATCACTGGCCATTTCCTGAGGTGCATTCATTCCGGTCTCTGGTTCCTGTTCCTGCGTTTCCGTTCCATTATCAGTCTCTTCGAAAAGGTTTCCTTCAAATAGTGACTCGCTATCCTCTGTATCTCCCCCCCCCCAGTTTGGTCAAAAGGGAGTTCGGAATTGCGAGGTGGTAGCCGCGATCGTAGCTGATCTATGTGGCGCTTCCAAAGTCTATCGTCAGGGCACTGAACGAGGTATGATCTTGGGCTGGTTACATGGATTACGGTCGCTTCTACCCACAGCGGATCGCCCGATAAGTTTTTAGTGAATACTAGATCGCCTACCTGAAAGGTATGGCATCGGCTGCTGGATCCGAGTGGCTTTTCAGGTTCATAGGCTGGGTGTAACCGATCGAGGTGGGAGCGGAGCTTTCGGCTCATTAGCAGTTCGGTGGGAGTTTTGTTGGTGATGCTGTGGGGTGTGATGTGCTGCAGGAAAAGGATCCGGTTGATTTTTTCGTCGATGTTGTCATAATCGATCTTTTGGAGAGTCTTTTTGATGAATTGAACCATGCGCTCAGCCCTACCGTTTGCAGCAGGGTGCGCAGGCAAAGTGAGCGCATGTCGAATACCCCGGTCAGCCAAGTACTGCTCAAAAGGTAGGGCAGTAAATTGGGGCCCGTTGTCGGATACCAGAACGTCTGGTAATCCGTGGGTTGCAAAAAGTCTTTCCAGTCTTTTGATGACTGCGTCAGTGGTTGTGCTGCTCATTTGATGAATCTCGAGCCAATTCGAGTAGGCATTGACGGTTAGGAGAAACGTGTGGCCTTTGGTCGGCCCAGCAAAGTCCAGATGGATGCAGGACCAGGGTCCCCACGGCGTCTCCCATTCAGTCGGGGTTGCCTTTGGTGGAGCGTTGCTTGCTTCTTGGCATCTTTTGCAAGTTTTCACCCATGATTCGATTTGTCTATCGATGCCTGACCACCATGCATAGCTGCGTGCGAGGCCCTTCATGAGCACGATGCCAGGGTGGCCATCGTGCAAAGTTCTTAGCAGTTTCTGTTGGAGCCGTTCTGGGATAACGACTCTATTGCCCCAGATGACACAGCCCTTCTGCGAGAACAATTCTGTTTGACAACTTTTGAATGGTGCGAAGTCGTCTGGTACTTGGTCCAATGGCCACCCACATGAGGACTCGCGCCAAGATGGGGTCACGTTTTGTTTCTCTCGCGATGTCACGGGCAGTCAATGGCGACGTGTGGAGTGTCTCGATCTGCAACGCTGTCATCGTTGGTGCAGGATTGTTGATAGTTTCAGGGAGCGGTGTACGGCTCAGCACGTCGGAGTGGGGAATGGCTTTACCGGGACAATATTGTAGTGGATAATTGTAGGCAGCCAAGGATTCTGACCAATGGGTCATTCTGGGGGAAAGTAGGGAGTTGGCTTGTCCCCAGCAATGATCCCCAGCAATGGTTTGTGGTCAGTTACAATGGTGAAAACGCAGCCGTACACGTACTCATGAATCCTTTTAACTGCTGATACAATCGCCAGGGCTTCCTTATCGATTTGGCTGTAATTTCACTTGGATTTCGAGAGCGTCTTTGAGAAGTAAGCAACAGGGGCTTCGTTACCGTTAGGAAACACATGGCTCAAAATGGCGCCCACTCCAAAAGGCAATGCATCACAGGTTATGTTTAATGGCAAAGTCTCATTGTACTGCATAAGCACGGCGTCCGAAGTCAGTAGTTTTTTTACATTATGGAACGTTTGCTCTTCTTTGTGACCCCATACCCAGTTTGCTTTTTTGTCTAAAAGACGATGTAACGGTTCAGCGACAGTCGCCTTGTGCGGCAAGAAAACATTATAGAAGTTGATGAGGCTTAAGAACGCCTGGAGGTCGGTCTTGTTCTGGGGTCTGGGAGCGTTCTTTATTGCTCTTAATTTACTATCAGTAGGGTGAATACCCTAACTGTCAATTAGGTACCCTAAGAATTCAACACGATCGGTACATATTTTGCATTTATTTTTCTTGACTTTCAGGCCTGCTTCCTGAAATTTTTTTAATACTAATCTTAAACGCTCCCAGAAGATTTTTTGAGTGGGGGCAGCAATAAGCACATCATCGAAATAGGGGACAACGCCCTTGATCCCCTGCAATAGTCTCTCCATTAGGCTCTGAAAGATCCCTGGGGCTACACTGACTCCGAATTGAAGCCGCGTACACTTAAAGGCACCTCGGTGTGTTACGATAGTCTGTGCCTGTGCTGTTGTTTCATCAACCGGCAATTGCTGTTAAGCCTGAGCTAAGTCTAATTTAGCGAAGACTTTTCCGCCCCCCAGGGAATGGAGTAGGTGCTGTACCACCGGCACTGGATAAGGGTTCTGTTGCAGGGCGTGGTTTAGGGTGGCTCGGTAGTCCCCACAAATTCTAATGGAGCCGTCCGGCTTAATGGGTGTCACAATCGGCGTTTCCCAAGGGGAGTGATCCATTGGCTTTAAAACTCCCTGGGCGATCAACTTATCGAGCTGCTCGTCGATTTTCGGTTTTAGCGTGAATGGAACTTGACAAGGCTTAAGGCGGATGGGAGCTATCTTTGGATTAAGGCTAAAGGATATCGGGGTCCCCTTGTACTCGCCTAGCTTTTCCTCGAATACATCCTGGAATTTGTGGGCGAGGTCTTCCTCCCAGTCACTGCCGCCAATTTGGTTAATGCCTGCCATTTCGATGCCAAGGGGTACGAACCATTGTAGGCCCAACAGGCTAGGCTGGTCCTTATCGATCACCGTCAGGGGTAAGTACACCGTGCGGTTCTTGAATGTAACCCGGACTCGATTGGATCCTGCAACTGGAAGGTTCGCCACCATGGCCCTGTGCTATACAGGGTTGTGTAGGTTATAACTAGCTCCTTGAGTTGCACTTGAAAGTCAACTAGCAGCCAATGCAGTTTGATATAGGATGATCACATGGCACATAGAGAAGTGCCAGTTAGTGTTCACACCCTTGCATTTTGAACCAACTGTAACTTTGAGTGATCTTCAAAAGCAGTCTCTGAAAGTGCATTACAATTACCCGAACATGAGATAACTTAAGCATGAGTGACTTTCTTAAGTGCCTCCCAATTGAATTACAAGTGCAACTGGCACACAAGATGTACCTGTGCAAAGGCCTTCTGGGTGATGTTGTCACTGCATTTCCAGCAGCATCTGTGAACCCAGAAATACCCCTAAATTGTGCACCAGACTGGGGAATGCAGCCCCAGCCAAGACCAAGGAAGGTGACATCCCTGACCTAGACGATTTAAAGCCACAGCCACTCAATGTTATGAGGATCGAGCTTAAGTTTGTCCCTTCTCATCCAGCCTCCAAACAATACTTTGAATAGTTTCATCTGTGCTATTTGGGGTTGAGTAGCACATATACTAAAACTGGAATGATACAGAGATATAGAATGGGCATCATTGGTATACTGATGATATTGCATCCCAAACCTCACCCAGTAGATATCGAATGGGAGATGAGGCAGCATTGAGCCCTAAGACACTCCCATTTATGAGAGGCTCAGATGCAATCTCCCTCCTCCATAAACTCTGACTGGATCTGACTGCTGAGAAAGGAGGATTAAAGCACAGTGATTCCTATTCTTATCTCTGCAATTGGCCCAGGTGGTCAACAATATCAAAAGCCACTGGGAAAAAAAAAGAACTAGGATGGATGCATCACCCTATACCTTTTGCCAAAGGTCTGCAAGTCTGACCATAACAGAAAATCTTTCTTTATACTGTATCCTAGTTTGAAGACAGAATAAAACAGTTCCATATGATCCACATTATCCAAGTCCAACTGACATTGTCATCAAATTATCTTTTTGACAACCTTCCCCAGAAAGGGGAGATTGAAAACTGGCCTATAATTCTCTGTCAGGGATGGGTCCAAAGATGACATCATGAGGAAGTGATATATTCTCTGGAAATTTTCTTTGAATGAAGCTGAGAATCTCTCTTTTGACATACATTTTCTCATTTTGACCCCTCCATGCATTCCTTAAAGCTGCTTTCAAGTTCTCCTTCTCTGGTTCTGGCAGTTGCCACCACTTTAATTATTAGGGAAAATGACTACCATCCCTTGCAAACTTATTTCCCAAATTACCTGTGCCTCAAATTTCTCAGATGTTTAGTGTTCTGTATCTTCATTTGCATTCTTGAAACCCCGCGTTTTGATTGGTCAAAGCACGGGGTGATCTGATTGGTTTAGCGAGCCGTGCTGATTGGCCCGCTGAGAATCTCCCGCGATTGGTGGATACGAATCGCGGGAGATTCAAAGCGGTGCCATTGGCCGTGGCCGCTGCGGCTTGAGAATAAAAAGCCGCAAGTTTTCCCTTGGAGACATCGGTTCTGGGGGCCTAATAAAGAGCTGAAACCACAGTCACTGCCTCCTGGTCTCCTTGTCGAACGGACACAACACTGGCGACGAGGGTGGGATCCCAAGGCTGAACCCTATCGAGCACGTGTCCGCCGGAAGCAAGACCGATGAGATGGCCAGCATCGCTCCGCCCGCGCCCTTCAACCCTGCTAGCGAGGACTGGGAATCCTACACGGACAGATTTCTCATGTTCCTTGAATGCAGCAACATGAAGGACGCCACTGGGCTGAAAAAACAAGCCGTTTTCCTGACACATTGCGGGCCCGCAGTGTTCAAGATGGCGAAAGCCCTCGCAAAACCCGCCGATGTCAAAGCGATGGACTGGGATGACCTCAAGCCCTTGCTCTGCAACCACGACGCCCCCGCCGTGCCCATCCTCATCAGGCGGCATGACTTCTACCGGCGGGACCAGAGACCAGGTGAAAGCATCAGCGACTTTGTTGCCGAGTTGCGGAACTTAGGAGGCATGTGCGGATTCTCCAACATGGACGAGGCCCTATGGGACCGAGTCGTGCTCGGACTTCGGGATCCAGTCCTCCAGAGCCGACTGATGGCCAAAAGCGACATTGCCCTCGCCGACACCATCACTGAAGCCACTGCAGCCGAGGCTACCCGGAAGTCGGCGAACCGCATGCGGAGATCGGATGTCAGGGACCGCACTGCAACCACCGACTCGGGACGGGTGACTGAGGCTCAACCGGAAGCAAGTCACCGCAAGACCACCACCCACCATGGCAAATTCCACTCCGCCTCCAACACCTCGGACAAGGAGGAAGAAATCCACCGGCTCCAGGCGGGACACGACCAGCACAATCGGTGGGGTCATAAGTCGGGGACCACGTGTGCCAGTTGTGGAGGCGACCACCTGAGATCAGAGTGCCATTTCTTCGACGCAGTCTGCTGGCATTATGACAAAAAGGGCCACATCGCCTGTGTCTGCCGACTAAAGAAAGCCTACAGCCCCAGACGGCGGGACCACAGTGAGCGGAGACGGGACAGCACACCCCCCAGAGCCAGAGATCGCCCAGCTGACAGCCGATGGGACCGGAGCGGGAGAACCCAACGAGGCAGAGAGACCCGGCGAAAGGAGGAAACCCACCAGATGGTCATCATTGGCCACGCATCAACCACCAACGCCCGAAAAGTCTATGTGGAGGTAGGCATCAAAGGCAAGCTATGCAGGATGGAGGTGGATTCCGGGTCCTACCTCTCCATGGTCACCTGGCAAGAAATCAAACGCTTGGTGCCTACCATCCACAAGAAGGGACTGGAGAACCAGAGACTAATCATCAAAGACTACCAGGGAAACCACATCCCGGTAGTCAGAACCGGACAATTCAAAGTAACATTTAAGGGCTGCACGGCAAAGCTTCCCCTAACAATCGTGGACCGAGACCGGCCCAGCCTTTTGGGACTGCAATGGTTCGCGCCGCTTGGCATCGAAGTCACGGGCATCAACCACATCGTCGAGACTGATTGGGAGCAGCAACTGGCACGGGACTTCCAGTAAGTGTTCGACGGCACCCTAGGCAAGTACTGAGGGCCCCCCATCTCCTTCAGCCTAGAACCTAACATTCCCCCGAGACGCCTAAAACCACGGCGGGTACCTTTTGCACTCCGGCCAAAAATTGACGAGCAGATTGACAAGCTCGTCAAGCAAGGGGTCCTACAACCAATTGATCATGCCCGGTGAGAGACCCCAATAGTCAACCCCAGTCAAGCCCGATGGGTCAGTGAGAATCTGCGGGAACTATAAGGCCACCCTAAATTGCATCTTGCAACAAAGCGCCTACCCCGTCCCAGTAGTGCAGCACCTTCTACACTACTGGGGGGAGGCAAGGTTTTTGCGAAGCTCGACCTGGCCCAAGCATACAAACAGCTGCCGGTCAACGCAGAAACTGCGGAGGCGCAAACCATAGTCACCCATCGGGGAGCTTTCCGATGTAACCGACTCTAGTTTGGAGTCAGCGTGTCGCCTGGAATTTTCCAGAGCCTCATGGAGAGACTCTTGCAGGGCATCAAGGGGGTGGTGCCCTACTTCGACGATGTGCTGGTATTGGCAACCAACCAGCAAGAACTAGAGGGTCGGCTAAGGGAGGTGTTAACCAAATTCAAGGAAACCGGGCTAAAAGTGAAGAGGGAAAAGTGCCAACTTTACACAGAGTGGGTCGAGTTCCTGGGATACCTCCCAGACCGGCACGGCATCCACCTCACCGAAACTAAAATCAGAGCCATTAAGGAGGCTCCCACACCCAAGACTAAAACAGAACTGCAGGAGTTTCTGGGACTGCTTAATTTTTACAATGTTTTCCTGCCCCAGAAGGTGACCGCGGCGAAGCCTTTGCATAGGCTCTTGGACAAGGCAGCTACCTGGACTTGGGGGAAACGCGAGAAAGCCACCTTCAGGAGAACCAAGGACCTGCTCACCTTGGATGCCGTCCTCATCCAATACAATGAGACCCTACCACTCGCCATCACATGCGACGCTTCACCCTTCGGCGTTGGCGCCATCCTCAGCCTCACAATCCCAGATGGAAGAGAAGCGCCCATCACCTTCTTTTCCAGGACACTCACCAAACCGGAGCGGAACTATAGCCAGCTGGACAAGGAGGCCCTAGCCATCGTCGTAGCAGTGAAGAGGTTCCACGAGTACCTCTACGGCCGCACCTTCACAATCATCACGGACCACAAGCCATTGCTGGGCATCCTGGCAGGAAACCAGGCCACCCCAAACATTTTATCTCCCAGGATGACAAGGTGGTCCGAATTCCTGGCCACCTACAGCTACCGGCTCACACACCGACCTGGTAAGACTATTACACATGCAGACGCTTTGAGCTGCTCACCGCTACCCGACCTAGATACCGACCCAGCACCCACAACGAGCACCCTCAGCATAGAGACTCTGCCCGATCTACCCATAACTGCGTCAGACATTGCCCGAGAAACCAATAAAGACAAACGTCTGGCGCGGGTGTTACATTGGGTAGAGAAAGGGTGGCCGGAAAAGGACAACGACGAAGCATTCAAAACATTCTGGAACCGGCAAATGGAACTTTCACTGCAAAAAGGGTGTGTACTGTGGGGGGATAGGGTGGTTATCCCGGAAAAACTGCAAGGGAAGGTATTGGGGTTGTTACACGAGGGGCACCCGGGCATAGTTAGAACGAAAGCCCTGTCCAGAAGTTACGCTTGGTGGCCAGGGATGGATGAGCAAATCGAGGCCTGGGTGGCAAGGTGTCAACGCTGCCAAGAAACCAGACCGAGCCCTCCTGCAGCACCGATCCTGGAATGGGAAACCCCCAGGGGACCCTGGTCTAGGGTCCACATAGACTTTGCCGGGCCCACCAAGGGACATACATTTCTAGTAACCATAGATGCTTACTCCAATTGGCTGGAGGTAAGCAACATGAAATCCACCACCACAGAGGCCGTAACCAAGGAACTTTGCAAACTATTCGCAACCCACGGCCTCCCGGATGTCATCGTGTCGGACAATGGGCCCCAATTCACCTCGCTGGAATTTGAAAAATTCCTAGCGGAACGGGGCATACGACACGCACTGACAGCTCCGGTACATCCAGCGGCGAACGGAAGGGCGGAACGGATGGTTCAATTCACAAAAAAAAACATCCAGAAAATCGAACACGGGGAAATCCAAGACAAAATAAATAAAATGCTTTTTGTCCAACATATAACCCCGAGCACAACAACAAACAAAAGCCCAGCAGAGCTACTGATGGGGAGGAAAATAAGGTCCCCACTCGACAGACTGCACCCCACATACAACCCGGAAAAACCCCCAAACTCCTCCAGCAAGCACCGGTCTTTTGCGCCAGGCGACGCTGTCTACGCAAAAAACCTAACCGGAGACCCACTATGGGTACCAGCAACCATAACCCAACTGACAGGTCCTCACTCGTACCGGCTGCAAACAACCGATGGACGAGTGTGGAAACGCCACATCGATCAAATAAGATCGAGAACAGCCACAAGAAACAACCAACACGCAACCAGACACAGAAAATCCCCTTAACACAAGCCAAGAGGGGAGGGAATACCCTGGGAACCAAAACCCAGAAGAAAACCAACCATACTCACCAGCAAGTAGGCCAGCTCGACCAGCCCAGAAAGAGCAGGCGGGACTGGCGAGAACCGCAGCTCAACCAGCCCAGGTAGACCGGGAGGGAGCTGCGACAAATGGCCCGGCAAGGCCTGCCAGGCGGTTCCATCGACGAGGCCGAGAGACACAGAGAACCTGACCGAACCGGCCGGGAGCCAACCAACGACTGACCTGCGCAGGTCCAGTAGGCAAGTGCGGAGCCCCGCCTACTTACGGGACTATGTTACATAGGACCAAACCAAGAGGGGAGGGGTGTTCTGTACCTTCATTTGCATTCTTGAAATCCCGTGTTTTGATTGGTCAATGCGCGGGGTGATCTGATTGGTTTAGCGAGCCGCGCTGATTGGCCTGCTGAGAATCTCCTGAGATTGGCGGATACGAATTGCGGGAGATTCAAAGCGGTGCCATTGGCCGCGGCCACCGCGGCTTGAGAATAAAAAGCCGCAAGTTTTCCCTTGGAGACATCGGTTCCGGGGGCCTAATAAAGAGCTGAAACCACAGTCACTGCCTCCTGGTCTCCTTGCTGAACAGACACAACATTTAGTCTGCTTAATTGTTGACTGCAGTTTTTCTGTATCATTCATCTCTCAAAACTTACTGTTTCTCGTCAGTGGACTATCCCTCCCACAGCTAACAGCTACATCCTCTTTTTCATTGAAATGTCTTCTTGAAATACTTATTTTCCATGAGTTCTGATTTTTTTCTTCCTTTTTCTTATTATTTTCTCATTTTTCTTTTTCTTTATTCTTTCTACATCTCCAACTCAAGACTTTATTACTCTGTTAAACATCAGCCTCTTTCTAGCCAAGAGCTCTCATTCCCCGCTAGTTCCTAAGAATTCCTGTTTAATATTTTTCATGTCTCCATTTCACAAAGGTGCTTCTCTGCATGCTGCAAAGCATGCACTCTTGTGGGAATACTAATGACTTTGATCAGAGTTTGACAATGTCACAGTAGACTGACATAAAAGTTCCATCACTATAAATTAAGCATTTATGTATATTGACAATGGAACACATCTTTTCAAAATATGATGACAAATTCTTTCCTAGGATTGTATCAGCCTAAACTTCAGATACTTTTCATGAAATACAGCATGGTATGTTTAAAAATAATAATATGTTTTTGTCATTTTCTCATGAATAAGTATATCCATTTAAAAATAGTAAGTGTAAAGTGAATTCAGATTTTTTTAAAAATCTGCCAGCTTAGTATCAAGAATAATTCTGGCTGTATGGTTAAACTGATTTTTTTACTGGAACAAATCCATAGTGAAAACCATAAAGGATGCCAGTTTCATTTTAAACATTTAAAAGTACTACATTTCTTATTCTAGACAGTCCCATAGTTTCCAAGTGAGAGGTACAAATGTGCCAATGAATATAAAATCTATCTTTGTCTATGCTGAAAGATGACCCTTGTGATCATGTTCAGAAGCTAAGAAAAGATCTCCACAATGTACTTGGCTGAACTTTACAAAGGCAAGGGACTTGCCTCATCATTTATCTTTCAGTTTATGTATATTGGTACATATAATAGCACTGAAATGACAGTGGATAGGTCCATAGTGTTCTGTTTATATCCATCTGTCACAGACATTAAGAGCAGCTGCATTTTAAATTACTTCATCTTACTGCTTACATAGTGAATCACCATTTGTGTGTCCACCCAAGGGATAAGGAAATCTGTATTCAGCCAACCTTCTCTTGCTGTATATCCACAGCATGAAGATGGCCATTTATATACTTTACTACACACTACCCAGTGGTGGTATTTAACTTTTTTTTCTACTGGTTCTGTAGGTATGGCTTGGTGGGCATGGCAGGAGAAGGATACTGTACAATCTCCATTTGGTCTCCACTCCTGGGGGAAGGTTATTGCAAAATCCCATTCTTTTCCCAACCCACTAACCTGCTTTCCAGCTCTGTTCTTCTGTGCAGGGCAACAAAAGAAGACCCAACCAATCAGCTGGGACTTGGGAGGCAGAGAATAGTTGGGGGTGGGGCCAGTCAGATGTGGTATTTGCCGATTCTCTGAATTATTTAAAATTTCCACTACCGTTCTCCAGAACTCATCAGAACCTGCTGAATACCACCTCTGCCACTACCCTTCATCTATTATTAGGATTTGCTATGAACTACAGCCTATGTTGCATTTTAGCAAAATCCTGATTTAGAAGCTTTGTTTCCTTCCTGTTTTAGTGTAAATAAATTATACCTGTAGCCACAAAGAGCTCTTAGTTTTCTGAGAAGCTTCAGAAATGAAGTGAATGAAGAGTGCCTAGATATGGCAGAAGAGGACAAACAATAATGAAAAGGGGAGTTGGACTTGATTCACTTGTGGCTATTCTAGGCTGATCCTCCTTTTCACTCCATCTCCAGATTCTGCCCTTTCTTCTCTTCACAGTATCTTACTGCACACAAAAAAAGATATGTCTTGTTTATATTAAACCACTGATTCCCATTTTATCAGATCAGATTTTGATAAAATCCAATCTATAAATAACTTATAATATTAATACAGTATTTATTTCCATACATTCAATAATCTTGCTATGAAAATACTATTTGGAAAGTAATTCTGAAGATCCCACCCTGGGATTTTTTGAAAGAAAATTAGATTAATACAAATAAATAACATGTACCCATGAAAAACATGCAAGACATTACCTGCAGGGAATTATTTTCAATTGCCAGTAATTAGCAGTTCAGGACACAAGGCAGAGATTAGGGCAGTCAAAGACATGCTGTTGTTTGAGGTAGAACAGAAAATAACCTCTCTCTTCCCATAGTCATTATACATAATAACCATAAATGAGTTATTTTGATTCCTAAGACAGAAAATCCACAAGTACCACTCTCTGGCAAACTAAATAAATAAATACAACATTGCATGAAATAACTACCCACATGGTATGTGCTATCATTTCATGACACCGATCATTATCTAACAGCATGACTAGTCCTGATAAAATATTATGAAGTAGGTAGCTGCATGGATAAGAGATGTGAGACCTATTTTCCTCAAATCTTATAGTTTGCTTCTAGACCATTGCTTTCAAAGGATGGGCTAAATACTAAATTAGAATATAGATATAAAATTGTTGGTTTTATGCAATTCATAATATCAATAATATTGGTTGGTACAAAAGCACTATAGCCTAGCATCATCTGTTGCTGAATCATGCATTTGAAACCTAAGAAATTTATTGTTCTATGTCCCTTAATATTCAAGAGAAATATTTGAGACAGTGAGAAAGAATGGATATATGAATGTATTTCATATAACAATTCCCTGATTGGATTGCACTGTGTTCTTTGATTTACCATGGTAACCATCAGTCGAAATTGTGCCTATATTTTGCTTTAAATGGAACTATATAAGTCAACAGTTCTAAATTTTGAGTTTGATTGGATGACTCATAGGTACCAATTTCTTGTATGACATCTCTTTGCCCACTATGAATAAGAATATATACCTTTCCTGAGATAGATCTCCCCTGAAGTCCTCATTTTAAAATCTTCTTCTTCTTCTCTATGATGTTTTTATTTTGTTTATAGTTGCCATATATGTTGCCAAAAAGGTAGAGTCTTTTCTCTTCCTTTTCTTTTTAATGAAGAAAAGGTTAAGAATGACAATAGTAGCTAAGAACCTCGACCCTGTCCCCGGACAATTAATAGGTATAGCCATTAAGTAGGATAAACAGCAAGCACTTTATACATCACCATATATCAAAACATTAATTGAAATACAGTCAATACACTAAGTTTTATTTATTTATTTATTAAATTTATATACTGCCCATCTCACTATTCAGAGAGAGACTGAAGATGGCTGATAAAAACTCTGAACTGAGACACCACTTAAAGGAGACTATTTCATCATTCTATCATGGAATTAATAGAAGCCTTAAAAAAACAGAATGTTGGGAAGGCACCAGGTCCAGATGGTTTGCCAGTGGAATTTTACAAGACTTTTCAGGAAATATTGAATTTTCATCTTTTAGAAGTAATGAATGAAGTTATGTTAAAGAACAGAATGCCAAAAACATGGTCAGAAGCATACATTACACTTATACTGAAGGAAGGTACAGACCTGCAGCAAGTTAAAAATTATAGACCTATATCTCTGTTGAACTCAAACTATAAAATGTTTGCTTCAATTTTAGCAGAAAGACTAAAAAGATACTTAAATAATTTTATCCATACTGATCGAAATGGATTTCTGCCAAAGACAAATCAAAGACAATGTGAGAATTATTTTGGATACTCTGGAATATTATGAAGCACACCGTGAGAAGCAATGGCCTTGATGTTTCTAGATGCACAAAAAGCCTTTGACAATGTGAGTTGGTGATTTATTTTATTGCAAATTGATACAAATGGGCTTTGGTAAAAAATTTATCCAAGCCATTGAAACAATATACCATGAACAAACTGCAAAGTGAATGGAGAATTAACAGAATCCATAGATTTATTTTTATTTTATTTATTTATTTTTGTCAATTGCTTACAAGATAATAGGTATAAGTAAAAACATAGTTATGAATACATGGATACATATAAGAAAAATAAAAAAAATAAAAGAAACAATAGGACAGGGACGGTAGGCATATTGATGCGCTTATGCGCATCACCCCCTACACACCTCTTAGGAAAGGGGTGAGGTCAATAGTAGACAGTCTAAGGTTAAAGTTTTTGCGGTTTGGGGAAGAAAAGAAAATATAAAATACATAAGAAAAGGGACAAGGCAAGGCTGTCCATTGTCACCTCTACTGTTTGTGTTAACATTGGAAGTGTTGAACAGGAATATCAGAGAAGAAAAAGAAATAAAAGGAATGAAAATTAAAAAGGAGGAGTATAAATTGCAAGCTTTTGCAGATGACTTGGTATTTATATTAGAAGACCCATTGGAAACAACACCCAAATTAATAGAAAAAAATAGAAGAATATGGAAAAGTAGCAGGTTTGAGAATAAATAAAGACAAAACAAAGATATTCACAAAGAATATGTTAGCAAGACGAAAGAAAGAGTTGGAAGAAATTTTAAAAATACAGGTCATGAACAAGGTTAAATATTTAGGGATACATATTACACCAAGATGTAGTACACTGAAGGAAGATAATTATGTTAAACTCAAACAGCAGATTGCAACAGATTTGATAAAATGGGAAAAATTGCAACTACCATTGATTGGGAGAATATCTACAATTAAGATGAATATATTGCCTAGAGTTTTATATTTATTCCAGACAATTCCTATTCGACTAGGGAAAGAATTTTTTAAAGATTTAAATAGAATTGTATTGAAATATATTTGGTAGGGTAAAAAAGCAAGAATAAAATTAAAACTGTTACAAGATGCAAGAATAAGGAGGGTTTGTCTTGCCCAATTGGGAGCAATATTACCAGGCGACAAGTTTGATGTGGGTAAAAGAAATGGATAACACTAAGGAACAGTAGATTATTGACTTTAGAAGGCCATGACTTGCTGCTGGGATGGCATGCCTTTCCCTGGTATAAGGGAACTAAAACATAGGAGTATTTTAGAAGACATTATATTCATGACGCATTGTTTTTGAACTGGGAGAAGATTAAAAGACAATATTACTTGGATATCAACTATTGAAGCTTTTTCTTATCAAATAATATATAAAAAGGAACAAACTGTTAGATATGGGGAGATATTGAATGAAAAGGGTGAACTTAAATCTATGCAAACGTTGCAAGAACAAGGTGTAAAAATGAATTGGTTTTCATATTTGCAAATACAACCTAGGTTTGATAAAGACTCTAATGCAGAAGGTATTTACGACAAGTTGACTGATTGAGATAAAATTTTGATGGGTGCTGATGAAAAGGTAATTAAAAAACTTTATGGACATCTATTAGAATTTAAATTGGAGGAGGAACAAGTCAAAGAAATGATGATTACTTGGGGGAAAAATTTTGGATATGGGATTGATTTAGAAACATGGCAAAAATTGTGGTCTCAAAATTATAAAATGACAATGTCAACTGCATATAAAGAAAATTTGTATCAGATGTTTTACAGGTGGCACTTTCCCCTGACGAGACTTGCGAGAATGTTTAAGAATAAATTGGATAAATGCTGGAAATGTTATCAGATACCTGGTTCATATTACCATCTGTGGTGGACATGTTCGGACACAAAGAAATATTGGAATAAATTCCACACATGGTTGGAAAAAATGATAAAACAACATATAGACTTTAAACCAGAGATCTTTTTATTGGGAGTCATATTGGACATATACAATAAAGAATTGAAATATTTGATTTAACAGCAGCTAGAATTGTATTTGCAAAGAACTGGAAAAATGACAAAATACCTATGCAGAAGGAAGTTATTAAAAAAATTATGGACTGTGCTGAAATGAGTAAATTCACATTTGCAATTACAGAACAAGAAGATAAGCAATTTTATATGATATGGGATTTATTTCATCAATGGTTGGATAAAAAGACATGGTAAGGTAACAGAATAGATAATTTTGTTATTGAAGCTTAATCAATTGATACAAAATATAATGTAGACATATATAACCATTGGATGACAGCATAATACAATATTGATGGAATAAATAGCAGGATAATTAATAATTGATAAATAGATAATCATATGTTAGTTTGACAATGTGATATAAATTGTGAACAATGATTATGAAAGGATCTCACAAAAGATTCTAAACCAACTGACACACTGTATGTACAAAATGGAAGATGGATTTATGTTTTTTTTATGTATTGTCTGTTTATGTTTGTCTTAAAATAAAAAAAACATACAAAATAGGAGACTTTCACAGTGTAAAACCTTATTCGATTATCATCATTTAAAACAGTGAATCATTGTACATTATCAGCAAATCTTTCATATTTAAATTTCCAGAATTGTTACAATTTAACAATGTCTAGAAGATATTAGGAAGGGAAAGGCAAAGAGAACAAATCTCACAATTTAACACTGTACTTTCTGGGAATTGCTACCCTGCTATGGAGAAATTCTACCCCCCCCCCCAAAAAAAAAAAAGACCATGGTAAACCTCAAGGAGAAATGTCTAAGTACCATACTTTATAGTCTTATAAAGAATCAGAACTGGAATTGTCATTCTTCAGTAATAAAGACTTTAAAAACCCTTTTAAATTTTAAGTTAATATGTTTTCCTTTATATGTTTCAAGTATGTTACAAACTGCTTCATTAAATCTTGGGTCATGGCTTTGAATATATCCCATGTCTGTTGTAATCATAACAACATACATTAAAGTGGTGGATTTCATAAAGCCTATTTTTAGTGATGGACAAAAAATGTGCCTGAATTATTTACCTGATTGATTGATTGATTTAATATTTTATCATATTTCTATACTGCTCATCTCATCTAAGTAACTCTGTTATGTTATATGTATGCTTGTATATATCTTAAAAGAAATTCTTCATCTTACTAAATGAATATTTTTTCACATTACAATTTCCAAGGGAGTGATTAAAATCTATGAGGAAATATTTTAAAAGCAAAATGTTCCTAAGCATTTCATTATTTCAGGCTAACATTTTCTAAGTGGCATATGAGCACATATATCAATATTCTGCTTAATCCTAGTCATTATATAATACCATTTGATAGCATGATTTTTATACAGGAACAGTTAAAGATCTATTCTGCTTCTTTTGTGCAGAAAAAAAAATGTAATGGTGAGTTTAAAATCCATATTGAGGCAAGACTGACATATTGTAAGAATTTGAGACTATATTATTAAACACTCAATAAAAGGAGGAATGATTCATAAAAGTCATGGCCTTTGTTGTTTATATATTAATGCTCAACATATGAGTTTGAACTCTTATTTCAGAAAGGCAAAAATGACTTCATCAGAGACAGGTGATTTGTAGAATTGGAATATAGAAACCAAATGACACAATGTGTTGCAAAGCGACAGAAACAATAAAAAGGGAAGACTAGTTGTATTATATGTTTAAAATATGTGCATCTGCACAAAATTGTAAAAGCATGAACTTGGTACTATTGTTAAAAGCATTTGAATTCAAACAAGTGAAAGGATGAATAAAAATTGTATCATTGTTATTATCTGCTAGTAGCTACAGCCAAGGAGAAAAAAAAAGGATTATGTTTTCCAAACACAAACTGCAGATCTTTCAAAAGGCATAATGTAACAGTGATGGGAACTTAAACTTTCCTGACATCTGTTAGGAGACAAACTCTTTGAAGCATGGACCTTCCAGGAAATTACTGATCTTTCTTGATGAAAATTATGGCTTTCAAATGGTAATAAAAGGCACAAGAGGATCAGCTATATTTGACTTAAAGGAACAGAAAACATTTAAAAGCCAAGTGAAAACAGTGAGAATTTGTGGGACAAAAATAATATTATGCTGATGCTCTTGTTTTAACAAAAACTAAATACAAGATTGTTCAATGATATCAGAATAGGCAATGTCTGCATTATTTAATAACAGTCCTACTGGTTTAGGACAAAGATCATATTATTCAAGCATTTTTTTTTTAATGTGGTCAGCCAATTGCTTCACATGTGTGAGATGGACAATTACTCTTCCAATATGTGGACACATGCTACACAACGAAATTTCAGGACCAACAGCTTTTGTTAGGCCTGCCCTACAAGATTTTATCTAGTTGCCTTTTAAGGCTAACCAACTTAGTGTCCTCATTATGCTTTGTGATGATGGATTCCACAAATTAATTATGGACTATGAGAAGATATGCTCTTGTTTCCAGTTTTAAATCTTCTTCCAAACTATGTCACTGGATGACTCCTGGCTACAAAACTGAGATAAAAGTTTTTTTCTGTCTAGGCATGATTTGCACAATCATGTGCAATCATTTCCCCAATTTATAATAGAATAAGTAAAAAAGAAACATGCATAAAGTAAAAATAAAAGCAAACAAACAATAGCTTAACAATGGCATATATAATACCATAAATAAATACCATAAATAAAGGAATCAAAGGCAAACAAGCTAACACAAGTCTGTGGTATGGCATGGCTACTAAAAAGCCAAATATAGTTTTAGATGGCATAACAAATGCATAATTTCCAAATCATGGGAATGTATAATACTGCTATTTTCTACAGTGGCCATTTCCCACTTTGAGTTCTGTATCCAGTTTTGGGCAGTTCTTTGATAAGAATTCAGTAAAAGTGGAATAGTGTACTGTGGAGAAGGGCAACAGGAATGATCAGAGAAAGATAACTACAGCTGGCCTAAAATGCAAGCTACTCAATGCAAGAAGCCTTGTGAATAAAATACCTGCATTTCTCCTCTTACTAAATATGGCTAAATTCGACATCATATTTGTCTGTGAAACATGGCTCAACACATCTTTCCCTGACTCCATTACCACAGTAACAGACTATCATGTTTACCAATCAGATTGTGAAATTCGTAGAGGAGGTGGTGCTGCTATATTCTGTAAAAAGTCCTTACATCTAAAATATATCCAAGTTACCCAAGAGCTTGCTCTTCCTGAGACCATCATCTGTGAACTTTCCTTAAATATCACATTTTGATTCTTACTATGTTACAGAGCACCTGATTATGACATCGAACATATAAATAAGCTAAATTCACTACTAACATGGGCAACATCCTGCCCACGCGCTTTTATCTTTCTTGGTGACTTCAATCTACCTCATATTAATTGGACCCTAAATGAATGTACAACTGAACCCATACATGCAACCTTCTACAATGCTGTTACAAATCTGGGACTGGAATGACTAGTAACCAACAATACTAGACTTAACAACTGCCTCGATCTCATCTTCTGCAATAGTTTGAATTTAATTTATGGAATACAAACTCAAGAACCCTTTTCCAACAGTGACCACAATATGATTCACTTTTGTCTCAACATACGCCCACACAAAAATCATCACAATGATGTAATCCCTAATTTTAACTTCAAAAAAGGCAATTATGATCTTATAGACAACGATCTCTCATCCCTTGATTGGCAATCTCTATTCACTGGATGCAATACTGTTGAAGACCATTACAACATATTTTTACTTGAAGTCAAAAGAGTCATCAAACTATATGTACCAATAACAACTCCCAAAACAACAACAACAAAAAAACAGATTACCCATAGTTCCGGTTGCAAGGCTTCGGCGGCGGCAGGAATTCGCTTCTCTGTGGGTCCCTGCTGCGCTCGCCGCTGAGGTACCCCTGATCCAATTGGATATGGGGGTTGTCGCTGCCCCGAAGAGGCAGCAGAAGACAAAGGAGATCCGGGCAGGGGTCTGGGGATATCGCACCCCCTTTTCCCCAGCTGGCTAGACTCCTTTTTCCTGAGGTGGTGGAGCGGCTGTCAGAAATGGCAGCCTCAAAGGAATCTTCAACCGGATAAGAGTTGTGCAGGAGGAAGAATCAGAAGGAGAAGTTTTCTTGGCTGAACTGGTATTAAGATACTTTTAAACACCCTGGAAACTGACTTTTGGATTGATACATTTGTTTCCAAAAAAAGTTGTTAAAACAGGGAAAGTGCTGAAAGGAAAGTTCACTCCCCTTCCTTACTGAGAAAGCAAATGAGCACTGAAAAACCTGCTGCTTTAAGGTAAAAATAAGCTCATTGTTATAAGTGAAAAGGAGAGGACTAAAAAAAAAATCTTTTAAAACTGGTTGGAGGAAACGCTTTGAAGATTATAAGACCAACAACTATTTGTAATACGGCTTTAAAATATATTTGGGATTTTGCCCCAGGAGGAAAAGTTGCAAAGAGAAGAAGAGGAAATAATTTCTGGCTGTTTGGACTGTTTGATAACTTTGACATTTGCAAATTACCTTAAGACTAAAAATATCTGGGTTGTTTTTAAAAAATTTACAATAGCACCATCTCTGGATCAACTAAAAATGGAATATGAAAAATTAAAAGAAAGAGAATCAAATAGAAAGAATTCATTGGGAGCTGTCTTCCACTTTTTAGAAATGGCAGTTTCTATGTACCAGCAATACTTGATGAAGAAGGAGAAGGAGAAGAAGAAAAGGAAGCCATTTTTAATGGACAAAAAATTTTGATTAAGAAAAAAAATAAGAAGAGGGGAAGGAAAAATGAGAATTTAAGATTTAATAAAATAACCAAGAAAAAGAAAAATAAGGTGAAAAGAAGGTACAATGTTAGAAAGCAATTGAAAAGAGAATTACAACAGAGAAGGGAAGCTAAAAACGGGGAGATTAGGAGAAGGGGGGCAAAAAGATCAGACTGGAGAAGAAAGGGAGGGAAAAAGGGAAAAAAAGCCACGGTCTGAAACAAGATATTTTTTTTAGAGATAAAGAATAAAGGATGTATAATTTAAGAAAGATTCTGCAAGAGTACATAAGATAGCATTGTAGAATTTGCATTTGAAATAGTCTATTGGAATATTATAAGATTTAACAAAATATTAAAATATTAAAATGTTTTATAATGATAGATTTCAATATTTAACAAAATATCAAAGAGAATGTGTAAAATGATTAATGTTTAGTTATACTATTAATAGAATTAGAATTAGAATGGAAATTATATATTTAATTATATTATAAGTTTATTCTTTTTCTTTTCAAAATGCAATATGTAGAATGTACTAAACAGAATCAGGATAGAAATTATGTATTATTTTAAGTGTTATTTTAGGGAAAAGCGTCACACTTTAAAAGTGATTACAGAGGAAATTCTTTTGCTAAAGAGAAGAGATAAATAGTTGATTGGAAAAGAACAGATAAATGATACAAATATAATGATTCTGAAATAAGATGAAATAAACAAAATATAACTAAGAGAGTGAAAAGAAGGGAGAAGTTATATAGAAAATATAGAATGGTTAATAAGATATGCATGGGGAACTTCCGGTTTGTCGGCTTCGCCAGCGGCAGGGTTTCACGATCCTACGCGATCCCTGCCACGCTAGCTGTTTTGGTGCCTCTGATCTGGACGGGTTTGGAAGCTAAGGCTGCCCCGCAGAGGCAGCCGAAGATAGGGGGAGCTGGTGAGGGGTTTGGGGGTGTTGCAGACCCCCTCCCCAGCCGGCAAAACCCCCTTTTCTCAAGGCGGTCAAGCGGTGGTCTGTAATGGCTGCCACAAAGAAGCCGGCAGCTGGGTAAGACTGAGCAGGAGGAAGAGGGGAGAAAGTTTTCAAGAGAAAGTTTTTTGGCTGATCCAGGACTTTAAGAGGCGTTTAATCCTGAGAACTATGACTTCTTGAAAAATACTTGGTTTCCAGAGGAGGATTTCAAGCGGCAAAATTGAGGTGCTGAAAGGAAAGTTTACCCTCCTTCCCTATAGAATCAACAAATGGCCATTAAGAAACCTGTTGTTTTTTATAAAAGGTAAAAATTTGGCTTCTTGTTATAAGTGGGAAGGGAGAGGACAAAAAATATATATATATTAAGATTTTGCTGGAGGAGATGCCTTGAAGATCTTGAGACTAGAAATTGATTGCAACAAGGCTGTAAAATACAGATTGGGCTTTTTTTCTTTTCCCTTTTACTGATACCACCCCAGGAAGAGAAAGTGAGAACTTTGTGCATTGTTTGGACTGATTGATGTCTCTGGGACTTTGAGGAATTGTTTTAACTTTTGAAACATTTTGGTTGCTCTAAGAAGAACAAAGAATGGCTTTATCTGATGATGAACTTAAAAAGGAATATCAAGAAAGTAAGGACGCTGTGAAAGAAGCTTTCCTTTCTTTAGAAATGGCGCTTGCTATTTATCAGCAAACACAACAACAGATGGAGGAAATAGAAGGAGAAGAAGAAAAAGAAGAAGAAGACGCCATCTTCAGTGAACCTAAAAAATTAACTAAGAGAGAAAGGAGAAAGAAAGGAAGGAAAATGAAGGACTTAAGACTTAAAAAACACTTAAGAAAGGAAAAAATAAGAGGCAAAATCAACTCAATGTTACTGAGCAAAAGAAGAAAGGATCACAACAGAGAGGGAAAGCTAAAAAGGTGGAGGTTAGTAGAGGGAGGGGGTAAAAAGGCCAGGGGGGATAAGAAAGGAAGGGAAAAGGGAGGGAAAAGCCACAAAGGTATGAAACAAGATGGGAAAAAAGGATTTTTTTTTAGGGATAAAGGGTAAGGTATAATTTCTTTAAAAAAGAAGATTCTGCAAGGTACATAAGATGGTATTATGTATTAGAAATAGAAAACTAGAATGTTATAAGAATTAATAAAAGATTAAAATATTGAAATGTTTAGTAATGATAGATTTTAAAATTTAATAAAAATGTAGCACTTGTTTTTTGAAATAGACAATCGGAATGTTATAAGATTTAATATTTAGATTTATTATCTAATTATGTTAATTATTATGAATTTATTATTTTTTCTCTTTAAAGGTTAGTAGGTAGAATGTACTAAGCAGAATCAGATTGGGTATCAGGTGTTATTTTAAATATTAATTTAGGGGGAGGATAGAAAGGCATCATACTCTGATCAGTGATTTCAGGGGAAATTCTTTTTTCTTTTTTTTTACTATAGGGAATGAGATAAATGGATAATCTGGAAAGAATGGACAAAAAATACAAATATAATGATTTAAATTAAAATGAATTAAATAAAATAGAAATAAGAAGAATGAAAAGCAGGGAGAAGTTATATAGAAGATATAGAATGGTAAATAAGATAGGTAATGGTATACAAGATGAGCACGAATTTAATTGAAGTCCATACAAAGGGAGGTAATCTGGGGCCAAACTACTTTCTTAAAAGAAGTTTTATATTTTTGTGTTTTATGTGTCTATGTTTTGTTTGAGAATTAATAAAACCTTGGAGGAATGTTGAATGAGAATAATGGTAATCAAGTCAGAGAGGAATGAAGATGATGATTATAAATTGGATAAATATAGAAAATAATAATAATAACAATGAAATTGAATACGAAAAGAGAAATAATGAGAAATTTGTTAAGAGATATCTATATGTTTATATTGAAATGGTGTAAAACCGAATTATGTTGCATAAAATAATATTTTACTTGACTTGTAAAATTAATAATGGAAAGGTTTTATGTATTTAATGGTTAATGATGGTTTGTTTGTCTTTAAAATCAATAAAAATGTTTAAAAAAGAGATATGAATGGTATATAAGGTGAGCACGAACTTGATTTAGGTCTGTCAAAAAAGATGTAACCCGAGGCTAAGCCACTTTTCAAAAGAAGTTTTATGTTTTATGTTTTGTGTTTTGGTTAGCTATGTTTTGATTGTGAATTAATAAAACCTTGGAGGAATTAAAAAAAAGGGAGAAAAATTTGGAAAAGACATGTATAAATAATAATTAAGGTTTTATCTTTTTATGTTTTGTTTTATGTTCTGTATTTTGTGTGTTTATGCTTGATGGAGAATTAATAAAACCTTGATAGAATGAAATATAATTGGATAAAAGTGAAGGGAGAAACAATGAGAAAATTTGAAAAGATATATATGTGTTTAAATGGAAATGTGAATGTGGTACTATGCTTTAAAAATAATGCCTTAATTGCTTTGTTAAAACTTATAAGTAAATTTTGAGAAAGGAGGTTTTATACTTTGATGTCTTATGTTTTGTTTGTCTTTAAAATCAATAAAATTTGTTTTAAAAAAAACAGATTACCCATAACAATGAGGAAACTTCAATCCAAAAAGAGATCACTCTGGCAGAAAAACAAATCTGGTCACGTTGCCAACTTCAAAAGCCGATACAAAAATGTATGCCACCAGATAAAAACTGAATGCACCAATTATCACATTAAACAAGAGGAAAACCTTCTATGCACCAATTCCACCCGTGCTTTCTACAATTTTATAAACAACAAACTAAAAGACTCAAGGTCCATCCCACCCCTGATAGTACCTAATGGTAAAGACTGCAACGAAGACACTATTAAAGCCAACATCTTTAACACATTCTTTGTCTCAGTATTTTTAAACAGCAATGGATCATGCCCAGTATTTCCTAGTCAAACCACAGACAACTGGAATGATCTAATACATATCAATTTTACAGAAGACAATGTTGAAAAAGCACTATGCAATCTAAAACCATCTCTATCTATTGGACCAGACGGAATATGTGCCTACTTCTTTAAAAAACTATCCACTGCCATAGCAGAACCTCTAAGCATAATCTTTGAAAAATATTTCAGGACCAGCTCCTTGCCTAACCTATGGTCACAAGCCACGGTCATCCCCATCTTCAAAAAGGGAGAGCCCAGCCTAGTTGAAAATTACAGACCCATCTCCTTATGCTGCGTCACTTGTAAAGTCATGGAATCAACTATTAACCAATCCATTATCCTCCACTTAGAGACAAACAACCTACTCTCTAATAAACAATTTGGTTTCAGAAAAAAACTATCCTGTAATCTGCAACTCTTACACTGCAAAAACATATGGACTACACAACTTGATCAGGGCAAAACAATAGACGCAATCTACATAGACTTCTGTAAAGCCTTTGATTCAGTGGTACATGACAAACTACTCCTAAAACTAAAATCTTATGGTATCTCTGGACAACTGCATAACTGGATAGAAGCATTCCTGTCAAACAGACAACAAATGGTCAAAATTGGGAATGTCCTATCAAATTCTGTACCTGACAACAGTGGTGTCCCCCAAGGCAGTGTTCTAGGACCAACTCTCTTCATAGTCTACATAAATGACCTCTATTAAGAGCAACTGTGTTCTCTACCCTGATGATGTAAAGCTGTTCAATACCACAGAAAGTATTGTTACCTTTCAAAAAGACCTCGACAATGTATCAGAATGGTCAATCAAATGGCAACTTCCAATCTCAACAAATAAATGCTCTGTCTTACACATTGGCAAAAAAAAAATATATCAGAAAATAAAATACAGGCTGAATAGTCAAGACCTTGTTGATGATCCAAACTCTGTCAAGGATCTTGGAGTACTCATCTCTAATGACAATGTAAAGCTATTCAACACCACAGACAATATTGCTACCCTTCAAAAAGACCTCGACTATGTAGCAGAATGGTCAAAGAAATGATCTGTCTTATATATTGGCAAAAAAAAATCAGAAAATAAAATACAGGCTGAATAGTCAAGACCTTGTTGATGATCCAAATTCTGTCAAGGATCTTGGAATGCTCTAGAGATGATCTAAGTGCTAGAGCCCACTGTTACTACATAGCCAAAAAGGCATTAAGAGTTGTTAACCTAATCTTACGTAGCTTTTTCTCTGGTAATATCATACTATTAACTAGGGCATACAAAACATTTGCCAGACCAATTCTCGAATACTGCTCATCAGTCTAGAACCCACATTATGTATCTGATATTAACACAGTTGAGAAAGTCCAGAAATATTTCACAAGAAGAGTTCTCCACTCCTCTACTCGTTGTAGAATACCTTAGGCCACCAGACTTGAAATTCTAGACCTAGAAAACCTTGAATTATGCCATCTTCGGTCTGATCTAAGTATGGTATATAAAATCATACATTGCAATGACTTACCTGTCAGTGAATACTTCAGCTTCAATGACAACAACATAAGAGCACACAATAGATACAAACTCAAGGTTAACCTCATCAAACTTGATTGCAGGAAATACGACTTTAGCAACAGAGTGGTCAATGTCTGGAATACTTTACCTGACTCTGTGGTTTCTTCCCCAAACCCCCAAAACTTTTTTTGCAGGAAATACGACTTCAGCAACAGAGTGATCAATGTCTGGAATACTTTACCTGACTCTGTGGTTTCTTCCCCAAACCCCAAAAACTTTAACCTTAGACTGTCTACTATTGACCTCACCCCTTTCCTAAGAGGTCTGTAGGGGACATGCATAAGCGCACCCACGTGCCTACTGTCCCTGTCCTATTGTTTCTTTTATTTTTTTTTTATATGTACCCATTTCATGTATTCATAACTATGTATATACTTATACCTATTATCTTGTAAGTGATTGACAAATCAAAATAAATAAATAAAATAAATAAATAAACCAAATCTTATGAGGGAATTGAGTATGTTTACATTTGAGAAAAGAAGAGTGAGTGAGAACAGGACAGCGTTTCTTTTAAGTATCTGAAAGAATGTCACATGGAGAATGATCAAAATCTGTTACTACTTCATAACAGAGAATCCCTCTGTAAGGGAGATGAACAGTTTCTAATTATGACAAATAAATAATGTAGGACTCTGTGAATGAACTGGGAGAAGCTCACAGGAATTTATTTGGGAAATTCAGCAGGGAATTTTAAGGGAAGAACCTAATATTTGTTTTGTTAGCCTACACTGAGCTAATGTAGGAACCTGCCAGAGAATAATAAGAAATAAAAGCCTTTCTACTTCTGGTGCGCTATAAAGCAAATAAGATGAACAGGAGTACAATTTAGTCATCAGTGATGACTAAAACTTGTAAGGCATTGGTCTTTCTACCGGAAAACAACCTGGGTTGAAAACACAAGATTAGAGCAGACTTCTGTGAAGGAAAAAAAAAACCTAGAGTGGCAAATAGTCAAACTTCAATTGTTGCAAAAGATAAGGATTTATTAATTCCATAAAGAAAATATTACAATAAGAATGGACAGAGATAGTGACTGTGCAGATAGAAGACAGTCAGCCAGAAGAAGAAACATAGTGGATAGACAGAGATAAACAGAAGCAAGAGATACATAAAATATTCTGCACCATTGGACCTCAAACAAAAAAGAGACACAGCAGAATGGGAGAACGAATATCCCTAAAAAATAAAAGAGGATACAACTAATAAGGAGATAAAATGAAGATCCATGCTAGTTGGTCAGTCACTTCTGTGAGGAACTTGGAAAATGCATGACAACAAAGCACATCCAATTGTGAACTGCAAAAGCAAGAATCATGGAGGAACCAAAACAGGTTTCAAAACTTACCAAGTCTGATGGCAATTTTCTTTCTTGCTGATCCACATAGGAATAATTAATACTGCAAAGAACAGTTATAACCATTTCACTACATTTTCTCCCCATTCTCCCCAAAAAGATCACATCAAATCCTCTGTTTCAATTGATTTATGAGGGAAATGGAATATTTATGAAGGAAATAATATTAAATATTCCTTTTTCTTCAATATGCTATACATTTTCGCAAACAATCTAGTACTCATTCTTCAGACATTATTAGAGGTAAAAATTAGTTTTGTACAGCAATATAAATCTCAATGCATGGTGCTCAGTTAATTTTATTTGATTACTATATCTAAATAGTGCTAAATTAGTCTTCCACCATGTCATTAAACACCAAAAATAAAATAAAACAGACATTTATTACTTTGTACCTATTTATTAAATTTAAAAACTAACCATGTCACTACTAGTGTGACAGTAACGAAGCAATACAACATTGCTAAAACCTAGTACATACTTTACTATATCTTTAAAGAAATATGCAAAAAATCAAATTATTTTAACATGTACATCTATCATGGGGGGGGGAGGGGGGCTTTATAAGACCTGTTAGCTATTGGATTTTGCACTTAATCTCAGTGACACCAAAATGATGAAATTTGTCTTTGTGACATCACACTGGATGTTCTTCTCTTTCAGATTTACATTTTGACTTCCTGTACAGCTATACATGGAGTGGACTTTGCATCACAATAGCTTGATCTCCCTTTTGTTATTGTTTTTCTTTCCCCCTTTTGTTGGTATTTTAATTGCCCCAAACTGAATGTGTGTCTTCCCCCCTCATCAGCCCTTTTTAATAGTTATTGGAATTTATGGTTAAGTGAAAAAAAGGAAAAAGAGGCACAGCTTGACTGAATCTTGTTCTTGCTGGCTTCAGGAATTTAGCTCTTGATATTCTGCATAAGCCTAGGATGGCCTCAATGAACCAAAAATTATACCCTTGAAATTTACAATTTACAGAAATATGGTAAATTGCATTAAATCAATGCAAGCATTGTAAGCATTTAGACTGAATGGAAAATGAATGGGAACATTTATAGGACTGAAAATCATAATACTGTAAAGAAAGAACTGTGCAAAAATGAGGTCAGTTGGAGAGCTGAAAATCAGAGATGTTAGCAAAGAATGGCTCTAGGCAGCCAGAAAAGAGATAACAAGAATACAGAGATCTGTAAGGAAAAGTCTTGATGTCTGTAAATTGAAAAATTTGCTGAAAACCACAAAAAATCTTAGATGTAACTAGCAGATGGACAAACCCCAAAAGACAGCCTTGAGGTCATGTATGCACTTCCAAAGCCCTGATGTTTGAAGAAATCCACCATATTTTAATGGGAAGTCTCCTGAGTATGAGATTAATTGACATATGTATATATTAAACTTTTGAAACCATTACTCTTTTTAATACAAGTTAACAATATTCAGTTTAGAATTTGCTCTTATGCTTGTGTTGTTTAATATTTCAACTTGGTCATCCATTTTGATGGTAGCATCTTTCAGGCTGACAACATCAAGCACACTGAAGTCAAGAAGTAGGTAAGTAGCAAAAATGAATGAAAAGTGAAAAAAAGATATTAAACTCTAAACTCAGTGGCAGAACTACTATCAAGGCAATTAATACCTGGACAATTTAAGTCATTAGATATGTAACTAGAATAATCTCTACTCAAGCTGAACTAGAAGCCCCAGCTAGGAAACCCATAGCAATAGTACTTAGATTTAGGTACCACTTCACAGTGCTTTTCAGCCCTTTCTAAATGGTTTTCAGAGTCAGCATATTGCCCCCCAACAATCTGGGTCCTCATTTTACTCACCTTGGAAGGTTGGAAGGGTGAGTCAGCCTTGAGCCTGGTGAGATTCCAACTGCCAAACAGCTGGCAGTCGGTGATAAGCAGAAGTAGCCTGCAGTACTACATTCTAACCACTCCACCACCACAGCTCTTTGCATAAAAATAATGGCAATGAATCATGCCCTTCATCCATGCAGTAATGTTGACAGGCTTTATTACATAGATGGGAGCATAGATGGGGGTGGAATATAGTCAGCACACAAGATAGGATATTATTGACCATGATGTTTGAAGTGGATTCCTTGTTCAATCATTGCCAAAGCTGTCTTTCCCTTAAAATCCAAAGGAACTTTCTTGTTAGAAGTTGCATTCAGCTTGTGCCTTTTGTACCGTTGGCTGAGCATTATTTGCATGTTAATTTTGCACTCTTTCAGAAATAGTGTGATTGATAGGTTACAGGTACAGGGAAGAAACTATGTCAGGCAAGAGTGCATCTCTCCTACTTCAATCAGCATTTCACCTCCTCTTAGAACCTGACACCTGCTCTTTGGAACTAACAGGGTAGCTAATCTAAACTCATTCCACCCAGTGGTGGGATTAACAAAAATTATTACCGGTTCTGTGGGCATGGCTTGGTGGACATGGCTTAGTGGGTGTGGCAGGGTAAAAAGTAAACCCTCTTGGTGGGTGTAGCAGGGTAAAAAGTAAAATCTCCATTCCCACCCCACTCCAGGGGAAGGTTACTGCAAAATCCCATTCCTTCCCTACCCCACTAACTTGCTTTTTTCTTCTCCTGTGCAGGGCAACAAAAGTAGACCCAGCCAATCAGCTGGGACTTGGGAGGCAGAGAATAGATGGGGGCAGGACCAGTCAGAAGTGGTATTTGCCAGTTCTCCAAACTACTCAAAAATTCCACTACCGGTTTTCCAGAAGTGGTCAGAACCTGCTGAATACCACTTTTGATTCCATCCCATATTAAATAGAGTGATTGATGGTAACACTTGGTGGGACAGAAACAAAACCAGCAAAATATACCAATTCATTCCCTTAACAAGCAAGGAGCAGACAGATTGTCATTACAGTGTGAAAATAAGAATTTGTCCTGGGGACAGCCCAGTTTATGCCAGGCTCAAAGACTAGTGACTGTCACTTTAATTGAAAGAGCCCCTAGTATTTCAGCTGAGGAAAGACAACAAGAAAAGACACAGATCAATGGGTTGTTTTGCTGATGGCAATGTATCTAAGGAAACTTCAGCTTTGAGAGCTTAACTAAACAGACCCTGCTATTCTGTTTTCATTGTCATGCTGATGACAGAGGGTCATATTGATGAAAATAGGTAGTTGTTTTTAAGGCCAGGTGAGCTAATATTCAATTGTACTCAACAGAAAATAGAGGAGAACAAGTCCAGTTGAGTTCAGAATTGTATATTTGGTTTTGTTTTTCTGAAATAAAAAATAGATCATACTTTCTCCTTGTAAAATCTAGGAGGATTAGCACAGTTTTTATTTACAAAAGCAAGTTTTCTAAAACTGCAGGAGATAGCTGTATGCTCAAAAAATGTGTATATTTAGAATTTAAAAACAAATCTAACAAGTTAACATTTTCTTCCTCTGGTGCTTTATTGGAAAATATTTTAATTTCTAAGCAAGTGATTAAAAACAGGAAAATATTCTGAGCGGCATTTTCAGAATACATTGAACAGAGTTATTAGCCCTGTGAAGATGTTGGTGGCTGAATTCTACCAGTATAATTATTTTCAAATATCCTAAACAGATAAGGCAGGCACAGATTCAGAGTTGCACACATTTAATAGATTTAAGTACTTTGGAAGTAGCCTGAGTTGAAAACACAATTATGTTTTAAGAGGATGATATCTGGTTCTGTGGGCTCTCTTAATGTGGAAGAGGCAGCATACTCACATCACAATATCTTACTGCTGTTGTATCTTGTGCACAGTAAAAATGATGGCATTCTAGGAATGATGTATATCCAGCCCTATATCCTTAGGAAAAAGAAAGGCAAATATTATTGGCTGCACAATAATATTTTGCTAGGCACCAGGGAACTGTAAACATCTGTTTCTCAGAAATTGTGCACAATTTTCTTTTTAATCTTAACCATTGCCTATGTGCAAGCCCCAAATGGTTTTATATTAACAGGCTGTCCTGACAAAACCCTGGATTCATACATTTTAATTTTATAGAACTTTCCTATTTATGTGACATCTTACTCATTTTTGTCCTTTACTGACATTGCACGAACCTACTATTATGAAAGCAGAATTTGTACCAATCTATTGAATTGCCTTTTGTAATTTTTTAAAGAGAGTGTATCAGGGATTCTCATAAAATACTTCATAACTACAGCATTAAATATCAGACTGTTTTTAGAGAATAATATTTAAGGCCATATGAGGTCTAAAATGCAAATATATAAAAATGTAATTGGGAGGTTGCTAAAATCATATTTTTCAGAATGGTTGCAGATATTTTGTGTATTGCCTTTTGTTTCTTCTTTCAATATTTAGAAATAGTGATATGTTTTCTTCAGACTTTCTTTCCTTATGTAAATTTTGGACTAAATTGTAAAGAACTAAAACAACCACATACAAATAAAACAATTGGATACAATTTAGGGGAATAAGTCTTTGTGAAATGTGAACACTTCCCCTTTTCATGAAGTATCAGTTATCTATATTTTCAAAAGTGATGGTAACAGAACTAATATTGCCATCAAAGCATAGCTAAACTGAGGGCAGCCACTTATTCTCCTTAACGTCAGCACCTTAGTGAAGTCTTTAACTATTTATTGCAAACTGGTTAGGTGATTGAAGTTGATGTATTTGTATTAGAATGGGATTTCTAGTTTCAGTAAGCACATATTCTTGCTCAATATTCCTTTCAAAAGCACAGTAGGTTATAAAACTGGATCTTTTAGCATTAACTCATTTAGTACATTTTGAATGAGGTCTATTATTCCTGGTTATAGACTATATGTGGCATTATCATAAAGACCAAAAGCAAAGAGCTATAATTTAATTTATGTACTTTCAGTAAAACTCTACCCCAACTATAGGAAAAGGCCATTAAATATTGCATAGCAATGTATCCATCTATTGATACAATATGATATGATATACTTTATTGATCAGTCAATTGACCATATCAAACATCAGCATCAGCCACAGTAAAATACAGTAAAATGGGATAAGGTAAAATACTCTGAACTGAGATAAAAGAGCTATGGTGAAATAAAATAGAATAAAATATAGCAGATATGATTAAGATAAAAAGTAAGATAAAATAATATAAGGAAAAATAGAAGAAGAAGAAAACTTTATAAATTAAGTTGATTAACTGTATCAAATATATGCAGTAAAACTGATAAAATAGAAATAGATAAAAAGAAAACCAAACATCTATTATAAAGTTAATTCCAATTTGATCAATGTATTCCCATTCTCTTTGAAATAGCCTTTGAAATGAAGAACACAGCCTTATTGATGATATGCAATTTAGTTCCCTGCAATAATTCTCCTAGGTGTCCCAATATTATAATATTATAATTATAAGGTGTGAATCAGCAGAGTACTTTCTTAAGAGTACAATTTGCAGTCAATAAAAATCTGTCTAGTATCTTGAATTGCTGGTGTTCCACAAATGCACAATTTTTCTTCAGTTGGGACTTCATGAAACCTCCAATGTTTTACCATGGAGCCCAGTTGTTTGAAACGAGCTCTGGAAAAGTTCCTCTGAGATGTTGCAGCATGTAAGTTATTAAATACTTTTCTAACAGGGAAACTGATTTGTGCTCAACCAGCCATTTTAGAGACTTTGTCAACTGTTCCAGCTTGATCGATTAGAAAAGAAAGACTCCTGGTCCATGATTAGCCAAAAGTATACTTTACTAAAGCTAATGGGATTATAGAAGAGGCAAAGCTGCATTTAAGATTTTGATGCACAAAAGATTCAGTTAACTTTCCCTTGTTCCTGGCCAACTCCCTGGTTATCAGGCAATGTCCAATTATGTGTTGACAAATTGTTTGGGAAACAGTTCCTGTCTTTGCATGCTCGTTGACTTTTAATATGACCTTGAGATGGCTGGTGCTTCCCATGGGATGGGACAGCTTGGTTTCAATTCCTCCCTGCATCCCTATCCCCACTGCTCCCTCCCCCCATTACTGATGTCACTCAGGCTGTTAACTTGTGATGCATAGCTTAGCAGAATAGTAGCCATGACAATCTTCTTGGCTAGCCACATCAATAACTTTTTATTTGAAAGTACCCTTGGCATTTAGATCTCTCCAGAGTCTCTCCACACTGGGAACTGGATGGCGAATCCCTATCGAGAGATGACATTGGAAAGTTGGATGGCCCAGGCCTGAGATTGCTTGTTATATTATTGCTTTTGGAGGCACAGCTTGGGTATGGATAGTATCTTCATCCAGTCATTTTTGTTAGAAATAAATATTTATCTTAATCTATGTTTTGGGGTTAAATTATATACTCAATATAAATTATATACTCAATATTCCTTTCTTGTCTTAAACTTCTTCAGGGCTTTCATTTGTTATAAATACTGTTGTTGAATACATAAGAATCCTAAGACACATGGTAGTTGATGTTATGTCATTTGTGACATTTACTGCATTTGACTTGCTGGTGTTGTATATACTGAGCTTATAATGATGCAGCAACCTTAGATTCACAGCACATTAAATATACAGTTTACACTAATTTATGCTTTTGGATGACACATTCAGTTTGATATCTGAGTTGATATTGAGGCACAGACCATTTACTGGAAGTCTAAGTATTAATGCTGGACTGCAACATGACAGACAATGGCATCACATGCCTTCAGTTACTTTCTCCTGTGTCTTCTGCATAACTGAACACCATCTGTCATGAAGGCAGCTCAGTGGTAAGTTAAAATAGTAAGCCAAAATCATTTCTGAAATATTGGCAATATCTTTACACAACATTAAAAATGAAAGACTCAGGAAGGAGGCAAGATTATTGTAATATCTTGGAGAAAAATTCATCCAAATTATTGTAATATCCTGGGGGCGAGGCGGGGGGAAGGAGCTATAATTTTCATCAAGCTTTTACTAAAAAAAATTAAAGGAACTTTTTACTGTGATTTTAATTGCCATTTTTCTGTTGCCTGAAAAGCTATTGTTCTATGCTGTATTGTATTCAGATACTATCACTACTGAATACGCAGAGGCACCCAGTTCTCTTCCTCATATCTGTGTTCATTCTTTCTTCTAAGACAAAGACTTTGGATTTGGGCATTTACAAGAAGATAACTTCTTGGAACTTCTTTTGATTGGTTTTCATCAAACCCAGTGTTTCTCAGCCTTGGCAACGTTATGAGGTGTGAACTTCAACTCCCAGAATTCTTCAGCCAGCAAACTCCACATCATCTTCACACATCTTAATGTTGCTGATCAAACAATACACAGAATGACTTTTTCACACAGTTTGTTCTGTGCTTCCAAACAGAATCATCTGTGCCAGCAAAGCACTGTTAAGTTGTGATAAATTGTGTGAATATGTATGTATATATGTTAGTTATATATACTTCATGAATGGTGGAAGGCTTGCATCTGTATTTTCGTAGTGTTTAATTGATACATATGAAATTAATCATGATCTTCCCATCATAAATCCAGATGTAGGAATGATTTCCTGTCACACATACCCCCAAATTAATATTTTCTTAGATGAGAAAATAAGCTTGTTAGGCCTTAGGTATGGTGGTTGTGGTAATTGTTAAGATTGTGATGCATCATAAGAGAATTTTAAAAAATCATGTTCAACCATGTTCGCCAAATATAATATTTACAATTCAAATAAAATGGTGATGCCCATTTAGGTATTAAAATGTGAAGTTCCCATTACATATTTAAAGTTTTATACATATAAATAGCTATAAATAGTTATTGGGTTCTGTAACTTTAAGAATAGCTATCTAATATGAAATATCTGAGATATCAGGTTCACAAGGTTCTTCCTAGATCTTCAAAGTCCATGATTCTTTAGGCTGTAGCTGTTGTTTATAGTTTTATATGTAGCCATAGTATAATAGTCGATATTCATGATAAGTTTTTAGAGGTCATTTTGGTACATGATTCTTGCTCTCAACAAAGAAATTTCATGAGCTGGAGTCAGATTGGTATTTATTTGTTTTGATTCCTCATCACAGTAACTAGTACAACTACCACAATTGTCCTTGTTTAAATAGGCAGGAATATTTATTCCTGCATCTTCTTTTGTATAAAGTTCAGATACACTTTGAATTGGTATCCACTAGACAAACAAATCCCTTTTGTTTCTATGATTATTTTTGCAAAGTGAGTGTATGAGTCCTGTTGAGGTTAAAACAACCCAAAAATGTGGTTCTCCTCCCTTCCAAGTTATGAAATTAACATTTCATTAATTTTCAGAGACTGGTGTGTAACTTTATATTTTTCATTAATGCTGCTTTTTAAAGACATGTTCTTTTGCTCTAACAGAACAAATAATTTCATAAGAGACTGCAGCAATAAAACATTTTAATTATGAAGTATTATGTTCCTATTCATATCACATGTTCATCTTATATTTTGCCCTAAAGTATAAAACAATTCTTTTTTAAAAAAAGAGATGATTTTACATAGATAGATTTGGGATATATACTTATAATGCAAGTTATCTCTTTAAATGTTAAGTTGCACCTGATATGGTAATTCTTTTTGGATACAAAGTAATAGCATAGTTGCTTAGAAGATGTTTGTAAGGGCCATGAATACTGAATTACTTCTCAAAAACAACATATTAGAGCTTTAAGGTGCATACAGCTTTCCAAATTTAAATTGACTTCCATTATATGGGGCAAGGCTTTAGTCATTTCAGATTCCTGTGTATAGGATTTGTCTACATATAACTTTGAACTTTGACTTCTAAAACAATCTTGTTTCTTTTTCTCGAACTATCATATTCCTATACTTTGATGAAATGTATTGTTGTTATAAGAATTTTGATTTAAACTTCTATTGCAATTGCTGGCATGGGACAATTATTTATTGTCTGCTTTTTAACTCTCTGCTTTTTATATAAAACCTGGAAAATGTCAACAACAAACTGTTGTGTATGTACTATAGTTAATAAAGTATGAGCTTGAGGTAAAGTGCAGGGTTCTGGCCCTGCACTTCTGATTGGCTGTTAGGCGGCCAGATCAGATTGGTTAGTTCTGAGGAATCCGATTGGCCCTTAACAGAGAATTCTTATTGGTTAAAAGAGCTAGCATTCACAGCTCGTTATTGGACAATTCTTACAAGGGTTGCCTATATAAGGCAGAGTTCACTGTTGTTGTTTGGAGAAGTCACTATGCTAATAAAGAGCTGAAAGTCACTATTCAGAGGCTGTCTCCATTTACTCTGACCCATGTCAAAGTACTTAACACTGGCGACGAGGGTGGGATATGGAGACGCCATGAGTTTTATCAGAGAAACCAATGAAAAGGGGAGAGCGTGGCCGATTTCGTGGCAGACCTCCGAAATTTAGGGGGTCTCTGCGGGTTCGCCGATTTAGAAGAAGCACTAAGTGATCGAGTAATTCTGGGATTAGATGCACTAGGCATGCAAAGCAAGCTGATGGCGAAAGGCGACATCAGCCTTGCTGACGCCATCACCGAAGCCACGGCTGCGGAGGTGACCAAAAAGTCGGCTGCACAATTACGGTGAAGCCGCACTCCGGCAACACCACCGACCGGCGAAATCTTACCCAATTCAGAAGGGCAGCTAGTAACAACGCACCACGAGGACCTCTCTTCATCGTCAGACAGCGACGAAGAAGGGGTCCATCGACTGCAGTCCGACCGGAACCTTCGCCCGAAGCCCTTACGCCCTTGCATTGGCTGTGGAGCAAACCATGCCAGGGCTGAATGCAAATTCCGCAACGCACTCTGCCATGAGTGCGGGAAACGAGGCCACATCGGCCGGGTCTGCCGCAGCTTACCAGGACCCAGCCAGGCCTCAAAAGAGGCCAACTATCGCCAATCGACAGGAAACTGTCCTGTAAGGCGAGAGCCAGTAAACCACTCCTACAGAAATCGAGCCTTGCAAAAAAAAGAGGCTCACCATACTATCACTATAAGTCACGCCTCAGTTTTGGACACTAAGAAAATCCGAGCCACGGAAGCCATCGAGAACCAGCCTTGCCACATGGAGGTCAATTCGGGATTGTCTCTCTCGATGGTGTCTTGGAAGACACTCAAGCAACTCATCCCCACAATTCAATGCCAAGACCTCCAATTTCAATGCCTCATCCTCAAGGACTACCAAGGAAATCGAATCCCCGTTGTCGGGTCCTGCCGAGTCCGAGTCTCCTTCAAGAAGCATACAGAGTACTTACCTCTAACGATCATCGATAGAGATAGGCCTAGTCTATTAGGCCTCCAATGGTTCACGCCACTCAGCATTGAAGTGGCCGGCGTGAACTGAGTCGGTGGTTGTGAGTGGGAGGAAGACCTTATCTCTGAGTTCAGTGACGTCTTCGCGGACAGCTTAGGCAAGTATAAGGGGACCCCAATCTCATTTAGTCTAGATCCAAAAGTAGCCCCCCTTCGCTTGAAGCCCCGTCGAGTTCCATTCGCTCTTAAAGCAAAGATCGACGAACAACTCGACAAGCTAATTGCTCAAGGGGTGTTGAAACCCATCGATCACTCTCCATGGGAAACCCCTATTGTAACACCCATTAAGCCAGATGGGTCAATCCGAATTTGTGGGGACTACCGGGCCACTTTAAACCACACCCTACAGCAAAATGCGTATCCAGTTCCGGTGGTGCAGCACCTCCTCCATTCCTTGGGGGGCGGAATGGTTTTCGCTAAATTAGATTTAGCTCAAGCTTATCAACAACTACCAGTGGATGAACAGACGGCCCAAGCCCAAACAATTGTAACGCACAGAGGTGCCTTTAAATGTACCCGATTGCAATTTGGGGTTAGTGTAGCCCCGGGGATCTTCCAGAGCCTCATGGAAAGGTTATTACAGGGAATCAAGGGCGTGGTTCCTTATTTTGATGACGTATTAATTGCAGCCCCTACCAAAAAATCTTGCAGGATCGTTTGAAATGCATTCTTAAAAAATTCCAAGAGGCTAGAACTTCCGGTTTGCGTGGCTTCGGGGCAGCAGGAATTCGCGACAGCTCGCGATTCCTGCTGTGCTAGCCATCGAGGTACCCCCGATCCAGACGGGTCAGGGGGATATGGCTGCCCTGTAGGGACAGCTGAAGAGAGAGGGGAGTCGGATAGGGAGGTGGGGGTGTCGCAGACCCCCCCCTTCTCCGGGAAAACCCCTTTTTCCCAAGGCGGTGGAGCGGCGGTCAGCAATGGCCGCCATGAAGAAGCCAGCAACCGGGTAAGAACTGTGCTGGAGGAAGTGTGAAGAGTGAAAGTTCTGTCTGAGCCGGGTCAAGTAACACCTTTTAAACTGCCTGGAATTGAGCTGCTTGAATTGCTGGAGGATACATTGTATCCCTAAGAAGAGCGAAAAGCGGCGGAGAAGCTGTTAAAGGGAACTCTTTTTTTTTTTACTCTCCCACCCCACGGAAAAAGCAGAAATATTTGGATATATTAGACATTGAAAGTGGATTGCTTTGAAAGCTGAAGCTAAGAGACAAAGGGATTTTTGGACATTGAAAAATTTAAGAAATTGGAAAATCTCTGCTGGAGGTATGGATTTTTGATTATTTAAAATTGTCATTGCAAGTGGGAAGGGAGAAAAAAAAAATTGGAGCAGAAGCTGAAAAAGGAGGAGATTGTCTAGAACGTCTTTGTGGATCCCAAAAGAAGATATATGGTAATTGGACCTCTTTGATTAAAAATTAATCCAGAAAGAGAAAGAGAAGAAGGAAGAAAAGTATTAACTTTTGGAATTTTTTTTTTTTAATTGCTTTTGATTATCTTTGATTAAAAATACTTGTGGTTGTTTTGGAAAAAGTCTCCCTTTTTATAATGGCATTGTTTGTGGATGAACTAGAGATTGAATATCAAAAATATAAAAAAGAAGATACTTTGGGCACTTTGTTTCAATTCTTAGAAATGGCGTTATGTTCTGTTGAAAAGTTGATTACGCAGCAGAAGGACTGGGACAAGGAAGAAGAGGAAGAAGAAGCCATCTTTGATGAACAATGGGTCCCTTCCGGAGAGGAGGAGAAAAAGGATAAGAAAAAGGGGATTTTAAGAATTATAAAAATAACCAAAAGAGAGAAAAATGAGCGAAAAGGTGGAGGCAAGGTTAGAAAGCAAAGGAAAAGGAGTAAGAAAAGCGATGGGAAAAAGCAAAGGGGTAGAAAGGGCAAGGAGAAGAATAAGCAAGAGAGAAAGGGGGGAGGAGAAGCCTTAATGGGGGGAAGCAAGACCTAAAGAAAAAAAGTTTATTTAGAGACAATGGGTGAATTTAATTTAGATTAAAAGAGGGATTCTGGAGGGTATATAAGATTGTGTTTTTATGTAATTTTAGAATCTTTTAAACAGAATCCCAAGAAAGATTGTAATATGTAGTATTTCTAAGTTAGGGTAATGAGTTATAGATGTTACTCCAATTGGTGTACAGGAGAAGTATAGTAAAAGAAAAAAAAAGATGAATGGATAATTGGAAATAAAACAGACAAAGAATGTTGTTGAAAATGGTAATAAGATATGGAAGGATATATATGCTTTTTTTTTTTTTTGGATTTTGTATATTGATAAAAGGCAATAAAATTTTAATTAATAAATAATTTGGATGGAAAAGAGAAGTAGGGACAAGATATAAAGTTAATATTATATGAAATATTGATATTATAATCTGGAAATGTTATGCCTTATTGATCTTTTATTATTATTTTTTCTTAGAAAAGAATTTATAAGCTGTTATGCCTTGATTCTTTGTGCATTGTTCTTATAAAACTGATAAAAATGGTTTTTATATATATATATAAAAAAGAAAATGATAATAAGATATGGAAGGAGATATGGGTTGAATATGATGTTTGAATTTGTGTCTGTGTAAAGAGTTTTAACCCGGGAACAGACAACCTTCAGAAAAGATCTTTTAGTTTTGTTTATGTTTTGTGTTTGTATGTTTGTGTATTGTGTTTATGGTAAAACTAACAAAATTTGTTTTTTATAAAAAAAAAAGGAAAAAAGAATCAATAAAACCTTGGAGGAATGTTAGACGAGAATAATTTAAACAAGCCAGAAAGAAAAGAATATGATGACTATAAAATGGATAAATATGGAAGAGAAATGAAATTGAATAGGAGTAAAGAGAAATAATGAGAAATTTGCTGGAAGATATTTGTGTGTCCATATGGAGATGGGATAAATTGGAATTATGCTGTATAAAAATAATGTTTTGTTTGACTTGTAAGGATTTACAATGTTAAGAGGTTTTATGTGTTTATGTATTTAATGGTTAATGATGTGTTGTTTTATCTTTAAAATTAATAAAAATTTGTTTCAAAAAAAAAAAAATTCCAAGAGGCTGGACTTAAGGTGAAAAAAAATAAATGTCACTTATATACTGACAATGTTGAGTTTCTAGGATACCGAATTGATAGCCAGGGCATTCATCCTACCGAGAGTAAATTAAAAGCGATCAAAAACGCTCCCAGACCACGCAACAAGGCCGATATCCAGACGTTCTTAGGCCTCATTAATTTCTATAATTTGTTTTTACCGCACAAAGCAACTGTCGCTGAACTGTTACACCGATTATTAGACAAGAAAGCATTGTGGGTATGGGGTTACCGGGAAGAGCAAGCCTTCCGGAATGTTAAAAAACTGCTCACATCTGACTCTGTACTTATGCAGTATAACAAGACTTTGCCGTTAGTTATAAACTGCGATGCATCGCCTTTCGGGGTGGGCGCCATTTTGAGCCATGTACTGCCTAATGGGAATGAAGTCCCTGTTGCATATTTTTCGAAGACTCTTTCACAAGCAGAGCGGAACTATGGACAAATTGGTAAAGAAGCTCTCGCAATCGTTTCAGCTGTAAAGAAATTTCATGAATATGTGTATGGAAGGACATTTACCATTATAACTGACCACAAACCGTTGCTAGGGATAATAGCCGGGGACAAGCCAACCCCCTACATATTATCCCCTAGAATGACCCGATGGTCAGAATTCCTGGCTGCTTATAATTATCGGCTGCAATATCGCCCGGGGAAAGCCATTCCCCACGTCGACGCATTAAGCCGAGCATTGCTTCCAGAGACTCTCAACGATCCGGCACCAACAGCAACCACGTTGCAGATCGAAACACTCAACTCGCCGCCTATGACCGCCCAAGACATCGCGAGAGAAACCAAACGAGACCACACCCCAGCTCGAGTCCTAGGCTGGGTAGAACGCAGATGGCCATTGGACCAAGTACCAGATGACTTCGCACCAGTTAAATCTCGACAGACTGAACATTTTTCCCAAAAAGACTGTATCATCTGGGGTGATAGAGTCGTTGTCCCAGAACGACTCCGGAAGACGCTGCTATGTATTCTGCACGAGGGCCACCCCGGCATCGTGCGGATGAAAGCACTTGCATGAAGCTACACATGGTGGCCGGGCATGGACCGGCAAATCGAGCAGTGGGTCAAAGCGTGTGCCAATTTCCAACAAGTCGGCAACGCCCCACCAAAAGCCATGCCTACTGAATGGGAGACGCCACGTGGACCCTGGTCCAGAATCCACCTGGATTTTGCAGGGCCAACCAAGGGCTATACCTTCCTGCTGACAGTTGACACATACTCCAATTGGTTAGAAATTCATCGTATGACAGCTACAACTTCCGAGGCAGTGATCAAGGTCCTAAACAGACTCTTTGCAACCCACGGATTGCCTGACGTCCTGGTATCCGATAACAGGCCACAGTTTACTGCATTAATGTTCGAGAAGTACCTCGCTGACCACGGTATCCGCCATGTGCTCACCTCGCCTGTGCACCCTGCGACCAATGGCCGAGCGGAACGCATGGTCCAATTTGTTAAAAAGACTTTGCAAAAAGTGGACTATGACAATATCGATGACAAGGTCAACCAAATTCTCTTTTTGCAACACATAACTCCACATAGCATCACCGGCAGAACTCCCACCGAACTACTGATGGGATGAAGACTCCGCTCCCACCTCGACCGGTTGCACCCTGCTTATGAACCGGAAAAGCCAATAGGATCCAATGGCCGCTGTCGCACCTTCCAGGTAGGAGACCTCGTTTACGCATGAAACTTATCGGGCGATCCGTTTTGAATAGAGGCGACAGTAGTACGAGTGACCGGCCCTAAATCCTACGTGGTGAAATGCTGTGACAATAGACTGTGGAAACGGCATATCGACCAATTACAGTCACCACTCACAATGGCCAGTCAACAACTCCCCCATGACCAAACCGAGGGGGGGAGGTACAGAAGAAGATGACGTTCCAGGGAACCTGCTCGAAGGGAGCGACGAACTAAGTGATACTCAGGAAATGGAGCAGGAAGGAGAATCATTTGCACCGCAAGAAATTGCACCTGAGCAAGAAGCAGAACCACTGCCAAACAACAATCTACCTCAACAGGATTGCAACCAACCAATCCAATGAAAATCCGAAAGACTTAAAAGACAACCGTCCTATCTAAAGGACTATATAAGTACACTGTAATTAAGAAGCCAGGGGGAAGGGGTGTTGTGTATGTACCATAGTTAATAAAGTATGAGCTTGAGGTAAAGTGCAGGGTTCTGGCCCTGCACTTCTGATTGGCTGTTAGGTGGCCAGATCGGATTGGTTAGTTCTGAGGAATCCGATTGGCCCTTAACAGAGGATTCTTATTAGTTAAAAGAGCTAGCGTTCACAGCTCGTTATTGGACAATTCTTACAAGGGTTGCCTATATAAGGCAGAGTTCACTGTTGTTGTTTTGAGAAGTCACTATGCTAATAAAGAGCTGAAAGTCACTATTCAGAGGCTGTCTCCATTCACTCCGACCCATGTCCAAGTACTTAACACAAACCAAATATTGAGCTCCATTCCTTCCCAACCATGATAGAAAGTAGTTGACAACCTCCTGAGAAATAGTAGTGGACAAGTATGAATAGTCATTAATTAAAGCTGAAAAGATGACCATCTATTGATGTGTCCAGAAATAAAATGAAAGTTCGATGCTGCAAAAATATTATCCCACTGGTGTGTGGAATTTCTGAGTCATGGACCATGGCAAGCTTCATATTGTTAAAGAAAAAATGTCAAGAAAGAATACTGACATTCTGGAAATTAGAAAATTGAAATGGATTGGAATGGATCACTTCACATCAGAAGAGTGACATATTTTCTGTGGTGGACAAAAAAGATATGAAACAATGATTATTAACAAAGTTGACAATACCAGCAAAGTTGGTATTAAAGTTAATGTCCAAATACAACTGTCCTCAAATAATAGAATGATCTCAATTTGAAACACAGGCAAGAAAGCAATATGACAATTCCAAGATCCAACTACACATGCCAAATATGCAGACGCTGAACAATTTTATGGCAACTAGGAAAGGAAAGGGAAAAGGAAGGGAAGTGAAGAGAAGAGAAGAGAAGGAAAGGAAATTAATTATGGAAGATCTGAATAATAAAGTCAGTAATAAAATAGTATATGAGGTAACATAAATAAAACAAAGCAAGATATAGACCAGTGGTGGATAATCTTTTTGGGCTCCTGTGACAAAAATTATACACTCGCACGCTCATGTGCCAATACCCAGAAGGCAATGAGCATGCCCCCATACCTCCTGCGCATGTGCACGCAACCCCCCTTACCTGCACTGCACCTCCCAGCTGATTTTCAGCCCATTTGAGGCCTGTTTTGGCTTTCCAGAGGCTTGAGGAAAGTTTTTGCAAGCTTTGCAGGGTGAAAAATGGGCCCATTTTGTCATTTCTGGTATTTCCGGAAATACAGGAAGTGATGAAATGGGCCTATTTTTCGGCCTGCAAGGCTTTCCTCAAGTCTCTGGGAGGCTGAAAATCAGCTGTGAGGCAAGCACACATGCAGTGAGGTAAGTTGGCTTGTGGCTCACATACCAGCACATGCCATGTTTGCCATCACAGATACAGACTATCAGAATTCTAGCAAGAAAATAAATGTTTGTAGCCAATTTCTTCTTCCAAAAATCTAAAAGCTGCTTTACCAAATGGACAAAAGTGAAATCAAACTTGTTAAGTCCTGGGCATGGGCGTAAGAACGGAGACGAGACATCGGTCTGTGACTTCAACTCTTTATTTAACAAGAAAGAACGGAGCTGCAATCCTGGGCAGCAGTAGCTCTTTTATAGAGCTTGCTGCCGTCAAACAACCAATGAACTGAGTCTATCGCTTTCACAAACGTCCAATCAGGGGTTTCCATTAACAGCCAATCAGATTGGCCAAACCTGACCAATCACGACTCGCTATTCATGGGCCAATATGATTTGCAGGATTACAAGCCTGTTTTAATGCGAAGCTGTTTTGGTTGTATCGCTGCTTGTTTAATCCATAACACCCCTCCCCCTTTGGTTCCGTCTGAGGGGTGGGGTGACGTATTCTCACAGATAGGCAGGCCACTTCACCTGTCTGCCTGACCTGCTCTGTTCCACTGGGTTCTGTTCTGGTTCTGGTTCTGGTTCTGGCTCTGGCTCTGGCTCCGGTGGGCTGTCCGCTGGGCTGGATAGCGAAGGCTGTAGTTCCGGGTTGCCCTCATCGGCGCTGTCTTCCGGGTTCCCTGGATCCACCTCCGTCGTTGTGTTGTCACGTGGCGAGGCCGCGCCCTGGTGTGTTCTCCCACGGATGGTGAGTATCCCCTGGGCTGTTGGTGTTGTGAATGCATAAGGTTCAATAAAGATAACTTGAGCTTGGAGTAAAGTGCAGGGTTCTGGCCCTGCACTTCTGATTGGCTGTTAATGGCAGGATCGGATTGGTCCATTCCGGGGAATCCGATTGGCCATTAACGGAGTGTTCCTATTGGTTAAGGGAGCTAGCGCTCCTCGATTGTTCTTGGTTAATAGTTATTAGGGTTGCCTATATAAGGAGGGTTATAACTGCCATTGAGTTTGAGAAGTCACGATGTAAATAAAGAGCTGAAGTTCACCGTTCCAGAGGCTTGTCTCCATTCTTTCTCGCCCATGCTACAAACTTAACACTGGCGACGAGGATGGGATATGGAGACGTCTGAGCCAACTGAACTAAGAAGAAATACCGAGCATGTGGCTGACAACGCTACACAACGGAACCATGTCCAGCGTCGTTGTACCACCCGCTCTGTGAGATCCAGTGCAGGAAGACTGGGAGTCCAACATGGATCACTTCCAAATGTTTTTAGAAACTAACAACTTAAAGCATGCCACAGCCGGGAAGAAACGGGCGGTATTCCTAACGCATTGCGGTCCAACTGTATTTAAGATGGCTAAAGCACTAGCTAAACCTAGAGAAGTGAAGGCGATGGATTGGGACGACCTTGAACCCCTACTATGAGATCATTACGCACCGACCGTGCACACGCTCGTGAGATGGCACAAGTTCTATCAGAGAAGCCAGCAAAAAGGAGAAAGCGTCGCCGACTTCATAGCAGACCTCCGAAACCGAGGAGGCCTCTGCGGATTCGCTGATTTGGAAGAGGCACTGAGAGTAAAACTCGTGTCTTCTTATCAGTGTAGGTACTGCGGGAGCGTAATGGGCCCTGAGGATTGGAGCGAGGGTGTCCCAGTCCATAGTCTTCACTTCCGCCAGTTTTGCTAATGCTTTAGCCATTTTGAAAATGGCAGGGCCGCAATGAGTCAGGAACACCGCTCATTTCTTGCCAGACATCGCATCTTTTAAGTTGTTGGTCTCCAGGAACATCTGAAAACAGTCTATATATGAGTCCCAGTCTTCGGTTGCTGGGTCGAATGGAGCGGGTGGTATGGCGCCACTAGTCATCTTGCCGTCTGTTGTGTGCGCTCTTTTGCCACGTGCTCTGTCTCTGTCCGATATGTTCTAGGCAGCTCTATCGTCTCCGCACCCCATCCTCGTCACCAATGTTAAGTTCCGGGCATGGGCGTAAGAACGGAGACGAGACATCGGTCTGTGACTTCAACTCTTTATTTAACAAGAAAGAATGGAGCTGCAAACCTGGGCAGCAGTAGCTCTTTTATTGAGCTTGCTGCCGTCAAACAACCAATGAACTGAGTCTATCGCTTCCACAAGCATCCAATCAGGGGGTTCCGTTAACAGCCAATCAGACTGGCCAAACCTGACCAATCACGACTCGCTATTCACGGGCCAATGAGATTTGCAGGATTACAAGCCTGTTTTAATGTGAAGTTGTTTCAGTTGTATCCCTGTGATGTTTAATCCATAACAAAACTGGTCTCTAATTAGGAAAGAAAAGATGAAAAACTCTACCTACCGGTAGTCAACAGATACAAAGCTTGATGCAAATCATGGTTCATATCATGAACTCCTTGCAAATTTGCAGTTTAAGATAAAACAAACAAAAGAATAATTAGGACAATGGCACAGCAATGTTTCATGTGACTGTGTAATGAAGGTAAATAATATTTTAATGGGTAAGATTTGATAAATCAGTATTTAAATACACATAGAGAGAGACAATTTATTGGGCAAAAACCTCCATGAAGAGTAATGTAGAATGCTTTACTGAATAATTGTAATCTTTTATTTTCTATAGAGTAGCCTTGATTGGTCGTATGAATGTTTTTAAAAAAATCATCTTTAATCATTGAATAAAATGTGTTTTGACACTGAAATTTCAAACTGTTAAAATATATATTTTACCTAACAGATGAATGAGTTTTATGTTTATCTTTTTTTTTTACTTAATAGTTCAAAGCTCACTTCTGCAACAAATGGAAAACAGGTAATATTGGATTAGAAATCCATTTACTTAGTAATTAAAGAATTTCTTAAAGAAAAATATGGTGATTATGTATGTGTCTAAAAATTCCTAAGAAAGAGCAGACAAAATCATGAATTAGCTGGAGATTTCAAAGAACTTTCAGAATGCGCATGTGAGGAAAACAATCACAACTGATAAAATTTTCTTTGGAAAGAGGTTATTCATTCTGGTAAGAAATCCTAATTCCATATGTATTTATCCTATAAAGTTCTATGCTTCATACATAGAATAATGACTATAAATTATAAATACTTGTGTAACAATATGGATTTCATTTTCATGTCCTAGTCAATATGGATATTATTTTAATAACTGCTTTACTAACCTTTGCAAAATCTATCTTTATATCACTGTCACAGACAAATAGTCATTATTTATCTTTGCATCAGTATCTTTACCAAGGTAGCATGAAATTCTCTTCAAGAAAATATAACTGCAATATAATAGCAATAGTACTTATATACTGCTTCATAGTGCTTTACACCTCTCTAAGCAGTTTACAGAGTCAGCATATTTCCCCCAACAATCTGGATCCTCATTTTAATGATGTCAGAAGGATGGAAAGCTAAGTCCACCTTGAGCCGATCAGCATCAAACTCCTGGCAGTAGGCAGAGTAAGCCTGCAATACTGCATTTTAATCACCACATCACCATGACTCAAATTGATGAATTGGAACCACCAACTATTTTTGAACATTTAAATGTTGCTTGAAATTATGATAGGAATAATGACTTTTTCCCCTACATAAACCATTCCACAGACCAGTGAAAGGATTAGATTTAATTTGTTTTCCTTATTGTGTCTGCAATGTCTTATCTATCAATCATTCCAGCATGGTAATGTTTGATGATGTTAAAAGCCAAAGCAAAATAATGACTATTGATTCAATCTAATCCCTAGGAAAGATGTCCTATCCTTCTGACTATGATTATTTTCTATTTTCAAACAATAATAAAAGTCTTGGTTTAAAAGTTTTTGTGAATATAATGTTGCACTTTATCATACTAAATAATGCTGAACACAGCAACTAGTTAAAGCCTTAAATCAGCCACATTAACAATTAAAGAGGCTTTATTTTGAAAGAAACTGGTTGCTATTTAATAATGTTTATAAACTACCCAGGTCTAAAAGATTCTGATGGACACTGATTAATATCCTTAAAATGCAACATTAGCATCCTTAAAATGTACATTAAATGAAAATATCTAATACATCTATATCAGGAGGTATTTTTGGTTTTTCACTCGCACTGCAAAATTTCCAAACTTTTCATTAGCAGAGATAATGTGTGTGTGGATATGTTGCAAATCAGGATTAGCTGCTCCCTAGCAATGTGTGAATCATTAAAACTGGCTGAATTACTTTTCTAATTATTTAAAGCATCTCCTAATCAGGATTTAAAAAACCATATCCATACTCTGATTTTTAATTACGAGTTGATGCTTGAGGGCTTTACCTTGGCAGAAGTGCTACAGATAAATTCTCTTCACAAAATTATATATACTCAATGGCCCATCCATGATAACAAGATGTCATAGTTATTAATATTTTGGATTCTGGAAGAATCATTTCATATGCTGTGGTGGTGTTATCCTGCATGGGTTTACTGATGGGTGGCCTGAAGAATTTTTGTCCCTTAAGTTAAAAGCAAGAAGTACAATATTTTCAGGAAAAGGAAAGAAAATACATTCATTGAAATTATAAACACAACATAGTACAAAAGGCAACTGAATAGCAGAGGACTGCAAAATATTTTACAGATAACAAATTTCTTTCCTATATCTATTTGTCTTTTAATTGAAGCAAGCACTTGTGAAAACCACTTCTAGCTCACCTTGTATTTCTTTTAATGCAATGGAGCAATCAACCACACAATTTCAATCAACTTGGCACCATACAGATATTTTGGGATGACAATATCCAAAATATTTAAGCAGTGTAGTCTAGAAACCAAGGTACATAATAAGCATCCTGTTTCTCTGGGATCTTTAGTGCCAAGGATGTATCTGGATCCTTACTTATTATTAAAATCCTTTGGCTCTGAGAGGATTCTTCCAGGGCATGAATGACCTCTGTTTAAATTCCAATAACAAGTATTTTCAGATGCTCGCCAAAAGCTTTAGTCCTATCTAAGGTTTCTTAATATATTGTACTGCATATTCTCACTTTTTTTGCTATACTGGAAATGTGTATGCAAAGATATACACTATTTTATACATCAATTTCTTTCTTTCTCCTCCTCCTCCTCCTCCCCCCTCCTCCTCCTCCTCCTCCTCCCCTCCCCCCTCCTCCTCCTCCTTTCTTCCTAGACAAGTCTCTGCAGTTTTCCTGGCAACATTTTCAGAAGTGATTTGACATTGCCTGCTTCCAAAGGGCTTTATGCATGAAGCAAAACTAGAATTCAGTTTCCCAGTTTCTAGCCTTATGCTTTTAACTTATACACTAAAACTGGTTTTCATTTTATTTCCACAGATGTAAAATAAATAATTTTAAAATATATCCACAATTGGCAAGATTGCCAAATATAATGAGATTCCAGAATTGTCATCCTAAAGTTTCATAAGAATTTGGTTCTCTTGCCTGAAGTCTTGTGAGATTTTGTTATTCTTGTCCAGAGTCATGAGTTTTGAGAATAAGAGTAAAATCCATTGCTAGTATTGAAACCACTGTATATATTAAGAGCAAGTGCCCTCAGCTTTTACAGATGTAAACATATATGAAAATTGACTAAAAACATACCTAATATCTTTGCCTCAGTCAGAAAAATGAATTAGGACAACATTGTTTCAATGAAACAATAGTGGTATGTGAGAATCATCTTGGGAGACAGGAGGAAGAGCTGCAGCCTAGACAATAGGGTGATAAACACAATTTGAGTCTGGAAGAGAAGGACTGATAACAGCACTTCAGAAGAGACTCCCCTCATTAGTCTGTGGGAGATTTTTTTTTTTTTAACATTCATGTCAGAAGCACTGAGTGCTTCTAGGATTAGCTGGTAACATCACTATTGCCCAGGGACACCACATTGGGGGCTGCTTTCATGTCCCTGTCAGGAGCTGGAGCAAAGATCGAGAGCTTACTCCACACTATCATAGCACTCTAACATGAGCTTGCTAACCTCCAACCCAGATCCTATCCACAAGAGCCACCATGCTACTCATCTTGAAGAATAAAAGTAAGAGGGTATTTTTGTTTTGTTAATATAATCTTATCATAATAGTAGATAGATCTACTATTCCTGGTTGTGCTTTTTGTCTAGACCACCTTGCAAGGCTAACAGAAACACTATCTGAAGCTTCAGTTGGAAGATTTGATTAGAAATCAAATCAATTGAATCAAACTTGATTTGATTCACTGAATCATATAGGACAGTGTTGGCAAACCTTTTCGGCACCGAGTGCCAAAATGGGAATGTGTGCATGGGGGAACCTCAGAAACCGGAAGAGCAGCTCCCCTAGCATGTGCATGTGCGCCGGCCACCTGCTGTTCCAGTTTCTGGCTCTCCCATGCATGGGAAGACTAGCTGGCACACCAGAACCCAGAAGAGCAATTGGCATGCATGCCATAGGTTCGCCATCCCAGATATAGGCCATCTTTATGCTGATTTGAAAAAAATTAGATATTTTTGGGCATACATTGAAACAGATCTACAAATTGAATCAGGCCAATTTGATTAGATCAACTGAACTGGGTAGATCCTTTCTCCAGTTCAAATGATCAGAATGGCTCTGGTTAATATCCCATACTGAATCAGTAATTTAAATAGGATCAGGACTGATTTGCACTCCCTTCTAATAGAGTCTCTGGAATTCTGCATTTGCATCTAGGAGCCACAATTTTAATCGGAGACTTGGCTTCTTATTCTGTTCTCAAGCACTGTTCACAACAGCCACCTCCATTGTTTACATTCCCATTGCTGACGAGATATATTCCACTCCACAATCAGCAACAGCCAGAAAAAGCACTAACTCTTTTTATTCATCTTTGTTTGCAGTTTAATAATTCCTTGCACAATGAAGATTTCTGCTCTTGTTACCTAGTTCACTTTCCTTTTTTTATTTTTGTAAGAAAAATATTGGTGCTCTAGCTTCTCCTTATGAGGGAAGAATCTCATATGACATTTGGACTATGCAAGAAATGTTACTGCGTTGCAAATTATTTTTCATTGAAATAAAAAATATTGTAGTTCACAAAGATTCTCCTGTGAAACCAACTGCTAAGGATACTTCATTTTTTTATTAAAACCAGAGCACAATTGTATCAATGAACCCGAATTCTTCCTTCCTTCTTTTCCTTCCCTCCCTCCTACCCTCCAGCAAAGCTGGCTGAGGAATTCTGGGAGTTGAAGTCCACAAGTCTTAAAGTTGCCAAGGTTGGACACCCCTGCTCTAGGGGAAGGTTATATTTATGCAGAAAAAAATATTGCACGAATCATTTCCAGGAATAGCATACCATGATTCTGTTAAAACATCAAATAATTTCCCCATTTAAGTCAGAAAATTAGCAGATTAGATGTAGTGTTTTGTTTATTAAAATGTTTTATTGCTTTGAAAAATCTCATCCTAGAATCTGAACTCTAAAATAGGTCAGAAGGAAAAAAATCCTGTCTTTTCAGCTGAAGCTCACTTTGAAATCAGATAATGAATTCTTCCTGCTTTCTTTATGATTATTAACCAATAAATTTGCCAGTATGGGTAGAGAATGTATTATAGTTCAATGATGATAACCTCTCCCTCTGCAACAACGCAGGGAAATGTCAGTCAGCTTGGTTACATGTGCATTTTTAGCTTGCAGATGTGTACAGTCAATGAGCAGGGAGCAAAACAAAAAACAAAACAAAAAACATCCCACAGCCCTGTCTGAGAAGAGGTGTCCTTGCTTCAATGCTTCCTTCATGCAACACTCTGCAGTTTTAGCCATTGTTATCCCCTTATCCATTTCTTCAATTTCTGTCTATGGTTGGTGCTTGGGTAGGCAGGAATGCTCAGCATAATTGGTAAAGATTATGTTTACAGGATGAGTCATTTATGCAGAAAGGATTTCTGAATTTTTTTAACTGGAAACCCAAGATCTCCTTAAATTAAACCATGTATTTACCCTCCCAGTGCAACAAAAAAAGCATTATTAGAGCCAGTTTTTGAGATTCATACATTATGATGCTGCAATTTGCCATGAAAAAGGGGATCCAATCCTGAAGTCATTATAAAGCCATCAGAATATTAGCTAATCAACACCCCATTTCCTCAGAAATGTATGAGCATTTTTCAGCTTCTATAGTACTCATCATTACCAACATTTACATAGAAGACTGTGCTATCCTTTAACAGGATATCAGGCTTACTTGTTGTGATGCACTCTATTTCCTCGACTCTTAGGAACCACCCAGTTTTAATAAACCAGCCATTAGACAAGGCATTCACTCCACCGATAGCAAGCTAAGGGCAATCAAGAACGCCCCACGACCCAGAAATAAGACTGATCTCCAAGCTTTCCTGGGGCTCATTAATTTTTACAACATCTTCCTGCCCCACAAAGCGACCGTAGCTGAGCCCCTACATTGGCTTCTCAACAAAAAAGCAACCTGGGTTTGGGGGCACCGAGAGGAGCACGCATTCCGACAAGTGAAAAACCTATTAACTTCAGATGCTGTTTTAATGCAGTATAACGAGACTTTGCCCTTAACAATCACATGTGACGCATCACCATTTGGAGTAGGAGCCATTTTGAGCCATGTGTTACCAAACGGTAGTGAAGCCCCTATTGCCTATTTTTCAAGAACTTTATCAAGGGCTGAATGTAACTATAGTCAAATAGATAAAGAGGCTCTGGCTGTTGTATCTGCTGTTAAACGGTTTCATGAATATGTTTATGGACGAGTTTTTACTATTGTTACCGACCACAAACCTTTGCTGGGGATTATAGCGGGAGACAAGCCAACCCCCTATATATTATCATCTAGACTGACTCGCTGGTCGGAGTTTTTGGCTGCGTACAATTATAAGCTGCACCACCGCCCAGGGAAAGCCATTCCCCATGCTGACGCATTGAGCCGGGCACCACTACCAGAAACCGTCGCTGACCCAGCTCCAACCCTTACAATGCTCCAGATTGAAATGCTACATTCACCGCCGTTAACAGCTAGAGATATCGCGATCGAAACAAAACGCGATCCTATGGGCCGATAATAGCGATATTGGATTGGTCCGTTCAGGAGAATCTGATTGGCTGTTAACAAGCCACTCTCATTGGTTAAGGGGGTTAACACTCCACATTTCCTATTGGTTACTAGAGCAGCAGCTTGCCTATAAAAGGGCTGCTGTTGCCCTAGGGTTTTGCTCTGTTCAGAATGATAAATAAAGAGTTGAAGTTCACTGTTCACCATCTCGTCTCCGTTCCTTGCGACCATGCGCAGAACTTAACAGTTTCAATAACAGCAGCAGGGTTGACGGTATTATAATCACTGGGAAGATTTGCATAGCTGAAATCAGACATAGAGTTATGATAATACTTAAAATGAGACATGTTATGGCTGTAGAAGAAAATATAAAGTTCAGCTACTAAAAACTTTTAAAGAATACTTTGTAAAAAAAACAACCTTATGGATGCACCCATAAGAAGTACTAAGATGTGCACAGTGATAGACAGCATTCCATTCCATTCAGAGGGGCTTCCAGTAAAAGTCATAATGATGTCGTAACAACAACATACAAATGAAAGAAATAAAGTAATTTGCATCCATTGCATCATGTAAAATGCATCTATGTCATTTGTGCAATGATATGAATACACACACACACACACACACACATATTCTTAAGTTTTCGCATATATATGTATATATATGGTATTCAGCTTTGTTCGGGTATTTTCCCACATCATTATAGTTGTGCTTTTAAAGTTGTAGAAATGTTTCAGCAGAATCTCATCTGCCATCATCAGGCTTCTGTATTGTGTCCGTCTGTGCTTCTCGGAACAAAGCTGAAGACACAAGCCTGAAGATGATGAATGAGACTTCATCGAAACATCGCCTAGATACTTCCAATTTTACGTGGGAGAAAACCCGAATAACCAAAGATCCACATACAAATACCCGTGAAAACCTCAGAATATGTATGTGTGTGTGTGTGTGTGTGTGTGTGTATATATATATATATATATATATATATATATATATATATATATATATATATATATATATATATATATATATATATATATATATATATAAAAACACATACCCACAGATGGACAAGACAGACATCTTCATAACTGAGGCTATATTGAAGATCTTTTCATATGAAAAAGAATATATAATGCCTATAAATAGACTATTATAGAGATACTTCCAGAGATACTTCCAGTAAAGACTGTCAATTGTCAGTGCAGTGCAAATTTCAGATCAGTCATTCAATTCCAAATTCTTGCAAGACCACATGATATTATCTTAGGATACTTGATAAAGCTACTTTCTGAAAGAATCTTAATGTATATTTTATCTTGTGATTTCTTCCAATGTATTTATATTTGAAATTAAAATTCAAACAAGTATATTAGGAATGCAAAACCTTGTCATTCTCTATACAGCCTTTAGACTTTATATCCAATCTGTTGTTTCTATTGGTGGTGACTTTGTTGTTATGACAATAAATGAGATATCTTTCTTTTTCTTTCCCACTTTGGGGCATAAAGTACTATTATGGCAGCAGTTCAAGTACTAGCTGTCCTTGGAAGTATAAGCACAATATGGCAAATGGCAGAAAGGGAATCTCTGTTTTGTCTTTGGAAATACAACAGCCATTGCTAAGTAAAGAGAAAATTGAAAAGGAGGCTGAGAAGGGGGGACTGAGGAAGAGATCAGATATTATGTACTGCTCCTAAGTTAATTGGAACTGTCATTTTGATTCACAAAGAGGCACCAAAGTAATTTTCTAATCTTTTAGGAAAATACCAAGGATTGACAAATGGAGGACACCTCTGAATGGGTAGATGGGGGAAATAGGCATCTAAATGTTAAAAATGACTTGAGATGCTGCTCTTTCTGCCATGGTCCTGCAGGAGTCAGGCAATTGCACCAGGAAATTTATGTTTCTTCAGAACCATGCAGAGGTGGTATTCAGCAGATTCTCACCAGTTCTGGAGAACTGGTAGCAGAAATTTTAAATAGTTCGGAGAACCGGCAAATACCACCTCTGACTGGAGATTTCACAGTATGCTTCCCCTGCCACACACACCAAGCCATGCCCACAGAACCAATTGTAAAAAAATTTGAATCCCACCACTGGAATAATGCAACTCACCAGGAGGAAGATCTTTTGCATAGAAGAAATTAGAATCTTCCATTTCATTTTTTAAAAAATAGTATTATTAATAGCAGTTTATTATTTCTTCTGAATCAAACAACCAAGGTTAAATGTACTTCTGGAATGAATAAACTACTTCTAAATCCCTTTCAGTTAAAAACTTGCCTTCTAAAAAAAGTCATGGTTGAAAGTAAACAACATTTAATGTTAGAATGGATTAATTAAAAATGTTAGGAAACATCCCTTTTTTCATTATTATACAATTATAGAAGAACATAAGATACTTAGTATCTGTGGCCAGCTGATTAATCAGAGTACAGTGAATATGACTTCCAAATGCTGCTTCTGCAGGATAATTGCTAGTTGTGTCCACACATATTTTGCTTAAAGTCTAATCCATCAGAAATAAAGTCTAATCCTTCAGAAATAAAAAACATGGAATTACAGTAATAATCAGAATTTTTAAAAATCCAGATGCTGGTGAAGATGGTAGAAATTTGAAATTAAAATTTGTAGTCAATTTGTGAATAACTTCGATTGCTCTTTATTATCAAGGTGATATCCAAATCAAGCAGATACTTAAGGTGATTCTTCTTCCTACTCAATGTATTTTCAAAGTTGTTATTGATTTCTATGCAGCATTTCAAAAAGCTTTGAATCTCTGCAGGAATTTTCTTCTCTGATCCATGGAGCTATAACAATTTGGAGCCTTCTGCAGCTTTTAATTACAAATAAACATCATTCATTGTACCTTTTTGAGTGCATTAGTACCTAATGATTAACCCTAGAAGAATTTAAATATTTCATTGAGACTGTAAACACCGTTGATCAGTTTAATTACCTCAGTTCATTATAGAAATGTTGAGGGGTTGTTGTTTTTTTAGTTTGCAGAACAGGCACAATTAAAAACAAAACTGTTTCAAGCTTCTCCAAAGCATCAAGATAAGCATTTTTCTGCAGTCTTTCTAAAGACAGATTTTAACTAATTTTGGATAACCTAACAACCTAAATCTGTGCTTTTCCAATATATTTGATGCTGTCTTTTTTGAACCGAGCATACAATAGAAATACAGTATATCAACTGAGTACCATACAAATTATGAACTACTGCTTAATCCTTCTTTGCAAACCAGTTTTTAGAGGCTAAGCACCCAGTGCATGCTCATTTCTCATCCCTACCACTGACATTGCAATAATAATCATAGCATTGTTTTCTTTCTTTCTCTTCTCCTATTTCAGGGAAAAAGTAGGAGTGAGAGAACGCTACATGTGGGTGTTAATACAGTCTGACATTTGGCTTTGCTGGGGAAATTGCTATTCACTGCAAGTGAACAGCAAATTACTGGGCTGAATGTTAATTCTTTGAGACATGCACACATTTAAATGGCCTGAAAAATACTTCTTCCCTGGAAGATTTGGGATATGCAGTTTATTTCCAAAGAACAGGATTTGAGCAATGAGCAATTTCTCATTTAAGGCTTAGAACATCCTTAAAAGGATGATTTATTTCTTAATCATTATAGCAACTACTTTACTGAACAATTATTCTGAATGCTTATGTTTTTTTCCTGGTGGAGACTATAAAGAAACCTGTTACATATGTGTGAAGTGGTCTTGTATGAAAGAGAACTAAATAATGTAGCTAATGGGAATACATTCCTGCTTTTTAAAACAAATTGGATGTGAAATTAAGAGGCCAATCATATCTACAAGGATAGAGTGTTGGAGTTTGTGGGAAACCTAAAGAGGGAAAAGTCAGTGTTTGATTTTTTAAAACTGTCCCTAATCTTTTTTTCTTTTTTAATGAATCACATCCCATTGAAACCAATTTGAAGGAATTATGTTAAGCCAGATGAGGCAAAATCTTTTTCTTCCCATTGTTTGAGAGACACAAACACCAGGATTGCCTTCTTAAAATCCTAGAATCAGTGATGCAGGTAGATCTGTACCTTGCTGCTTATTTTCTGAATATAATTGCAAATATTTTAAGTAACAAATATTCATTATATTTGTTATAATTTTAAAAATCATTATTTTATATTTTATACAATAAACAGGTATTTTCCCCATTAGCTGTCATTTGTCCACCATTTTAAAGAGATTTCCATTATAGTTATCACTGCTATCTATATTCCATCTGATGCAAATGTTAACACAGTTCTCTCTAAGTTATATGATGCCATCGAGAGGCAGCAGCAAACTGACCCTGAGGGTGCTTTTGTCGTGGCTGGGGATTTTAATCAAGCTTGTCTACAGTCTGTTCTTCCTAAGTTTGTGTAGTATGTGCAGTGTATCACCAGTGGTAAGAAAACTTTAGGCCATATGTATTCAAACTTAAGACAGGTATATAGAGCAATCCCCCTGTCCTATCTGGGTACGTCTGACCACAACTCTCTGCTATTGTGCCCAAAGTATATCCACCTTAGGAAAAGGATATGGCCATTCAGGGAACCTGTTAAAATCTGGCTGGAGGGAGCACTCTGCCATTTGCAAGACTGCTTTGAGACTACTGTTTGGAGTATATTTGAACATTTGTGTTCTGTCCCTAATTAGCATTCTTGAGATCCTCGCGCTTTGATTGGCCAAAGCGCGGGGCACTCTGATTGGTCAGGCGAGCCGCCCCGATTGGCTCGCTAAGAATCTCCCGCGATTGGTCCATTCGAATCACGGGAGATTCAAAGCGGTGCCATTGGCCGAGGCCGCCGCGGCTGAAAGAATAAAAGCCGCGAACCTTTTGCGAAGAGCAGTTCGGTTTCTACTTTAATAAAACAGCATGATTTGAAGTCACCGACTCCTGGCATCATTTCGCGGACAAAACACTGGCGACGAGGATGGGATTCAGACCCTGAACCGAACCACGTGTCTGACGGAAGCCAGACGAACCACCATGATGGTGAAAATTGCACCCCCCGCACCCTTCAACCCCGCCACCGAGGACTGGGAATCGTACTCCGACCGATTCCGCATGTTCCTCGAGTGCAGCGACTGAAGGACGCCACCGGCCCCATGAAGCGCGCCATCTTCCTGACCCACTGCGGGACCGAGGTATTCAAGATGGCCAAGGCGCTTGCCAAACCCGCCGATGCGACCGCGATGGACTGGGACGTCCTCGAGCCAATACTTCGGCGGCACTACGCTCCAGAGGTACCCATCCTGATCCGACGAAACGAATTTTACCGTCGGGACCAACGGTCGGGTGAGAGTTTCAGCGACTTCGTCGCCGAGCTACGGCGCCTAGGGGGGCTCTGCGAATTCGACAACCTGAACGACGCCCTGCGAGACAGAATCGTGCTCGGTTTGTGGGACCCCGTCCTCCAGAGCCGGCTGATGGCCAAGGGCAACATCAGCCTAGCAGACACCCTCACCGCAGCCGCAGCCGCCGAAGAAACCCGAACCTCCGCCGACCGCATGCGCAGACCGAACGCTGGGGACCGCAGCGGAAACAACAACCCTGCGAGGTCGGCCGAGGCCCAACCTGAGACGACCACCCACCAGGGCGACTTCCACTCGGCATCAGGCACTTCCGATGACGAGGAGGACATCCATCGCCTCCAGACAGGCCGCGACCCATGGAACCGGCGGGGTCGTAAGTCGAGGACCAACTGTGCCGGTTGCGGCGGCGACCACCCCAGGTCAGAATGCCGGTTTTTCAAATCGATCTGCCGGCATTGCGACAAGAAGGGACACATCGCCTGTGTCTGCCGCCTAAAAAAGAACCACAGCCCGGCACGATGGGACCAGAGCAACCGGAGGAGAGAGAACACACCACCCCGGATCAGAGATCGCCCCTCAGACAACAGATGGGACCGGAACGGACGATCCCTGCGAGACGGCGATAACCGGCGAAGAGAGGAGACCCATCAGACGGTCACCATCGGCCACGCCATAACCAATGACGCCCGGAAGGTCCACGTGGAGGTAGGCATCGAGGGCGAGCCATGCAAAATGGAGGTGGACTCCGGGTCCTACCTCTCCATGATAGCATGGCATGAAATAAAGCGCTTGGTGCCTACCCTCCAAAGGAGGAACCTAGACAGCCAGAGACTCATCAGAAAGGACTACCAGGGAAACCGCATCCCGGTAGTCAGAACCAAACACTTTAATATCACATATAAAGGGCACACCGAAAGGCTTCCCCTGACAATCATCGACTGCGACCGCCCAAGCCTACTGGGACTGCAATGGTTCGCCCCGCTCGGCATCGCAGTCACGGGAGTCGACCACGTCACCGATGACAGCTGGGAGCAGCAACTGGCCCAGGAATTCCAAGAGGTCTTCGACAGAAACCTAGGCAAGTACCGAGGGCCCCTTATATCATTCAGCCTAGACCCAAATGTCCCCCCAAAACGCCTGAAACCAAGGCGGGTGCCATTCCCACTTAAACCCAAGATAGATGAGCAAATTGACAAGCTCGTCAAGCAAGGGGTCCTACAGCCCATAGACCACGCCCGGTGGGAGACCCCTATAGTCACCCCGATCAAGCCCGATGGGTCGGTGAGGATCTGTGGGGACTATAAGGCTACCCTAAATGGCGTGCTACAACAAAGCGCCTTCCCCGTCCCAGTAGTGCAACATCTACTGCACTCACTGGGAGGGGGCAAGGTTTTCGCCAAGCTCGACCTCGTCCAGGCATACCAACAGTTGCCAGTCGATGAGCAAACGGCAGAAGCGCAAACCATAGTCACCCACCGGGGAGCATTTAAATGCAACCGACTCCAATTCGGAGTCAGCGTGGCACCGGGAATATTCCAAAGCCTAATGGAAAGACTATTGCAAGGCATCAAGGGGGTGGTACCTTACTTCGACGACGTCCTAGTGTCGGCAACCAACCAAGCCGAACTAGAGGGTCACCTAAGGGAGGTCCTAACCAAATTCAAAGAGACCGGGCTCAAAGTCAAGAGGGAGAAATGCCAATTATACACGGAACGGGGAGAATTCCTAGGATACCTCCTAGACCGTCACGGCATTCACCCCACAAACAAAAAAATCAAGGCCATCAAAGAAGCCCCCACACCCAAGTCGAAGACGGAACTACAGGCATTCTTGGGGCTACTTAACTTTTACAATGTTTTCCTGCCCCAAAAGGCGACGGTGGCAGAGCCCTTGCATAGGCTCCTGGACAAGGCGGCGACCTGGTCTTGGGGGAAACGCGAGCAAGCCGCCTTCCAAAGAACAAAGGACCTCCTCACTTTGGACGCCGTCCTTATACAGTATAACGAGACCCTACTTCTGGCCATCACATGCGACGCATCACCTTTCGGCGTCAGTGCTGTCCTCAGCCATATCCTCCCCGACGGAAAAGAAGCGCCCATCGTGTTCTTTTCAAGGAACCTCACCAAACCGGAGCGGAACTATAGCCAACTGCACAAAGAGGCTCTGGCTATCGTTGCCACCATGAAAAGATTCCATGAGTATCTCTACGACCGGACATTCACCATCATAACCGACCACAAGCCGCTGCTGGGAATCCTTGCAGGAAACCGGGCCACCCCGAACATTCTGTCTCCCCGAATGACAAGGTGATCCGAGTTCCTGGCAGCCTACAACTACGGACTCATACACAAACCGGGTAAGATGATCTCCCATGAAGATGCCTTAAGCCGCTCGCCGCTACCGGAACCTGACACCGACCCAGCACCCACGATGACCACCCTCAGCATAGAGACTCTACCCAACCTGCCCATAACCACGTCAGACATTGCCCGAGAGACAAATAAAGACAAACGTCTGGTGCGGGTGTTGCATTGGGTAGAGAAAGGGTGGCCGGAAAGGGACAACGACGAGTCCGTCAAAACATTCCGAAACCGCCAAACGGAACTCTCGTTATTAAAAGGGTGCATACTATGGGGGGATAGGGTAGTCATTCCAGAAAAGCTACAAGGGAAGGTTCTGGAACTGCTACACGAGGGGCACCCTGGCATCATTAGGACTAAAGCCCTGGCCAGAAGTTACGCTTAGTGGCCAGGGATGGACAAACAAATTGAGACCTGGGTAGCAAGGTGCCAACGATGCCAGGACACTAGGCCAAGCCCACCCACAGCACCCGTCCTAGAGTGGGAAACCCCAAGGGGACCTTGGTCTAGGATTCACATAGACTTCGCCGGGCCCACAAAAGGACACACCTTCCTTATAACAGTAGACGCTTACTCCAACTGGCTGGAGGTCAGCAAAATGAAGACAACAACCATGGAGGCCGTGATGAAGGAACTCTGCAAACTCTTTGCAACGCACGGCCTCCCAGACGTCGTCGTTTCCGACAACGGGCCCCAATTCACCTTGCTGGAATTTGAAAAATTCCTAGCGGAAAGGGGCATCCGCCACACGCTGACAGCACCGGCGCACCCGGCGGCAAATGGTAGGGCGGAACGGATGGTGCAATTCACAAAGAAAACCATCCGGAAAATAGACCACAGGGAGATCCAGGAGAAAATAAACAAACTACTCTTCACCCAACACGTAACCCCAAATACCACAACGAATAAGAGCCCAGCCGAACTATTAATGGGGAGGAAATTAAGGTCCCCACTCGACAGGTTACACCCCACGTATAACCCGGAGAAGCCCCCAGACTCAAACAGCAAACACTGAACTTTCGCACCAGGAGACCCCGTATACACAAGAAACCTGACGGGAGACCCACTATGGATACCGGCCGTCATCACACAAATAACAGGCCCACACTCGTACCGGCTACAAACAGCAGACGGACGAGCATGGAAACGCCACATCGACCAACTAAGGTCGAGGACTGCCAACCAAGAGACCACCGACGCACAAACAGGCGAAACCAACCCCCACAACACAAACCAAGGGGGGAGGGAATACCCAGGGGACCAAAACCAAAGAAGAATAAACCAGCCATACTTACCGGAAAGCAGCCATCACGACCCCTCGCCAGGAAGAGACAGCCAGGCCAGCTCGACCGACCCGGAAAGACCGAGCGGGAGCGGCGAAATCTGCAGCTCAACCAACCCGGGAGGCCCAGGAGGGAGCTACGGAGAGCGGCCCGGCCTGACCGACCAGCCGGTTCCCACGACGGCATCAGGAGCAACAGAGATCCCGACCGAACCGGCCGGGATCCAACCTACGACTGAGCTGCGCAGGTCCAGTAGGCTCAGACGGAGCCCCGCCTACCTACGTGACTACGCGATGTAAGGACTGAACCAAGAGGGGAGGGGTGTTCTGTCCCTAATTAGCATTCTTGAGATCCCCGCGCTTTGATTGGCCAAAGCGCGGGGCACTCTGATTGGTCAGGTGAGCCGCGCCGATTGGCTCGCTAAGAATCTCCTGCGATTGGTCCATTCGAATCGCGGGAGATTCAAAGCGGTGCCATTGGCCGAGGCCGCCGCGGCTGAAAGAATAAAAGCCGCGAACCTTTTGCGAAGAGCAGTTCGGTTCCTACTTTAATAAAAGAGCATGATTTGAAGTCACCGACTCCTGGCATCATTTCGTGGACACAACAATTTGGAACTGCAAGAATTCACTGACACCATACTATCATATATCAAAACAGGCACAGATAATGTAACAGTGGACAAGTGCATCAGAGTCTATGGGAATTGCAAACCCTGGATGTCAGCAGAGGTACGGACACTCAGCCAGGAATTCCGCCGTTAAGACAGGTGACAGAGATAAATACAATGAGACCAGGGCAAATCTACGGAGAGGCATCAAGGTAGCTAAATAAAAATATAAACAAAAGGTGGTGAACCATCTAGCAGACAACAACCCAAGGCAGGTGTGGCAGGGACTGCAGCATCTAACCAACTATAAAGGTAATACGATGAAGGCAGTGAACTCCGATGCCTCATTGGCAGAGGAGTTGAACATCTTCTTTGCCCACTATGAGGTAAAGAGACCTGACCCTGTAGCCCCAGCCCACTGGGCCTCCAACTCTCAGCCACTCACCTTGCATGAACACCAAGTGAGAGCTGTATTGAAGGCCATGAATTCCAATAAAGCTGCAGGTCCAGATGGGGTGCTGGGGATAGTGGTTAAAACCTGTGCTGACCAACTATCAGAGTTCCTAACAAGGATTTTTAACATCTCCCTGCAAATGGCCAGTGTTCCATCATGTCTGAAAGCAGCCACTATCATTCCAGTCCCAAAGAAAACAGCAATAAACAGCCTGAATGACTATAGACCCGTGATGGCAAACCTATGGCACATGTGCTACAGGTGGCACACAAAGGCATTTGTGCCGGCATGCAAGCTGCAGGCAAACTTACCTCACTGCGCATGTGTGCACCTCACAGCTGATTTTTGGTAGGTTTGAGGCCTTTTTTGGCCTTCCAAAGGCTTGAGGAAGGCTTCTGCAGGCTTTTGGAGGCTTTGCAGGCCAAAAACTAGCTCTGTTTCATCACTTCCTGTTTTTCTGAAAATACCAGAAGTGATGAAATGGGGCTAGTTTTTGGCTTGCAAAGTCTCCAGAAACCTGTAGAAGCCTTCCTCAATCCTTTGGAAGGCCAAAAAAGGCCTCAAGCCCACAGAAAATAAGCTGTGAGGCACAGTGCATGTAAGGGGGCGGTGGGATGGGTGGGTGGGAATTGCACGTGTATGCATAGGGGGCGTGGGGAACACGCATTGCCTTCTGGGTGTTGGCACATGAGCATGAGGATGCAAGCACACGCATAATTTTTGGCACAAGAGCCCAAAAAGGTTAGCCACCACTGCTATAGACCCATTGCACTAACATCTGTAGTGATGAAGTGCTTTGAGAGATTGGTTCTTCAAGACTTCAGGTCATGCCTTCCATCAAATTTCGACCAATATCAGTTCACCTAAGAGAAAATAGGTGAACAGGCAATGCCATTGCTATTGCCCTACATTCTGTAGTGAGTCATCTAGAGAAACTTGGGAACTATGTCAGAATGCTTTTCATAGATTAAAGCAGGGCTTTTAACATCATTTTGCTGGACATCTTCATCGAAAAGTTGACTGACTTGAATTTCCCTTCTCTCACCTGTGATTGGATTAAAGACTTTCTGACAGACTGGCCACAAACAGTGCGAGCTAGGTCTTGCACATCTTCCTTCCTCAAGTTCAGCACTGGCTCTCCTCAGGGCTGTGTGCTCAGTCCCTACCTGTACTCGTTGTACACATACAACTGCATAACTTCTAATCCATCTAACATGATAATAAAGTTTGCAGATGATACCACCATACTGGGTCTTATTACATGAGGAGACAAATTAGCATGCAGGGAAGAAGTCCAGAAATTATCCACATAGTGCTCAGAAAACAACTTGCATCTAAACACCAGCAAGACAAAGGAGATGGTATTAGACTTCCAAAAGCAGAGAGAGGAACCTGCCCCACTCTACATCAAGGGGGGCTGTGTGGAAAGGGTCTCCTCTTTCAAATTTCTGGGAGTCCACCTTAGCTAAGATCTCACCTGGAAAAATAACACAATCCAGGTGGTCAGGAAGGCTCAACAGAGACTCCATTTCCTTAGGGTCTTGCAAAAATATCAGGTGGAACAACAACTGATGATTTCCTTTTACTGGTCTACGATAGAAGGCATCCTTACATATTGTATTACAGTGTGGTATGCTGGTTTGACAGGCGTGGACAGAAAAGCATTACAGAGGGTGATGAGCACAGCACAAAAAATTATGGGCTGTCTCCTGACACCACTGGATGAAATCACCAGGACCTGCTACCTCAGCAGAGTGTGGAAAATCCTCAGGGATGATTCACACCCTGGTCAGCACTTCTTTACTCTCCTACCATCAGGCAGGAGATATAGAAGCATAGCCAGCCAAATGGTTAGGTTGAAAAATAGCTTTTATCCATGGGCTGTCAGACTTCTGAGTGTAAAATAAACACCACAATTAGGTTTAATATGATAGACTTGCAGGGCCAGCACAAAGGAGGCTCATTTCAATTTCATTGTAAACATGTTGTGCATTGACAATAAATGTTTGATTGATTAATAAAAAACATATATCATTACACAAAGGGATTTTATTCAGTATGAGGTCCATGGACCTTGTTTCCATTCTCCAGTCCATATAGGTTGGCTATGCAATCTTCTTAACTCCTGCCAAATCTAGAAAACTGAAGGTAGGCAAAGACCAATCACCAAAGGCCATGGCCAATAAGTGTTTCCTTCAATGGACCAATAGAAGATTATCAATGTACTGGAGCTACAGCAGCTCTTTCAGTTTAATAAAAAAAAAAACCCTTTACCTCTAATTCATACAATAAGGGGAATGGAAAGAGTAAATTGATTGTCTTAATCCTGTGTTTTCAATATGTTTTGTAGGCATTTGGCTATTTTGCAACAATATAGAAATTGAATTGTTGGTGGGAGCAAAAAACTGCTTTGGTGATCAAGTTTAAGTGTATACATTAGCATACATTTTTAAAATGGATATTTTATTATATTATGTTTTTTATATCATGGGATTTCAAATGACTTCCCTGTGATGTACAAAACTATAAAATAAAGACAAATAATATCAACATAAAATAATGAAGTGAGATGTAAGTATAAGTAGCCCTCAACTTACAACCACAATTGAGACCAAAATTTATGTTGCTAAGTGAGAAATTTGTTCAATGAGTTTTGCCCCATTTTATTATTTTTCTTGACAGATTTGTTAAACAAATCTCTGCAGTTGTTAATTTTTTTAAAATAAATTTTATTAGTGAAACAAAAGGAAAAACATTTTAAAAAATCAATGTGGTGCATACATCCCGACATATCTGCTTGTCTTACATCACCAAATGACACATACAACGAATAATACAAATTTACATATATATATAAACTTTAGTCATCTTTAATACACTTATTCCTTTCTTTTTTTCAACCAGTGGTAAAACTTCTGCTAAATTTTGTAGTTATCAGATTCAGTCTTATTTTTTTTAATTCTTGAGTTACTTTGTCCATTTCAGTGCCTGTCCAAATTTTCCTAATTATTTCCATCTCGTCTGGCATTTCATTACCTTTCCATCTTTGGACAAAGGCTAACCTCGCAGCAGTAGTGGCATGGACAATTAAGTATGTTACATCTTTATTATATTCTCCCACAGTGATTCCCAGTAAAAAGATTTCAGGTGTAAATTCTATTTTAATTTTACACATCTTTTTTATCTAGTTTCTAATTTTCAACCAATGTGTTTGGGCTTTTTTGAAATTCCACCATAAGTTATAATATGTTCCAATTTCTTTATTACATTTTCAGCATTTAGGGGATAGTTTCAGGTACATTCTTGCCAATTTTGATGGTGAGGTGTGCCATTGGTAAATCATTTTATATAAATTTTCTTTATATGATGCTGCCAAAGTTATTTTTTTATTTCTATCCCATAAGATTTGCCAATGATCCAAATTTATGCCATATCCAAAATCTTTCATCCAGGCCAACATTGTTTCTTTTACTTTTTCCTCTTCCAATTTCTGCAGTTGTTAAATTAATAACACAGTTGTTAAGCGAATCTGGCTTCCTCATCGACTTTGCTTATCAGAAGGTTACAAAAGAAAACCACATGATCCTGGAACACTGCATAGGAGTCAATTGCCAAACATCCAAATTTTGATAACATGACCATGGGGATGCTGCAATGGTCCTGAGTGTGAAAAATGGTCATAAGTCACATTTCTGTGCCATTGTAACTGAACAGTTACTAAATGAACTGTTATAAGTCGAGGACTACTGTAATATACAAGTAAACAAGTAGCCTAAGTCCAAATCCAGTCTGGAACAATAACTTTCAGAAGGCTGGCAATGAGACTGCCATCTGAACTTCATCAGGAATTCAAGTTAAAATCAGGAGTTGGCCTGCACCCAGAAACCTTTTACATCAACCATAGCATAAGTATTATATGACTACAGCAACTCTGGTTTGCCAATGTAGAAGTCACTGTGTTTTTGACCAATGGGCATTTCCAAGTATTCTTCAACTACAGGACACAATACAAATGTACTGAAATAGAGTACAGTTCAGCAACTGTCCCGGGTGATGACGAGTCACTATTCCCAGAGTCTTCTGCTTCAAATAGATCACAATTGATATAGTTACTTCCACCAGACAAAGCTCTTCTTAGTTTAGTCTACACCACCTATTTAGCAAAAGTTATGAGTTTAGGATGACACCTCAGTCACAGATCTGTTTTTCAGGGAGAGTGCTACATCTAGAATTATTATTGGAGTAGTTAGAGTTTCTTCTTTATCGCTTTCTCTCTTCTCTTCCCCCCCTATTGCTGAACTAAACATATAGGTCACCTCACTTCTACAGTGAAGACCCTAGCCCTAGGCAGCATTTTTTCTAGAACCAATGCCACCATCCTTGAGTCAAGATTGATGAGGAATCTGAGACCCAGAAGAACAGAGAAGTGGAAAGGCCACATCACTACCCTCAACAAAATTATTTGAAATCCTAGCCACATTGTTTGCAAGTAAACATTCCTTAATTTTTTCCAGTTCTCACTTAGAGAAATTTTACTTATAATAAATCAAAGCCATTCACTTAATTCTTCCTGTTGAACCTGGTCTTGTAGGAATTTGGTTTCTTTGTAGCTTGCTGGAATCACTTATCTTCCCCCATGGAGCCTGTAGAAGCTAACAATCTGTCTTCCTGGGCAGATTCCTTGATATCTTCAGTTGTAGGTACCTGGCTAGACACCAATATTGCCATCTCCATATTCTTCACAGCCGCAATAATAGTAGCACCATCTCTACTGGATTTCAAAACAGTTGGCATATTACCAAAGCCTGTCTTGCCTTTTCTGGGTACTTTGCCCCTGGGACAGCTTGCTGGAATGACATCTTTCTTTTTCTTTTTTGCTTTCTGTTTGGCTTTTGACAGTTTACCTTGAACTGTCATCAATATCCAACTTAGTTTTCATATTTCACTTTGCACCCAACTCTTGCGGTTGCTGCTGTCAACTCAGCTTCTGAAGTTGAGACTTTCTATCATTTCACCAACTTCTGTCCCTTCTCTTCCACCTCTTCACTGCCAATTTTTCTGTATAAAGCTAGAGCAGCTGTCTCCTAATCTGGCTCATAATATTGTGGTCCCTGGAGTTGTCCAAAACAAACAGTCTTGCTGGGCAACCTGAATCAGAGGATACATTCTTTAACCATTTTACATATTCTAGTTCTAACATAACAGTTCTGGTTTCACAAACTGCAGGTAATATTTTATTGTATGGTATAAGCTAGAACTACATGTTCATTTCAGTATTTTATTATGGTCACTGACTAGAATTCAGCAAATCAAGTGCAAATGAAACAGAATAAGACAGGATAGTTTATAACTAGATCTTGAATGGAATCAAAACACGCCTTTTTTCCGAACAGCATAGTGAAAGTTAACCATAACAGTTAACCCTGTTAGATCAGGGGTGGATCTGTTCGAAGGAGACGCGAGACCATCTAGTGAGTTCAGCTCTTTATTTTAGATGAGAATAGTCTGAAGAATGCGAGCTGCAGCAGCCTTTCATATAGGGCTGGCTCGCGGCTCCACGGCCAATGGCAGCGCTTTGAATCTCCCGTGATCGGCACAGCCTATCACGGTAGATTCCTAGCGCTCCAATCACTGCCGAGCCTTCGACCAATCAGGTCGCTGTCCGTCTGGACCAATCAGTTAAGAGGGTTTGGAGTATGCTAATATCGTACACCCCTTCCCTCTTGGTTTCGTCTGTTGATGCATTGTGACGTAGTCATGTAGGTAGGCGGGGCTTCGTACCTGCCTACTTGACCTGCGCAGTTCAGTTCTGGTGTGGTCGTCGACCGGTTCAGATGCCTTCTCTGTCGCTCCAGTTCCTTGGAATGGAACCGCCTGGAACGTTGAACTGGGCCTTTCTTGGTAGTTCCCTCCCGGTCTACCTGGGCTGGTTGAGCTGCCGTTTCTGTTGTTCCTGCTGGATCTTTCCAGACTGGTTGAACTGGTTTGGCTACTCCTTCCAGGTGAAGATTCCGGGGTTTCGTGTTCCATGGGTCCTACGTCTACAGGTGAGTACCATCAGTTTATTTGTGGTTTATTTATCCTAGGTGGGGGGTGTTCTGTTTGTGTTAGTTGGTTCCTTTCGATTCTTTCTTGCTTGTTTGCTGATCACCCCCCCCCCTTTCTAGCTTCTTGCTCTGGTGTTTGGTTGTTGGTGATAGCTATCCTTGATCTTAGCTGGTTGATGTGTTGTTTCCAGCTTTTCCCGTCGCTTGTCTCTAATCGGTATGATAAGGGGCCGGTTATCTGGGTGATTGTTGCTGGTACCCAGATTGGTTCTCCTGACAGGTTTTTCGCATATACCGTGTCCCCTATTTTAAATGTTCTGTGTTTGCTTGAGGAGCTCGGGGGTTTGTCCGGGTTGTATGTTGGATGCATTCTATCTAGGGTTGACCGCAGTTTCCTACCCATCATAAGTTCTGCTGGGCTTCTATTTGTGGTTGTGCTAGGTGTGATATGTTGAATGAGGAGCATTTTATTAATTATTAATTTGTATATTGGCTGCTTCTATTTTTTTGGATGGCCTTCTTTGTGTATTGGACCATGCTTTCCGCTCGTCCGTTCGCCGCTGGATTTGCTGGTGCGGTTAATGCATGGCGTATTTCTTGGCCTGCCAGAAATTGCTTGAATGCTAGGGTGGTAAATTGGGGCACGTTGTCCGATACTACTACATCTGGCAGGCCGTGCATGGCAAACAGTTTGCTCAGTTTTTTGATTACCGCCTCTGTTGTGGTGGATTTCATGGTGCTTACCTCCAGACAGTTGGAGTAAGCATCCACTGTGAGAAGGTATCTGTGTCCCTTGGTTGGCCCCGCGAAGTCTATGTGAATCCTAGACCACGGGCCTATAGGTATTTCCCATTCTTGGGTTGGGGCTGCGGGAGGGTTAGGTCTGGATTCATGGCATTGTTTGCATTTGGCCACCCAGGTTTTGATCTGTTTGTCCATTCCTGGCCACCATGCATAGCTTCTGGCCAGGCTTTTCATTTTGACCTGGGTGCCCCTCATGCAACATCCCCAATACCCTTTCCTGTAATGTTTCCGGAATTACCACTCTGTCCCTCCAAATTATGGAGCCCTTTTTGGTGAAGAGTTCAGTTTGTCTGTTTTGGAAGGGTCTGAATAGTTCGTCCTTGTCCCCTTCCGGCCATCCTTTTCCAACCCAGCTCAAGACTCGCGCCAGCTACTTGTCTTTATTTGTTTCTCTGGCAATGTCTGGTGCGGTCACGAGTGGGTTGGATATTGTCTCTATTTGGAGTACCTCTGTTGTGGGTGCTGGGTTGTCTTCCCGGTCAGGTAGGGGTGAGCGGCTCAGGGCGTCTGCGTGGGTGATGTCCTTGCCGGGTCAGTGTATCGGCTGGTAATTGTATGCTGCTAGGAATTTGGAAACCTTGTCATTCTTGGCGATAGAATGTTCGGTGTGGCCCTGTTTCCCGCCAAAATTCCTAGAAGCAGCTTGTGATCCTTGATGATTGTAAAAGTCCCACCGTAAAGGTATTCGTGAAATTTCTTGATGCCGGCGATGACTGCTAAAGCCTCTTTGTCGAGCTGGCTGTAGTTCTGTTCTGGCTTTGAAAGTGTCCTTGATGAGAAAGCTATGGGTGCTTCCCTCCCATCTGGTAGCTGGTGGCTGATGATGGCGCCGATCCCAAATGGTGACGCATCACAACTTACCGTTAATGGCAGGGTCTCACTGTACTGGATTAGTACAGCGTCGGATGTTAGCAGGTTCTTTGTGTTGTTGAAGGTGCTCTCCTCCCGTGCTCCCCAGATCCAGGTGCAGTGATTCCGCCAGGGTTGCCTTTTGAGGTAGGAAGACATTGTAAAAGTTTAACAGTCCTAAGAAAGCCTGTAATTCCGTTTTGTCGGTCAAGGTGCTTCCCTTATGGCTCTCAGTTTCTTTTCTGTGGGGTGGATCCCTTGTTTGTCTAGGAGGTACCCTAGAAATTCAACCCTTTCGGCCCATAGCTGGCACTTCCCTTTCTTGACTTTAAGTCCCGAGTCTCTGAATTTCTGCAGTACCTCCCTCAACCTGGCTTCTAGTTGTTTTTCATTTTTTGCGGCCACCAACACATCGTCAAAGTAGGGCACAACTCCTTCTATGCCCTGGAGGATCCTTTCAATGAGGCTTTAGAAGACCCCGGGTGCCACGCTGACTCCAAATTGGAGCCGGTTGCAGCGGAAAGCCCCTCGGTGCATTAAGATGGTTTGGGCTTCTGCTGTTGTGGTGTCGACCAGCAGCTGCTGGTAGGCTTGTGCCAGGTCGAGCTTTGCAAAAATTCAGCCTCCCCCCTGTGAGTGCAAAAAATGCTGGACTACTGGGATGGGGTATGCGCTTTGTTGGAGCGCATGGTTTAGGGTGGCCTTGTAGTCACCACAAATTCTCACAGACTTGCTTGATGGGGGTGACAATTGGGGTCTCCCACCGGGCATGATCGATCAGTTCCAGCACCCCTTGCGCGATGAGCTTATCAAACTGCTCATCGATCTTGGGCTTGAGTGCAAACGGCACTTGCCTGGGCTTAAGGCAGATTGGCACAATACTCGGGTCTATGTTAAAGGAGATAGGGGACCCCGGTACTTGCCTAGGCTGTCATTGAAGACTTCCCTGAAGTCCCTCACGAGTGCCGCTTCCCAGTCCGCCTCTCCGATGTGGTTTATGCCGGTAACTTCGATGCTCAGGGGTGCGAACCACTGTAGTCCCAATAGGCTTGGTCGATCTTGGTCGACGATTGTCAGGGGTAGTACTTCTGTGTGGCCCTTGAAGGTGACTTTAAAGTGGCCTCTGCTGACTACAGGGATTCGGTTCCCCTGATAGTCTTTGAGGGTTAGTGTTTGGTCCTCCAGTTCATGGCGGCGGATGGTGGGAACCAGGCGCTTGAGTGTGCACCAGGAGACCATTGAGAAGAAGGAGCCAGAGTCCACCTCCATGTCGCATGGCTGATCTTCTATCCCCACTGTCACATATACCTTCCTGGTGTCGCTAGTGGAGGAATGGCCAATGACAACTGTCTGGTGTGTTTCCTCTCTTTGTCTCATCTCCTGGAGTTGCCTGTTCTGACCTTCTCGGCTCCAGCGGTTCTCTGTCTGGTGATTGCGGTTTCTGGTGGGGGTGCTTTCTCACCATCGGAGGCTGTCATCTTGTCGTCGTGGGCTGTAGTGTTTTTTATTCCGGCTTGCTTTGGCGATGTGCCCCCATTTCTCGCAATGCCTGCAAATGGCATCGAGAAAGCGGCAGTCTGCTCGGGGGTGATCGCCGCCACAGCTGGCACACTGGAACCTTGACTTACGACCTCGTGGTTCCCGACGCTCCCGCGCTGATTGTAGGCGGTGGATCTCCTCTTCCTCGTCCTCGGTTTCCAAGAAGGAGTCGATGTTGCCGTGGTGTGTGGTTGTGTGGTCTGTCTCTGGTCACCTCTCGGGGGTCGACGCTGTCTCTCCGACTGCTGGTTGTGGCATGATGCTTGATTGTCACATCCAAGCCGCTGATTTCTTGGCTGCTTCAGCTGCAGCAGCCTCAGTGAGGGCATCAGCGCGAGAGATGTCCCCCTTTGCCATGATGCGGCTCTGGAGGATGGGGTCTCGGAGTCCTAGGATGATGCGGTCTCACAGGGCCTCATCCAGGTCAGCGAACTCACACAGACCGCCCAGGTCCCATAGCGCCACCATGAAGTCGCCCTGCCCCTCGCCCTCGCGTTGATCCCGCCTGTAGAAGTCGTGCCACCGGATAAGGATGGGCATGACGGGAGCATAGTGGCTTTGCAGCAGAGGCTCAAGGTCATCCCACTCCATCGCCTTGACGTCCTCCGGTTTGGCCAAGGCTTTGGCCATCTTAAATACTGTGGGCCCGCAGTGTGTGAGGAACACGGCTTGTTTCTTGTGGCCATTGGCGTCCTTGAGGTTGCTACTCTCAAGGAACATTTGGAACCTATCGGTATAGGATTCCCAGTCCTCGGTAGCAGGATTGAAGGGTGCAGGTGGCGAGTTGATGCCGGCCATGCTGCCTGTTCAGCATATTGCTTCGCCACGTGCTGGGGTCTCCTTGTTCACGATCCCATCCTCGTCGCCAGTGTTAGATCAGGGGTGGATCGGTTCGAAGGAGACGCGAGACCATCTAGTGAGTTCAGCTCTTTATTTTAGATGAGAATAGTCTGAAGAATGCGAGCCGTGGCAGTCCTTCATATAGGGCTGGCTCGCGGCTTGGCGGCCAATGGCAGCGCTTTGAATCTTCCGCGATCGGCACAGCCATTCATGGTAGATTCCTAGTGCTCCAATCACTGCCGAGCCTTTGACCAATCAAGTCGCTGTCCGTCTGGACCAATCAGTTAAGAGGATTTGGAGTATGCTAATATCATACACATACCATAGAACTGGCTCACATTTTTCATTACTTTTTAACAAAGTAATTAACAGTTTAAAATAATACAAAAAGATTTTGTCCACTTCTTGATTAGCCTCCTTTAATTCCCTACATTAAATGTCCATGACGTGTTGGAAAATGTTTATGGTTATTTTTCCTATCAAACAATGGTTACCAGCTTGGCTGGATGGATTTATAGAATTTATATAGTTATCCTCTAAGAATTAATTTTTCAAATAATAAAAACCCTTGGTCTATATAATGTAAGTAACAAGCTTCTAACAAGCTTTTGGCTGAAGAAAAAAACTACTAAGTCAAAGCTTCTTTTATTTCCCCAGTTTGATTAAAAACAAACATTTCTTTCTAACAAAAAAGAAAAAAAATATGTTTATTCCAGAATCAGAAATACAATAACTCAAGACCCATTGTGGTTTTTGTTTTTATTTTATTTAAAAAGTTAAATAAAACTTTTCAACCTTATCTTTTCACTCTTTTTAAAGCTTCCCATGGTTCTAGTTCTAATGACAGGGTGTTGCAAAGTTTTAGCATTTGCAAAAGAAAAAGTGTTGGAACAAAGATGTTATTATATTTCACAGCATTCTTTGAATATTACAGAGAAGAAATGTATAAATGTGTGTTTTCTTTTATGAGTGCTATAATTGAAAAAGGGTGAGAAAAAGGCAAGAGCAACAGCTGTATTTTCTGCTTTGTTATGCAACTCTGGAGTCTGGAATTCAGGGCCATTCATAAGGCCCATTCACTCAATACAGAGATTGGACTATACCTTTCTGTAACTGCTTGGAATACATTTTTACTCCTATAAAGAGAAAGCTTACATGTGTAAGTTTTATGTATAAAAACATTTGAAGATATCCAAATTAGTGTGGGCATTACAAAAGGGTAATATTAATCTTAGCAACTTTAAGATGTTTGGACTTCAACTCTCAGAATTTTCCAGCCACCTATGCTGGCTGTGGAATTCTGGGAATTGAAGTCCATGCATTTTAAAGATGGCAAGGTTCAGAAGCACTGACTGAGTGTAGAGTGTACTACACTGTAGAGTGACTGAGAATAGGCAGGGAGAATAGGCAGATACTGATTTCAAATATAACTCATCAAACTCATAATTTTAAATCAGAGATAGCCATCTTCCATCTGAATGCATCTATTTTGTTTGGTCCACACACTTTTATAGGTTGAAATGATTTTCTATTTTTATAATGTAATGTATGAGTTTAATTACACTATGTCTTTCCATAAAAGACACAAAAGCTCTGGTTATTTTTCATTTTTATCTCAGTTTCAATTAACCAAATAGAAGTAAATAATAATAATGAGATTTGGCAATTTCACACAGGATTGGGCAGTGGACAGGAGAGAGAGAGACTGAAGGAGATGTAAAACTACCCTCTGGATTTGAAGGAAAAAAGCCAGTTCCTGTCTCACCTAAAAATGCCTGAATTATAGAAGCTTCTCCAAATTGGACTCTGAATAATTTTGCCAAAATTGCTGGAAGAAAAGGAATTTGTACAAGTATACTGGAGGAAGTATACCAGTTCTGGCAAGTAGGACACAGCTGATACGCCTCTGCTGCCATGAAAAATAGGATATTTTTTCCAGGGCAAGTTATGGAGATAGAGAGAAGAGAAATTAGGCATTCTTCTTATCAGAATTCCCTTTCCCCCTGCTTTCTCACAATTATCCCTTTACTTAAGTGAGCTTTTTTAAAATAGCCTTTATGGATATTAATGGTGACTGCTCAGTCTTTACAGGGAAAAGATCAGCCATGAAAATGTTATCCTGGAGAGAAAAGATGCAAATGAACTAAACTTAGCAATGCATTCAAGTTAGCAACCATTACAGAAAAATAAGGGCCCTGTTCCACAAATCCATGCTGTTCTTTCTGTTGCTTATTCTCAGGTTTGTATTAGGCACTTTGGGGCATGATCACGCTTCACAGAGATCATACTGCCTCTTAACTTCTGGAAACTGAGATATGGAATGATGAATTTAAGCTGTCTGGTGCTGCTCTCTTCAATCCTGCTCAAACATACCTTCTGTCATTGGTGACAAATTCCAGCACAATCTTGATCCTATGCAATGAAGCTCATAAATATTCTGTTTAAAGCCATTCCTAAAGCTGGGCATTCATGATATGCAGCATTTACAAACTTAAAAGGGTTTACCTACTTTTAAAAACTTTCTAGAGGCTTGAATGAGCAGACTTTTAATCAGTGACTATGGTTCCTGAAAGAGAAGGTAAAAAAATTCTATACTGTCTCAGATTAATTCTTTCTCGTATTATATCTCTTCTGTATGTTTTATTTTAAATGTCATTTTATGACTTGCTATGTTTTTGGCAGTATTTAGTGTCTCTAACTTAGAACTGTTGTTAAATGAACAGTTGGAAGTAAAGGACTACTGGAATTTGCCCTGCCCATGTTGGGGGGCATGTGTTTTTCTTCTTGGTAGTTCCTTGATTAGGCTATTGTTTTTTCTTTGTTTGTCTGGTGTTATTTTTTCTGCTTATCAGTATGTTAATATCACATGAACAGACGCAACCATAGTTTCAACTTGGAAATTGTGAGAATCCTAGACAAGCTAAATGCAAAAATGCTAGGGAATTCCTGGAAGCTTCCTGCTGGAGAGGATATGTACTAGTTTTTTTGTTTCCTTCTTAGCTTTTTTATTATCTTTTGAATGGTGGGTAAATTTAATTGATCTCTATATGTATATTGATGTCCGATTTGTCTGAATCCCAAGCTTCCAAGAATTCCCTAGCATTTTTGCATTTAGCTTGTCTAAGATTCTCACAATTTCCATGCTGAAACTATGGTTGCGTCTGTTCATGTGATATTTAAAAAACGTCTTTATGTCTTCTAACTGCTAGTTGGTATTTATGGAGGTGCTGTAATAGACTTCTGCCTGTTGAACCTGCATATTAGTCATTTTTGTGAGACTGCCATAGTTTCTAAATGCTGCATTATAGTTTTTGCTATGAGTCTTGAGAGTGGTGATCCCACAAAGTTCCTCTGATTTGTTGATATATTTGTCCATTAACTTGAAAGTAGGTAGCAAAGCAGGGGTTGTTGAGGTCTATAATTCTGGATATTTCAATCTTAGTGTATTTTGTTAGATCAGTTGTACTCAGAGGTGGTATTTAGCAGGTTCTGACCAGTTCTGGAGAACCGGTAGTGGAAATTTTGAGTAGTTCAGAGAACCAGCAAATGGAGACCTCTGACTGGAGATTTTTCAGTATCCTTCCCCTGCCAGCCCACAGAACCGGTAGTAAAAAAAAAAGAATGCCACCACTGGATGTACTGCCATGAATTCTTCCATTAGTTTTGAGTCTATAAATGTAAAGAGTGTTGTGACATCAAACAAAACAATAATTTCATCTTCTGTTTTTAGATATTTGATTTTCTGGAGGCATTGTAGTGGGGAGCTTGCCTCGTCTCCGTTCCTTGCACCCATGCGCAGAACATAACAGAGCTGATGGAATATTTGCTCTCTTTTGTGAGATGTTCAAACTTTTTAATAACTTCTTTGGCTGTACTGTATATTATGTTCCCTGGTAATGATATAATCATATAAATTCACCAGAAACCAGAAGATAGAAAGTTCTGCTCCTGGCTTAGACACAAAAGCTATCTGGGTGACTGGGCCAATCACTCACTCACTCTCATTTTAGTCTACTTCACAGGGTTGTTGTTATGGGGGAAAAAGGAGGAGGAAGGTGTTGTGTATGCAATAAAGATTAATAAAGTGTGAGTTTGGAGTAAGTGCAGGGTTCTGGCCCTGCACTTCTGATTGGCTGTTAAGCGGCCGGACCGGATTGGCCCATTCCGGGGAATCCGACTGGCCCTTAACAGAGAGTTTCTATTGGTTATAAGAGCTAGTATTCCTAGCTCGTTATTGGTTAAAAGTTACAAGGTTTGCCTATATAAGGCAGGGTTTAACTACTGTTAAAACAAGGAAGTCACAATATAAATAAAGAGCTGAAGTTCACCGTTCAGAGGCTTGTCTCCATTCTTTCTCACCCATGCTCAAAACATAACACTGGCGACGAGGATGGGATATGGAGATATCTGAACCAACGAAACTTCGAAGAACACCGAGCACGTGACAGACGACACCAACAACAGAACCATGTCTGGCGGCATCGTACCACCCGCACCGTTCAATCCAACACAAGAAGACTGGGAGTCTTACATGGATCGTTTCCAAATGTTCCTAGAGACGAACAACTAAAAGGACGCCACAGCCGGGAAGAAGTGGGCGGTGTTCCTAACGCATTGCGGTCCAACCGTATTTAAGATGGCTAAAGCACTAGCCAAACCCCGAGAAATGAAGGCCATGGATTGGGACGACCTCGAACCTATCCTGCGAGACCACTACGCCCCGACCGTGTCTACGCTCGTGAGACACCACGAGTTTTATCAGAGAAGCCAACAAAAGGGAGAAAGCATGGCCGACTTCATAGCAGACCTCCGGAATTTGGGAGGCCTCTGCGGATTCACCAATTTAGAAGAAGCACTAAGAGATCGCATAGTTCTGGGACTAGATGCACCAGGCATCCAAAGCAAGCTGATGGTGAAAGGCAACATCAGCCTTGCCAACGCCATCGCCAATGCTATGGCAGCAGAAGCAACCAGGAAGTCAGCTGCACAACTACGCCAAAACAGCGCTCCGGTACCACCGCCGGCATGCGAAATCTCACCTAGTTCAGAAGGGCAGCTTGCGACAATGCACCACGAGGATCTCTCTTCATCGTCAGACAGCGACGAAGAAGGGGTCCATCGACTGCGGTCCGACCAGGACCCTCACCCGAAGCCTTTATGCCCTTGCGCTGGCTGTGGAGCCAACCATGCCAGGTCCGAATGCAAATTCCACGATGTACTCTGCCATGAGTGCGGGAAATGAGGCCATATCGGACGAGTCTGCCGCAGCTTGCCAGGACCCAGCCAGGCCTCAAAAGGGGCTAATTATCACCAATCAACAGGAAACTGTCCTGCACGGCGAGAACCAGTAAACCACTCCTACAGAAATCGAGCTTTGCAGAGAGAAGAGGCTCACCATACTATCACTATCGGTCACGTCTCAAACTTGGACACTAAGAAAATCCGAGTCACGGTAGCCATCGAGAACCAGCCTTGCCACATGGAGTTCGACTCGGGATCGTCCCTCTCGATGGTGTCTTGGAAGACACTCAAGCAACTCATCCCCACAATTCAATGCCAAGATCTCCGTTTCCAACGCCTCATCCTCAAGGACTACCAAGGGAATCAAATCCCCGTTGTCGGTTCCTGCCGAGTCTGAGTCTCCTTCAAAAACCACACAGCGTTCTTACCTTTAACGGTCATCGATAGAGATAGGCCTAGCCTACTAGGCCTCCAATGGTTCGCACCACTCAGCATTGAAGTGGCCGGAGTAAACCGAGTCAGTGGTTGTGACTGGGAGGAAGACCTTATCTATGAGTTCAGGGACGTCTTCACGGACAGCTTAGGCGAGTACAAGGGGACCCCAATTTCATTCAGCCTAGATCCAAAAATAGCTCCCATTCGCCTAAAATCCCGTCGAGTTCCGTTTGCCTTAAAATCTAAAATCAACGAACAACTTGACAAACTGATAGCTCAGGGGGTGTTAGAGCCCATCGATCACTCCCCTTGGGAAACCCCTATTGTAACACCCATTAAGCCAGACGGGTCAATCCGAATTTGTGGCGACTACCGGGCCACTTTGAACCACGCCCTGCAGCAGAACGCGTATCGAGTTCTGGTGGTGCAGCATCTCCTTCATTCCCTGGGGGGCAGGAAAGTTTTCGCTAAATTAGATTTAGCTCAGGCATATCAGCAATTACCAGTAGATGAAAAAACGGCACAGGCCCAAACTATTGTGACGCACCGAGGTGCCTTTAAATGTAACTGGCTGCAATTCAGAGTTAATGTAGCCCCGGGGATTTTTCAGAGCCTTATGGAAAGGTTATTGCAAGGAATTAAGGGTGTGGTCCCCTATTTTGATGATGTATTAATTGCAGCCCCAACCAAAAAAATCTTACAGGACCGGTTAAAATTAGTCCTAAAAAAATTTCAAGAGGCCGGTCTTAAGGTTAAAAAAAAACAAATGTAAATTGTGTACTGACAGCGTTGAGTTTTTAGGGTACCTGATTGATAGCCAGGGCATTCACCCTACCAAAAGTAAATTAAAAGCGATCAAAAACACTCCCAGGCCACAAAACAAGGCCGATCTCCAGGCGTTCCTAGGCCTTATCAATTTTTATAATGTATTTTTACCGCACAAAGCAACTGTCGCTGAACCGCTACACCAGTTGATAGATAAAAAAGCAAATTGGCTATGGGGTTACCGTGAAGAACAGGCATTCCGAAATGTTAAAATACTGCTCACTTCTGACTCTGTACTCATGCAGTATAACGAGACTTTGCCGTTAGTTATAACCTGTGATGCATCGCCTTTCGGGGTGGGCGCCATTTTGAGCCACATACTGCCTGATGGGAACGAAGCCCCTGTTGCATAGTTTTCAAAGACTCTTTCAAAAATGGAGCGGAACTATGGACAAATTGATAAAGAAGCCCTCGCAATTGTCTCAGCTGTGAAAAGATTCCACGAATACATGTATGGCTGGGCTTTTACTATTGTGACTGACCACAAACTATTATTGGGGATAATAGCCAGAGATAAGCCGACTCCCTACATATTATCCCCTAGGATGACCCGATGGTCAGAATTCTTAGCTGCTTATAACTATCAGCTGCAATACCGCCCGGGGAAAGCCATTCCCCATGCTGACGCATTGAGCCGAGCACTGCTTCCAGAGACTCTTGACGATCCTGCACCAACGGTACCACGTTGCAAATTGAGGCACTCAACTCGCCGCCACTAACCGCCCAAGATATCGCGAGAGAAACCAAATGCGACCACACCCTAGCATGAGTTCTGGGCTGCGTACAACGCGGATGGCCATTGGACCAGTTATCAGATGACTTCACACCGTTCAAGACTCGACAAACCGAGCTCTTCTCCCAGAAAGGCTGTGTCATCTGGGGCAATAGAGTCGTTATCCCAGAATGACTCCAGAAAGCGCTGCTGAGAACCTTGCACGATGGCCACCCCAGCATCGTGCGAATGAAAGCCCTTGCACGAAGCTACGCATGGTGGCCGGGCATTGACAAGCAAATCGAACAGTGGGTTAAAGCTTGTCCCAAATGCCAAGAAGTCAGCAACGCCCCACCAAAAGCCATGCCTACTGAATGGGAGACACCACGTGGACCCTGGTCCCGAATTCACCTGGACTTCGTGGGGCCAACCAAAGGCCGCACTTTCCTGCTTACCATCTACGCCTACTCGAATTGACTCGAAATCCATTGCATGATGACTACGACCTCCGAGGAGGTTATCAAAATCCTAAACAGACTCTTTACAACCCACGGATTACCAGACGTCCTGGTATCTGATAACGGCCCTCAATTTACCGCATCAGCGTTCGAGCAGTACCTCGCTGACCGCGGCATCCGCCATGCGTTCACCTTCTCTGCGCACCCTGCGACCAATGGCAAAGCAGAACGCATGGTCCAATTTGTAAAGAAAACCTTGCAAAAGGTAAACTACGATAACATTGACAACAAGGTCAATCAAATCCTCTTTTTGCAACACATCACCCCACATAGCGTCACCAACAAAACTCCTGCCGAACTGCTAATGGGATGAAAGCTCCGCTCCCACCTTGACCAGTTGCACCCAGCTTACGAACCGGAAAAACCACTAGGATCCAGCGGCCGCTCTCGTACCTTCCAGGTAGGAGACCTGGTTTATGCTAAAAACCTATCGGGTGACCCGTTGTGGGTGGAAGCGACAGTAGTATGTGTAACCGGCCCCAGATCCTACCTGGTACAATGCCTTGACGATAAACTTTGGAAACAGCATATCGATCAATTACGATCGCGGTTTCCAGCGGCCAGTCCGCAACTCCCCTATGACCAAACTGAAGGGGGGGGAGGTACGGAAGAAGAAGTCCTAGGAAACCCGTTCAAAGGAAACAACGGTTTGATAGAAACTCAGGAAGCGGAGCCGGAGGGAGAAACGGTTGTACCTCAGGGAATTGCAGAGAATGTGGGCAACGACGTAGAAGTGAACTCTGAACCAGAAACAGCCCCCTTGCCAAACAACGATCTACCTCAGCGTGATTGCAGCCAGCCGATACAACGGAAATCAAAGAGACTAATAAGACAACTAATAAGACTAATAAGACAACCTAAGGGACTATGTAACTGCGCCCTGCAAATAAGAAGCTAGGGGGAAGGGGTGTTGTGTTTGCAATATGATTAATAAAGTGTGAGTTTGGAGTAAGTGCAGGGTTCTGGCCCTACACTTCTGATTGGCTTTTAAGCGGCCGGACCGGATTGGCCCATTCCGGGGAATCCGTTTGGCCCTTAACAGAGAGTTTCTATTGGTTATAAGAGCTAGTATTCCTAGCTCGTTATTGGTTAAAAGTTACAAGGTTTGCCTATATAAGGCAGGGTTTAACTACTGTTAAAACGAGGAAGTCACAATGTAAATAAAGAGCTGAAGTTCACCGTTCAGAGGCTTGTCTCCATTCTTTCTCGCCCATGCTCAAAACATAACAGAAGGAGTATTAAGTATGTTCACTGCCTTTGTTGTTTATAAAGAGTAAGAAAGGTGGGATACAAATAGATAAATAGATAGATAGATAGATAGATAGATAGATAGATAGATAGAGCGTGCCAGGCTTGTATATTTATGGGCATCTATAGAAGAATGAGATAAAAACATAAATACCACTGGTATTTATGTTTTTATTAAACAAATTTACTAGCCACTGTTCTTTTTGGTGATTTGATCTTTCTTGGTTAGTACAGTTTATTTTATGTACTGTCTTCTAAATAATCTCCAAATGGCAACATTACTGAAGTAATGCATGTAAACACCTCAAATACCTTCAAAACCAATATAGCTCCTCTGCTCAATCTGATTATAAACAATCAGCCTTGATCCACTCATAGACTCATCCACTCATTATTTTGCTTTTACAGCCTTTTTTTCAGGTATCTGTTTTTTCCCCTACTGCTATAATGTATCTACAGCTCTATTAATATTACAAATAAATGGTTGATTCATACATGCACATGAAATATCTTGTGACTCATATTAAGTGTGGGAAGTTTCTCCATAGAAAAGTGTAACACCATAAGGACTGTCAGAAAATATCACCTGAAGTCTCGGCCACTTGTTCAGTAATGTCATACATTTTTACTCAGTCAACATGCATATTGAGATAATTTTAAAAATACATAGTATTTGCAAAGTACAGTATTAAGGTCTATGAATAAATTGCATATAAAAGGAAAGGCAACTTCATGGATAAATAGGATTAAGCAATATTAACTGAACAGGTGTGGACTGGATCCTACATTATGCCAAACCTATTCTGATTTGTTGTGTTTGGCTTGGCATTAATTGTGAATCCAAGTATTATGGCACAGTCCATGCATTATATGAATCTGTTATATTGGCTTGTTCTGGAAACCTTGATTAAAATTTGCCAATTTAGTATTCATGAGAATAAGGCAGCCAAGGATTAACACTAACCTAATTTCAATTGTTTTGGAAAGAAGGGAAGGTTTTATTTACTTTTATAACTATTTCAGTTGAAACACTGCAGCTGGGGGAAAGGGATAAGTCACTAATGATTCTGTTATCCTATTCTTATACACTGCATCCTTCCCTTGAGTTTGGTGGTTGATCAGTTAAGGTTGATGGTGTTGATGATTTCACTTACTCACAGAAATAAAATTATAGAACCTCCCATTTGCTATGTAGAAGATTATTTATTTATTTGATTTGTCAATCGCTTACAAGATAATAGGTATAAGTATATACATAGTTATGAATACATGAAATGGGTACATATAAGAAAAATAAAAGAAACAATAGGACAGGGACGGTAGACACGTTGGTGCGCTTATGCACGCCCCCTACAGATCTCTTAGGAAAGGGGTGAGGTCAATAGTAGACAGTCTAAGGTTAAAGTTTTGGGGGTTTGGGGATGAAACCACAGAGTCAGGTAGAGTATTCCAGACATTGACCACTCTGTTGCTGAAGTCGTATTTCCTGCAATCAAATTTGATGTGGTTAACCTTGAGTTTGTATCTATTGTGTGCTCTTGTGTTATTATGGTTGAAGCTGAAGTATTCACTGACAGGTAAGTCATTGCAATGTATGATTTTATATACCATACTTAGATCGGACTGAAGACGGTGTAATTCAAGGTTTTCTAGGTCTAGAATTTCAAGTCTGGTGGCCTAAGGTATTCTACAATGAGTAGAGGAGTGGAGAACTCTTCTTGTGAAATATTTCTGGACTTTCTCAACTGTGTTAATATCAGATACATAATGTGGGTTCCAGACTGATGAGCTGTATTTGAGTATTGATCTGGCAAATATTTTGTATGCCCTAGTTAGTAGTGTGATATTACTAGAGAAAAAGCTACGTAAGATTAGGTTAACAACTCTTAATGCCTTTTTGGCTATGTAGTTACAGTGGGCTCTAGCACTTAGATCATTAGAGATGAGTATTCCAAGGTCCTTTACAGAGCTTGGATCATCAACAAGGTCTTGACTATTCAGCTTGTATTTTATTTTGATTTTTTTTGCCAATATGTAAGACAGAGCATTTATTTGTTGAGATTTGAAGTTGCCATTTGATTGACCATTCTGATACATAGTCAAGATCTTTTTGAAGGGTAGCAGTATTGTCTGTGGTATTGAACAGCTTTACATCATCAGTGAAAAGAACGCAGTTGCTCTTAATGTGATCACAGAGGTCATTTATGTAGAGTATGAAGTTGGTCCTACAACACTGCCTTGGGAGACACCACTATTGATAGGTACAGATTTTGATAGGACACTCCCAATTTTGACCATTTGTTGTCTGTTTGATAGGAATGCTTCTATCCAGTTATGCAGTTGTCCAGAGATACCATAAGATTTTAGTTTTAGGAGTAGTTTGTTGTGTACCACTGAATCAAAAGCTTTACAGAAGTCTATGTAGATTGCGTCTATTGCTTTGCCCTGATCGAGTTGTATAGTCCATATGTTTTTGCAGTGTAAGAGTTGTAGATTATAGGATAGATTTTAAGATTATAATTATTTTAATTATAATTATATATATAATTATTTTAAGATAGTTTTTAAGATTATAGATTAGTTGGATTTTTGTTGGGGGAGACTGAAAAATTAGTTGTTATACAGTATATAGTATGTATACTTTTATAACTTAGTTTCAGTTGATTGAAGTATTTGTAATGAGAAGGAGGAAAATACATGCAACTGAATTTTTCTAAGTTTCATATATTGTTATTGTTTGGAAGATGGTAGTTTTGATATTTTAAGGTTACTGAAATCAATAGTATTTTTGTTTGAAATTTCTGATTTCGTTCTTAAAATAAATGTGAGGATTTTATTATATATTTGGTATCCTTTGGACATTACTTTGGTTCTGTTATTTTTGTTATATTACTCTGCTTTAGAATATTGGTTGTTAATATTATAGATATTGTTCTTATTATTAGTTCTTTGATGCTTCCCTTTAGAGGAAAAAACTAACTGTATTGTCTATGTATAATAGTAAAATGGTTAATAAATAAATTTAGACACAGCTTTAAAACTCTGAATTTTATAATCAACCTGTAGAGCAATAATATGAAATCACATAACCTCTACAAAATGATAGAATATTAACTATATTCATTGGAAAGATATTTCAGTTCTTCTAGTTTTACCTTATAAGTATATGGATATGTTTTATAAACAGAATGAAATGATTTACCTGTGAGAGGAGGGAGTGTCATTCAGCATAATTAACATTTGCTTTGGCCTCAAGAATTATGAATGTCTAGCTTCCCTTATTTAGGGATTTATATATGTCATTATGGAATAAAAAAAGAGTTACAGAAGGGGAATAAAAACAAGATATTCTAACTTATTTTTATCACAGATTCGAAAACCATGAATACCATCGCAGTATTCAGATTAATGTATCATATTTGGTTATAATAATATAATTACATGGGTTGCCAACCTTTTGGACCTCAGGGACCACCAAACTCATAATTTTAAATCCCAGGGACCACTAAGATGAATTTTGACTGATGGTGGCTTACTGATGTGGGTGGGAGAGAGAGAGAGAGAGATCTGATCTAACCCCCCCTCTCTCTCACGCACACACATGCACACACACAAATACAAAGAGGCAAGGGTGGGATTAAAATTTCTTAACAACTGCTTCTGTGGGCATGGCCTAATTAGTGAGTGTGACTTGGTGGTCATATGACTGGCTGGGCATGGCTTGTATGTAAATATTATAAATATTTATATAAATATTGAATTGTTTATAAAAAGAGAGAAACTTTTATCCAAAATCAAGCAAAGCAGGCAAGCAGATAGAGTTGATCACAGAATCACAGATTCATTCAGAGATCTGTGAGATCGGCTACCTGAGCCTGTCACAATAAGATTTGCTTGCAAGCAAATCCATAAAATTTGCTAGTAAGGAAACTCACAAAATTAACTCACAACACACCATATATGTAAATATTGAATTTTTTTTATATAAAAAAAGAGCAACTTTTACCCAAAATCAAGCAAAGCAGGCAGGCAGATTGAGTTGCTCACAGAATCACAGATTCACTTAGAGATCTGTGTTTCTGCCATCAGCTAGCTGAATCTGCACTGCTTCAGTCCTAAGGAAGGTTCGGCTCTGCTTAAAACCAGAGCTGAAAATCTAAAGATTAGCTAGAAAGCAAGAAATCCAATGATTTCCTGCTTTCTAGCTAATATAAATCTCCCGGCAAAGCAGAACAGCTGATGGTCAGAAAAAGCAAAAATAGCAACTTAACAGGCAAGTTTGCCAGTAAGGAATGAGTGGACAGGGAGGGAGAGCCATGTGGGCTGCACAGCCTTGTGTTCCTGCGCAGCCTGGATTAATTGCTTTGGGGGTGCTCTGGGGGTGACATTTCTCTGTGGACCACCAACAATTTTTCACAGACCACCAGTGGGTTATGGCCCACCGGTTGGCGACTGCAGATATAAAGTAACATAATATTATACACACACACAATATATGTGTGTGTGCATATATTATAATAAATTTATATTATTTTCCTATGACTTTATATATGAAATAAGAAGAAAGTCTTTCTAGCAATCCATGACCTTTAAATTCGCACTTGACAGGAGGTATCAAGTGTACAACTGTTGCAACAGATAAAAGTGTACTTCACATTTTGGATTTAACAGCACAATTTCCAAACAATATCTTGATCATAAGTTATTACTTATGTTAATTAATGAGATATTCCATGTTTGGAAGCAAGTCACCTCTAAATATTGAATGTTGGAAAAATTGCAGGACTTTTGCCTTCATGGTGTCAGAAAAGAAAAATTAAAATTAACCAGACTTTTACCACCAGTACTTGCAGTTCGGCATCAATATTCATCCTTATTTATTAAAATAGATTCTGTTAAGTAATTATGTTTAGTTAGTATCAGTTATTTTGGCTAGTTTTGAAACTGATTGATTGATGTTGAGCCTACCATAAATCTTTATTCTGCCTACCACGATAAAGCTTTCCCAAATCCTTCTTGCTCATGCTATTGACAGATCATTTTTCAACATCATCTAACTCTGTTCACTGTGGAAGAAGAAGTCTTACTTACTTGTCCAAGGGCACTAAAAGAATGCAGGCATTTAAGAACTGAAACAAAAATCTTTTGGTTTATAAATAAACTAAATCATGAATTGTGTCCAGTAGAACATTTGTTTGCAGTTACAATGAAGTATTATAATACTGACTTGGGTGACATGATCTTCTTCTAGTAATTCTTGGATAATATGAAATCTATAAAAATGCTTTGGGCAAGTTTTGACATAGAAAGCAAATATAACATGTTTTTGAGATATTTTATAAGATGGTTCAATTATAGTTATAATTGTGTTAGTGATTAGTGATCACAAGGCCAAAATAAAAGAAGAGTGATCAAGCTTGATATGATAGATTGTGAGAGTAATCTGGAAGGACAGGAGGAAGAGCCACAATTAGGACAACAGTCTGACAAAAGAAGTTTGAGTCGTAGCAGAAATATAATTTGAGAAAACATTTCAGGCTTGATTTGCCTGGTGTCAGCTGGTGCTCCATTCAAAATCCAAGAAAGAAATACTTAGACTCCTTTAATCAGAGAAAAGATATCTTTTACTGGAAATCAAGTGGTAGCAACAAAAGAATTCTGAATCTGAGAAAATGGGCGCGTAAATCACATATACAAAGTAATATACAGAGTAATGGCAACGTTCCCACCCTCAATAGTTCAATTGGCTCATCCAACTAAAAGTTGTGTATATCATCATGTGGGCATCTCCAGGTGGTGATGAGGCTTCTGTCCGTTGACCTTGACATAGTTTGATAAAGGGTTGCAGCTGCACATAGCATAGGATAGAAACCTAAGCAAGAATGTACACCCCCCCCCCAGTTTATACAGTTCTGGTTTGTAACACCTCCAGCTCACTTCCCATAACCATCCCCCCCTCCCCCGTTACTTATGACAGCTGAAAGATGCAAAGCAAAGGGAGAAAATCTTGAAGGCTGACACCTGGTCTTCATGAGATAAAGTGAGGGAAGGGAGGAGCACATCCAAGATTGTCTTCTTGTAACCATCTAATAAAAGGAGTATTGGCATTTATAACTTTGGTTTGCTAGTCTTGTCTACCTCCAAGGGATGACATCAGCCTTGCAAGTCTGAATATGCCTTTATCTATAAACGAACCAGGAAGGATCAAGCTGGAGGCATTTTCTCAAATTACAGTTGTTTCTCAGATTCAGATTTCTTTTGTTGACCATTGTCTTTGTTTTCAGCTCTTTCCTGTTCTTCAAGGTTACTTTTTCAGCCTATTATACCGTGCTAGATTGGACTAAATTAATTAATAATTTATGAGACTTGTATGCTGTCCAACTCTCAACAACTCTTTGTTACTAATAGTTCCAGTATTATTTAGAAACATTAATGTGAATCCAATTTATTTTTATGTTGGAAAAGGAAAACTGCTAGAAAACTGCTAGATAAATAAGTCTCATTAACCTTTCCTATTTATTTCATTTGATTTCATGATTATTGTACTTGATGAACCTTTTTCAAATGTCAAGTGTCATTGTTTGCATCCAATACTTTTAATAACAGAAGATATTTTTTGGTGAACTCATGAGATCTCAAGTATAAGGGCAAAATGATTTTCTGAACTTGCCCTGTTTCTTAGAACCTAGAGCTGCAATATGTGTTTCTTCAATTTCAGACATTGTCAACTGCATCAGCAAAGTCTGAAGATATTTCCACTTTTTGTAACTGGTTGGAGACTGCACAAATTTTGAATGAACCTGAAATGGGTTTTACATGGAGTAAACCCTACAGATCTTTCTTGGCATGAAACTGAAGTTACAACACAAGGTTGCTCCAGATGATATGCAATGCATTTGCCAGAACAATCAGAGTAGAGGGATTCCCCACCACCCCATGTGATATTCTTTATCTATACTTTGGTGTACCTATTGGAAATAATATAAACTGTAATACCTGTAACCATTACTGGGCTTAGTGGACAAATAATCTTGACAAAATAATTTCTTATATTCCTACATAGCCTATTATCACTGCAATATTTATTTTTATGTAATGAATATAGCAACTAAGATTTTAACCTACTAAAGATTGGAAGAACTGAATTATCTCAATTGAAGCAACATGGGAAGGATACATTACATATTTCAAAAGCATGAAAGCAAGGAATTCCTTATGCCTACCCACTACCCCATCAGATGAGGAATTTCTGATTTTCTCCTTTCCAAACAATTTATTTGAATGTTTGATGGCTCAACATATGAGTCAGAAACTATTCTGCTTGCTTTGCATTTATGTTCTTATGATCTCTCTCTCTCTTCAATCAATTTTAGGGAAGTCACCCACTTATGAGATCTGTAGTCCTTTGTTCTCTCTACAGCTGCAATGGCACTCAGTTTGAAAGTTTCATTTCCATCTTTGCAATTTTATAAAAGGCAAAGCAGCTGTTGGAAGAAGATTATAATTTAGTGACAGTTTCTTAGGAGAAAAAAAGGCAAGAAAAAAGCAACACTGTAAAATTACATCAATTCTGATTTTTTTTGTTTACCAGTGAAGAAGCTGGCGTTTAGCAGAACTATTTTGACTCCATCTCCCTATTTTAAGATAATGCTGCAAAAAATTACCCCGTGCCAAAGGAACTAACAAATATAAATTTTAAAAAAAGAAAGGAGAGAAGAGAGTAATACAAATTCCATTGTTGGTTATGCTTTTTCAATGAATAGATATTGTTTTCATGCAAAACCTTAATGTATTGTTTCTCCATTTTCATAGTCAGCAGTTAATTTCTATTCCCCCCAGATGCTGCTCCCACTCAAACTGTTCAAAGGTTTCTGTCAACACTTTGAAAATTTATAGTCATAATTTAACCTGGATAGCATTACTAGCACAGCCACAGTCCAGAGTGGTGCCATAAAGATGCCCCTTCATGAGGAATAGTTGATAATACAAACATATCAAATATTATGTATGTGGTTACATGTCAGGAAATAGAATAGAATAGAATAACAAAGTTGGAAGGGACCTTGGAGGTATTCTAGTCCAACCCCCTGCTTAGGCAGGAAACTCTATACCATTTCAGACAAATAGTTTTCCAATCTCATCTTCAAAACTTCCAATGTTGGAGCATTTACAACTTGGAGGCAAGTTATCAGGAAATTTGCTTCTCTCTCTGGGTGCTTGGGAGAATAGCTTGACACCCTCTTCTTTGTGGAAGTCCCTGAGATATTGGAACATTGCTATCATGTCACCCCTACTTCTTCTTTTCATCAAACTAGACATAACCAATTCCAGCAACCATTCTTTATATGATTTAGCCTCCCCTAATCATCTTTTCTCTTCTCTGCATTTTTTCTAGAGTCTCAACATCTATTTTACATCATAGCACCCAAAACTGGATGCAATATTCCAAGTGTGACCTTACACTAGGCATTATAAAGTGGTATTAACACTTTATGTGATCTTGATTCTATCCCTCTGTTTATGCAGAACTGTGTTGGCTTTTTTGGCAGCTGCTGCACACTGCTGGCTCATATTTAAATGATTGTCCACTAGGACTCCAAGATTCCTGTCACAGTTACTGCTATTGAGTGAGGTACCACATATACTGTACCTGTGCATTTTGTTTTTCTTGCCTAAGTGTCGAATCTTACCTTTTTCACCATTGAATTTCATTTTGTTAGATAGCACCCAATGTTCACATTTGTCAAGATTCTTCTGTATCTTAAGCCTATCTTCTGGAGTCTTTGCTATTCCTGCTAACTTGATGTTATTTGCAAATTTGATGAGTTCCCTGTCTATCTCCTTATCCAAATCATTGATGAAGATGTTGAAGAGTACTGGGCCTAAAAGAGAACCTTAGGATACCACACTGCATACTTCCCCCCATGGACATGCAGTTCCATTGAAGACTACATATTGAGTGCGCTTGGTCAGGCAGGTATGAAACCATCTGGTGGTGATGCTGTCTAACCCACATTTTTCTATCTTATCAAGTAGTAGGTTATGGTTTACTTTATCAAGTGACTTGATGAAGCCCAAGTAAATTATATTGACAGCATTCCTCTGGTCCACTAATTTTGTCAGTTTGTCAAAGAATGCAATAAGATTTGTCTGGCTTGATCATGTTGGCTTTTGGTTGTCACTTTATTTCCTTCTGGGTGTTTGCTGATTCACTGCTTGATTATCTTTTCTAGCATCTCCCTTTCTATTGTGGTCAGGCTGATAAGATCTGTAGTTTCCTGGAACTGTTTCTTCCCCTTTTTTGAAGATGTCCAGGCTCTTATAGTTGTGTGATCTTTGTTAGGAATGTAAGTCACCGAACAGTTGGGTAGGAAAATATATAAACCAGGATGGACATTTTAATACTATCTCTTTAAGGGAATGCTAAAATGGTAATTCGGTGTGGTTCCTCAAACAGCCATAAGATGGAGCCAGAAACCTGGGTTGTTTTAGTTCCTGTTTTGTTGTTGTCCTTTTCTAGAGAGTGTTGCCCTTCCTGCATTGACTGTTGCTGATCATCGTTAGTCTTGATTTGATGTAAGTCTGTTACTGAATTGTTTTTGATACTGGACTTTGTCATTGGATTATCCCTGGACTGAAAACTGACTGCTTTAACTGTGAATGACTTGGATTGTTTGTTGAACTTTGCTTATTTGTTTTACTGGAAATAAAAACCTACATTTTACTATACAGTGTGGCTGTGTGCTGTGTGTGTGTTATTCTTCACCACTCTCATTATGTCTCCCTGTGTGCGCTCATTCTCCTAATGGGGAATTACCTCAACACTCTTACTTAAATACAGAAAAGCAAGTTTAAAAATTAGAATGGTTAGCCAATTTACAGGTTGATGTCCAGTTGAGCAAGTGAGCCCCTAGTTCTTAATCTTTTGAAGAAGTTTAGGAATCTTTATAGAAAGGTAAGCCTGTTCATAAATTTATTATCTTTCACCCAGTGAAAGAAAGGTATTGTTGATTACTCAGTGACACTTTTTTATTACAGTAGTACTAGGTTATCTTGTCTGTGTATGTTATAGCAAAATAATAATAGTAGTAGTAGTTTGTGAGAATTGTGAGAATATTAGAGTAAAAATTGCTGTATTACTCAGGATATAGCTGATACCTAAGCAACACTGAAAATTCTTCTTTTCTAAAGACAATGATTTCCTTTGAAATACTGCCTTAATATGAACAAGAAGTGCTTTTTCTGCTGTTCTCTGATCACTACTCCTTGTCTCATATTGACAGAACAGTAACTAAATGAACTACAAACTTGCTTTTCTGTGCTGCTTGATATGAAAATCACAAACTCTAGCTCAGTGGTGACTAACCTTTTTGGGCTCCTGTGCCAAAAATTGTGCAAGTGGCTGCATGCTCATGTGCCAACACCCAGAAGGCAATGCGCACACCCCATGCCCCCTATGTACGCATGTGCAATTCCCGCCCAATACCCTGCCGCCCCCTTACCTGCACTGCACCCCACAGTTGATTTTTGGCAGGTTTGAGGCCTTTTTTGGCCTCCTAAAGGCTTGAGGGAGGATTCTGGAGGCTTTGCAGGGCGAAAACTAGCCCGGTATTTTCAGAAAAACAGGAAATGATGAAAAGGGGTTAGTTTTCGGCCTGCAAAGCTTCCAGAAGCCTGCAAAAGCCTTCCTCAAGCCTTTGGGAGGCCAAAAAAGGCCTCAAACCTGCCAAAAATCAACTGTGAGGTGCACGCATGTGCAGTGAGGTAAGTTTGCCTGCAGCTTGTGTGTCACAGGTGGATCTGCATGCCACCTGTGGCACGCGTGCCATAGGTTCTCCATCACGGCTATAGCTTATGTCGAGCTTAATAATCTTTTGTTGACCATAGAGAACAAATCTTGACTTCTAACTTAGATTCGTCAAGATACAAAGCTCTAAAATATTCCCTCACCCATTTGGATTATAGAATCCATTTTATTGCAAATGACAGTGATCTTAGAGCAACATTCATGTGTCAGAAAATGAATGCTTTTAAAAACTGTAAACAGGGTGTATATCTTTAAACTGAAACAAAAGACATCTATGTCATCAGGTTTCAGATAACTATTCAGAGTTATAGAAAAACCAACATGTTTGAGTGGTCTAAAAGATCTAAAGCAAACAATAGTCAGCGTTCAATTAAAAACTGAAATGAAAAGCAACAATATAGAAAAGCTGTTTTTGCAAGATGATTTTTTTCTCAGACCAGCTGTTTTTTTTCACCATTGAATTCTTATTACAGTATATCCTTTTCTACAATGTCTTAAGTACTCGTTATTAGAATGCATTTCAGATATCATATGCAATTGGCTTCACAGTGATTATTTATTTTATAGGAAAACAATTCAGAATTTACCCTAAAAGACTTAAAGGGATGAATCTAGTAGAAGAGGGGAGAATAGGAATAATTTGTCTCCCTGAGGTGTTTTGTCTCTATACTGCTAATTAATGCATTGTTGATTAAGGCCAAATGTTGGAGACAGCTATATTTCAGGGTATGACAGCTTTTCCATTATAAATTCCTATTTATAAACCAAAGAATATAGTGGCATTATTTCATAAACTGTTCATTACATTTATCAAAAGGGAAAGACAAATTATTAACATATAATCAGATGGATGTCATTATTCAATGGACATACCATCTCCTTTCCAGTAAATTTTTTAAAGTTAATCTGCTTTCTAAATTACATCCATCATTATCTGTTATGTTAAATCATGTTCACTTTTCATTCTATTAAGGCTGGGACATTAAAATCCTTAAGGTGGATGATGGAAGCATTCCTGCATTACCAGTGCTTAATATTTGGCTATTTAAAGTGAACTTTTTTTAAAAAAAAAGTCTCCATCCAACAGGTAGGAGAATGTCTATTATGAATTATGGATATGGTGGAAGCTTTAGTCCAAGACTTGTTGTGAGAGACTGGAAAACTAATGGAAAGGGAGTAAATGTAAACTGTCAAGAGATGGAAGGCAGACCAACTGGCAGCTTATTGTAAATAACAACTTAGCCCAGGTAGCAAGAAACCAGGAAAAAAGCACTTCAAATTATTCAGAGAAACTCCACTTTAATTAACTCACAATAAATGAGCCTGGAGATTCCACTTATAGTTCCCAAAATTGAGGTCAAATTTCAGAAAGGTTTCTTTAATGCTTTCTTGGAAACTATATGAGGAATCTCCTTCTTCTCCTTCTATTCTTTTCCTCCATCTTTTAAAAGGGATTAATGAATGGCAAGAAAGATATGGGATTGGTATGTAAATGAAGAATGTGGTCTTTTGGGCAGAACATTTAATACATTTTTTAATTTAACAACAATACTCTGTCTGTATTTGTGTCAGAAGCACCTACAAAGCTAACCAAAGGGTTGAAAGGATTTGAAGGTGACAACATCATTGCCCAGGAGATGCCTCAATAATGCAATCTTCAAGGAGGCTCCTTTCATTACCCCCATCAACATTTTAACAATACTGATTTCAAGTGTTCTTCAATGTTTCACAACCTATGAAGTATCTCTTTTCAAATACTTAAAGCAACCTCATCTTTTCTAGAAACAATATCTAGCTGATTCCATATTTGTTTCCATATACAGACATATCATGTCTTCTTTTGTACCCAGTGAAATGAAATGGTGAAAAGGTAAACAGAAGCAGCTTCCGTAGCAGTTACTCAAGACTGAAAAAGTATGTACATTTTCTACAGAAGAATATGAAGCAGTAGCCCAAAATCTATACATCTTAGTAGATATGGCATCAACACAGATGGTTGTATGCAGACCCACCCATCCCTATGAAAGCAACAGTTTAGGATATTAATCTGCTAAACTATAGAGAAGATCCTTCATTTTGGAAGTGCAAAAACATTTTCAGATCGTAGTCAACAAAGTCAAAGGTTATTGTTTACACAGTGACTTGAAAAGGGTGGCACTCTTATATACTTCTGTTTCATGCTTAATAGAGAAAATAACTACTCTCTTAGAAATCCTTTTAATCCATCAAACACTGACAGACGAGAAATTATTTTCAGAGATGTAGGCGTAACAATGCCTCAATCTTTCTAACATGCCTTATCTCAGATGAATATACATACTTATTAACTATGTGTCCTTAGGCACTTCAACACTATGGAGGTAAAGATTTTTTGTAAAACTCTCATTTTCCATAATTAAGAATGATCTATCATATTTTCAGATTCGCTCTAAAATAGCAATTATTAATAGAACAGCTATTAACAAATCAACAATAGTTTGAATTCATTAACAATACAAATCTACTTTAAAAAGCTAGAGACTGATTTTTTAAAAACAGGAAAACAATGCACAATGAAGTTAAAATGTTGATATGAATTTAACTGAAGCCATAGTATTGGAAATATGTATCTAAAAGTACACATGCAATATGAAGGGCTGCCGCAGCTCAAATTCTTCAGACTATTCTTATCTAAAATAAAGAGCTGAACTCACTAGATGGTCTCGTGTCTCCTTTGAACCGATCCACCCCAGATCTAACACTGGCAACGAAGGTGGGATCATGAACAAGGAGACCCCAGCATGTGGCGAAGCAACACACTGAACAGGCAGCATGGCCGGCATCAACTCACCACCTGCACCTTTCAACCCTGCTACCGAGGACTGGGAATCCTATACCGATAGGTTCCAAATGTTCCTCGAGAGTAGCAACCTCAAGGACGCCAACGGCCACAAGAAATGAGCCATGTTCCTCACACACTGCGGGCCCGCAGTATTTAAGATGGCCAAAGCCTTGGCCAAACCGGAGGACGTCAAGGTGATGGAGTGGGATGACCTCAAACCCCTGCTGCGAAGCCACTAAGCCCCCGTCGTGCCGATCCTTATCCGGTGGCATGACATCTACAGGCGGGATCAACGCGAGGGCGAGGGGCTGGGCGACTTCATGGTGGCGCTATGGGACCTGGGCAGTCTGTGCGAGTTCGCCGACCTGGATGGGGCCCTGCAAGACTGAGTCGTCCTAGGACTCCAAGACCCCATCCTCCAGAGCCGCATCATGGCAAAAGGGGACATATCTCTCACCGAAGCCCTCACTGAGGCTGTTGCAACTGAAGCAGCCAAGAAATCAGCAGCTCAGATGCGACAATTGAGCATCATGCCATGACTAGCAGTTGGAGTGACAACGTTGACCTCCGAGAGGTGACCAGAGACAGACCACACAACCACATACTATGGCAACATCGACTCCTTGTCGGAAACCGAGGAGGAGGAGGAGGAGATCCACCATCTACAATCAGCGCAGGAGCGGGGGGAACCACAAGGTCATAAGTCAATGTTCCATTGTGCCGGCTGTGGTGGTGATCACCCCCGAGCGGACTGCTGTTTTCTCAATGCCATTTGCAGGCATTGCGAGAAACGGGGGCACATCGCCAAAGCATGCCAGAATAAAAAACACGACAGCCCGCGACAACAAGATGGAAGCCCCCAATGGCAAGAAAGCACCCCCATCAGAAACCGCGATCACCGGACAGAGAACCGCTGGAGCTGAGAAGGTCGGAACAGGCGACTCCAGGAGACGAGACAAAGGGAGGAAACACACCAGACCGTCGTCATCGGCCACTCCTCCACCAGCAACGCCAGGAAGGTATATGTGACGGTGGGGATAGAAGATCAGCCATGTAACATGGAAGTGGACTCCGGCTCCTTCCTCTCAATGGTCTCTTGGCGCACACTCAAGCGCCTGGTTCCCACTATCCGCCGCCACGAACTGGAGGACCAAACACTAACTCTCAAAGACTATCAGGGGAACCAAATCCCTGTAGTCGGCAGAGGCCACTTTAAGGTCACCTTCAAGGGCCACACAGAAGTGCTTCCCCTGATGATCGTCGACCGAGATCGACCGAGCCTATTGGGACTACAGTGGTTCGCACCCCTGGGCATCAAAGTTACCGGCATACACCACATCGGAGAGGCGGACTGGGAAGCGGCACTCGTGAGGGACTTCCAGGAAGTCTTTGATGACAGCCTAGGCAAGTACCGGGGGTCCCCTATCTCCTTTAACATAGACCCGAGCATCGCACCAATCTGCCTTAAGCCCAGGCGAGTGCCGTTTGCACTCAAGCCCAAGATTGATGAGCAGCTTGATAAGCTCATCACACAAGGGGTGCTGGAACCGATCGATCATGCCTGGTGGGAGACCCCAATTGTCACCCCCATCAAGCCAGATGGGTCTGTGAGAATTTGTGGTGACTACACCCTAAACTATGTGCTCCAACAAAGCGCATACCCCGTCCCAGTAGTCCAGCATCTTCTGCACTCACTGAGGGGAGGCCGAATTTTCGCAAAGCTCGACCTGGCACAAGCCTACCAGCAGCTGCCGGTCGATGCCACAACAGCAGAAGCCCAAACCATCGTAATGCACCAAGGGGCCTTCCGCTGCAACCGGCTCCAATTTGGAGTCAGCGTGGCACCCAGGGCCTTCCAAAGCCTTTTGGAAAGACTCCTCCAGGGCATAGAAGGAGTTGTGCCCTACTTTGATGATGTCTTGGTGGCCGCGAAAAATGAAACACAACTAGAAACCAGGTTGAGGGAGGTACTGCAGAAATTCAGAGACTCGGGACTTAAAGTCAAGAAAGGGAAGTGCCAACTACAGGCCGAGAGGGTTGAATTTCTTGGGTACCTCCTAGACAAACAAGGGATCCACCCCACAGAAAAGAAACTGAGAGCCATAAGGGAAGCACCTTGACCCAAAAACAAAATGGAATTACAGACTTTCTTGGGACTGTTAAACTTTTACAATGTCTTCCTACCTCAAAAGGCAACCGTGGCGGAACCGCTGCATAGGCTGTTAGATAAAACAGCCACCTGGACCTGGTGAGCACAGGAGGAGAGCGCCTTCAACAACACAAAGAACCTGCTAACATCCGACGCTGTACTAATCCAGTACAGCGAGACCCATTAACGGTAAGTTGTGATGCGTCGCCATTTGGGATCGGCACCATCCTCAGCCACCAGCTACCAGATGGGAGGGAAGCACCTATCGCTTTCTTGTCAAGGACACTTTCAAAGCCAGAATGGAACTACAGCCAGCTCGACAAAGAGGCCATAGCAGTCGTCACCGGTGTCAAGAAATTTCACAAATACCATTACAGTAGGACTTTTACAATCATCATGGATCACAAGCCGCTGCTAGGAATCCTGGCGGGAAACAGGGCCACACCGAACATTCTATTGCCAAGAATGACAAGGTGCCCAAATTCCTAGCAGCATACAATTACCAGCTGATACACCGACCCGGCAAGGACATCGCCCACGCAGATGCCCTGAGCCGCTCACCCCTACCTGACCGGGAAGACGACCCAGCACCCACAACAGAGGTACTCCAAATAGAGACAATATCCAACCCACTCGTGACTGCGCCAGACATTGCCAGAGAAACAAATAAAGACAAGCGGCTGGCCAGATGTAATAGTATTGGACAACAGGCCCCAATTTACTGCCCTAGCATTCGAGCAATTTCTGGCAGGCCAAGGAATACGCCATGCATTAACTGCACCAGCAAATCCAGCAGCGAACGGACGAGCGGAATGCATGGTCCAATACACAAAGAAGGCCATCCAAAAAATAGAAGCAGCCAATATACAGGACAAAAGTAATAAAATGCTCCTCATTCAACATATCACATCTAGTGCAAGCACAAATAGAAGCCCAGCAGAACTGATGGGGAGGAAACTGTGGTCAACCCTAGATAGAATGCATCCAACATACAACCCGGACAAACCCCCGGGTTCCTCAAGCAAACACAGAGCATTTAAAATAGGGGACACGGTATACGCAAAAAACCTGTCAGGAGAACCACACTGGGTACCAGCAACAATCACCCAGATAACCGGCCCCTTATCATACTGATTAGAGACAAGCGACGGAAAAGACTGGAAACGACACATCAACCAGCTAAGATCAAGGATAGCTGTCACCAACAACCAAACACCAGAACAAGAAGCTAGAAGTGGGGGGAATCGGCAAGCAAGAAAGAAAGAACCGAAGGGAACCAACTAACACAAACAGAACACCCCCCACCTAGCATAAATAAACCACAAATAAACCAATGCTACTCACCTGTAGACGCAGGACCCATGGAACACGAAACCCCGGAATCTTCACCTGGAAGGAGCAGCCAAACCAGTTCAACCAGTCTGGAAAGATCCGGCTGGAACAACAGAAACGGCAGCTCAACCAACCCAGGTAGACCGGGAGGGAGCTTCCAAGAAAGGCCCAGCTCAATGTTCCAGGCGGTTCCATCCCAAGGAACCAGAGCAACAGAGAAGGCATCCGAACCAGTCGACGACCACGCCAGAACTGAACCACGCAGGTCAAGTAGTCAGGTACGAAGCCCCACCTACCTACATGACTACATCACGACGCACCGACATACGAAACCAAGAGGGGAGGGGTGTACGATATTAGCATACTCCAAACCCTCTTAACTGATTGGTCTGGACGGACAGCAGCCTGATTGGTCGAAGGCTCAGCAGTGATTGGAGCACTAGGAATCTACCATGATTGGCTGTGCCGATCGCAGGAGATTCAAAGCGCTGCCATTGGCCGCCAAGCCGCGAGCCAACCCTATATGAAGGGCTGCCATGGCTTAAATTCTTCAGACTATTCTTATCTAAAATAAAGAGCTGAACTCACTAGATGGTCTTGCGTCTCCTTTGAACCGATCCACCCCAGATCTAACAAATACAAAGAGATAGATTGTACTTCATGATGTTATCTATATGAAAACTGAGCAGATCTTTACAAGTAAACTTTATTTCAGTGAAAAAGTGTATGAAGTACCCATTCAAAGCATTTGAAGCTCCACAGTGATATATTATCAAAGAATATGTCCAAAAGTAGCTTTGGCATATATATACTGTATATACTAAAGATGATTCAGGGGAACAAGGCAGATCTCCCTTTGGTAAAACACTTTGGTTTCTTCAGGTAGAATCGCAAGGTGAAATATTTCATCCTGGCTAATAATTTGCCAACATCATGCTTCTTATACAAAGTGAGTGGTGTGGTGGTCTAGAGGTGGAGCTCTCACCTCACAATCAGGAGGCTGTGAGTTCAATCCTATTTCTCTCTGGGCATAATGAGAATTGATCTGCTGAATAAAATTCTGCATTGGCGACAGGAAGGGCATCTGGCCAGTAAACACATTGCTCCTTTCAGTTGCCCAGACTCTGCTCCACTAGGGACTACTGGGTTATTAAAAGGAGATTATGATGATGCCTGTTATACAAAGCATAAATGAGTAAAATGTTTAGCCCCTAGTTATTTATAATGCTTGGTATAAAATATATTTTAAAACATAAGATGTCTGTACAAGTTGTTTGTTTAATGAGTTTATTGATCAGATTGCTAACATCTAGGATAGGATTACTAATCTAGGGATAGGATTACAATTCTTTCTGGGCATGCCAGCTGCTGGAATAAAAGTCAGAAGTATCAAGTTCCCCACCTCTGCTCACTTCTATATAGAACAAAATCCAGAACAGGTAGTAGCTCACCAAGGCATCAGGAATGGGAGTAGCAAACCAATTTCTAATGACCTACCATTTCAATTGGAAAAGTGATGCATAGCTTAGTAGCAGGACAGTGATCTCCCTTTCATGAACTTTATGTGTTTTAAACAAAGCTTAATAACTATCATATTGGTATCTTCCTAATAATATTTCCAAAGAAAATGCATTTGAAGTTAATACCTGAACTACACTACAATATTCTATATATGCTGAGTCTCTTAATCAAAGCAACTTGACATTTCATTTTTGTGAAAAAAGGAATGAACAGCACATTGGCAGTGAAAAAATGGTTGTGTGTCACATTAACCATGCAAGCTAATACTTTTTAGGATTATTACCTAGGCATCTAAGTTAATGAAAAATGCATTGAAATGCTGTTGCTGAAGAACAACTGATAATGCAGCCATCAAAGGACCTATGTAAATTTAGCAGGAGTTCATTATATTCCAAGGGAAAGGGGGAAATGAACCAGAGAATCAATACAATTACAATAAGAAAATATGTCACAGAGTTTAAGGAAGCAGCTTAGAGCTTAGAAAGAAAAGTGCAGCTGATAAAAATAGTAAAAATGTTTGCGTCGCTGAAAGCAAAAGCAGGCATAATGGCATAAATGCACATGGATTACTGTCCTTTTCTCCATGTGGATCCAATAAACTACAGCTCATAAACATTTCTGCAGTCATAACATTTATTTAACATATGTATTTGTCACTGCAATAGTCTATTGTAGTCATTCCTAGCAAAAATATGATTGGGATTTTTGAGAACTGGGTAGTGATATCTTCTATTCATGTCTGACTAACTACTTTACAGCTCTGACATATCAGCTAAAATAATTCTCTAATGCTCCTCAGCTATTATAATTTTGCATCCTTATGGAAATGACAATCCTATATAATGCAATTAAGTTTTTCTTCTTCAATTTAAATGATTCTTTGGGGGGTCTTTTGGGGTGCAGTTTCTACTAATATGGACTTCTAAGAAATTTAATTATTTTACCTACCCTGAACACATGCTAATTCCATACTTAACCATTACATATCAGGAGGACCACACATGCACAGAAAGACAAAATAATTATTTATTTCATCTCTAACTTGCCCAAGCAAAGGTACTAGGAAGATTACATTGGTGAGCATTTATGAATCCAATAAAACAACATATAATAATATTGTATCAAAGGGGAAAAAAAGCAGCAATATCATTACTGAAAAACATGTAAAAATAGAAAATGCTGCAATATGCCCAAGGATTGCTTGAAACCAAAGAGGGAAGGAGGAAGACAAATTTTCAGGGATGCTGTTTCATAAAATTAGAGCAGCCAAAGCAAAAATAACCCTGCTTCTCTTTTACAATATATTTTTATTGAATAACAAGATAAAAACAATACAAATTTATGAAAGAAACAAAAAATAATAATTAATAGTAACTAAGTAAGAAAGATCATAGAAACAATAGAAACAGTATACATGCATTTATAACCTCCATAAAAAAGATTAGAAGCTACTTCTGTAATAGTATTTTCTTCTTTCCTTTTTTTATTTTTATTTTCCTTTTCTAAAGGGAAAGAAGAAAAGATTATAAAGAAGTAGCTTCCAATATTTTTATAGCAGTTATAAATGCATTTCTATTCTGTAAGATTATATCATGTTTTCCTTCTTCCATAAGTTACTCTTTCTAATTGTGAAACCCATAAATCACAAAATAATTTTTTTTCAGCAAAAGTCTGTAAGGAGTTTCAAGTCACTAATAAATACAATAGCTGATCTTTCTCGAAGCAAATATATTTTGCCACTCTGCTAGTTCCATTATCTTTACCAATCCTTTATCTAATGTAGGTATAGCAGAGCTTTTCTATTTTTATGCACATTGTAGTCTCATAGCAGTAATCTCTCTCTCTATATATATATGCGAAAAAGCACTCATGCATCATCACAAAATCTCCAGAACCGTAAAGCCTACAAACTTGAAATTTGGCAAGTATGTTCCTCTTGGCTTTTAGGTGCTCACTAAAAAAAGAATTTTTTGAAATGACCAACAGAGCATTAGCATTTCCTATATTATTATTAACACACTCTGATGCTAAGGAGTTCTACTCCCCCTCTTTGACCTGAAAAGAAATATCTTCCAACTGCAGTTCAGCTAAGCCACATCCAGGCTCCTTCTTGCTCACACAGCAAATACTGTTTCAGTTTCCAAATAGCCCTGAACTCTCTCACACACTGACAGGACGCTAGCCAGATGAATATCAATGGATGCTAGTAGGCAGAGGCACAATTCCTCCCCTCTTATTTTCCTCCCCAAAAACTTGCCCAATCACAAAGTTTCATCGCGAAGCACTGGTACCCTGCTAATCATACATTAAAATTGTCTCTCCTCCCCCATGTCTCTTTTCTAATATATTCATTAATCCCAAACAAGAAAAGTTCTGGTTTTAGTTGAATCTTTGCCCTTAAAATTCTTTGTATCAGATATGTATTTGAACATGGCTGCCTTTTTTTTACACTGTATTTAGGCATGATAAAATCCTTTATATTGCCCACATTTCAAACATAAATTTGAAGTACTTTTATACATCGTGACAAATTTTTCTACAATCACATAACAATGATACATCATTTTATAAAATATTTCTTCTAAGTTATAACATACAAACACTACTTGACCTATGACCATTCAGTCGGGAAGCATATGACCTACAGTCATGTGATTGCAATTTGGGTGTCTGGCATATTTGGTTCAGGGTTGAACTGTGGAGTCCTAGGTGTTCTGTAAGACTTGTTGTTTGCTTGCAGATGTTTCCTCACCCAAGTAGGTAATATAACCATTGCATGGTGTGGTGTAATGAATGTGTGGTTTGCTCATTTGCTCCCTATTTATACACAGTAGCTTGCTCTGCTAGTGTTAATGGTGGCATCATTGTCAGATATGAAAAACCAGATCTGCACTAAAGGTTCAATTAAACTGATTTATTACTAAAATCCTACTAAAATTCTCAACTAATAGTTAGTACCTATTTAGAATTAGATAGGAATCAGTGACATTGAAGAGGGATTGCATTTGTGGCTGCATAGGCATTCTAGACTGATTCCCCCTTTTCACTCTTCCCCCAGGTTCCTCCATTCCCTTTTCCAAAGTTTCTTGATTAAAGTATACCTATTTTATATGGATTAAGGACATGTTTGATATATTTCCAGTCTGTAAAATAGAATTCATTTTCTTAATTGGTGTAATAATACACCTTCAAAATTGTTAAGCCTGGGTTCCCCAACCAGGGTTAAGGAGACAAGCTAAAACAGAATGTGCAGCATTCGTCAGATAGGCACACAGATAAATGAGTGAGATAAATTTGTATGTTTGTTAACATACAGTAAAAATAACAGATACGCTTGTGCTATCAAAATATAGTTTATTCCATTTAGAGTTTATAGCATAGTCAAAATAACAGTCCATTAGTCTTGTATCATTTTAGTCAGTTCATTCAAGGATATTCAATTAGCAAAGTCCGTGTAGAATATCCAATGTCAGTTCACTCACAATAAATCAGTCCTTTCTCTCTCCCTTTCCAGTAGGAGAAAAACGCAGTCTTGAATCCATCCAGTAATTAGGGATCATTAAGCCAGAGAGAGCAAGCTGCCGTGCCTTGCTTCTTTTATGGTGCTTTTTACAACCACTCCCTTAATTACATTCTTACAGTTAAAGTTACAGACACTTTAACTAACAAACCATGATAACATATTTATTATTTTACCTAAACCAGTTAGGGTAAACAATGTTATCCCTAACATTCTCCCCTTTTAGGTAATAATAATACTATAACTATTTACATCTTTAAATCATATTTGTTACAACTTTCTTTAAACTTAATTACTCCTTGAGCTTTTGTAAATTGGTCTGCAATGTTTTCTTCCATCATGCAGTGTTCCAATTTAATTAGCCCATTCTTTACAGATTCTCTAACATTTAAGTATCTTAAATCAGTATGCTTTGATCTAGTTTTTACAGCAATACTAGCAGCTAACTTTATGGCTTCCTGGTTGTCCTCGTACACAATAATGGAATCTTTAACAGTTATACCCATGTCTAATAATAACTGTTTGTACAAAATTAAGTCAGTGCATAGTAATGACAGACATGAAAATTCTGCTTCCATCGTGGACAAACTAATATGCTGTTGTCTGATTGACCTCCACCCTATTAGTGTCTTACCAATAATATAGCCATCCCAGATGTTGATTTTCTAGTGTTTATGTCAGTTGCAAAACTTGCATCTGCATAAACACTAAGACTCAAATCACCCTTTGGTTCTATATAAAATACATGGTTCATTGTTCCTTTAAGATATCTTAAAATTCTCTTTAATGATTGCCAATGACATTGATGTGGATCTGAATTAAAACGTGCCAGCTGATTAACACTATAAGCTATATCTGGCCTTGACCAATTGCTTATATATGATAAGCTGCCAATGAAAGATTGATAGATGGACTTATCAAATTTGGGACTTTGATCATCAGTTTGGCAAACTTCCTGACTCATTGGAGTCTTTGCCGGTTTACAAAGTTCCATTTTATACATTTTAATTAATTGGCAAATTTTATCTTCTTGAGATATCTTAAATCCATTTTTTGTTTTGTTAATTGTCAATCCTAGATACCTTTTAATTTCACCTAAATGCTTTAATTTGATCTTTTTGGCTAATAATGATATAATCTCATTAGCTTCATTATTAGTCTTAGTTATCAAAGCAATATCATCTGTAAATAATAACAATAATGACACCGTTCCATTATTTTCTCTTTTAAACACACATGGATCTGCTAAACCAGATTTAAAACCTATATTGTTTAACTCTTTCACAATATATTGGTTTCATTGATAGCCAGATTGTTTCAATCCATAAAGACTTCTTTTTAGTTGCCAACAATCATTACTATTTACTTTATTGTCTTTTAAAATAATTGGCTTTTTCAAATATATAGTGTGCTGCAATGGTGCATGCAAATAAGCAGTTTCTACATCTAAATGGTTAATGACATAGTTTTTCTTAGCTGCCCACACTAAAGCTGCTCTCAATGATGTCGCTTTAAGACTTGGTGCGAAAACTTCATCGTAATCAGATGCAGTTTGATTAAATCCTTGAGCTACCAACCTAGCCTTATGGGTAACAGTCCCATCATTTCCAGTTTTTACTTTAAATATCCATTTGCACCCAATGGATTTTTCTCCTGGAGGTAATTTGGCATCTTCATATACTTTCATTACTTTTAATGGATTTAGTTCTTTTTCCATTGCCTTTTGCCAATTCTCCTGATCCTTAGCAGGATACATCTTAAGTTCATCTATACTAGTTGGAACTTTAGTTACTTGGCAAACTATACTTGCTTGATACCTATCAGGTGGTCCAGTTATACGTGTAGTACGTCTAGGTATTACAGGACTTACAGGTGGACTTTCATTAACTAACTCTTCTTGATTATCTAACTCTTCCTGATCAACTGTTTCTTCTTGTACTGGTCCTATTTGTTCTTCGTGGATTTCTTCTTTAATTGGACTCTTCTTATAACTAGTCTGTTCATTCTGCCTTTTGTAGGGTTCAATAATTACATCATTATTTAAATCTTGCTCTAATCTATTCCATCCTACATGTTCTAGGAATTTAGCACTAGCACTGGTGTAAACTCTAGATATACCTGGTTCCCAGAATCTATAAGATCTGTGATTTGATTCATATCCTACAAAAAATAATCTTTTAGCTCTATGCTGTCCTTTGTGTCTGAGTTGTGAAGGGATATGCACCCATGCTGGTGCTCCAAATGTGTGCATGTAACTTAAATCAGGTTTTGTACCATGCCACAGTGTGAATGGTAATTCACCTGTTGTTGAATTAACAACATTATTTAATATATGATTACCACACATTATTGCTTCTCCCCACAAATTGTCAGGTAATTCTGAATCAGACAATATAGTACGTGCTATTGATTGCAGTGTTTGGCCTCGTCTCTCTATAAAGGCATGATGTTGTGGCCTATATGGTGCAGACTTTTTATGTTGAATACCTAACATTCTAAGTCTATTCTGGAATTTATTATTTGTAAATTCTGCACCATTATCTGTTATAAGAGTTACTAATTTCTTTTTAGTTTTTCTTTCTGCAAATTTTATCCAATTAAATAGATTCAGATACGTTTCAGTTTTGCTCTTCATTAAATAGCAAAACCCATATCTAGAATAGTGGTCCATTATACTTAGTATGTATCGAGCTCCTCCTACACTTGGTTTTTTCGGACCTATTAAATCGGCAAATACTACTTCTAAAGGCTCTTTGGTAGTAAATCCATCAACTCTATTAGCTGGTATGACCCTGCTTTTCTTTGATTAAAAGCATAACATTGCAAATACTTATTACAAGGTTTCAAACTTATTCCTTTAGATAATTGAACAGTTCTCTTAAGCATTTTAAAATTTAAATGCCCTAGCCTTCGATGTAACAAGTGAATACATTCATCATGAGGTTTCTTATTATCATAAACCGTGTTAGCCACCTCTAAACCATTATCATTTAACACATATAATTCACCTCTTAAAGATGCAGTAATTTTCTTATCTTCTTTTTCAATTATGCAGTTATCTCCTTTAAAGGTAACTACATATCCTAGTTTAACCAAAATTCTTACTGAAATTAAATTAAACTTGTGGTACATATAACATTTTTACATTCTCTTTTATAAAAGAACCATATGCTATACCTTGACCTTTAGCTTTCAGTTTCCAGCCATTGGCTAACGATATCTGCTGTGTACTCTTGGACATTTTACTAAAATTTTTGTTATCATTTGTTATACAGTGGGATGCTCCACTGTCAACCACCAATAAATTATTTTTTACAGCTCCGTTAATATACATGGCTAACTCTAAATTTTTATTTATCTTTTGATGACTTTTAGTGTTCTGGCCAGTGTTCTGGCGCTTTGCTTTTTTACAAAATCTTGCCAAATGTCCTCTTCCTCCACAATTAAAACACTTTTTAATTGCGTATGCAGTAGGAGATTCATTATCTTCTTTTTGAGATTGCTCCCTCCTTAACTCATCTCTTTCAAGTCTTCTTCTTGCCTCTTCAATCAATCTGCCAATTATATCAGTTAAAGTTAAACTTTCCTTAGGCAAAATTTCAAGGGAAGTGACGTAGTTATCATAACTTTCATTTAGTGATGATAGAATTATGTAGACTTGGTGTAGTTCAGAGAAAATAAGCTCTTTCTCGTGCAGTTCTTGAAAAATGCTTTTTATAGAATTCAAATGACTCAGCATATCACCATTCGTCTGGAGATGCGTCCTGAAAAGCTTTCGTGTAAGATTTATGTGAGCACCAACGTTATCTTGAACATAAATCCTCTTCAGCTTCTGCCAACACCCAACAGCTGTTTGCTCTCCACGGATATGAACAAGTTGCTGGTCAGATAGTGTTAGTCCTATTATGCAAAAAGCTTGTTCATTCTGCATAAAGTCTTTTTTATCTATCTTCCTCAACCTCTGGATCCCATTCCTCTATGTTTGCTGGGTTTTCAATTATGTTCCACAGACCTTCTCTTCGTAGAAGTAGACTACATTTTATAGACCATGATACATAGTTTGTTCCATCCAACTTGGATATAAGGGACAAACTTTGTAGATTGACTTGTGCCATGTTTTCTTATATGGATATAAAACTATAATTAATAAAACACAGCTGTCTGTTTACTGTAATGTATAACAACACAAACTCTCACTGTTACATAAATCTGTTTTATCCTAGTTAAACTGACTTTGCAGCCTCTGGGCCCATAACCAGTGTTAAGCCTGTGTTCCCCAACCAGGGTTAAGGAGACAAGCTAAAACAGAATTTGCAGCGTTAGTCAGATAGGCACACAGATAAATGAGTGAAATAAGTTTGTATGTTTGTTAACATACAGTAAAAATAACAGATACGCTTGTGTTATCAAAATATAGTTTATTCCATTTAGAGTTTATAGCATAGTCAAAATAACAGTCCGTTAGTCATGTATCGTTTTAGTCAGTCCATTCAAGGATATTCAATTAGCAAAGTCCGTGTAGAATATCCAATGTCAGTTCACTCACAATAAATCAGTCCTTTCTCTCTCCCTTTCCAGTAGGAGAAAAACGCAGTCTTGAATCCATCCAGTAATTAGGGATCATTAAGCCAGAGAGAGCAAGCTGCCGTGCCTTACTTCTTTTATGGTGCTTTTTACAACCACTCCCTTAATTACATTCCTACAGTTAAAGCTGCAAACACTTTAACTAACAAACCATGATTACATATTTATTATTTTACCTAAACCAATTATCCCTATCAAAATATTTACATCCCTAACAAAAATATTTATAACAAGAGATAGATACACCATCTTGTTCATGCGCATTCCTTATTTTTTGCATTTTTATGACTTTCCTTCCTTTCTTGTTATAGGTCCATTCACTAATTGTTCCTAGTATTCTGTAATCTTCAGTAAATTTTGTTCTTTACATTAGGCAGTTTTCTTATTTGTATAATTTAGAATAATACTGATGAAATTGTTTTGCATCTTTTAATTGTTTATTTTTTTCTCTTTTTCTTTTCTCAGTTTATATGCCAGCCATTTCCCTGCCTGGTTTATTTATAAATTCATATTAAATAACAGAGTTTACAGATAATGCACTGACTTGGAGATTTCAATACTCAAAAATCCACTTAAAAGTTACAATATACCTTAAAATTCTGGGGTTTTTCCCTTATAGGATACCCACTAGCATAATCAGTATTTACCACATCTTCAATTAACAATGAACCAATGTTTTCCTTTCAAAATGAAAGAAATTGTTATGATGTCTATCTGTGATAAAGCCAAGAAACTAAAGATGAGAGAAAGCTTGCTTTTCCTGTTTAAAGACTTCTCTTAAAATCACAATAAGCTTTGAAGCCTAATACTTGGAACTGAGGAAAGGTCAAATGAGAACTATTCATTCTGCTTCAATCACTTTATCTTATTTAAAGAGCTGTTACAGAAAGAATTAACTTGGGGACTTTTAAAATTATTTAGCTAATTTGTCTTGGCTTTTAAGAAACTGTATTGCTCATTGAAAAATCATGTGATAGAATATCTAATGTCTTTGAAGATTCTCAGTCATCCACATCATGGTTGTCCCAAGGTGCTTTTTCAAGAGGCAACTGGACTTTCTGGTTTTACTTTGAAGATGTTTTGCTTCTCATCCAAGAAGCTTCTTCAGCTCTGATCGGATAGAAGAGAATGGAAGGATTTATACTCCTTGCAGACAGCTGGTCATTTGCATTCTTTTAGAGAGTCATTGAGGCCACCTGGAGGTTTAGCTATGTCTTCAGGGTCACTTGTGTAGTACAAATGGGTGTGGGGCCTTCCTGAAACTGCTGAAAAGACTGTGTTGTAAACTGGAGATAGATGATGTTATATCCCTCCCCTCTATGAGGGCTCAACAGCTCAGGAGGATCTACAGCCAACAGCCAACATACAATATACATGCATACTTTAAATCCAAGAATATACCAAGGCAGAAACTTGTCCACCCCAGGAATGAAACACCCAGACACAAACTGAGCAATGTGGTATATGCAGTACAGTGCAGTGAAACATGTACAGATCTGTACATTGGTAAAACAAAACAACTACTTCATAAATGCAAAACAGAACAAAGGAGTACAGACCCATCAGGACAAGATTCAGCAGCCCATCTGCATTTAAAAGACAAGGCCACTCTTTTGAAGACAGCAAAGCCCACATTTTGGACAGAGAGGACCGCTAGTTCGAAAGAGAGGTCCAAGGTGCCATCTTCTTATGTCAAAATTGAAAAGCCCTCCCTCAACAGAGGGGAAGTGATATGACATCATCTATCTCCAATCTACAACACAATACTTTCAACACAATACTTTCACAATACTAGGAGTAGTCCACATCCATTGGCACTACTCAAGTGACCCTGAGGACATAGATAAACTTTCAAGTGGCCTCAATGACTCTCTAAAAGAATGTGAATGGCCATCTGACTGCAGCGAATATAAATCCTTCCATTCCCTACCATCCAAGCAGAGATGAAGAAGCTTCTTGGATAAGATGTGAAATATCTTCAAAGAAAAACAAGTTCACTTGCCTCTTGAAAAAGCACCTCTGGGAGAGAATGTACAATCTAGGCAGCATGTCTTACTTCAGAAGAGTATTAATCTAGAAATAAAATCAATTTCTTTTAAAACAAACAACGAAACTTATTTTTACTTAGGTTCACTAATATAATTCTGGCTATAAGTTACAGTTTAATTCAGCTGATAATACATTTTAGCAGGGACACAGCATGTATTATGCAGGAAGGAAATTAGCATGTCACTTATTATACAAGATACCCACTGGATGTCCTGGCATCTTCTGCATTCTTCCCATAATCTTTCTTCACATCCATTCACAGCCCTCAAGCAACAGAGAGAGAACTGTGAATAGTTATCCAGAAAGCACACCTTTCCATTCTCACTTAGCAAGTGAACCAACAGCTGCTAACAGGTGACACAGTCAGCAATTTATTATTACTATTCTTTAATAATAACAATGCCCCCAATTAACATCTTCCTCGCAATATCTTTACTGTAAAAGAGATTCTTTTGTACCTCGGGTAGTCATAATGCAAGAATGAAGCCGAGTGTGTCAATTTCAGTCACCCTTTTTGACTAATTTCATTTCACTTTTCAGTTGCATCGTCTGAAATTATCATCATCTAGGTAATTTATCATCCAAGGTAATGGACAAACAATATAAAGAAAATGCTCTTCCAATAATATAAAGAGAAAAATATTCTTAATTTTTTACATTTCTGTCAGGCATCAGTTTGGCCATTATAATTTCAAGTGTCACATAATGATTAATGACAAGTTCTTAGTTCTCTCTCTTCAGTTTGTCCATCATGTTGATCATTAGGTGGTTGGCAAAATTTTCACATATTGTTACAAAGTCAAAAGGTCAAGGAAAAGAAGTGTTATACGGGACCTCGGGTAGTCTGAAAGATTTCCCCAGCGCTCTGTTCTGTATCTCATTTCTAAGATTCCGTCAAAGAGAATCAAGACAGAGCTTTTATTAAACTGCCTTTGACACATCCTTTGCTGTTTTTTGTTGATAGTTAACAATAATAAGTGACTCCGAGAGGTAAGGACTGGAGCCTATAAGCCAGGAATGAAATCCATATCCAATGAGAATGTTATCAGGTGAGAACATTTAAGTTATTTCTCCCTATTTCCTGTATCCATAGAAAGTATATATGCAAATATTTAAATCTATTTTAGGTGAGTATATAATATATTATACTACAGAAATATAATAAGTATATAAGAAATATAGTATACTTTTTATATACTATACAGTATATATAAGCAATAGATTTTCTATATGCTTGTAACCAGATATGTTTAGCTATGTCCAGCTAGCCTATTTCTGACACAGAATGATGTGGTCTGAGAAAATAAGGCATTTCTTATGTTCTTTTAATTTTTAATTCAAAGTAAATGTTAACAAAATAGCTTGTTACATATTACAGTCAACACAGTTAAACATGAGTATATGTGGAGGAATCAGTGGGGGGTGGGGAGCAGAAAAAATAGTGAATGCACATCACAGCATGTACCCACAGGAATTATACCAGGCCACAGGTTGGCCTAAAAAAAATATTTTACCTTGTGTCAATCATTTGGTGTTCCTCCATAACCCCAGCTTATCAGAAAGAAAGTCATTTTGGCAGAACACATTCCCAAGTAACCATCCTTTGCTAAAGTGCTAAGGATATTTTGAATTCCACAGAATATATCTGCCTAATTTGTCCAGTCATGTTAGAGTAGGAAGCAGTTAAACCTAACTACATCCAGCCCCAATATGCACAGAACAGTATTTAATATGATGGTCTCCATTCTCTATATAATCAACATCTATGCAGAACTTCTATTAAGCAGTAAAAAGGAGCAAAGAAATGAGGAAGATGTAGAGGATTTTGTTAAGTACTGAGTGTGGGCGCGAAGAATGGAGACGAGCCGGTAAAATAATGAACTTCAAAACTCTTTATTAACATGGTGTGACAGCTCAGCTCAATGGCTGCAATGGGCCTCCTTATATAGGCAACTTATTAACTATTCAACCAATGAAAACTTGGGAGCGCTAGCTCCGTTAACCAATGGGAGAGGCTCATTAATGGCCAATCAGATTCACCTGAATGGACCAATCTGATGTCGCCATTAACAGCCAATCAGAAGTGCAGGGCCAGAACCCTGCACTTGACTTCAAGCTCTTGATAACTTTATTAACACATTTATTCATTCACAACACCCCTTCCCCCTGGGTTTCGTTTACGGGGTGCGGTTATGTAGTCATTGAGGTAGGCCGGTTGTTTTGTTAGTCTATTTGATTTTCGTATTGCACCCGGTATTTGGCTGCAATCTTGTTGAGGTAGGACGTTATCTGGTGAAAGAGGTGTCTCTAACTCTGAGTTCGAATTTTCGTTGTCCCCAATCTTCAGTATCACCATGAGGCGAACTCACTCCCATCCCCAATTCTTCTTCACATGTTTCCATTTCGCCGTCGTTTCTATCATTAAAACTTTCTGCTATTCCAAGTTCATCTTCCTCCGTATCTCCTCCCCCCTCAGTTTGAATATCAGGGGACTCAGAGATTCCTGACTGTAGCCTTTATCGTAGCTGATCAATGTGGCGCTTCCATAGTCTATTATCGTGACACTCCACGAGGTACGATTTGGGGCTGGTTACTCGGACCACAGTCGCCTCAACCCACAACGGATCGTCCGACAAGTTCTTCGCGAATACTAAGTCACCTACCTGGAAGGTACGGCATCGGCCGCTGGATCCGTGTGGTTTCTCAGGTTCATACAATGGGTGTAGTCGGTCGAGGTGGGAACGGAGCTTCCGCCCCATTAGCAATTCGGCGGGAGTTTTGTTGGTGACGCTGTGCGGAGTGATATGCTGCAAAAGGAGTATCTGGTTTATTTTTTCTTCGATATTGTCATAGTCCACTTTGTGTAGTGTTTTCTTGACGAATTGTACCATGTGCTCGGCCCTTCCGTTGGCCACAGGATGCGCCGACGAAGTCAGCGCCTGGCAAATACTGCGGTCCGCCAGGTACTGCTCAAAGGACAATGTGGTAAATTGGGGTCCGTTATCGGATACCAGAATGTCTGGTAATCCATGTGTTGTAAATAGTCTGTCTAGTTTCTTGATGACCGCTTCGGTTGTTGTATTCCTCATTTTGTAGATTTCGAGCCAGTTCGAGTAGGCATCTACTATTAGCAAGAATGTGTGGCCTTTGGTAGATCCCGCAAAGTCCAGATGAATACGGGACCAGGGTCCCCGCAGTGTTTCCCATTCGGTTGGGGTCGCTTTCGGTGGGGCGTTGCTTTCTTCCTGGCATTTGTGACAAGCTTTGACCCATGTCTCAATTTGCTTGTCGATGCCCGGCCACCATGCATAGCTACGTGCGAGGGCTTTCATGCGCATGATGCCGGGGTGGCCATCGTGCAAGGTTCTTAGTACCGCTCGTTGTAGCCGCTCTGGGACAACGACTCTATCTCCCCAAATAATGCAGCCTTTCTATGAGAACAATTCCATTTGTCAACTCTTGAATGGGACGCAGTCATCAGGTATTTGGTCCAATGGCCATCCGCGCTGGACCCAACTGAGAACTCGTGCTAAGGTGGGGTCGCATTTCATTTCCATCACGATATCTCGGGCTGTTAATGGTGGTGTTCGAAGTGTCTCGATCTGCAAAGTTGTCACCGTAGGCGTGGGGTCATCAATGGTCTCTGGAAGCGGTGCTCGGCTCAATGCGTCGGCGTGGGGAATGCCTTCCCCAGGCGGTGTTGCAGCCAATAATTATAGGCAGCCAAGAATTCTGACAAGCGAGTCATTCTGGGAGATAATAAATAGGGGGTTGGCTTATCTCCCACTATTATTCCCAGCAAAGGTTTGTGGTCAGTCACTATAGTAAAGGCTCGGCCGTACACATACTCATGAAATCTCTTGACAGAAGACACAACGGCAAGGGCTTCTTTATCAATCTGACTGTAATTGCGTTCTGCTTTTGAAAGCGTCTTTGAAAAATAGGCAATAGGGGCTTCACTACCGTTTGGCAAAACGTGGCTCAAAATGGCGCCTACTCCGAAAGGTGATGCATCACACATGATCGTTAATGGCAAAGTCTCATTGTACTGCATTAGTACAGCATCAGAAGTCAATAAATTTTTTACATTTCAAAACGCCTGCTCTTCTCTATGTCCCCATACCCAGATTGCTTTCTTGTCCAATAAATGATGTAGGGGTTCGGCTACGGTTGCTTTGTGCGGCAGGAAAACATTATAAAAATTGATAAGGCCTAGAAACGCCTGGAGGTCGGCTTTATTTCGGGGTCTTGGGGTGTTCTGGATTGCCCTCAATTTGCTATCGATAGGGTGAATGCCATTACTGTCAATCAAATATCCTAAGAATTCGACACGATCAGTGCATAGTTTACACTTGTTTTTCTTAACCTTAAGCCCTGCATCTTTGAATCTCTGGAGAACCAATCTTAGGCACTCTAGTAAAATTTTCGGGGTAGGGGCAGCAATTAACACATCATCAAAGTATGGAACAACACCTTTGATTCCTTGTAATAGTCTTTCTATCAAACTTTGAAAGATTCCCGGGGCTACACTCACTCCGAATTGGAGCTGGGTACATTTAAAGGCACCTCAGTGCGTAACGATTGTCTGTGCCTCTGCCGTTTTTTTATCTACAGGCAGTTGTTGGTATGCCTGGGCTAAGTCTAGTTTAGTGAAGACTTTTCCACCCCCCAGGGAATGGAGGAGCACCGGATATGCGTTTAGTTGAAGGGCGTTGTTCAGGGTGGCTCAGTAGTCCCCACAAATTCTTATCGAACCATCCGGCTTAATGGGTGTAACGATTGGGGTCTCCCAGGGAGAGTGATCGGTTGGCTCTAACACACCCTGGGCTATCAATTTATCAAGCTGCTCGTCGATCTTTGGTTTAAGGGCAAATGGCACTTGACGAGGCTTAAGGCGGAGAGAGCTATTTTGGGATTGAGGTTAAATGATATCGGGGTCCCTTTGTACTTACCTAGTTTTTCTGCAAAGACATCCTTGAATTCTTGGACGAGGTCCTCTTCCAGCTACTGCTACCGATTCGGTGAATGCCTGCCACCTCAATTCCGAGCGGAGCGAACCATTGGAGGCCTAGCAGACTAGGCCGGTCCTTGTTGATCACAGTCAGGGGTAGGAATGCTGTACGGTTCTTGAATGATACCCGGACTCGACTGGATCCTATGACTGGAATCCAATTCCCTTGATAGTCTTTGAGTATGAGTCTTTGGAATCGGAGATCATGTCGCCGGACAGTAGGGATGAGTTGCTTGAGGGTCTTCCATGAAACCATTGAGAGAGATGATCCTGAGTCGACTTCCATCAGGCAGGACTGGTTTTCGAGAGCCACTTTCACTCGGATCTTCTTGGCATCCAAAGAGGAGGTGTGACCGATCATGATAGTTTGGTATGCCTCTTCTCACTTCGTGGGATGGTTTATGGTTTTGTTTCTGTAGGAGTGGTTGTTTCATTGGTGGTTCACTGGTTCTCACCTTACAGGATGGCTTCCTGTCGGTTGGCGATAGTTAGCCCCGCTCGAGGGCTGGCTGGGTCCTATTTGGCTTCTACAGACCCATCCGATATGGCCTCGTTTCCTGCACACATGGCAGAGCATGTCGAGGAATTTGCATTCTGATCAGGGTTGGCTTGCCCCACAACCAGCGCATTGATATTGAGATTTCTGGCGTTGGTCCCGTTTGGACCTTAGTCGATGGACCTCTTCTTTGTCGCTGTCTGACGACGAAGAGAGGTCCTCATGGTGGGCCGTTATGAGCTGCCCTTCTGACTGAAATGAAATTTCGCTGGTCGGTTGGTGAACCGGGGCACGGTTGTGGCGCATTCGGGCAGCCGACTTCCTGGTTGCTTCTGCTGCAATAGCCTCAGCGATAGCATCGGCAAGGCCGATGTTGCCTTTTGCTATCAACTTGCTTTGGATGTGTGGTGCATCCAATCCCAGAACTATCCTGTCTCTTAAGGCTTCTTCGAGATCAGCAAACCCACATAGGCCTCCCAAATTCCGGAGATCCGCTATGAAATCGGCAACACTTTCGCCCTTCTGTTGACTTCTTTGATAAAATTCATGTCTTCTGACGAGCGTTGGAACAACTGGCATGTAGTGGGCTCTCAGTAGAGGTTCGAGGACGTCCCAGTCCATAGACTTCACTTCTGCCGGCTTCGCTAGTGCCTTGGCCATCTTGAATACGATCGGCCTGCAATGCGTTAGGAATACCACCTGTTTCTTTCCAGTAGTGGCATCCTTCAAATTGTTGGTTTCCAAGAACATTTGGAAACGATCCATATAAGAGTCCCAGTCTTCTTGCGCTGGGTCGAATGGAGCGGGTGGTATGATGCCACCGGACATGGTTCTGCCGTTGTGCATTTGGTCACGTGCTCAGTTATCGATCTTCATTGTTCAGTCAGCTCTGACGTCTCCACATCCCACCTTCATTGCCAGTGTTAAGTACTGAGCGTGGGCGCGAAGAATGGAGATGAGCTGGTAAAATAGTGAACTTCAAAACTCTTTATTAACATGGTGTGACAGCTCAGCTCAATGGCTGCAATGGGCCTCCTTATATAGGCAACTTATTAACTATTCAACCAATGAAAACTTGGGAGCGCTAGCTCCATTAACCAATGGGAGAGGCTCGTTAATGGCCAATCAGATTCACCTTAAAGGACTAATCTGATGTCGCCATTAACGGCCAATCAGAAGTGCAGGGCCAGAACCCTGCACTTGACTTCAAGCTCTTGATAACTTTATTAACACATTTATTCATTCACAACAGATTCCCTATTAATCAACATCTATGCAGGACTCCTTTATACAATAAAAGAAGTACATGTTCCATAACAAAAAGATTATCATGATTTGGATCATGGAATAATAAAAACAAAGAATTGGAAGGGGAATTGATGACATTAAGTCAACCCCCCTGTTCAATGCAGGATATAATGCATAAAGCCAGAAGTGTAACCCATAATTTATCTGGGTAATTATCTTCCACTTTTGAACTGTATATATTATGTTTTGCCAAACCAAAATGTAGGCAGAGTCCATGGATTCCAAAATAATAAGCACACAAATGAGATAAAAACTGAAAAGTTTTTATTTAACCAAAGCAGAGCAAAGGAAAAGTAAAGATTTAGCTGCAAAGCATAATATAGATAAGAAATATCTAAACAAAGCAATAAAACAAGACATAACATATTAAGGTGAAGAGTGTAAAAATGCAGCATCTCACATCCATTCAGTAGGCAGAAGCCCCACTGAAGGCAGCTATGGATTTTCCCTAATTTATTCAGGCTAGTGGATAACACCTTTCCTGAGTAGATCTATACTAAGGCAGTCTTCTAGGGAGTGATTTAGAGAATGCAAACTTTTAACCACATTCCTTATTTTGAGAATATATCTTCCCAGATGCTGGTAAATGTGTCATTCTATCATACATCAGACATTCTATCATACATGGATGACAGGGGTGGGATACGACAGGGTTAACTACTGGTTCGAGATTTACAAGCTTCCCTGCATGCTGTGAGGCGCATGCCTGTAAATCGTCATCAGCATGCTGTGTGCAGAGACGCAGCCTTTGAAACAGCCCTCTTTTCCTGCTTTTTTAACTGCAGCTATACCTCAGTTTAACAGCTGCAGTTAAAAAAGCAGGAAAAGAGGGCTGTTTCAAAGGCTGAGTCTCTGCACACAGCATGCTGATGACGATTTACAGGCACGCGCTTCACAGCATGAACTGAAGTTGAAAAATTAGGAAATAAAGATCAGGTAAGAGGCCAGGTGGGTGGGTGGGCAAAAACATCAGCAGACATAGAACTGGTTCTATGTCTGCTGCTCTTCAGAGCTACCGGTTCTACAGAGGTGGACAGAACCGGTAGAAACCCACCCCTGATGGATGAAGAACACATGCTCGAGGATGCTAGTACAATTCAATAACCCGGCCTTTAAGTCTTTAAGATCATGCTTTGTTGATACCATTTGTTGATTACAGCTCTGAGATTAATATTTACATTGTGTTTGATGTAGGTAAATATATGCCTATATGATATTTTCTTAGAGGATATATATATTTTAATGAACTTTACAAATGGATGTCATCAAGTTGGTTGTTCATTGCTTTGAAGAATTCGGCTTCCATGTGCTATATTGTAAGTGAATCTACATATATTCACATACTTGACCCAGATGAATATGTTTGCAAGTTTAAAATAAGAAGTGTTCCCTCAAAGATAAGCTGTTGCACATCATACTATCAATGAAGCTGAAACTAAAAGGAAATGGAGATACCTGTTGTGAAGAAGTAGATATGTCTTACTAGAATTTTAAAAAATGCAGGAAGAGTTCTAAACTGGGGTAAGAAGTTCAGATTTTCCACTACTTTGATTGATTATAATACTACTGTTGGATTTGTATTCAGAATTCTACTGTGTTCAAGATCCTTGCTCCAAGGTAAGTTCAGTGTCTGACTGAAGTTTTAAGAACTTATGGAAAACAGTAAATGATAAAGGCCTGGAGACAAACAAGTTTGAGAATATTGACTTTAAAGGCTTTTCCAAGTGAAATGAATTATTAGAGGTTTTGTAACTAAATTATTCCACATGAAAAAATACACATAGAGCAAAAAGCAGGGCAAAAAATTCACAAAAGACCCAAGAGATATTTGGAAAATCTCTTTAGAAATATATTAATTAAATCTGCAGTTTATTTTTTCTTTACATATATTAGTGTATGAAAGTATTCCTATGTGTTTATTTTTTCTATATGTAGTTAGAATTAAATATAATTTAAATGTTTGGATTTTAGTTTTGTTTATTTTTAATTTAGGCTTTCATTCTAGGAAAGGTGGAATAAAAGAGAAGAAGACAATTATCCTCTTTCTATACGTTTACAAATCCTATTCAATTTTAGCTAGTAAGCATTCTCTAGAAAGAACCAACTTCCTAGTGACATTTTTAGTAGTAGTGAGTTAAATCAAACATTGTTGATTATGCTTTTGCAAATTTCCCTACCTATTTTTAAAATCTTGTAAATTATTTAACTTAGTTAAATTATTAAGCAATCTCGAATTAAGAAATTTCTTAACAGTGAGAACAATTAAATAGTGGAATGGTTGCCTTCAAACGTTGTGGGGGCTCTCTCACTGGAAGCTTTTAAGGGGAGACCAGATAACCATTTATCAGGCAGAGCTGTCAAACTCCCGACCCACTACTGGGCCATGGCCTGTTCGAAACTGAGCTGCAGGAGTGATGAGGTGCATGATATACATGCATGAAACTCCACTTGTGTGAGCATAGAGCAACCCACAGGGGTGAAACTCCACTTACGCAAGTGAAAGGTGCTTGCAAGCAAAATTCCACTTGTGTGAGTGGAGGCATTTGCATTTGTACGCAAAACTCCATTCATGCAAATGGAGCTTCACACGTGAGCATAAATGCCTTCTGCTCATGCACCTTCACTCATACAAGTGGAGCTTCATGCTCAAGGGCAAGTGCCTACCACCCACACATATAGAGCTTTTTACACATGAGTGCAAGCACACACATGAGTGCCTACCACCCACACGTCTAGAGCTTTTTACACATGAGTGCAAGCACACTTGAGTGCAAGCACATGCATGAAGCTCCACTTCAGCCAGAGAAGGATGCACCCACTATTCACACAAGTGGAGTTGTGTACAGCTCCTTTTGCTCTTATTTTCATCCTTGGTGTTTGGCTTTTTGGTATTAGATGAGCTGGTAAAAATTGAGTTGATATCAAGTAAGAAATTGTTTATCAAGTAATTAGTGTTCCACATTTTCATTTCAGCAAGGTTTATTTTTTATGGTAATAGTTGGAGGTAATCTACTTCTTATATGAATTCTGAGATAGCAATAGCTGTATGTTACTTGGAATCAAATATACATAATTCATAAATTCTCCTTGGAATCAAAATGGCAATACCAGGAATTTTATAATTCCAACATGCTATTAAGTTAAACATTATGCTTTCCAAAAGCAAGGTAAGTAGGTGTCACAAATATGCAGATTCATAATAATTTGACATCTATAACATAATATTAAATATAGTACATCTATTTTACTTATCAAGTTCTATAAGCAATAACTATACATAGCTTTCTGAAAATGAATCTGTGAAGCAGCTATATTTTAACAAGGTCTGCCAGGATATTTAAAGGAAATGGGTTTTTTAGAAAAGGAATGAGTCATGTATTACACATTATATTTTGTAAAACTGTTCTTTGTCAGGTGCACATATTTAATTTGTTGAAAGGGTTTTGATTTTGTCACATGGAGAGAGTAATGATGGTGGGATGCTTTAATAATATTTTTTAAATGTTTCTCTCAAAAACTGAAAGTTTGATAAATAAAGATGCAATCTAATAAGCAATCTTTGGAACTAAAAACCCTTCCTTGGAACACAATCTTGTTATTCTGTTCTATAGCAGGGGTCGTCAACCTTTTGGACCTCAGGGACCACCAAACTCATAATTTTAAATCCCAGGGACCACTAAGATGAATTTTGACTGACAGTGGTTTGCTGACATTGGTGGGAGAGAAAGAGAGATCTGATCTAACCTTTCTCTCTCCACCCCACTCTCTCTCTCTCTCACACACACACACAGAAGCAGGGGTGGGATTCAAATTTCTTAACAACTGGTTCTGTGGGCATGGCCTAATATGTGGGTGTGGCTTGGTGGTCATGTGACTGGCTGGGCATGACTTGTATGTAAATATTGTAAATATTTATATAAATATTGATATTTTTATAAAAAATTGAATTTTAAATATAACTAAGCAAGAAATAAAACTTGAACCTGAAACTTTCTTGCTGGGTATGATAGATTCAAAAATGTGTAACTATTGCTCAACTTTCGCTGCAAAATGTATATATGTATATATATTTATGGCATTCAGCTTAGTTCGGGTATTTTCCCACGTCATAGTAGTTGTGCTTTTAAAGTTGTAGCAACGTTTCAGCAGAATCACATCTGCCATCGTCAGGCTTCTGTAATATATATTTGTTTATATGCTTTTTTTTTAAATGTTCTAAATGTATGATTCTTAAATAAACTTTCTTTTAAATATAAAAAAAATAAAAGTAATATATATATAATATATATATAAAACACACACAGAGAGATACACCCTAATATTGCAATAAAATACAACCACTCAGGAATCCCTCAGCACTAACTGAAGAAACAGCATATGGAAGGTGTATTCTTTCCGTCTTTTTTTGTTTTACCACATATTACACCCTTCATAATAGCATCATCTTAGATATTGGAGGTGCTTCTCTATGTCAGTGCAAATTCCTACTAAAAGCCCGAAGTTATGACATAGTAGAGAATATTATTTTGCAAGTTAGTGAAGACAGTCAGGAAAAATAAGATATTGGGTACAAGAATGTTATAGACCTTAACTGGAACAAGGGGCACAATGGCCCAGTAATTAAAGACACTGAACTTGTCAGCTGCAAGAATCAAGTCTTTGGATTTCATGATGGGGTTTGCTCCTTTGACTTGCTCCAGCTCCTGCCCACCCAGCAATTTGAAAGCATGCAAAAGCAAGTAGATAAATGGGTACCACTTTGATGGGAAAGTAACAGTGTTCCATGCACCTTAGCATATAGTCATGCTGGCTACATGACTACAGAAAATTTGGATAACACTGTCTCCCTCAACTAAAAATCAGAAGATGATCCCTAGAGTTGGACATCTCGACAGGGAAATCTTTCCCTTTAACTGGAAGAAGGCAGATCATCAGAGGTGCTAAAATAACAAAAAGTAAAGATTAAGGAAAGGAATAAAGTGACTGTACATAGACAGCTAGGAAATAAGGAGGTCTAACTTTGGGAAATTCTGGCAAGAGAGTGGGTAGGGAAGCTGAAATGGAACCAAACCGTGGATATGTAAAAATATGTGATTCAACAGACACATGCACAAAGGAGGAGAAAAGAGAGTCTGCAGGAAATTTAGCCTATGGTTTGGAGAAGGAAAAGGGAAACAAACTGAGGACTCAAATGAAACAAGAGCCAAAACATTCAAGGGAGAGGGCAAACCTACTTATGAGTAAATGAAAAGTAAACATGAGGATTTTCTCACTGCAGCCCTTTGTCCAACTGGGACGCCCCTTTCTGCAGCTAACAAGGAGAAGGGCAGCTTGAGGGACACATTGGAGTCAGAAACATTGATGGGCAATTCAGCCATTGGGAGAGAGTCTAGCAGTCTCACTGAGGCAACTGAAAGGGGAAAATTGAGACCTGAAACAGTGAAACATATAGGACTCAGATAACATAAACCCAATCCAGGAGGAGAGATCAAACAGCAAGAAGAGAATGAGAAAAACTGCTAAATGACATTTTAAGAGCTACTTCTATGGGCATTGTACAAGGAAGCACAAAAGGTTGGTATAAATATTGACTGTATTTTAAAATGTACTGCATCTGTTGAGTACAAACTGATAGTAGCTCTGAAGAAGCCACTCTGCAAGACACAAAGAGATTAATCCCACTGAATTCAATAGCTAATTGTTGTTAAAGATTATTCTTATCGCTGTGTGACACTGTCTTTCTGATTGTTGCTCTTCTAATGAAAATAGTAAAGTTGTTCTCAGCTGTCTAAGAGGGGTGTTTTTAATCGGATGTTCCAGTAGTCAGGTGGGTGTCTGATCCATAGACTCTGGAAGTAGAATTCTTTAAAGCAGATTGTATAAAATCTGGAAATTCTCTACTTGGGAGGTTCTGAAAAAGTCAGTTCTATGATATGAGAAGAGTTTCTAGTTAAAACAGGAGCTTTATGGTTTATCAATAAATTTCAGAATATTTAGAATATTGCAAGTGGCAGGCAAAGCAACCAATACCAGCATTGTTTATGAATGACAGTGAAATCAGAAAGAAGAGCAGGTAAGCAGCAGCAAGAAAATCCCTCTGCCTATACTAAACAGGACCATCTTATAATGAAAAAGAAGACCCCTCCCCCCAAAAAAGGAAAGGAAAGGAAAGAAGTGGCATAATGGGAAAAATAAAATAAATATGCAAAAGTATCCTAAATACTAACACAGATAGCAATGTTCTTCCTTTATTACTTCCATTGTTTCTTAAGAATTGCTAAACTGCAATTCCAGTATCCCTTACAATTGATATTGCTGGTTGGGAATTAAAGTTTAGTTATATCTGGAGAGTGTATAGATTCTCTACCTCTGCATGAGGATTTGGGAAACATATCCATAAACAGAGCTTCTTGTCCAGAACTTTCTAAAATCTAGATACTTCTTTTTTTAAAAAAAAAAATTATTGCCTTTCATAAACATACAAAACACAGAACATAGGAAAAAACAAACTAAAACATCTTTTCTGAAGGCTGCTTGATCCCGGGTTGAAACTCTTCACACAGACACAAATTTAAACATCATATTCACTTTATATATCCTTCCATATCTTATTATCATTTTCAATATCATTCTTTGTCTGTTCTGTTTCCAACTATCCATTCATCTTTTTTCTTTTAATATACTTCTCCTATACACTGATTGGAGTGACGCCTTTAACTCATTGTCCTAACTTAAAATTACTTCATATAACACTTAATTTATCTTGGGATTCTGTTTAGTACATTCTAAAATTACACAATAAATTTTATAAAAAAGGTAAAGACCCAACAATAACTAAGTAAAATCCTATATAAGCACTATCCATATCATTAAAAAAAACCTAATCGTATATATTAATACTCATTTATATCTTAAGCATTTTACTCTAAATACACATATAAAGACCCAATCTTATGTACCTTCCAGAATCCCTTTTTTTTTTCAATTAGATTCACCCATTGTCTCTAAATAAACTTTTTTTCTTTAGATGTTGCTTCCCACCATTAAGGCTTCTCCTCCCACCCTTTCTCTCTTGCTTATACTTCTCCTTGCCCTTTTTACCCCTTTGTCTCTCCTCCTCCCTTTTCTTACTCCCTTTCCGTTGTTTTCTAATCTTGCATCCACCTTTCATCTCATTTTTCTCTTTTTTGGTTGTTTTTTCAAACCTTAAAATCCCCTTTTTCTTATCCTCTTTCTCCTCCTCCCCAGAAAAAAAACATTGTTCATCAAAGATGGCTTCTTCTTCCTCTTCTTCTTTGTCCCAGTCGTTCTGCTGCGTAGTCAACTTTTCATAAGTGCATAACGCCATTTCTAAAAATTGAAATAAAGTGCCCAAAGTATCTTTTCCATCTTGTTCTTCCTTTTTATATTTTTGATATTCAGTTTTTAATTCATCCACAAGCGATGCCATCATAAAAAGAGAAACTTTTCCCAAAACAACCACCCAAGTATTTTTAATCAAGAATAATTCAAAAAAGATTCCAAAAGTTAATACTTTTTTTCCCCTTCTTCTATTTCTCTTTCTGGGATTACTGTTTAATCAAAGAGGTCCAATTACCATATATCTTTCTTTAGAATTCTAGGCAATCTCCTTCTTTTTCAACTTCTGCTCCAATTTTTTTTCCCTCTCCCTTCCCACTTGCAACAACAACTTTTAAATGATCAGAAATCCATACCTCCAATAAGGGTTTTCCAATTTCTTAAATTATTAAGTCCAATGTCCAAAGAGTCTTTTGTCCCTTGGCTTTAACTTTCAAAATAATTCACCTTCAATGCCCAAATAAATTTCAAATCTTCATCTGCTGTTTCTATGGGGTGGGAGAGTGTAGAGAAAAAAAAGTTTCCCTTTAACAGCTTTCTCCGCCGCTTGCAGATCTTCTTAGGGATACAATGTATCCTTCAGCAATTCAAACAATTCAGTTCCAGAGAGTTTGAGAGATGTTGCTTAGCCCGGCTCAGCCAGCACTTTCACTTTTCCTGCTTCCTCCAGCACAATCTTACCCAGTTGCAGGCTTCTTCGTCATTACTGACCGCCGCTCCACCACCTCAGGAAAAAGGGGTTTTTCCAGATGAGGGGGGGGGTCTGCGACACCCCCAACCCCCTGTCCGGCTCCCCTCTCTCTTCAGCTGCCTCTACAGGGCAGCCATATCCCCCGGATCCATTTGGATCGGGGGCACCTCGGCGGCAAGCACAGCAGGAATCACAGATGATCACGAATTCCTGCTGCCCCGAAGCCACGCGGAACCGGAAACCTGAAATCTAGATACTTCTTAAGAGGCAGGTACCCTGCTAAAATAGCTAGTTACTTTTAATGGTTGGTATCTGACAAGTATAAGGCTCAGGTCTAATAAATACCTTGCAAAGAGTATTTCTAAAATACTTGATTGTTCTCCAAAAATAAAGCAAATCTTAGTAATGTTCTATGCTAAAGACATATGCTTAAAATATGTTCCATTGCTTCATTTTAGTTTTAAAATTATTTCTGGGAATCATAGCTGAACTGGGAAATCATAAATACTGTTTTGAAATAAATTTTAGCATAGAATATCTGGTAATCAAGAAACACATACTAATCTTGCTGGTTAAGGTATTTGAGATTTTCTTCGTGATGCTTTGAAAATCTAGCCGGCATTAGCCCAGGACATTGGAAGGATTCATGTGTCAGATTATAAGAATGGTTTGCTCAGTCATGGTGAATGTCACATTTGGCTGAACCAATGTATACCTACATCAAACTATAAGGTGGCTTAATGTGACATGTCAATTCATCTTTGTGTTAGAATTGAATAGATAGATTGAATTCTTTATTGGCCAAGTGTGATTGGACACACAAGGAATTTGTCCTTTCAATTTACATAAAAGAAAAAATACATTCATCAAGAATCAAGAATCATAATAATCATAATAGTCATAGGATACAACAAGCAATCAAATCATACAAGGAAACAGTCAATATAAATTGTAAGGATACAAGTGACAAGTTGCAGTTATACAGTCACAAGTGGGAGGGGATGGGTGATAAGGAGTGATGAAAAGATTAATAGTAATAGTAATACAGACTTTGTAAATAGTTGGACTGTGTTGAAGGAATTATTTGTTTAGCAGAATGATGGCGTTTGGGAAAAATTGTCCCTGTGTCTATTGTTCTGGTGTGCAGTGCTCTATAGCATCGTTTTGAGGGTAGGAGTTGAAACAGTTTATGTCCAGGATGTGAGGGGTCTGTAAATATTTTCAGAAGCCCTCTTTTTGACTGATGCATTGAAGGGAGGTTGGTAATAATTGGGTTTTTTGCAGTCATAATTACTCTCTGAGGTCTGTGTCTGTACTGTTGGGTTGCAGAACCATACCAGACAGTTATAGAGGTGCAGATGACAGACTCAATAATTCCTCTGTAGAACTGTATCAGCAGCTCCTTGGGCAGTTTGAGCTTTCTGAGTTGGCACAGAAAGAACATTCTTTGTTGTGCTTTTTTGATAATGTTTTTGATGTTAGATATCCATTTTAGGTGTTGAGATATGATAGAACCCAGAAATTTGAAGGTCGCTACTGTTGATACTGTGTTGTCTAGTATTGTAAGAGGTGGTAGTATAGGAGGAGTTCTCCTAAAGTCTACCACCATTTCTATGTTTTTGAGTGTATTCAGTTCCAGATTGTTCCAGTCACATCACGAGGCAAGTTGTACAATCTCCTGTCTGTATGCAGATGATTTTGGTTTACAGTTTCTGTTAGCAATACATGGTAAACATGAGGATGGGATAAATTATGTAAGCCACTTTCACAACAAAAAAAAAATGTGACACAAACCATTATTTATTTGTAATATCTCACTCTTATATGTAACTTTTTCCAAAGTATGTCCTGCATTAAAAAGCATCAATAGGTTTGTTTGTGTTTTTCTCAGCAGAGGGTTTCAGATAACAAAACTATAATTGATGAAACATATTGTGAAAGAAATTCTGTCCTTTTTCTGCACATACAAGGTGGTTGTTATATTATAATCTCACAAGGCATGTTTCATTATTTTTACAGCTTGGATCCATCAATATAATTTATCAAGCTTTCTCATATCTATTTTTCCAGTTACATCCAATATTATCATTTGCAACAGCATTTTTTTTCTTTGCTGCAACCATTTAAATGGTTCCTCTCATTTAGGAAGAAGTTGAAAATATACCTCATATCCAGCATACCTTTAGAATGCTGTGCACAAGATAATTATTTTTAAAGAAAAGAATTGCATTCAGATAGCCAAATTATAAAGATATCCAGAATAATGCCTATTCTGGAAAAATGGATACATTTTATTCAGATTTCAATATTGGATTGGAGTAGCTATAAAAGGAACTGACTGTATTGAAAAATTCTGAGAATGTCCAGCATGACAGAAACATGATCCACAGACATGACTAATAATTAAGAGAAATATTTCATTCTGCCAGCTAGAGACAAATCATGGCCACAACACCATGTAACCTATTTGGAGTCATCTACTTTGCATTACAGTCTCAGACACCTATCTAGTGTCTTGATGATTCAGAGCATGGGATTTGGTTGCTTTTCATTCTAGCCTGCTATTTTCAATTACCTTAAAGAAACCCCTCAGTCAGTGGGAATAGCAAAACTGCTTTAAAATATAGTAGTATGATAGATCTCAGATGAGTGTGAAGATGTTGCTGAAATTCTGGATAAAATAGAATTGATTATCTTTTATAGACTATAGAGAGCCAGTTTGGTGTAGTAGCCAAGGCTATTTGACAAAAATAGACACTGGGAGACTGGGAGTTCTAGTCCTGCCTTGGTCCAGACACTCTGGGAAGGAGTTAAATGCAATCCACTTCTGAAATTGTGTGAAGAAAACTGCAGGAACTTGTCCATTGACCTAAAGGCACGCGCACACACACACACACACACACACATTTCAGTCTGCCTTAGCAACTCTCAGAAACACTGTAATCATAGGAACTATTGTTCAACAATGATTCTATAATATCTGACAACCCTTCATCATTTGTATTTTTTCTTCTCACATATGCAGAGCCTGACACAGATCTCAGTGATCTCCAATCAAGCCTGAACACAAAGCTGACGACGAAGAAAGGTCCTCCTGATGGGCCGTAGAAAGCTGCCCTTCTGCGCTAGGTGAAATTTTGCTGGCCGGTTGACGAGCGTGAGTGCGATTTCGGCGTAGTTGAGCAGCTGACTTCTTAGTTGCCTCCGCTGCCGTGGCTTCAGTTATGGCATCTTTAAGGGTGATGTCACCCTTTGCCATTATTTTGCTCTGCACATTTAGAGTGTCGAGCCCGAGGACTACTATGTCTCGCAAAGCCTCTTCCAGGTCGGTGAATTTGCAAAGGCCTCCCAAGTTCCGGAGGTCTGCAATGAAATCGGCGATGCTTTCTCCTTTCCACTGGTTCCGTTGGTAGAACTCGTGTCATCTTACGAGCGTTGGAACAGCGCTTGCATAGTGGGCCCTTAGTAGCGGTTCGAGGACATCCCAGTCCATGGCCTTCACTTCAGCCAGTTTCGCCAATGCCTTGGCCATCTTAAAGACTGTTGGGCCACAGTGCGTCAGGAATACCGCCCATTTCTTTCCGGCCATAGCATCCTTTAGATTATTTGTTTCCAAGAACATTTGGAAACGATCCATGTAAGACTCCCAGTCTTCTTGAGCTGGATCAAATGGAGCGGGTGGTATGGCACCGCCGGACATTGCTTCACCGTTGTGCGCTTCAGTCATTTGCTTAGTTGGCTCTGATGTCATCCAATCCCACCTTCGTCACCAATGTTAGGTCTGGAGCATGGTTGTGAATGATGGATACGAGCCAGTGGAAACAGTGAACTTCAAACTCTTTATTTACATATTGTGAATGCTCAGCTCCAAGGCTTCTCAAGCCTCACTTATATAGGCAATTCATTAACTACTTAACCAATAGCGAACCTGGAGCGCTAGCTCCGTTATCCAATGGGAATGGTCTGTTAATGGCCAATCGGAGGCTTCTGAATGGGCCAATCCGATCGAGCCATCAACAGCCAATCAGAAGTGCAGGGCCATAACCCTGCACTAGACTTCAAGCTCAATGATAACTTTATTGGTATTATGCATTCACAACACCCTGTATATAAACAAAGAGGAAATAAAAGGAGGTCCAACTAACAACAACAAAAGAGTTACAGGGAGAAAGTCCAGAATTATAGAGGTGTGGTCAGGAAAGGAAAAGCTCAGAATAGAGAAGAACAATAACAATATTTTTTAAAATATGTTCAAAATAAAATCCACACAAAAGAATTCTATCTGTTAATGAGAAAAGCTAAATTCTAAAAGTTAACAAAGAAAGGAGAGTGCCACACTCAACCCTTATTTTGATTCATTCTTCTCAACAAAACCCAAATTTTCCACTATCAAATTATAAAGAACAGGGTGAAGGGATAAGATCAAAACTTGATAGCAACGTGAGCAGGGAATTGTTCTTTATTTGAATGAGTTGAAATCTATAGTGTGAAATGAATTGCATTCTAGAATACTGAAAGAAATAACTGATCGATTGGCTAAACTGTTTCATATTGTCTTTAAGAAATACAGGAAAGCTGGTGAAATGCCAGATGGTGAAGAGGAACAAATGTTGCCCATACCTTAAATAAGGAGGAAAAGGAACTGTTAATTGCTAAACATATCACTGAACCTGTTAAGTACTGAGCATGGGTCGAAATAAATGGAGACAGCCTCTGAATGGTGAACTTTCAGCTCTTTATTTACATAGTGACTTCTCCACCAACAACAGTGAACTCTGCCTTATATAGGCAACCCTTGTAAGATTTGTCCAATAACGAGCTATGAACACTAGCTCTTTCAACCAATAAGAATTCCCTGTTAAGGGCCAATCGGATTCCTCAGAACTAACCAATCCAATCTGGCCACCTAACAGCCAATCAGAAGTGCAGGGCCAGAACCCTGCACTTTACCTCAAGCTCATACTTTATTAACTATAGTGCATACACAACACCCCTTCCCCCTGGCTTCTTAATTCTGGTGTAGTTATATAGTCCCTTAGATAGGATGGTTGTCTTTTAAGTCTTTTGGATTTTCGTTGGATTGGTTGGTTGCAATCCTGTTGAGGTAGATTGTTGTTTGGCAGTGGTTCTGCCTCTTGCTCCACTGCAATTCCCTGTGGTGCAAACGTTTCTCCTTCCTGCTCCATTTCCTGAGTATCACTTAGTTCGTCATTCCTTCGAACAGGTTCCCTGGAATTTCATCTTCTTATGTACCTCCCCCTCCCCCCTCGGTTTGGTCATGGGGGAGTTGTTGACTGGTCTTTGCGAGTCGTGACCGCAATTGGTCGATATGCCATTTCCACAATTTATTGTCACAGCATTTCACCACGTAGGATTTGGGGCCGGTCACTTGTACTACTGTCGCCTCTATCCATAACGGGTTGCCCGATAAGTTTCGTGCGTAAACGAAGTCTCCTACCTGGAAGGTGCGACAGCGGCCGCTGGATCCTATTGGCTTTTCCGGTTCGTAAGCAGGGTATAACCGGTCGAGGTGGGAGCGGAGTCTTTGTCCCAGCAATAGTTCGGCGGGAGTTCTGCTGGTGACGCTATGTGGAGTTATGTGTTGCAAAAAGAGAATTTGGTTGACCTTGTCATCGATATTGTCATAGTCTACTTTTTGCAAGGTCTTTTTTACAAATTGGACCATGCATTCAGCTCGGCCATTGGTCGCAGGGTGCGCAGGCGAGGTGAGCGCATGGCGGATGCCACGGTCAGCGAGGTACTGCTTGAACATTAGTGCAGTAAACTGTGGCCCGTTATCGGACACCAGGACATCTGGCAATCCGTGGGTTGCAAAGAGTCTGTTTAGAATCTTGATCACTGCCTCGGAGGTCGTAGTCGTCATATGATGAATTTCTAGCCAATTGGAGTAGGCGTCGACTGTAAGCAGGAAGGTATAGCCCTTGGTTGGCCCCGCAAAATCCAGGTGGATTCTGGACCAGGGTCCACATGGCGTCTCACGAGCGTAGGCACGGTTGGCGTGTAATGGCCTCTCAGGATGGGTTCGAGGTTGTCCCAGCTCATGGCCTTCACTTCTTGAGGTTTGGAGAATGCTTTAGCCATCTTAAATACGGCTGGGCCGCAATGCATCAGGAACAACGCCCTTTTCTTTGCTGCCGTGGCATCCTTTAAGTTGTTCGTCTCAAGAAACATTTGGAAGCGATCCATGTAGGATTCCCAATCCTCTTGGTTTGGATCGAATGGAGCGGGTGGTACGATGCCGCCGGACATGGTTCCGCTGTTGGCGTCATCTGTCATGTGCTCGGTGTTGCTTCCTGGCTTCTTCGGTTCAGATGTCTCCAAATCCCACCTTCGTCGCCAGTGTTAAGTACTGAGCATGGGTCGAAATAAATGGAGACAGCCTCTGAATGGTGAACTTTCAGCTCTTTATTTACATAGTGACTTCTCTACCAACAACAGTGAACTCTGCCTTATATAGGCAACCCTTGTAAGATTTGTCCAATAACGAGCTATGAACGCTAGCTCTTTCAACCAATAAGAATTCCCTGTTAAGGGCCAATCGGATTCCTCAGAACTAACCAATCTGATCTGGCCGCCTAACAGCCAATCAGATGTGCAGGGCCAGAACCCTGCACTTTACCTCAAGCTCATACTTTATTAACTATAGTGCATAAACAACAGAACCCTGATGACACTAAATATTATTGATAAGTCATTTCTGTGCATTATTAAAAATTGGTTCAAAAGTAGAAAGCAAGAAAATTCTAATCAATACACATCATAAATTTAAAATGACAGTCCATCATAAAATGTTTTTTTTCTATGCCTCATGTTCAATAAATACTTAGTTTTTCTTTACATTGTTATCTTTAATTACACTTCCCAAAGGGCAATTCCCTAAATCATATTAACAGACTTAAAGATATTAAATCAGAATGATGTGTAACTACTATATCTCATGAATAAGTGTCCATATTTTGCACTTCCATAACAGTAAGACTGACAGACAACCCTTTGTAAATGAAAAACTGATTATTATTTTTTCTACAACAGTAGAAACAAAGCAAACAGTTTATGTAATCTGAAGATAAAACACTACAAAGGAGCCAAGCAAGAATGTATGCTTGTTTAATTTAATCCTTTTTATTAATTATGTTGTTGACACTTTTGCCATTTCAGATTTCCATCCACCACCTCTTGTTCATTGTTCCATATCTATTATTTTAGGTGAATATTTTCTCTACATCTAAAATTGGGCTAAAAATTGGGATATTTTTGATCTATTAGAATAGAAAAGGCCTTGAAATTACTTAATTATCCAGAAAGGTGGTGGCTTGAACAATATGCATGTAGAGAGCTATCCATTTGGAATTTAATTTGTATTCATTTTCTGAGTTGGCCGTTGGACTAGATGACCTAAATGGCTCTTTCTAATTATATGATTCTGAGATTTTATGATTCTATGATTCTGCTTTTCTCCTGGTGCAAAATTTGCACTGTTTCACAGCATGCCTCATTGCTTTTTATAATTACAAAGAGATGTCTGGGCTTGGATGTATTAGCTTCCATGCAAAGAAAATTATCCTTTCTATCTGGGAATAACTATAAGCAGCCAATGAGTATTATTGACCAACTTGTCAATATTTTCTAATAGGAATATTCTGTACTGAATTATTATTGATTCAGAATGATAAACTTTAGTACCATTCAATGCCTCTGGTTTGTGAAAGTAAAAGTCTCTTGGATAATTAATTAATGAGACTAGTTAGTGTTCAAGAAAATGCATATATTTTCATGTCACGCTTATTCAGCACTTCTGTAAATCACATTCTATTTTCTTGAGATTTTGTGGTAGGTAATGAAAATCCCTTCCCCTACCCCCACCCCAAGGTGAGATGGACATCCATGCATATTCTGCATCCTTTTTTCCTTTTCAACCATGATCACTACATAATATAACTAGATATGTATGTACAATTTTGATAGATATGAAATATATCTCTACATATATAACACTAATTTGAACACAAAATGTCTTTTTATTCAATTAAAGGAATAATAGTATCATGGATGGTGAAAAGATGCTTATTAATTTTTATTTGATGGATGTCCACATTAATTAGGGGAGGCTGAATGAATTTTGTAGGCCTTTTATCAAGAAGCTGCTACATTATTAGTGGGGGATATTAAAAGCATTGCAAATAGGATATGCCTTGTACATATGAAACATTGATAATAAAAAGCTTCTAAAAATTTTGTTCAGAACATTAATCAATTACTTGATTAAAAGAAACAATGCTACAGCTTATCAGAATTCTGATAATTTGCCCCAAAGCAGATGACATTGTTAAAATGTTGAAAAATGGTGGAATTCTTATCATTCTAATGCAAAAATCTAACATCTTTGTGATTGTTCCATTTTGGCAGAGTTATTGCATAGCGAGTTGTGAAGTTTTTCATGAATAGATTAGTACAATAAAATGCAAAGCAGTAAGAGAAAGGGAGATAATTTTCACCTTTTTTCAAGTGAAAAATGTCGATCTTTCTAAGTTTTCCTTTGCTGTATGAGAGATCACTATAAACATTATAAGCCACCTTGAATATTTATAAATTCAGAAAGGTAAGTATTCACTTAGCTATACGTGAAATAAATACATTCTGAGGACTAAAGCAGTGAAGATAATTGAATAGCCTTCTGAGTGTGAATTTGTGATAGAGTTAAATTAAATGTATAGAAAATATTGTGCAGTGAAAGGATTTCTTGGACTGGAAAAAGAAAGGAAATTCTCTTTCTCACTGTCAATATACTTAAAATATTAACAACAACAATAACTACAGCCACAGCAACAATATAAAAATCAAGGAGTGAAGAAAAATATAAAGCATAAACATGTATGAGCCTATTCCTGTAAGAAAAAAATTCATCCCATTGATTAGGCTCAGGGAAAAGTACATATAATTTTTGAAAGTACAAGAAGTTATGGCTATAGAATTAAAGGACAAAATAGGCATTCCTAAACTATAAATGAATGGAATGAATAATTTGCTTTAAGCTTCTCTATAAAATTTTACACTATTTGTGAGTTAAAGTCAACTTTACGTTCAGCTGCCTACTTACAGTATATTTATACATGATGCCTATAAAACAAACAAGTATTTATTTTAGTTTTACCTACTTATTTTTCACTGTAAAATGAATAGTGCAATGATTCAGTTGGGTTATGTACCTGATAATTCATCACTTCTAGATCAAGAGTCCCCAACCTTTTGGACCACTAGATTCATAATTTTAAATCCTGTGGACCACTAATATGAATCCAGCACACCGCTCGCTGAAGCACCTGGACTCCCAGTGATGGTATGGGGTCCTTCAGGCACTTAGCTTTGCTTCCTGTTTCTGAAATCTTAAACACTCAAAGAGCCATTTGGACCCGTTTTCCACAGAAAACAAAACACTGGGATCTCTCATCTCTCTCTTTCTCTCAGTATTTCTTTCTCATCTCTCCCTATCTCATCTCTCTCTCTCATCTCTTTCCCTTTCTCTCTCTCATCTCTTTCTTTCTCTCTCTCTCTCTCTCTTTCCCTCCCTCCCTCCCCCTCTCTTTCTCTCTCTCCCCCTTTCTCTCATCTCTCTCAGCCGGGCCAGCAGGTGTTTGGGGGCAGAGAGGAAATTGCGTGTCTCCAGTCATGCAGCACCAACAAGGGCCAGAAGAAACACCCATGAGATCCAGAAAGAGATGAAGCTTTGCTCCAACTTTGAAATATGGAACGAATCTCTATCCCCCATCCTTCCCTTTTCAGGCCAGGTGAGTGAGTGGGAGGGCAGGTAAGGGGTGGGGCCAGCCAGTGGTGGATTCAGCAGACAGGAAGCCATAGAAAGGGGAAGAACCAATTTAAAAGCAATTAGGAGTGGCTCAGTAGATACATGTAACACCTCTGCTGTATATTAATAGTAAGCTTTCAAATGCAGTCCAAGATGCAGATTGTTGCCACAAATCCAAGATGAAAGTGGGATCTCAATGTATACTTTTTAAAGTAGTACTGTATATGGGACTAGGAAATGTTCTTTCTCTTCCACAGACTTAGGTTAGGGAATGTATTGTATCCCTTGAGTGTAATTGTGCCATTTATTAAGATATAGCTGTTTCTCTATCTATTGACTTCTTTTATCTGTTTTATAACAATAGCAATAGCTTGTAAGCTTCATTAGAAATTGGGTGGCTTTCTAAAATTAACCTAAATAAATAGAAGTTTTAGAGGCAGGTTAGGAATTTTTAAAATATATATAAAGGATGTGCATGTTGTTTGTGGGCTTCCGATAGGTAGCTGGATTATCACTCTATGAGCAGATCTGTGGAATATATAGGCCACTGGTTTTCTCAAACCAGTCTTCTTTTCTATCTTGATCAGTTCACCTGCCCTGGTGGTCTTCTGTATCTGTCTAAAAGATAGTCTCATCTTGGAATGATATTGGTCTACTCTTCACTGGGGGGTTTCAAACAAGGGCTGTTGGCCATTTGTCTGAAATGATTTTTGTTAAGTACTTGGACATGGGTCGGAGTAAATGGAGACAGCCTCTGAATAGTGACTTTCAGCTCTTTATTAGCATAGTGACTTCTCTGAAACATTAACAGTGAACCCTGCCTTACATAGGCAACCTTTGTGAGAATTGTCCAATAGTGAGCTATGAACGAAAGTACTTTAAACCAATAATAATCCTCTGTTAAGGGCCAATCGGATTCCTAAGAACTAGCCAATCTGATCTGGCCGCCTAACAGCCAATCAGAAGTGCAGGGCCAGAAACCTGCACTTAACCTCAAGCTCATACTTTATTAACTATGGTACATACATAACACCCCTTCCCCCTGGCTTCTTAATTATGGTGTAGTTATATAATCCTTTAAGTAGGATGGTTGTCTTTTAAGTCTTTCAGATTTTCGTTGGACTGGTTGATTGCAATCCTGTTGTGGTAGATTGTTGTTTGGCAGTGTCTCTGCTTCTTACTCAGGTACGATTTCTTGTGGTGCAAACAATTCTCCTTCCTGCTCCATTTCTTGAGTCTCACTTGATTCGTCGCTCTCTTCAAGCAGGTTCCTTGGAACGTCATCTTCTTCTTCTGTACCTCCCCCCCCCTTGGTTTGGTCATGGGGGAGTTGTTGACTGGCCGTTATGAGTCGTGACCGTAATTGGTCGATATGCCGTTTCCACAGACTATTGTCACAGCATTTCACTACGTAGGATTTGGGGCCGGTCACTCGTACTACCGTTGCCTCTATCCATAACGGGTTGCCTGATAAGTTTCGTGCGTAAACGCGGTCTCCTATCTGGAACGTGTGACAGCGTCCACGGGATCCTATTGGCTTTTCCGGTTCGTAAGCAGGGTGCAAACGGTCGAGGTGGGAACGGAGTCTTCGTCCCATCAGCAGTTCTGCGGGAGTTCTGCCGGTGACACTATGTGGAGTTATGTGTTGCAAAAAGAGAATTTGGTTGACTTTGTCATCAATATTGTCATAGTCCATTTTTTGCAAATTGGACCATGCGTTCAGCTCGGCCATTGGTCGCAGGGTGCACAGGCGAGGTGAGCGCATGGCGGATGCCGCGGTCAGCGAGGTACTGCTCGAACATCAATGCTGTGAACTGTGGCCCGTTATCGGACACCAGGATGTCAGGCAATCCGTGGGTTGTAAAGAGTCTATTTAGGATCTTAATCACTGCCTCAGAAGTTGTGGCCATCATACGATGAACTTCTAACCAATTGGAATATGCGTCGACTGTCAGCAGGAAGGTATATCCTTTGGTTGGCCCCACGAAATCCAGCTCTGGACCAGGGTCCACGTGGCATTTCCCATTCAGTAGGCATGGCTTTTGGTGGGGCATTGCTGGCTTGTTGGCAACTGGTACACGCTTTGACCCACTGCTCGATTTGCCGGTCCATGCCCGGCCACCATGCGTAGCTTCGTGCAAGTGCTTTCATCCGCATGATGCCGGGGTGGCCCTCATGCAGGGTTTGTAGTAGCGTCTTCCAGAGTCATTCTGGGACAACGACTCTATCGCCCCAGATGACAAAGCCTTTTTGTGAAAAAAGTTCAGTCTGTCTTGCTTTAAATGGTGCGAAGTCATCTGGGACTTGGTCCAATGGCCATCCGCATTCTACCCAGCCTAGGACTCGAGCTAGGGTGTGGTCTCATTTGGTTTCTCTCACGATGTCTCGGGCGGTCATAGGCGGCGAGTTGAGTGTTTCGATCTGCAACGTGTTTGCCGTTGGTGCCGGATCGTCGAGAGTCTCTGGAAGCGGTGCTCGGCTTAATGCATCGGCGTGGGGAATGGCTTTCCCCGGGCGATATTGAAGGCAATAATTATAAGCAGTGAGGAATTCTGACCATCGGGTCATTCTAGGGGATAATATGTAGGGGGTTGGCTTGTCCCCGGCTATTATCCCTAGCAACGGTTTGTGGTCAGTTATAATGGTGAATGTCCTTCCATACACATATTCATGAAATTTCTTTACAGCTGCAACGATTGCGAGAGCTTCTTTATCAATTTGTCCATAGTTCCGCTCTGCATGTGAAAGAGTCTTCGAAAAGTATGCAACAGGGGCTTCGTTCCCATTAGGCAGTACATGACTCAAAATGGCGCCCACCCCGAAGGGTGAGGCATCGCAGGTTATAACTAATGGTAAAGGCTCGTTATACTGCATAAGTACAGAGTCAGATGTGAGCAATTTTTTAACATTCCGGAATGCTTGTTCTTCCTGGTAACCCCATACCCACAATGCTTTTTTATCTAATAACCGGTGTAATGGTTCAGCAACAGTCGCCTTATGCGGTAAAAATACATTATAAAAATTAATGAGGCCTAAGAATGCCTGGAGGTCGGCCTTGTTACGTGGCCTGGGGGCATTTTTTATCGCCTTTAATTTACTTTCGGTAGGGTGGATGCCCTGGCTATCAATCCTATACCCTAGAAACTCAACACTGTCAGTATATAAGTGACATTTATATTTTTTCACCTTAAGTCTTGCCTCTTGGAATTTTTTAAGAACACTTTTCAAATGATCCTGCAAGATTTTTTTGGTAGGGGCTGCACTTAATAAGTCATCAAAATACGGAACCACGCCTTTGATTCCCTGTAACAACCTTTCCATAAGGCTTTGGAATATCCCCGGGGCTACACTAACCCCAAATTGCAATCGAGTAACATTTAAAAGCACCTCTGTGTGTTACAATTGTTTGGGCCTGAGCCGTCTTCTCATCTACTGGTAGTTGTTGATAAGCTTGAGCTAAATCTAATTTAGCAAAAACCTTTCCGCCCTCCCAAGGAATGGAGGAGGTGCTGCACCACCGGAACTGGATACGCATTCTGCTGTAGGGCGTGGTTTAAAGTGGCCCAGTAGTCCCCACAAATTCGGATTGACCCATCTGGCTTAATGGGCGTTACAATAGGGGTTTCCCATGGAGAGTGATCGATAGGCTTCAACACCCCTTGAGCAATTAACTTATCGAGTTGTTCGTTGATCTTAGCTTTAAGAGCGAATGGAACTCGACGGGGCTTCAAGCGAATTGGGGCTACTTTTGGATCTAAACTAAATGAGATTGGGGTCCCCCTATACTTGCCTAAACGGTCCGCAAAGATGTCGCTGAACTCAGAAACAAGGTCTTCCTCCCACTCATAATCACCGACTCGGTTCACGCCGGCCACCTCGATGCCTAGTGGCGCGAACCATTGGAGGCCTAATAGACTAGGCCTATCTCTGTCGATGATCGTTAGAGGTAAGTACGCTGTATGTTTTTTGAAGGAGACTCGGACTCGGCAGGACCCGACCACAGGGATTCGATTTCCTTGGTAGTCTTTGAGGATGAGGCGTTGAAATTGGAGGTCTTGGCGTTGGATTGTGGGAATAAGTTGCTTGAGTGTCTTCCAAGACACCATCGAGAGGGATGATCCCGAGTCGACCTCCATGTGGCAAGGCTGGTTCTCGATGGCTACCGTGACTCGAATTTTCTTAGTGTCCATGACTGAGGCGTGGCCTATAGTGATAATATGGTGAGCCTCTTCTCTTTGCAAAGCGCGATTTCTGTAGGAGTGGTTTACTGGTTCTCGCCTTACAGGACGGTTTCCTGTTGACTGGCGATAGTTGGCCCCTTTTGAGGCCTGGCTGGGTACTGGTAAGCTGCGGCAGACCCGGCCGATGTGGCCTCGTTTCCCGCACTCATGGCAGAGTGCGTCACGGAATTTGCATTCGGCCCTGGCATGGTTTGTTCCACAGCCAGCGCAAGGGCGTAAGGGCTTAGGGCGAGGATCCTGGTTGGACTGCATTCGATGGACCCCTTCTTCGTCGCTGTCTGACGACGAAGAGAGGTCCTCGTGGTGCATCGTAACGAGCTGCCCTTCTGAGTTGGGTAAGATTTCGCCGGTCGGTTGTGTTGCCGAAGTGCGGCTTCGCCGTAATTGTGCAGCCGACTTTTTGGTCGCCTCCACAGCCGTGGCTTCGGCGATGGCGTCAGCAAGGCTGATGTCGCCTTTCGCCATCAGCTTGTTTTGCACGCCTAGCGCATCTAATCCCAGAATTACACGGTCTCTTAGTGCTTCTTCTAAATCGGCAAACCCGCAGAGGCCTCCTAAATTTCGGAGGTCCGCCATGAAATCGGCCACGCTCTCTCCCTTTCATTGGTTTCTCTGATAAAACTCATGGCATCTCACGAGTGTAGGCACGGTTGGCGTGTAATGGTCTCTCAGGATGGGTTCAAGGTCGTCCCAGCTCATGGCTTTCACTTCTCGAGGTTTGGCGAATGCTTTAGCCATCTTAAATACAGCTGGGCCACAATGCATCAGGAACAGTGCCCGCTTCTTTGCTGGTGTGGTGTCCTTCAAGTTATTCATCTCGAGAAACATTTGGAAGCGATCCATGTAGGATTCCCAATCCTCTTGGTTTGGATCGAACGGAGCGTGTGGTACGATGCCGCCGGACATGGTTCCGTTGTTGGCGTCGTCTTATCACGTGCTCAGTATTGCTTCCTGGCTTCTTAGGTTCAGACGTCTCCACATCCCACCTTCGTCGCCAGTGTTAAGTACTTGGACATGGGTCGGAGTAAATGGAGACAGCCTCTGAATGTGAACTATCAGCTCTTTATTGCATAGTGACTTCTCAAAACAACAACAGTGAACTCTGCCTTATATAGGCAACCTTTGTGAGAATTGTCCAATAGTGAGCTATGAACGCAAGTACTTTAAACCAATAATAATCCTCTCTTAAGGGCCAATCGGATTCCGAAGAACTAGCCAATCCGATCTGGCCACCTAATAGCCAATCAGAAGTGCAGGGCCAGAACCCTGCACTTAACCTCAAGCTCTTACTTTATTAACTATGGTACATACATAACAATTTTGTGGATTCATGTGCTGAACTGAGGGTTCAGTTAGATGACCAATAAGAGTTTTCCAACTCATACATTTTATAAATCTAAGATATCATAACATTCAGTGGCCAAACAAAACAGAATTGAAATTAATCAATAGACCCATATATGGGATGAAAATCCTTCAACACACAAATAACAGAACTGTGTTTTAATTAAATTCTACCAATGATCCTTTTTAAAATGGATTCTTCAAGAGAATCTTCTCGGAACCATCTTCTGAGTATCTTAACAGTAGAAGACTGTTATGATACTCACAAGTTCCAATTTTCAGTCTGTAGTAAACAGTTATTCAAAATATGCAAAAGAGAGAATAGGCACAATATATACAATTTAAGTTGAACATAGCCATGTGTGAGATAATGGGTTTGCTGGCTAAGAGGGACCATATGCAGATTGAAATATATAGTTATTAGGCTATTCTCAACTCAATGGGATATAGGCATGATTTCTAAAGAAAAAATATATTTTTTATTTTGGTATTATTTTAGATAATATTTAACTCATTTTACAGGTTGCAACAATTTGCTACAGAAACATCAAAGAACCCATGAAAATAATATTACTTTGTCCTTTTTATTTGCTATGGAATTGAATGGGTAGCATTAAATACTAATGGTGGTTTCTTTTTCTTCCTGCTGTATTCTGTAAGCAAAGAATATCTGTGTTACTATAATTGCCAGAAATAGGAAGCTGGAGCTGATAAGCTTGGCTTCCTATATAATCATTTCAGGTAAGCTGCTGACAGCTGGGAATCAGATACCAGGAGGGACCAGCTGTGTCTTGTAAATGACCGAGTTCCTCCTCCTTTTTCCTCTTCCACCTCCTCCTCCTCCAGGTGAGATTTGTAAAAAAGAAGGCAATTCAACCATTCAGATTTAAATACTTCTTTTGTATATTATTTACACCCAAGATTTTCTTTGTCTTTATTAATACGCCTAGAGTGATGATAACAAATTTGGTTAAGAAGACAATTAATTATATCCAGATAGCAGTCTCTCTTCATTCCCTGTCCATACTGTGAAATTCAATTCCTCTTTTGCTTTTTTAAATTAAATTAGGGGTGATTCTTGCTAATACTGGAAAGTGATTTGCTGATTTGCCATTATTTATTTTAAGATTTCTTTTAAATTTCCCAGTAAGAATCTCCCATTCAAGCACTAACTAGCTTCTTGAAAAGCATCCCAAGTCTGCTGGATGCTTTTCTATCCTGGGAAAGTAGAGAAACAAAAATGAATTTCCATATCTTCTGTAATCTTAAAAGGAGAGATTTAAGCAAAGTTAGATTGTTTGTTTTAGCAGTTGATCCATACGCTTTTTTTCATTGCTGCTAGATTCAATTGGTAATTTTCACCAAATGCAAGTAACTGGATTTTCATTAATTGAGATGATGTAGAAGACAATGAACAGTATACATAGGATACAGATTCTAAGGATACACAGAACTTCGTTTCTAGGGGCTTGTACAAACAACAATGGAAACAAGTGCAATGGTTTTCCAACACCTTCTGGAAGCAATGGAAGCAAGAATATACCTATCTACCCTACAAGACTGCTGTAAATGGAAAACCAAAGAACTGAACCTTGAAGAAGGAGGCCTTGTCTTGTTGAAGGACAAGGATGTGCATCTGAACTCATGGCCCATGAGACTTGTGCACCAAGTCTTTTGCTAAGACTTTTGCTAAGAAGTGCTATGAGGCTGGACACCGACCGAGTGTTGTTGCTGAGAAAGACTGAACTCGAAAGTTGAACTTCAAGCTTTGCATGCTTCATATCTACTTCATTGTTGCATTGTTTGATGCTATGTAACTATTTATTAGTTTATTTTAGTTAATAGTTAGCTAGTAGTGGAATTATAATTCCAGGCAGAGAGTGTGCTGGCTGCCTGATTGGCCACTAGGTTAATCTCTGGTTGGGCTGGGGGAGTGTTTTTAGCATTCTTGTATGGATCCCATCATTGGACGGGAAATTTCTTTTTGTTCTTACATCATGGGATAGAGATCACCTTTTCACACTATTGAGGCAAATATTGGACATTGGATGAATCTCTACATAAAAAACAAACAAACAAACAAACAAATAAATAAATAAAATAAGACTCAAGAACCATCCCACCCTTACCCCTAAAAGGACCAAATGGGAAAGACTGCAGCGATGAAGCCGTTAAGGCCAACCTCTTCAACACATTCTTCAGTTCAGTCTTTGTAAACAGCAATGGCTCATGCCCCACATTTCCTAGTTGTACCACAACTAACTGTAATGATCTACTACATATTGACATTATAGAAGATAATGTAGAAAATATACTATGTAACCTAAAACCATCCCTATCTATTGTTCCTGATGGATTATATGCATACTTCTTTAAAAAGCTCTCCTCTGCCATAGCAGAACCCCTATATATGAGATATCATTCAGAACTCTTATGGTACTTCCAGATTCCCTCATAAGTAGATTACTGCATTCCTGTCAAACAGGCAACAAATAGTAAAAATAGGGAGCGCTATATCAAACCCTGCTCCGGTAAACAGCAATGTCCCCAAGGCAGCGTTCTAGGACCCACACTCTTAATACTCTATATAAATGACCCTTGTGATCACCTTATAAGCAACTGTATCCTCTTCACAGATGACGTAAAACTATTCAACACCATTGACAATACTACTGTCCTTCAAAGTGACCATGATTATGTATCTGAATGGTCAGACAATTGGCAACTTCAAATCTCGACCAACAAATGCTCTGTCCTACACACTGGTAAAAAAAATCAGTACACCAAATACAGGATAGGCAGATATGACCTCATTGATGACCCTCACTCTGTCAAGGACCTTGGAGTACTCATATGAAATGACCTAAGCACCAGAGGTCACTGTAACAGTATTGCCAAAAAGTCATTAAGAATTGTAAATCTAATCTTACGAAGCTTCTCCTCCAAAAATATTGAATTGCTAATTAGGGCATACAAAACCTTTGCTAGACTAATATCTGAATACAGCTCATCTGTCTGCAATCCACACTGTATATCGGATATTAATATAATTGAGAGAGTCCAGAAGTATTTCACGAGAAGAGTATTATATACCTCTGCTCGCAACAGAATACCCTATATCACCACTCCTGGATAGAGTAGTGGAATAGAATAAATTGGGTTTTACAAATAGGAAATTTGAATACTCTAAGCAAAATAAAACTTCACACTAAAAAGAAAGCATGTCTATTATTAATGTGATCGGGTACATACTCACAAATGGAGGTAAGTACCATGCTACCTTGGTATGAGCTCTTATTTCGGATTACACAAGACTTGTAACATGAGAATTGTTCCATATTTTCTCTGAAATGAAAAAAACACAGCATATATGCTTGCCAGAAGCTATCAGGCGTTCATTTTGAGACCTGCAGAGAAGGATGATCTTGGAATGCAGCACTGCCATCTGGGGGACGAATTAGAAAGCCAGCAGCTAAACCCCTGGCTAACAAGCAAACATTCTTGCTCATGCGGACGCATGCACACAGACTGATGATGTGCTCATCCTAAACTTTGCATGAAACAACACTTTCCCCTTGGGTTAGTACTTCTTTGGAAAGGCAATATTATATTCCACTTTGATACAGAATTCCTCCAGAGCTGTGCTTCTAAAGGCATAAAGCAGCATTACCTTTTTCATGTTTCTGACATCTCTCTTTCTCTCCCCTCCACTCCCTTTTTAACTTCCTTGCTTGAAATACTCTATTATGCCTCCTTGCACGATTACAGTAAACAAGAGCAAAGGTGATATGCTGATTCTAGTTAAAAATAGCCATGGCTCCGGTCTTTTGAAACTCATACCAAATAATAATACAGAAATTATCATAACCTTCTCTCTTGACACTCTACTGTACACAGGCACTCAGTCTTTACATGTAGCATTTTCTTCACAGCCTTAGCTTTGTAAATAATAGCTTTCTTCCTTGACTACCTCAGGGGATGGATGGCAAGAAATGGCCTATGCTCCTCCCCCATAAAGAATAATAATAAGGGCACTAGGTTCACCTGCCCTTGCTAGAAGTAAGGTATTTGAAAAATGGGATTTAGTCTGTAAGCAGCATTTATGTTTAAAATAAATTGCTTCCATTCTTTGCTCTGGTGGTCCAAAGAGTACTCCTATATTTATTTTCATAAAAGCAACATTTTGTTGCCTAAGTCAATTGCCTGAATAAAAGGAAAGCTACAATTTTGCTGTTTATATTTTACCATTTATAAATGATTCCAATCTTATTGTGGCATAAAAGATTACGATAATATGGAGTCATGCAATAATCTGTTGACATTACGTTACATCTTTTGTATCATCAGTTCATAGTGGCTTCTAAAATGATATAAAAAGGACTTACTGTGAAATAAATCATAGAGTTGGAATGGATATAAATTTGCTTAGTAATGAATAAATGGCTGCTGAAGTTCCTGTTACAACATTGATGTAACATATGCATTGCATTCTTCATCTTGACTACTGTGTTCTGTATTATTCTCATGTACGTATTGCTAGCAAGGCTCTGACCATAACTCAGAATCTGGTAACGCCCAGTTTATCACAATTGCTGCCATTTTATGCTGTCCAAGCAGAAAGCGTGAGGATGAAGCTTCCTCATGATCTCTTCCGTAGGTTCATTTAATTTCCCAGCCACTCAGGATTTAAGCTTTGGAAAGGTTCAGATTTGCATTTAGATTCAGCAACACTGAGCCATGGTGGCACAGTGGTTAGAGTGCAGTACTGTAAGCTACTTCTGCTGACTGACTGCAATTCCATTGCAGAGATTTGGCAGCTCAAATCTCACCAGGCTCAAGTTTGGCTCAGCCTTCCATCCTTCTGAGGTGGGTAAAATAAGGACCCAAAATTGTTGGGGGAATATGCTGACTCTGTAAACATCTTAGAAAGGACAGTATATCACTCTATATAGGTGCTATTGCTATTCAAAGGAAGAACTGAAAAACCCTTGTCATAGCTGCTGTTGAGCAGAAAAAGTTTGGGATATTGTTCTTTTCGGAAAAGTTGCAGCAAGCTGAGCTTCTTTGCCCTTACATAGCTGCTAGTTATTCTTTAGATGGGAATACTTTTTAATGGGTTTATGGATAATAATCTGGAATTAGAGGGAGGTAATATTGCTGTATTATTTTACTTGCCAAGATTGAGACACTGATGTAGATTGTGATGATGTAATTGCTTTAGCTTTCTAAGCCATATAAAGACCCATTTATGAATGGGTCATCACAGAAAGTGTGTTTCAAAATAGATATGAATATTTTGGTAGTATTAAATCAAGAAGTGAAGCATTTCATCATGGCATGTGAAGCTGAACAGTCCAATGAAAGACTGCTTCCAATAATAGGGAACCAGGAAAAGGAGAAGCAAATTCACAACTCTTCAAGAGGACCTACCAGTTGAAATAATAATACCTTTGAAGAGCAAGAGGAAATGAGTCAGAGAGTTTTGTTGTGCTGAGTCAGGCATTCTTCATTTTCTCCATTCAAAATGATTCATAATTAACTTAGAAATATGTGGGGGGAACTGTTATGTATGTAAATAGTTAAAATAAAAGCGAGCTTGGGGCAAAGTGCAGGGTTCTGGCCCTGCACTTCTGATTGGTTGTTAAGTGGCTCGATCGGATTAGTTGGGCTCAGAGAATCCGATTGGCCCTTAACGAAGGACTCTTATTGGTTCTGGAGCTAGCGTCTTACAGCTCCCTATTGGTTGTTTCGCATTAAAGTTGCCTATATAAGGCAGAGTTGTTGTTATTAAAGTTTTAAGTCACTATGTAATAAAGAGCTGAAAGTTCACCAACTAAGACTGTCTCCATTCATTTAACCCATGCCTCAAACTATATCACTGGCGACGAGGATGGGATTTGGAGACATCTGATCTTAAGGAACTTGGAAGAAAAACAGAGCACGTGTTAAGACGACGCCACCAACGGAAACCATGTCCAGCGGCATCGTACCACCCGCTCCGTTCGATCCAAACCAAGAGGATTGGGAATCATACATGGATCGCTTCCAAATGTTCCTCGAAACAAACAACCTGAAGGACGCGACACCAGCCAAGAAGCGGGCGCTGTTCCTGACGTACTGCGGCCCGGCTGTTTTTAAAATGGCGAAGGCACTCGCGAAACCTCGAGAAGTGAAAGCAATAAGCTGGAACGACCTCGAACCTCTCCTGAGAGACCATTACGTGCTAACCGTACCTACACTCGTGAGACGCCACGAGTTCTATCAAAGAAGCCAGCGAAAAGGAGAAAGTGTGGCTGACTTTGTGGCAGACCTCCGACACTTGGGAGGCCTCTGCGGGTTCACAGACTTAGATGAAGCACTGAGAGACCATTTAATTCTGAGATTAGATGCGCTGGGCGTGCAAAGCAAGCTGATGGTGAAGGGCGATATCGACCTTGCTGATGCCATCACCGAAGCCACTGCTGCTGAGGCGACCAAAAAGTCCGCGGTGCAACTACGGCAAAGCCGAAACCCAACAACCCCACCGACAGGCGACATTTTATCCAAGTCAGAAGAGCGGCTTGTTACGACGCACCACGAGGACCTCTCTTCATCGTCAGACAGTGATGAAGAAGGGGTCCATCGACTGCGGTCCGACCGGGACCCTCGCTCTAAACCCTCACGCCCTTGAGCTGGTTGCGGGGCAAACCACCCCAGGGCAGACTGCAAATTCCGTGATGTGATCTGCCATGAGTGCGGAAAGCGAGGCCACATCAGTCGAGTCTGTCGCAGTTTACCGGGACCAAGTCAGGCCTCAAGGGGAACCAACCTTCACCAATCAGCAGGAAACCGTCCTGTAAGGCGAGAACCAGCAAACCACTCCTACAGATATTGAGCGTTGCAGAAAGAAGAGGCTCACCATACTATCACTATAGATCACACCTCAGCCATGGACGCTAAGAAGATTCGAGTTACAGTAGCCATAGAGAACCAACCTTGCCACATGGAGGTCGATTCCGGATCGTCCCTCTCGATGGTGTCGTGGAAGACATTAAAGCAACTAATTCCTACCATCCAACGCCAAGACCTTCGAATGCAACGTCTCATTCTTAAAGACTACCAAGGGAATCGGATCTCTGTGGTTGGGTCTTGTCAAGTCGGCGTCTCGTTTAAAAACCATATGGCATACTTACCTCTAACGATCATCAATAGGGACAGGCCTAGTTTGTTGGGCCTCCAATGGTTTGCACCACTCGGCATCGAAGTAGCCGGCGCGAACCGAGTCGGTGATTGCGAGTGGGAGGAGGACCTTATTTCTGAATTCAGCGATGTCTTCGCAGATCATCTGGGCGAATATAAGGGGACCCCAATTTCGTTTAGCCTCGACCCTAAGGTCGCTCCGATCCGTTTAAAGCCCCGTCGAGTTCCATTCGCCCTTAAGGCCAAGATAGATGAACAACTTGACAAACTAATTAAACAAGGGGTACTGAAACCCATTGATCATTCTCCATGGGAAACTCCTATTGTAACTCCCATTAAGCGAGATGGGTCAATCCGAATCTGTGGGGACTACCGGGCCACTCTAAACCACGCCCTCCAGCAGAACGCGTATCCAGTGCCGGTGGTGCAGCATCTCCTTCATTCCCTGGGAGGCGGAAAGGTTTTTGCTAAATTAGATTTAGCTCAAGCCTATCAACAATTCCCCGTGGACGATAAAACAGCCCAAGCTCAAACGATAGTAACGCACAGAGGTGCTTTTAAATGTACCCGATTGCAATTCGGGGTAAGTGTAGCCCTGGGAATATTCCAAAGTTTAATGGAACGATAATTGCAGGGAATCAAGGGCGTGGTTCCGTATTTTGATGACGTGTTAATTGCAGCTCCTAATAAAAAAATTCTGCAGAATCGTTTAAAATGTGTTCTTAAAAAATTCCAAGAAGCGGGACTGAAAGTAAAAAGGGATAAATGTCATCTGTATACCGACAGTGTTGAATTTCTAGGTTATCGCATTGATAGTCAGGGTATTCACCCTACTGAGAGTAAATTAAGGGTGATAAAAAATGCTCCCAGACCCCGTAACAAAACAGATCTCCAGGCATTTTTAGGCCTTATCAATTTCTATAATGTGTTTTTACCGCATAAGACGACTGTGGCTGAACCGTTACACCGGTTATTAGATAAGAAAGCATTGTGGGTTTGGGGTTACCGAGAGGAAAAAGCATTTTGAAATGTAAAAGATTTACTTACATCTGATTCTGTACTTATGCAATATAATGAAACATTACCATTGGTTATAACTTGTGATGCCTCACCGTTTGGGGTGGGCACCATTCTGAGCCATGTGCTGCCTAATGGAAACAAGGCCCCCATTGCATACTTTTCGAAGACTCTTTCCCATGCAGAACATAACTATGGACAAATAGATAAGGAAGCTCTTGCAATTGTGTCAGCCGTAAAAAAAATTCCATGAGTATGTATATGGAAGGACATTTACCATTGTAACTGACCACAAACCTTTACTGGGGACAAACCAACCCCCTATATATTGTCCCCAAGAATGACTCGATGGTCAGAGTTCCTAGCTGCTTATAATTATCGATTGTTACATCACTCGGGGAAAGCCATTCCCCACGCCGACGCACTCAGCAAAGCACCGTTACCAGAGACTCTTGATGATCCGGCACCAATAGTATCGGCGTTACAAATCGAGATGCTCAACTCGCCCCCTATGACCGCTCGAGATATTGCGAGAGAGACCAGACGAGACCACACCCTAGCTCGAGTCCTAGGCTGGGTAGAACGTGGATGGCCATTGGACCAGTCCCAGATGACTTCGCGCCATTTAAAACAAGGCAGACTGAACTTTTTTCGCAAAAAGGCTGTGTCATCTGGGGCGATAGAGTCGTCATTCCAGAACGACTCCAAAAAACGCTGTTACAAATTTTGCACGTGCGGATGAAAGCACTCGCACGGAGCTACGCTTGGTGGCCAGGCATGGACCGACACATCGAGCAATGGGTCAAGGCCTGCACTAAGTGCCAACAAACCAGCAACGCACCGCCAAAAGCTGCACTGACCGAATGGGAGACGGCACGCGGACCCTGGTCCAGAATCCACCTGGATTTCGCAGGGCCGATTAAAGGACATACATTGCTGTTGACTGTTGATGCATACTCTAATTGGTTAGAAATTCATCGAATGACCAATACAACCTCCGAAGCAGTCATTAAAGTCCTTAATAGACTCTTTGCAACTCATGGATTGCCGGACGTCTTGGTGTCCGATAACGGACCACAGTTTACAGCGCTAATGTTTGAACAGTACCTTGCTGATAATGGCATCTGCCATGCGCTCACCTCGCTTGTGCATCCTGATACCAACGGCCGAGCAGAACGCATGGTCCAATTTGTAAAAAAGACTTTGCAGAAAGTGGACTATGATAATATTGACGAAAAAATAAACTGCATCCTACTTCTATAACACATCACTCCGCACAGTGTAACCAGCAGAACTCCCACCGAACTTCTTATGGGGCGAAAACTCCGTTACCACCTCGACCGATTGCACCCTGCTTACGAGCCAGAAAAGCCTGCAGGATCCAGCAGATGCTACCATACCTTCAAGGTAGGCGACCCTGTTTTTGCAAGAAATTTATCAGGTGATCCGGTTTGGATTGAAGCAACGATAATACGGGAGACTGGGCCCAAATCCTATATTTTAAGATGTGTTGATGAAAGACTGTGGAAACGACATATTGACCAATTACGGTCACGACTCATATCGGCCAGCCAACAACTCCCCTATGACCAAACTGAGGGGGGGGGAAGGAACGGAAGAAGATGACATTCCAGGGAACCTGTTCCAAGAAAACGATGAAACAAGTGAAACTCAGGAATTGGAGCAGGAGGAAGAGTCATACGCTCCAAGGGAAATCACACCCGAACGAGAAGCTGAGCCACTGCCAAACAACAGCCTACCTCAACAGGACTGCACACAGCCAGTCCAAAGAAAATCTGATAGACCCAAAAGACAACCATCCTATTTGAAGGACTATATAGTCACACCATAATTGAGGAGCCAGGGGGAAGGGGTGTTATGTACGTAAATAGTTAAAATAAAAGCGAGCTTGGGGCAAAGTGCAGGGTTCTGTCCCTGCACTTCTGATTGGTTGTTAAGCGGCTCGATCAGATTGGTTGGGCTCAGAGAATCCGATTGGCCCTTAACGAAGGACTCTTATTAGTTCTGGAGCTAGCGTCTTACAGCTCCCTATTGGTTGTTTCGCATTAAGGTTGCCTATATAAGGCAGAGTTGTTGTTATTAAAGTTTTAAGTCACTATGTAATAAAGAGCTGAAAGTTCACCAACTAAGACTGTCTCCATTCATTTAACCCATGCCTCAAACTATATCAGGAACTATTGAATCTGGCTTAGTGAGACTTTAAAAAGCCTCATAAGAAAATATAGATATCATTTTAGGGAGTAAGAGAGGTACTAATAATTGGTTAGAAATCAGATGCAGAGAATAAGAACAAATGCATCTCAAAATGGAGGGATGTAAATAGCAAGAGTCTCTTACATATCTTTTAAAATTATTCATTTTTTTGTCAGAGTAAGCAATGTAGTAGCCAAAAATTCATCCATCCAAATGATCATAGCAATCAACTTTATGAAAAAAGAAATTCCATTCTCTGGATCATTATAGGGAAAATTGTCCGTAAGATTTTCATTGCTATCATTCATACAAACCCATAATAGAATCCAACCTTTAATCCTAAGTATACTATTTGCCATTCAATTTCCCAAAATTACAAGAACTGTAAATGGTGCAAAAAATGGCAGTCAAGATGCTTTTCTGATAAAAGGTTATAATGTTGATATAACCTGGAGAAAAATGAAAGTATATTCAATGATTTTATAATCATAAAATATAGATAGGACGTTGCTTTTCTTTCATAAAATTTCAGTGTATCTAATGAAACCGATTGGGAGAAAATAACATTCAGAAGTGCTTTGTCTCTTAGAGATCAGGATTAATTTGTTTGTTCTTCTTTTCTGTAAAAGTTCGAATGGAAAAGGTAATAATAGAATTAAGTAAAAATTGAATAAGATCGGAAGTTGAATGTAAAAAATGAATATATAACTATTGTCATATTTGCATGTAAAAGTGATGACCTGGAAATATGTTGTCCACTGAAAAGAGCCTTTTAGTATCTGCAATGTGAAAAATTGAATAAAACTTGTTAAAAAAAAAAAAGAAGTGCTTTGTCTCACAGGACAGTGTTAAACCATGGAATACCTAGCTTCCAAGATGATGAACTTGGAAAGTCTTAAAAGGCAGGTAAATAAGTGATCTATAGTTTTTGAACATGATAATTATATATTGTTTTAGTGTCAGAGCACAATACTTTTCAATGCAAATGGCTATGTTGCATAAATAGAGCTTTCTATTGTGCAGTTCTGTTGGAGGTTTTCCATTGGCTGGGGAATAGTAGGAGTTGAAGTCTACACATCTTAACTGGCCAAGATTAAGAAAACCTGGGCTAGGCATTGGTTTGGCTACTGTATGGGCTAATAGATAGAAAGGCTGCTTTATCTTTTTGTAAAATGGTCTTTTTTGAGCAACAGCCCATTGGGAAGCAAAGTTATTGGATTGGGAGAAGAACTTTGCTGCAGCATCTCTTTGAAATAGGCTTAGTCAATCTCAGATTTCTCAAAAGCCAGCTCTAAAAGTCTTGCTAAGTGACTGCAAAGAAGAATTTCTAAAAGGTGATTACACATCAGACAGTTCTCCCATGAGCTGTTCAGAACAACCAGTAGTGGGAGGTGCTTCAGTCTCTGCATGTCTATAGGCTGGACTTAATTTGTGGAACGCTCCTCCTCCTCCACGGGACTCCTCTCCAGCATTCCCCAGTTTTGGCTCAGCCTCGTTGAGGATAAGCAATGCTTTTTGTTCATCCTTGGCCAAAACAGAAGAATTATTCAGCAGATTTGGAAATAGTCCAGTTTTTTTTTTTTTCAGGCTTTTAGCCTCCAAATCACATTACGATCTCTCGATGTTAGCTCTTTCCATCTGGCTGTCGGAGATCATTTACATTTTCGAGCAGTGCCGTTTCGCGCCCCGAAGTGGCAGGCAGCTTCGGCATTGCTCCGAACCCCCCCTCAACTGCTTGTTCTACCCCCTTCCATTCTGATTCCACATTGCCTTTTTCTACATCGGCAATAGCGGTGTGGGCATTTTCGCCTTCATCTGAGTCATATCGTTTGATTTTTTTCCCCCTCAGAACATTGTCTTGGTATGAAAAGCATAAAAGCTTAATTCTTTCCACCCCTTTCCTGGCTGTTTTTTAGCCACAAGAGAAGCCAACAGAGGCATTTTCTCCATGCAGTGGGAGTTTGTTGCTGGGAAGCGCACACACACCAAAAGTAACGGCCATTGTTTTGCCTTTGTTTTAAAGACCACATGGACACACTATTTGTAACTCGAGCTGTGTGAGGTAGTTTTCCTTCCCAATCAGAGGTTTCTCTTCAGATAACCTAAGGAATTATTACACCTCGTTTTCTTATTAGATTCAAGGCCATCCATGCATTATTGTTGGTTATAGTGCTCTTTCTCACACTACTTTTTTTTTTCTCTTTTAATGATCACATTCAAATATAATCCTGATCTTTTGAAAGAAATCTAAAATGCTGGGAGCTTTTCTTATTCCTTTTTTTAAAGGTTAGGAAAGCTGGAAGGCAGAACCTTTGCTCAGAGCAGAAGAACATATTTCAACAAGTTCACAGTTGGGTCAATTTTGAACAGAAGAGATGCTAAGCTTCACTTAACAGCATATAAAGCCTTATGTTGCCTGAGATCAATGTTAAAATATCACAGCTTTTTCCCCCAGAATATATATTATAAAGAAATGTAAATCATATGTATGTATGTATGTATGTATGTATGTATGTATGTATGTATGTATCTTCTGATGTATAAAGAAATAGAAATTTATATTTCTTTTATAGGAAGTACAAAATATTTTATAGATCATATATAAAACATAGATTAGATTCACACTCTGTGAAGTTTCTAAAGTTTCATTTGTGTGAATTGACATTACGAAATGAACAATTAAAATTCAAATGTGTGAATTCTGCTGGATTTTTATCCAGTTCTAATGCTAATTATTGTTCGTCATCCTGCATTCCACAGGATCCATTTGTTACCTTTGTCACCCTTTGTTTCTATGAGTCCCAGAGTTCACTATTCAAAATTCATGTTTCCACTTGAAAATCAAGTGGCATAGCTTCCTGATATATTTAGATGAAAAAGTGGCTGTGTACCCAGGCTTGGGGCTTCAAATGTATTTAAGGCCCTGTTTCTTGGTTTTACAATAAGTTGATTAATGATCAGAGCTCATTTTTGTGCTTATTTATTTTGCAGCTGTTTTTATTGTTTAATGTTTTTTAAATGTTTTATAATTTTAGAATAGTGAGCCACCCAGAGTCATTTGGATGAGTTTTGTTTTGTTTTTTTTTTTTTTTTGGGGGGGGGGGCTATATAAATTGAAAATAATAATAAAATAAATAAAAATCCTATTGCATGATATGAAGCTTAGACAGGATTGCAATACTTTTAAAATCTCAAAACACATTCCAGAGCAAAACCATCCATTGATGCATCCATGTAGCATTAACTGTCAGTGTAGGACATAAGCCTTCATGTGAAATATTGCAATCATAATTCTACTTTTCCTCTTATGAGTATACTTCTTACATGTAGTCAAAAAGATACATCAATTACTGTCTCAAGAGGACATTTTCTTTTCACGGCCATCCTATAACCTTTCTCTCTCTTTTTTCCAAATAGTTATTTTGTGGGGGATGGATATAAAAATTGTTTTTCCTTTAAGAACTCCAATAGTAGTTGTAGAAGTAGTAGTAATAGTAATTCTATCTAGGACTCTCCTCCCCCTTAAAGTAGTAATAGGATTAGTGACACATCATTCCTTCCATCCACTACAATCAGCTGAAAACTTGAAGGAAATATATAAAAGTCCAGCAATGCCAGTTGTGTGAGGTAAATTGATTCTTTTACCCTGAACCTCTGACCAGTGGTAGAAGCTGAACAGATTTCTGCTAGTTCCCTTGGAGTTCTGTAACTTGTTGTTCATTGTTCCATTACACTGCTCCTGTCAGATCACACTGACAAGAGGCAACCTCATTTTTTTCCCCTCCATCAGAAAATCCACAGTGAATACAGTGGCGGCAAGTCAATAATTCCTATTAAAAGTCAGTAGAAGAGAAAGGAAAGTAAATAATTTTCCTCAGGACACATTGTCCTTCTTGTGCAGAAAAAAAAATTATCTTTGCTGTTCTGTTCATACAGGTTGTTCACAACTTATGACTATAATTGAACCTGCAGTTACAGTTATAAGTTGTGCCGGTCATTAAACAGGTCATTGCAGACTTGATCTTTTGTCATTTTTTTTGGTGGTTGTTATGTGAATTTGTGGTTGTTTGCTGTATTTTATATTTCATTCATGTGATTGCAACTATGTATCATTGCAACTATGTATCATTCAAGCATTGCAACATTGTATCATTCACGTGTAAACATTAGATTTCTGTCTCTTCAGTGACCTTTGCCAGGCACGCACAAGAGACGGGGAGATAAACAACAGTCAATACAGAATGATATCCTAACTGACTTGAACTGTTGTAAATCACACACATCCTGTTTAACCTGGTATCTTAACTGACCTGAACCATTGTAAATCTTGAATACCCTGTTTGACTTGGGCTCTGAAAAATTTCACCCCCCCTGTGAAAAAGCATAATAAAAGAGCGAGTACCAAGACATTCTGGGCGCGCTCATCCCGAGGAAACCTTGTCTCGTGTCGTTTCTCTTTCCCTTGCTCCCTTTCATGAGCTGCCCATCAGATGCGGGATGGCAGATACCGCAGTTGTTAAGCAAATGTTGAGACTGATTGTAATATGAATGGTCCTAGGATTGGTTTCCCATGAATGGAAGAATTCCTTCTCTCCCTGGAAGACAAAAAAAAAGCAAGTGATCTCAATCATCTAGGGACCAACCTTTCAGAAAGGTGGGGTGGGAGTGGAGGAATACTGGGATAGCAGAGAGTGGAGAATATATTTTCTTACTCCTCAATTGGAGCCTTCCATGGAATTTCATCTAGAAACTGGTGTCAGCTAAATTATAGACAAATAAATTGTCTGGGTGTTTTATTGACGTTTTTTAGCAGAAGAAATTTTCCCACAATCTCTTGGAGATAGGAGGCCACTTAATGTTCTAAATGTTCTAAATCATAGCATGTTTGTATATGTGATGCTATGATTTTCTAACTTTACAACAGGATGGTCACAGTCCTTTTGTACACCCTATAGATGGATTTGGCATTAAAATGCTGCCACGATATGGGGAGAAGCAATCAAAACACATATATCTGGTCAACCAACATCTTCATTATGAACTCCAAGAGGCCAATTAGGCAAATTGCAAATGCCTATATAGATCGTTTATTCTTTATGGCTTGACAAGCATATAAAAGCAAACTTAGTTAATATCACTGGAATGTTAGACAAGTGCATAATATTCAAAATGGCTCTTCTGTTTCCTTAAACTTGTACATAGCTAAAGCCAAAAGTCCTATATTATCCCTGAAAAACTTCAAATAAGGTTGAATGTAAACATTAGATGTGAAACCCAACAATAAAAAATATTTCAAATTATTTAAACAATAAATTGAAAAGAATCTTTAAATTTTTGTTTTAATAACAAGAAAAGTGGTTTGATGGGTAGCCTTTACAGAGCAAAACTTGGTCAAACAGATTGTTATTTAAGCTAATAAATTAATAAAATGAAATTGAAATGTGGCTTTCTAGTTCTTTCTACAGAATTGCTGTAAATGGAATAATTTATTCATTTATAGAGATGCTTTGTCCAATCCTCAAGGAAGTTTTAATCTTTGTATTTATTTTTTATATTGCAACAATTGCCTGTCTTATCGACAATTCAAGTGTATTATGGACTTAAAAACAATTAAACACAGATACTACATGATTTCTGGAGTTAAGAATCCAATAAACAAAGGAATAAACATTTGTAATGTTTGATAATTATGAAAATTATTCACCAAAACATATCCTGTCTATTTATTTTACTGTGTGTTTGAATTGTTTTATATGTTTTGTAAAACATATCCCAAGGAAAAATCCCAAGAATTTACAACTATCATTGATAGTTGTAAATATTTTAAATGGTTTATTTCAGATTAATATTGATATATATTAATGGTTAAAAAAAGACTTCATGAGTGTATAGGAAAATATAAAAGACATAAGAATGAATATTATTGTGATATTGATATATGTTGATGTAGATGAATTCCTATGTTAATAGTTTTACAGTATTTTAAGCAAATTAATAATTTATTTAAAAAAATCTATAAGAATAAATTTATCTAAATTATGGATATAATACGAGGATGGCAGTTTTAGCTTTTCTAATTTTTAGTTTCATCATTAAACATCTATTTTAATTTAAATTCTCAATGGCTTTCAGATGTTCAGTGTTGTAGGAACAATTAGAATGTTTTTATTTAGCCACACAAGCAGCATTTTAGGAACTCCGGTCCTCTTTTAAATTCTATAGTTTCTCTCCTAAAATAAAATCTTACAAAATAAATACTATCCTTTATTGCAGAAATAATTATTACATGTTATCTTTGAGAAATGATGAAGCATTTACATAATGTAGATTGTTAATCACATCCTAAATTTATAATTTGGAATAATCCCATTTTGAACCTCGCAGGAATTTTCTTTCCCTTTTCATGGGCAAATCAGTTAATTAGCAATAATTTTTAAACCACTTGAGTTACCGCCAGAGGAATTTGAACTATTTTAAAACACAGATGATAGTGTAGTTACTGCTTTTAATTTCACAATTTGGTTCAGATGCCTTAACTAACATCCATTATTTTATTGTTGTAGCTATTTTTTTATAATTCATAAAACTTTCAGAGTTGTTGGGAGCTGAATATTCTTTACACCTATATAGATAGAGTAAAATTAGAAACACCACATTTTTTATTGATATAATACACAAGAAAAACAAGGAGATACCATTGAAACATACCATGCATACACATTTAGAACATCTGATTTATTAATGCTAAAATGAATTATGCTTGCCTACAAATTGTTTATAGGCAATTAAAAATTAAAAAAACTATATTCATTTGCAGGATCTTTGGATTAAAGAATTGAAAAATCCCAACCAGCAAACTAATACCTAAAGGACTTAGAAGATGATATTATACATATTCTTTATGATCTTGTGATTGAGTCAGTATTTTTTAATATATGGTTGACACCCAAGAAAAATAATTAAAAGAGTTAGCTCCAGGGGTGGGATTCTACCAGTTCACACCTATTCGCTAGAACCAGCTGCTAATATTCTAAGCAGTTCGCAGAACCGGTTGTAAGAAGATATTACTGGCCTAATCCTGTAAGGGAGGCAGGAAGGAAACATTCTGGTGTTGCTTACAGAAACTGCCTCTCCATTAACCCTTATTACATTCTTGGCAGGACTAGACTTCCTGTCTCTGGAACTTCTCTGGAGTTTTTTCTCCTCCTTTGCTGATACTTTGCTTGTGTAGAGTGACCATTCAAAGTTACAATGGCACTGAAAAAAGTGATTTATAACCATTTTTCACACTTACGACTGTTGCAGCATCCCCAGTCATGAGAGGCCAGGCGAGGAGATGGTGCCTCGATGTGAGTGATATTGAGTTGGCCACACCCAGCCAATAACATGACCACCAAGCCATGTCCACCCAGTCACATGACCACCAAGCCATGCCCACCACTTAAGCCATGCCCGCAGAACCAGTTGTTAAAAAAATTGAATCCCACCCCTAGTTAGCTCTCAATGGAACTGTAAAATGTTGGAGAGGACTCTTGCACATCTGATATGAACTTGCTCTACTATGTCACTGTGTTTTGATATTTGCATATTTGCTAATATAGTTTGTGGAAAAAAGAGGAAGATTCTACCAGAATTTAGAAATTACACTGGGAGGAGCCTGCATTCATTGACTTACTCTGTTTTAGATTGTTAAAAACATTGAAGTGAGTGTAGGAAACAATTGGCCAGCCAGGCTGTTATTTTCATAAAGGTGTTATATAATTTCATTAATTACTGATGTATACTCAAGCATCTGGATCCTGGTCACTAAAAACTTTTAGGCACTTTCCAATGCACAACAGCATGGAGCTTAGAAATGCTATAAAATAAGTAAACTAAAAAACAAACAAACTTGGACAAAGAAAACTTTCAAAGTTTTTCTAGAAAGCTTTTGGCAGTTGTTTTAAGGTAAAAACTTGAATAAACTGCTAATGGAAAATTAAGGACAATGTGTTTAATTTCATTTCCAAACTATCTAAAAATAAGTACTGGGTGCATTTAAAATATAACATTGCATTCAGAAGTTACTATCCCACTCAGAAGATTGTCTATAGACTGACAACATTTCTATCTTGCCTGAATTCAGTTAAGCTTTTCACCCCAATTATCAGATTCAAACAATGTTCAAGAGCAAGTGATAAAGAACAATAAAGCTGGTTGTAATCAGCGTATAGGAAGCAGCTCATTCCAGAGCTCTAAATCACCCATAGCATTGCTTTATGTAAATTTATGAGCTGTATGTTTATGTAAATCTTTAAATAGATGTATGTTATTTAATAAGATGAAATTCCACAGGCCAGAATCCTTGATTTTGTTTTTTTAAGCAAACTTTATTGAATATACAATTAAAATAAATGAACAAACACATACACAACATAGAAAAACAAAGAAAACAAAAAAATGAATCAAGGGCAATTCCATTATTAACAGTTTGTGGTTCCTTATTTGTTATCATTATTGGTGTCATATTTACAATTAAATCTTAATGCGAGTATATAGTTACTACTGATGTAGCTTAATCTCCTTTACAGTTTAATAATGTTTACTATTATATTATCTATCTTTGTTCTATCCAATCGTACCAACCTTCCCAACTCTTGTAATAGTCTGATGATTCTTTATCCTTAAGTGCAAGGGTCAATTTATCCATTTCTGCACAGTTTACTATTTTCTGAATAGTCATTTCCTCTGTTGGAATATAGGCTTATTTCCAACATTGTGCAAAAGCTAATCTAGCTGCAGTAAGTATGTGTAATATTATATATGTAGCTTTTGGGGGAAGTTGTCTATTGAATATCCCTAATAGGAAGAATTCTGGTTTTAATTCAGTCTGCTCAGCCGTAATTTCCTCCAACCATTTTTTGATTCTCTGCCAGTATCTTTGGGCTTCTGTACAGGATCATCACAAATGATAGAATGTTCCATGTTTCTTTTTACATTTCCAGCAATTCGGATTCATGTTAGGAGACATCTTTGCTAATCTCGAAGGAGAGAGTTGCCATCTGTAAAACATTTTATAGGCATTTTCTTTATATGTTGCTGATTTTGTGATTTTATTATTCCTGGTCCAGACCTTTTCCCATTCTATTAAAGTGATGCTACATCCTATTTTTCTACTCCAAGTTATCATATTGCCTTTGACTACTTCCTCCTCTAATTCTATCTCTAATAGGTAGTTGTGAAAATTTGGTTGTATTTTTTATCTGAACCTAGTAAGATTTTATCTAATTGTTGTGGCTTACTGTAGATTCCAAAAACTTTCTTATCCTATCTATATCTATTTTGTATTTGGAGGTAAGCCCACCGGTCAATTCGTAACTCTTGTTTTTGGAGATCTTGCCATGATTTTAAAGTTCCTTGTGTATCCAGTCGGTCTTTATATTTTATCATCTTATTAATATCCAGATTGTTCGGATATGTCTTCGCCTCCATCGTTGAGATCCAAATCGGAATCTTTAGATAGTGTTTTTTCTTTATTTTATTCCAATTAGCCAATAACGAGTCTCTAATTCATGTCTGTGGAAGTAATTCTGTTTGGTTTTCCCCATGTCCCATAAGAACGCAAGCCACCCCCTCTGTAAATCATGACCTTCTAGAAATAATATTCTTTTATTCAATAAATTTACCCATTCTTTCAGCCATAGTAAGGAAGCTGCACTGTGATATAGTTCCCAATTTGGGAGTGCCATACCCCCCCTGCTCTTGCATTGCTTTTAAATTTATTCTTTTTCCCTTGCCAAATAAATTTTGCTATTATCCTATTGAGTTCCACAAAGTATTTTTTATGTATTTTTATTGTTATTGTCTGGAACAAATCAATACATTTAGGAAGAATAGTCATTTTAATAATGGCAATCCTCCCTAATAGGGAGAGTTGCAATTTAACCCATAGCTCTAGGTCCTTTTTTATCTGTTGCAGTAGTTTATTATAGTTATTTTCCATTAGTGTCTTACAATGAGCCGTCAACCATATTCCTAAGTATTTAATTTTCTTTACCACCTGTAAACTCTTTTCCAATTCTGAATTCTGTTTTTCTGTTTAGTTTTTGGTTATTAATTTTGTGTTTTTCCTGTTAATTTTGAGTCCTGTGACTTTCCCAAATTGATCTAACTCTTTCAACAGTTCCTGACCTAGTTCAATTGGATCTTCTATGAAAAAGACCATATCATCCACAAATGACTGCAATTTATATTCTTCTTTCTTAATCTTTAACCCCTTTATTCCTGGCTTCTGCCTAATTCGCATAAGTAGTGTTTCCAAAGATAGTATGAAGAGTAGGGGAGATAGTGGACATCCCTGCCTAACTCCTTTCTCTATTTTTATTGAGTGTGTGTATTCTCCATTAATTAAGATATTCGACTTTTGTGAGGCGTAAATTGTGGTTACAATGTTTCCAAATTTAGTGCCTAAGTTCATATTATAAATTTGTTGAATTAAAAATTGCCAATTTAAATTGTTGAATGCCTTCTGCTTATCCAAGAATACAAGGGCTATTTGTTTTTCCATGTGGGCTTCATAGTATTCCAAAACACTATTTAACACTATTCTTAAATTGTTCCTAATTTGTCTGTTGGGGAGAAATCCATTTTGGTCTTTATGTATATATTCATTCAAGATTCTTTTTAGTCTATTTGCTATAATAGCAGCAAATATTTTATAATAGGTATTTAACAAAGAAATTGGTCTTTAGTTTGTATGAGTCGGGGATCTGAATCTTCCTTCAGAATCAGCGAAATCCTTGATTTTGAATGAAGTTCTTTAGTTCTCTATTATGTGCTTCATCTGACAGAAAGAACTATCGTTTACTAAGGCTAAAAAACTGTAACACTCAATAATTTTGACAATACAGTTCATGATTTAAGGCAACCCAAACCTATCTTGAAAGAAATCCCCATTTAAAAGTTCAATAGATTCCAACTGTTCTTCAGCTTTACTGTAGGCATATCACAGTCAGGCACCACACTTCCAGTATTTGAAGAATATATTATCCAAAGTTTGCATTAGAAAAACTAGAATCATCAATGTCAAAAGATGCCAGTATCCAAAATTTGTTCAGTGGAAGAATTAGTCACATATACAACGTTAATATTTCCTATTTTGCTTCTTTGTTTTAAACACTCCATGAAGTCAGGGATTCTGTCATCTGGCAATTTGAGCTGAATGCCTATCTGCAGTAATATAATCAAGTTTTATGATGTTCTCGTTTTAATGTATTTCTTTTTTTGAGGGTATTTTGCCATTATATCCTGCAATTATCCAAACAAAATTGTGAAGTGCAATGAGCCCACCCACCTAGCTAACCTGCAGACAGGCACACCAGCTTCTCCAAGACTGCCTAATATTTGCATTGGCACTGAGACAATCTGTGTAGGCTACAGTCCCAAAGGAAAGAACATTGCTTCAACATCCTTCATTCCCTCCTCCAAATATGATATGCATTGCTTCCCCAGCCAAACACCCAAGCCATTTGGAATAAGATAAATGCTATTTATATCATAATTCTCTTGAAGCTGGAAAATACACTGTCTCAACAGGATGACCCTGTTTCCAAAACCTATTTAACTCAACCTCTATCCAAATAAAACCATCTTACCAATAGTCCTGGCAACACACCACTATAACTGGGCCATTGTGAGGAATATGTGCAGCTTGGTTCACAATCCAGAAATGATTTTTGTGCTGCTACAACTATGCTTGTTTTTTCAGATGTCTTTTTTTTCTGGCAACATTTTTTGGAGGATTAGATAAGCATAACCAATTAACTGATTGATCAATTGCCATGATACAACCATTTGAGTCTAGTTAATTTAAGATTGTATTTAATTGTATGTCTATTTTGAATTAATTGTAACTCTTTGAGGGGTAACTGGCTGTATTACATTTATTTATTACATTTATACATTGCTCATCTTTCTGATAGGTAACTCTATTTGCAGAACAAACAAACCCCATGATTGATCAATTAATGTGTTGTAGGAAGAAGGCCAATTTATATGTATAATTTGCAGACTTGGGATGGTTTTTTTCTCTTCAATTTTATTCTAATGAAAATGGAACATTTACAAATCAAATGGTAGTTGCATTGATTTTAAATGATATAATGAATATGCTTGTAATTTCCTCGGAAAAAGATTTCCTCCATTGGGTAAATAATGTCATTTTGTAATGTCATTTAGTAAACCCAATGTATTTATAAATAAATGACATCAAAACTGTAATTCGAGAAGTCTTCAGCATTTTATTTTACCATTCCAATTGCAATGAAATATGTATTTATAATATAGTTTTGTGATTAAGTCTCTATTAAAGTATTTTAATTTAAAATATGAACTAAAAAACCTTTAATTTAGGTGTTCCTTAATCTTAACCTACCACTGCACTATTAGCTGCAAGGAAAGTGTTCTGCATTGCTTACCCTGGAAAGAATCCAAGATAGAGATAATACTAGTTTTAACTCTTCCTTTCTAATGCACACTTTTTTTTTCCCCAGTATTTTTTCCATTACTTCAAATATGATGCATTTTACCAATGATCAAGGCAGAAAGTAAATCTTGCTTTCACTGTGAGTCACCTTGCTGGCTGAGTTATATTAATTACATAATTTGCATGGACAATTCAGTATTAGAGATCATAAACATTTAATTAAAAACATATTGCAGTTACCAAAAGGTTTACCTGAAATTATGATTTTGCAACCTACTAATATTTGATTTTCAAGCACCTTAGTAATCAGTAACTGCAAGAATATAGTTGACAGTCACTAGTTAAAGTAGGCATTAAAAACTCTTTGCTGCATGGTGCAGTGGTTAGAATGTAGTACAGCAGACTACTTCTGCTTGTCACCGGCTGCCAGCAGTTTGGCAGTTTGGGACTCATCAACTCAAGGTTGACTCAGCCTTCCATCCTTCCAAGATGGGTAAAATGAGGACCCACATGGTTGGGGGCAATATGCTGACTCTGTAAACTACTTAGAAAGCCCTGTAAAGCACTGTGAAGTGATATATAAGTTTAAGTACTATTGCTAGTGCTATTGTAGGAATATGATGATCCATCTTGACTTTGCCTTGAGATTCAGACCCTGGCAGTATTAAAGAAATGCCTTTGAAGTCCAAATGAAAATTGTTCTGGTACATCCATGACATTGTCCAATGAGTGAAATTGCACAATGGCAGCTGAAACCTGAAAAATAACTATGGTGCTTTGTTTTGTTTTATTTTTTTGTTTGTTTTATTTGTTTTATTTTTTTTATAATGTCAGGCATGGTTTAAACTGATATAAGATAAATGTTTTGGGCTAGGAATCCACTTGTTAAAGTTAATGTAGCTTTTCAGGTACTTTTCTCTTCAATTACAAATAGGGATGACAAAGAACAAGATAACCAATACATTTTTTGGAGAGACAATATTCATGTAAGGCACCTTTCTTCCAGCTATGCCTTATTTCAGACTCTTTTTTCTTTTGCCATTGCCGTCAATGATTTAGTAAATGAGAATGTCTTCAGGAAACTCCAAAATATTGAAACAGCTGTTGGGATTAGTTAAACTAAATACTTGATTAAACTATCTTGAATTAAAAGTATCAATCACTTCTGTCATTATGCATGCCTTTCTCTGGTATAAGGGAACTAAAACACAGGGGTATTTTAGAAGACATTATATTCGTGAGGCATTGTTTTTGAGCTGGGAGAAGATTAAAAGACAATATTACTTAAAAATTCCAACATGGATATCAACTATTGAAGCTTTTTCTTATCCAATAATATATAAAAAGGAACAAACAGTTAGAAATGGGGAGATATTGAATGAAAAGGGTGAACTTAAATCTATGCAAATGTTGCAAGAACAAGGTGTAAAATTGAATTGGTTTTCTTATTTGCAAATACAACCTAGGTTTGATAAAGACTCCAAGGCAGAAGGTATTTATGATAAGTTGACTGACTTAGATAAAATTTTGATGGGTACTGATGAAAAAGTAATTTAAAAACTTTATGGATATCTATTAGAATTTAAACTGGAGGAGGAGCAAGTTAATGAAACAATGATTGCTTGGGGGGAAAAATTTGGATATGGGATTGATTTGGAAAAATAGCAAAAATTGTGGTCTCAAAATTATAAAATGACAATGTCAACTGCATATAAAGAAAATTTATATAAGATGTTTTACAGGTAGCATCTACCCCGATGAGAATGTTTAGGAATAAATTGGATAAATGCTGAAAATGTCATTAGATACTTGGTTCATATTACTATATGTGGTGGACATGTTCAGACGCAAAGAAATATTGGACTAAAATCTACACATGGTTGGAAAAAATGATAAAACAGCATATAGACTTTAAACCAGAGATCTTTTTATAGGCAGTCATACCAGACATATACAGTAAAGAACTGAAATATTTGATTGTAAATGTCTTAACAGCAGCTAGAATTGTATTTGCGAAGAACTGGAAAAATGACAAAATACCTATGCAGGAGGAAGTTATCAAAAAAATTATGGACTATGCTAAAATGAGTAAATTCACATTTGCAATTACAGAACAAGAAGATAAGCAATTTTATATGATATGGGATTTGTTTTATCAATGGTTGGATAAAAAGGCATAGTAATATAATAAATTAGATAATTTTGTGATAGAAATCTAATAGATTGATATAAAGCATGATACAGATATATATAGCCACTGGTTGAAAGTATAACAGATTTTAAGATAAAATGTGGAACATCTCGTATAAAATGATGGAATAAATAGTTTAGTCATGGATGATTAATAACTGATAAATATATAAACATATGTTAGTTTGACAATGTGAAGATTGATATAAATTGTGAGTAAATGACTACAAAAGTATAGCACAAAAGATACGTAACCAACTGACACACTGTATGTCTATAAAATGGAAGAGGATTTTATGTTTTTATGTTTATATATGTGTATGTTTGTGTTTAAAAATTAAAAACTTTATCTACAAAATCACTTCTGTCATTACAGTTACCTCATTTAATAATAAATGCTTTGGATTAGATTTGGATTAAGTACTTTGCACCTTAAATTATAGCTCACTACTCATTCTTTATGGCTTATCAACTACTTAATTGCAAAAAGGAAAGCAAGAAAAAAAGAATGTGTAGCCCATATTATTATTATTATTTTGTAAATTTTATTTGAGTTTTCACAAAGAAAAAAAAATACAAATAAAACATCTTTTTTGAAAGTAGCGTAATCCCAGGTTACATTTCTTCATACAAACACAAATTCAGGTTCATGCTTATTTTTATATTCTATTCCATATCTTATTACTATTTTACATTTTCTGCATAGCTTTTCCCCTCTTTTAATTTTCTCAATTTTATCTTAATTATCTCATCTCAATTCAAATCATTGTATTTATATTTTTTGATTGTCCTGTTTCAATTATCTATTATCTTTTCTCATTAAACAAAATTTATCCTGTAGTTATTGATTGAAGTATGACACCTTTATATCTTTTAAGTTTATCCATTTAACTCTTATTTAGGCTTCAATATATACCCTAAAGTTATAACATTCAATATAATACATAACTTCCGTTCGAATTCTGCTTGGTGCATTCTTAAAATACACACTATATTCTTAAAAAAGGAAAAAAAAATAAATGTATATAATTAAAACAACACATTCCATTCCAATTCAATTCTATCATTAATATTAATATTCATTAAAGTCTTAACTTCCTTAACAGTACTTTTCAATTAAATATCATACTTCTATGGGAACAATTATAAGCTTTCCATCATTAATTCCCCCCCTTCACTTACATTTTATAAAACATTAACTAATTAAAATGTTCCCGTTCCTTCCTAATTCAATTTTCTCATTTATTTTATTTCACTTATTTTATTAACAAACATTTCACTAAATTACACTAACTATTTTATCCCTCATTTTAATCATACATTGTTTTCAATTTTCTAAAGTTATTTCTATTACTAATATAACAATACAATCTTATGTACCTTTACAGAATCCCTTTTTCAGTTAGATTTTCACCCACTATCTTTAAATAGGTCCTGTTTCTCTATATCTTGCTCCGGTCCTTTGTAACTTCTTTTCCTTTCCTTCTTCCCTCTCTTCTTCTCTCTCCCCTTTTTACTCCTTGTCTCTCTACTTCTATTTCTCTCTTCTGTATTCCCCTTTTCTGTTGCTTTCCAGTATTATACTTATTTTTCGAATTATTTTTCTTTTCTTTGGTTGTTTTTTTAAATCTTAAATTCTCCATTCTCTCCCCCCCCTTTCCTTTTTCTTCCCCACATAGAATTATTTGTTCATTAAAGATGGCTTCTTCTTTGTCCCAGTCTTCTTGTTTTGCAGACGTTTCTCGTTGTTTCTCATAGTTCCAAATCTCCATTTCTAAGAATTGAAAAACAAAGCCAAAAGAACCCTTCCCTTCTTGTGCATCTTCTTTGTACTTTTTAAGTTTCATTTTCAATTCATTCAGAAGTGGTGCCATTGTATAAATTTTTAAACAACCGATTAATTTTAGTTATTCAAATGTAATAACCAAGGATCCAAAGATCACCAAATAATCCAAATACACACAAGCTGTTTTGGGGGTTTTTTTGCTCTTTTTTTTTCACTTTCTCTTCCTGGGGTTACTGTTAGTTACAAAGTTTCAGTTAAAATGCATCTTTTAGAAGTTTTGTTCAAGTTTTACTGTAGATTCTTTTTAATTCCAGGCAGTCTCCTCCCTTCCAGATCCTGTCCTTTTATTCTTCTTCTCTCCTTTCCTGCTTTCAAAAGCTTTTAAGTATCCAGAAATCTTTATTATCTCTTTGACATTTTATTTTCAGCTTAATTGCCTATTGATGTCAAAGCGGATTTTTCCAATTTCTTATTTAAGTCTCTTAGTTGTCAGTATAGGGAAGGAGAGAGAAGGGGAAAAAAGCCAAACCTTTCCCTTTTCACGTTCCTTCGCTGCTTCCGACTCTTCTTTGGGAGCGATGTTACTTTTTTGTAAGTTTAAATTCCAGGGTACCATAGTTGTTGCTTTTGCAATTTAACCCGGTCAGCCAAAACTTTAGCTTCTCATCTTCCTCCTGCACATTCTTTTCCGGTCGAGTTCTTCTTTGTGGTGGCCATTTCTGACCACCGCTGCAACTTCGGGAAAGGGAGTAATGGCCAGCTGAGCAGGAGAGATGCAGCTCTCCTCAACTCTGCTGGCAGTCTTCCCCCTCTTCACCACCTCTACGGGGTGGCTTAGCCCCACAACCAGCCAGCTCAGGGTGCTCCAGCAGCAACGCGCACAATCGCGGATTTCTGTCTGTCGCTGAAGAAACTTCAAACCATGTAGCCCATATTATAATACATATACATGGGAAAGTATGAGATGGGAGTGGGTAAGAATATGGTACCTGAGAATAATCTTTTGTTTTGGAAGAAAATGATAAATAAAGAGAAAGATAATTTTTTTAAAAGATCACCATCAGTTGGCATGGTGTCAGATTAATTGTGGAACTATCTTCACTTCATTAGTTTGATCTGTACTACCAAATTAGTCCAGGACCAGAAGGGTATGTTACAGACCATGTCAATTAAAGAATTTCAACTGGTGGGGTCCAAGAACAGAGCTTTCTGCCCTTTGGAACATTCTATTCCCAGAAGTAAGGCAAGCTATCATTCTTTTGGCTTTTTGGAAATCTCTAAAGATATTTTGAAATTTCTGAAGACCTGGCTCTGCTGATTTGCTTGGTATTCAAAGAGGAGCATACAACCATAGTTAAGTGAAAGTTAAGTTCAAGGCCCCACCCCCTGTCTTTTTAACATTATTAATTTTTATCCTTGTTTTAACTTCCTCCTTGTTGGAGAGAGACTGCTGACCCCGGATGAGGAATCAAGTAAAAATTAGTCTGAAATCATTATGTGGGCACAAGACTATCTAGTTTGGCCCAGATGCAGACTGCTAGCCACAGATTTCTGTAAAATAGATAGGAGCAACAAAATAATCGAACTCTTCACATGTAGATCTGGTTATTTATGCCTAACACTCCTACTTGAACACAATATAAATTTTATGTTTTAATTGTACACTCCCCAGAGTTGCTCTGTGAGTGAGATGGGCTTTCTCCAAATCTGATATACAAATAAATATATAAAATCAGTTACATTTTGCCTACTTCTAATCTGTTGCTATAATATCATTTTAATTTTTTCCCCAAACCAATTGATGAAACATGGAAAATTTTCAGGTTGATAAGCTGTTTAAAAGTGGTTGTAGGCAATTGCTCTTCTAACATTGAATGTTGCAAATAAAACTAGTAGGAAAATCTTAGCAGGGCTAAAAATTCCTAGAAAACTGCATTTGTCAGGATGGCATTTTAAAAAGACAAATTGCCCAATGTTTTCTTTTAATATTGATCAGTTAAACTATGAAAATATCTTATTCATGTCAAAATAGAATTGAACAAGTTCATATTAAAAGTACTGAGAGAAAACTACCAAGAAAACAAGAATTATATCACGCTGTCTCCAAACATTTACAAAACCCAAACAGGAAAAAAACAGGAAAAAAATCTATATTTCATATCTTGAGAAATATATTACCATATTGGCAAAAAAATAAAAGGACATGGAAAACTTGTAGGTAATAGCTAAATGTTAAAGTATATAACTGAATTGAAATATATTGGATCTTTTTAAGTATTTTTAAGTATTTATAAAATTAAAAGCCTTACAATGGAAGCCAAATTTATTTACAAAGCTCATTTTTGTTCTGTCAAACAGATTAGTGTACATGGAATTTCTAGGAAATAAAGCAAGAAAAGAATTTTAAGACTGTTTTTGTTGTTGTTAAAGTCTTGACTAATGTCCATGAACAGTTTCTGAGACTTTTGGACTGGGATGGTTATAATAACTCTAATCAAGTCAAATGTAGCCCATTTCTATTTTTTGCCTCTGCATAGAGTTTTTGAATATTTTAACAATCAGTGTAATTGTTAAAAATGAAATTAACCTCTAAAAAATATGTTGACAACCTTCTTAAAGGTCTAATTTTTTTTCACTTCACCTCTTCTACAGACATCTACAGATATTGCTGAATCTCTGCTACCTCTGAAGACAGTCAATCAATGATATTAGTTTAGTTGAATCTTCCATGTTGGAAGGGATGTTTTCCTTCGAGCTATCGTATTGGAAGAATAAGGTGTTAATTTGTACAATCTGCAGAACAATGCTTCTATAATAGAAACATGGACATTTGGTATTCTTCTGTTTCTTCTCAACTCTTCCATTGATTAAAGAGAAGTACATTTGACAGGGTAACACTTTACTATTCTAGCTGCCAGAGATATTTCACTAATGGAAAAGCAGCTATCATGACTGAGTTGCATTTCTCCTGCTGTTTACAAGGGAATTTTTTTGTTAAAGAGAGAGCTGATGATGAGGAAATTGATCTTCTATACATTTGATTACTTTGAACACAGCTCATTTCATCCATTTTCACATGCCTGTGGCAACAAGATGGATCCCTGAGCCATAAAGCAAACATTCAGATAGGATAGGTGAGTACTACAATGTGAAGGCTTTGTATTGCAACAATGTGGCAGTATGTCAATGCCACTGACTGGGCAACAACCTCAGTTGTCAGGTATAATGTATGAGAATGTTAGAATTTGTTTTCCACAAAAGGAAAGAATGTTGATAAAGCAGAATGGGGGAACAGTTGAGATAGATGCTACTGTAAATACTTAACTTTGACTTAGGAAACAAAAAAGAAACCATTTAGCATGCAGCTGAAACAAAGACTGGATTTAAGTTGTGTGTGCGTGTGAGTGCCTGCTGTTTGGGCATAAAATCTGGGATCTGTACTGGATTCAGGGGATAGACAGTGGGGCTCTATCAGACTTGAGCACATGGCAGGGATTTCCTTTGTTGGATGTGCAATGACACAGTCATGCTATAATCACATATTTGCATCAAGTATCATTATGTAAATATATAATTGTATAATTGTAGCATATGCATGACATGATTTGGTCTATACTCATATATTAATAAAGTAATCATGCATGTGATATTCTTCAGGGTATTGGAAAGTCCATTCTTACAAGGAACTCCTTACTTGTCAGTACTCTTTTATTAGCAAAGAATGCTGGTTTTGCCACTTGAAAAGACATGCCTTTGCTTGACAAAAAAATTCACACCAACCAAATCTTATGTTTTTTAGCATATTAGAACATCTTCCATTTCAGAATGAATGGAAAGAGAATGAGACTTTTGCATTCTGAGGAGATATGTCCATGATTTTAGCCCACAATGGAGCAGTTAATTATTTTCCAAACCAGAAAAATACATAGATATAATGTAGGAAAATTCAAGCTAGAGAAATAGCTGCCATCTTGATTATGATGCATCAGAATTCTTGAATCTATGCACTTTATCATACAATTAGAAGATAATTTTGCTAGAAACTGCTTTCAAATAGGTCTATTCAAGTCACTTCATTAAAAGTGAAAAGCTACTGTGTTATGAACTAATAAAACGCTCAAATAAAGTTTTATCAAACCTTTAGAAAAAGCAGGGTTCTAATCCTGTGCTTCTGATTGGCCGATAATAGCGATATCGGATTGGTCCATTCAGGAGAATCTGATTGGCTGTTAACGAGCCACTCTCATTCGTTCAAGGGTTTAACACTCCATGTTTCTCATTGGTTACTAGATCAGCAGCCTACCCTACAAAAGGGCTGCTGCTGCCCTAGGGTTTTGCTCTGTTCAGAATGATTAATAAAGAGTTGAAGTTCACTGTTCACTGCCTCGTCTCCATTCCTTGCGCCCATGCACAGAACTTAACACTGGCAATGAGGGTGGGATACGGAGACATCAGAGCTGACTGAACACTACAGAGCACCAAACAGAGCATGTGGCTGAAGGCATATCAACAGTGGAAACCATGTCTGGAGGCGCCATACCACCCGCTCCATTTGATCCGGCACAAGAAGACTGGGACTTGTACATGGACCAGTTCCAGATGTTTCTGGAGACCAACAACTTGAAGGATGCCACTACGGGAAAAAAGCGAGCAGTATTCCTGACCCACTGCGGACCTGCCATTTTTAAGATGGCCAAGGCACTGGCGAAACTGGCTGAGGTGAAAACCATGGACTGGGACGTCCTCGAGCCCCTCCTACGGGCCCACTATGCACCCACTGTACCAACGCTTCTCGGAAGACATGAATTTTATCAGAGAGACCAGTGGAAAGGAGAGAGCGTTGCAGATTTCATCGCGGATCTCCGGAACCTGGGAGGCCTCTGTGGGTTTGCTGACCTCAAAGAAGCTCTGAGAGACCGAATAATTCTGCGATTAGATGCACCACATGTGCAGAGTAAGCTGATGGCGAAAGGGGACATCAGCCTTGCAGATGCCATTGCTGACGCTACTGCAGCAGAAGCAACCAGGAAGTCGGCTGCCCAAATGTGCTGCACCAACGCACCACTCCGCCAACTCACCAGCGAAACCTCACCTCGCCTAGAGAGACACACAACGGCAACCCACCACGAGGATCTCGAATCGTCATCAGAAAGTGATGAGGACAAGGTCAACCGGCTCCGGTCTGAACGTGACCAACGCAACCAGCAGAATCAAAAACTACAGCACCAATGTGCAGGTTGTGGGGAAAACCACCTGCAATCAGACTGCAAATTCCTCAACGCGCTCTGCCACTTTTGTGGGAAAAAAGGCCACATCGGAAAGGTCTGTAGAAGCAAGCAAGGATCCAGCCCACTTCAGAGGGGAACCAACTACCTCCAAACCATAGGGAATCGTCCTGTGAGTCAGGAACATTTGAACCACCAATGGAACAACCACTCCTACAGAAATAAACCACTAACCAATTCAACAAAACGAGAAGAGGCACACCAAACCATTACAATTGGTCACGCCTCATCACTAGATGCAAAGAAGATCCGACTGAAGGTCACCATCAAAAACCAGCCCTGCGTGATGGAAGTCGATTCAGGATCGTCCCTCTCGATGGTTTCCTGGAAGTCCCTTAAACAATTAATCCCTGCCATCCGGCAGCAAGACCTCAGAACCCAAAGAATCATACTCAAGGATTATCAAGGGAACCGAATTCCGGTCATTGGATCCAGCCTAGTCCAGGTCTCATTCAAAAATCGTACTGCATCCTTACCAGTGACTGTCATCGACCATGATCGGCCTAGTTTGCTAGGCCTTCAATGGTTCGCCCCACTCGGGATCGAGGTAGCTGGCATTCGCCAAACCAGCAGCGATGACTGGGAGGAGGCCCTCGTCCAGGAATTCCAGGACGTCTTTGCAGACAAACTAGGCGAGTACAAGGGGACCCCGATATCATTTAACCTTAACCCTGAAGTAGCCCCCATCCGCCTTAAGCCTTGTCAGGTATCTTTTGCCCTAAAACCAAAGATTGACGAGCAGCTTGATAAATTAATAGCCCAGGGTGTTTCAGAACCAACAGACCATGCTCGTTGGGAAACCCCAATCATAACACCCATCAAACCGGATGGATCGTTAAGGATTTATGGGGACTACCGTGCCACCCTGAATCACGCCCTTCAACAGAACGCTTACCCGGTGCCGGTGATACAACACCTTCTCCATTCCCTGGGGGGCGGAAAAGTCTTTGCTAAATTGGATTTAGCACAGGTGTACCAACAACTGCTTCTACATAAAAAAACAGCAGAGGCACAAATGATCGTTACGCACCGAGGCACCTTTAAATGCAACCGACTCCAATTCGGAGTGAGCATAGCCCCAGGGATTTTTCAAAGTTTGATGGAGAGACTCTTACAGGGGAAAAAAGGGGTCATACCATACTTTGATGATGTTTTAATTGCTGCCCCGAATAGAGAAATACTAGAAAAGCGTCTTAAATTGGTTCTCCAGAAATTTAAAGACTCCGGCCTTAAGGTTAAAAAAAAAAAAATGTGTACAGATAAAGTAGAGTTCCTGGGGTACCTAATCGATAAACAAGGCATTCACCCCACCAATAGCAAACTAAAAACAATCAAAAATGCCCCAAGACCCAGAAATAAGACTGATCTCCAAGCTTTTTTGGGGCTCATTAATTTTTACAACATCTTCCTGCCCCACAAAGCGACCATAGCTGAGCCCCTACAGAGACTTCTCAACAAAAAAGCAACCTGGGTCTCGGGGCACCGAGAGGAGCATGTGTTCTGAAAAACTTACTAACCTCAGATGCTGTTTTAATGCAGTATAACGAGACTTTGCCTTTAACAATTACATGTGACGCGTCACCGTTTGGAGTAGGAGCCGTTTTGAGCCATGTGTTACCAAATGGTAGTGAGGCCCCTATTGCCTATTTTTCAAGGACCCTATCAAAGGCTGAACGTAACTATAGTCAAATCAACAAAGAGGCTCTTGCTGTTGTATCTGCTGTGAAACGGTTTCATGAATATGTTTATGGACGAGTTTTTACTATTGTTACTGACCACAAACCTTTGCTGAAGATTATAGTGGGAGACAAGCCAAACCCCTATATATTATCATCTAGAATGACTCGCTGGTCGGAGTTTTTGGCTGCGTACAACTATAGACTGCAACACCGCCCGGGGAAAGCCATTCCCCACGCTGATGCAGTGAGCCGTGCACCACTTCCGGAAACTGTCAATGACTCAGCTTCAACCCTTATGACACTCCAGATTGAAATGCTACATTCACTGCCGCTAACAGCCAGAGACATTGCGATCGAAACAAAACGAGATCCTGTCTTAACGCGAGTTCTTAGCTGGGTCGAATGGGGATGGCCAGTAGAACAAACCCCTGACGACTTCACCCCCTTCAGGAACCGGCAAACAGAACTTTTTTAGCAAAAAGGCTGCATCCTATGGGGGGATAGAGTCGTCGTCCCAGAGCGGTTACAACGAGCAGTATTAAAAACATTGCATGATGGTCACCCCGGCATCGTGCGTATGAAAGCGCTCGCACAAAGCTACGTGTGGTGGCCAGGCATTGACAAACAGATTGAAACCTGGTAAAGACTTGTTTAAAGTGCCAAGAAGTTAGCAGTGCCCCACCTAAAGCAACTCCAACAGAGTGGGAAACACCCCGGGGACCGTGGTCCCGCATCCACGTTGACTTTACAGAACCTACTAAGGGACATACGTTCCTCCTAACAGTGGATGCCTATTCCAACTGGCTCAAGATCCACGAAATGAGGAGTACTACAACCGAGTCCGTCATCCGGAAATTGAACAGGCTATTCATGACGCATGGGCTGCCAGACGTTCTAGTCTCCAACAACAGACCCCAGTTTACCACTCTACCCTTTGAACAATACTTAGCGGACCGGGGTATTCATCATGCGCTAACTTCGCCAGTCACCCTGCGGCTAACAGAAGAGCCGAGCGCATGGTACAATTTGTTAAAAAAAAACCCTCTACAAAATGGACTATGGGGACATTGAAGATAAAATAAACAGAATACTCCTACTCCAACACATCACTCCGCACAGCGTCACCAACAAGACTCCAGCTGAACTGTTGATGGGACGCAAGCTCTGTTCCCACCTTGACCGGCTTCACCTGTCTTACGAGCCAGAGAAACCCCGTGGATCTAGTGGAAAATGCCGTGAGTTCAAGATAGACGACTTAGTTTTCACCAGAAACCTTTCTGGCGAACCGTTGTGGGTCGAGGCAACCGTAATTCAAGCCACTGGACCCAGGTCGTACCGTGTGAAAACCTGCGACGGAAAAATATGGAAACACCATATAGATCAGCTTCGCTCTAGACTACAACCCAGTTTCCGTGACTCCGATGACTCCCAAACTGAGGGGGGAGGGGATGTCAAAGAAACTGAATTCGAGATGGTGGAAAGCAGGAGCAAAGGAAGTCAGCAATCGGGCATGACAAATGAAGAAGAATCAGGGAGGGGAGTGTCCTCACCATAGAGGAATACCTCAACAGAAGCAAGCCTGCAAAGATCAGAGGACAACAACGAGAACATTAGCGGCAGCGAGTCATCCAATGAGGATGCGGAACCACCGGTACCTGATATGCCCAAAAACATCCCGCCAAAACCAGATTACAGACAGGAACCGATGGGACAGCGCAAATCTAATAGACAGTCAAAACAACCTTCATACCTCAGGGATTACGTCACCACACCCCTTAAACGGAACCCAGGGGGAAGGGGTGTTATGAACTAATAAAACACTTAAATAAATTTTATCAAACCTTTAGAAAAAGCAGGGTTCTAATTCTGTGCTTCTGATTGGCCGATAATAGCAATATCGGATTGGTCCATTCAGGAGAATCTGATTGGCTGTTAACGAGCCACTCTCATTCATTCAAGGGTTTAATACTCCATGTTTCTCATTGGTTACTAGATCAGCAGCCTGCCCTATAAAAGGGCTGCTGCTGCCCTAGAGTTTTGCTCTGTTCAGAATGATTAATAAAGAGTTGAAGTTCACTGTTCACTGCCTTGTCTCCATTCCTTGCGCCCATGTACAGAACTTAACATACTGACTTTTCAAAAAGTCAATGTACAATGCGTCTCTTTTACATCATATTTATTCAAAAGTTAAGCTACCAATTAGACAGGGAACATAGTATAGTATCTTCAAATATCTTTATGGCATAATCTCCTTTAGGCTCTTGTTTGTTTTTCTGAGGAAAAAAAGAAAAGAAAAGCCAAAACAAGCCTAAAGGAGTTTCTTGATTTTAAATATTGTGCAGGAATATTTATCAATACGGTATATCTGTCTTATTTAATTGTGTTAAATAGCTGTATTAAGATTGGCCAGGCAAGAATCCAGTACTATGGCATTAATATCCATGAGGCCCTTGGAGAAATACAGGGTTTATTGGGAATTGTAATTTAATATCTGAATTACAGTACAGGGGCAAACAAAGTGAAGCTAACCATTTGAGCATAAGAGGTAGGCTTACTGGCAGAAAGTGACAGCTTAAGAGGAATTCAGAATAATATGCAAACAAGAACAGATGCTAAATTTTTCATGACATGAACTAGAATCTGGTTCCAAAGAGAGGAAATACCTGTCAATGTAAGATTAAGTTAAACCAGCAAGTGTATTTTCCCAGGCTCGATCATAGGCTTTAAAATCTTGTTACGTTTATCACTGTATTCATTTATAGAATACAGTTTTGATACCTTCCACAAGAATAAATTTGTTGCTCATTTATATGGAAGAGAGAGGGACAGTAATAATCTCGCTGTATGACAGACAACAAAATTGAAAACCCTTCACAATTTTCAATAAAATCCAAATGAGTACTTACTTTTTATATGCTAGCAATTTATGTTTTAAAAGACAAATTGAATATTCATCCTGGACAGTTTTACACAAATAATTAACTTTATATGCAACATTGTTCATTAGAATGCTTAAGAATGTTACAACTGATTATAGATGGAGTTTGTAAACCAATAAAATTTATTCCAGACTAAGAGCCCTTGGACCCAGCATGTGATATGTTATTCTACTTTAATTATATAGTTTTTGTGAGGACTACATCAGCAGCTAAGATGACTAATAAAGGTTAGTAAACAGAAGCCCTTACTTGATTTACATTATGACATCACTTTTTATAGTAATTTTAGTAAATTTTAGCAAAAATTTTTAATTACAACAGTAAAAACTAATACAAATTGAAAAAGAGAAGAATAAAAGAGAAAGAAAGAGAAAATAAAAAATAAGAATATAGTAAAAAAAAAGTAATATTTAAAGAAGTGATTTCCTATCTTCATTACAAGTATATACAATTATAGTAATTTATTATCTTATTTTAAATAAACAATGATCTCTTCTTTCAATATCTCATCTCTTATCTATAAACAAATTGATAAAGCATGGTCATTTTAGTCCATTGAAGGTTACTAGAGGTACCATACTATTTTTCCCCATGGTCAAATAAGCCAGCTTTGCATTTCTTCCTTTTACTTCATAAAAATGTTTATGAACTCTGATAGTGAGTTGTCTATGAAACTTTTACACTTTTAATCTTTAGGCTGTTCAAATAATGTTGTAAAACTTCATTTCTTTTTTTTCTTTGTTCCTTCTATGAAATTCTTCAAAGCTTTAAAGCTTCTTTTGTAAATCCAATATAGAAAAAATTATGAATGTGACTCTTTTGTTTTGTTCTTTCTGTATCTTTTTCTAATTATTAAGACATCAGCCAATTTCTTTTGTATGACCAGTGAAACATATTTTTCCATGTCATTCTTGTAGCCTGTCATTTTTAAATCACTTGCAATTCAATCTCAATCTTGATAAGTAGAATTTGTTATCTTTTATGATGCCTTTTAGCTGCAATTGTGTCTATTGGAGTAGACACTTGTAAAATTAATTTCTGAATCCATAATTTCAAAATACCCTTCATCATGTCCAATGTTAAAATATTTTGTTTCATTCTGTAATTTTATTTATATTTATTTATTTCTATGCCATCATTTTATTTAAGTGGATAATTTTAAATTGAATTTTAGTATTCTTCTCTTTTAATTGTATTTGTAAATGCCCTCTAATTTCCTCTAGTGTCTTACTATGTATTTGTAATTGTATCTTATTATGCTTTTTTAAAAAAATCAAAACAAAACATTTTCTTACTGAAAAGATTTATTTCAAGTTTAATAATTTCAAGTTTAAAAAAGATTTATTTCAAGTTTAATAATCTTTTGCTGTTTATTAAACAAATTAAAGCTTTTAAAGTTGCTAAGGAGTGAAGGAAACTCATCCACTACCAATAAAAAACTGTTGATCTAAATGTTCCTAATAGCTGAGAAATAGTATCCTTTCAAAGGCGCTGGTTATATTTAAAGCAACATGGCTAGCCCTTTATCCCCAAGAGCTTCAAATCTACCTAAAACTTTTATCATAATCTCCTCAAGAGCAGGGAAGGCAACACAGTGGCTCAGTGGTTAAGATACTGGATTGTTGCCTGGGAAAGCTGGAAGCCCAGGTTTGAGACCCGAGCACCACACAACAGGTTGAGCTCCCATAACTTGTCCCAGTTCCTGCCCTAGCAGTTCAAAAGCATGCAAATTTGAGTAGATAAATAGATACCACTCTGGTGGGAAGGTAGCACTGCTCCCTGACATCATGCTGTGCCACATCAACATAAAAATGTCTTCAGACAGCGCTGGCTCAATGGCCTTGAAATGGAGATGAACACTGTTGTGTCCACGAAATGATGCCAGGAGTCGGTGACTTTAGTGCAAAGCTCTTTATTAGGAAGTGGGAACCGAACTAGCGAAAGGAAAAAAGCCCGTGGCTTTTATTCCTTTCGCCGCGGCGGCCGCAGCCAATGGCACCGCTTTGAATCTCCCACGATTCGAATGGACCAATCGCGGGAGATTCCTAGCGAGCCAATTGGCGCGGCTCGCCTGACCAATCGGGGAGCCCCGCGCTTTGGCCAATCAAAGCGCGGGGATCAAGAGTATGTTAATCAAGGACAGAACACCCCTCCCCTCTTGGTTCAGTCCTTACGTTGTGTAGCCACGTAGGTAGGCGGGGCTCCGTCTGGTCCTACTTGACCTGCGCAACTCAGTTGTAGGCTGGATCCCGGCCGGTTCGGTCAGGATCTCTGCTGCTCCTGCTGCCGTTGTGGGAACCGGCTGGTCAATCGGGCCGGTCCTTTCTCCGTAGCTCCCTCCTGGGCCTTCCGGGTTGGTTGAGCTGCAGGTTTCGCCGCTCCCGCTCGGTCTTTCCGGATCAGTCGAGCTGGCCTGGCTGTTCCTTCCTGGCGAGGGGTCGTGATGGCTGCTTTCCGGTGAGTACTGCTGGTTTATTCTTCTTTGGTTTTGGTACCCTGGGTATTCCCTCCCCCCTTGGTTTGTGTTGTCGGGGTTGGTTTCGCCTGTTTGTGCGCCGGTGGTTTGTTGGTTGGTAGTCCTCGACCTTAGTTGGTCGATGTGGCGTTTCCACGCTCGTCCGTCTGCTGTTTGTAGCCGGTACGAGTGTGGGCCTGTTGCTTGTGTGATGACGGCTGGAATCCATAGTGGGTCTCCCGTCAGGTTCTTTGCGTATACGGGGTCGCCGGTTGCGAAGGTTCGGTGTTTGGTGTTTGAGTCTGGGGGCCTCTCCGGGTTATACGTGGGGTGTAACCTGTCGAGTGGGGACCTTAGTTTTCTGCCCATTAATAGTTCGGCTGGGCTTTTATTGGTTGTGGTATTTGGGGTTATGTGTTGGGTGAAGAGTAGTTTGTTGATTTTCTCCTGGATCTCCCCGTGGTCTATTTTCCGGATGGTCTTTTTAGTGAATTGGACCATCCGTTCCGCCCTACCGTTTGCCGCCGGGTGCGCCGGTGCTGTCAGCGCGTGGCAGATGCCCCTTTCCGCTAGGAATTTTTCGAATTCCAGCGAGGTGAATTGGGGCCCGTTGACGGAGACGACGACGTCTGGGAGGCCGTGTGTTGCAAAGAGTTTGCAGAGTTCCTTGATCACGGCCTCCGTGGTTGTCGTCTTCATGTTGCTTACCTCCAGCCAGTTGGAGTAAGCGTCAACTGTTATGAGGAAGGTGTGTCCTTTTGTGGGCCCGGCGAAGTCTATATGGATCCTAGACCAAGGTCCCCTTGGGGTTACCCACTGTAGGACGGGTGCTGTGGGTGGGCTTGGTCTAGTTTCCTGGCATCGTTGGCACCTAGCTACCCAGGCCTCTATTTGTTTGTCCATCCCTGGCCACCAAGCGTAACTTCTGGCCAGGGCTTTAGTCCTAACGATGCCAGGGTGCCCCTCGTTTAGCAATTCCAAAACCTTCCCCTGTAGCTTTTCCGGAATGACCACCCTATCCCCCCATAGTATGCACCCTTTTAATAATGAGAGTTCCGTTTGGTGGTTTCGGAACGTTTTGACGGACTCATCGTTGTCCCTTTCCGGCCATCCTTTCTCCACCCAATGCAGCACCTGCGCCAGACGTTTGTCTTCATTAGTCTCTCGGGCAATGTCTGACACGGTTATGGGCAGGTTGGGTAGAGTCTCTATGCTGAGGGTGGTCGTCGTGGGTGCTGGGTCGGTGTCGGGTTCCGGTAGCGGCGAGCGGCTTAAGGCGTCTGCATGGGAGATCGTCTTACCCGGTCTGTGTATGAGTTCATAGTTGTAGGCTGCCAGGAACTCGGACCACCTTGTCATTCGGGGAGACAGAATGTTCGGGGTGGCCCGGTTTCCTGCAAGGATTCCCAGCAGCGGCTTGTGATCCATTATGATGGTGAAAGTCCGGCCATAGAGGTATTCGTGGAATCGTTTTACGGCGGCAACTATAGCCGGAGCCTCTTTGTCCAGTTGGCTATAGTTCCGCTCCGGTTTGGTGAGGGTCCTTGAAAAGAATGCGATGGGCGCTTCTTTTCTGTCGGGAAGGGTATGGCTGAGGACAGCTCCGACGCCGAAGGGTGATGCGTCGCATGTGACTGCCAGAGGTAGGGTCTCGTTGAATTGTATGAGGACGGCGTCGGAGGTGAGGAGGTCCTTCGTTCTTTGGAAGGCGGCTTGCTCGCGTTTCCCCCAAGTCCAGGTCACCGCCTTGTCCAGGAGCCTATGCAAGGGCTCCGCCGCCGTCGCCTTTTGGGGTAGGAAAACATTGTAAAAGTTCAGTAACCCCAAGAATGCTTGTAGCTCAGTCTTTGACTTGGGTGTGGGGGCTTCTTTGATGGCCTTGATTTTTTTGTTTGTGGGGTGAATGCCGTGACGGTCTAGGAGGTAGCCCAGGAATTCTACTCGTTCCGTGCATAGCTGGCATTTCTCCCTCTTGACTTTTAGTCTGGTCTCTTTAAATTTGGTTAGGACCTCCCTTAGTCGACCCTCTAGTTCGGCTTGGTTGGCTGCCGACACTAGGACGTCGTCGAAGTAAGGTACCACCCCCTTGATACCTTGCAATAGTCTCTCCATTAGGCTTTGGAATATGCCCAGTGCCACGCTGACTCCGAATTGGAGTCGGTTGCATTTGAATGCCCCCCGGTGGGTGACTATGGTCTGCGCTTCTGCCATTTGCTCATCGACCGGCAACTGTTGGTATGCCTGGGCGAGGTCGAGCTTGGCGAAAACCTTGCCCCCTCCCAGTGAGTGCAGTCGGTGTTGCACTACTGGGACGGGGTAGGCGCTTTGTTGCAGCGCGCCATTTAGGGTGGCCTTATAGTCCCCACAGAACCTCACCGACCCATCGGGCTTGATCGGGGTGATTATGGGGGTCTCCCACCGGGCGTGGTCTATGGGCTGCAGGACCCCTTGTTTGACAAGCTTGTCAATTTGCTCGTCTATCTTGGGTTTCAGTGTGAATGGCACCCGCCTTGGTTTCAGGCGTTTGGGGGGGACGTTAGGGTCTAGGTCGAAAGATATAAGGGGCCCTCGGTACTTGCCTAGGTTTCTGTCGAAGACCTCTTGGAACTCCCGGACCAGTTGCTGCTCCCAGCTGTCGTCGGTGACATGGTCGACTCCCGTGAGTGTGATGTCGAGTGGGGCGAACCATTGCAGTCCCAGTAGGCTTGGGCGGTCGTGGTCAACGATTGTTAGGGGAAGTCGTTCGGTGCGCCCCTTATACGTGATTTTGAAGTGTTTGGTTCCGACTACCGGGATGCGGTTTCCCTGGTAGTCCTTTACAATGAGTCTCTGGCTGCCTAGGTTCCTCCTTTGGAGGGTAGGCACCAAGCGCTTTATCTCATGCCATGCAATCATGGAGAGGTAGGACCCGGAGTCCACCTCCATTTTGCATGGCTGGCCCTCGATGCCTACCTCCACGTGGACCTTCCGGGCGTTGTTGGTGATGGCGTGGCCGATGGTGACTGTCTGGTGGGTCTCATCTCTCCGCCGGTTGTCACCGCCTCGTGAGGATTGCCCGTTCCAGTCCCATCAGCTGTCCGAGGGGCGATCTCTGGTCTGGGGTGGTGTGCTTTCTCTCCTCCGGTCGTTCTGGTCCCATCGTGCCGGGCTGCGATTTTTCTTCAGGCGGCAGACACGGGCGATGTGTCCCTTCTTGTTGCAATGCCGGCAGATCGATTCGAAAAACTGGCATTCCGACCTGGGGTGGTCGCCGCCACAGCCGGCACAATTGGTCCTCGACTTACGACCTCGCCGGTTCCGTGGGTCGCGGCCTGTCTGGAGTCGATGGATATCCTCCTCGTCATCGGAAGTGCCCGATGCCGAATGGAAATCGCCCTGGTGGGTTGTCGTCTCAGGTTTGGGCTCGGTCGACCTCGCCGGGTTGTTGTTTCCGCTGCGGTCCCCAGTGTTCGGTCTGCGCATGCGGTCGGCGGAAGTTCGGGTTGCTTCAGCGGCTGCGGCTGCGGTGAGGGTGTCTGCTAGGCTGATGTTGCCCTTGGCCATCAGCCGGCTCTGGAGGACGGGATCCCACAACCCGAGCACGATTCGGTCTCGCAGGGCGTCGTTTAGGTTATCGAACTCGCAGAGCCCCCCTAAACGCCGCAGCTCGGCGACAAAGTCGCTGAAGCTCTCACCCGACATCTGGTCCCGCCGGTAGAACTCGTTGCGCCGGATCAGGATGGGTACCTCTGGAGCGTAGTGCCGCTGAAGTATGGGTTCAAGGACGTCCCAGTCCATCGCGGTCGCGTCGGCGGGTTTGGCCAGTGCCTTGGCCATCTGGAAGATCTCAGTCCCGCAGTGGGTCAGGAAGACGGCGCGTTTCATTGGGCCGGTGGCGTCCTTCAGGCCACTGCACTCGAGGTACATGCGGAATCGGTCGGAGAACGATTCCCAGTCCTCGGTGGCGGGGTTGAAGGGTGCGGGTGGTGCAATTTTCGCCATCTCGGTGGTTCGTCTGGCTTCCGTCGGACACGTGGTTCGGTTCAGGGTCTGGATCCCACCCTTGTCGCCAGTGTTGTGTCCGCGAAATGATGCCAGGAGTCGGTGACTTTAGTGCAAAGCTCTTTATTAGGAAGTGGGAACCGAACTGGCGAAAGGAAAAAAGCCCGCGGCTTTTATTCCTTTCGCCGCAGTGGCTGCGGCCAATGGCACTGCTTTGAATCTCCCGCGATTCGAATGGACCAATCGCGGGAGATTCCTAGCAAGCCAATCGGCGCGGCTCGCCTGACCAATCGGGGAGCCCCGCGCTTTGGCCAATCAAAGCGCGGGGATCTCGAGTATGTTAATCAAGGACAGAACAAACACTGTCCCCTATAGTTAGTAACAGCCACATAAAATACACAGGGACTCCTTTTACCTCATGAGGAATAGCTTTTCTGGAATATAGAACAAACTGTAAACAACTATGAAACGTTATATACATCTAAGTGCTATTGCTATTCATTTGATAGATCTTTCCAGCATATAATAAAATAAGGTACACTATATATAAAGTAATTAAAATATGTTTTATTTTTTAAACACATACATATTTTGTGTTGGAAATAAGACCTACATTAAGTGCTAACACGGGACACAAGTTAGAAACAAAATTAGAAAGTTTGAGCATTGCTAGGACTATGAAATCAGTATCACATAAAAACAATAGTGTCCTACCTCAAATTCCAGACCAATAACACACTAAAATTAAATCTACATACAACACAAGCACAAGTTTCAGAAGACAAAAGGACCACATTTTATAAGATTAGGAACACACCATTTAAAAATCAGATTCCCTCTTTTGACTGGCTTATTATGGTAAAACAGACACAGTCATATGACATGGCATGAGTAGTTAACAATCTTTATCACATGCTACTCTGACACCACTTAAAACAATTCATTGCCTTTTATCAATATGACAAGGGCATGGAAAACCATCTTATTACCCTTCAGTACAGTTTAAATACAAATATATTTTTTCTTGCCTTTCTTGAGGTTTAATCTTGCTTTTCAGTTCTCATATTTGGTGTAATTTAAACATGCAAATTTAGTAAATTTACAAATGTACTAAGCCCTATTGTCCTGGAAGCAATAGCTTCCAACATAACACTCACAGTTCCAGTCTGCAACTAATCACATATTCCTTTTATTTCTTTCTCTTAAAGTGTTAATTTTGGTAACATGTATTCTGTTAATACATGGCTGGTTGATATGTTCTGCTTCATCAAATTCCCTTCAGCCAATCATTGTAGAATGCGACCTTGCTGTGAGCATATTTTCTTTAAAAAAATCTTTTCTGAATTCCAGTGGATTTATATCCAGTGGACTGTCAATAATATTAATTTCTTCTCTCAAAGTAGGTGGATCTGGAGTCATGGATCAAAACTAAATGTAATTTAATTTAAACTGATGCCACTTAATATGTATTTAACAGCAATATTTGTTGGGCTCAGGGAAGTACATTCAAACCTCCATGGAATCAGACACAAATTCAAACCACTCAGTCCTGACTTAGATCAGAAAAGATTGTTATCACATCATAATGTCATAAAAATTGGAAAGTTTACTGTTTATATACTCAGAGTATTCACATAAGTATTAATTCAGCTGAACAAGATAATTTACTGTGGGAATAAACTTTGACTTCAGTATTGGGTAATGATTAGTCTAAGACCTTATACATACATGTCTGCCTAAGGGTCACTGAGATAAGCAAGGAAATTAAAAACAAACACCAGAAACAATTAAGCAGCTCAGACAATTGTAAACAGTTTTGTGTGCTATATCTAATTATTGTAATCCACAATGTGAATGCTTACTATGTACGAATTTCTCAATAAAAGGGGGTACTAGAATTTGCTCTAGACTCCCATCCCGAGTACACCAGCCTCTGTGTCTCATTCTTTCCATGGGAGACCACCACAAGTGGTGACCCCGACGTGATCCACTGCAGGTGGTACGTGTCTGGACCTCCGTGTTTCCTCGCCTGGAATAGGTAAAGTATGTACTTAACTATTGCTGGACAATAGGATTATTCAGGGAGCATGGGGGGAAAACTCTCTCAGCCACAGGAACGGCATGTTAGTGAGCTGCTGAAGTTAATAAGGACAAACTTCTTTATCTTTAAACCCTCTGGGGTGGGGAGCAAATAGTTCTTTCAAAAGATAATGTGAGAGAGCTGCTGCAAGAGATCTGGCGGCAATGTCCCTCGTATCCAGAGAAAGGCTCTTTAAAGTTAGACACATGGAGGAGAATTGGAAATATCCTTCATGAAGAGCCACGGGCAACAGCTGAAATTTTGATATTTTGGAAGATTGTTATGACTGCTTTAGAGACCCAGCAACAACCTCTTTTAAAAACTTTAGTAGAACCTCTTCCTTATAAAGGAATTGTATTGCACCTGCCTTCTCCAAAACTGGAGTGTGCTTTATCATTTCCAACAACGCCTACTCCAGTGGATGATAAAATCCAATCAAAAATGGGAAAAGTTCAAGCCATGATGCATCAGGCTTTCAATGAGGGGAAGTTAGAGTCTGATGAGATTACCCAGATGAATTTGTTTCCAGTCAATAGGCAAGTGGATGCTCAAGGCAATCTGCAGACTGAATGGGTTCCGATTCCTTTGGCAGTTCTTAGGGAAATTAAAAAAGCAGTAAAAGATTATGGTATTCAAAGTCCTTTTACAAAGGGGCTTCTGACAAGTTTGGCTACCTCACGCATGATTCCTAGTGACTGGAAAGATTTAATGAGAATGATATTGAGCTCTACTCAGTATGTTGTCTTTGACTCAGAATACCAAAGGGAGGCTGTTACTAGGGGAAGGAATTCAGGGGGGCTGTGTACACCAGACCAAATCTATGGGGCAGGCTTGTTTGAATCCACTGCAGATCAAGCTGTAATTTGCCTGATCACGTATTTCCAGTGGTTATGGCAGCTGTCCTTGGGGCGTTGTCCCGCATTCAGGATGTGGAAACCCCAGCACGGTCTTTTTCTCAAATTAAGCAAACAGCATCTGAGTCTTATAATGATTTTGTGGACAGGCTACAATTGGCTATTACCAGGCAAATCTCCAATGAGGAAGCTGCAAAAGAACTTTTGCTGAAATTGGCAGTTGAAAATGCAAACGCTGACTGCAAGCGTATCTTGCAGCCCTTGGTGGCTAGAGGTGAGGTTACTCTGGCTGATCTGTTAAAAGGCTTACAACATGGAGACTTTGGCTATGGCATTGCAAAAAGGGATGAAACCTACAGGGAATTGTTTTAATTGTGGAAAGCCTGGCCATTTTAAAGCCCAGTGCCGTGCCCCTGGGGGGGGGGGGTTGTAGGCATTTTGCTTCCTCTCCTTCTGCAGGTACGCCAAGACCAAAAGTTCGGTATAAGAGACTACCATATCCAACGTGGAAAGGACCTGTCCTGCTGATACGCTGCTGTTAAAGATGAGGGGACAGTTGTTTGGGTTCCTGCTCGCTGTGTGCGTCCTTATCATCAGCCAAAGGGGCAAGGGGATGGATTTGGGGGAGTGGAAAAGAAACACGTTGATCCAGGACATGGGGAAGCTAGCAAACCTTCATAATAAAACTGATTGTTGGGTATGTATGCACATGCCAACTCACAAAACATCAGGGCTTCCAATGGTTGCAGTACCTCTGGCCGAAGGTGACTGATATAAGCGACAATGCTATGGTTGTTCAGGAATGTGGTCTAACAGTTGGACTAAAAGTAACATAAATACATTGCATCTTGGAAGCCGAATCCAAGAGGTGGCGGGAATCTGCTGGACTCACAATGAGACAGTAGAGAATATGACTTACTTGGGAACATATCCATTTTGCAACAAAACAATTGTTATTGGCAATGGAAGTCGGGTTTATCAGGATGACATGAAAACTAAAAATCTCACTTACTTTGTACATAATATTTCTAAATTTGATATCATATCTTTGATCAATGAAAATGGGTGTCCAATTATCCCTGCCACATGTTGTCCCATCATCATAGAAAACCAGCTGCCCAAATGTGCAAATGGGAAATACACACCACCGCCCACTTATTTGGCTATATTAATGGAATCTTTTGTACGATTAATCTATGCTGAACCAAATACGGTTGGCCATCTCCTGGGAGCAAATCTATGGTTGCTGTGTGGACAGATGGCCTATGATCGCATGCCAGCACGATGGAAAGGAGTCTGCACCTTTGGAAAGTAATCCCATCTCATGTCATTTTAAAATCTTTGGGGACTGCTCGTATCCGCAATGCACGTTCCGCAACGGAAATAAACTCTGTTTTGAATCATGACTACTGGACACAGATATCAAGGGGAGTTATTCCTCCTTTAAGAGTCATGATGAATTATAGAGATTTGCATCGTTTAAACAATTGGACAGTTACTATGTTTAAGGACACCATTAAAACTCTAAAGCTGCTTGAAGAAGAGCAAGGAAAAATCCTTGACTTTGTCCTGAAAACCAGATATGCGGTGGACACTATTTTGGCTGCGCAAGGGGGAGTTTGCACTGTGATTCATACACATTGTTGCATGTATATCTCTGATTATTCTCCAAACATTACAGCTACTATACAGCATATGGAACAAACCCTGAGTGAGAATCCATTACAATCGGAAGACGAGGGACTGGACGTGTGGTCTGCACTTTGGTCCTGGTTGCCAGATGGTTCATGGATTCGTCACCTAATTGTTGGAGTGATATTGCTTTTTATACTTTCTCTTTGTGTATGCTGTTGTATTCAATGTCTCCCTGGACTTTTAGGAATGTGTCGGGTGAAGCCTACGGAAGGAGAACTGTTGTTGCAGATGGCGAAAAGCTACCGAGGCATCCGCAATCATCAAAAAACTAAAACAGGGGAGATATGGGAATAAACTTTGACTTCAGTATTGGGTAATGATTAGACTAAGACCTTATACATACATGTCTGCCTAAGGGTCACTGAGATAAAGGAAATTAAAAACAAACACCAGAAACAATTAAGCAGCTCAGACAATTGTAAACAGTTTTGTGTGCTATATCTAATTATTGTAATCCACAATGTGAATGCTTACTATGTACGAATTTCTCAATAAAAGGGGGCACTAGAATTTGCTCTAGACTCCCATCCCGAGTACACCAGCCTCTGTGTCTCATTCTTTCCATGGGAGACCACCACAATTTACCTTGTTTTTTATTTTTCCCCCACCACATTAAAGATTATAATTATAATACTTTGAATGGTCTTTGGAGTTGCACCCAATGTTTTCAAAAGATGCATAGCTGCAATAATGTCTGCATATCATACATATACAAATATCTATTTGTGTCACAATGCCTGATGAAACTATATATGTCACTTGGTATCCTTGTCTTTATTTTCTGCCTAATCTCCCCTATGAATGTTTATGACTACATCTGTCCACTATAAAAAATATGAAATCCCATCTGGAACAAGTTTTGGATTAATAAATGAAACACTCACAAAATGTACCTTTACTCTCTTTTAAACATTCAGTCTCTTTTCCAGAACTTCAAAGAGGCATTTTTATATATTTGTTGCTAAGTGTACTATATATCTATTTATTTTGAGAAGTATGTTTTCCAAATGTCAGCCTTCAATAATTATCTAAACATTGCTTTTGTCTGACCATAAATACATTGTGAACCCTATTTTGTGCTAGTAAAAGAATTCAGACTTGGATCCTTAGGACATCTAGTTTAGTATACTTTCTGCATTGTTATTCCAACTTATTCTGTACAAAAAGAAATGCCAGCAGGGATTATCTGATTGACAAGCAGTCACTTAGTCACTGTACTAGCTATTATATACTCCACGACAATTTTCACTGCAAGAAGGAAAAATAATAGCAGCCATAAGCTTGTGCTATTTTAAATGAGGGTACTAATTCTGGAAATATAAAGCCAAGGCTGATGAAAACCATAGTGTACACATACACATATATCAAGGCCACCATTTTTAATGCAATCCTTCATTTAGGAAAAAAGAAAAATTAAAATTTGTTCTTCTGAATCTGAGTAATAGCATTGCTGCTAGTTCTGAGCTTTGAAAAATAGGTCAGCTAAATTTGTGCTGCCTGGAGTCTTTGCTATTTCTGACCTGTAATGTAATAGGAGCTATCTTCAAAGGAAAATTTAGCAAAATCTGTAGAACTGGATTTTCTTCAACAGACAGCTAAATTGATGGCCTGAAAAAAAAAAATCAGAAACAAATTATCTTTTCTTAAGTAGGCAATGTGATTTGTTGTTTTCCCAAGAATGCCATCTTAAACACAGGCAGAAAAATAAGACAAACATCCATACTAAAAAGTCACTTTCCCCATATACTTACATGCATTCTAAATGTAGGCTGTATTTAAACCAATTCCAAGTCTCAAAATATGAAAATGCACATGGGTGCAGTGTTGAAAAGCACAACTAGTTGAGCCAATGAGTCTAGAACAAAGATTCCTATTGCAATATGTCCCCCCCCCCCCCAAAAGAGATTCAGAGGGTTGAAGGGAATAGGCAAGAATAAAAAAAGAGTAATTGCTCTGCCATGAACAAAATTTAAAATTAATTATGACAATAATAAAAGTGGGGGAGATAAAAGTTAAAGGCCTGGAAAATTATCTTATAAATAGAACAACAAAAATTATTGTCCACATTGTTCACAATTCTGTTGAACATTAACATTTCTTTTACCAGGTGATTTAGAATTGGTTTTTTCTTCAATACTTTAAGTCCAATACTTGAGTGATAATCTACCTACCTGATACTGCATATAATTTCCTTTTTATTAAATATGCGATCTCAGAAGACAGATAAAGATGAATTTTCTTTTTTAAAAAAGACTTGGTCTTTACATACCAATGCAAATCTTGTGTAGTTTTCATTAAAAACATTATCTTTTATTTATAAGCTGAAAGAACTATTTCTTTTTTTTTAAAAAAAGATTTTATTAATTTTCTACAAACAAGACAAACAAAACATAAAAACATCAACTCTCATATGTACATCTAGTGTGTCAGTTGGTTCATCATTTTTGTGCATTCATTCTGTAGTCTCAATTACAATTATGCTACATAACAACTCATATTGTCAATCCAAACTTATATATCCTAATATCACTAAAAAAAGAAGTTTTTGACTATATTTTTAATCATTCATGCTTTATGAGCTAACAATACTTTAAACCAGTTTATTCTATAACAAATCATATAATCATATCAAATCAGTCCTAAAAAAGCCTTCATAAATATAATGTCAAATAACAAAATAATAGCAAAATAGCAAAATAAAGATATTCCTTATTGTCTAGCATTCTAAATATTCTATTATCGTATTTTATCATCTAGCCATTGATAAAAAAAGATCCCAAATTTCATAAAATTGTTTATCCTCTTGCTCTCTAATTTCAAATGTCAATCTACTCATCTCAGCACATTCCAATATTTTCTGAATAATTTCTTCCTGTAATGGTATTTTCTCATTCTTCCAATTTTTAGCAAATACAATCCTAGCCATTGTTAATACATTTACAATCAGGTACTTCAAATCTTTAAAATATATATCAGGTAAAATTCTGAATAAGAAAATCTCTGGTTTCAAGTCTATGTGTTTCTTTGTCATTTTTTCCAACCACATGCGAATTATAGTCCAATATTTTCTAGCATCCTCACAAATCCACCACATATGGTAATACGAGCCGTGTATCTGATGACATTTCCAGCATTTTTCAGATTTGTTCTTAAACATTCTTGCTATTCTTGTCGGGGGAAAGTGCCACCTGTAAAACATCTTATACAAGTTTTCTTTATATGCTGTTGACATTGTCATTTTATAATTTTGAGACCACAATTTCTGCCATTTCTCTAGATCAATCCCATATCCAAAATTCTTCCCCCAAACAATCATAATTTCTTTGACTTGTTCTTCCTCTAATTTCATTCCCAGTAAATAACCATATAATTTTTAATGACCTTCTCATCAGTACCCATCAAGATCTTATCTAAATCAGTCTGCTTATCATAGAATCCCTCTGTTTTAGAATCTTCATCATACCTTGAATGTATTTGCGCATATGAAAACCAATTCATCCTTATACCTTGTTCCTCTAAGTTTTGGATCGATTTAAGTTCACCCTTTTCATCCAAGAGTTCCCCATATCTGTTTGTTCCTTCTTATAAATTATAGGATAGAAAAATGCTTCAATAGTCGATAACCAAACTGGAATTTTCAAATAACATTGTCTTTTTATCTTCTCCCAGTTTAACCACAAAGACTCCCGTATATAATGTCTTCTAAAACAACCCTGTATTTTAGTTCCCTTATACCATAAAAAAGCATGCCAGCCCAACAGCAAATCATGCCCTTCTAATGTCAACAACCTATGCTTTCTTAATGTTATCCATTCTTTGACCCACATCAAACTTGCAGCTTGATAATACAATTCCCAATTAGGCAGGCCAAAACCTCCTCTAATTCTAGCGTCTTGCAAAAGCTTTAGCTTTATTCTCGCTTTTTTACCTTGCCATATAAACTTCAACATGATTTTATTTAAATCTTCAAAATAGTCTTTTCCAAGCCTAATTGGTATTGTTTGGAACAAAAATAAAATTCTGGGTAAAATATTCATCTTGATTGTTGAAATTCTCCCTATTAATGACAATTGCAAGTTTTCCCACTTCTTCAAATCTGTAGCTATCTGTTGTTTGAGTTTAATATAATTATTCTCTTTTAATGTGCTACATCTTGCTGTCCCCAGATACTTAACTTTATTTGTAATTTGGATTTTCAAAAGATCTTCCAGTTCTTCTCTTTGTCTCAATAGCATGTTCTTTGTCAAAATCTTTGTTTTATCTTTATTTATTTTCAAACCAGCCATCTCACCATATGTCTCTATCTTTTCCAATAACCTTGGAGCTGTTTCTAACGGGTCTTCCAGAATAAAAACTAAATCATCAGCAAAAGCTTGTAGTTTAAATTCTTCCTTCTTAATTTTCATTCCTTTTATGCTTTTATCATCCCTAATATTTCCTATTCAACACTTCCAAGGTCAACACAAATAGAGAAAGGGGACACCCTTGTCTTGTGCCTTTTCTTATATTAATAAAATCTCCATCATTACCTTTGCTGTCTGTTTATTATATATGGCTTCGATTGCTTGAATATATTTTTTAGCAAAACCCATCTGTTCCAATAGTAATAACATAAATCTCCAGTTCACATTGTCAAATGCCTTTTGAGCATCTAAAAATATCAAAGCCATTTGCTTTTGAGGATGAGCCTCATAGTATTCCAAAGTATCCAAGATTACTCTCATATTGTCTCTGATTTGTCTCTTTGGCAGAAATCCATTTTGATCTGGGTGAATAAAATTATTTAAATATTTTTTAAGTCTTTCTGCTAAAATTGAAGCAAAGATTTTATAGTCTGCATTCAATAAGGAGATGGGTCTATAGTTCTTAATTTGCAGTGGGTCAGCCTCTTCTTTTGGAATAAGTGTGATATAAGCCTCTGACCATGTTTTGGGTATCATCTTCTTTAACATAACTTCATTCATGACTTCTAACAATGGGATACTCAATGATTCTTGAAATGTTTTATAGAATTCTGCCAGAAGCCCATCTGGACCCAGTGCTTTCCCATTGTTTTGTCTCTTAAATGCTTCATTTAATTCCATCATTGTTATATTGCTTTCGAACATTTCTTCAGTCTCTTTAGGTATCTTCGGTAAATTAGCATTCTGTAAATATTGTTTGGCTTTTTCCTTATCAATATTCTCTTGTTTATATAGTTGCCCATAAAAATCTCAAATAATTTCCTTTTTCTCCTTATTACCATAACAAACTTAGCCTTGATCATCTATTAACTTCAATATTTTTCTTGATTCCTTTTCCTTTCTCAATTTATATGCTAGCCATCTACCTGGTTTATTCGCATCTTCAAAGTAATTCTGTTTAGAATTTCTGATTTTCTGTGCCAATTCTTCTTTCTCTATTAATTCCATTTTATGTTTAATTACATCCAGCTTCAATTTAATATCTTTTTTCTGTGGCATTTTCTGTAATTCTTTTTCAAGTCTTTTATACTCATCTTCCAAGGCCTTAGAAGCTTGCCTTTTCCTAATATTCTTTTTTCTTGTATAATCTATTATCAGGCCTCTAGCATATGCCTTCATTGTATCCCAAACATTCTGCATTGAAGTATCTTCTTTTTTATTTTCTCTGAAAAAAAAAACCAATTCCTTCTCCATCCATTGTATAAAATCTTTCTCCTTTAAAATAGTATTATTTAATGTCCATCTCGATCTTTTTTTTTTTTGTCCCTTCCATTTAATTGTCATTGGGCTATGATCTGCCCAAGTACTTGTTTCAATATTTGTTTCTTGAATATTGGATATTAATTCTGTTGATATCCAAATCATATCTAATCTGGACCATGATAAATGTCTATTTGAATAAAAAGTATATTGTTTAGCTTTAACATTTCTTTCTCTCCAAATATCTTTTAAAGATAGTTCGTCTGTCATTTTAAAAAAAGATTTAGGGAGAGCCTTTCTATTTTGCTTGGTTGTTGTTGCTATATAGTCCAATTTATTGTCCACAATTCCATTAAAGTCTCCCATCATAATTATATTAACATAGTCCAGTCCAGTTATTTTCATGTGTAGCTTTTTATAAAACTCTTCTTGTTTTTCATTCGGAGCATAAATTGCAATCAAGAGTATTTTTATATTACTGTCCATTATTTCCACCATTAATACTCTTCCATCTTCATCAGTGTAGATCAGTTTTGCTGGGATAGCCTCTTTAATGTATAGAACCACTCCTCTTTTCTTACATTGAGTCAAAGAAGTAAATATTTTCCCCAATTTTGGCTGTATTAACAATTATTCATGTTATTTTTTAATATGAACTTCTTGTAGACAAATTATATCAAATTTTAATTTCTCTAATTTATGAAAAGTTTTCCTTCTTTTAACAGCTGAATTAAGTCCATTTATATTCATTGTAATCAGTTTTCTTTCTTCCATGATTATGCTTTATATTTAGGTCTAACAGCTCTCGTGGATCTCACTTCACGCTGTTCTTTACTATCCACCTGTCCACCTACAGCTCCTTTCTCTTTTTCAGTCTCCAGTTGTTCCTCTTGAAACTCAATTAATGAGACCTCTTTCTCTGCCTCCTCTCTTCTTCTTCCAAAAAATTCTGCATGGAAAAGTTCTGCTTTCTCAATTGAATCAATTCTATGTCTCTGCTCTTGCCACATAAACATTAATCCTTCTGGAATCAGCCATCTATAATTCACTTCGTTTTCCAATAGCATTTTGGTCAGAAATCAATATTCTCTTCTCATCTCTCTCACTCTTCTGGGTATTTGTTTTAAAACCACAATCTCTTTACCTTTGTATTTCAATGTTTTCTCTCTTACCACTTGTAATATTTGTGTTTTGATGGATTTTTTGGTAAATCTAATATGAACTTCCTTTGGTAATTTATTTCTCATCGCATATCTTGTATAAACTCGATATACCTCATCTACTCCATCCATCATCTTTTCCTCTGTAATTTCCAAAGCATCTGCCAAAATTTCGATCATTATCGCAGCCAAATTTTCTCCTTTTTCCTCTTCTATATTTTGAAATCTGAGATAAAATTCTGACCTTTGCATCTCCCACCTCAACATCCCATTTTTTTCTTGTTCAACCACTGTTAATCTACTGTCAATATTTCCAATCTTCTCCTCTCTTTGTTTTCCTTCTTCCTCAATTTTTTGGAATCTCTCCTCATACTTCCCCATCATTTGTTTAATATTTTCCACTTTTTCATCAGTCTTCTCTATTCTTTGTTCAATGATGTCTGATTTTATTTTGAGATCTTGGATTCCTTGCATAATCATCTATAAAGTTACTATTTCTTGTTCTTTATTTTGCTTCAACATTGTCTGAATTAAACGTTGTCCTCCAGCTGGTGGGGAAGCAGAGGTAGAAGTAGAAATGCCAACTGGTATTGGTTTCCTGCTCATTTTAATGCCTCCAAAGCTTCAAATTCTTTTTTTTTTTTCTGAAAGAACTATTTCTGATGTAAAAGCTAACTCAGATTTAAATGACTGTTTTAACCAGAGTCGATGTCTTATGTATTCTCAGTGAGAAGTATTTTACTTGAAACATCTACAGAATTCACTGGATGACTTTTGGCCACACAGTCTACTCCCTCTTTTTGGGAGGTTAAGGGCGGGAGGCTAAGGGGGGAAGTTAAGGGCAGGATAAGGGAAAGGAACACTACATATATACTACTGTAATTATTTTATTTTGTTGTATGAGGTGCAATGACAATAAAGTAAACTAACTAACTTTGAGTCCTCAATTGAACAATGGGAGATAAATCTTTTTAAAAATCCATTAATTTGGCCTACATTTTCTGAGCGATTATATGCCATCGGATTAGTGTTGACTTTTACCAACCAAAAGAACCATGTTCTCCATGATAATATACCATAATGTATATCCTCAGGTCTTCATGTATTCTGAGTAATGAGCACATAATAAGATTATGATGTGATATGAAATCCATGTAGAGCTTATTATACATTTTTCTTATTTCTTTAAGCTAATGTTTGTGATTGTAAAAGGAAGTCTATTACTAAGGTTAAGAGATCTGGGCTCAAATAAATAACGATGACATGTATTTTTGTAATAAGTTCTACTGGCCCACATTTTACAATAATATAAGTTGTTCTACTTAAGTTAACATTTTATTTATCCAATACAATTTCCCTTTTTAAATTAAACTTACCATGTAATGGAAGCACCAGAAAAAGATATTGACTATCATGGGATTATCTTTTCAGACATTATTGAAACTGGAAACTGAATTAGATTGATACAGATTGGAACAGAATTGAATGTGATTTTTATTATTTCTCTTATATAAAAGCCATAAGCTGTAATAATTTTGACCACTGCATTTTTTTTTCATGTTTCTTCTTTTTCCCCAAAGGAAACTGGAACATTTTATCAACATCAACAATATATATTGTTTTTCTTTTTGCAGTCTTTTTATGGAAAGATTTCTACGAAGGTATAAACAAAGAAAAATATTTTTTGAAGTTTCCCATATTTGTAGACTAGCTTTCTTCAACCTAGTGTCCACAGGATGTATTGGGACTAAAGATTCTAACATTCCCAGGCAGCCAACTGGAAAACCAGTTTAGAGTATAGTATGTTTCCAACATCATTTTATGGTTTCTTATTTTATCAATTCCTTAATGGGATAAAAGGCATACATACAACATTTGGCTATCAAAAACTACTTTCTCTACTGCAGCAACATATTTCACTTTGGCTGCTCTTATATATGGATTTCATTGTCACATTTCTTTCCTCAGTGACAATCAGTGAGTGAGCAAATGATAGCTGGAAGAATACAGCAAAGAAAAGGATACTGAAAAGATTTAAGAAAATTATACCAGCTGCTATGGCAAAAACAAATTAAAGCAAAATATAGCTCCAAGAGGAAAGATCCTAATGTTAAGATATTAGCTTCAACTAAAAAGATAGGATGGTAGAAATTTGAAGATGAACATTCCCAGAGCCAATACCTTTAACAGGGTATCAGTAGTTCTTTTTAATAATTACAAGTTTCTGAATATACAGTATATCTTTCCATCCAGTGAGGTCGTTTTTCAAAAATTGGAAAAATGAGATTATGATTAGCTAAAACTGTTGGTTGATGTTATATTTCATTGAAATACTGGTTGCCTCTGCAAAGGAAGCCTGGGAACCAGATTGGTGTTGTGCTTAAAGTATCCATCTAGAAACAAAGGTTCTTGTCCCACTTAAAGCCATCTGGTGACCTTAGGCCAGTCACTGTCCCTCAGCCCTAGAAAAGAGCCAATGGGAAACAATTTCTGAAAAATCTTCCAAGAAAATTGCAGGGCCATGTCCAAGCAATCTCTGAAAATCAGGCATAAGTGAATGAAAAGGGGGAAAAGCCTACATAAATTAGGTACTATATTAAAGCAAAGAGATATTAAATCATAGTAAAGATCTGCTGGGAAATTGCTGGGGGAAACATATATTATTTAATACAATAAGGCTCAAATTACAGTAGCAAAAATCCACTCGCTTCCATCCTATATGAGATAAGATCATGTACTTATAGGAAATGAAACAAAACTAGGCAGTCTCTATATTTACAAAGGTGGAGATAATGGTCACTGCTGCCAGAATCATCTGAATAACACCCATAATTTTGCAATATCGATACTACTGAGGCAGGCATTTAATATGTAAGAATCTAAAGCAAGGTATAGAAAGACCAGATTGTTTGACAAAATATAAAACAGATCTACATCTTTAATAATGTAGAAATAAGTATCAGTTGAGACATTACACAATCAGTGTCGTGTCCGGAAATAAGCTCAGAGTCGGTGACTTCAATTAAAAGCTCTTTATTTTTAACAAGTGAACCGAACCGGCGAAAGGTAAAAAGCCCGCGGCTTTTATACCTTTCGCAAGGCTGCCGCGGCCAATGGCAGCGATTCAAGTCTCCCGCTCTCGGTTTGCACCAATCGCGGGAGACCTAAATCGGGCCAATCAGAAATCCCCGTGCCTTGGCCAATCAAGGCTCGGGGATTTCGAGTATACCATTTTCAATATATAACACCCCTCCCCCCTTGGTACGGTCCGTCAGGTGGTGTAGTCACGCAGGTAGGCGGGGCTCCGTCGAGTCCTAGTTGACCTGCGCAACTCACTTTCCTGTTGTATCTCGGCCGGAGCGGTCGTTCCTTTGGCTGCTCCTGCCTCTTCGCGAACCGGCTGGATGATCGGGCCGGTTCTTTCGCCGTGGCTCCCGCCTGGGCCTACCGGGTCGGTTGAGCTGCGGATTTCGCCGCTCCCGCTTGGCTTCTCCGAGTCGGTAGAGCTGGCCAGATGGTTCTTTTCCGGAGGGGACTCGCGATGGCTGTTTTCTGGTGAGTATTTTTGGTTTATTTTATTTTGCGGTTGTCTTTCCGGGTATTCCCTCCCCCCTTGGTTCGCTTCTTGGGGGTTGAGGTCAGTTGCCGTTCGGGACCGTAACTGGTCAATGTGCCGTTTCCAGGCTCGCCCATCCGTGGTTTGGAGCCGGTACGACTTTGGACCAGTGACTTGTGTTATGACGGCTGGGATCCATATGGGGTCCCCCGTCATGTTTTTTGCGTAAACCAGGTCGCCTGGGTTAAATGTCCGGAACCTGGAGCTGGAGTCTGGGGGCTGCTCCGGGTTGTAGGTCGGGTGCAGTCTGTCAAGTGGGGACCTCAGCTTCCTGCCCATTAACAGCTCTGCCGGACTCTTGTTGGTTGTAGTGTTGGGAGTGATGTGTTGTATGAAGAGTAGGCGGTTGATTTTGTCGTTGATCTCCGCGTGGTCCATTTTCCTGAGTGTCTTTTTTGTAAATTGGACCATCCGTTCCGCCCTACCGTTCGCCGCCGGATGCGCCGGTGCTGTCAACGCGTGGCGGATGCCCTTCTCTGCCAGGAACCGTTCGAAATCGATGGAGGTGAATTGGGGCCCGTTGTCTGAGACGATGATGTCTGGGAGGCCGTGTGTGGAGAACAGTTTGCTAAGTTCTTTTATGACAGCCTCTGTGGTGGTGGATTTCATGTCAGCCACCTCTAGCCAATTTGAGTACGCGTCGACTGTGATTAAGAACGTGTGTCCATTTGTGGGGCCCGCAAAGTCGAGATGGATTCTGAACCAGGGCCCTCGTGGTGTTTCCCAATCCCGGATGGGTGCTGTGGGTGGGCTGGATCTGGTCTCCTGGCATCGGTGGCATTTGGCGACCCATGCCTCAATTTGCTTGTCCATCCCTGGCCACCAAGCGTAGCTTCTGGCCAGGGCTTTAGTCCTGACGATGCCAGGATGACCCTCATGTAGCATCCTCAAGACTTTTTCTTGCAATCTATCCGGAATTACCACCCGGTCACCCCATAGAATGCATCCCCTCAGTAGTGACAGTTCGGTCTGGCGCTGGCGGAATGTTTTAAAAGTCTCGTCACAGTCCTTTTCCGGCCAGCCCTTTTCTAACCAGTGTAAGATTCGTGCCAGGCGCCTGTCCTTAATGGTTTCCCTGGCAATGTCGGATGCAGTAATAGGTAAACTTTCTATGCTCAGGGTATTTGTGGTAGGTGCTGGGTCAGGTTCAGAGTTAGGTAAAGGCGAGCGGCTTAAAGCGTCTGCGTGCGAGATCTTCTTACCTGGCTTGTGTAACAGTTCGTAATTGTAGGCTGCCAGGAATTCCGACCATCTTGTCATTCGGGGTGACAAGATGTTGGGCGTGGCTCGGTTTCCTGGGAGGATGCCCAACAGAGGCTTGTGATCCGTCACGATGGTGAACGGGCGGCCGTACAAGTATTCATGAAAACGTTTAACGGCGGCAACTATAGCCAAAGCTTCTTTGTCCAGCTGGCTATAGTTGCGCTCTGGTTTGGTCAGAGTCCTGGAGAAAAAGGCGATGGGTGCTTCTCTCTGGTCTGGGAGGGTGTGGCTGAGGACAGCGCCGACGCCGAAGGGTGATGCGTCGCAAGTGACAGCTAGTGGTAAAGTCTCACTAAATTGCATCAGGACAGCATCGGAGGTGAGGAGGTCCTTGGTTTTTTGAAAAGCGGCTTGTTCTCGCCTCCCCCAAGTCCAGGCTGCCTTCTTGTCTAGGAGTCTATGTAAGGGCTCCGCCGCCGTTGCCTTTTGAGGTAGGAAAACATTATAGAAATTTAGTAATCCTAGGAATGCTTGTAATTCCATTTTGGATCTTGGGGTGGGGGCTTCCTTGATGGCTTTTATTTTTTTAGTTGTAGGGTGAATGCCCTTTTGGTCTAGGAGGTAGCCCAAAAACTCTACTTGCTTTGTACATAGATTGCATTTCTCTCGCTTAACCTTAAGTCCTGTTTCTTTAAATTTTGTTAAGACTTGTCTGAGTCGCGTCTCTAACTCGGCTTCATTTGGCGCCGCTATTAGTACGTCGTCAAAATAGGGCACCACCCCTTTTATGCCCTGTAACAAACGTTCCATCAGGCTTTGAAAAATGCCTGGTGCCACGCTGACTCCGAATTGGAGCCGGTTACACCTGAAGGCCCCCCGATGGGTTACTATTGTTTGGGCTTCCGCCGTTTTCTCGTCTACCGGCAGCTGCTGATATGCCTGAGCAAGGTCGAGTTTTGCAAAGACTTTGCCCCCTCCTAGCGAGTGTAGTAAGTGTTGTACTATAGGGACTGGGTAGGCGCTTTGTTGTAACGCGCCATTTAGGGTGGCCTTATAGTCCCCGCAAATTCTCACTGACCCGTCCGGTTTTACTGGGGTCACTATAGGGGTTTCCCATCTGGCATGGTCTATCGGTTGTAACACCCCCTGTTTGACGAGTTTGTCAAGCTGCTCGTCAATTTTTGGTTTTAATGCAAACGGTACCCTTCTAGGTTTAAGTCTCTTAGGGGGAACCCTTGGATCTAAGTCAAATGAGATAAGGGGCCCCTGGTACTTGCCCAAGCCTCCATCGAACACCTCCTGGAACTCCTGGGTTAGCCGCTGTTCCCAAGCTTCGATGGTGACTTGGTTGACACCTGTCAGCGCGATGTTAAGCGGGGCGAACCATTGCAGACCCAGTAGGCTTGGGCGGTCGCGGTCGACGATTGTGAGTGGTAGTTGTTCGGTGTGGCCTTTGTAGGTTATGTTGAAATTCTTGGTGCCTACTACCGGGACACGGTTCCCTTGGTAGTCCTTAATGATGATCTTTTGAGTCTGCACGTTTCTCTTTTGTAGAGTGGGCACCAGTCTTTTGATTTCGCGCCATGCAATCATGGAAAGGTAGGACCCAGAGTCCACTTCCATCTTGCATGGCTGGCCTTCTATATATACCTCTACATGTATTTTTCTGGCGCCGTCGGAGGTGGCGTGGCCGATGGTCACCGTCTGATGGGTCTCTTCTTTCCGTCGACCGTCGCCGCTTCTTTGAGATCGTTGAGCGCGGTCCCATCGACCGTCTGGCTGTCGTTCTCTGGTTCTGGGCGGGGAGTTTTCTCTCCGTCTGTCGTGCTGTTCCCATTTGGGCGGGCTGCGAGTCTTCTTTTGGCGGCAAACTCGGGCGATGTGACCCCTTCGTTCACAATGCCTACAGATAGAGTCAAAAAATCGGCATTCTGACCTGGGGTGGTCGCCGCCGCACCCGGCGCAGCTGGTCCTCGACTTACGGCCTTTTCGACTTCGTTGATCGCCGCGTCCCGTCTGTACTCGGTGAATGTCCTCCTCGTCTTCAGACGTGCTGGAGTTTGACTGGTATTCACCGTAGTGTGCGGTCGCTTCACTTCTTGCGTCGGCCGACCTTGCCGGGTTGTTGTTCCCGCCCTTCGCGTCAGATCTTCGCATGCTGTCTGCCGACGTGCGTGTTGCTTCAGCGGCTGCGGCGGCTGTAAGGGCATCGGCTAGGCTGATGTCGCCCTTGGCCATAAGTCGGCTCTGCAGTGTAGGATCCCATAACCCGAGTACGAAGCGGTCTCTTATGAGACTGTTGAGACCCTCGAACTCACAGAGTCCTCCCAGGCGCCGCAGTTCTGCGACGAAATCGCTCAATTTTTCGTCGGGCTTCTGGTTTCGGCGGTAAAACTCGTTGCGCCGTATCAGGATGGGGACCTCGGGGGCATAATGGCGCCGCAGTATTGGTTCGAGGATGTCCCAGTCCATGGCGGTTGCGTCTGCCGGCTTGGCTAATGCCTTAGCCATCTGGAAGACCTCTGGTCCGCAGTGTGTAAGGAAGACAGCGCGTTTCAGCGGCCCCGGGGCGTCCTTCATGCCGGCGCATTCTAGGTACATTCGGAACCGATCCGAATACGATTCCCAATCTTCGGCGGCAGGGTTGAAGGGGGCGGGCGGTGCTATTTTCGCCATCTTAGTGCTGTCGCTGGCTCTTAGGTGGACACGGGGTTCGGTTCAGGGGCGAGATCCCACCTTCGTCGCCAGTGTCGTGTCCGGAAATAAGCTCAGAGTCGGTGACTTCAATTAAAAGCTCTTTATTTTTAACAAGTGAACCGAACCGGCGAAAGGTAAAAAGCCCGCGGCTTTTATACCTTTCGCAAGGCTGCCGCGGCCAATGGCAGCGATTCAAGTCTCCCGCTCTCGGTTTGCACCAATCGCGGGAGACCTAAATCGGGCCAATCAGAAATCCCCGTGCCTTGGCCAATCAAGGCTCGGGGATTTCGAGTATACCATTTTCAATATATAACAATCAGTAAACAAATAAGCCAGTGGTTGTAGGGTGGTGAGTAAAAGGCAGAAAAAATAATGATTTCATGGCTAGTTACTAAAAACTGAAGAATGTAGAAAACATAATTCTTGAACATAGCAGGTAAATGAGGTAGAGATTGTGGGAGGAGATGGGCGATCTCTTAATACCCAGGTTATAGTTTAACCAGCTCTTTTATTTAAAAGTCAGGTGATGGAAGGAGCACAGATTGAGGGGAGAAAAGATAGTTTTAAGAAAGAAGTTAGCTGAGAAACATATTTGGAGTAGTACAAGGATGGACAACAGTGGCACAACATTGTGACTCAGGAATTCTGGGAGTTGAAGTCCACAGGTCATAAAGTTGTCATAGTTGCCTTGGTTTAATATGTGTAGTACTTTAGAAATGAATTGCGCCTTTATGGAGTCTGTGTGATATTGTATGAGAGGCCAATTACTAACTGTGAACGCACATCCCTGCAGGGCACAAAAGCATCATTTCTGCTGAATTCAATAGTTTAGTGTTTTTAGTTCATTTAGTTCACAGCTATGTTTTACTGTTCTTGTATGCTGTTCCTGAATGATATATGTAATGCTCTAAAAAGTTCAAAACTAATGCTGGGATCCTTTTTTTCTTATTGGACCACACAAAAATGGACAAGCAAATGCCCCCTTATATTTCTGAGATACAGCAGAGGCCACAAACAGAAAGAATTATGTGGGTTTTGGTTTTTACTGTTGCTTTTTAACATTGACTATGATTCAGTGTAACAATTCAGTCATTATAACACAAATTTAAAATGCCCTAACATCTTTCCTGTATATTTTTTATAATTTATTAAAATAATTATAGAGGTGTAATGAAAAAAAAACTCACCCACTATATAAGTTATTTTTTGCATTCTCTAACCCCCCCTTTAAATAATATTACACAGCGAACAAGTCTAGCATACATTTTGTAAAGAAAGCCTATCGACCTAGGTTTACAATATAGCAGGCTTTTAACAGAATGCAATAGCAATTCATACCTTTAAATCTGGCTAGTATTGTAGTTCATTTTATGTCAGATCTAATATTGTAAATAAGTAGCTGACTTAATACATTTTACCTTGTTTTAGAACCTTAAAAAAAAAAAAAGCTCCATTCCTGAGTGACTTCCGGATTGAGCTTCTTCGGCGACAGACCGAAACTGCGACTCTGTGCGGTTTTGATCCGTGCTCACTGCTGGAGCGCCCCGAGCCGGCTGGTTTCAGGACTAAGCCACCCCGTAGATGTGGTGAAGAGGGGAGAGACTGCCTGCAGGGTTGAGGAGAACTGCATCTTTCCTCCTCAGCTGGCCATTACTCCCTTTCCTGAAGTTACAGTGGTTGGTGGTCAGAAATGGCCACCCCAAAGAAGAACTTGACTAGAAAAGAATATGCAGGAGGAAGATAAGAAGTGAAAGTTTTGGTTGACTGGGTCAAACAGCAAAAGCAACAAATAAGGTACCCTGGAATTGAAACTATAAAAAAAAAATAACACTGTTCCCAAAGAAGACTTTCGAGCAGCAAAGGAGAGAGAAAAGGGAAAGGATTTGGTTTTTTTCTCTCCTCTTCCTTTCCCTATACTGACAGCTAAGAGACTTAAGCAAGAAATTGAAAAAAATAATCCACTTTGACATCAATAGGCATTTAAGTTGAAAATAAAATGTCAAAGGGATAATAAAGATTTCTGGATACTTAAAAGCTTTTGAAAGCAGGAAAGGAGAGAAAAAGAATAAAAGGACAGGATCTGGAAGGGAGGAGACTGCCTGGAATTAAAAAGAACTTACAGTAAAATCTCAACAAGACTTCTAAAAGATACATTTTAACTGAAACATGGCAACAAAATAGTAAAAACCCCAGTTGACCCATTACAAATTAAGAACTATAGACCTATTTCTTTATTGAATGCAGACTATAAAATCTTTGCTTCAATCTTGGCAGAAAGGCTTTAAAAATACCTAAATAACTTTATTCACTCTGATCAGAATGGATTTTTACCAAAGAGACAGATTAAAGACAATATGAGGGTAATCCTGGACACATTGGAATATTATGAGGCGTACTTGGAAAAACAAATGGCTTTGATATTCTTAGATGCCCAAAAGACATTTGATAATGTGAACTGGAGATTTATGTTATTACTATTGGAACAGATGGGCTTTGCTAGAAAATTTATACAAGCAATAGAAGCCGTATATTATAAGCAAACGGCAAAAGTAATGATAGATGGAGAATTCACAGACTCTATTAATATTAAAAAAAGGTACAAGACAAGGATGCCCATTATCTCCTTTGTTATTTGTATTGACCTTGGAAGTCTTAAATAGAAATAATAGAGAGGATATAAACATAAAAGGAATGAAAGTCAAAAAGGAGGAATTCAAATTGCAAGCCTTTGCGGATGATTTGGTCTTTATTTTGGAAGACCCTTTAGAGATAGCTTTACAACTATTGGAAAAAATAGAGACGTATGGTGAGATGGCTGGTTTAAAAATAAATAAAGACAAAACAAAGATTTTGACAAAGAACATGTTATTAAGGCAAAGAGAAGAGCTGGCAGATTTATTGAAAATTCAAGTTACGAATAAAGTTAAATATTTGGGGATATATTTGACGTCAAGGTGTACTACATTGAAAGAGAATAATTATATTAAGCTTAAACATCAGATAGCATCTGATCTGAAAAAATGGGAAAACCTACAATTGTCATTGATAGGTAGAATTTCAACAATCAAGATGAATATTTTACCCAGAATTTTATATTTGTTTCAAACAATACCAATTAGGTTAAGTAAGGATTACTTCGAAGAACTAAATAAAATTTTGTTGAAGTATATATGGCAAGGCAAGAAAGCGAGAATAAAATTAAAACTTTTACAGGATGCTAGAATTAGAGGAGGATTTGGCCTTCCTAATTGGGAGTTGTATTATCAAGCTGCAAACTTAATGTGGGTTAAAGAATGGATAACGTTAAGAAAGACTAGATTGTTGACATTAGAAGGTCATGATTTATTATTGGGTTGGCGTGCTTTTTTATGGTATAAGGGAACTAAATCACAGGGTTATTTCAGAAGGCATTATATACGGGAATCGTTATGGTTGAATTGGGAGAAAATTAAGAAACAATGTTATTTGAAAATTCCAGTTTGGTTATCAACTATTGAAGTTTTTTCGTATCCTATAACTTATAAGAAGGAACAAACAGTTAGATATGAGGAAATATTGGATGAAAAGGGTGAACTTAAAACGATGCAAAATTTAGAAGAACAAGGTATAAAGATGAATTGGTTTTCATATGTGCAAATACATGCAAAGTATCTTAAAGATTCTAAAATAGAAGGATTTTATGATAAATTGACTGACTTAGATAGGATTTTGACAAGTACTGATGAAAAAGTGATTAAAAAATTATATAGTTATTTGTTGGAAATTAAATTAGAGCAATGCTTCTCAATTATTTTCTGTCATGCCCCCCCTAGTAAGAATAAAACATCTCACGCCCCTGCGTGACTATAAATAGTATCATTTGTCTATAAAATTGTTATAAGTACACCTCTGCATAACACTGTATCCTTATTAACATATAAGAGAATAAAATATGACCAACTCACAACAAAAAAACAGCTTTATTAACTGTAACAAAAAAGATTTAAAGTGCATCTGAAATTCAAAAATAAAATTAAATCCTTAATTAAACTATAAACATTTTTTGACTGACCATGTTAAACCATATGATACTGAAAAATAAAATATAATAAAATCAAATAAAATCAATATATATAATATATTGATATAATAATGCATTCAAACTGACCACCAACATTAACTTAGGAGCACAATATTAAAAAAACTTTGACCTGCAAAACAAAAATATATAAAATAATTTGTGCTGATTTTTTTAAATCAAAGATGATGTCTGGATTAATGGCTACAATGAGCACATGCACAACTTTTCGAAGCGGGGTTTGAAGCAGGACACAGAAACTCTCAGCTCCTGCTCAATTTGTAGCTGGGATCTGTATTTGCTTTTCAGAGCAGCAACAGCAGAGAAGCCAGTCTCACACAAGTAAGAAGTTGCAAATGGAAGAAGAATGTGCACAGCTCTTTGTCCTCAGAGTGGGTATTGCTTCTCCACATTCAGCCAGAATTCACTCAGTGTCTGGGATGTGAAACTTAGTCTCAATGTGGAGTCAGATGTGATGTCTATGAACTGCTCCTCCTCTACAGAGCTGAAACCAGTTGGAGCTGGTGCATTAAAAGGATCTCTCACCCAGTTATACTGTGAACTGTTTTCAGGGAAGTACTTTGTAAAGAATCCCATCAGTGATGAAATATGCTGCTTAAAATATGGAATCACTGAGGTGGCATCATAGTCAGTAGTGTTAACAAATTCCTGCAGGTTCTCAAATGACTCAGTATTTCCTTCATCAAGTCGCCTGCCCCACATTGCAAGCTTTCAAGTGAAAGAGCTGATCTTGTCTGTGACCCGAAGGAGGTGTTGATCTTTCCCTTGAAGCTGTAGATTTAGTTCATTGAGCGTTCCAAATATGTCACTCAGGTAGGCCAGTTTCATCAGAAAGTTCTCATCACTAAACTTGCTTGCAACATCATACTTGTGCTCCTGCTCCAAAAACATTCTTATCTCCTCTCTGAGCTCAAAAACTCGGGATAACACTTTTCCTCGTGACAACCACCTTGCCTCACTGTGAAACAGCACAGCTTGATGTTCAGCTCCCATCTCCTCACAGATAGCAGAGAAGACTCTTGTTTTTAGTGGTCTGGTCTTTATTAAATTGACTACACCTACAATGTCAGTCATAACCTCACTTAATTCAGAGGAAAGGTGCCTTGCTGCCAGTGCTTCTCTGTGTATAACACAGTGTGTCCACTCAGCATTAGGTGAGGCCTTCTTGATGAGAGTCCGAAGTCCTTTTCTCATCCATGCCATGGTCTGTGCACCATCACTGCAAACACCAATGCACTTCTCCCACTTTAGCCCATTCTTAGTCAGGAAGCAGTCTTTCATTTTGAAGAGCTCTTCAGCTGTGGCTCTGTCTCTGACATATTTACAAAAAAGTAGATCCTCACACAGGGAATTTGTCATGTCAAAACGTACATAAGCAATAAACAAACAGTCTTTGTTGCTGTCAGCTGCTTCATCAAATTGTAAGGCAAAACGTTTGTCTTTGAGTTTATCTACCAGCTGTTCTTTAAGATCGTCAGCAATGTCATTTATACGTCTAGCAACAGTGTCATTGGACAGAGGGATAGTTTTTATTTTTGCAGCACTTGCATCATCCAGCATGACAGAGATCATGTCTAATGCTGCAGGCAGTATCAGCTCTTCTGCTATGGTGTGGGGTTTTTTGCACTGTGCAATTTGGTACGCCACCTTATATGATGCCAACAACGCTCGCTGGTTTACTGAAGTAGCAGTCACAAAGCGGGATGATTGTCGGCAATATTCGGCACGTTTTCGCTGAAAAAACTTAAGCGGCTTATCAGAGTGATTGGGGTGTAATGTATTTAAGTGACGCCTTAATTTATTGGGCTTCATGCTGTCCGCTGCCAACATTTTTAGACATAGAAAGCACACCGGTCTTTCCTCATCTCCCACCGTAGTCACAGTGAAGCCAAGCGCTACATACGTTTCATCATATTTCCTTGTCTTAGCTTTCGGGAGATTTTTGTTTGTCTCTTTATCTCCATCTCTCTCCGCCTGTCTTCTCATCCCTGTTAAATATTTTTTCATGGTGTCACTTGAGGGTAAGCTACACTTCGTGTCTACACTTCATACTCAAACTCTGTGCTGTGTGCAAAGCCCGCATGCTCAGTGCAAACAAAACTCCTACACCACCGAGCGAATGCTCCCTGCGCACACTCTGCCAATGAGAGCGCCACTGCCCCCTAATGTAGTGGAAGTGCAATTGCACTTTATTCTAGGACAGTAAAAAAATCAAAATAAAAAAGCATGTTCTCTGAGGTCAAACGCGCCCCCCTTGACAGAGCTTCGCGCCCCCCCAGGGGGGCGCGCCCCACTATTTGAGAAGCACTGAATTAGAGGAAGAACAAGTAAAGAAACAATGATTGCTTGGGGGAAGAATTGTGGATATGGGATTGATTTAGAGAAATGGCAAAAACTGTGGTCACAAAATTATAAAATGACAATGTCAACAGTATATAAAGAAAATTTGTGTAAGATGTTTTACAAGTGGCACTTTCCCCTGACAAGAATAGCAAGAATGTTCAAGAATAAATCTGAAAAGTGCTGGAAATGTCATCAGATACCTGGCTCATATTACCATATGTGGTGGACTTGTGAGGAGGCCAGGAAATATTGGACTAGAATTCGCATATGGCTAGAAAAAATGATAAAGAAACACATAGATTTGAAACCAGAGATTTTTTTATTGGGAATCGTACCTGATATATATAATAAAGATTTAAAATATTTGATTGTAAATGTATTAACAGCAGCTAGGATTGTATTTGCTAAACATTGGAAGAGTGAGAAAATACCAATAGAGGAAGAAATTATTAAGAAAATATTGGAATGTGCTGAAATGAGTAGATTGACATTTGAAATTAGAGAACAAGAAGATAAACAATTTTATGAAGTTTGGGATCTTTTTTTAATCAATGGTTAGATAATACAATATGATAATAGAATATTTAGAAATTTAGGAAATAATGAATATGTAATTTTTCTTGGTTTTGATAATTCTTAAGAATATTTTATTATGATAGATTTGATATGATTTCATGATTTGTCACAAAATAATTTAACCTAATTATAGTTATCTCGCTTAAGTATGAATTAGTAAAATTATAGTCAAATGATTGTTCAATAATGATATTGGGATATTTTATTGATGATTGATAATGTGAGTTATCATGTAATATAATTATTCTGATGACTATGAAATGGATGCACAAAAGGGAGTGGTAAACCAACCGATACACTGTAAATTTATGAAGAATGTTTAAAATTTTTATTTTTATTTTTTATTTTTTTTATGTCATGTTTTATGTCTTATATGTTTTTTGTCTGTTGTTAAAATCAATAAAACTTTTACAAAAAAAAATAATAATAATAGTAAAACCCCAGGAAGAGAAAATGAAAAAAAAAGTAAGAAGAAAACAGCTCAAGAGTGTTTGGATTACTTGGATTTTTGGTTACTGTATTTGAATGACTAAAATCAATCGGGTGGTGGTTTAAAACTGTTTAAAATGGCACCGCTTTTAGAAGAACTGATAATGGAACTTTAAAAGTACAAAGAAGATGCACAAGAAGGGAGAGGTTCTTTTGGCTTCGCATTTCAATTCTTAGAAATGGAGATTTGGAACTATGAGAAACAACAAGAAACGCCTGCAGAAAAAGAAGATTGGGGCAAAGAAGAAGCCATCTTTAATGAACAAGTAATTTTATGTGGGGGGAAAAAAGGAAAAGGGGGAAAAGAGAATGAAAAGTTTAAGATTTGGAAAAACAACCCAAAAAAAGAATAGTTTGAAAAATAAGTATAAAATTAGAAACAACAGAAGAGGGAAATGCAGAAGAGAGAATTAGAAGTAGAGAGACAAGGGAGTAAAAAGGGGAGAGAGAAGAAGAGAGGGAAGAAAGAAAGGAAAAGAAGTTATAAAGTACAGAAACAAGATATAGAGAAACAAGGCCTATTTAGAGACAATGGGTAAAAATCTAATTGAAAAAAGGATTCTGAAAAGGTACATAAGATAGTATTGTTATATTAGAAATAGAAATAATTTCAGAAAATATGAAACAATGTATGATCAAAATGATGGATAAAATAGTTATCATAGTTTAGTCAAATGTTTGTTAATAAATAAACATAATAAAATGGATATTTAATGATTTATAAAACATAATGAAGAGAAATAGGGAAAAATGAATTATGGAAAGATTATATGTGTTCCCAAGGAAGTATGATATTTAATTGAAAAGAAATGTTAAAGATGTTAAGATTTTAATGAATATTAATGATAGAACTGAATTGGAATGGAATGAGGTTTTTAATTACATATTTTTATAATCCTTTTTCTTTAAGAATATAGTGTGTATATTAAGAATGTACCAAGCAGAATTCAATTGGAAGTTATGTATTATGTATTATATTGAATGTTATAACCTTAAGGTATACATTGAAGTTTAAATAAGAATTGAATGGATAAAATTAAAAGATATAAAGGTATCATATTCCAATTAGTAACTACAGGAGAAAATTTGTTTAATGAAAAAAGATAATATGAAATTGAAACAGGACAGACAAAAGTATAAACATAATGATTTGAATTGAGATGAGATAATCAAAATAAAGTTGAGAAAATTAAAAGAGGGGAAAAACTATATAGAAAATGCAAAATAGTAATAAGATATGGAACAGAACACAAAAATGAGCATGAAATTGAGTTCGTGTCTGTATAAAGAAGTGTAACCTGGGACCATGCTATTTTCAAAAAAGATGTTTTACTTGTATTTTGTGTGTGTGAAAACCCAAATAAAACTTTTTTAAAAAACCCAAAGCTCTATTCCTTAAAATAAATCAGGGTTTTCTTTAAAATATTTATATTTAGTTTTTATATGAACTATAGGAGAAAACAAAAAATTGCCCTCTAAAATATAGTTTTATTTTAGTTTAATACTTATACTCCTGATTTTTAAGTTTTCAAAACAACTAAATTTCAAGTTTTTTGGCATCATTTGTTTCAGTAAAATTATTTAATGCTTCAAAAAATGTGTATTTTATGCTTTTTATAATGTGTTTTGGAAGCAAACTCTGGCAATCTGTAAATTTGATTGCCATGATTTGCACTACTGGTAACAATAATCAACCTTCACTTTTGGCTCTGATTTTTCAGAGAGATTCCTAGGAAAGGGGAATTTATATCTCTCATTTCTGTCGCACTTAGCAGAGCAATGTTTCCTATTGATTTGGAGAAACAAATCAAAACAGCTCACTATGTCTAGACAGTACAGTATTATCTGCTTGGAAACTATAGTGATTTAAGACCAGTAGAAACCAAATTCTAGTATTGACCAACAACTCTGCTTCATTAAAAGTATCATTGATATTTCCACCAATTTGTAGCATTCTTTCCTTTAGCATGTAGCAGAATAACATTGATGCATTATTGTTGTTGTAACTATGTATCATTGCAACTATGTATCATTCATGTGTTTGCAACATTGTATCATTCACGTGTAATCATTAACTTCTGTCTCGTCAGTGACCTTTGCAAGGCACGTACAATGGACCTGCCTATACAAGTTCTGCGTTCCAGGACTTCTGTAACAGATGGGATGTAACCCACAAGTTTGGGATTCCCTACAACAGCCAGGGGCAGGCTATTGTGGAACGAGCGAACTTATCTCTGAAACGTGCTCTTGATCGATATTCGTTGCGGGAAAAACCCCCGAACTTCCCAGCATTGCAAAATTCTCTTAACATTTGTCTTTACACTTTAAACTTTCTTAATCTGACTGGCATTCCTCCCACTTCTGCTGCTTCACGTCATTTTTCCTCCCCCTCCCCCCCGCCTAACAGACCTCTGGTATATTATCGCAGATTGCCAGATCCTGCCTGGCAGGGTCCCGCTGAGCTTCTCACTTGGGGACGAGGCTATGCTGCGATTTTACTACCAGACAAAACCACTTGCTGGATCCCTAGTAGGGCGGTTAGACCCTATCTTGGGAATTCCTCCGCTACATCTGCATCTTAAACTCTTCCTGATATTCTTGCCTATATCCTCTTTGCAATTTCTACCTTATTCGTATCCTACTTACAGAACACACTACTATTCGCTCTTTTGTTCCTTCTTTACTCTTCCTATGGAAAGGAACCTTAAAATCTTTTCCTCTATTCAATCTAAACATAAGGGGACCTAGATGTCCTTCTATTGTATTATGGGTTCCCCCACCCCAACTAACATCCTTGATGAATTACCAAATTAATCTTTATTGTCATTATTGTAATTATTATCCTTTTTCTACTAATTGCATTCCCTCTTCATTTTGCAAATATTCTACAACTAACTTGTCCATAGCCCTCTCTCCTGCTTGTGATGTTTTTATATACCCGAACTCTGATCCTGTCAACAAACGACGTTTCAAAAGAACTGTCCATGACGATCCACAGAAGCCTCATAGAAGATATAATATTACTTGGACTATAACTGACTTTCAAGGCGTTCATTTAAGTTCTACAACCAATTTTTCTCGCATAGAAGACTTCTACCCACCACTTCAATTCGATTTGGCAGACGCACCCACACAACCAGGGGATATTCTGCAATCTACACCACTTCAGGAGGAACTTTAACATCACGCCTGAAAGGAATGTATTTTATCCCTGGCAATAATTTTGTTTGGACTTGTTCCACCGGTTTCACGGCATGTGTCCACGTGGATGAAATTGTTAAATCCAAATCATTTTGCACTCAAGTATGGCTTGTGTGTATAACTCTGATGATTTTATATCCCTACAGGTACCCATGGAATACCCCCTTTTGCAAAATCGTAAAGATTTAGATCTGTTATTTTTTAAAACAAGGGGGATTGTGTGCTACGCTTAAAGAAGAATGTTGTTTTTATGCCGATAGCAGGGGGGCTTGTTTTCTATTTCGCCATGGTTTACCAGCTTTTTAACTGCATTGGCAGGATCATTAATAATCATTATATTGATATGTATTATAGGACCTTGTTGTTTTTATAGAATATTGCAATTTTTGAAAAATCAATTGTCCTCCATAACTGCTGATGTTAATGTGCTATTGCAAGCTCATGTTATATCCTCAACACCGGACGAAAAAATGTCATTGCTGAGTTACCGCTCCTTGGACAACCCTGACGCTGACGGGTCGCACTCTTGCCTAGATGACGGGGACGGCGAACATTCTATAAAAATGGTTCCTGTCTTCTCGGACGAGGAAGAAGACTCGTCATAAATAATAAAAACAGAGGAGATGTTGTAACTATGTATCATTGCAACTATGTATCATTCATATGTTTGCAACATTGTATCATTCACGTGTAATCATTAACTTCTGTCTCTTCAGTGACCTTTGCAAGGCACGTACAAGGGACAAGGAGCTAGACGGTTGTTAATAAGCTTATCCACATTGTAAATGATCTGTCTGGTATGCAGCTTTGTAAACATGCACATCCTGATGAGATTATCATGTTTGACTTGAGCTTTGATTAAATCATTTTCTTGTAAAAAAGCACAATAAAAGAGCGTGTGCCAAGACATTCGGGGCGCGCTCAAACCGAGGAACTTCGCCTCCTGTCGTTTCTCTCTCCTTCGCTCCCTATCATGAGCTGCCCATCTGATACGGGATAGCAGATACCGCAATAGTTTTTGAAGTTTTGTGGCTCTTGTGACAATAAATGCTTCATACCCTTGCAATGGCCTTACTGTCTTCTATTTTTTTAAGAAGCTGTGTAGAATATATATGTGTGTATGTGTATGTGTGTTATATGGATAATTGAAATGGACTAGAATAACTGTGCAAAAATATTCCAGAACTGCCTGGATATACATAATTTCCTGCATCTAATATTTGGTAGCAACATTCACAAGGTGCCTATCCACATTTTGAGAATTTAGAGCCCTTGTGGAATCAGGAAAGTATGTTGAGATCAAAGGGAAGAGATTGTACAAACCAGCTGTCCAGTCTTTCTCACAGACAATCCAGAATAGCCATAGAGGGCAGGGGTGCACCCATGACAGGGTTTGGTATGAATAGCAGCTGGGTGATTTCTCTTCTTGGCCTCATCAATTCATAAAATGAATTAATTCATAAAATGAATTTACAGATTGCCAGTGTTTGCTTCCAAAACACATAGTAAAAAGCATAAAATACACATTTTTTGAAGCATTAAATAATTTTGCTGAAACAATAGCCCACAGTAAAAGCTCATCTCATGGTTTCTACTACTTTTCTACTATTTATAAGAACTAGGCAATGATGTCCATTTTCATCCTTGGTTTTTATTATCTGCATGGCTTGTTCCATTAGACAACAGTACATAGCTCAGTTGAACACAAATTTCAGATGTCTTTTTTTTTCTTCATTTCTGAAGTCCATGCTACTATCACAGTGTTGATGATTTTACTAAAATAGCAGGATATTCTGTTAACTGATCCAAATTGGAACTGATGCCTATAGGTCAAAATTTGGTTACCCATATAATTAAAGGAATATCTATTTCATATTTCTACTGAATCCATTAAGTATATACTGTATGAATCAATGGATCACTCAATGGATTGATGATCTGATTACATTTGCCACTTATGAAGGTTTGCTACATATTTTGTGTACAAATATAATGAAATATGGATTTCATTTATGCAAAATGAGACAAGTTAAAATAATATTTGTAGGTTTTTTCTTTTTGTTCTTTTGGAATTTCTTTTGGGTTCTGTATTTAACTTTGTTTTGAATAAAATAAAAACATAAAAAGATATATAAATATATTATATATGTGTACTTTAATCATTGTTTTAAATAGCTACAAATAGAATTGTAATTTACAACTGAAGTGATATGCTTTTTTTCCTTTTCTCTTCTTGTATTTTTCATTTTTTAAAAAAACACTTTCTATGTGTTTTCATTTTCTTTAACAATGTTTTTTTCTTTTTTTCTTTTTTTTTGTCAATATTTTAAAAAAGATATTTTTTAGAAAAGGTTAACAATTCAGTTTTACTGAGAACTAAAGGAGTATCAGTAATTTAAAAGAAATTTGGAATAGAGAACCGACTTTTCTTTTTAGAAACATCAATGATCTCGTGTTTTTAAAAATGCTTAAATATTTCATAGGTGATTAATTTATCAAAAAGTTCGGTTTTATACCTATTAGTTCCTTCAACAGGTGTTAAAACAAGGTTGGTTGTATATCTTCTTCTCATGGACATTTAACGAATTGTAATACATATAAAACTAAGCATGGGGCTGTGACCTCATAATCACACTCATCATCATGTGTTTTTGTCATATGCTCCAAATGTCACTTCCTTCCTTCCTTAATGTTATGTTTGGAGCATGGGTGAGAAAGAATGGAGACAAGCCTCTGGAACGGTGAACTTCAGCTCTTTATTTACATCGTGACTTCTCAAACTCAATGGCAGTTATAACCCTCCTTATATAGGCAACCCTAATAACTATTAACCAATAACAATCGAGGAGCGCTAGCTCTCTTAACCAGTAGGAACACTCCGTTAATGGCCAATCGGATTTCCCGGAATGGGCCAATCCGATCCCACCGTTAACAGCCAATCAGAAGTGCAGGGCCAGAACCCTGCACTTTACTCCAAGCTCAAGTTATCTTTATTAAACCTTATGCATTCACAACACTTAATATATATTATTTAAAAAGAAAATGCTTTCATGTTTCTCAGTTATGAATTTTTTTACAGCAATCAGTATTTTCCTTTATTTTATGATGTTTCATGAATTATAATTATCCAAAATTCAATAAATTACAATGTACAGATTAGAGTGGGCAAAATGGTGGTTACTACAGAAGAAAATTCTAATTCATACAGAATTTAGCTTCAGCAGCTGCTAACAGCAAAATATCTTACAGACTATTAAAGGATTTTAGGAAGCCTTTTGGACTAATTATTAACTGCATCACCTATTCACCATTGCCTTTTTTCTTTACTCAAAGAAATATTTGCTATACTTTTATTGCCCTTTTCCTCTGAGTGAAGCATGGACAATCTATGGTCTTCCAGACACATTTATCATCACTGATACTAGTGAATATATGAGTATGAGTATTGTATTGTATGAATATATTAGATTTGCTCAAAGTAGAAGCTGAAGTTCTAGAACATCTGGGAGATCAAGTTCACCCATGATTTAGGAGCTTGGCCGAATATCCTTCCTAATGTTATCATGTCAACAACTCTTCCAGTGCAACAACTGAGTAGAATTTGAATACAAGTCTTCCCATTTCAGTCCAAACTGTTTATTATTACACCACTCATTCATTTCAATGCCATTTTCATTTAAAAACAAAGTTAAAGAGGTTGGGATAAGTGTCAGATAAAACAAGTTTGATTCAGTGTAGGAAATTTGTGACAGTATGAAACAAATTATTATGTTTCTCTTATAGACATAATAAAAATATCCCTGGAAATCATTTATTGACAATCTAATTTTTCTTAACAGTAAGAATAGAATGTTAGCTGCTTTCTGAAATGTTTTATTCCATTATTTGAGATTGCATGGCAACCACTTGACTAAGATATTGACCTTTTTGTGGATTTCTTGAAAAGTACAGATCAATTAAAAAGCAAAGATGATCTCAGATTTGTTAACGTAGTTTGAGCAGATGGTCTGGCAGACGGTGCTACAAAATCATTTAGCAAAGGAGACCAAAAGAAGCAACTTGTTTGAATGCATCACTGCTTTCAGGCAAGGGAAAGGTGTGGGGGGGGGGATTTTAAAGTGATATGGGTCTAGACATGGAACTCTGAACACTAAGTTTCTGTCAATGAATTCAGTTGTGGTTCACCAGACTTTGGAAGTAACAGAAACAATTCCAAACAAAGGACTCACATAGTCTTAATAGATTGGACTATTGGTCCTTTAGTTATATGAATCTTTAAAATATATCATGCTTAAATTTAAAAAAAAAAACACATCAGAAATCTGACTGCCTGCACAGAGCACCAGCTCATCTCCTCACCAAAGTGCTATATATCTATCTACTTTCATAGAATGTGTTTTCAAACTCTTAGGTTGACAGAAGCTGAGGCAAGTGGCAGGAGCTCATCTTGCCATGCAGAACTAGGGCTCAAACCACTGGAGTAGACACCATCTCCAACACTAGCCACCATGCTACTTCATGGCAATTAATAAAAATAAATAAAACTTGGAAAAACTGTATTGTATTGCTAAAGAAAAAAAAGTGCTCTGAGAATTTTGTAAGAAAGAAGCGAATGGCCAAGCAAACTCTGACACTGGGCCAAGGGAACTTGGTTTCCAGATTTTGCTTTTAGAACTTTCTGTACTTTTAAGAGTTGCAAAAGTATGAAATTCCAGGTATAATTGCATAATTCATTACCCTGGCTACATTTTTTTTGCATGACCTCTTTCCTTCCATCATGGGTGAGAACATACATCAGTTTCACAAGTCCATTATCTCCAACAACACCAAACAAGACTTCAGAGTTTTTAAGCAAAAGGTGAGTCATCCAGCTAAGGATTTACCTTTGGAAGCAGCTCACTATAAACTCAAGGAAATAAATATGAGGGGAATCTGTCTTCTCTATTTTAACGCAGGTAGGGTTTGAATAACACATTCTTTTTACAAAAAAGATAGTTTTGATTGAACATTAGGGAGAATATGTACGAATTGCTTGATAGAGAAGTTGATTGACTTGGAACCTTATCATTTAAAAATTGTAAAGTTGTGTGGTCAATTTTCAAGAATATCATGATAGCATTTTAGTTCCAAGAGCAAAAGTGGGACTTAATATTCCTTTTAAGAATAAAAATCTGTAATACTCTTTCCTTTAATCTAAGTTTTTTTATGGATGCAAGTCTATACATTTATGCTCAGATTGAACAGCCAGACTGATTTCAGTAGCATTTTTCCTGATAACTCTGCTCAATGTTGAACATGAATCGCTCAGGAAATTAAAGAGTCCACTTGGGCTCCTGGCTTTTATGGTCAGATAGATTTTTAATTTTTAATCATAGTCAAATATAAGTTACTAGAATAATGCTATTTTAATGAAAGTAGCATTGCAAAGTTAAAGATTCCACTTTTAGATGTTAAAAATAAATTACCTAAATTTATTATGTCTAAGTCACATGGCTAAATGATAGATAAAGTTTCTTTTAGTATAACATTTACATCTAGGAAAATGAAACGAAGAAAAGAGCATCAGAAATTTTATCATTGCATTTGACTTCTATTGGAAAACTTTCAGTTTTTCTGATAATGTATTTGAATATTTCATCCTAAAATCTGCTCTCTTTTGTGGCAAGTTGTGTATTTGAAATATTTTATGCCCCAGCTGAGACATCCTTTTATTCTTTATATATATATATATTGTCATCTTCCTGGTAACTGAATATAATTAAGAAAGGCATGCTTAGTGATCCTGTATGAATAAATTGATTATCCCACTCCAGATGTTTGATAACCTTTTCTAGCAAACACTAATTACTACCATAAGAAATCATGAACACTGAGCAATTTTTCCACCTGAACAGACCTCATTCAAGAAGCATCATCCAAAAATTTAGTGGGATCATATCCTGAAAATAACCCACTGCATTAACACACTCTCTCTCTCTTTCTCTCTCTCTCTTTCTGTAGCATAGCTTTTAATATCACAGAAGGAAAATGGATATTAAAGAAGAAAACTGTTATTTTAAAAAAAACTGAACCTGCTTAGTGTCAAAATAATCATCAATAGTACAGGAATAGGAAGATATGGCTTCATCTAAAGTGAGACCAAGTCAGTTTTTAAGAGTGATATTGTCACAAAAATCATAATTTCCAGACATTTGTTTCTTCCTCAGCAGCTGTTTCAGCTAAGCAGAGTACAGTAGGAAGACAATCACTACTTTGTCTATTCAGCAAATGCAAATAAACATTTGATCAAATATAGTCATTGTAACCTAAAATTACATTGTAACTTAAAATGTTATGTCAAAAATATGCAAATACAATTATTTCATGGTTTCCATCATGATATCAGATAAGCACAAGAAGTCATAGTTTTCACTACTGAACTTTTAAGTGACAAGGCTCTCCCTAACTTTCTTGAATGTACTTTTACATTTTCCAAGAAGTTACTTAATATTCTTCTATATTTAGTTTCCTTAAATGATGTCCTATTTAAATTCTCTAATGTTATTTAGCTTACCCCAGAGATAGTACATCATGTAAGCTTGTGCAAAAAGATTTCACAAACTGATTATAACTATATACAATTGCCAAAATGATTCACTGGAATATCAGAAAAAATTATCATGCTCAGGTGATGAAAAATTGCTGGGAACCTAAAGTTGAAAAAATAATTTAAAATGACCAGATTAAAATATTTCTGAATGCAAAATCTTAGCTCAAAGCATAACAGATTTAACTATGATTGGAATGAGAAATGTGTGGACAATTAATATTGCAATACCAAGGGAAAGTAGAGTAGAAGACAGAGAATTGGAGAAGATCCAGTTCTTGATCCAAAATATTAAGATCTGAAAATTGAACAATTATGCATAAACCAGCAGTAATAGTTCCAGTGGTTATCAGTATTAAAAAAAATTTTTGATGTCACTTAGAAAATTTTCATATTGCCAACATTTTCATGAATTACAAAAGACCACTCAGCTTGGATCCACACATAGTATGTACACCAATGCATGACATACTAACTCCCTGGGAAAAACTCAATGCATATGAAAACCGACATTGACAAATTAAAAAAAAAATGAAGGAGTTAAAGTATTGTGGAACTTTAGAGTTCAGACACACAAGCACTTGCCACATAACAACCTAGACTTAACAATTCTGGATAAGGAAGACAAAAAAGTCTGGATAGTGGATATGGCAGTACATGAATACAACACAATAGAAGAGAAATAATTGTCAAACCAATTTTTATTTGCAAATAAACAAAAGATTTTAAAAAATATCTGCAAATGAAATAGAACGATTGTTGGGGGAAAGCAAAGGGAGTACCAATAATAATAGGTACTTTGGGTACAATTCCAAAACAGCTTGAGAGCCATTTGAACACTACTTACATTGAAAAAATCACCATCAGTCAATTGCAAAAGGCAGCTATTGTTTGGAACAGATTACATCCTGCAACAATACCTTTAAGACCATCAAATATCTGCATCTTCCTATCGCAAATTATTGGAACGACTTAATAGATGGATAAAAATGCCAGATCTAGTCTGAACATCTGGCTGACTTTGTGATGAACCATAGTAACAATAATAAAAGGCCTGTTGGATGTAATCTCAAAACATCTGAAGCGCCACTTGAACACAATCAGCACTGACAAAATAATCACCAGTCAATTGCAAAAGGCAGCTTTGCTTGGAACACCTCATATCCTGCAGTGATATCTTTAACATCATCAAGCAACAAATCTGCCTGTCCTAGTTCCTGGGAAATACTTGATAGATATCCAGTCTAAACATCTGGCTGGCTGTATGAGCAACCATAAAATCATTCAGAAATAATCTCAAGTTTATTTCCTTAATCAGAATAGTGCTATGGTTTATAAAAATTCTAAAAATGCACATGTATTGTCTGTTTTAAAACTAAGGGTTTGCAATTATTTTCCCCCTAATACAAAGTTATGAAGTCTGAAATTACAAAAGAGGAAATAACTTTGAAGTCTAAAATTGCAGTAGGGAAAAAAGTAGAACTTTAAAATTATGTGCTTTACAAATGAAATAATATATGTGGCCTCTGTAATCTGCTTTCTCAATCCTTGAAAAGGGATTTAAACCTAAAATTATTTAAAAATACCAGTATCAGAGGTGGTATTCAGCAGGTTCTGACCAGTTCTGGAAAACCGGTAGCAGAAATTTTGAGTACTTCGGAGAACCAGCAAATATTATCTCTGACTGGAGATTTTACAGTATCCTTCCCCTGCCATGCCCACCAAGCCACGCCCACAGAACTGGTAATAAAAAAAATTGAATCCCACCACTGACCAGCTTTAATAGACATTCTATTTTAATCCATTTAGTCAGGGTAGGATTTCATGGTTGTGGGTATAATCAAAAAGAACTTTTCCTAAAACAACCATGTCTGTAAACAAATTTTCTAATATAGAATTTTGTTCTGGATAACAAGCTCAACTACCAAACCTTTTTTTAAAAACATTCTTTATTTCAAATGTAATATATGCTATATTTTGGTTTGAATATGTAAGGATAGATGCCATTATAGGATGTTAATTATATGCTTGTTCTTGCTTCACCAATATAAACCATTTATAAGCAGACTTGAATAAGCATGTAATTAATTTTGTTAAAATTGTGTATGGAAACAATAAGTATACAGGTTTGTCACATGAGTTACATTAGGTTTCTTAATAACTGGTTCATATATATGACAGCTGCAGTGTTCTAGGGTCTAGGATGAACATCCTTTGCGACTTTCTGATAAGCAAAGTCAATGGGGAAGACAGATTCACTTAAAACCTTGTTACTAATTTAACAACTGCAGCGATTCACTTAACAAATGTGGCAAGTAAAGTTATAAAATGGGACAAAACTAGAGGTGGTATTCAGGAGGTTCTGACCAGTTCTGGAGAACTGTTAGCGGAAATTTTGAGTAGTTCAGAGAACTGGCAAATACCACCTCTGACTGGAGATTTTACAGTATCTTTCCCCTGCCACGCCCACCAAGCCACGCCCAGAGAACCAGTAGTAAAAAAATTTGAATCACACCACTGGGATTTAAATGTTTTCTGAATGTGATATTAGTATGGCATTTGAATAGTTTCTAGAGGTGTATATATTTTGTGTGTTATGTTCAGTGCGTGGCGCAAGAAGCGGAGATGAGTGGATGAACAGTGAACTTCAACTCTTTATTTAACATGATGCAACAGCTCTATAAACGGCTTCAACAGCCCCCTTTATATAGGCAAGCTCATGGGTATTTAGCCAATGAAAACACAGGAACGCTAGCTCTTTTAACCAATGAGAAAGGCTTCTTAATAGCCAATCAGATTCTCCTGAATGGACCAATCCGATATCAGCCAATCAGAAGTGCAGGGCCAGAACTCTGCACTTTGCTTTAAGGTTTCAACAAGCTTTATTCAAACACTCTTATTAATTCACAACATTGTGAATCCCCAAATTTAACTGAAAACTTCAAAAAAAAAATCACATACATAATTAAGAAAAAAAACGATCAGATTTTCTATTATACTGAAAGAACAAAATCACATAATTCCAAGTTATGTAATGAGAGTTCAGAGAAGACATCAGAAGCAGCTCTTCTAGAGAAAATACTGTGCCAAAGATGGTTTTAACATCTAATCTCATAGCAATTGCTTAGAACAATTAACATTGGAGGACTTTTGACTGCCGCCACTTTACACAGGGACTTTTGCTTAATTTTAGAAATAGGAGGAGATAATCTTATAGCATTACATTTGATTTATAATGTATTCAAGCATTATGAAATGAAGAAAACTGTATTCCAAATGAGAAAATTTATTGCTTTAACCATCCTTGCTATAGTGCAATTTTAACTATATTCACTCAGAAGGAAATTCCACTGTGTTCAGCTGGCACCTCAAAGTACAGTCTTGTACATATTTACTAAATGTTTCGTCCGGTTTGCCTGACTGCAGGAATGCTTTTGACAGCAAGCATTATGTAGATTTGGGTTGTTTTTTTTTTTACTCCTTAACAATTTTTCTTCTTTCTGAAAAAAAAAAGAAATGACACAAGTGCTGAGATGAATCACAAGAAAGGCAATTTGCATTTGCTCATGTTTATAACAATATGTATGTGCCTAAATAATAGCTGAAAACTCAGCATAATCTCTGTCTATATAGTTTTCTTCCTGCCTCCGGAAAGAAAGCTGTTTTGTTCCAGAGAATTGCTGTAGCCCATTGAATTAATAGGCAGCTTGCTGTTTTTGCAGTTGTCTTCTTTTTGTTACCTAAAATAGACTGGGGATGCCCTCCCTGGAAACATTTGCTCCCATCTCTTTTCACAGTAGCATATATGCATGACTGATCTTCCATAGCCCCTCACAGCAAAGAATATGTCATATCTGCTTATTTCAAGGTAGTTTGCCTCCAAAGCAAACTACATTTTGCAAACAGAAAGGCATATACCTTGGCTCATCTATCCTGTTAGTTATACTTCTCCAGCAGGAAAAGGAGAGAAAAACACAATTATTCCTTGTGTGGAATTACACCTAAATTATTGAGATTTTATCTTTGTCTAAACAGTTTGCTATAACAACAAAATATGGACACATTATCTTATGTATCAAGATTTTGATTTTTTTTAAATGTCTGAATGAAATCAGGATTCATTTCTCTATTTCTTTGATCTTGGTGTGTCCCAGTTCTATGGAATGCAAGCAGAAGAAATTGAAAAATGCATTTATCAGAATAACAGAATAACAGAGTTGGAAGGGACCTTGGAGGTCTTCTAGTCCAACCCCCCCCCCCCCCCAAGAAGGAAACCCTATACCATTTCAGATAAATGGTTGTCCAATCTTTTCTTAAGAGCTCCCAATGTTGAAACACTCACAATTTCTGAAAGCAAGTCATTCCCCTTATCAATTGCTCTGTCAGAAAAGTTCCAACTTCTCTGCTTGATTAGTTTCCATCTATTGCTTTTTGTTCTGCCTTTGGAGAAGAGGTTGATCCATCTTCTTTGTGGCAGTCTCTTAGATATTGGAATACTACTATCATGTGATGCGAGTCCTTTTGTTACTGAACTAGTCATACCCAATTCCTGAAAACATATGTTTTAACTTCCAGTCTCCTAATCATTTTTGTTGCTCTTCTCTGGACTCTTTCTAGACTCTAGAGTCTCAACAACTTTTTTACATTATGACAAACCAAAATTGAATGCAATATTCCAAGTGCAGTCTTACGAAGGTATTATTAAGTGGTATTAACACTTCACATGATCTTGATTCTATCCTAGACTGTACTGTATTAGTACAGTCTAGGACTGCGTTGGCTTTTTTGGCAGCTTCAGCACACTGCTGGCTCATATTTAAGTGATTGTCCACAGGATTCCAAGATCCCTCTCATAGTTACTACTATGAAGCCAGTTACTACCTATTCTATAGTTGTGCATTTGGTTTTTCTTGCCTAAATATAGAACTTCACTTTTCTCACCATTGAATTTCACTTTTTTAGATAGGGCCCAGTGTTCTAGTCTGTCAAGATTCTTCTAAATATTAAGCCTATTTTCTGAAGTGTTGGCTATTCCTGCCAGCTTGGTGTCACCTGTAAATTTGATGAGTTCTCCTTTTATTATCTAAATCATTGATGAAGATATTGAAGAGTATTGGGCTAAAGTAGAGCCATTGTATACTTCACTCCATATTGATGCAGTTCTATGAAGAACCACACATTGAATGTGGTTGATCATCCAATTACAAATCCATCTATTGGTGAAGCTGTCCTACCAACATTTTTCCATCATATGAAGTCGTAGATTGTGGTCTACTTTATCAAGTGTCTTACTGAAATCCAAGTAAATTATATTCATAGTATTTCACTGGTCCATCAATTTTCCCACTTTGTCAAAGAACATAATAAAATTTGCCTGCCATGAGCTGTTTTTGACAAGCCCATGTTGACTTCTGGTTATGACTTTGTTTGCCTTTAGGTGTTTCCAGATTCATTTCTTGAGAAGATAATCTGGAAAAGATTATCAAGCAATGGAAAAGTATTGATGTCCAGGTGTTCATGTCAGGCTGATATGTCCATAGTTTCCTGGATTCATTATCTCCCCCTTTGTAAAGAAAAAAGTAAAAAGTATCAATTTTGTTTCAGCGGTACAAAAGACTTCGTGCATAAAGTTACACCTGTTTCCAATTAGGCATTTTATTGGGAGACCCAGACTCAAGTCTTTTCTTAGCCTTATAAGCTTTCTGCATCATCTGACCTAGCAGCAGCTATCAATTTTACCCATGCAACACATTGTTGTGAATATGAAATGGGATGAGGGAATGTTCTGTATCCTGCCTTGACTGCCTAGAGAAAAGAAGAGACAGAATGTTTAATAAATCATATCCACTTTTCTGTTCTGGCAAGCATTTCCATAACAAATAAATCGCTGCTAAAACTGGTTCCAATTTTAAATAATAAAACATGAAATCATAGAGTAGAATGGGTCATTTAGATAATTGTTTCCAATCATTGTTCACTGAATAAATTAAAAATTAAAACACTTCAGATAGATGGCTGTCCAGCCTTCATTTGAACAATCTTATGAAATTGTGTTTATGGGTCTCTTTAATTTCTTGTATCTGTTTACCATCTACCTATGAAAGTAAGGTGCACTCTCTAGATATAATGAACCATGCATTTTATCTTAACTTTGGAGGCATCTTTGGATTAAGTTTATGATCAAGAAATAATTCATGGGAACATTTCTTACATTTCTTAAATCTAAATTGATTGGGCGAATTTAGATTTATTGAAATGACACAGTAGAGTGCTTTGGAGCTTTGTGGTGAAGAGTTTATATATTTTATAGATATATATATAGATAAAATTCATTTTTCAAAGATGAGATTTTGAACCTTAAAAAAAGAATAATGTACATATAATAATCCAAATCCTTATACTAAATAGCAATAATGCTCTTTTGAAGACAAAGAATGAGGGAACATATAAGATTCCTTATAGTTGCTTTGGCAATGGCTGTCCTTTTATGGCTACCATTGATAAGCTTTCATGATAGACTTCAGAACTGGGCCTCTCATAGCAATGTCTCTAGATCAATCTGCTAATGAAAAAGCACACAAACTCAATTTCAGACCAACCCATGCATTTTGTAAGGAAGAGATGGATTCATCCAGAATATCAAGTATAGTATAAAGAAAAGCATAACTTATAATGTAGAATTTTCTCATTGGTCTCATTTGAACATAGAAATATATCCAACTTTCTGTCCAATATGCTTGAAAATATTTAAGCATTTTCAATCTAAATGCTCCTATGTATGGAACAGAAAGAATGGTGTAAAGATTAGATAAAGCAAAAACTCTGTTACGTTGGCTTCTATGTACAAAGTTGAGATTTGAGCCCATTATTCTGCACATCCAGCTCAAGGACTCACTGTTTGACTTTTATTATGATTTTTTTATTATGACTTTTATTATGACGTAAGGATGCTTTCTATCATAGACTGGTAAAAGGAAGTCATAAGTCATTGTTCCACCTAATATTTCCACAAGACCCTAAGGAAATGGAGTCTCTGTTGAGCCTTCCTGACCACCTGAATTGTGTTATTTTTTCAGGTGAGATCTTGGCTAAGGTGGACTCCCAGAAATTTGAAAGAGAAAACCCTCTCCACACAGCCCCCCTTGATGTAGAGTGGGGCAGATTCAGGGGTGGGATACCAGTTCTTTGGAGCCAGGCAGAACCGGTAGCTCTGAAGAGCAGCAGAACCGGTTCTATGTCTGCTGCTGTTTTGGTCCAACCTCCCACCTGGGCTCTTACCTGACCTTTATTTCCTGCTTTTTCAACCTCAGCTGCTTTGCGTGGCACAGCTGCAGTTGAAAAAGCAGGAAAAAAGTACTTTTTCAACTGCTGTGCACCTGTGCGCAGCGCTGCTCAGATGTTCAAGCAGCAAGCTGACAATGATTCACATGTGGGTGCAGCGTGTGAATTGTAAAATCACCGAACTGGGTAGTTACACTGGTCAGATCCCACCCCTGGGCAGGTTCCTCTCTCTGTTTCTGGAAGTCTAACACCATCTCCTTTGTCTTGCCGGTGTTTAGATGCATGTTGTTTTCTGAGCACCATGCGGATAACTTCTGGACTTCTTCCCTGTATAAAAGAGATTGTACTAAGAGTCTGCTGTGAGTTCAGTTTGAGGTTATATTTTTTTTCCTATGAGGAAGTGTATTTGTAAGAAAGAATTGATAGAAACAAAAGCCCACCCCAGAAATGTAGCTTTAGATCCTATTTCAAGTGATAAATTTACATGTAGACCTCCACAGTAATAGTAGTCCCATCTCAACCAAAAGAAGTGCATTCCACAGTAGATGGAAACAAAATTTAGACATTTTGATAGCTACAAATTTGTTGTCTAAGATCAGAGAGTGGAACTTCGATTTAGAAGATACCAATACTATATTGAGAATCAATATATTGGAATCAATATAAAGATGATTGAGGGCTACAATATTTATATGCCAAGTAATGTAGGATACTGATTGATTAAAATTTGAGCAGCTAGGTTTGATCTGTAGACCAGAAAATTGCCAACATTGAGCTCTTTATGTCTTTTATATCTTTATGTCTCTTTCACTGAATTATACTAGTAATTTTGATAAATTAGAACTAATTGGCCAAATTTTAAAACTGAAAATGCTAATGTATTTTCTGCTTGCGTATCGCATATCATAGAGCCTTGGTGGTGCAGTGGTTAGAGTGCAGTACTGCAAACTACTTCTGCTGAAAGCCAGCTGCCTGCAATTTGGCAGATTGAATTCCACCAAGCTCAAGGTTGACTCAGCCTTCCATCTTTCTGAGTTGAGTAAAATGAGGATCCAGATTGTTGGGGGCAAATGCTGATTCTGTAAACTGCTTAGGGGGCTGTAAAGCACTATAAAGTAGTATATAAATCTAAGTGCTGTTGCTATATCTGACTGTTATATTGCTTGAACAATCAGAGACCTGGAAGAAGGATGTTCTTGTTTAGGACAACCATTATCTAGTCTGCAGTTATATATATAGATGATCAATAAATGGCAGAAAAAGCTAGTTCTCTTAATATTTTTGCTACCAACCAATAGGTTTTTTTTCCAGTCCAGATATGGTATTAGAAACATATGCTTTAGAAACAGTTATCAGTGTTCATTTTAAAATACAATTAAATGAGTAATATATAAAAAGCAATTCAAAGTAATAAACAGTTTGTGTGGCCTACTCTTCACTTACTTTATTTTCTGTGATAAATTCCATTTTCTGATGCCTTTTTTTTTTTTTGCAAAAATATATTTACATGAGCAGAATATATTCATTAGCTATAGTATGCTCAAACAATATTTAACACTGAAAACATTCAGTTATTAGGAAGACTATCCCATCATCTAAGGAACTATGTTTAATTCTAGCAGAATATGCAAATCTGAGAAAAAAACTGACATATTTATTTTGTAGAAAAATACTTTTATTTGTGCAATATATGTGCAATTAGACAAATACACAGAGACAGGAAAATAAGTAACAAGGTAGATATGCAGTTATACAATGCAATTGGGCAATTGGTCATTGCCTGTAATATTTTAGAGAAGCTGTAAAGAGTCATTAGCAACATGTACTTTTCTTTAGTTATTTATATTACATTTTTAAAACTTACCAATAAAAATATCAACAGTGAAAAATATATATTTGTAGATATTGTACAGTGAAATATATATGTATATATATAGGGTGCGTATCTGTGTATGTATGTATGTATGTATGCTTATATGTGTGTTCATGTGTGTTAAAGAAAATTAATAGAAAAAATGATCCAAATCATTTATATAAATAACAATATAAATACAAATAATGAAAAGTCTATTCAATCTTTAAATCTTTTAAAGCGTATCATTAGCAACATATTGCATTATCTTTTGTTTTTAGGACACACAGACTTTTCAAAAATAAATAACAGATTCACATCCTGGAGCCATTCCTCAAAATCAAGAGGGTACCTTTGTTCCTAATTATATAGAATTAGCCTTTTTCCTGTGCCATAGGCTCGCAAATCTCTTTATGAGGTGACAATTTTCAACTTTTGGAAACATTTCAACATCACATTAAAATCCTTAATTGTAATAGTTCTTTCCCAACTTGTACTGAAATTGTAGTATAATGAGCTTATCAACATCATAACATATAGATTAAAAGAATCACCTTTTTTATAACACCAGCATAAAAAATACATAATGTCAACATCTAGTTCAAGGGTTTTCCCCAGTTTCATAGATTGCGGTTGCTCTTTGATTTCTTGTAATTGTCAGTCATTTTATGTTTTTTCCCCCTTTCTTTTTTGATAAATCTCTTTATTTTGCTATTTCCCAGAAAAGCGATCATTTGCTGTTCAGTTATAGGAGCACTTCCTTAACTTTTCTGAGAATAGCAATAATAAAACTATGAGCTGTCTTGTTAAGCAACTATTTTTCATTGGCCTGAATTCCAGATATAAAAATTTCCATCTTTCTCTCCTGATTTGTGATTAATGCATTTCATAGCCTTTCCAATGGTTTGCGTGTAGAAGTCCAAGTTTCACTGTTGCTAATATTAATGTTAATGATTTGTGTGTGGCAAATAACAAAATTTCACCTCTCATAAATTGGTTGGCATATTTGGCAGTTGAAGTCTAAAATAACTGAGGGCATTTTGTTATAATTTTGCCATTACTATTTAATTTGAAAAGTACATAAATTGCTTGTGATCTGCTTTCAGGTATGAAGTGTTGAAATCAAAAGACGATGAATGTGTTCAGCTAGTTTGTAAGTATCTTTCACTAGACATACATGCTACCTAAGAGCTGCAATATGATTTGGTACTAAATATTATTTTAATTTGTTAAGGTTTATATACTTAATATGTTAAGGTTTATATGGCAGGAAAAAGAATGACTTATTACCACTTACAAGACCCCTCTGAAGCCAAGAGGTAAACCATTGTTTTTGTATTTTCTTGTGCTCTATATACTTGCATCTCAACTAGTAACTCTGGCATCTCAGCTTTTCTTGACACCTATCAGAAATATGTCCACTTTAGACAACAATACAGTTCTTGTTGATTTTGAAGAGTACAACCTTTGCAGACTCCAAAATTGAAGAATGGAATTGCATGATTTAGAGCAGAAAAATGAGCTCACAAGCTCATATTTCTGCTCTAAAATAAAATGAGAGCCGAATAAAATAAAATGAGAGCCGAATAAAATACAACAGAACTGAAACAATATATCCTAAAACTAATACAAAACTTGAGTATAGAAGACAAAACAAATTTTAAAAATTGTATATATAATTTGCAGAAATGGCAAATGAACTAGTCTGGTCATATGGAAAAGCAACATTTTGCTGAAAGAAGAAAAATGAGATGAAGATTTACAGGTTTGAAGGTTAATAAAGATGTAGATTAAATGAAGGCCAGAAGGAATTTAGATAATATCTGACAGGGAGGAAGGAATAACCTATTATAATTATCTGTTGAAAATAAGGTAGCAAATCAGAACATTTCTTCTATTAAATGTTTTTTCCTTCTCTTTTTGTTTCTTGTATGTCTTTCCTTCTATCATTTTTAAAATTTTGATTTGATCTTTATTTTTTGAAAAACTTCTAATAAAAGTAAATAAAAATGTGGATATGCATTTGAAATTTGAAATATTTTTAATAATTGATATTGGTAGTAGTTTAATTTTTGAAAGAAAAGACAAGATACAGAAAATGACTGATTCCAATTTGAATGGGATGGGGATTCTAAATTGATTAACTCCCTATTCCTTATTGTACAATTATTGCAATAATATAAAAAAGACAGGAAAAAGCAATGTCAGGAAAAGGGCAGAGATAATGTCTGTCTCTTTTGTCTTGGCAGTGATGATGTCAGGAAAAAGACAGAGATAAGAATGTCTCTTTTGTCTTGACAATGATAAGACAGTTGCCTAAAACCAGCTTTTTAAAAAGTGCTATTCAAGTGACAGATTATATGTTATTTGTAGCAATTTCTTATCCAATTCAGCCACAGAAAGAATAGTCCATATTATATTTGTGTGTGTGTGCTTGCTACGTATAAATCTCTTCCCAGACTTTTGTGGAATTTAAATTTAAGGACATAGTTTGGAAATGTAACAGTCTGCTGGTGAGTCTAAGACCTGCAAAAGAATATCTTCTTAAACTGAGGATACCAAAGTTAGAACCTTGAGCATTGGAACAACATTATGTCTTTATAGTATTCCATTCCAAAAGTCATTGAGAAATTCTTTATTCAAGGATTTAATTTAATTCCTCTAGATAGAATTGCATAGCTAGACAATATGAGGTAACATATTTACCATTTATTTGCCAGTAGCAAAATTTAACAAAATAATTATCTGGAATCTGACAGTTCTTTAAAAAAAATTGTATCATAAACTGTGCTCTAATAGAGATTGACAGATTTGAGTTTTAGATCTGTGGCAAGAGAGCCCCATGGAACACTTGAAATTTCTCTTGACATATTCTGGACAATTTCCAGTTGCACAAATACATTCTAATTCCATTCCAAAAACTCCTTCCAATACAGAAGGTGTGGAATTTTATTTCCCTGGAATATTTTGATTGCAGGAGCAATTTAACTCCTGATCTCCACTAAAATAGAAAAAACGTTAGAATATACCCAATGACTTAAAACTGGATTCAAGTTTACCTTCCAAATTAATGACTTCTAGAAAGGGACACACAAATACTGTATTTAAGGAACAGGCAATGCTGGATATTAATTAACTGACAATGTATGTTTGGTTCTGCTGTGATTAAAAACCATAACTGTGGCTTGCTTGTAGTTAATCCTCAGCTTTTTCCTCTCATAATAATCAGCCAGTCTAGCCCACAATTTTCTAAGTCTAATCTCAACATATATCATAATATAAACACATATATTATCAACCTATATTAAATTGAGTGCTCTGTACCTATTAAGCAAGGAGACAAAGTGATTTTCATTCCATGGCTGAAACATTATAACTGATATGCAAATTAAATGTGATGGGAGCAAATATATAGACCCGTTTGACTGATCCATTTATTAAAATAGGGTTAGATAAGGATCCACAGTTGGCTAACTCATATCCTCGTAGTATGGTAAGAAAGCAATTCAATCAATACCCTGATGTGTCTAATATTTGTAATGTTTGTTTTCTCAAGCTATTCCCATAGTTTACACCTAAGTCTGATTTCCTCTGGAGTTTAAAAACAGCAGACTCAGTTGTCAATAAATAATTCCACTTTAATGGCAAAGTAATAATTTAGACAGATACAGTGTGCACACCTGCAAAAAATATATGCAAGCTGGTTTACAAGCTAGAAGAACAATAAATCAATATAAAATACATCATCCAGTTAAGTCTGATGACACCAAATACTTATTATTAGGGCTTTACAAAGACTACAAAACTTTTCAGATGATTTATCTCACTGTTTCTGTCTATTTACACAATATGTTACATTAAAAATGTACAAAATATAAAATGTATACAGACAAATGCTTCACAAACAAATTTGTTAAAGTTGTAAACTAGATGGATTCACTGAAATGTATTGCAGGGAAAATTGTATTATGTAGTATATACATACAGGATGTGTGTATGTGTATTGAAAATGGCAGGAGTTCCTGGGCTTAGATGTAGTTTAAGACTACATTAATCTTAAGGAGCAGCTTTTGTTTTAGTCATTTTCCAGAGTGGCATGCTGCTTAACAGTATGAGACAGTCAGCTAATATTTGCTTCTGGAAATCAATCTGAGTATATTTTTTGTACATAAAAGCCGACTTTCTTATTAGGACCCTGCGACTGATGCAACAAGGAAAATTGCATTGATGTTTTTGATATTTGTTTTGCAAAATATATTGTTGTAGGAATTAGTAGCACCACTTACGTGTCCTGAAGTTATCCATTAGCTATGTGTATCCTGAAAGTATTTCATTGGTACATGTCCTATGCTTATGAGTTGACGTGCTCCACATGAGCCCGTTCAAGATAAGGGTTGAAGTATGTGCCTATAGAAATGCTATAGCCCTTGGATATTTTATGTTAATTTTAACCAATATCTCCAATTACTTGGGTTTATTGGGTTTATTGGGTTTTCAGTATATTCCGCCATATATTTTTTGCCTACAAAGTTAGATTGGTTTAAAGAATACAAATGTTCACTGTAGCAAGGATAGCTCAGGACTTGTGATGACAGTTCTAAATACAAGACAAACCTATCTGGTTTTATCTGTCTTTTTAAAAAACAGATAGTACTGATTGCCCTCTTGCTTTGTTTACAATATATGGGTATTCTCTGTAAATGAAATATTTCTTCACATTTATAGAATGAAGCATAATTTTGTATTTTTGCTGCTGTTACTGTTTTGTTTGCTTTCATTTGTGCAACACTTTTTTATTTTCAGTATTTACAATACCCTCCCAATAAACTGTGCAAAATCACCCCCCACTTTTCCCTCTTACAATAAAAATTTTGTCTTGCACAGTGAATAGCACTGTGTCGGTGTTTTTTAATGCTGACTTTCTTCATTTACAACAATTGCAATTAAAATAGCATGCTCCAAATGGGGGAAGGAAGAGAAGGGACAAAAACCAAGAACAATTTGTGCTCATGCTAACTCAGGTGCACACCCAGCTCTGCTGGATAAAATGTCACACATCCCTGTTTCTGTCATAATTAAGTTTTTTTTCCCAATGGGATAGAAATAACTATGTTGGACTTTTTTGTTTTGTTTTCATTCATAGTCAACTAGGAGTAGTTTCTGGGTCATCTGAATGGTTTAGGATGGTAGGTAATTGATTCACGGAAGATTAAAAATAATATATCTATATCTATATTAATAATTCATCCTTCTAGCCACCTAATTAAAAAAAATCTTGATATATAAACACAAGGCTACTGTGTTCACTGATGCTCTCTCATTAGTAAAATGAAGAAAGGAAACAGTATAAATAACCAATGGTTTAAACAAATTAAACCAAGTGTAACATTGTCTAGAAATTGGTTTTAAGGCAGTGAGACAGCACCATAGGAAATGATCTCTTTTTTCCCCACCCAAAAGACTCAAAACAAAGTCCTAACCAAAACCTTTAGTCAGCATCAGAATTGCCTAACAACAACAGCAACAACCGTAAAAGGTGGGCAGGTGTTTAAAAAATACCACTGTGGTTAAAAACAATTTGGATATCAAAACGGGTGACTTTTTTTCAACACACACACACACACACACACACACACACACACACACAAGCACACATGCACAAACAGAAAACTTAGTGAACCATATCACTGCAAATATGGCAGTTTAGTATCAAATTGGCACTTATCCAGCATATCACAGTATTGTTTGTATAAGATAATTGCACAATACTGTTTTGTGCTTATTGAGTCTATATGCCCTCTCATTCTTTTTATTTTATTTTGTGTCCATCTCATTTTGGAAAGGACAGCAGAATATAATCTGGAATATGTGCTGTGAGGCACCACAGAGGAGGAGGAGGAGGAACTATGAATGCAGCACCTCCAAGTATCACATAAAATGCTTCCACTGTAAACTTTCAAGACAGGGATAGAAAATAAAAGACTCTAAGTGGATTCCAGTTTGACTACTATGTGTGCAATCTGCTTCATAGTATCCCTGTTAAAGGCTCTTTCCACTTGAAACTGAACAAATCCAACTTTCATTTCAGATTTGCTTTAGTGCTTAAATCAGGTGCCTCTATATATGACACAGCACACACATGCTATTTCTGCCCAAACACACACCACCTCAGTAGCCCTTAACATGGGTATAGGTTTATCAACATCTTCTAACCAAAGCCATGCCCCCTTTAGAGCGTTGATTCAAGTGAAGGATCCAGCATATCATCATGGTGGCTGGCAGTATCACTGTCACAGCTCTGGGCACTTGAGTAAGTGGCAGCTTCTTTGAGCCTCAATAGCATGTTCATCTGAGAAAGAAATATAGTACAACTGTGTTATTGGTACAAGAGTTAAGATGATTTAGAATAATAACAATCCAATCCATTTTACTGTTCTTAATTAGTCCTTAGTCAGAGCCAGTTTTAGAAAACATTTATGGAAAATGTTACATAGCTTTATATATGAGCTTTCTCAACCCTTTGAATATTTGGTTCTGATTATCCACTGTTATGAAAAATTCTTGCCTTAAACTCTTTTAAAGCTCATTGTGCACATTCTTGAATACATGTTTCACAAATCTTTTGGTGCTATTTTGCATGGAGGCAAAGAGATGCTACCAAGTTCCACCCAGTATTGGCCTTCATGCTATGTTAGCCTTTGTGGGTGTTTTAAGAAACATATTACTTCCACATCATAAGGATGAGGAGACATAATATCAAAGTACCTGTTGAATTGTGTTTAAGTCTTAAAAAGCACAGAAATAATTAAATGGAGGGGAGAAACAAAAGGTAAGACCTTCAAAGTATAAAGGAGAATGGATTATTTAAACCAGGATTCATTTTTCTAGTCAAGGTTAAGAAAACAAACAAGCTTTTTTTTTTTTTTTTTTTTGCATGATAGGAGGAGAAAAAGAAGCCTGGTGTGTTTTGCATGCATATTGAATGGAATGGGTGAAAGTTCAACGGCTAAATGCAATAGCACCATCTGCTGTCCAGGAGCTGACCTTCACAAAACAATATTATTGTATTACTGCTGTGAGGCTGGATTCCAGACGAACCTTAAGCTCCTCTTATTTAACTTCAAGAGCCCTGGAAATCTCTAAGATGTTTAGATACTGAAATTATCATAATTAAATGTGGTATTTATAAAGCTTTTCTCTTATTGGTGTTCAGGAAATGGGTTTTGTTGGTGGCATTTTAAAATAACCAAATTTTACAATGGAAATCTAGTTTCTCTGATCCAAAATACGTAAAATAAAAAATAAAAAAGGAAAATCAGAATAAATCATGTTATTACACTTTTTTCATATTTAACTAACCCTTTAAAAATAAAGGTAGTTTTATTAGTGTCATATAGGCATTTAGCCTCATTTCATTAGGTTGAAAATAGTTGCTTGAAGCAGCCTTGCTTACGATAGCAGCAAAAATGTATGGAGAAGCTTGTACACAGATTTGCTCAATGCATCTTAGTAGGGACAGAGAGAAGAAAAATTCAGGCAAAATTAAGCAATTTCCTATGGGGAAAGACTATAGCAATTAGAGCTTAGACTGAAAGGAAAGAGATATGGACAGACATGGTGGAGGGATATTAGATCATGAATGGCATAGACAACATAGTAAAATATTTTCTGTGTCTTCTTGACAGTATTAGAAGTTTAGTTTACCAACTGAAAGTAAATGGAGGAAGATTCAGATTTTTTATAGCACATAGTTAAAGTTGGTGACATTAGCAATAACATCACAACAGCTTTTAAAAGATACTGTTGAGATTTATGAAAGGTCAAACTAGTAGCTGCTAGTCATGCTAGATAGGTGTCTACAAGATGTTGAACCATAGATAGATTTAGATATTCGTCTTGGTCATGGAAAGCAGCTCATCCTCCAATTGAGACTTCTGGGCACCCCATATATATCCTGTTGGCCACAAAATTGTTTTATGGCTTGATGCAGCATGGACCTTTTTAGTATCTGTTGGAGGAAGGGCTTCAACCTGAAAATCTATCTCTTTACTCTATAGGTTTGCTGTTTTCTGAATATTTTCCAAGATAAATCTTTTTTATATTTGTCATTCAATGCACAGATCTCTAATATTCTTCTGTTTTTTGCTTGTGTCTCCTATCACTCCTAATATGTGAGCCCTCTCTCTCATTCATAGCTATTCACCTTTGTCAGTGAAAGTAATATCAGGGATACCATTAAGGTAAATGAATGCTGAGACATTTATGATCCCAACAAAATATTATCTTTCTTGCTCAGTATGAAGTGTGATTGAAAGTTAAGAGTGGGTCAGAATTTAGGACTGGCATATAAATACTCAAATATTCTGAGATGATAAATTCTTAATCTAATTCATACATTGATTTATTGTATATATTCAGTGAATTAATGCAAAGCTAAGGAGGGTCTTAAATTTAATACTATGGGGATTATATGTTAAATATTTTTTTCACAGTAGTATAAGGATACATGCAAACTAGTACCAATTTATCTGAGCAGCCAAAGCAGCAAGTAAAATAAATGTAACCAACCAGATATTCAGCTGTTGCATTGGAATTAAAAAGTATCATTGGATAAAGCATATTTAAAAAAAACAAAAAGCATTATTTTATTTTACCAACGGATCTCCTTCTGATTCCATCTGTGGAATGTGCTTTGAAGTGGTTCCTTCTTTGGCAGATGCATAACCTTCATAACCAACATCTTCAGGTCTTAACTGAAGTAATGATGACCAATCATGTTGCAATGAACTCCATGGACAAGTCTCTACTATCCACTTTGAGGGGTCTTCCCAAGGTGCACGTTTACCATACATCTAAATATATATCCCAAAGAAAAGTAAAAATGTCTACACTTATTTTATTAAAAGACATTTTATAATGGCCATGATGACCAAATTATTAGAAAGAATTCACCCTGAATGCCCCACCATGCTACAAAATAAGTTATGATTAACAAATAATATGTTCAGTTTGTAAGAACATCTGGTCAAAAAATTGGATTTATATAACTTATAGTGATACCAAGAAATAATATGACACATATGTTTTTGGTGTCTGCTTCATAGATATGTTTTTGGTGTCTGTTTCATAGATTCTTAGCCATTATAACTTGTTTACCCCCCCTCCTCCAGTTTATATATTTCATTTGACAATATATAACAAGGTTGTACTAAAATTGGTTTACTACCTCACTGATTAGCAACATTCAAGTGAGGTATTTCTATTAATGAATTGCAAAATTCTACAAATGAGAATTTTAAATATATCATCAGAATATGTTTGCATTCCTTTGGAGATTTTTTTTTGATCCAAGGAAATTATTTATAGGCACAGTGATGTCCATGGTTGAAATGATTAGGGCACAGATTTAGGAAGATTTAAAAATTAAATTAAGCTTCCCATTCATGGCAAATGATTGTTTCTGTAAATCAACTCTTAGAAACAATAATGAAATTCACTGCCCCAAGAACTCAGATTGCTGGTTGGTTAGGAGTCCTACCTGAAGTCCTTCTCTCACCGCTTCCATTATATATGGCACCAAAGAATAATTCCAGAGATCAGTAAACCACACTCTAGAACCATCAATATCAATAGGACAAGGTAGAAAGAGGCGAGGACCTAAAATAAGATTTTTTTTTAAAAAAAAATGAGATTACATTTAGTGATGTAAAGTTTTTTGCTCCCTTTATACGAGGGAGACATAAATGTAGAGAGACATAATGTTATCTCTGTACATTATGTCTCCTTCGTATGAAAAAAATGGGTGTCATAAAAGAGAAGGGCACATCTAATTCAAGTTATTTTATTGTCAGATAGATACAACAGATATACTGTTTGTATCAGTGGTGGGATACATATTTTTTACTACCGGTTCTGTGGACGTGGCTTGGTGGGCATGGCAGAGGAAGGATACTGTAAAATCTCCAGTCAGAGGTGGTATTTGCTGTTTCTCCAAACTACTCAAAATTTCCGCTACCGGTTCTCCAGAATTGGTCAGAACCTGCTAAATACCACCTCTGCTTTGTATGCTATTCACTGCATATTAGTGATGGCAGCCATTTTTTTCACAAAGCACAATGACATTTTTTTGCATTAGCCTTTTCAGCCAAATGATTAAAAAAATACATTTATAACATCTGGCATTTTATGAATGCTGAGATGCAGCAATATTGGTAATGTATTTCTAAAGACCAATTATTTCATTGATTCCAGATGCCCTTTGTTTAAATGGCAGAAATAATTCTGAAGACATTTCATCTGTAAACAAGGTGACTGTTTCTTAGATACCCTAAACCCTAGCTCTCTGCCTTATTTGTCAACGTTATAGCAACTGCCAGCTGTTATGTGGCAACTGCCAAAACAGGTTGTGCCACTTAGGGAAATTTATAGAAAAAAATCAATTAAAAGAAATATTTTTGAAACATAAAATTATCCGAAAGATTCTTTAATCTGTTCTTCAGGAAGTTTGTGTGTGTGTGTGTGTGTGTGTGTTTGTGTGTGTAAACATGCAAATGGAGTTTTCACTGCACTTAGGGCACTATTTATCACATGATTACTTAACAGATTTATCATGACAGAAGAGGGCTTTTGAGTAATACCTGATCTTGGATTTCTTGAGAGATTTGAAAGCATTTTAGACCTTTCTCCCTTCTCTGCTTCTTATTACTGCTGCTTGCTGATCCAATCCGATGCCACATTAAAATGTACATTATTAATGGCATCAAGAAATATGAAAATCCAGAATTAAAATAAAAACTGTGATGGAATATGTTCTTCAAGAACATGCATTTTATTTTATTTTTTAAATTTTTAAATATTCTTGTTTTGTTCTGAATTTTCTCTTCACATTAGTTAGAACTAAGTCTTTTGATAGTGGAATGGGATAAGAAAGTGTAAGTTTAAGGCTAAGGTAGACTAAGATTAATAACAATAAATGGCTTTGGGTTCTTCATTAAGTACAAATTTCATTCTAGAAATCCAATTCATATCCAATAATACCATGTTTTCAAGCACAACTCTATTTTTTTTTACTTTGGGCATAAAAGATAACTTACTAGTTATCTTGCCAAACACACTCATAGTATAGTTACACAGTATGATGCAGTGGTGGAATTCAATTTTTTTTTACTACCTGTCCTGTGGTTGTGGCTTGGTGGGCGTGGCAGGGGAAGGATACTGTAAAATCTCCAGTCAGAGATACTACTCAACTACTCAACTACTCAAAATTTTCTCTACCAGTTCTCCAGAACTGATCAGAACCTCCTGAATAGCACCTCTGGTATGATAGTTTCAAAGGTTAGTTTTAACTCTTAATTTTCATTCTTAACTGTAAAAGATCTTACCAATCGTTATATCAGAAGAACTGTGTGTTTCTAAGAAGCTGTTGAGATGATGCCATATCTTGGGAATCCAGTCAATAATTTTGATGAGATCATTATTGCGGATATTCTTCTCCAGCTCTGTTTCAATCAGTTTCCTTCTCAAATATCTGGATAACAGCCCTTTAATAGGCTCTGTGTGATTAGCACACAGCACCCATCTATACACAAAACAATCAAATAATGGAATCTAAATGTAAAGATTGAGGTCATCCAATGAAATCTTATAGGTGACCCAAACCAATATGTGCTTTTAAAAACCTATTGTTAACCTATAGCAACTGTTTCCATGAGTTGATGTGATAGCCACCATCATAAATTCCTAAAAATGAAAGATTTGATCACTGTATTTAAGATATAGCTTTTAATCTTTTTTAAGGCCAAAGAGAATCTTCTTTGTTCACAGACCATCTCTCTCAGTGCCTGAAGTTAGCAATTAAACACTGAAGATGGATAATGACTGTATGTCCTGTTTGTGAACTTGCCTTTGGCATTTGGCTAGCTGTTATCAGTAAATAGATTTTGAGCTAGATTATTGTTCTGTCACAGGATTACATTTATATCTCTAGCTAATAATATATTGTTTCTTTTCAACTGTATGTCTTGAGGTCAATGATGAAGAAAAGTGCTATTAGAACTTAATATATTTAGTCTTTTCTGCTATTTTGTGACAAAAGCAAAATGGCACATTCAATTTGTAATGGTGACAGAAACAATCGTAAAAGCAGCGATGTTATATTTTCATTCTATTTGAAAGACTTTTATATGCTTTCTGTTTCTATATAACCAAATGTGCAACAATTATGAATTTACTAAAACTTAGGCTAAAAGTTCTGAATTTGAGTCATATATACATTTTAAACAGAAATAATTTTTACCTGAAATTTTGATGCAGTTCTAGATTAGGTGATGATGAAACTCCCTGGTTCATTGTTCCAATAATATAGGGACTTAAAACAAACAAATATGGATTTAAAAAACTATCTAGGAAGATTGAATAAGAACAAAATATTAACAAAAAACATAAAATCAGCATTAAAATCAGCAAGGATGATCACAAAAAAAGAAAACAAAGAGAAAACATTACTCCCTTAATCTCTGAATATATCAAAGGGAGAGCTTATGAAGTAATCATGATGCCAAAGTAAACTGGCATTTAAGAAAACTCATTTTAACATTGTTTTAATATAAAATAATGGATATTTATATTTCACAAAAACCCTTTTGAGAGCACTTATGCTAGGTCTCAAATGTTTGCTTAAATGTATTCTTGAACTATGCTACCTACACCATTAGAGGAAGTGTCTGATATTAAACTGAAGCTATATTTGTTTTTTTTGTGTGTGTGTGTGTGTGCGCCTGCCTGCCTGCCTGCCCCTTCAGATCAGATTTGGAGTCCTGGCAATTGCCTGGCATAGTCGCTTTTTTAGAAAAGTTTTTTAAAAGTTCTTGGGGCTGAGAGAGACTGACTGGCCCAGTGTCACCCAGTTAGCTTTCTGGCTAGGGTGGACTAGAATTCCATGTTAGTTTAGACTAATTTCTAGCCCAGTGCCTTAACTACTAGACCAAACTGGCTCTCAGTTCAAGTTTGACACTTATTAATTTTTATCTCTTTCAAGTTTAAAATAACTTTCTATAAATTCTTCATCTGGCTGGTTTTTTTAAGTTTATTTCAATTATTCTATAGGTATGATATGAAGTAATTACTTTATCAAATGTTTACTAAAAGCAATTTAGCTATTTCTCTAATAAAATATTTTTACTTAACCATGAGGCTATATGGTAAAATGTATAAATACATAGTCTGCTTATTAATACACTTTCCACTTTCCATACATAATAAAATACATTATTTATTTATGAGTGCAATTCTTGGCTAAAATTATATAATAGCACACAATTATCAGAATAACAAAAAATTACATACTTTGTATCTGATCATAGGAACCTATTTATGAAAACTCAATGCACAGATTCATGCAGTTTTCTTTTTTCTTAAAATCACAAAGAGATATATGCATTATAAAGACTAGACTTATTACTAAAACATGCAAGACTGATCTAGAGCAACTGCAGACTATTGTGTATAACTTAGTTTGAAACCGATATGATAAAATGTTTATTTCTGCTTTATGTTTTGTATTTAAGTTGGTTTTGTAACATTACCAGTTTTGAGGAGTGGAAGGATGTATAATAACAGAGTATTCACCTGCATTAAAATATGAAATCAAAACATTTCTCAAACTTCACTGGGTCTATTCATAAACTCATCTCATATTCTGCCATTCATTGTACTAGCCTTCTTCAACACAGCACCCTACATATAAATTACAACTTCCTGCATTTATAAATGGAACATAAAATCCTGGAATTCTGAGAGCTTCAATTCAATGTCTTTGAAAATTGCCAGAATTAGAAAGGTTGCATAGTATCAAAGAATCAACCTACCATTTGTTATATTTACAGTTAAGGAAACCATTGAAGATATCACTCAAAGAACCAACATGGTGCAGGTTGTCAAGAATTATTACCACAGGAAGGTCAGAACTACTATTATCAGCATTGCACTGTTCAGCCAAATTAACAAGATATTGTTGAACATCCTTCAAAAAAGAGAGAAGAATATAATAAGACAGGTGTATTTTCTATTGCCAACTTCCCATTTATGTATCATTGTTAAAACTATGTGTCATGAAATTATTTTGGCAGTCTCAAGAAAAACAGTTTTGCCTAAGCATCTTCTTAATCCAAAACTTATATTTGCAATACATTGTTAAATGCATACAATAGGTTGTACTAATCTGATTCCCCAACTTTCACAAATCTGGTAAAATATTTAGGAGTTTTTATTTTATTTTATTCAAATGCAGGAAGGCTATTTCATATAATCAGCAAATCCTGATCATGAAGTTTTTTTAATAGATAGAAGAACCTATGTACCTAAGCTGCATATTTATACCATTCTTTTAGGAATCCTAATAGCTAATAGACCTTATCTTTCTTTCTTTCTTTCTTTCTTTCTTTCTTTCTTTCTTTCTTTCTTTCTTTCTTTCTTTCTTTCTTTCTTTCTTTCTCTTTCTTTCTTTCTTTCTGTCTTCCTTCCTTCTCTCTCTCTTTCTCTTTCCGTCTTCCCTCCTTCCTCTTTCTTTCCACACTTTTTTGTTTATACACATCACAGTATTTAAATATACAAAACAGAAAATCAGTATTACTTAAAGTAAAAATTAAAATCAGAATCATTAAAATAAAAAAATGACTAAAACTGAGAGTTTGAGACAAGATTTTTGTCATTTTCCTAAATACCTAAAACCCAGAGAGTCAGTCTGTTGGAAAGAACATTCTCTAGCTTTGGGCATACTAGGTAGGTGAGTTTATGGAACAAGCTTTTTCTTCTAATTTCAATAATCAGGCAAGCTGCTATGAGGGAGAATGAAACTCTCAAATAATACTCTCAAGTACTGAACAGTACTTGCAATAATTAGCAACCTAGTTGCTAAATTTTTCAACAACTGCAATTTCTCAATACTTTTCAAGGACCACACATACAAATGAATATAACTTGCTAAATCTATTTGACAGGTTTCTGAAGAACAATCCATGTTATATAAAGACATTCAACAACATATGGAAGAAGTGTAGCTTTGGTTATTTAAACTTTTTAAACTCCTACAATCTAAATCAAGGCAACTACTATATCTGTACAGTTGGATCCTAAATTACCAAGTGAGGAAAATTAAGTTGTAGGAAAGTGTGACTCTTTTAAAAGCAAATCCTCAACTTCTTGAGTTCTTCATTCTGTCATCATAAGTAAATCATACAAGTGGATTTTAGTTTATTTACCCTCTTCCATTCCACCACAGCCTCTCAGGGAGATAACTGCTACATCTTAATCCAATATGAAAAAGATATAAAATTGATTCAAATACCTTACTCCAAATCCCTACAAAATTTATCTCAGTCATTTTAAATAATTTTTAGTATGTAAAAGAAAACAGAACCTTGTAAAACTCGATATATAACAGTTAAATAGTTGATTAATAAACTCCAGACTTCACTAATCTGGCAGTAATAATCAATAATTCAGATTATAGGCTCAGGATCCAAATGGATTTTGATAGACTTGAACACATATCCATATGCAACAAAATGAGATTTAATATAGAGAAAATTAAGGTTTTACACTTAAGCAAGAAAAATAAAATATTCAAGTACAGGATAGGTAAAACCTGCCTCAAAAGCAGTAACTGAAAGTGATCTTGGAGTCCTAGAGGTCAGTCACTTAAATATAAGCCAGCAGTGTGCAGCAACAACTAAAAAAGCTAATGCAATCCTTGGCTGCATAAATAACCACTTCAGATCATGTGAAATATTAGTATCACTTTATAAAACCTTAGTAAGACCACGTCTAGAATACCATATCTTGTTTTGGTTAAGTCATTTTAAAAGCTCTATAAAGCCTTAGTAAGACCACATCTAGAGCGCTGCATCCAGTTTTGGTCACCATATTATAAAAAAGATGTTGAGACTCTAGAAAAAGTACAGAGAAGAGCAGCCAGGATGATTAGGAGACTGGAGACTAAGGCATATGGAGAACGGTTACAGGAACTGGGCCTAGCTAGTCTAATAAAGAGAAGGACCAGGGGAGACATGATAGCAGTCTTCCAATATTTGAGGGGCTGCCACTGAGAGGAAGGGGTCAATCTATTTTCTAAAGTTTCTGTAGGCCAGACAAGGAATAATGGATGGAAACTGAACAAGGAGAGATTTAACCTGGAAATAAGGAGAAACTTTCTGACAGTGAGAACAATCAACCAATGGAACAGTTTGCCCTCGGAAGTTCTGGGAGTGCCACCACTTGAGACCTTGAAGAAGAGATTGGACCGCTATTTGTCAGAAATGGTGCAGGATCTCCTGCTTGGGTGGGGGGTTGGATTAGATGATCTATAAGGTCCCTTCCAACTTGGATTATCTGTTACCTGTTAAAAGACATTGAGACTTTGCAGTGCAGAGAAGAGCAACTAAGATGATTAAGGGCCTGGAGACTAACACATATAAAGGTATGGCTAGTCTAGAGAAAAGAAGGACTAGGGATAACAGGATAGTAGTGTTTCAATATTTAAGGGGCTGCCACAAAGAAGAGGGGTGAACTTATTTTCCAAAGCACCAGAAGGCAAGACAAGAATCAATGGAAATTAATCAAGGAGAGAAGCTATCTAGAACTAAGGAGAAACTTTCTAACAGTGAAAACAATTAAACAGTGGAATAGCTTGCCTTCAGAATTTGTGGGTGTTCTTTAAGCACATATTCTATGTAAAGAACACACACACACACACACAAACAAACACACACACACACAAACACACACACACACACACATATATATATTTTTGTAGATTTTCACGCGTATTGGTATGCAGGTCTTGGCGTGTTTGGGTCTTTTCCTGTGTAAGATTGAGAGTATCTTGGCGACGTTTCAACGAGATCCCACTCACCATCTTCAGGCTGGTGCTTTCGACTTCGTGCTTGTGTGAGCAAAGCATGATCGGAGCTGCCATCTCTATAAATACTGGTGGGGAGGTTGGCTATGTTGCCATTTCTTGATTGGTTGATGGAGTCGATGTTTGCAGATTGGCTGTTTTTTCATAAGAACATATGTGGCTGAGGTATTGGCTGTGTGTCTATCAGCCTCCTGTGTTGTAACGACCTGGTAATGGGCTATGTGAGTTCTATTGTTTTGACATCCTGGGTCTTGTGCTGTAATCTCCTGGGTTGTAATGACCTGGGCCATGGGCTGTGTGATAACCTTCTAGTTCTATTGTTGTGACATCCTGGGTCTTGTGTTGTAATCTCCTGGGTTATTGGCTGTGTTGTAACATCCTGAGGTTTTGTGGTGTAACCTCCTGAGTTCCGTGATATAATATCCTGAGCAGGTGGCTGTGATGTGACGTTCTGGGTTTTGGTTTGGCTCCGAGTTTGAGGCCTGGCTATGTGTTCATGACATGTGTCAGTTTGCTTGGTTTGGAGGTTGGGGTGTGTGGCAGCTAGTGATGCAGCTATGGCCTGGTTTCTGGGTGGTGATTGCCTTTCATCTCTGGGATGGGTTTGGGTTTGAGTCTGTGAGGGAGATTGGTGGTGGCGTCATGTGTTGTTTTGGGTCCGGTGTTCATTTTCGTGGCTGTGACTCATTTGTTGATAAGGGCTAGTTTCCAGATGTCTGGTAGGTGGGAGGTATCATCCCGTTTATTCATGTTATGGGGTGTTTCTCTATTTTGATGGCTTCCTTGATTATTCTCTTGTTGAAGTGTTCAGTATTGGAGATTAATTTGGTTCTCTCAAAATTAATTTCATGTCCTGTGGCTTTAAGATGCTGGAAAAGGGAGGAAGTATTTTCTTCTTTTCTGACTGCATTCTTGTGTTCTGCGATGCATGCATTTATTCTCCTGTTGGTTTGTCCAATGTATGTTGCTGGGCAATTGTTGCATGGTATTTCATAAACTCCTTGGTTTTCTAGCTGGATCTTGTCTTTGGGGTTTCTTAGGATGTTGGCTATTTTTTGGTCAGTGCCAAAGGCTGGAGAATTATGGAGAATTTTGCTGATTTTATCTGTGGTGCCTTTGATGTAGGGGAGGAGGGTGATACCGTTGTCCTGTTCTGTGTCTCGTTTTCTGGGGGGTGTCTCCTTTAGGATTAGGTTGGTAATTGTGTTTCTTTGGAATTCGTTGGAAATTAATACGTTAGTGAGGGTGTGAAATTCTGTTCTCAGGTGGTCTTGTCACCTAGGTGTTTGTTTCTAGAGATGAGGGTACTCCGTAGCCAAGACCCTCTTATATATATGTATACAATACAGAAGCCTGATGATGGCAGATGAGAGTCTGCAGAAACGTTGCTACAACTTTAAAAGCACAACTATAATGACGTGGGAAAATACCCGAACAAAGCTGAATAATATATATATATATATATATATATATATATATATATATATATATATATATATATATATATATATATATATATATAAATATATATATATATATATATATATATATATATATATATATATATATATATATATATAAATAGAGAGAGAGAGGGGGGGGGAAATGGTATAGGGTCTCCTGCTTGAGCAGAGGACTGGACTAGAGGACCTCCAAGGTCCCTTCCAACTCTATTATTCTATATTCTGTATTTTCCAAGATTAGTTGGGACATGTGATGATTACAAGGACAATGTATTCCTTATATGACCCCGATAGTACTGTGTCTAACTGTATAAAAAGTCAAATATAAACCAGCTGGATCACATCTTATTGTGAAGGGTAAGTGTGGATACTCAAGAAAGCAAGAGCAGCAAAGATGTATCATTTCCCTATTTTATATTAGGCATATCAGATTAAACAATATGCCAAAAACCTCTGCACGTAATCAATCACTTTGTTCCTGACAAACTTCCCGCACACAGCTGTGTCCTTTTATAATCCTTGAGGCAACGTGCTAATTACTAATTATTGGCTCGCCCTCCCTTCTAACTGAGTTTGTCTCCGTGAACCACCTAGATGGGCTTGTCAATTTCCCTAAATCATCGTCTGGCCTGATGCCTCCACACAGCTTGACATTTCAGCCTCCTTCTTGTTCTGGCATCTAGCCACTATCTGTCAGCTTCCTCGCTCGACTCCTCTGACTCATCTTGTGGCTCAACTGCAGGCATGAATGAGGTCAAGGTTCAGGTGAAGAATGTCTGTGTGATAACCTCTCATCCCCCTGGCTCACATCTGTGTCTTCTAACAATTCAGACAGCAAATTCTCAGCAGGTTCCAGCCTTTCATCCTCAGAGTCATCAGAAGCAAAACTCACAGCAGGATCGATCCTTTCAGTCACAACACAAATATGCTGTGGCAAATCATTACAGATATGAATATGTGAAAGTAGCAAGTAAAATGTCAGTTATTATCCAGTAAAAACATTAAAAAATTCAGTTATTACCTAATTCTAATACAAAGAATGAAATATGCTACTTTTTATGTGTATAATGTTGATAGCTTTTTTCTGAGGTCTTACCTTGCTTGATTTGTGATCAACAGTAAAAGTAATAATGGCATCTTCCATTTTTTTCCGCCCAGATTTAGTTATCAGGTATTCAGCAAGTTTGTTGGCTAAATAGGTCTTTCCAGTGCCACTAGGTCCTGATAGGATAATCCTGTGATGTTCCATCAGTAGATTAAAGTACCGTTGACTAATTGGTTTAGGAATTAATGTATCAAACACAAAACTATCCAAACTATTTTCTTCTACTCCTGACAACAAAAACAAAACAAAAAACAAGAAGTAAAACAGGAAAAAATCCTATTGATTATGTCATTTTGGAGAAAGTATGGAATCATTTAGTGAAATATTTTTTCATATTTTCTAAAAAAGTAAATTCATTGAATATTAATGTAGCAACATGGTTAGATAAGCACTTGCACTCAAAGCAAATGTGAAGTGAAAACTAGGTGAGGCAGCAAGGCATATCTGAAATGTCTTAGATACTTAAAAAGGTCAAATTGATTACAGGATAAGTTAGCAGATCAGAAATATCTCTGTAAATCACAGACAGTTTGTTTGAAGGCCCACACGCTGTCCACATGGTTGAAATATTTGATTCAGAATCCTAACTCCTCATTCTTCAATATTTATTTATTGTTTATAGGTTTGTCTTCATTTAAAAGAAATAAAAAATATTACTATGCTTGTATGAGATTCTCACAATGAATTTAACATTAATAAGTAATTTTAGATGGTGTTAAAATAGGAAGCATCAGTGGAGAAGTGGTTGAGGCGATAAGGCCTATGTTTGAAATGTAAAGGACAGATATATCAGGTTGCTTAATATTTAAATTATTCTAACCTGTACCAGGTCAGTTAATACTTATAGTCTGTTGTTCCTGAAATGTTCTCCTTCAAACTGGTATCCAACCATTGTATTACTTTATTTTAAATTATTACTTTTATTTTTATCTGACTTTTTATACTACTTAAAAGTGCAATTGATCACTTAGTAGTTATATTTTTTCCCTACTCTTCTGAAGAGTATATTATGAATACAACATTACAGTGTATGCAGAAGAACAAGGGAATAAATTAAAGGTGTGTTTTACCTTTAAGATTCACTGTGATTATGTTATTATCTCCAACCAGATATCCACAAGGTAGCAGTTCAGGCACTTCTTGGTTATGGGCTCTAATTATATCACCTACGCAATAATTAGCTATGCAATCTGAGCTCAAACCAAGGCTAGTAGCTGGATCTACTCGGAAAACATATTCCTAAAATAATAATTAAAAACAACAAATGGAAACTTTCATAGTTTGCAGTATTAATGAATGAATTATTAACCTACTGGTTCATATACCATTCTCATTACCACAACTTGTAGATCAAGAATATACATTAAGCTTAAATGGAAATGTCAAAAAAAAAAAAAAATCTCAAAAATGTCTAGTATTTCTTGTTGGATTTTATAAGACATAATTATAATTGTCTTGATTTCTATCTTTCAAACTACCTAAATTGTGGGAAGTTTGTAATAATAAAACACAAGTATTTAAAAAAATATCATCATAAAAACTAAAAACTAGAGAAAACCAGAAACTTCAATCTTCTTAACTTATGAAGAAAATAGTTCTGGCCATTTGGCCAGTTTATCACATGTGCAAATGAAGTTCAATTTACCCTAGCTGCATTTAGGTAGTTCTATGAAAGTAACAAGTTTTAATCTAGAGCAGGGGTGTCAATCTTGCAGAGTCATGTTTTCGTCACGTGACGTATCATGACCTTTTTCCCCTTCTCTAAAACAGGGATGTGCATGACCAGTATGTTATGCATCTGGCCTGCGAGTTTGACACCCCTGATCTACAGGCTATCTTACAAGTCAGCCTTCTAAAAGCTTAGAATGTAAGGCTCTTTAAATCTCACAGGGCAGATTTTTCTAAGGAACTGCACAGCAATGGAAAAGATTTGCTTCGTCATTCCTTTCTGTCTAACTTTTGGAAGATGGCAACTACTCCTGATTGGACTATATAAGATAGAAACATTTCATTTAAATCAGAAGTTCACAGATAATCTGTAAACAAAGGCATATAGGGTTTTATATGTGATAAGTAGCAGCTTGCATGGGAAACAAGAGGTAGCTAATGCAGCATCAGCAGTATAGTGTAATCCTGTTTAAAAGGCTCTTGCCCATCACAGTCATGTGGCTGTATTCTATGGTCACTGAAGTCAAATTTTCAAATCATCTTCAAGGGCAGCCCCACATACAGCATGTTATAATAATTCAAATGAGATTTTTTTTTGGCATGGCCCCATGCTAATACACCAATCAAAGAACTACCAACTCAGACAAACAAATTAATAGTAAACAATCAAATCAAGGTACGACCAAGACCACTCCCACCAACACTGATAGGGCAAGGCACTTCCATATAAAATGAGAGCAAAGCCCATTTCCTTCTAGCACTGATGATGTTTCCTAGTTTGATAATGAAATATCTGCAAGAAAACAACCAAGCTCAAAGACACCAAGGATCTCCCAAAACACTAATGAACCCTAATCTCATGGACCCTAATCAGCCTAAGATGTGAAATCCATTTATTTAACTGACTGTGGGAAATGTCCTGGCTCCTCATATGTTTTTCTTTATTTACCTGTTATTTATTTTTTATGCTTAATAGATAATAAGAAACTATCCTATTAACTGGTTGCAAATATAAAACTAAAACAACATATTTGGTTTGTTAAAAACCTGGCCCACAAGTAGAGATCTCTGAGTCTCTTGATTGACATCTAGTAATCATTTGGATTTTTGCAGGTGGGATATGGTAACTTCAAATCTCTCACAAAATCTGCTTGATGCTCATTGTATTAAACTTGCAAAAACTTACCTTAAAGAGTCGTCTAATTACACCGTCCAATACATCCCATTTTGTTTTACCACTGACCCTGATAGAACCTATCAAATATGCCTGTATTCTTTGGTCCTATAAAGAGAGGAGATAAATGATACATAAAAGAAGTCACTTCAATACTGATACATTTTTTGACAAGCTTCTCTGAGTGTTTTTCTGCAGAGAAAAATAGCAATTTTATGTTACAGATAGAGACCAAATATGTTGCAGATTTTATATTAAAACATTTCTTGACAGCAATATCTTAGACTTATATACTGTTTTACTGTTTTACAGCATATAAGTCACAGCGCTTTACAGCTTTCTCTAAACAGTTTACGGAGTCAGCATATTGCCCAATCTGGGTCCTTATTTTACCAACCTCAGAAGGATGGAAGGCTGAATCTCACCTTGAGCCTGGTGAGACTTGAACTGCCAAATTGGCAGTCAATAGAATTAGCCTGCAATACTACATTCTAACCACTGCTCCACTTCTGATACAATTATAAATGTCCACATTTCTGTAAATCATATATAATTATACCAAAATGCCAATAAGTGTCGATGATGCCAATGTAACTACAGCACGAGAAAAAGGAATTCTTTCAATATTATTTGTTGCAGTCTAAACTGAATAAATTGCTGATTAGAACAGAACACCCTCTATAGCAACAGTAGCATTTACAGAAAAATAATTAGGATATTCAAATGGCAATAAAACTTGGAAGCCAGAATACCTTTGATCGACCATAGCCCTTGTTTATTGTGACAATAATCTTAACATTCTGGCCTTCTTTATGGAGAGTTCCATCTGCAACATCTTCCAGTAAAATATCTAAGCAAGCAAACAATAAATAAATGATCTTTAAAAAATAAAGTTAATTCCTGTGAATATATTCTATAAAAGGCTGTGATTATAATGGTCTGTGATTATTATTTTTTGCTGACAAAAGCAAAAGAAATATACATATCTGGAATATTTGGAATCTTTGATTTGGAGTCAGATTCCAACTCAGGATGTCGGAATGTAATATGTGTAAAGAAATATTTCCAATTCTATGTGAATACTTATCTACTTAATGAGGATCATAAATGGATTGGAAGCCATCTCCCTGTATGATTGATTGTTCAAACTGGTTACAGTATTAAGATATTAATCAGCATGTTGCATCCATTTGCAGAGTTCCATTGAGTGCCAAGACAAAAATAATTAACATTTCAATGGTACTCTTATATGGTTGAGAGTAGAAAACAAAAAAAAAAGAAAAGGAAAAAATTATGTTAAACAGATACTACATCACTGAGGAAAGATGAGAATCATATGCAAGATGAAATCAATAATACAAATAAAAATCATCAATTATCTTCAAGTATTTAACAAGGATGAATAAACTGAAAATACATAGTCATATTCAGAGCTGAAGAAACTTCTTGGATGAGAACCGAAATTTCTTCAAAGAAAAATCAGAAAGTTCAGTTGTCTTTTGAAAAAGTACCTTTAGGACAACCATGATCTAGATGACTGAGAATCTCCATAGAGTTTCAGTTTGGTAAGCAGCATAGTAAAGAAAGTTTGTTTTTCAAGTATGACAAAAAGGTTACAATTTTCTTGAAAGAAAATTACTCTGGATCAGAGTTATCCATTTGTTTTAGAGAAAAAAAGTTTTGGCCTAATTTCCTTATTTTAGTTGCCTTTTTTGCATGATATCAAATATTTAAATCCTTAACATTTGTATTTTTGAAACATCCATCATTTTAGAAAACTAAAATAAAACAGTAGACCCAAACCTACTTAAAGGTTTGGGGTTAAAGGTATATATATTTGGATTGTTTGTGACTTGAATCCAAATGTACCCTAAAAAAATTCTGAATCCTTAAAGCCCAAGATTTCCTAATATCTGAGAAAGTACTCTCCAAATGTGACCCCGCCAAAAGAAGAAAATATTCACAAATAAGTTAAAAACTGCTGGTAAGTTCTTATTATTAGTATATGTACAATGAAAAAAAAACATGAATATATTAGATAATTAAAATACATATGGACACACAGATATAACACACATATGTAAGAAAAAAATATAAATGCACATTTAATTATTCAATTTCTATATACAATATTTTTCTGTATATGTATTGCATACACATAGATTGTATACAGAGCTATATTCTGTTGATGGAAGAAGCTTCCCTCATAGAAAACTACCTCAAGTGAAAGCAGGAAACACTCAACCAATACTATTGTTGCAATACAATAGAACGAAACAACAAAAATGTAGGATTTCAATTTTCCTTTATACAACACAGGATTATTTCATGTCATATTAATTTTCAAAGTTGTAAACCTCATTTATATAATGAGCACCTTTCCAAATGTAATTACATTTCCCTGTACTTTGACAATAAAATTATATTTGGGAAGAAGTCTGTAAGTGTGGGGTAATGTGTGAGGAGAGAGAAGTGTTCCTTGATGCAAGAATATTTGTTAAGAGAATAAAGCTTTTACTTACCAGATGTAACTAAATCTGTGATGTTTAAATTATTCAGAGAGAGACCTAGAGATTGTCGTGAAGAGGAAGAAGATGTGCTGCTTGAGGATTCTGAACATGGCCTGATAGGTTTGTTAGTGCTTCCAGTCTCAGCCTTCAAACGATCATTCTCAGCTTTCAAAATCTCAATTTCATTCTAACATTTAAAATACAAGTAAGAAACAATTAAATAATCGAAGCAGAGGTTTCTAATCTTTCTGGCATAATATGGATAATGATAATTTAACCATTGAGATCAAACAGTTAACAGAGGTGCAAAAAATATGGAAAGAATTTTCATTGGTATTGCAGCTAGAACTTTGAGGCTATCATATTTTTGAGATATATCATATAATTATGGCGATGCAAAATAATATCTATCTAATATCATGACAATTAGCCTCGCATTTAATTGCATTATTAAGATAAATCCAAGTAGTAGTTTTTGTGGGAGATTTTATGTAATTAAAAATAGACGTAAAGAACAAAATCAAATCCAGATTAAGGATCTCTTTCCTTCCATTGAAAACACCAATTGCAGATGAAGGGTGTCTCTCTATATCAGGGGTGTCAAACTTGATTTCATTGAGGGCAGCATCAGGGTTGTGTTTGACCTCAGAGGGTTGGTGGGCATGGCCATAGTGGGTGTGGGCAGGTGTGGCCATGGTGGGCATGACACGGGACACCTGTTGGGGCCACCAAGGTGGCCAAATACTAAGGCAGAACTTCCCTGAGACCTCTCCTCACTCTCATTATAATCTCCTTCCTTCCTTCCTTTTCTTCTTTTCCCTCCCCTCTTCATTCTCCTTTCTTCTTCCTTCCCCTCTTTCCTCATTTTTCCTTCCTTGCTCTCTTTCCATCTTTCCTTCTTTTTCTTTGACTTTCCTCATTCTCCTTTCCTGTCCCTTCTTGCATACTAAAATGCAAAAGGGGAAACTGTTATGTTTGGAGCATGGGCGAGAAAGAATGGAGACAAGCCTCTGAACGGTGAACTTCAGCTCTTTATTTACATAGTGACTTCTAGCTCCTATAGCAGCTTTAACCCGCCTTATATAGGCAAACCCCGTAACTATTAACCAATAACCAATGAGGAGCGCTAGCTCTCATAACCAACAGGAACTCTCTGTTAAGGGCCAATCTGATTCCCCGGAGCGGGCCAATCCGATCCTGCCATTAACAGCCAATCAGAAGTGTAGGGCCAGAACCCTGCACTTTACTCCAAGCTCAAGTTCTCTTTATTAAACCTTATGCATTCACAACACCCCTTCCCCCTGGCTTCTGTTTGCAGGGCGCAGTTACATAGTCCTTTAGGTAGGACGGTTGTTTTATTAGTCTCTTTGATTTTCGCTGTGTCATTTGGCTGCAATCACGCTGAGGTAGATCGTTGTTTGGCAGTGGGCCTGTTTCTGGATCGGTGTTCATTTGCCCATGTTCTCTGTAATTCTTTCATTCGCACGATACCGGGGTGGCCATCGTGCAAGGTTCTCAGCAGCGCTTTTTGGAGTCATTCTCGGATAATGACTCTATCGCCCCAGATGACACAGCATTTTTGGGAGAAGAACTCGGTTTGTCGAGTCTTGAATGGTGTGAAGTCATCTGATAATTGGTCCAATGGCCATCCGCGTTGTACCCAGCTTAGGACTCGCGCTAAGGTGGGGTCACGTTTTGGTTTCTCTCGCAATATCTCGGGCGATTAATGGCAGCAAGTTGAGTGCCTCAATTTGCAACATGGTTACCATTGGTGCAGGATCGTCGAGAGTCTCTGGAAGCAGTGCTCGGCTCAATGCATCAGCATGGGGAATGGCTTTCCCTGGGCGGTATTGCAGCCGATAGTTATAAGCAGCTAAGAATTCTGACCATCGAATCATCCTAGGGGATAATATGTAGGGAGTCGGCTTATCTCCGGCTATTATCCCCAATAATGGTTTGTGGTCAGTCACGATAGTAAAAGCCTGGCCATACACGTACTCGTGGAATCTTTTAACGGCTGACACAATTGCGAGGGCTTCTTTATCGATTTGTCCATAATTTCGCTCAGTTTTTGAAAGTGTCTTTGAAAAATATGCAACAGGGGCTTCATTCCCATTAGGCAGTACATGGCTCAAAATGGTGCCCACTCCGAAAGGCGAAGCATCACATGTTATATTTAACGGCAAAGTCTCGTTATACTGCATGAGTACAGAGTCGGAAGTGAGCAGTTTTTTCACGTTGCGGAACGCCTGTTCTTCTCGGTGACCCCATAACCAATTTGCTTTCTTATCTAACAACCGGTGTAACGGTTCAGCGACCGTTGCTTTATGTGGCAAAAATACATTATAAAAATTGATGAGGCCTAGGAACGCCTGGAGATCGGCCTTGTTTCGTGGCCTGGGAGCATTTTTTATCGCCCTTAGTTTACCTTCAGTAGGGTGAATACCCTGGCTATCAATTAGGTACCCTAAAAACTCAACACTGTCAGTACACAATTTACATTTGTTTTTTTTTTACTTTAAGACCGGCCTCTTGGAATTTTTTTAGGACTAATTTTAACCGGTCCTGTAAGATTTTTTTTGTAGGGGCCGCAATTATACATCTTCAAAATAGGGGACCATGCCCTTAATCCCTTGTAATAACCTCTCCATAAGGCTCTGAAAAATCCCTGGGGCTACACTAACTCCGAATTGAAGCCGGGTACATTTAAAGGCACCTTGGTGAGTCATAATCATTTGTGCCAGTGCCATTTTTTCATCAACAGGTAGTTGCTGATATGCCTGAGCTAAGTCTAATTTAGCGAAGACTTTCCCGCCCCCCAGGGTGTGGAGGAGATGTTGCACCACCGGCACCGGATATGTGTTCTGCTGTAGGGCGTGGTTCAAAGTGGCCCGGTAGTCCCCACAAATTCAGATCGACCCATCTGGCTTAATGGGTGTTACGATTGGGGTTTCCCAGGGGGAGTGATCGATGGGCTCTAACACCCCCTGAGCTATCAGCTTGTCGAGTTGTTCGTCAATTTTCGACTTTAAGGCAAACGGAACTCGACGGGGCTTAAGTCGGATGGGAGCTATCTTTGGGTCTAGACTGAATGAAATCGGGGTCCCCTTATACTTGCCTAAGCTGTCCGTGAAGACATCCCTGAACTCATGGATGAGGTCTCCCTCCCAGTCACTTCCGCTGACTCGGTTTATGCCGGCTACTTCAATGCCGAGTGGCGCAAACCATTGGAGGCCTAGTAGGCTAGGCCTGTCTCTATCGATGACAGTTAGTGGTAAGTACGCTGTGTGCTTCTTGAAGGAGACTCGGACTCGGCAGGAACCAACGACGGGGATTCAATTCCTTTGGTAGTCCTTGAGGATGAGTCTTTGGAAGCGGAGATCTTGGCGTTGAATCGTGGGGATGAGTTGTTGAAGGGTCTTCCAGGACACCATCGAGAGAGATGATCCCGAGTCGACTTCCATGTGGCAAGGCTGGTTCTTGGTGGCTACTGTGACTTGTATTTTCTTGGTGTCTAAAGCTGAGGCATGACCGATAGTGATAGTATGGTGAGCCTCTTCTCTCTGCAAAGCTCGATTTCTGTAGGAATGGTTTACTGGCTCTCGCCGTACAGGACGGTTTCTTGTCGATTGGCAATAGTTAGTCCCTTTTGAGGCCTGGCCGGGCCCTGGTAAGCTTCAGCAGACCCGTCCGATGTGGCCTCGCTTCCCGCACTCATGGCAGAGCGCGTCGCGGAATTTGCATTCGGACCTGGCATGGTTGGCCCCACAGCCAGCTCAAGGGCGTAAAGGCTTCGGGTGGTGGTCCCAGTCGGACTGCAGTCGATGGACCCCTTCTTCGTCGCTGTCTGACGACGAAGAGAAGTCCTCGTGGTGCGTCGTTGCAAGCTGCCCTTCTGACTTGGGTGAGATGTCGCTTGTCGGTGGTGGTACTGGAGCGCGGTTTCAGCGTAGTTGTGCAGCTGACTTCCTGGTAGCTTCTGCTGCAGTAGCATCGGCGATGGTGTCGGCAAGGCTGATGTCGCCTTTCGCCATCAGCTTGCTTTGAACGCCTGGTGCATCTAATCCCAGAACTATGTGATCTCTTAGTGCTTCTTCTAAATCGGTGAATCCGAGAGGCCTCCCAAATTTCGGAGGTCTGCTATGAAGTCGGCGACCCTTTCTCCCTTTCGCTGGCTCCTCTGATAAAACTTGTGCCATCTCACGAGCGTAGGCACGGTCGGTGTGTAGTAATCTCGAAGGAGAGGTTCGAGGTTGTCCCAATCCATCGCCTTCACTTCTCGGGGTTTTGCTAGTGCTTTAGCCATCTTAAATACGGTTGGACCGCAATGCGTTAGGAACACCGCCCGTTTCTTTCCTGGTGCGGCGTCCTTTAAGTTGTTGGTTTCTAAGAACATTTGGAAGCGATCCATGTAGGACTCCCAGTCCTCCTGTACTGGATCGAACGGAGCGGGTGGTACGACGACGCCGGACATGGTTCCGTTGTGTAGCGTCGTCTGTCACGTGCTGGGTGTTCTTCGAAGTTCCGTTGGTTCAGATGTCTCCACATCCCACCCTCGTCGCCAGTGTTATGTTTGGAGCATGGGTGAGAAAGAATGGAGACAAGCCTCTGAACGGTGAACTTCAGCTCTTTATTTACATAGTGACTTCTAGCTCCTATAGCAGCTTTAACCCGCCTTATATAGGCAAACCCCGTAACTATTAACCAATAACCAACGAGGAGCGCTAGCTCTCATAACCAATAGGAACTCTCTATTAAGGGCCAATCGGATTCCCTGGAGTGGGCCAGCCATTTAACAACCAATCAGAAGTGCAGGGCCAGAACCCTGCACTTACTCCAAGCTCACGCTTTATTAAAACTTTATACATTCACAACAGAAACGTTTGTCCATTTGTTTTTAGTTTGTTTTGATAGCCCTTTGCCAGAGAAAATGGATAGCCTTCTGCAGCACTCTGACAGCAAAAACAGAGCTCGGGGGGGAGAATCATACGTCCCCCCCCATCCCCTATTTTTGGCCTGGATTGCCTCCTGCACCCCTCTGCCAGCAAAAATGGAGCCTGGGGGATTGCACATGATCCCCTGAGCTCCATTTTCACTAGCAGAGGTACCGTGGACTGGTCGTTTATTTTTTTCCAGGCCAGCCCCATGGGCCAGATCTAAGCACTCTGCAGGCCAGATCTGATCTGTAGGCCTTGAGTTTGAGATGGCTGCTCTATTTTATGGTAAGGAAAGAAAGGGTTCATTGCTTTCTTTAAGTCTCCTGCAATGACAAATTAATTAACTCATCAAACTAATCCCAGTGCTTTTTTTTTTAAAAAAAAAAAAACTACTTAGTTAAATAGAAAGGTTCAAATTTGGCAATCAGTCATTCAGATATTTTGACAATTACAACTATTACTTAACTAGACAAATCTTATAAGTAAATTATGGAAACAGCATAAGAAAAATTTACCCACTCCCTAATAATCACAGAACACAGAAAGCAGAAAATCTGACCGAATACAATGAAATTTGCAAGCTACTCCAGCTCAGTGCCCCAAACACATTGTTGTGAATTAATAAAAGTGAATTAATAAAAGTGCTTAATAAAGATTATTAAAACCTTTAGAAAAGTGCAGGGTTCTGACCCTGCACTTCTGATTGGCCGATAATAGCGACATCTGATTGATCCGTTCAGGAGAATCTGATTGGCTATTAGCGGGCCTCTCTCATTGGTTAAGGGAACTAATGCTTCCCATTTTTTATTGGTTATTTGATCAGCAGCTTGCGTATAAAAAGGGCTGCTGCTGCCGTAGTTTTTGCTCTGTTCCACAATGTTAAATAAAGAGTTGAAGTTCACTGTTCATCGTCTCGTCTCCAATCCTTGCGCCCATGCGCAGAACTTAACACACATCACAATCACACTACAGATTTTTAAAAATTAAAATAATTATAATAATAATAGGACTAAATCACAAATGCACTGTTTGATTCAAGACAATTACTTCCTTGGAAAAGAACCTGTTTCTTAATCTATTAGTCTTCATTTTAAGACACCCATAACACCTCCCTGATGGTAACAGATCAAAATATGAATGTCCAGGATGAGAACAGTCTGTGGAGATTTTTAGTGTTCCAGAGTCTGGTCTTCGCAACCTCTTCCAAAGAAGAAAGAGAGCAAGCAACCTATAATTTTTTGTGCTGTGTTTATAACTCTCTGGAGCACTGCAGAGAGTTATGTGTTCCTCTTCTTATCCACTGCAGAGCATCCAGCATACCCGTTACACAGTAAATGCTCTCAATGCTTAGACCAGTAGAAAGTAACCAGCAACTTCTCACCCAAACCACTCTTTTTCAGCAACCTCAGAAAGTGCAGGTGCTGTTGGGCCTTCTTTGCAGTGATCATAGTATGGACCAACCAAGTAAGGTTGTTGGAAATATGAGTTCCTAGAAATTTAAAACTATGAACTCTTTCCACACAGTCTTCATTGATATATAGTGGGAGAGGTTCTGCTTTGCATCTTCTGAAGTCTATAATCAATTCTTTGGTTTTTTTGATGTTCAGGGTGAGGTTATGACTCTTATACCACAAGACCAGTCTGAGAACCTCTGACCTATAGGCCGTCTCATCTCCTCCTGATATGAGTCACACCAATGTGGTGTCATTCTATTCTAGAGTTAGTGGGACAAGAGGGAGTGCAGTCGTAGGTGTAGAGTGAATACAAAAGGTGCATACAAAATTTTTGCTACATTGTATTTCATGTGAGTCTATACATAATAAAATCTTTCTGCATATTTACCTACTTTATGTGCAGTTGTTTACAATTTCAGAATAAGAAACTCGTGAACATGGCAAGTACAGAAATTTAGATAAATTAGTCTTTCGGTAAATATTATCTATATTGTTTTAATTTTTACTTCTGAATTTTTATATGTATACTGGTATTTCACAAATTAAGCACTGCATTCTATCTTTTTGACCTACTGAATTATTTTATTTTCTTTGTTTAGAAGACTAAATCACATCAATTCAGCTTTTCAATACAAAAGGGCTCATATCTCCACAAGTACAAGAACCATTCTATCAGACTCTGGGAATTTGATTTCAGGTTGGTCTGAATTGTGCTCTCTCTTTCAATTTTGCACTTTCAGCACAGCATTGCAGTCATATTAAATGCTTGAAATTAGTAAAGTAAATGTGAAATATTCAGATTTGGCTATCCTTATCTGATGAACAAGATAATCATAGAAAAAAAAGATAATATTGATTAGTTCGAATTTGAGCCATTGAAATAAGCAACTATGAGGATTTTCTTTTTAAAAAAAATATGTAGTTTTGATTTAAGCAACCAGAATATTCTAAATACCCAGAAGTCCTTCTGCTTTTTGAATAAGTTATAACATTTTGCAAAAGAATTGACAATTATAGAGAGTTCTTGCCAATAACTACCACAGGGATGTCATGTATTTTTTTTTTTATAAAGGAACGGTTCAATCTAATTTGTGTTTCACCTAATTATTTTTCAATCCCAATAGTGACTGCTGGCTTTCATCCCATTTCATGGCTCTTTTAAGTCCAGGGTGATTACAATTGGCCATTATTAAAAATAAATAAATAATCAGTTGTTCCATAGAACAGACCTGCATGCGGTTCATGGCTTCCCGAATTTGGTCAAGGTGATGGGCAGAACTAAGAGCCTCAAGACGAATATCTGTAAGTTTGAGCTCTTTCTCCCTGAGCTCATTTTTTAGCTGCAGAATTATTTCTGCCTCTGCTTCTGTGCATTCACAGATCCTAAAAAAACAGGAGAAGGTAGGGAGGCAGAAAATTAAAGGAAGGTTCTCTTCTCACGGAGTGTATTATTATAGTATATCCAAGAATCAGAAAAGGTTTCTGCTGCTAATTCCTAGGAGGAGGAGGGAGAATTTCACCAAAGCAATATGAATCAATTTAATTGAAAAAAGTGAAAGGGGGAAACAGTATCTAGGTAAAGTTGTAATGTTGTTTCTACAACTTTTCTATTTATTTTCTTTTATAAGAACAATGATGTTTTATACTCCAAATTCAACAGGACTGAATTTTACAAATCATTCCTATATTAAATAGTACCTCTACTTTCATTAAAAGTAAACAATTTTCAAAATAGTACAATTTAAAAATTCATTGCTACTATTAAACTATTACTTTTCTCTTTTGACTTTTTCAGATTTCTCTTTCAGTCCAACTCATGTATAATGAGATTACATGAATACTTATGTTAAGTATCAGTATATGTGAACTGACTTAATTTCTTTTTTTGTGGTATTTAAAATGTCTATGCTATAACTGTAGAATTTAATCTGTAACTATTTCAAAAATTCTAAATATTCAATATTTTCCATGAGTTGCACTGAGTATATTCTGTTTGGAAAACAAGAAACCTTTGTGCATGGCATAACAGACAGCAGAAAATACATATACATAACAACATGCTTCTGTTTCTGACACCAGGTAAGATGAAATTGAGACCATTTAAACTTTAACAGTGAATTAAAATTGAAAATGCAATTTTTAATTCTTTCCTTTGGAGCATAAAAAAAAACATGTCTTTTCTTCTCATTACTAAACTGATGTACCATAGTAACCACACCATTGTTCACATAATACTCTTTTAGTTTTAGTTTTTTCTTCAACATATAACCAATATACTGTATTTTCAAAGCATGCCTGCAAAGACATTTAGGGAAAAAATAGATAACCTCCATCTAGTTCTTGGATAAATAACTCCAAGCCCCTTGTACCAATTTACCGGGATCTATGCTTGTAGATCACGGGACCATTTTGCCTTTTCTTTGGAGCCCAGAATAGAGATAGAGATGACCTGCATATACACGCATTAGACAGACAGATGCAAGTGAAAGAAAGTAAAGGAAATGGTTTAGAAGACAAGAAACCAAGAAAGAAACAGAATAAAAAATGCAGTAGAATGAAAAAGTAAAAGCTTTAAGAGGGAATGATAACTAATTATGAAGATTATGTCACAATTTAAACAACTCTTGTTTATGCCTTTCATTATCATGTTGAATGTGGGAATAATATAAACCACAATGATCAAAACCAAAACCTACAAGTACAAGACTTAAGGTACAATTTTAAGGTTTTACAGTATTCAGTGTAATTTTTATCAGCATGCTTTGGAGTGCAGTCATTACATGCAAGATTGCTATTTTATGCCACACATTTAAGGCAGGTTTAATCTTCCATTTTAAGAGAAACTGCTAGGATAGGCTGAAAGCCTATCTTTTCTGATAGGCTGATTTGCAATGTGCAAAAAGATTATTTCAGCAGATAAAAATATTCAGATATTTGGTATCTGCCTCTGCCCAATTGGTAATTTGAAATGCTGCACCTCAACAAATAGATGTATCACGAGGAATCACAATTGCACTATTATGGCGCATAACTGTGAACCAGAAAGAAAGAAAGTCCCTTTTAACACATCACTGCAGTTTAATATAAATGTTGAAATGGGTAGCATTTCTTGATCAGCAACCAGCAGAATGTTTTGCAGAGCGGCAAGTGGCATGTTTCATATGTCAGCATGATTGTAACTGTAACTCTACAAATTTCCATCTATTTAGGAATTGATCTATTTGGCAGAAGATTCTGCAAAATGATTTAAGAGTGAAAGGTATTACAACAGATTTAGCCTACCTTAATATTCCAATCAGAGCTATGTAAATGCCAGTGCTTCAGGATTTACATTTTAAGCTACTTTCTCAGATTCAACTATGTTAATGAACATTTAGCTACTTGCTTCTTGGTTACAGAAGGCAGCTGAGATATGTTGTCATAATGATCCTTATTAGCTTGGGAACAGCTGGCCCATGCTACACCAGTTTCATTATTAGCAGCAATCATCAAAGTTATTGTATTCGTGGTCAAAGAGTTTCTGGGATTGAACAAAAGGAGGCATGTGTCTTGTGATTCAAGAAACTGGCAGGATATTATGAGAAATTATTTTTACACAATTCATTTTAATTTGGCAATTCACTATTAAACAGAAGTGGCTCCTTCTCCCCTACCCTGACTGGATTTCTCTTGCATTCATGTACATTCATGAGTATGTGTTTTAGCAGACTTACTTTGCTTGGGTTTGAGAAAACCAAGGAGAATTGTTTAGAGAAATTTTGCTCATTAATGGAAAATGGTGTCTATAGAAAATGTAGAGGAGTGATCTAATATATACAGATTATTCTTCCTATAGATTTTTAGCTTCACATTTAGCCATGTGAGTAAATCCAGCTGTTAGACATTATTTAAGACAGAAAAGAAAAAATAACAAACAACAATAGCTGAAAATTTGGATAAGAAAGGAATGTTTTTTTTAAAGAAATCAGCAAAATGGTAGCTAATTTTAAAAAGCAACAATTTAATATGAAATGTAAGAATAACAGAAGGGTTGAAGGATACTTTAACCATTTTAGCCTCCTGTGGTCACCTGACTGTGGTCACTTTTTCTTAGCTGGTTTCTCATAAGCAAAGGCAATGCATAAGCCAGCAGTAAAATTTCAAGTCATGTGATGTCTCACTTAAAAATAATGGATAAGTCATTTACAGATGCATGTACGTCAGCTGCAGTTGTGATCTTTTGTTACTTAGCAAGAGTTGCTGATTCCAATTATAGTCATTAAGCAAGGACTATTTATAAAGAATTAAAATGGCTTGAATCTTAAAAAAGAGACAATGCTTCTTGGTAACTCATGACCATATTTCAGAAATAGTAACATTTTCCAAAACTATTCCATAAAAAAATGATACTTTCACAAATAAACATTTCTCAAAGAATAAACATACAGTGAAGTTGATTGGGATGGCCTGATTGAAGTAGATCCACAATCATCAGAGCCATGAGGTAATTTGGGTGAGGATGGAACAGATGAATCTGTGACTTCTTCTATGTCAGAATGAGAGGAAGGAGGTTTTGATGACTTCTTCTTCCCAAAAGCTTGTTTGAATGAACTCCTTAGCTAGGAGAAAAGAAAGGAACATCAGTATCTTTGACAATTTAGTACTCCTCATATTTGAGAGAGTTCTTGTATGAGAAGTTAGTTTGCAGAGGCCAATCTAGCTACTACCTGAGGTAAGTGTATAGAGAAAGCAGGACATTAACATGTGCAACACAGTATCTTTAGAAACATGGCAGAGTGCTTTTTAAAATTAACTCAGGACTGTGTTATAGGAAATAAGCACAATTGAACTTTATTGATAAACAGATACTCATTTAAAACCCCACACCTATTGTGAAACACCTTCTTTCTGGCATTCACCTTAAGATGATCAGTCTTAAATAAGTACTTTTTTAAAAAAAGTTACTGGCTTATAAATACACTGAATTCCAATCAATATGATATTGTGCATTATTTGAGGGAAGAGACACTTTGTCCCAGAAATATTAGACCTTATAACTTCCACAGTAACACTGATCAGAAATAAACATATTGAAGCTGCAGTATTTGCTTTTCCACTGACAAAGAAGCTGAAAGGGTTGGGAAACAGAAAGCATTTGCTTAAGTTTTTTTAAAGAAGCAAGTTCATGTATGCAAGCATGGCCTTTATTATCTAAAGCACTTATCCATTATTGAAAGGTTCAGAATAGCCAAACAGCCATTTATTTCAATATTTGAGATGGCTAGGTTTCCAATAAGACCTAATAACAGCTAATAGCTAATAAGCACTATATATTTTATGTCTGAGCTGTCAAAGGCTTCTCATGAGCAAGCAGATTGCTTAAACCAAGGGGAAATATGGTTTCCAATTAGCTGTTTTATTACCTTCAGCTAAATTTTGGAATATTTTCCTTCATAAGAATCAGTTCAAAAGTAGAACTGAATATGCATGTCTGTTTTATTTGCTAGAACTTCAATTTATTTGAAGAATATATAGATTCCCCTCATCAGAATTTTTGGTTTCTGTTGGTAAAAACATCATTTTGTATATTTTTTCTTTCATACACTCTGTATATGATTTTCACTATTACCTGCAATTTTTGTAATAATATCTGCTAGTATCTACCTTTTCATATACAGTTTTCTCTAATGTATGTATTTTGGCAGATATTTTCTTTGAAGAACTGCATTACACTATTTGGAGACAGGCCAAAATAGAGGGAAAATACTGCATTCCAGTTGGCATGTTACTTTGGAAAGCACAGATTGGTTGGTATGAATTTGAATCAACTTTCTCTTCCATCCCTGTTCAAGAACTGGGAGGCTAAGAGCTGATTAACCATCACTCTTTTTGCCATTTTGTTTTTTAATGAGAAAGAAATGGATTTTGGCAATACTTCCCCTTTCCAGATTTTAAAGTTGGAGGTAAAATGAAGAGAAACATTAAGGAGACATAAAGGATAATATTTCAGAAGGGTACAAAAGCCTAATGCCAAAATGAATAGCAATCATGCCAAGATAGAATTCTTTGAGATGCATGCTAAATTTTCCAGGATTTTATATTCACCTCACTTCCTCTAGAGTTCACCTTGCAGAAACATGAAAGAGTGTGCAATTACAAATCAAGGGAATGACGTTGGAATCAGTATTTTTAAAATATTACCTGTGTAATAAACATATTTTAACAATAAAAAGTATTTTCCTGCTTTTATGTCAGTAAAATTTGAGTTCTTGATGTATGTGTCTCAATTCAAGACCTTTATCTTTATTTATGTTTTCAAGATATTTACTATATTTCTTTCATGGAATAATAAACTATCAAAGATGTCTACAGAATGTGGTTAAAAAAATAGATAGCATTGGCAAAAATGTGATAAAGGTTACATCAACAATATTATGTGATCTTGATACATAAACAATAGAGCAAGATGCAAAAAAAATTACACCTATGTAGTATATCTGCATTATATCAGCATCAGTAGCTATATTTATGAAGGGTATTAAAACAGTGATTTACATAGTTCATTCATTATATTATTTATGAAACAAAGAATTACACAAAAAGACAGGCAGTCAGTTTTATTTAATAGAGTACTTACCCAATTTTTCTTTTTCTTTTTTTTAGAATCAGCATCATTACTGCTACCCATGCTTGAATGGCTTGTACCACTATTGATGCTGGCAACACTTTCAGATGAATGTTGTCGCCTTATTCGCAAATCTATGATATAAAGAGAAAGGAACTAGTGTGGACATATCCTTTTCCCCAATGTAACTCCTTTTTCTAGTGTTTCAATTATTATCTTAAACTCCCCCACATCCTTTATCCAGTTTATAATTGTGACTGTTTAAGGAATGATATAAAGCATTTGATATATCTCTTTATTATTCTTGCTTGTTTTTTTCTAAATCTAGAACAGAGTTTAAATTAATGGAACTATGCTTTCTTAAGTTCTGTTCTCCTTTGAAATGTCATTTTCTTCTTCTGCTCATGTCTATTGACACATCATGTGCATAATTCAGCCAATGTTTTAAGTTGAAGCAGATATATATTTCACATTCTTCCTGAGATAAACATGCTTTAAAAGGGCTTGAAGATATGACACATCCTAAAGGAAGCCAAAAGATTTATCTGATAACTAAGAAAATCATTCTAAAAACCCTTATATTACCTGCTATAGGTGGTTAAAATTTGAGGCACATGGATTTTACAGTGGCCTCATTGGACCTACAGACATCTAGAAATGGAATAAAAGTGAGTAAAGAACTAGGGATCTGATGGTTCTAAAATTATTTGGTTGCCTCTTAAAGGCAGCCTGATCATGTTTATGCAAGTCTGTTGTTGGCATTGTTTATGCCATCTTCAATCCTATTTAATATAAGTGGATAGAAAATTGAAAAATTCAGAACAGCCATTCCATTCTACATTGTTGGCTTGAGCTACAAGAGATTCTAGTACAAGTGTGCTATTTGTCAACCAGAAGTGCTTAGTGGTTCCTCAGAAGAAGGAAACTCTTTGGAAATCAGTAACTTTTGAAGTTACTTTTTAAGATACGGAAACATTGAAAACATACATTTTCATATGGAAGGTTCTACAAATGTGGTACAAAACTTATTCTTTTGAAAAACAGAAAGCCAGTAATGGGCTACTATTACAGCCCTTATAAGTGAGAGAGAATACCATACCTCTCTGAGTGTGGTCAGGGCCATTCAGAGCTCCTTGAATAGCAGCCTGTGCAGCTGAGTTCTGAGCTTTCAGCATTTCAATGGTTTCCCGTAATTCTATGAGTTCTGATTCCTTTGGAAACAGGAGGGAAAGGCTCAAAATGTGTCACAGTAATTAGGTTTATCCTCTGGGGTAAAAACACATAAAATGGAATGGAAATAAGATGTAGGTGAAAAATGCAAGTGAAACTAAGGAGAAAATTAGGTTTCATGTATGCTTCTCATCTTAGCTAATCAAATGTAAAGTCCGTATTGATCTCTACAACTGCTGCAAGTAACAAGTTTTAGAGAAGAAATATAAACATTTGTAAAGACATGCACAATATTTCACATGTAATACAGGGAGAAAATGTAGTATGAAATAATTTAGTAAGTGTAATCTATAGTTGAAACTATATCTGCTTCTTCCATTAAAATTTCCAGCTCTCATTTTATATACTGAAACTTAAATCCTTTAAAACATTTATTGCTAGTCAAATCAAGAAAGGGTTTTTTTAATGTGCAAATTAGGATATTTAGAAAAAGCTTATCAAGGTCAATATCAGTATAGTAAAATCTTCATTCAAATCACCTTTGGAGAGTCTTCTAGTGCCATTCAATTAAATCCAAAATTACATGATTTGTTTACATCATTTGTGCCATTCTATAGTTGAGTCATTTGTCACTGATTTCACTATTATTCAGCCCCAGCAATATATATGTGGACGTCAGCTCCCAAAATATCCTCATCCCTCATTTTTCATTCATTTTCATATTTAAGGTTTCAAACATTTTATTTTCCATGTATCCAAAATGCATCCATTCATTTTTTCCAGAATTCTGAATGTAAAATCTATCAAGTAAATTGTGATGAACACAAGAAAAAAATGTTTTTTTCCTGTTGTATAATTTTTTTTTTTGGATAAAGCATACATTCTTACAATGTTGCTATCACTTTAAATGGAAGACTCACCTTTGTTTTATTTTGTTTTTTAGCACTGAATAACCTCTCATTTAGGGCAATTTTAAACTACTGACATAAAATATAGTTTATTTTCTTTCCAGTTTCACTGCTCTCCCTTTTTCTCACACTGTAAATCTTTGGAAATTTTATGTAACATTCTAAATTATATATACACACACACACACACACACACACACAAATGTAAAGGAAAATGTTTTGATTCATTTAATTTTTCATTCATTCTTAAAAACAAATTTGTATTCCTATAAATCAGGGATGTCAAACTGGCAGCCTACATGTACAGGCCACGCCCGCCCTGGTCCGCAAATGGGAAAATCATCATAAAATGTCATGTGATGGCAATGTGACATCACGAGTTTGACACCTATGCTACAAATACTTAAAATGGGACTGATATTTCTTTTTTCTTTCTTTCTTTTTCTTTCTTTTTTCAATGGCAGAACAGAGGCAAATCTATAAAAATACTATGTGGGTAGAAAAACATATTGGAAACCAGACAAAATCTTTTATGTGTTCCTTGGGAAATAGTTTAGTTTAGAGTACTGCAATGTCAAGAACTAGCCACCCAATGTGATGCAACATAAACCAAAATTATATCCTAAATTTGCATCTCAACTATTATGTTAAACTACTTAACAGGGAAGTCAAGCAAATCTATTTGTCCTATCCCCCTCAAGACAACACTGACTGAAAGGCTAAAAACATGAAACATTGTCAACTAATAGTTAGTATTCTGATAATGTTCTCAAGTTACTCCTGTTGCTTTACAATCAGCTTTTGTTGTTAAATTTTTAATACACATTAAATCCAGAGTCACAAATATTTTAATTAAAACCTGAAAAAACCTTCTTTCTGATACAGCTTGCTAACTGTAATTATGAATAGTGTGATTCTTACAGAGTAGCTTATTGTAAAGATTTGATAGCATGGGTCATGAAAAAAAGATACACCTAGTTGTTTATTCCTGTACTCCTCTGTCAATGCAAACTCTAATAAAGTCAGTGCCATTGGATTAAGTTAGATTCTCCACATCTGTTGGTTCAAACATACCTTTTGTTCAGCTGTCATTGTTAGGCTTTGTAACCGGCCTGTCATATTTCCTAAACTTTTTTCAAATGCAGCTACAAGATGGGCCTGTGATAAAAGAGGAAACATTCAAATGTAATCAGGATTTTAAAAGCATTCGGTAAAGTCCAGAAAAGATGCTTGAATGTATTTTTGCCATCTCATTATTTTCAACAATGCTTCTACTTACAGTAATTTCCTCAATCATACCCTTACCTGCTCAAGACTATATATTTTAAATTTAATGTTACATGTATGTATGTATCAAATGTATGGAAATATTTCCATACTAGATTACTGTTTTTTGCTTGTTTGTTGTAACAATACCAAAAATTTTCAATGAAAGATTTAAAGAAGATCTACAGTAAATGATATGGTTTGCTAAACAAGCTGCATGTATTTCCATGTTGCCTTGAGGCTAAAATAAACATGGTGAAAATACCAATGGAAATCACAGTGAGTGAGGTGAGGGGAAATTTCCCCCATTTGTTTCGGAAAGCATCTTCCTTATATGTAAAATAAAAAATTGGGATTTCCTGCATTTATACAGAATACTTTCAGCAAGGTTCAATTCCTTGTTCCTTCAGGTGTCCTAGAGCAGGAATCCTCAAACCCCGGGCTGTGGCTACCAGGACCTGGCCTATTTGGAACAGGGCTGTGTGAGGGGCGGGCAGGCAGGCACACAGTTCGACTCGTGTAAGCAACGGGCTGCCATGCATGTGCATATGCATGCAACTCAACTTGCAATCAAGCTGCATGCATATGTGCGCCAGCCTGCCACTTGCATGAGTCAAGTTGCATACATGCACATGCATGCCGGCCCACCACTTGTGAACAAATATTTGTTCATAAACTTAAATATTATAAAATATTTTAAATAAAAGCAACCAGTAATCATTCTGCTCCCAGAGATTTTCACTGACCTAAAACTACAAAGTAATTTTTTTTTACATGGTGTTCTGTTCGTTAGAAAAAAAAATAGAAAAGTTTTAACTTATTTTTATGCATTCTTGGATGTTAGTGTTTTAATGATGCCACCTTCTTTTTTGTTTTGTTGATGCTTCTGTTTTTGTGCAGCTGGTACTTAAATACACTTTCATGATTTATAAGCAGAATTTATTAGTGCACTCATGTTGAAAGAACTCTCTTGACATTTGTTTGTGATGTAACACATAGCTCATTTAAAACTCAGAATATCATCTCTAATACTCCCCCCCTCAAAGTGGCAGTTGCAGCAATCTTTCTCATAGATTTACAGTGGATATATATGCAGAATAAAACTATATAAAAATTATTATGCTAATAAATAACTTACATTTGCTGACAGTTGTGATGTTAGCGTGGCCACTTTTTCCTGAGATGCAACCAGTTCCCGTCGTAATTTATGAATTTGCTAGGTATGAGGAAAAATACAAAGAGTTCTAAAATATGACATTTTATTCACTTGCTTTAACTAAACAGCATTTAATAATCTAGAACATAAAATATAACTGTATTTTTTGCTCCCAGTTGTGCGTTTGAATTGTATATAAATATTTCATCAAAGAATACATTGGATAAAAGACTTCTTTACTCCAGTATCAAAGAAAACAAAATATAGACAACTATATTATATAGCCAAATGCTTCCTGGAATAGACAGTCATCTTCCTTCCACCTTGGAAATAATGTGAGCAGTAATATTTTCCCACTCTTCCCCAATAATTGATATTCATACTTATGCTGGATATTAATTGATATTCATACTTATGCTGGATATTATGGTGGAAGAATACTATTCTGCATTCTACCATGCTATCATGCTTGCATTCTATCCATAGCTATCATGACTAAATTGTACTTTGTGACAGCTTATCAGTCGCAAAATTGTTTAACTTCTTTTAAAGCTATGCAATCCGTTGCCCATTCCACATTTGTGCAAATAAATTCCATTGTTTTGATATTCATAAAATGAACAATATGCTTAATACACAAATATATAAACAAATATATAAACATATATTTTAAGAATTAAGAAGTATTTTTTTCAGAAGTTAGTGAATGCTGAATTATACCCCAAAACAAAATGTTAGTTTTAAACTTGTGAAAAATAGATTTAATGATTTATATACTTGGCGAAATACCCCATAATAATTCCCTCAAAAATCACAGTTATTCTTCAACAAACCTACAATATTTGATTAAGAAAAATGTACTCTAAAATATACTAAAATATCATTTTAAAATAGATTCAATACAATGGTGATTGGTCTGGGCAGATGACAAGATAATTAAGAAATTGCTGTTATTAATATCCTTATTGATAATCTACCATAATGCTGTTGTAATATATTTATTACTGTACATATCCAGTAAATAAACAGATAAATTTACCATCAAAATATAGTACAATGTTGTAAACATTATTCAAAATAAAACTCCAGTATGTATTTGAAAGTGATGTGATTAGACTATGATACCCAAGAAAATGTTGTGGTAAATATTGAGATCTTTATGAACATATAATAAGAAAATATCATAGAGAAGACTACTGTACAACCAGAATGCCACTATTAAAATGGACTTGTCTAAAGACACCTGGCTCAGGTATTCAAATCTTTGAAAAAATGTCTTAGGTAGGAGAACATCTCAAAGCTAGGTTCCTAAGTATAAGATAAAATGCCACACAACCATAACTATTTTAATTTACTGATTATTATATAGTAAGTATATTCATATTTACCTCTGAATGTGCCTTTTCTTCAGCCTAGAGGGGCGATAAAGTTTATCAACATTTTAATTTTTTTTTCTAAATTATTTGGGCAAAGTTTACATTAGCAAAGCTTTAATACTGTATGGTTCCTTTTTCTGACACATTCTCTTTTATTATTTTCACTCTTCAAGTCACACACATCTGAAATCTATATGATTATCAATAAAAGAAAAAAAATCAAAACAACAGACTTTTTGCTTAGCTAAAAATTAATTGTAGGTAAGCATTAGAATGAGAACATCAATTGTAAATATTTCTGAGTATTTTAATAACTTGGAATATTATCAAAGTTTTGGATTATTGGCTGCAATTCAATAAATATTCATTTGTAAACAAATCTAAATAAACGTAATATACTTATTCTGAATAAAGGTTTGAAGATATCAGTGTAATATGCTTTTAAAGCCTTCCATGCTACCATAAACATAAATGTTTGAATATTATGTTGGATAATAATGTTGGTTTAAAAAACCTGCCAAAATAATGTTTCAGAGAAATAGAAATCTAGTAATCTCCATTACAAACATTACAATATTATTCTTAAAGCTATAGTTACGGCAGTTGGAATTGTGTCCCCTGCTTTAGTGAATATTTACATAGAATCACAAACAGTAGAGATGTGCAAAATCATTTAACCTCAAAAGCCATTTTGAGTATGCTTCTATAAAAGAAAACACATTCTGAGAATTTTATATCTAGTAGAAAACAAAACAGTGTGAAGCATGAAACAAAATTGGGAAGATTCAAATGTTTCCATGTTGGATATTCCAGCTATTTTGAATATTGCAGTTAGACTAATATTTTATGGCTTGTAACTGGGTTGCTTTTTTCCCCAAGTCTTTCCCATCTAAGCCATTCATATCCCTGCTGTTATCAGTTAAGACTGGATCAGTTAATTCTGGAACAAGCAGAAAAGCACTCCTTCTTACATGTTGTTTAAGTTATGATGCTATTGAAAGACACAAGGATATTTTATGAACTTTAAATTATAATATTTAAAGTAAATGAAGAATAATAGGGGGAAAAGCTTTTGCCAAAATTTATATTACCCAGAAAACAACGATATATTGAATAAAGGAAGGTGACTGATTATTGCCTAATGTACTATTGAAAGATTGAAAGAAAAAAAAAATCATCCTTTACCTCTTATGATGATAGTCTCTACTATGAAACATATCCTTGGCTATAATAGCATATAGTTAGGGCACTTTAAAAACATATCTGAAAGGAATAGAAGGCTACCAAATAATATGACTTTGGTTGCCACAATTTAAAAAAGATGTTGAGACTCTAGAAAAGAGTACAGAGAGAACAACAACAAAAATAGTTAGGGAACTGGAAGTTAAAACATATAAAGCATGGTTGCTGGAACTGGATATGTCTAGTTTGATGAAAAGAAGGATTATGGTGACATGATAGCAATGTTCCAATATCTCAGGGGTTGTCACAAAGAAAAGGAAGTCAACCCATTCTCCAAAGCACCTGAAGGCAGGACAAGAAGCAAGATGTAATGGGTGGCAATTAATCAAGAGAAGCAACCTAGAACTAAGGAGAAATTTCCTGGAACAATTAATCCACTTGCCTCCAGAAATGGGGATGCTCCAAAACTGGAAATTTTTAAGAAGAGATTGGGCAACCATTTGTCAGAAATGATATAGGGTTTCTTGCCTGATCAGGTCATTAAACTAGAAGATGCCTAAAGTCCTGTCCAAGTCTGTTATTCTGTATTCTGTGTATCATAGAATATTTGTGTACAATTTAAAATTAAATATTTTGTATGTCATTTCCATTTGATCACTACTTCTTCATTAGGAACTGCTCAATTGAATGAGCTTTATTCAGAGCAGCAGGGGGTATTGCTGATCAATGATTATGCCCTTCAAGAACAAATCCTGCTGAAGATTTTAAAGCCAAGAGAATACCATGCCCTTAACAAAGAGTACTTCAAATTCCATTATCACAGCTAGCTCCTCAAATATGATGAAGAAGTCTTGTCAAGTAGATGAAAATTGAGAGAGGAGAGAGTCAAGTTATTGAAATATCACAACAGTTGTTCTTGACTGATTAATCTGATATGATGATATATGTCTATTATTACATTTATTTATTTATTATTTGATTAGACTACATGGCTATGTTGGCTGAATGCTGACAATTTTCTTAATGGTGTCAATTAATGCTATTATTAATTATATGATGTAAGTATAGATTGTGAGCTTCTAAACTTTTCAATTTATCCAAGTTATTATGAAAGAACTTTTCATATTGTCCAAAGTAAACAGCCCAATAATATATTGCATATTGCCAAACCAAAGAAGAGATGACAGCTGTATTCTCAACTAAAAGAGATTTCCTTCTAGACCCCCATCTAAAAGGGAGAATGGGAAAGGAGTGAGAATAGGCTGTATATTCAATCAATATATTATTAAATATTAAGGGAAGATGGATTGGAAGAAGATGAATTGGGTTTTAAAGCTGCATGAAGAACAATAATCTGTATTACACTGATGATATTATTCTAATAACTGAAAGTGCAGAACTGTAGTAGCACAGTGGTTATAATGCAATATTGTAGATTAATTCTGCCAACTGCCAGCAATTCAATTCCTACCAGCTCAAGGTTGACTCAGACTTCCATCCTTTGAGGTCGGTAAAATGAACATCCAGATTATTGGAGGCAATATTCTGGCTCAGTTTACAGAGTCAGAGAGCTGTATGAAGTGATATATTGCTATTGCTATCTGCAAGTTAATAACAGTCAAGGACACAGTAAAAAAAAGACCTAAAATTAAATATAGCTAAGACTAAATTAATAACATTACAATAATCTGCCTAAAATTGATAATTAATGATATATTCATTATTTAGTAGATGGTGGTAGACAGTATCCACTTTTTAGGATCAACTATTGATAGTAGAGGAGGAATCAAACAAGGAATATCCTTCTAACTAGCACTTGGAGTATCTATGAAGGCCTTGAAAAGGTATTCAGATGTCTTAATATGTCTATACCTAAAAAATCAGAATAGTGTAAGCCATGGTATTGCCTGAAACATTTTATAGAAGTGAAAGTTGGACTGGAAAAACAGGATAAGAAGTATATTGATGATTTTAAACTTTGTTATTGGAGAAGATTCTTGAGAATACCATGGACAGCTAAAAAACAAATTAACCCAGAGTTTTCACTCTAAATACAAATGACCAGACTCAAATTATCCTATTTCAGACACATTATTTGAAGATCTAGTGCGCCAGAGAATGCTGTAATGCAGGAATATAATAAAAGGGTGACCAGCAGAAGGTTGATGGATTTAGTTACAGTAGAAATGAATAAGCCATTGGAAGTTTAGATTATAAAAAAAAAATTATCATGGAGACAATCTATAGTTATGGGTGCCAGGAGTTGACATTGGTGTAATAACAATTTTGGAAACTGACTCTACAGTTTATTGGAATTAGTATTTGATATTAAACCCTATTAACATCTAGATATTTCAAGCATAATATTTTACACTTAGAACCATCAATTATCAGACATATACTGCTAAATAATGACATTTTCCAACTAAATAATGTTAAAATTCCAGTTTATTATGTTTTGAAACATGAGAGCCAGTTTGGTAATTGAGGCAGCAGGATAGAAATTGGAAGAATATACATTCTAGTCCTGCCTTGGACACTCAGCCTGAGAGAAAGCCTTTCCAAAAACCTTTCCAAAAAAACTGCAGGAATTCTTAGAATAGGACACAATTGAACAAAAGAAAAAAATAAATATTTGTTTAAACTGCAATTAAAATATGTTAACTATTTGTAAATATTGTGACATTCAACCTTTAGAATGTGATTCTTAAACTACATTAAACTACCCTGAAAGCCTTATTATAAAATCATTATTACATGAGAAACTCCTAGAAGAATTTGTTTGATGGCCTGAATACATGGCTAAAAGACAATAAAACTATAACTTGCACTTAGAAAATTTTATCCATATTATCTCAAAATTCATAGACAAATGGACTTACACTGTATATGTTTCTAACAATTTTGTAACCTTATGGAGTAAATAACCATATTTTTCAAAAATTGGGCATCCAAAGCATCACACAAATAACTAATATGCAAGGAAGGCTTGCATGAACAAAGCATCTTTTCTCCAATGACTGGAACCCAAGTTACATTAAAATGTACATTCATATTGGATTGTAACCAAGCATTTAATTTACAGTAGGTAGTAAATCTTGAAATACTCAAATTTTAAAGAATGAAGTTTATAATGAAATTTTAGTGAGCTGTCATAAGTTTATATTGCTTGATACATATAAACTCAAAACAAACTTCCTCCATAAGAAAAAATGTATGACTAATAATTAAAAATCCCTACAACCTGACTCACCGTAAATCATTTTATACCAGGTTTGAAAATTGGGCTGTCAATGCTGCAATTTCCTGCATCGGAAAAGCTCTTTCAGTACAAGAAAAGCAATCTACTGAGTGACCAATTACTGTGCCACTTAATCTTTAAAGTGCACAAAAACAACCCAGAAAGGTATAGCACATCAGATATAAGCAGCAATTTGCTGAACAATTTGCTATCAAGGTAAGGAAGGAAAACAACAAAAGCCACAAAAGGTTCAAGAAAGCAAGGGCATACTGTTTCTAAAACCACAAAGAAGGTATTACATTCAAACAGCAGTAAGACATTTTTGTTGTTTCTTAACCTATGAGGTATCAATATGTTTCCCATTACAGATTCTATATAAAAGTTTATTATTATTATTTTTAAAAAGCAATACAATTTTGGGGGGGAAAGGAAGAAAAGGAAAGTAATAAGTAAAAAGGTGAAAATACGGAAATAGAGAAGGAAATGAAAGGAAAGATTAAAATGGTTTCTGCTCTTAACAGCAGTTACAAGGACATTTGAATTTATCCTCTCTCTCTCTCTTTGTAAGGCTACAAAATAATCTCATTCTTTCGATAATCTATGCTTTCTAATCATCAACCTCATAAATAAGAAATTGATTCTTTTCTTTTTTCAGAAAAAAAAACTTCATAAAGGGTTTCTAATACATTATTTTCTTTCCTCTAATCAAAAAAGTCAAGTTTTCCATCTCTGCTAATTCTGTCATCTACACCAGCCACTCGTCCTTTTTTTACTTTTGTGCATATATTAATATCAAAGCAGTTATCAATCTAGATGTTAATGTGTTTTCAAGCGAATTTTAAAAACCATACACGGAATCTACAACATCCAAGATTTTTAATATATGTTGAAGACTTACTGTGGAGTACAGAGAAGAAGTGCTGGAAACTAGTGATAATGAAGATCCATGTACTAAAACAAAAATACCAATGTTGGTATTAGAATGTACATTGATAAAGCAACAGCAGTGATTCCTTGTCAAATTTGATAACAGAACATCTCTTTTTAAATTCAAGCAATTGTCTCCAAGGAGAAAGCTATTATAGAGGCTGCCTGTTTAGAAATATATTTTTATTTCACACAATGATTTTTCTATGCTTAAAAAAACACCAGTACACAGAGATTTTAGTAATACATTGCAGTTTTGCCAGTAAGCAACACCATCATTTATTTTGTTCTGATAGGAAAACAGCATCTGAATGTTACCCTTTGGCAAAGCAATTTTTGGTACAGCAAATACAGAAAGTGTCAATTGTCGAATAGACTTTACATTTCATGGAAGATAAAAGTTGTTATTGCCAGGCAGGCAGCTTCCACTGTAAATGAGATGGTTCTGTTTTAAAAGTATTGCTTTGATAACACAGCATATGAAAACAATTTTAACTTGTTTGTGAAGCTTAGAATAAAATGAGACATAGCAACCACACTTAGCAATTTGCATTTTTAAAAAGTAAAATCAAAAATTCAGACAAGAACTTTGTGGGATTAAGAATTTGGTCCAGATTGAATTATTATATTGCAGAACAGGGAGGGCTATAAACCTTCATATTTCACTAGTGTATATTGAATATAAACTCCAGATTTATACAATTCCCATGCCTGTTATTTATTTCAGAGAATAAAGCATCCATTGGTGTGAATTTTTTGCAATGCAAGTAGCAAGTGTTAAGGCCCATGATATCTATAATAGGAGCATAGGGTTGCTCTTATTGCAAGGTACCCTGTTTTTTTAACACAAATTGACCCAGAGTATTGCTAATTGTTTGCATACTATTAGGTCTCTACTAAGCAAAGCCACTTGGGTCATTGCAGTGATGTGATTTTAAATTTTATTATCTCTATGCTATGATAGACAATTCATTTGCTAAAAACACAGAACAAAATGAGCTTGGATTGTTGCATGTGCCAGAATCAAGTGCTCATTAAATATGGGCTGCTGCCAAATCTATGCAGAAAAACAGAAGAAATACCTTAATGTAAACAAAAATAATGTTTTTGTATAATCATGCAATGTGGGTATAAGGAATGAACACTCATAATGAAAAAATCAAATTGATGAGTGTCATATGATGATAATAGAGATTGATTTTATTGTATATGATTTTGATTTGATTAAAAGTCTTCAGTGTTAAGTTCTGCGCATGGTTGCAAGGAACGGAGACGAGGCAGTGAACAGTGAACTTCAACTCTTTATTAATCATCGTGAACAGAGCAAAAACCCTAGGGCAGCAGCAGCCCTTTTATAGGGCAGGCTGCTGACCTATTAACCAATGAGAACATGGAAGTGTTAAACTATTGAACCAATGAGAGTGGCTCATTAACAGCCAATCAGATTCCCCGGAATGGACCAATCCGATATCACTATTATCGGCCAATCAAAAGTGCAGGATTAGAATCCTGCTTTTTCCTTAAGGTTTGTTAAAACTTTATTTAAGCGTTTTTATTAGTTCATAACATTCAGCAACTTGGTAACAGGTGTGATTATGAATAACTGTCCGAGGAAGCATAGAAAAGGTAATGTATAATTGCTGTAACTTAACAAAGGAAAGTGATGAAATGCTGAAAATATTTACAAAAGATAGAATAAGCCTATTGTCTTTAAGGATGCATTGATTGTAATTATTGATAAACTTGAGTATTGTTATGTTTTCAAAGTTCCATAGTTCTATTGAACTATAAAAATAAGATAGAATTCCAAGCAGAAAGAAAACAAAAATCAGTTAAAATCTATGATTTACTTCTAATATCTATAAACTCTAATTATGGCTTGGGTTAACTCTGAGTAATACAACAATTGTTCATTCTACATTGCTTCACATCCTCTTACCTTCTTCCATACTATCTCTGAATGAACCAGAATGACTAATTGCACGAGGTCTGTCCTCTAAGGATGTAGCACTACCACACAACTGAGAATCATCATAGAGATCGAATGAAGAATCTTGTGCAGGATTGCTGTTTGATCTCATCATACTAGGTCCAGAAAGTTTGAACTGGGATAAATTTGTTGGACTTACTGCAATATCAAACAAAAATTTTAATAAGTTGAAGTAAAATACTATGTATATTCTAGGAAAAATCTATTGAATGAAGTGATATATTGGCTATGTTTTATAAAAAAATTAAAACCATTTCTAACATAAATTGAACCTCTTGGTTTTTAGAGTATAGATTGTGGCTTTAGGGTCAAATGTGGCTCCACATTTTTAGATGTGCTCCAGAGGTTCTTAACAAAATGTCTTTTTCCTCCATAATTGAATGGTAAATTTTTAATGAGGAATTATATTACTTATAAGTAATTAATTACATGTAAAGGAAAATAAAAAAAAAATTCCTATGGGCTATTTACAAATAAACCTCTTGGACTAGGCAAAGTTGTATATCTCTGACCATTTTTTCTTTGTTGTAGCAGTTACTGTTATCTAATACACCAAAATGTATTTATAATCTTAAATAGATGGCATTTGATAATTCCATGATACAGAGCTGTTTTTAGCCATGATTTGAAATATGTACTTCTTTCTTTTCTTTCCTCCTTCACACACAGCAAATTATCATTTGAAAAATCATTTTCCGAAGGTCTTAAGGGGAAGATATTTGATCCTTTTAATGTTTCTTTAGACAAAACAAGATTTATCTTTTTTCACACAGTGTCATATAGTTTTTTAAACCAAGCCACTATCTGCAGCATTTGCTTTGAAATAAATAGCTAAAACATTTCTGAAAGACTCAACTTATGGGGAAATGACACACAGATAGGTGAAAGAGGAAATTTTGCAAAACAAAAAACAAAAACAAAAAACAGCAGAATCTGTAACTGACATGAGAAAACTTAATCTGGAAAAACATATGAATTGCTTCTGCCAAATTAATGGAGGATATAACTTCACCAAAATAGAATAAAGTAACAATGCAAATTATTCCTTCTTACCTAAATTAGAGAAATATTTGCCAGTTGCAGAGGAAGACATAGCTGTAGGAGAAACCAGGGGAGACTGATGTCCAGTGTCTTGTAGACCTCCAGTAGAATGTGAACGTAGCCACTCTTTCCCTTCCTCTTGACCGGCCTGGCGAGAAGATGGAGTATACCTGAAACAGATGATGGACAGATTAAAAACATTCACATGCTGTATGCAACTAAAGTGCAACACTTACTCAAAGATTAGAGACTGTTATCAAGCATCACTCTCAGTTCAGATCATTTTAATAGAATATTTGAGGTAACAGTATGCCCTTTTTCATATCACCCAAGAAAAAGACAGACAGATCATTAACAGAAAGACAATTGGCATCGAACAGAAAATCATGCAGAGGAAATTGTTCAGAAAAGATTTTAAAACTTTAGAAGACAAAGAAACAGAATCTGAATTCAAGCATAATGACACTTTTAAAAAGATAATTGGTGGTGAGAAGAGAAGTTTTCAGTTCCTATATAATGATAGCTAGAAGAGAATAAATCAACACTATAAAAAGAAATGATTTGGATTTGTAAGTGACACTTGATGGGACATCTTATGGGGAAAAGAGCATTATTTTGTCCACAGAGTGATCCTGGGATACCACTTTACCACTAAATAGATAAATATAAGAAATGAACAAAAAATACTCTCTTGTGAAGAACTGTGTTTGATGAAACCAGCACTTGGTAAACTTAATTTCCATAGAGTTTGGGGGATTGCTGCCAAGGACAAACATATATTTCTAACAGTATAACAGCCTACATTTGTGATAAAGGCTTAGAAAGTGTTCTGTAATAAGTACATAAGGTCAAAATCTAGATAGTCAGATTGCAATGTAGTGCTTACATTTCATATATAATCAAATGTTTTGCAAAGTTAAAAAATGAAGATTTAAAAAAAACCGGTGCTGTGATTTTCACAAAGCCCATTTTCAAAACTGACTTTGCGTCTGCTGTCTTGTGCCTGCACATAAAACTTGCTGTTGCTGTAATAATCAGACACATTTCTTCATATATGTGGAAAAAGACTGTTGGGCTGCTAGACTTTGATAATACTTGATCCATGGGTGGGACAAGGTTTGCTAAGGTGGGTATATTTAGACAACCAATAGGATTGATACTATTTTTCTACTCTGAAATATATTAGAGATTTACTAAGCTCAACTGATTATTACTTAATATGCATCTCAAGAAAAAATATTTCATTGCAATCTAATATTTCAGTAACTTGACAGTGCATCACTAATGTTAGTCTTGAGATCAGATTTTAATTGACTGACACCAAGAACAAGGAACACATCATATGTACAGTATTGGCACTGATAATTTTCACAGGAATTGACTATTTACTTTTCTTTAACAGAATTGAAGATGATGTCTTCAGATAAAGAGGAAAAAAGATGGTAAAACTCTCTCCCTGGATTCTAGAAGACTTAATATGGTTCTACCAATTGTAGCATAATAATTTTGAATAAGCAAAAGTGTAGGTAAAACTGTAACTTGTTCTTTTTTAGGATTTTTTTCCATCAGTCTCCTTAGAAAACCCACCTCAAATGCAGCTTCAGTTCACTGAAATATACCTTCATTGCAGCAGAAGAATGCTGTATCTTTTCTACTTGAAAATATTATTATTGAAAACTTTTGGAAACTAAGCAGCAGTTCTTGCTCTCTGAAAGTCAGTTTAAAGCCAGAAATAAAGTAAGACTGTAGGATTCAATAATAATCGGCATGATTGTGGTGGTAAATGGATATTTTTTAATTTGAATAAAAAATAAATTTGTAAGGAGTCAATCTATAAAGAACAGAAACTATAAGCAGTGGCAACTTATATCTTTAAAGTGACATTTGAAGTAAAATCTGGGTTCTTATTTCAGATGAATTTGAGGAATCAGTGAAATTGTTTTATTCAAACAAAATGCATTTTTAGTGTGTTGCATATTAGGAAGGTGGACCCTAGATCAAAAATAGGACCTGCCCAGTGAATGTGTAAAGCTGTGGAAAAACATTTGATGGGCTTTTGCAAATGATTGGTGGTCAAAGGACCATACTTTGATAATTACTGACTTAGACTGTCAGAGGATACCACCCAAAGCAAAATTTGAAACTTATCTGGAAGTTCCTGTGAAACAGTTGAGCAACTGGGAGAAAAAAAAAAACATTTTCAGATATGAAAATATGTTATTACAATTGCTGGATGCAGCCTACCAATTATTCTTATTCTTCTCATTGTCAGAGAAAATATTTTAACCTTTTAACAATCTAATTTCTAAACATAAATGGAAGTACTATTAGTTGTTCACTACAGGTTACACAGTAACAAGAATAGAGAGAAGTTACAGAACAACAGAGAAACAGCAGTCATGCTGAATAAAATATTATATACCTTAATCCCTTTTTGGGCAGTGTATTTCTGTCAAGCTGCATGCTGTTAAAACAAAGAAAAACCCTAAAGACATACAATAAACAGAATACTTCAAAATTAAAAGGTCTAAAAAGGTTTGAATTGCAGATATTGTGTTTTATAAAAACTATTTTTAATGGAAAATCTGTAAGTGAGATGTGTTCATACTGTTCAAAGATTCTTCTTTTTTCTGTGGCCTTTTCTTACATTTTTACAATGTTGAAATCATATCTAGCTTTAGTTATTATCTAACTCAGATTCCTATATTCTTTGGGAAGAATGTCTGGATAATTCAGATGGCATATTGTTTGATTTCAATTTATTGTGCTAATGTGATTTCTTTCCATAAGCATAGTTTAATATCTAAGTCAGAATTTTTCAAAAGGCAAGTTCATTTATAAAACATAAATAAAATGCCGAACATATTTTGCCATCTCCAATTCTCATGAAATTTGAACATAGAAAACAGCTGAAAGTTTAGCATACCACCCTACAAATTATATGTTGACAGGAGAGCCTAAACAAATGAACTGGATTCAGATATGATTTTAATGTAAGCTCAGGATGGCTAAGTTGTTCTGAGTCTAGATTTCTTTTCTCTCTAGATCTGCCCAAGACTTTTTTCCTTGACCATTAGTTAAGAAAGGACAATCTGTTTTTAGCACCTGAGAATTTGCAATTTTATCTTCTTTCAGGTTTTGATGCTCAAACTACAGTCATGTTCTGTATGTCATTATATTTTGTTGGCTACTGATATAATAGTTATGCAGCATATAACGCCAACTGTAAAACCAAGATAACACTAAGAATTAGGCTGAAGTTTGAAAATTAATCATATGGAAAGGTCTTAATGTTTGTTGTGATGAATTTTGTACCTAATGAACAAATCAACAATTTTTTTGAAAAAAGCTAAACCTCCTATAGAAAAACAAAAACAAATATTTATTGAAAACAATATAGATTTTTATTATTTAAAATGCTATAGATTTTTTTATGTTTTAACATTATATTGTTTCTGACAGCTTACAGCTTTAATTTATAAAAACAATTTAAAAGATAATGTATAGTGTAGTGTATTTTTTTCAAAACAAACATAGAAATTCATTCTTAGTATCTAATGTGGTAGATAAATATGATTTTTAATTTTATATTTGCTTTCTTGTATCTCCTGACATAGTAAATACAAAACCTATCTCTCTCTTTTTTTTTTTTTTACTAAAACAACAACTATCTGTCAATATGTAAACACAAGTAAAGCTTTCCTTCTATTTGAACAGCTGAAAATAAATTACAGTCCCCATATCAAAAAACGTATCTGTTGGAATACTGTGGCATCCTTAGTGCCAGACTTGGTTTGACAATGCAAAGACAAATTGATGAAAGAAGTAATAAAATGTGTCCTGAGCTATGGACTACTTCACAATTTATATGAACAATAACTAAATCAATCATATTTGTGTTTTACTTGAACAGCCAAAAACAAGTGACCACTAAATCTGAATATTTGTCTGTCAACAGACAAACTTCTCTTATGGCCCAATGCTACATCTTTTTCTTGATAGCATGAGAGTAAGGGATCTTAACATTTGAAGAGAAACCCCACAAGAAGGGGTAGAGCCAGATAAAAATGTGAGAGGATGTTTGGAAAAAGTAATTGCCTGGATGGATGTAGAAGTCGTAATCTGTACATATTTTATTCTATTCTATTCATATACTTGGCTTGTTATTGACCAATATTTGTGCATGAGTGCCAATATCCTATTTAAACTTTTCAGTGGAATGTGGTTGGAAAAAGAGAGGAACTTTGTAAAGATGGAAGATTGTCCCTATGTACTTATTAAGAGAAGATGTAGCATAACCCATATGTCAGATCTTCACACAGAAGAGGATCAGAAGATAGCCAAAACATATTTACTGCAAACCTTGCCCAGAGCCCATCTTGGAAAATAAAAAGCATACCAAGCTCAGGGCTCCAATTAATCAGCAAGGTAGAAGGGCAGGTACCACAGGAAGATATACATGAAATAAGCCATCCAGAATTCCTAAAGCATTAAGATGAAACAAAACCCTGTAGAAAGAGGAAACTTGCAGAGATGCTGGGGCAATTCTCTGCAATAAAACCTAGGAGTTAAATAAAGAACCTATTTAAGATCTTAAAGGAGATAAATCACAACTCTGATCACTAGGCCTGGCTGATTGAAAGAAAATTTTAATTAAATAAATTTGCTACATTGGGAGTATCGTTTACAAAGTCAAAGGGATGGGTACCAAACAGTTAATTGTGTCCATCAAGTTTTGAAGGTGTATCTTATGTTCATGATGCTGAAATAGACATAAAAGGGATACAACTAAAACAAGATCCCTTTTTCATTGATTGCATATAGGAATATCACCAACTATTAAAAAATATTCACTACAACATCTTATTAGTTACTTATTTAACAAAATTATATAGCTGTGCAACTCACAAAACATGACTTTGGGTTGCAATTTTTTAGTAAAAGATAAATCAAACAGATTCAGTAAATGATGAATGATTACACCATATTACACCAGGTATGTTAACAATACAAATGAATGTTAAAATATTTACTATAGTATAAATGGTAATAATGTATTACACTATGGTAAATATTTAAAATATTCAGTGGTATTCCTGATATACCTGGTCAGGGAAAAAACTCATATACAATTAAATAATTGTTTTCTATGAGCATAAGCTATTTAGTTCAATATAATTGTCATCTATTTGCTGAATACTTTAGTATTCCAGTCTGGAGCAGTAGAGAAAATGGTTTTTTGCCTACTATATCTTCAGATATGTCTATGAGAAATATTGCAGCCTGTGTTGGACAGCTTATGCAGCTGTTGCTGTGGATCTGTATTAATTTATGCTGCTTGCTTTGTTTTCTTTCACATTTGTGAAGACAAATATAGCATACAATCAATAGTCTGGAAAACAGAGGTATTCCAAGAAAAAACAAAGCATTGGTGTATGCATGTATACATGCACACAAATTCATGCAACATAATACATAGAAATACTGTGAAGTGAAGCACTGAGTACATAATACATAGTTTCATGAGAACTCTCATACTTGAATCTCATATTTGCTAAAAACACATCAATTTGTTTTGGTCTCACAAAGACTTGACAAAAGTTATTAGCTTCTTAGCACAACCACAAGATGTCTAAAAGGTCTCCTTCTGTATTAATTCTTAACTATGTTTATTTTCAAACACCATTTAAATGCTACATTTAGCCCTTCCCCAGCTGGTCTCCAATCAACTAAACACAAAAGACTAAATCACCCTGCTTGTTAGAACTGACAAGAGGTTTGCAATTCAACATTTCTAAATGTCATGAGTGAGAGAAGGTTGTTGAACTTTATGAAACTGAATTGCTTCTGTATTGATTTTTAAATGTATTATATACTTCTTTTCATAAAAATAAATATTATAATGTTTTACAGTTAAAACTTTCACATACAAGATTAACACTATTCATGGCTACAGTTAAACAATTATGAGCTTTGGGTAGTGTGTAATTATTTTAAAAGGAACTTTCTACAGAAATCTTCAGAGAGAAGAAAAGAGATTATTTATATAATGCTACCCCAGACAACAACCATTTTGAAGCTTCTGCCCAAATTCCAAGCACTAATATAAAGTAAGCTATAATTTATGAAGCACAATTATACATATAATATACATTGGCCAGGTTAAACTACTTGAGATTATCCTCTTTTTGCAATTTTGAGAATAATCTAAGCAAATGAAGGAAAGAATCACTATTTTGAAGCCATGGCGACTGTTAATTTTATTAATAACACCATTATTTTCTAAATGTTTCCCAAGTATCTTAATTTCAAACAGTCATAATTTAATAGATTCTGTAGAAGGAATCTATTGAATGAATTCTTAGGCTTTTTTCAATCCTTAGTTTTCCAGAGACCCCAGCCCACCCCAACCTCAGTTTGACTCACCTTTCTGAAAGAGTAGATCTGACACTTCCAGTTCTCATGAGCAGGCTCTGAACTTCTTGAGTGCTTGTGGTCAATCCAGAGAGGGAGCCATGATGACTAAGAGGGAGATCAATAGATTCAGAGCTGGTATGAAGGCTAGTCATTGACTGGTAACTTGGTGTATCTTTGCTACCAGCAGAAGAACTACTCAGGTTTGCAGCCCACACAAGACCACCTGGTGTAAAAGAATGGGCTGAGGCTGGACTTGAAGCCAAGGAGTGACTTAGGCCTACAACATCTGTATTTAAGTCCGAGGGCTTATTGAAGAGGGGGCTACTGCTTCCACTCTGCCCACCTGCACTGCCCATGCTACCTGTACCTGAAGATGGAGATTCCAGACTGCCTTGCCGAGCTAATGTGGTACTAGGGCTAGGCATGGCAGATGTAGATTTCACGCCTTCTGTATTTGGTGCAGTGGCAGCTTTGCCACTGGCTTTGGCACCAAACAACCTGGAAGCAAACCAACAACCTAAATGTTAGAAACCAAAACCTCACATCATAATATCTGAAATATCAGCACAAGTTACTTTTACATTTCTCACAAGAAAATCCATTTTGATTATGCATTATTAGATGTCATTTAAAAAATAATAGTTCAAGAGCACTCATTCAAACTGTCTTTTAAGAAATATGGATCGTCTCACAGAGATAATAAAGTCAAGTTTACGTAGATGCCTAAAAAGATTAAATGTTCATCAAAGCTTAACAAGTATTTCAAAAGCTTAATCAGAAGATATTTTAATAATTAAAGTATTATAAATGATTACACAGCTACGAAATCAATATTTTTCTCAAATCTGAAATTAGGTGAAAAATTATAATTTCAGTTGCTTTCCAAATGTATCTATGTATGAAAGTTCAGTTTTATTTATCTAATTAAATTTATTCTCTAAGCTCCAGCAGTCCCCAGCAGAATAAAATAGATTTCTTCTGTAAACTGCAGAAAATTTCATTACTAAAAGATCTAAAATAGTCTACCCTTCTATAAATTCACCAGGAAGGCTTTTCTAAATTTATAGTTTATTGAATGGCAATGAACACAATATACATAATATTTATTTATGCTTTAATAAAAGCCACAATGGTAAACAACTCCTAAGTAAAATGTTGTATTAGTGACTGGCCACAAGAGGGTAGTCCCATCTTTCTTTCAAGATTATTTAGTGTTTTTGATAGAACAATTTGTCCTGATATTTGAGTCAGGCTTTAATATCCAGAGATTGCCAATATGATTTAAAAATTTCATTCTTATTTTTTGGCGAATGTTTCTGATGAAAATAATGCAGTTTCAAAAATGTCCAAATCAAGATAGACTGCATATTTTTGCACAATTTGCACAATTTATAATCATAGAATGATTAAAGATAAGGAACATCATACTTAGATATCTCAGGCATCTGTCTTGGTTTTTACAAAACATTCATTTTCTTAAAAGAAAAGTTAATAGGATGAAAGCAGTATGCTACCCTTCAGTTTCTTTGTGTGCCCCATCTAGATTAATAGGATTCTCAGAAAATAAAAATTGTGGTTTAATGCAATTCAGCCTTTTCTTTGGAAGTTGGCATATATGTTGAAAGAAAGGAAGGAAGGAAGGAAGGAAGGAAGGAAGGAAGGAAGGAAGGAAGGAAGGAAGGAAGGAAGGAAGGAAGGAAGGAAGGAAGGAAGGAAAAGTTTGGATGAGAGCAAGTATCTTCGACATTGCCAACCAGTAAAATAATACAATAACTGTAATTAGACATAAAGTTTCTTATGAAGCATTTTTGTGATTACATCCATGGCAGATTCTAAAAATGTATAACTTGTCTTTCATTGTGTATCTAATAAGTTATTTAGAAGGTAATTTATAATACATACATATAAAGAGATATTTATTTTTTAAATGACCTTTCATCCACTAGTTTTCTATTTAGGTTACGAAATTGTAACTCTACTATATATGGGATCTTTAATACTATGCTATATTAGCCAGTTATCAGCCATCCAGACGTAAATAAAATCAGGGTTCTACTTATATTTTCTTGAATAGATAACTATTCAGTAGTAGACCTCACTAAATAAATTATGTTGATACAGATTTTCTCTTGTCCCATTATGGCATTCTGAATGGCAATAGTTGTTTATAATTAGATTTAGACACTCTTAAATTTTTCTGTCCATTGAACATTTGATGTGCATTCATAGCTTCCAAAAAGAGAAATTTGATTGCAACTATCTGTAGATGTCAGACCAACTTTCAACCTAATTGGAAGTTCCAAAATTATTTTGTAAGCTAACATTTTATTTTAAATGTTGCAGAGATATAAATTGGGAGGCAGTCATAGTTTCACTCCCTTTGAAAGGAAGATGAGTGGTTTCAAAATTTGATGAATAATAAAATAAAACTAGTTTGACAAAGTTTTCAACATATTTCACAGCTGAGGATTAGCTGCTAGCAAAATACTTATAGCTATTTTCCAGGAATTTCTCATGAGCCCTGCATAGAGAAACTAAGCAACTTGTAATGTATATATTCTGATAAAATGATTTAATTCAATGTACTATTATTTCCATTCTTCTTCTTCTTGACCTTTACTTACATTTTTACATACCTTTTCTTACATCCCATACCTTTCCTAGATACATTGTCACTGTCAATTCTGAACTTCAGAATTATTTTGGAAGGAAACAGAATGAACAGATGTAACTAAAACTCAGCATGAAAAGAAGTATGTGAATTTCTTTCTAACTACTTTTTGACAAGACTTATAAACTCAAAAAGACTCAACCAAATTCCTTAGAAATATAAGGAGTATTTGAAAAAATATGTAAGCATATGAATTAATAGCTATTGACAATTATGTTCTCCACTCAGGTTCATAGTCACTGCTATACTCTGGTAGAAATAGCAAAATCTGACTATGTTTGAAGAATTATTTGTATCTGTCCTGCTCCATCCCCAACTGAGAATCCTAAATTCTAATATTGGGGGTGGAAACTGAGAAAGATTATAAAAATCTCAGTGAAGCTTTTACCATCTCCATATGAATTGGACTACTATGCCCATCAACTATGACTAATGGCCATGATGGAAGTCCAAATATTTCTAAATGGTGGGTTACAGTGTGCAATACATATTTTTTGATAATGGAAAAAGTTTTATTATCAAACTATTGGAAAAATACAAAGGCAACTATTAAACAATAGTTTAATAGTAAAATTAGTAAAACTGCTAATTATAGCTTTTGCTAGGACTGTTTTGGTTAATTGCCCAATGGATTGCTCTCTGTATGGCTCTGAAGTACACACACACACACACATATATACATATATGCATATGCAGATATATATATATATATATATATATATATATATATATATATATGTATATGCATATATGTATATGCATACATGCATATATGTGTGTGTGTGTGTGTGTGTGTGTGTGTGTACTTCAGAGCCATACAGAGAGCAATCCATATTACCATATTCAATTGAATATACCATATTCAATTTTTACTGGAGATTTTGCTTTTTTGTGGTATGAGTGTTGCATATTAGATGAAATGGCTTGTTGTAAGTGAAGAAAGAAATGCAAAGAGAAAGAGAGAGATTGTATCAGTTTACACTATGGAAGCCATTTAGAAATCTTCTACCTTTCTCTGAAAGTGTAATTCTATTTTTCTGTTGCAGCATGAAGTACCATGATCCTCCAAGGATCCCAAAGGAAGCCAACTTCATAATTTCCCTATGGAATATCATCTCTTCTGAGAGGGGCAGAGAGGGCAAGAATCACAATTTTCACATAAAACATATTTACCTTCTAAATGTAGGAGAGGCAATATCTGGGTATTTTGAACCTGGTTGTCTGAGACTTGGTGTTCCACAGGCACTCGCTGAAGTTGGACTTGATTTGGGAGAACCAGACAAGGATACACTCTCAGAATCAGATATTGCTACTTTTTCCTTTTCTTTGTCCGTCTGGTTGATTGTTACTGGACTACATCGTCCTGAGCCAATCTTTGTAGGTTCCCTCAGTTTGTTAGTGGCAGCAGCACTGGCAGACTTGCTGCTGACATTAGAGTCGATGCTGCTGGTGCTAGATCTGTGTCCACCTCGGCCAGGAATCCCACTTGTGCTTGATTTTGAAGGACGTGGTAAACTTCGATACTGCAAAGTGGTCTTTGAACTCATATGTAAGACACCATCTTCTTGATTCTGAGAACCATCTAGACTGGTCTTTCTCCCTGCATTTGATTTTCCGCCAATGGCTGCAGATTTAGGCATTTTCCCCAAAGTTGCAGAACCACTTGTTATGGTTGCTCCACTTGCAGTGATTATTGTTGAAGAGCTGACCCCAGTTTTCTTAAAACCAAAGGAACCTGTAGCTGTTGATCTGCCAATTCCAGAAGGAGGTTTTTTCCCTTCATCTCCACTGCTTTTTCCTGCATCTGAAGGGGAACGCTGAATGGAAGCTCCTTTCAGGGGAGTTTTTACTTTTTCAGAAGCTTTGGCATCATCTGTTTTTCCTAAAAAAGAACACAATTGCTGCAGAAATCCATGTCTAGGAGATTTCAGTTTTTCATAATACTGTATATAAATAGTGGAGCCCCACTATGGACTTTCAAATGCTGCAAAATACCTCTTTTGAAGGGTTTGCAAAGCACCTCACCTTTCTCAAGGTGAAGGGTATAACTAGGCAGTAAACAACATATCAGGGGGAAAGTTGAAGGCAGAACTAACTTTCTGTCTGAAGATATTTATAGGGAAATAGCCAGACACAAAGGAGTCTTGACTTCTGAATGGAGAGGGAGACCCAATAATTGATGAGGAAGGATGAAATGAGAGTCTACTCTCATGGAAAACCAATTTACCCATCCCACAACTTCAAAGGAAATATGGCAATATTACACTCTATCATTATTTCCCACCAAATACTTCTGAACTATTTCCCAATGATATACTTCAATTATACAAATTATCTGTGTAATAAATCTAATATTACACTATTACTGGTTTTCTATACCCAGATGCTAAACATGGAGTTTTCCCATCTATTGAGGTCAATTAAGGCAACTTAGGTAACTACTAGTCTTACATGAAATACTCTCAATGCCTTTCCTACCAGATGTCTTGATAGTACTTCCTCCAGCTTTGTGCCTAGATGATGTTGCTCCCACTTGTGCAGTCATGCCTCTTCTCCAAGAGCTTGTCTGAGAAATGGGAAGAATAGCTTTTTGCCCTCCTTTCTCAGCCTCCTCAAGCAATCCAGAAGGATGGCTCCTCCACTTGCCACTGTTGTCAAGATTGGCCTCAAGATCTTCCTCTGGCTTCTTCAGTTCTTCACTGCTCCCCCAAGGTTCTCCATCAGTTACTGAACGTTTTTCAGAATCTGTCTTCAGCTACCCAAAATAAATATCATGAAATGAAATTAATTAAGGATTTTTTATTTCAGTCAGTGCAGTGTGAGAGTACACATTATTTACTTAATATCTTACCCTCAAAATGCTGATCATTACTTTGACTGCTATTTGTATAACTGGTGCTATTAACTTAGCATTGAGAGCAACTAATAATACATAAGAAAAATTAATGCTGATTCTTGAGATTTTTTTCTTCATTACACCTAAGAATATGAGGATTATATATTTAATTAGCAGGCAAGTTTCAGATTCAAATTGTGAAGGATTTTCAATTTGCCTACAAAACTGTCAACACTGCAATAAGTAACTTGACAGGAATTTGATTCTTAACTGACAGGCCATGTGATTGGGACTAAATGTGTTTACTCAGAGATTTGTTGTTATTTCACACTCTCTTTATAAATCAAGAGTGTGATGTGCTAAGAAAGGACTCTGCTATATCTTTAACTCTCAATCTTGCCTCCATATGCAGCACAGAACTTTGCCTTGGGTTGTTGGCAACCCGTGCTGTGATCAATAGAAAATGTAATCATGTCATTAAACTCCAGCAGTGTTTATGATTCTCCACAGGTCCTTGATTAGGAAATAGGTTGTCTGTTTTTTCACATAGAAAGATCATGCACAGAAGGTGGCTCTTTGTGGATTTGATTCAATTAATTATTTTATCATGGTTTTATGACATGGCTATACCAGAAACTCTAATTACAACTATAACATATCATAAGAGACTTGGGACTATTATAATTCCAACAAAGAAAACACAAAGAAAACAAAAGAAATAAACAAACGCCTCACCACTCCAGCCCTCAAACCACTTTAGTAAAGAATGTATGTGTTGAACAAGTATGTTAAGAAAAAGCGACAAAGCATCTAAGTGGCTGTCTGGAATAAATTTCTTATCCTAGCCAGAAAATTAAGAAGGTAAGACCTACATGGGTGGGTATATTCTTTCTTGAAGAAGCAGTACTGTTAGAATAAGAACTGACCGATGATGTAGTATTGAGGTCATCTGTGCTGATGTTATCCAAAGTATCACTGAGGCCACTGCTAACAGAACTGCTATCATCCCAACTGTTGAAGATAAAAACAACAGAGAAAAAAAAAAAGAAATTGATATCTCATCAATTCTTCCTAAGAACTGAAATTTGTTGATGCCATTGGTTTCATGGGTTGTTTACTCATTAAAATATTGCTAAGTATAAATGTTAGCAATCTATGTACTGTTAAAAATGGTTTGATTGTAAATAATTTATTGAAATATGCAGTTTTTATAAGTTACTGAAATATGCAGTTTCTACCTAGTATGAATGTCCACACTAGGCTGATTCCTAGTTTGTTTGACTCATATTCTGTAAGACATTATGAATGTAACATTAAATCAGCCTTGGATTCTGGTTTAAATTTTATTACAGTATTAGTTTAGATTATTTCAGGGTTTTCCCAGAAAATGGTCTGGGTTAAGGTTAGGTTGGTTATTCTTTAAAGAAATAAGCATAAACCAAATAAGACTCAAAGAATATAAAACTGTGCTATTTCAAGTCTTCTCTCTTTTTTTTTTTTTTTTTGAAAATTTTATTTAGGTTTTCACAAAAACAAAATACAAATAAAACATCTTTTTTGAAAATAGCATGGTTCCAGGTTATCACTACTTCATACAGACACAAAACTCAATTTCATGCTCATTTTTATATTCTATTCCATATCTTATTACCATTTTATATTTTCTACATAGTTTTTCCCCTCTTTTAATTTTCTCAACTTTGTTTTAATTATCTCAATTCAAATCATTATATTTATACTTTTGTCTGTCCTGTTACAATTTCACATTATCTTTTCTTATTAAGCAAATTTTTCCTTGTAGTTACCAATTAGAGTATGACACCTTTATATCCTTTAATTTTATCCATTCAAGCTCTTATTTAAGCTTCAATGTATAGCTTTAAGATTGTAGCATTCAATATAATACATAACTTCCAATCGAATTCTGCTTGGTACATTCTTAAATAGACACTATATTCTTAAAAAGAAAAAATTATACATATATGTAAATAAAACACATTCCATTCCAATTCAATTCTATGCATTAAAATCTTTCAATTAATATGCATTAAAATCTTTCAATTAAATATCATACCTCCTTGGGAACATTTATAAACTTTCCATAGTTAATTCTTTTTTTCCCATATTTCTCACTTATATTTTTATAAATCATTACTAATAATTAAAAATGTTCCCTTTTAATTCTCTCAATAATTTTAATTCATTTATTTATTAACAAACATCCCACTGCATTACAATAAATATTTTATCCATCATCATATTTTTCTAAAGTTATTTCTATTTGTAATATAACAAAGCTATCTTATGTACCTTTGCAGAATCCCTTTTACAATTAAATTTTCACCCATTATCTCTAAACAAACTTATGGTTACAATCCTTATATCTTTTCCCTGTTTCTCCATTTCTTGTTTCTGTCTTTTACAACTTCTTTTCCTTGCCTTCTTCCCCCTCTTCTTCCCCCTCCCCTTTTTACCCCTTCGTCTCTCTACTTCTAACTCTCTCATCTGTAATCCCCTCTTCTGTTGCTTTCTAATATTATACTTATCTTTCAAATTGTTCTTCTTTTTGGTTGTTTTTTCTAGTCTTAAACCTTACACTCTCTTTCCCCCTTTTCTTTTTTTCCCCCACTTAAAATTATTTGATCATTAAAGATGGCTTCTTCTTTGTCCCAATCTTCTTGTTCTGCAAGTGTTTCTTGTTGCTTCTCATAGTTCCAGATCTCCATTTCTAAGAATTGAAACACAAAGCCAAAAGAACTTCTCCCTTCTTGTGCATCTTTTTTCCATTTTTTAAGTTCCGTTTTCAGTTCTTCTTAGAGTGATACCGTTTTAAAAACTTTTAAACAACCACCCAGTTAATTTTAATCATCCAGATGCAAAAACCAAAAATCACCAAGTAATCCAAATAATCCAAGGCTGTTTCTACTTTCTTCTTTTTTCCACTTTGTCTTCCTGGGGTTCTATTATTTTGTTACCAAGTTTCCATTAAAATGTATCTTTGAGGAATCTTGTTAAAATTTCACTGTAAGTTCCTTTTAATTACAGTTCCATTCCTTAATTCCAGGCAGTCTCCTCCATTTTTCCAGATCCTGCCCTTTTATTCTTTTTTTTTCTCCTTTCCAGCTTTTAAAAACTTTTAAATATCCAGAAATCTTTATTATCCCCTTGACTTTTATTTTCAGCTTAGATGCCTATTAATGTCAAAGTGGATTTTTTTCAGTTTCTTGCTTAAGTCTCTTAACTGTCAGTATAAGGAAGGGAAGAAAAAAAACCCAATCCTTTCCCTTCTCTCTCTTCTTCGCAGCTTCAAAATCTTCTTTGGGAACAATGTTGTTAAGTTTAAATTCCAGGGTACCTTATTTGTTGTTTTTGCTGTTTGACCCAGTCAACCAAAATTTTCTCTTCTTATGCTTGCACATTCTTTTCCAGTCAAGTTCTTCTTTGTGGTGGCCATTTCTGACCACTGTTACAACCGCCTTTGGGAAAGGGAATAATGGCCAGCTGGGGAGGAGAGATGCGGCTCTCCTCAACCCTGCAAGCAGTCTTCCCCCTCTTCACCACCTCTACAGGGTGGCTTAGCCCCGAAACCAGCCGGCTCAGGGTGCTCCAGCGGCGAGCATGGATCAAAGAGAGACAAGGTTTCGGTCTGTCCCCGAAGAAGCTCAAACCGGAAGGCCCACTTTGAGTCTTCTCTAAAAGAACAGTGAAAGTGAAAATAATATCAATAGTAAGATATTATTTTCATTCCACCATAGTCCTCCTTTTTGCATTCCAGGCAGTTTTCATGATATAAATTAATATAAATTAACACAGTGCTATTCAGTATCTTGCCATGTGGGTTTCAAGCCCATATTTCATTTTTTTTCCTATGGTCTTTTTACATTTCCCTAAAACTGAAAGGAATAGTTTTCAGTAATCCATAATCAAGATAGACTTTTTCATAACCAGAATTATTGTTGTTCATTGTCTATGGTGGGTTTTTTTGATGGAAATTATAACCCAGTGCATCTGGAAAACATCAAACAGGAGAAGGCAAATGATCCATTGGAAATGTATTCTTAAGGATTTAATATAATCTAGAATTTTTCAAGAAAAACTACATGGCCATTGTACTTTTGCCTTTGGAATTCTTAATTGATGCTACAATACATACCTTAAGGAGATATTTTTGAAGGTGAAGGTGAACTGGATCAGAATAAAGAGCAAGAATCTGATAAACATTGATAAAAATATAGAAATAAATCAAAAACTAATAAATTAAGAAAAGGTAATGAAGTGAATGAAGCACAGTACCTTAATCTCATCCATAAGAAAAGAAGTTGTTGGCAGACATCCAAAGGTGTTTTTCCAGAAGGCAACTGGACTTTCTTGAAAAACACCTTTGGGACCAACCATGACCTGGTTGATTGAGAAACTCCATAGACATGTTGGCAGATATATATTTTCAGATTATCAACCTGTATTGGACATAACTGAATTCTCTTTAAAAATCAGATTTACTCTTGAATACCCAGATGTAGTTAAGTCAGAAGTACTTTTACACAGTTTAGACATAGGCCTTGGATAAGGTAGTATCCAAGTGAAGAAGTCTTATGTTTGAATTGGACACTAGATCTATTGATTTGACCAGGTTTCCTATATCACACAAGTGTCACTGTATCAGCTAGATTAGGTGATGCGTAAACCACCAGGAGTTGACTGAAGTTGGCAGGATATGAAAAAATAAATGATATTCTGGTGACAATTAACAACACAAGAAAGAATAAGCTTATTTTTTAGCTCTTCACCATCATTTTTTTAAAAGAGTGATGCATGGAACAGAACCACATCCACCCTGCCCCTGGAGGATAGAAAGGTATCAGAATAATGTTTAACTACACTGGAAAATTGTCAGCATGGTCTTGAGTGAAAGGGGAGAGGCAATCCTAGCCTAAAAAATTGACAGCCACTGTTAATTGCTCCCAGCATCATTCTCTCCTATCTTTCATGGAGAGCCTCTTTGAGGAACCTTACTCAAAGTTAAATAGTCTGCTATGCATGTGATATGCATATGAAAAATACTTCCAGTACTGCTATGGATTTGTAATGGATTTCTATCTACTTTTACTGAACTGTATTAGTTTCCTAACTATTGTTAACTGTCCTACAAATAAATAGCAACAGTGTTTTGGATATTGACTTTGGGTTCTTCCCTTTCCCTTCATTACAAACCATCTACACTAGGTTCCAGACAATTGATTAGAACAGTTAATTGTCTATTATACAGTTTTGAGAGAAAGTAAAAGTTGAATGCATACAATTCAGGCTTAGTATAGATTGGGCCCCTTTTTAAAACTATTTTTAATAATGCACATTAGGCATGCTTGTGGATAGTACGCAGCTGTCATTTGATAAATGGAGTTGAACTTTTCAGGTGATTTTTTCAGGTGATTTGTATAATCACAATTCAACATATCAACAAACACTATACTACCCAAATGTGTCTTGTACTTAATTGTACAATATAACTGTTTGCTGTGAACCAATTTTTATTAACATGGCTAAGTTTGTTTTACTATTTGTAAAAAAATGTCACATCAATTGCACCAGTTTTATCATTATTGGCTTTTACTGTGGTTTTTACTTGTCATACATTTTTCTTTTGTTTTTGAGCTGATATATAACTATAATAAAGTATTTGTCTGTCCATTTTGATGTATAAAAAAAAAAAAAACAGCTATTGCTCTTCTACCCAGCTGTTCCATGAAGAGTGAACTCTCCACAGTGTATTAAAAGAAACTGCATGCCACTAAAGAAAGTCATTAGAAATACTCTGACAGAGCAAAACACAATTATGTTAGGAATGTTGAACAGCTGTAGTTTTAAGGAAATCAACTTCATGATTCTTTAAACTTTCATATTTAGAATCTTATTTATTTCTAGTTACTTTGCACCTGATAACCCTCTTGTCAAATGACAAGCATTATGAAAATTTCTCTAAAGCTTTGCTATGAAACAAAATAATTGTCTGAAAGAAGGGTGTCATTTCCAAACTTAAAAATCATTATTCAGCTTTTCCTGAAAATGAAACTATGAGTTTTAGCATTCTTTATGGTATGCAAATTGGCATTCATATCCTATCCCCCAAATTCCTGAGCACAGTTAGCAGCATTGCAGTTCCTCCAAAAAAGGGGGCAGTACTTGAGTTATACAGATGGAGCCACTATATTTCCTTCCCATCCAATTTCAAGGCTCCCTAAACTTCTTGATGACTCTGGACAGTTTACAAATAAAACAATCCATAATTAAAAAGAGGTCATGGAAGACCACAGGAACATAACTAAGCATAATGAAATTGAAAGTCTTCTAAAAGATTATAGTGTGTGTCTGCCTAAACAGGAGCATCCAAGAGAAGCAAAGACAGAGACTGTTGATATTACTTGCTGCTTTTATTTTTTTGGATAGCTAACATTCCTGCAATTGATTTTCTCTCACCAGAAGGATGCAAGCAACCTTTCTCACTTTCAGGATGAAAGCAGCAACTATGGTGTTATGGACTAAGTCACGCAGCAGTAACAACCCTAAATAGCTTTACTTTGCAGCAGGCTCATGATCCTGCACTCCTCATTGGCCCGCGAATAGCGAGTCATGATTGGTTGTTTCTGGCCAGTCTGATTGGCTGTTGACGGGCCCTCTGATTGGATGCTTGTGAAAGCGGTAAATTCAAACCATTGGTTGTTTTGACAGCAGCCAGCTCTGCTGCCCAAGTATTTGCTCTGTTCTTATTTCACAATAAAGAGTTGAAGTCACCGTTCGATGTCTCGTCTCCGTTCCTTGCACCCATGCTCAGGACGTAACATATGGTGTCCTTATGCACTTATGCTTCACATTACCCTAGCCTCTCTTATATAAGATTGACAGAGAAGCATTTACTGCCACCATAAAAATTCCTTAAAGCGGCCCATCGCTGAATGGAAGATAATTGCTGATCTTAATGGTTGCATATGCTATTGCTTTTTACAGCTCTTGAGCAGAATAAATAACAGATGGCGGGTTTATTATCAGCAGAAAGTGACTCCCACCACAGACTTGGAAAATGTTTCTAAATTAAAGCCATCTTATAGCAGGCAGTGTTCGTATACCTAATGATGGCTGTTTTAAAAATACCAAGTTACACTTGGATGGAAGAATATCAAGAGTTCACAGAATTATAGACTAAAATATTAATTTGAAATAACATTTTGGAAGAAGATACTGGTAAAGCATGTTTCTTTTTATTTGAAAGAAAACACTTGGGATGCATTCATTTTGTGACCTGGACAGGAGACTTTATTTCTATCTTTACCAAGAAACGTTTTCAATTTATTTGAAATAAATATATCTTTAGATATAAATAAAGTGTTCTATCATTAAGATTTTTTCTATATTAGGAATTAGGAAATGTTCCTTCTTTCATCATTGTAGAGATAAATAGCAGAATAACTTCATAAGCAAAACTTATCAAGATAAATCCAAATTGGATCAAACTGAAATACAAACTGCTCTGTTTTTCTAATATAGTACAAATGTTTGTTAAGAACTAATAAAGGGGTTTAATAAAGTTTTAACAACTTTAAGAAAGAGCAGGGTTCTAATCCTGCACTTCTGATTGGCCGATAATAGCGATATCGGATTGGTCCGTTCTGGGACATCTGATTGGCTGTTAATGGGCCAACTCTCATTGGTTCAAGGGTTTAACACTTCCATGTTTCTCATTGGCTAATAGGTCAGCAGCCAACCCTATATAAGGGCTGCTGCTGCCCTAGGGTTTTGCTCTGTTCAGTATGCTTAATAAAGAGTTGAAGTTCATTGTCACTGTCTCGTCTCCACTCCTTGCGCCCATGCACAGAACTTAACACTGGCGATGAGGGTGGGATGCGGAGACATCAGAGCTGACTGAGCACTACAGAGCACGTGGCTGAAGGCACATTGACAACGGGAACCATGTCCGGCGGCGCCATACCACCCGCTCCATTTGACCCGGCACAAGAAGACTGGGACTCCTACATAGACCAGTTCCAGATGTTTCTGGAGACCAACAACTTGAAGGACACAACTACGGGGAAAAAGCGAGCAGTGTTCCTGACCCATTGCGGGCCTGCCATCTTTAAGATGGCCAAGGCACTAGCGAAACTGGCTGAGGTGAAATCCATGGACTGGGATGTCCTCACGCCCCTTCTACGGGCCCATTATGCTCCCACTGTACCAACGCTTGTCCAAAGACATGAGTTTTACCAGAGGGACCAACGGAAAGGAGAGCGCGTTGTGGATTTCATTGCAGACCTCCGGAACCTGGGAGGCCTCTGTGGGTTTGCAGACCTCGAAGAAGTTCTGAGAGACCGAATAGTTCTGGGATTAGATGACCCAGCGGCGCAAAGCAAGATCATGGCCAAAGGGGACATTGATCTTGCCAATGCCATCAATGACGCTACTGCAGCAGAAGCAACCAGGAAGTCGGCCGCCCGAATGCGCCGCACCAATGCACCACTCCATCAACTTGCCAGCGATACCTCAACTCACCTTAGAGAGGCACACAACAGCGACCCACCACGAGGACCTCGAATCGCCATCAGAAAGTGATGAGGAGGAGGTCAACCGGCTCTGGTCCGAACACGACCAATGCAACCAGCTGAATCAAAGACTACCGCACCAATGCGCGGGTTGTGGGGCAAACCACCCACAATCAGACTGCAAATTCCTCGATGCGCTCTGCCATTCTTGTGGGAAAAGAGGCCATATCGGGAAGGTTTGTAGAAGCAAGCAAGGATCCAGCCCAATTCAGAGGGAAAACAACTCCCGCCAGACCACAGGGAATCGTCCTGTGAGTCGGGAACACTTGAACCACCAATGGAGCAACACTCCTACAGAAATAAAACACTGGCTACTTCAACGAGATGGGAAGAGGCACACCAAACCATTGCAATCGGTCATGCTTTATCGTTAGATGCGAAGAAAATCCGAGTGAGGGTCACCATCAAAAACCAACCTTGCGTGATGGAAGTCGATTCAGGATCATCCCTCTCAATGGTTTCCTGGAAGACCCTTAAACAATTGATCCCTGTCATCCGGCGTCAAGACCTCAGAGCCCAAAGAATTATACTCAAAGATTACCAGGTGAACCGAATACCGGTCGTCGGCTCCAGCCAAGTCAAAGTATCATTCAAAAATCGTACTGCATCGTTACCGCTGACCGTCATCGACTGCGACCGGCCTAGTTTGCTAGGCCTTCAATGGTTTGCCCCACTCGGGATCGAGGTTCACCAAACCAGAGGCGACGACTGGGAGGAGGCCCTCGTCCAGGAATTCCAGGACGTCTTTGCAGACAAACTAGGCAAGTACAAGGAGACCCTGATATCATTTAGCCTTAACCCTGAAGTAGCCTCCATCCGCCTTAAGCCTCATCGGGTACCTTTTGCCCTTAAACCAAAGATAGACGAGCAGATCGATAAATTAATAGCCCAGGGTGTTTTAGAACCAACTGACCATGCCCATTGGGAAACCCCAATCGTAACACCCATCAAACTGGATGGATCGTTAAGGATTTGTGGGGACTACTGGGCCACCCTTAATCACGCCCTTCAACAGAGTGCTTACTCAGTGCCGGTCGTGCAACACCTTCTCCATTCCCTGGGGGGCAGAAAAGTCTTTGCTAAATTGGATTTAGTACAGGCGTACCAACAACTGCCTGTAGATAAAAAAACCGCGGAAGCACAGACGATTGTTACGCACCGAGGCGCCTTTAAATGCAACCAACTCCAATTCGGAGTGAGCGTAGCCCCAGGGATTTTTCAAAGTCTGATGGAAAGACTCTTGCAAGGGATCAAGGGGGTCGTGCCATACTTTGATGACGTTTTAATTGTGACCCCGAATAGAGAAATACTAAAGGAGCGTCTTAAAATGGTTCTCCAGAAATTTAAAGACTCCGGCCTTAAGGTTAAAACAAATAAATGTCAACTGTGTACAGATAAAGTAGAGTTCCTGGGGTACCTAATCGATAAGCAAGGCATTCACTCCACTAATAGCAAACTAAAAGCAATCAAAAATGCCCCAAGACCCAGGAATAGGACAGACCTCCAAGCTTTCCTGGGGCTCATTAACTTTTACAACATTTTCTTGCCCCAGAAAGCGACCGTAGCTGAGCCCCTACATAGACTTCTCGACAAAAAAGCCACCTGGGTCTGGGGACACCGAGAGGAGCACGCATTCCGACAAGTGAAAAACTTACTAACCTCCGATGCTGTTTTAATGCAGTATCATGAGACTTTGACTTTTACAATCACATGTGACGCGTCACCGTTTGGAGTAGGAGCCTTTTTTTTTTTAAACAAATTTCATTAATTTTACAAAAAACAATACACAATCCAGGCATAACAACTTGAAAAATCTTTTCTAAAAAAAATAATAATAATTAAAGAAGAAAGCCAATAGAACATATAAAATAACTCCAAATTGTAATATCAATATTTACATTATCTATTTAACTTCATATCTTATCCAGACTTCTCCTTTTATCCAAATTATATTTCTTGCTTATTAAAATTTTATTGCCTTTCATAAACATACAAAACACAAAACATAAACAAAACTAAAACAATCTTTTCTGAAGGCTGCCTGATCCCGGATTGAAACTCTTCACACAGACACAAATTCAAACATCATATTCACTTTATATATCCTTCCATATCTTATTATCATTTTCTTTTTTTTTCTTTTTTTTATAAACCAATTTTATCAATTTTACAAGAACAGTACACAAACAATCAAGGCATAACAGCTTATAAATTCTTTTCTAAAAAAAAAAATAATAATTAAAGAAGAAAACCAATAAAACATAATGATTCCAAATTATAATATCAATATTTTTAACTTCATATCTTATCCCAGCTTCTCCTTTTCATCCAAATTATTTCTTGTTAATTAAAATTTTATTGCCTTTTATCAATATACAAAAAAAAAAAAACATAACAAAACCTTTATATATCTTATTACCATTTCCATATCTTATTACCATTTTCAATAACATTCTTTGTCTGTTTTATTTCCAACTATCCATTCATCTTTTTTCTTTTCCTATACTTCTCCCATACACTAATTGGAGTGACGCCTTTAACTCATTACCCTAACTTAAAGCTACTTCATATAACACTTAATTTATCTTGGGATTCTGTTTAGTAGATTCTAAAATTACACAGTAAATTTTATGCTCTAAATACACATATAAAAACACAATCTTATATACCTTCCAGAATCCCCCTTTTATCCTTAATTAAATTCACCCATTGTCTCTGAATAAACTTTTTTTCTTTAGATCTTGCTTCCCACCATTAAGGCTTCTCCTCCCCCCCTTTTTCTCTTGCTTATTCTTCTCCTTGCCCTTTTTACCCCTTTGTCTCTCCTCCTCCCTTTTCTTACTCCCTTTCCTTTGCTTTCTAACCTTGTATCCACCTTTCCTCTCATTTTTCTCTTTTTGGTTGTTTTTTCAAATCTTAAAATCCCTTTTTTCTTATCCTCTTTCTCCTCCTCCCCGGAAAAAACCCATTGTTCATCAAAGATGGCTTCTTGTTCCTCTTCTTCTTTGTCCCAGTCATTCTGCTGCATAATCAATTTTTCATAAGTAGATAACGCCATTTCTAAAAATTGAAATAAAGTGCCCAAAGTATCTTTTCCATCTTGTTCTTCCTTTTTATATTTTTGATATTCAGTCTTTAGTTCATCCACAAGCGATGCCATCCTGAAAAGAGAAACTTTCCCCAAAACAACCACCCAAGTATTTTTAATCAAAAATAATTCAAAAAAGTTCCAAAAGTTTATATTTTTCTTCTTTCTTCTGTTACTTTTTCTGAGGTTACTGTTTAATCAAAGAGGTCCAATTACCTTGTATCTTTCTTTGAGATTCTAGGCAATCTCCTCCTTTTTCCACTTCTGCTCCATTTTTTTTCCTCTCCCTTTCCACTTGCAACATCAATTTTTAAATGATCAGAAATCCATACCTCTAATAAGGGTTTTCCAATTTCTTAAATTTTTAAGTCCAATGTCCAAGAACTCCTTTGTCCCTTAACTTCAACTTTCAGAATAATTCACCTTCAGTGCCCAAACAAATTTCAAATTTTCATCTGCTGTTTCCATGGGGTGGGAGAGTGAAGAAAAAAAAAGTTCCCTTTAACAGCTTCTCCGCCGCTTTCGATCTTCTTAGGGATACAATGTATCCTCCAGCAATTCAGACAGCTCAATTCCAACGAATTTAAAAGATGTTGATTGACCCCGCTCAGCCAGCACTTTCACTTTTCTTGCTTCCTCCAGCACAATCTTACCCAGTTGCTGGCTTCTTCGTGGTGGCCATTGCTGACTGCCGCTCCACCACCTTGGGAAAAAGGGGTTTTTCCGGACAAGGAGGGGGTCTGCAGCACCCACAACACCCTGTCTGGCTCCCCTCTCTCTTCGGCTGTCCCTACAGGGCAGCCATATCCCCCTGACCCCTTTGGATCGGGGGTACCTCAGCAGCAAGCGCAGCAGGAATCGCGAATGGTCGCAAATTCCTGCTGCCACCGAAGCCACATGGAACCGGAAACCTGGAGTAGGAGCCATTTTGAGTCATGTGTTACCAAATGGTAGTGAGGCCCCTATTGCCTATTTTTCAAGGACCTTATCGAAGGCTGAACATAACTCTAGCCAAATTGACAAAGAGGCTCTTGCTGTTGTATCCGCTGTGAAACGGTTTCATGAATATGTATATGGACGAGTTTTTACTATAATTACCGATCACAAACCTTTGCTGGGAATTATAGCGGGAGACAAGCCATCCCCCTATATATTGTCACCTAGAATGACTCGTTGGTCGGAGTTCTTAGCTGCGTACAAATATAAATTACAACACCGCCCGGGGAAAGCCATTCCCCATGCTGATGCATTGAGCCATGCCCCACTTCCGGAAACCGTCAACGACCCAGCTCCAACCCTTACGACACTCCAGATTGAAACACTACATTCACTGCTGCTAACTGCCAGAGACATTGCTATCGAAACGAAACAAGATCCTCTCCTGGCGTGAGTCCTCAGCTGGGTCGAACGAGGATGGCCAGTAGGACAAACCCCTGACGACTTCACCCCTTTCAGAAACCGGCAAACAGAACTTTTCTCGCAAAAAGGCTGCATCCTATGGGGAGACAGAGTCGTCGTCCCAGAGCGGCTACAACGAGCAGTTTTGAAAATATTGCATGACGGTTACCCCGGCATCGTGCGTATGAAAGCGCTCGCACGAAGCTACGCGTGGTGGCCGGGCATTGATAAGCAGATCGAAGCCTGGGTAAAGACTTGTCTAAAGTGCCAAGAAGTCAGCAGTGCCCCACCAAGAGCAACTCCAATGGAGTGGGAAACCCCCCAGGGGCCATGGTCCTGCATCCACGTTGACTTTGCGGGACCTACTAAGGGATATACGTTCCTCCTAACAGTAGATGCCTATTCCAAATGGCTTGAGATCCACAGGATCAAGACTACTACAACCGATTCAGTCATCTGCAAATTGAATAGGCTATTCGCAACGCATGGGCTGCCAGAAGTTCTGGTCTCCGACAACGGACCCCAGTTCACCGTTCTGGCATTTGAGCAATACTTAGCGGACCGGGGTATCCACTATGCGCTAACCTCACCAGAGCACCCTGCAGCCAATGGCAGGGCCGAGCGCATGGTCTAATTTGTTAAAAAAACTCTCCACAAAATGGACTATGGGGACATTGATGACAAACTAAACAGAATATTCCTACTCCAACACATCACCCCGCACAGCGTCACCAACAAGACTCCAGCTGAACTGTTGATGGGACGCAAGCTCCGTTGCCACCTTGACCGGCTCCATCCGTCCTACGCACCAGAGAAACCCTGTGGATCTAGCGGAAAATGCCACGAATTCATGGTAGGTGACTTAGTCTTTGCTAAAAAACTTTCCGGCGAACCATTATGGGTCGAAGCAACCGTAACTCAAACCACTGGGCCCAGATCATACCGTGTGCAAACATGGGATGGAAAAATATGGAAACGCCATATAGATCAGCTTCGCTCTAGACTGCAACCCAGTTCCCATGACTCCTGTGACTCTCAAACTGAGGGGAGAGGGGATATTGAAGAAGCCGAATTTGAGATGGTGGAAAGCCGAAGCGAAGGAAGTCAGCAGCCGGGCGCGTTACAAGAAGAAGAATCAGGGAAAGGGTTGTCCTCACCACAGAGGAATACCTCAATGGAGGCGAACCCGCAGAGAACGGAGGACAACAACGACAGAATTAGTGGCACCAAGTCGTCCAGTGAGGATGCAGAACCGCCTGTACCAGATAGATCAAAAAACGTCCCACCAAAGCCGGACTACAGACAGGAACCAGTGGGACAGCGCAAATCTAATAGACAGTTAAAACAACCTGTGTATCTATGGGATTACGTCACCGCACCCCTCAAACGGAACCTAGGGGGAAGGGGTGTTATGAACTAATAAAGGCGTTTAATAAAGTTTTAACAACCTTAAGAAAAAGCCTTAAGAAAAGGGTTCTAATCCTGCATTTCTGATTGGCCAATAATAGCGATATCGGATTGGTCCTTTGTGGGACATCTGATTGGCTGTTAACGGGCCAACTCTCATTGGTTCAAGGGTTTAACACTTCCATGTTTCTCATTGGCTAATAGGTCAGCAGCCAACCCTATATAAGGGCTGCTGTTGCCCTAGGGTTTTGCTCTGTTCAGTATGCCTAATAAAGAGTTGAAGTTCACTGTCACTGTCTCGTCTCCGCTCCTTGCACCCATGCGCAGAACTTAACAATGTTAGTAATCAATATACCTAATTTTACTGCCTATTAACACTAGTGCCACTTATCTATATTTCATATTTACAGAGTCTTACACATTACTAAATAGTTTTATAAATATATCATACTAGCTATATATAGAGAGCTATATTTATACATTTATTCATGACAGCTTGAACTGTGGGCTAATTCCATTGATTCCATTTTAAATATTGAACTTTTCAATGGAACGTACATTTGACATTAATTTTATTCTTTTTCTTTTCATCATCAGTTAACGTCCATAAATAACAAAGTCACTGAAACATGTCCATTTGAAATAGAATATGCTGGAAGTTTTTCCTGTTTAGTGTGATGTGGTTCACAAAAACATGACAGGGGTGAATGTGCCATTTTATAGTTTATTAGGATTCTTAAACTTTTTGGCAGCTTTCTTCATCAAACATCAAATTAAATGGTGCTTTTTAGGCAAACTGAAACACAAAAAGAGTGTTGAATTTCTTCACAAACTTCTTTTGAATTGGAGTCTTCCAAAAGGGAGATTTTGTCTTTGTTTTAGAAAAATGGCATAGCTGTTGTTTTTTAATGTGCAAAATAACAAACAAATTGACAAAGTCTGCCCAGCTCCCACTGCAATGAAGCCATCACTTATATAACAGACTGTCCTTGACATATCTGCTAATAAATCATAAACAACAGCACTAAGCCTATTTAGCCACATTCAACATACCACAGATAACATAAAAATGAAGCCATGGACAGTGCAAGTCAAACTAGACAATGAATATTCTGAAACTGCCTCAGAACCATTAATTTTCTATATATATTCTGTCTCCACAGGGAAATGCCCACAAGTGCCACTAGACAAATACTATTTTCTTTCTACCTCAAGTATAATGCATTACCTGTCATTTTCAAGCATAACCACTGTGGTGGAAACTCTGCATTATTTGTGGGTCACAGAACAGATTTAATCAGCATTTTCATGGCAAAAATATTCTCTACTAAGACTATAAACAACGTATTAACAAATGGCATTACATAGGATTTTACATAGCTTTTTCAAAAAGTTAATAAAAATGGAAATAACTTTTAAGATATAAATGAAATGAATAAGCCATTTTTTCATATAGTAGTCAGAGAATATCCTGAACTGAAATATATTTGGTTTAGAATTCTACTCCTAACTCTCTAGAGATATAAATATAATATTTTCAGACATTTTTAACTTCAAGACACTTGCTTTTTAATTTTTAAAAAAGGGAAGTGTTTTTGGAAAGGCAGCATGATTAAAAATAATTTGTTATTTTTTAAAAAAATCAGGAAATGATACTGATTTTCTTTTTATGCAAGTGAGTAAGCAGGCTAATTGTTATGTTGGAGCATGGGCGAGAAAGAATGGAGACAAGCCTCTGGAACGGTGAACTTCAACTCTTTATTTACATAGTGACCTCTCAACTCAATGGCAGTTATAACCCTCCTTATATAGGCAACCCTAATAACTATTAACCAATAACAATCGAGGAGCGCTAGCTCCCTTAATCAATAGGAACTTTCTGTTAATGGCCAATCGGATTCCCCGGAACGGGCCAATCCGATCCTGCCGTTAACAGCCAATCAGAAGTGCAGGGCCAGAACCCTGCACTTTACTCCAAGTTCAAGTTCTCTTTATTAAACCTTATGCATTCACAACACCCCTTCCCCCTGGCTTCTGTTTGCAGGGCGCAGTGACATAGTCCTTTAGGTTGGACGGTTGCTTTATTATTCTTTTTGATTTTCACTGTGTCATTTGGCTGCAATCACGCTGAGGTAGATCGTTATTTGGCAACGGGGTCGCCTCTGGTTCAGAGTTCATTTCTTCATCATTGCCATTATTCTCGGTAATTCCCTGAGGTGCATCTGTTTCCCTCTCTGGTTCCACTTCCTGTGTCTCTATTACTCTGCCGTTCCTTTCGAACGGGTTTTCTTCTACTTGGAATTCATCTTCTTCCGTATCTCCCCCCCTCCCTCAGTTTGGTCATAAGGGAGTTCAGGAATGTCCGACGGGAGCCGCAATCGTAATTGATCGATATGGCGTTTCCATAGTCTATCGTCAAGGCATTGTACAAGGTAGGATCTTGGGCCAGTTACACAAACTACTGTCGCCTCCACCCACAGCGGATCGCCCGATAGGTTTTTAGCGTATACCAAATCGCCTACCTGGAAGGCACGACAGTGGCCGCTGGATCCTAGTGGTTTTTCCAGTTCATAAGCTGGGTGTAACCGGTCGAGGTGGGAGCGGAGTTTTCGTCCCATTAGCAGTTTGGTGGGAGTTTTGTTGGTGACGCTATAAGGTGTGATGTGTTGTAGAAAAAGGATTCGATTGATCTTGTTGTCAATGTTATTGTAGTTTACCTTCTGCAAGGTTTTCTTAACAAATTGGACCATGCGCTCTGCTTTGCCATTGGTCGCATGGTGCGCAGGCGAGGTGAGCGCATGTCGGATGCCGCGGTCAGCCAAGTACTGCTCGAACGACAGCGCTGTAAATTGGGGCCCGTTGTTGGATACCAGGACCTCTGGTTATCCGTGGGTTGCAAATAGTCTTTCCAAGTTTTTGATAACCGCTTCAGTGGTTGTGTTCGTCATGCGGTGAATCTCGAGCCAATTCGAGTAGGCTTCGACGGTTAGCAGAAAGGTGTGGCCTTTGGTCGGCCTCGCAAAGTCCAAGTGAATACGGGACCAGGGTCCCCGTGGTGTCTCCCTTTTGATAGGGATGGCTTTAGGTGGGGCATTGCTCACTTCCTGGCATTTATGACAAGCTTTAACCCAATTTTCAATTTGCTTGTCGATGCCTGGCCACCATGCATAGCTTCATGCGAGGGCTTTCATTCACACGATACCGGGGTGGCCATCGTGCAAGGTTCTCAGCAGCGCTTTTTGGAGTCGTTCTCGGATAACGATTCTATCGCTTCAGATGACACAGCCTTTTTGGGAGAAGAACTCGGTTTGTCGAGTCTTGAATGGTGTGAAGTCATCTGATAATTGGTCCAATGGCCATCCACGTTCTATCCAGCCTAGAACTCGTGCTAAGGTGGGGTCATGTTTGGTTTCTCTCACGATATCTTGGGCAGTCAATGGTGGCGAGTTGAGTGTTTCAATTTGCAACATGGTTACTGCTGGTACAGGATCGTCGAGAGTCTCTGGAAGCGGTGCTCAGCTCAATGCATCGGCATGGGAAATGGCTTTCCCCGGGCGGTGTTGCAGCCGATAATTATAAGCAGCCAAGAATTCTGACCAGTGAGTCATCCTGGGGGATAATATGTAGGGAGTCGGCTTAACTCCAGCTATTATCCCCAATAACGGTTTGTGGTCAGTCACGATAGTAAAAGCCTGGCCATAGACGTACTCGTGGAATCTTTTAACGGCCGATACAATTGTGAGGGCTTCTTCATCGATTTGGCCATAATTTCGCTCAGTTTTTGAAAGTGTCTTTGAAAAATATGCAACAGGGGCTTCGTTACCATTAGGCAGTACATGGCTCAGAATGGCGCCCACTCCGAAAGGCGAAGCATCACATGTGATATTTAACGGCAAGGTCTTATTGTATTGCATGAGTACAGAGTCAGAAGTCAGTAGTTTTTTCACATTACGGAATTCCTGTTCTTCTCTATGACCCCATAACCAGTTTGCTTTCTTGTCTAACAACCGGTGTAACAGTTCAGTGACCGTTGCTTTATGCAGTAGAAATACATTATAAAAGTTGATGAGGCCTAGGAACGCCTGGAGATCGGCCTTGTTCCGAGGCCTGGGAGCATTTTTTATTGCTCTTAGTTTACTGTCGGTAGGGTGAATACCCTGACTGTCAATTAGGTACCCTAAAAACTCAACACTATCTGTACACAATTTATACTTATTCTTTTTTACCTTAAGACCGGCATTTTGGAATTTTTGTAGGACCAACTTTAAAAGATCCCGTAAGATTTTTTTTGTAGGTGCAGCAATTAATACATCGTCAAAATAGGAGACCACGCCTTTAATCCCTTGTAGTAGCCTCTCCATCAGGCTCTGAAAAATCCCTGGGGCTACACTGACTCCGAATTGGAACCGGGTACATTTGAAGGCACCTCAGTGCATCACAATTGTTTGTGCCTGTGCCGTCTTTTCATCAACAGGTAGTTGCTGATATGCCTGAGCTAAGTCTAATTTAGTGAAGATTTTTCCACCCCCCAGGGAGTGGAGGAGTATCACCGGTACCGGATATGCATTCTGCTGTAGGGTGTGGTTCAGGGTGGCCCGGTAGTCCCCACAAATTCGGATCGACCCGTCTGGCTTAATGGGTGTTATGATTGGGGTTTCCCAGGGGGAGTGATCGGTAGGCTCTAGCACCCCCTGAGCTATTAGTTTGTTGAGTTGTTCATCGATTTTCGGCTTTAAGGCAAACGGAACTCGACGGGGCTTAAGGCGGATGGGAGCTATCTTTGGATCAAGGCTGAACGAAATTGGGATCCCCTTGTACTCGCCTAAGCTTTCTGCGAAGATGTCCTTGAACTCATGGATGAGGTCCTCCTCCCAGTCACTTCCGCTGATTCGGTTTATGCCTGCCCCTTCAATGCCAAGTGGCGTGAACCATTGGAGACCTAGCAGGCTAGGCCGATCTTTTTTGATCACAATTAGCAGTAAGTACGCTGTGTGCTTCTTGAAGGAGACCCAGACTCAGCAGGAACCAACGACGGGGATTCGATTCGCTTGATAGTCCTTAATAATAAGTTTTTGGAAATGGAAGTAGTGGTGCTGAACCATGGGGATGAGTTGCTTGAGGGTCTTCCAGAACACCATTGCGAGGGACGATCCCAAGTCGACTTCCATGTGGCAAGGCTGGTTCTCGATGGCTACTGTGATTCGGATTTTCTTGGCATCCAAGGTAGAGGCATGACCAATAGTAATAGTGTGGTGAGCCTCTTCTCACTGTAAAGCTCGGTTTCTGTAGGAGTGGCTTACTGGTTCTCGCCTTACAGGACGGTTTCCTGTCGATTGGCGATAGTTAGCCCCTTTTGAGGCTTGGCTGGGTCCTTGTAAACTTCGGCAGACCCGTCCGATGTGGCCTCTCTTCCCGCACTCATGGCAGAGCGCATCGCGGAATTTGCATTCGGACCTGGCATGGTTGGCTCCACAGCCAGCGCAAGGGCGTAGGGCTTCGGGTGGTGGTCCCAGTCAGACCGCAGTCGATGGACCCCTTCTTCGTCGCTGTCTGACCACGAAGAGAGGTCCTCGTGGTGTGTTGTTGAAAGCTGCCCTTCTGACCTAGGTGAGATGTCGCTTGTTGGTTGGTGTACCGGAGCACAGTTGCGGCGTAGTTGTGCAGCTGACTTCCTGGTTGCTTCTGCTACAGTAGCATCGGCAATGGCGTCGGCAAGGCTGATGTCGCCTTTCACCTTCAGCTTGCTTTGCATGCCTGGTGCATCTAAACCCAGAACTATTCGATCTCTCAGTGCCTCTTCCAAATCAGCGAATCCACAGAGGCCTCTCAGATTTCGGAGGTCTGCTATGAAGTCGGCTACGTTTTCTCCCTTTCGCTGGCTTCTCTGATAGAACTCGTGCCGTTTCATGAGCGTAGGCATGGTTGGTGCGTAGTGATCTCGTAGTAGAGGTTCGAGGTTGTCCCAATCCATCGCCTTCACTTCTCTAGGTTTTGCTAGTGCTTTAGCCATCTTAAATACGGTTGGACCACAATGCGTTAGGAATACCGCCCGTTTCTTTCCAGCTGTGGCATCCTTTAAGTTGTTAGTTTCTAAGAACATTTGGAAGCGATCCATGTAGGACTCCCAGTCTTCTTGTGCTGGATCGAACGGAGCGGGTGGTACGACAATGCCGGACATGGTTCCGTTGTGTAGCGTCGTCAGCCACGTGCTCAGTGTTTCTTCTTAGTTCCGTTGGTTCAGACGTCTCCACATCCCATCCTCATCGCCAGTGTTAAGTTTGCAGCATGGGCGAGAAAGAATGGAGACAAGCCTCTGGAACGGTGAACTTCAACTCTTTATTTACATAGTGACTTCTCAACTCAATGGCAGTTATAACCCTCCTTATATAGGCAACCCCAATAACTATTAACCAATAACAATCGAGGAGCGCTAGCTCCCTTAACCAATAGGAACTCTCTGTTAATGGCCAATCGGATTCCCTGGAATGGGCCAATCCGATCCTGCCGTTAACAGCCAATCAGAAGTGCAGGGCCAGAACCCTGCACTTTACTCCAAGCTCAAGTTCTCTTTATTAAACCTTATGCATTCACAACACTAATAATAAACTGCATTTTAGTTGTAGATCAAGATATATGTTGTACATACATAAAAATAATAATTCCATAAAGAAATCATGCAATAATCACCTATAGGGCAGCAATTCTGCTAAAATTATTTGTTAAATGCTTTTTGTTAGTTACTAACATGCTGCTTGTATCCAAGAGAATACTTACAAAGTTTACAATGCTTACAATGAACTTTGTTTAAATTTAGGCCAATATGCAAAAACTCTTAACTATCTGATCTAATTTTTCATTCATTAACTTTGTACATTGTGAAAATGCATTTTTGTTTTCAATTATTAAGGAAAAACTCATGATTATTTTATCTTTGGTACTGTATCCTCCCAAAATTGAAGTTTTATTATGGGACAAAATTATTTTGAAATCTGTATACAAGTAATTTAAAATAACCTACATTTTTATCTGTCTGTATCATTTCAGTGCATTCCAAAAATGTATTGGGGTGAGTTTTCTAGCTCTAAAAATTCAAAACAAAACAAAATATACTCCAGCAATCTTTTAATCAAATGCTTATAGTGTCATCGTATAGAGAGTGATGGTTGGGAAATCCTTATTGTTTGTTCTGCCAGCCTGCTGCAGACAGGGTAGCTATTCAGATAATTTAACAGCCCATCACTATATATATTGCAATGTGATTGTATTTTATATATTTGCTGCAGACTGACATAAAACCAAGACTGACCTTGAACACTGCATTACCTGAATGGTGTACTGCCAGACTTGCAGTATGATACCATAGCAATTTTCCTTTTCTACTCTAGAAAGTATTACAGTGATTTTAATGCCGTAGCAATTTTTCCTTTCCTGTCCTCAAAAGTAATATAGTGGTTCTCTTTCATCCATGGATCTCTTTCTTTTGAATTAGAAATGTAGAGGTGTCTAGTATCTCACAAACCATTAGTGGCCCATACCTTTAGACTTCAAAGCTTTCCTAAACCAGCCAAGTCTCAACGGCCTGCCTAAATTTCAACAGGCTTTAGAGAAAAAGGACAGTAGTGGACAAATGCACACCCAAAGTTGGCAGTCCTTCAAAACTATCATATTAGATCTTCTTAGATAGGAAGATAATGCTTGAAACAAGAAATTACCAAATACTGAGATCCCAGTATTTACTCTAGGTGCTATTTAGATCACTACTTAGTTTAAAGAAACCTTTTATAGATTACCTTGAATATCATACACATAATGTGGTCAACTTATTGCTTACTCTTCAGTCAATATTATTTATTAACATGAGAACATAAAACCTAAAAACAGATAAGCAGTAGCTCTATTTCTTATTTCACTCCTGGAGGGTGGAGTGGGAGATGCAATACTATATTCCTAGCATGTGTTACCTTGCCAAAATCTTATTAATGCATTTGTGCTAGCTGAAATTACCAGACCATTTTAAAGCCACATAAAGTATATTGCAATAATCCAATATAGAGCAAGGCATATACCTGCAGTTCAATGACCCTTGTACCTCAAGGGCTGCTTTCATTACTGCAGCAGATGTTCCTGAATCTATTTTCCAATATTGCTAAGAAAGAATATTAAATTATGTCAGTGTAAAAGCTCTGTGGTATATACAGAGAGCAAGCTGCTAAATCTACTTTGCTGACTTATTAGAATATTTGCAAGATAATTGCCAACTTTATCTGGCTCTTAACATCTACAACAATGTTTTTTTCAAACTTGGTTGGGGAAATCTGGGCATTGAAATCCACATATCTTAAGCTGCCAAATTTGAAAAACACAGATTTGAAGGGACTTCTGGAGCAAACTTAAAACTCTCCAAAAAGCAGAGCCACTGACCATGGCAGAAAATGAAAAACTGGTGGGATTCCTTAATATTTCCTCTTAGGACAAGGAGATGGCTTGAGGTGGCTTACAAATGCTCCAGACAGCTGCTCCTTGTGAGAAGACAAGAAGATAGTGATATCTACTAGGTTTAAAGATGAGGGAAGAGCTACCTTGCTCAAACCATAGTTGGTACCTTTGAAAGGTTTGCATAATTAATTTTCTAATCACTTTCAGGATTCGCATATTAAACACTTTTCCTGTGTGTTTGTGTATATGTGGGGAGAGAGAGAGAGAGAACAAGCATTGATTTATCAATTATGCAATAAATTTAAGAATCAAGTTTACATAAGTGTTTGTGATAGTACAGCATGAACCTGAATATATGATCCCTTACCTTTAATTTTAGCTTAACTCCTTGACAAAAGAATGATACCCTCATGTAACATAACATTGTAAAATATCTGCAATTAATTTTCAGGTTATTATTTGGCTCAATATTTCACTAATTTAGATCTAAGTATTCTAAACAGAACATATTCCATGGGGCCAGTAAATTCTCCTGGAGCACGTGTGTCAAACTCGCAGCATCACATTGCCATTATGTGACATTTCGTGACATTTTCCCCTTTGCGGAGCTGGGGTATTCATGGCCTACACATGACGCATACAGCCTGTGGGCTGTCAGTTTGACAAAACTGTCCTGGAGAATGTGTGTGTGTGTGTACGCACATTTGTTCTACTTTAAGTAAGTCTTGTATAAGGTGATAAAATTTTCTATGTGTTTTCTCATGTAGAAGGGTGTTTGTCCAAGTTATAGTTATGCTCATTGTCCTTTATGCCTGTTACACTTGAAGAGTTGGCTTTGAAGGCTGACTTTTAAGCAAATTTGGATACTGAGACCAACTATGGGCTTTAAAAACATATCAGCACCTTTTTTCTAGGAAACAGTTCATGCACAACTCTGTTAAGATCATCTTCTTACTGATATATCTCCACATGGAGTACCCCCTCCATCACTCACTCAGATCTTAGTATACACCAGATCTGTCTTCTCATATAACATCAAATCATGAATGAAGAAAGACTTATTATTGTCATATCTGGCATTTAACAAAATCAATAGGAGCCCAGGGTATTCTGAACCTCTGCTATCTGTGCCTAAGTGTAAATTGTAGAGTGAAAGAAAGGATAAACGATATGATTTTATCATTGCTGCCATATCATGTGAGTATGGTAATCCTCTGTCCCTATTTTTCCCTTCCTCTGACTGATATTTTTTCCCAGGGTTTCTCACTGTATTATCTAAGTTTGGAGGCGACATTTAGCTTGTTTATTTAAAGGACTTTGTAAAAGAGTTAAACATCTTCTCATATTCATCAAATTAATTGCAAACCATAGTTTTTAAAAGATACTTATTTGCTATAAAATCCATTAGAGGATATCAGAGGTAATAGCTGTATCTTGAAATGGCATCTGGCATTCTGTTACTGACTCTACAATAGTTTTATCTTTTCATTGCCCATCCACATTTTTATAATCAGGCAAGGATGCAAGATATGAAATTTATTACTCATTTCACATACTGTAATTAATCATTATTTTGTATAAAAACTAAACTTGGAAAAATAAAGTGCCAGTTTTCTAATGCATCTTCATGCATGGAAAATGTGCAGTGGAGTGAATAGATAAGACAATAAAAAGTCATGTAAGCTTTGTCAAATGACTTGAACATCATATTGAGAAATTACTGTTGTACATACAGACAAATGTTATTTGAACAGACAAAAGATAAAATAAAGGACTGAATAACTAACATATGTAATGGAACAATAGGATGAGAAGCATCTTTTGTTAGTTATTATTAAACTTATTAAATAAATATTACATCCAGCATAATACTGGATAATAACATGAGAGTAAGAAAAATCTAAATGGAGCAAAATAATGAAATAATATCTGATTACATCTATGCAATGCTCAATATTGCCTAATGAACTTTATATTAGATAATACAACTATTTTTTAAAAAAATCATTTTTTAAATTTTTATCTATGCTTGGAATATTATGCAGTTTTCGCTCAAAATTACAAATGTCAGCTTTAAACAAATGTTTTTGCTGTTATTTTAAAAATGAAGCAATATTCCTACATATGAAAAAGTATTTGCTTGTATAATTAATTTAAGGTAAAATACATTTATGAGCAAGTTATCATGACAATGGTTAGTCTTTTTTCTGTACAGTAGCTGATATATATTGCAAAAGATTTATTTTCTGTACCAAACTTTTATTGTATATTTATATTAATGTGTAAAAATATTAATAGCATTCATTATGCAACAACAAAACTAATACATTCTTTAATTATAATTCACTAGTTAAAATTTAGAAAAAATGTAAATTAAAATGTTTCAAAAGCAAAAAATGTAAAGTAATTACCTATTACAATTATTAGACTTTTTTTGAATTAAGTAGTTGGTATTATAAACTCAGAATGATTCATAAGGTATACAGCTAGTCCTTGGCTTACAACCATTGCTTTAGTGACCATTCAAAGTTACAACAGTGCTTGTAACTTTGAAAAATTGGAAATTGGAAAATAGAAAAAGGGTGATTAAAACATTGGTTTTTGTAAAGTTGTAAACAGATTAATAGACCACATGGATTTGAAATAGAATTTTGAAATTAATTACAAGATTCCTTCCTGTGGATTATTTAAACTTCTATAAATTATATGTATGTTTTGAAACAAAAAAACATTCCTGTGGGAAAATATTGAATGGGGAGAAAGCATGATAAGAAGGAACTTTGAAAGTTAGACACTACTAGAGGAAACAAAAAAGAATTATAGAACCAGTTATAATTAATTATGAAGGAGAATAGTCCCTCCAGAATGAAGCAAAATATTCTACTTTCAATGTATTTGGGAATGCTGCATTCAGAAGTTATATTTGAGTCCATTTAATATCACAAAAATGAATTTAAAAAGGGTGATAGAAGAGGACAAGAATGAGATTGTGGTGGGTTTGAATGTGGAATTAAAATTGACACATAGTAAGAATGATATGGAAAAGACATAATTGAATTTCTCCTCTTCTGATCTCATAATTGGTACAAACTTAGTTAATGTTGTGCTTCATTTAAAAAGGAAGATGGCATTTGGAATGAGATAGTGGTCGAAGTCTATGTTTGTAGTAAAGAACAAAGTAGTTACTGTAGTCCACAAAAAACCCCACCCTTTAGTATGTTACTTTGAAGCTGATAGCTAATCATTCCATAATATGTTTGTTCTAATTTCAGTACGTTATGGATATAGGAAAATCTATGAGTTGGGATGTAATTACTGTGAGGAACTTTTCTTGCTTCACAGGAACTTTGAAGTTAGCGTATCATTGTGCATAAAAATTCCCATGGAGACATTTGCTTCATCTTGTTAAGAGTGATGAAAAATTATTTGTGAGCAGTCTTGCTTAGATCTGCATTACAGAACTACAAGTCAATCACTTTGTCTAATTCAAATATTTATATAGTTCTGCTGGTGTTATTTTTTTAATAAAGCATTGCTTTATATCAGAATTTTCTTTCCAAGCAGTGTAGAATCAGGCATGATACGTCTACAGTAAATTTGCATCTTGTCTTTCCCTAGTTGAATGATACTGGCTATATTGAGCATGTTCAAACAATATACAACACATGAATGAACTCTTACCATGTCTGAAGTATTTAACAACAAAAAAATATGCCAGATAACATGAATTGTTGAAGTCAGCTATACTTTGCCAATTTCCTTCCTTTTGGAAGCAACATTTAGTTAATTCACTGAAAAGTTCTTTCAACAGATGTTTTATTTCATTGGAATTTTGATTTAAACACCTCCTATTCAAATTCAAGCAACCATGCATTCTCCTCCTTCTTTTCAATATAAGAAGGAAATAGCTGCTTTCACTCACGTGAGAGGAAACCACTTAGAATTTATCACCAGTTCAAAGGTTCTCATTCTCTCAGAAGATTTAATTCATGTATATTACATCTAAAGCCTTTTCTCCCAAGCAATTCAGGAACCAGATCATAAAAAGAACAAAGAATTATTCTCATCCATTAAGAATCTTTAGCTCCCTTTCAGTGCTTTTCTCTACAGTGTGTAGTTTTATTACAAGAACTGCTTTTCAAAATTTTGCTGACACCTATCCATTGTGCCAAGACATCATGCTTGATAACAAAACATTGTTTTACTGTGATATATTATAAGATGTATAATATTGCAATACATTTTGGGGAGAAACCCCTGTAGTTGGTATGGCAAAAGTTAGTACTTTCCAACAATTCTATGACTCTCTGCCTAATTTTTTATTTTGAGTGATGAAGTTACTTGGATGAGTAACTGTTCTGACCCAAGCCTCGTTCAAAGCAAACAAACACCAAACGAGATAAAAGCAAAACCTTTTTAATGCTTCTCTGTGAATTCCGTTCATTCACAGTAAAACACTGTCAAAAACTAATTGTCCCAGATAAGAACAAGCCTTGCCAAGGTTGTGCCAGGCTGCCAAGAACACTAGATTAAATTGCAAGGAAATAATCAAAAAGTCTCCAAACACAAATTAGGATAGTCTGAACTTCCACAAGACTTGAAGTGCAAGAACTTCTTTGCTTCTTGCAAAGAATCCCACCTCTGAGGGCTGGCTTTTATCCCTTAAGGGAGGGGCCATAACCTTGCATCCTTACTCCTGAGTCGCCCGTGCTGCTGCAGCTGCTCTTTCCTTCAAGCAGCCCTGCATGCCCGCACACTGGGCACAGGCTCTTCGGGGTCCTCTGCATCACTGCTGCCAGCTTCCACAAGCTCCGAAGGCAGAACTCCACTCTCTGATAGTCCTGGCCCCATTCCTGCATCACATGCAGGCCCCTCATCTGAGTCATCGCTCTCCGAGACCTCAGCCATCCGCAACTGCTGCCGGCGAACCATAACAGTAATGAAACATCTCAGATTGACGAACTTTGATCTATTTGCCATGATTTAACCTTTTTAGATACTTTTGGACTGGAAGATTGAATCTTCATTTACATGTTGCCAAAATTTCATAGTGAACTGAGGGAAAACATGTTGAAATTAAATTCACACAAAGATATTGTGATAAATTAAGAGATAAGGCTCTGGTGTCCAAGATTCAATCTATTTTGAATGGGATTGTACGTTCCATAGAACAGAAATTTCACACATTGGGAGTCTGCCTAGGTCACAGATGTCAAACTCGCCTTGTCACATTGCTATCACATGACATATCACAATGTTTTTTCCTTCATGGAGCTGGGGTGGGCTGTGGCCTGTTAATGACACATCTAGCCCATGGGCTGCCAGTTTGACACTCCAAGTTTGACCAAGATCCTTGGCTGTCACTGGATTTTAAGATGGTATATACGATTAAGGGTGAATGTGCATAATTACTTCTCATGTGACATGAAATGAGTCAGATTTTATATATTTATCTACAACCTTTCTAGATTACCACAACATGTTATGCATAAACTATCCTTGAAAACTGTTTAGAAGCTGCAATTGGTACAAGAGCAGTGGTCTTGTTGTTTATCAGTGTAAGCTTTCATAGTCATATTGTTATGAAAAATCTATATTTGTCACTTGCCTATGAGGCAAAATTTAAAATGTTTGTAATTCCCTTTAAAACCCTGAATTGTATAAGATTATTAAAAGGATCACATTTCTGCTATTTAACTGAGTGGCTACTGAAATGTCCAGGAAAGGCTCTTTAGAAATTAAATTTCTGTCAAAAAGAGTAGTATCTGGCCTCTAATGTTTAAGTGTTTAGAAAATCTGTAAAGATGCAACTTTTGTCATATTTTAAATTCATAAAGTAATTTAGGCACTATGTTATTGTTCATTTTAAATAGTTTTTTAACTTGTATTATTTTAAAAATATTGTTAGGTATGTTTAATACTCCCCAGAAAAGAATAAACTGAATAAATTAAAAAAATAAAATAAAATAAAAATATATTTAAACTTATTACTACTTCTGGACTAAGCAAAATATCATTTATATTAACAATAAATGACAATATCTTTTTGTGTTGCATAGCATTAGAACTGTTAAAAGCCTGAGAGCTTAGATTAAAATAAACAAAATGAAATGTCTTCACAGATAATAAAACTGCAGAAAACCTTTATATGAATTAAAATGAAAATTAATATAGCACGTGGTCTAAATTTTCATACAAAATTACAGGTCTAATTAAAAGTAGTCTAAGTATAGATCTGGTTTCTTCCTAGAATTAGTTGCAGTGAAATCAGAGAAAATGCACACTCTGAAGGTGTATTTAAAGCACAGTGCCTATTTAGGACAGTTTGCTACACTCCACATATTGACATTTTCCTTCTGTAATAATGAGATACAAATGACTCTCACTTTTATATTTCCCAGATATAATCAACATAAAAAAAAGCTCTAGTTCACAAACACGTACTTCATCCATTTTCATGGGAATGAAGCAAAAATCAATGTTGGTATCTGCAAAATTAGAAATATAAGAGATCAAAAGAGATGTAAAGAGATAAATATTCTCATTTATTATTCCCATAATAATTCTTTCTTAGTTAATGCATACACACAGAGACTTTAATTAGACAAAAGCCTTAAATGCTTGAAGACAGGCAACTGTAATATCTTCCCGCAGTCTTCTTTTCTTTTGGCTAAACATACGCAATATCACCCACTGTTGCCTGGTATTTCCAACAGTTGCTGGAGGTCCTTCCAAGTTCCTTCCTGTCTTAATTGCTCTTCTCTGGACAAGATTCAATTTTTCAATTGCTTTCTAAAATGTGGTGGTCCCAAACTAAATGCAACTGATAATGGTATGGAATTTATAAATAATAAATTCCAAAATAGACTGAAGATGGCAGGTGTTGAACATAAAAAGTCTGCACCGTATAGGCCACAACATAATTCCTTTATAGAAAGACGAGGCCAAACAATACAGGCAATGGCTCGTACTATGCTGTCGGATTCAGGAAACTTTGTGGGGAGAAGCAATAATGTGTGGTAATCATATATTGAATAATGTTGTTAACTCAACAACAGGTGAATTACCATTCACACGGTGGCATGGTAGAAAACCTGACCTAAGCTACATGCACACATTTGGAGCACCAGCATGGGTGCATATTCCTAAACAACTGAGACATAAGGGGCAGCATAGGGCTAAAAAGTTATTCTTTGTAGGTTATGAATCTAATCACAAATCATACAGATTCTGGAAAAAGGTACATCTAGAGTTTACTGTAGTGCTAGTGCACAATTCCTTGAACATGTAGGATGGGAAAAACTGGAGCAAGATTCAAGTAAGGAAATAATCATAGATACCTACAAAAGACCAAACCAACATATCAGTAATAAGAAGAGTACAATTAGAGAGGAAATACAGGAAGACCACATAGGACCAGAACAGGAAGAAATAGATGAACAGGAAGAAATAGATAACCAGGAACAGGTAGTACATGAAAGTCCACCTGTAAGCCCTGTAATACCTAGACGTACACCATGTAAAACCAGACCACCTGACAGGTACCAAGCAAGTGTAGTTTGCCAAGTTAGTAAAGTTCCAACTACTGTTGAAGAACTTAGAATGTATCCAGCAAAGGAACAAGAAAATTGGCATAGAGCGATGGAGAAGGAACTAAATTCATTGAAACAAATGGAAGTTTATGAAAATGTTAAATTACCTCCAGGTGAAAAGTCCATTGGCTGTAAATGGATATTTAAATTAAAAACAGGTAAAAATGGGACTGTTACCCATAAGGCTAGGTTGGTAGCTCAAGGATTTAATCAAACTGCATGTGATTATGATGAAGTATTTGCACCGAGTCTAAAAGCAACAACCTTGAGAGCAGCTTTAGTGTGGGCAGCTAAGAAGAATTATATTATAAATCACTTAGATGTAGAAACTGCCTATCTGCATTCACCATTGCAGCACACTATATACTTAAAGAAACCTGTAGGAATCAAGGAAGATAAAACAAATAATGACTGTTGGAAGCTTAAAAAGAGTCTCTATGGATTAAAACAATCTGGTTACAAATGGAACAAATATATTGTTAAAGAGTTAAACAATATAGGATTTAAAGCAGGTTTAGCTGATCCATGTGTATTTAAAAGAGGGAAAAATGGAATAGTGTCATTATTATTGTTGTTTACAGATGATATTGCCTTAATTACAAAAACTAATAATGAAGCTGCTGAAATAATATCATTATTAGGTAAGAGGATAAAATTAAAGCAATTAGGAGAGATAAAACTGTATCTAGGATTGACAATAAATAAAACCAAAGATGGCTATAAGATATCTCAAGAGGATAAGATTTATCAATTACTAAAAACATACAAGATGGAACTTTGTAAGCCGGCAAAAACTCCAATGAGTAAGGAATTTGGCCACACTGATGCTCAAAGTCCAAAATTCAATAAGACTATTTATCAATCATTAATTGGTAGTTTATCGTATATTAGTAATTGGTCAAGGCCAGATATTGCCTATAGTATTAATCAATTGGCAAGATTCAATGCTGAACCCACTGAACAACACTGGCAAGCGACAAAGCGTATATTAAGATATCTTAAAAGGACAATGCACTTTGCATTGTATTTGGAGCCAAAAGATGATCTGATTTTAAGTGCATGTGCTGATGCAAGTTTTGCAACAGACATAAACACTAGGAAATCAACTTCAGGTATGGCTATAATATTAGGAAAAGCACTGATTGGTTGGAGGTCAATTAGACAGCAACACATAAGTATGTCCACAATGGAAGCAGAATTTTCATGTCTATCTTTATTATGTACTGATTTAATTCTGTATAAACAGTTGTTATTGGATATGGGAATAAGTGTTAATGATTCCATTGTTGTATATGAGGACAATCAAGCAGCCATATGGTTGGCTACAAATAATGCTGTAAAAACGAGATCTAAGCATACAGATCTTAGATATCTGAATGTAAGGCAATCTGTAAAAAATGGTTTGATAAGATTGGAATATTGTATGACTGAAGAAAATATTGCTGATCAGTTTACAAAAGCCCAAGGTTCAGTCAAACACAAAGAAGGTTGTGATGACTATGGTTTAAGGTTTTATATATATATATATATATATATATAATTATATTACCTAAAAGGGGAGTGTGTTAGGAATAACAAGGTTACCTAACTTAGTTTGGGTAAAATAATATATATAAACTATGATTGTAAGTAAGTGTGTGTCACTTTAACTGCAAAGCATGTAATTTGGGTGCGGTTGTAAAACCACCATAAGAGGGAGCAAGAGAGCTTACTGTATTGCTGGCTTACTGAATTGCTTGTGACAATGATGGATTGATGGTTCCCTGCTGCTGCTGCTGTTGCTGAAGGAAGAAAAGAGGTTTGAATTTCTTCATATCTCTACTGCAAGAAGGGATTTATTATTGGACTGATATTTGTAAGTTTACTGACCTCTTTTTCGACACTAGACTTTGCAACTAAATAATCCCCGGATGGACTGAACTAGTGAATGATATATGGACTGTTTGACTATGCTAAAACTCTTACTGGAATAAACTATTTAACTAGCACAGTGTATCTGTTTTACTGAGTGTAAGCTACAAAAACATTTATCTCAAATATTTTGCCTGCCTGCCTGCCGTGCAGATTCTGCTAGGGTGTATCCCAGCAGACATCATAATCTACAGTATATGCACAAAGCAGAAAATAATCTAAAATTCAAAATAAAAATTACAGTACAAATTCTATTAGGCTGAAATTTGTTACTTTGATCACCATCTGATTTACAAGAACAAATTATTAAATGCTGGTATTATTGCTAGGCAGCTGCTCTGACTTTGTATTCTACAGGTGAATTTATTTGCAAGATTCCATAAATCACAACACTATTGGCCATTCTGATGTATGTTGATACAAGATTTTTTTTTGGTGGGGGGGGCGCTAATCGTCTTTCAAGAATACACAATTCTCTTCACATAACTGTCCAGCTGCAACTTTGTTGCCATTATTTTTAATGCTCCCCAACCTACAGCCACTGATCCCAATATTTACATATTTGAAAATGAATTGCCATGAATAACCTTCCCAAACTTCTGTAGCAATTTGACATTCTTGATTTTTGTGTAGAAAAAGGAGGCTTTACCTGTCTGCATCCACTGTCACATCATGAATTCCTCTTTGAATGACATCTCGAGAGGCAGCTATGTCAGGAATTCGATTCAAACTTCTTGTGTATAGATTGAGCCCTCCATCAGTCATGTAACTAAAAATAATACATATAAAAATGAATTAGTAGGAAAGGCTACCACTTATAGACATGTTTGTTATGCTATACAGCACAATTATTATTGATATGTATTACAGGTAATATTTTTGTTGCTTGCAGTTTATACTCTAAGGCAGGGGTCTCCAAACTTAGCAACTTTAAGACTTGTGGACTTCAACTCCCAGAATTCTACAGCCAGCTATGCTATGCTGGCTGGAGAATTCTGGGAGTTGAAGTCCACAAGTCTTAAAGTTGCCAAGTTTGGAGACCTCTGCTGTAAGGATATGTTATCTTGATCAGAGTGAACCTTGTTAAATCAAATGATAAAATAATATTTGTATAATTAATATATCTTATTGATTTAAATATGCTAATCACAGTTACTTTCCCTGTATCATATCTTAACAGCAATATGCATGTTATTTCAGTTTGTCTGTCTGTCTGTCTGAATCAGAATAAAGCTGGGAGTGACCTTGGAGATCTTCTAGCCAAACCTCCTGCTCAAACAGGAGGCCCGAATACCACTTTAGATAGTTGATTGTCCAGTCTTTTCTTAAAACCCTCCAGTGATGAAACACCTACAATTTCTGATGGCAAGCTGTTCTACTGATTAATTGTCCTCATGGTTAGAAAGTTTCTCCTCAATTCCAAGTTGTTTCTCTTCTTGAGTAGTTTCCATTCATTGTTTTTTGTTTTGCCTTCTAGTACTTTGGAAAATCAGTTGACCCACTCTTCCTTGTGGCAGCTTCTCATACTGGAATACTGTTATCATTTCCTCCTAGTCCTTCTTTTCTCTAGACTAGCCATATTCAACTCCTGCAACCATTCTTCATATTTTTTTATCTCCAGTACCTTAATCATCTTAGTTGCTCTGCTTGAATTGTGGTGACCAAAATTGGATGCCACATTCCAGGTGTGGTCTTACTAAGGATTTATAAAGCGGTACAAATAATTCACATAATTTTGATTCTACGCCTTTATTTATACAGCCAAGGATTTTATTAGCTTTTATGGCTGCCATCACATACTGCTGGGTCGTGTTTAAGGGATCGTCCACTAGGACTTCAGGGTCTCTCTTATAGTCCACTGTTTTTGAGCCAGGTTTCACCTAATCTATACTTGTACATTTGGATTTTCCTACTTAGGTGTAAAACCTTGCTTTTCTTCACATTAAATTTCATGTTGTGGGATAAGGCCCATTGTTGAAGTCTGTCAAGATCTTTTTGAATCCTAAGCTTGTTTTTTGGGGTGTTGACCATTCCTTCCAGTTTAGTGTCATCTGCAAATTTGATGAGTTCCCCTTCTATTCATTCCCCCCCCCCATGTGTGCTTTTGTGTGTGTATGTGGGTGTGTGTTATTTTATCATGTGTATGCATGCAGAAATTCCCATGTTTGGCATCTTGGATTGCCAATAGTATCTCTGCCAAATACCTGGGAAAGCTGCTTCTGACAAAGTTAAAAATTATCAGCTAAAAGAATAAATATTTTTTACTATAAGCTACATTACTTCCCTCTTCTTTATTTCCCAGCGACACCACAAAAGGAAAAATATTTATGATTTTATACTGCATTGTCTTCCTGAATAAAATGGCCTTATTCACAAAACTGATATGTGTTTCAGAGGATCCATGGCAGGGATTCTACCGGTTCGTACCTATTTGCTAGAACTAGTTGTTAACTTTCTAAGCAGTTTGGACAACTGGTTGTTAAAAGAAATCTTCTTTTGTTTTTTCCTACTTTACAGGCCTAACCCTGTAAGGAAAGCATTCTTTACATTCTGGTGTTGTTGCTTACAGAAACTGCCTCTCCAATAACCCTTATTACATTCTTGGCAGGACTCCTTTCTCCAGAGCTTCTCTGGAGGTTTTTTTTCCCCTCGTTTGCTGGTACTTTGCTTATGTCCAGCCCGAAATTGACATATGTGTTGTGTATGCAATATGATTAATAAAGTGTGAACTTGGAGTAAGTGCAGGGTTCTGGCCCTGCACTTCTGATTGGCTGTTAAGCGGCCGGACCGGATTGGCCCGTTCCGGGGAATCCGATTGGCCCTTAACAGAGAGTTCTTATTGGTTATAAAAGCTAGCATTCCTAGCTTGTTATTGGTCACACGTTACAAGGTTTGCCTATATAAGGCGGGTTTTACTGCTGTTAAATTAAGCAAGTCACAATGTAAATAAAGAGCTGAAGTTCACCGTTCAGAAACTTGTCTCCATTCTTTCTTGCCCATGCTCAAACTTAACACTGGTGACGAGGATGGGATGTGGAGACATCTGAACCAACGAAACTTCGAAGAACACTGAGCATGTGACAGACGACGCCAACAACGAAACCATGTCCGGCGGCATTGTACCACCCGCTCCATTCGATCCAACACAAGAGGACTGGGAGTCCTACATAGATCGCTTCCAAATGTTCCTAGAGACGAACAACTTAAAGGACACCACAGCTGGGAAGAAACAGGCGGTGTTCCTAATGCATTGAGGTCCAACTGTATTTAAGGTGGCTAAAGCACTAGCCAAACCCCGAGAAGTGAAGGCCATGGATTGGGATGACCTCGAACCTATCCTGCAAGACCACTACGCCCCGACCGTGCCTACGCTCGTGAGACACCATGAGTTTTATCAAAGAAGCCAGCGAAAGGGAGAAAGTGTGGCCTACTTCATAGCAGACCTCTGAAATTTGGGAGGCCTCTGCGGATTCACCGATCTAGAAGAAGCACTAAGAGATCACATAGTTCTGGGATTAGATGCACCAGGCGTCCAAAGCAAGCTGATGGCAAAAGGCGACATCAGCCTTGCCTATGCCATTGCCAATGCTACTGTAGCAGAAGCAACCAGGAAGTTGGCTGCACAACTACGCCGAAACCGCACTCCGGTACCACCACCGGCCAGCGAAATCTCACCTAGTTCAGAAAGGCAGCTCGCGACAATGCACCACGAGGACCTCTCTTCATCGTCAGACAACGACGAAGAAGGGGTCCATCGACTGCGGTCCAACCGAGACCCTCGCCCGAAGCCCTTACGCCCTTGCACTGGCTATGGAGCCAACCATGCCAGATCCGAATGCAGATTCCGCGATGCACTCTGCCATGAGTGTGGGAAACGAGGCCACATCGGACGGGTCTGCCGCAGCTTGCCAGGACCCAGCCAGGCCTCAAAAGGGGCTAACTATCGCCAATTGACAGGAAACCGTCCTGTAAGGTGAGAGCCAGTAAACCACTCCTACAGAAATTGAGCTTTGCAGAGAGAAGAGGCTCACCATACTATCACTATCGGTCACGCCTCAGCCTTGGACACTAAGAAAATCCGAGTCACGGTAACCATCGAGAAACAGCCTTGCCACATGGAGGTCGACTCGGGATTGTCCCTCTCGATGGTGTCTTGGAAGACACTCAAGCAACTCATCCCCACAATTCAACGCCAAGATCTCCGTTTCCAATGCCTCATCCTCAAGGACTACCAGGGGAATCGAATTCCCGTCATCGGGTCCTGTGGAGTCCGAGTCTCCTTCAAGAAGCACACAGTGTACTTACCTTTAACTGTCATCGATAGAGATAGGCCTAGCCTACTGGATCTCCAATGGTTCGCGCCACTCGGCATTGAAGTGGCTGGCGTAAACCAAGTCGGTGGCTGTGACTGGGAGGAAGACCTTATCTATGAGTTCAGGGACGTTTTCGCGGACAGCTTAGGCGAGTATAAGGGGACCCCGATCTCATTCAGCTGAGATCCAAAAATAGCTCCCATTCGCCTAAAGCCCCGTCAAGTTCCGTTTGCCTTAAAATCGAAAATCGACGAACAACTTGACAAACTGATAGCTCAAGGGGTGTTGGAGCCCATTGATCACTTCCCGTGGGAAACCCTATTGTAACACCCATTAAGCCAGACGGGTCAATCCGAATTTGTGGGGACTACCGGGCCACTTTGAACCACGCCCTGCAGCAGAACGTGTATCCAGTTCCGGTGGTGCAGCACCTCCTCCATTCCCTGGGGGGGGGGCGGGAAAGTTTTCACTAAATTGGATTTAGCTCAGGCATATCAGCAATTACCAGTAGATGAAAAAACGGCACAGGCCCAAACTATTGTGACGCACTGAGGTGCCTTTAAATGTACCCGGCTGCAATTCGGAGTAAGTGTAGCCCCAGGGATTTTTCAGAGCCTTATGGAAAGGTTATTGCAAGGGATTAAGGGTGTGGTCCCCTATTTTGATGATGTATTAATTGCAGCCCCTACAAAAAAAATCTTACAGGACCGGTTAAAATTAGTCCTAAAAAAATTCCAAGAGGCCGGTCTTAAGGTTAAAAAAAACAAATGTAAATTGTGTACTGACAGTGTTGAGTTTTTAGGGTACCTGATTGATAGCCAGGACATTCACCCTACCGAAAGTAAATTAAAAGCGATCAAAAATGCTCCCAGGCCACGAAACAAGGCCAATCTCCAGGCGTTCCTAGGCCTCATCAATTTTTATAATGTATTTTTACCGCACAAAGCAACTGTCGCTGAACCGTTACACTGATTGTTAGATAAAAGAGCAAATTGGTTATGGGGTTACCGTGAAGAACAGGCGTTCCAAAATGTAAAAAAATTGCTCACTTCTGACTCTGTACACATGCAGTATAACGAGACTTTGCTGTTAGTTATAACCTGTGATGCATCGCCTTTCGGGGTGGGTGCCATTTTGAGCCACATACTGCCTAATGGGAACGAAGCCCCTGTTGCATATTTTCAAAGACTCTTTCAAAAATGGAGCAGAACTATGGACAAATTGATAAAGAAGCCCTCGCAATTGTCTCAGCTGTGAAAAGATTTCATGAATACGTGTATGGTAGGGTTTTTACTATTGTAACTGACCACAAGCCTTTGTTGGGGATAATAGCCGGAGATAAGCCGACTCCCTACATATTATCCCCTAGGATGACCCAATGGTCAGAATTCTTAGCTGCTTATAACTATCGGCTGCAATACCGCCCGGGGAAAGCCATTCCCCACGCCGACACATTGAGCCGAGTACCGCTTCCAGAGACTCTCGATGATCCAGCACCAACGGTAACCACGTTGCAAATCGAGGCACTCAACTCGCCACCACTGACCGCCCGAGATATCGCGAGAGAAACCAAACGCGACCACACCCTAGCACGAGTCCTAGGCTGGGTAGCACGCGGATGGCCATTGGACCAGTTATCAGATGACTTCACACCATTCAAGTCTTGACAGACCGAACTCTTCTCCCAAAAAGGCTGTGTCATCTGGGGCGATAGAGTCGTTGTTCCAGAACAGCTCCGAAAAGCGCTGCTGAGAACTTTGCACGATGGCCACCCTGGCATCGTGCAAATGAAAGCCTTTGCACGAAGCTACGCATGGTGGCCGGGCATTGACAAGCAAATCGAACAGTGGGTTAAAGCTTGTCCCAAATGCCAAGAAGTCAGCAACGCCCCTCCAAAAGCCATGCCTACTGAATGGGAGACACCACGTGGACCCTGGTCCCGAATTCACCTGGACTTCGCGGGGCCTACCAAGGGCCACACCTTCCTGCTTACTGTCGATGCCTACTCCAATTGGCTCGAAATTCATCGCATGACGACTACGACCTCCGAGGCGGTCATCAAGATTTTAAACAGACTCTTTGCAACCCACGGATTACCAGACGTCCTGGCATCCGATAACGGCCCACAATTTACTGCACTAGCGTTCGAGCAGTACCTCGCTGACCGCGGCATCTGCCATGCGCTCACCTCGCCTGTGCACCCTGCGACCAATGGCCAAGCAGAACACATGGTCCAATTTGTGAAGAAAACCTTGCAAAAGGTAGACTACGACAACATTGATGACAAGGTCAACCAAATCCTCTTCTTGCAACACATCACCCCACATAGCATCACCAACAAAACTCCCACTGAACTGCTAACGGGACGAAAGCTCCGCTCCCACCTTGACTGGTTACACCCTGCTTATGAACCGGAGAAACCACTAGGATCCAGTGGCCGCTGTCACACCTTCCAGGTAAGAGACCTGGTTTATGCAAAAAACCTATCAGGCGACCCGTTGTGGGTGGAAGCGACAGTTGTACGTGTAACCGGCCCCAGATCCAACCTTGCACAATGCCTTGATGATAAACTTTGGAAACGGCATATCGACCAATTACGGTCGTGGCTTGCAGCGGCCAGTCCGCAACTCCCCTATGACCAAACTGAGGGGGGGGAGGTACGGAAGAAGATGAAGCTCTAGGAAACCCGTTCGAGGGAAACGACGATTTAATAGAAACTCAGGAAGCGGAGCCGGAGGGAGAAACGTTTGCACCTCAGGGAATTGCAGAAAATGTGGGCAACGACGTAGAAGTGAACTCTGAACCAGAGGCAGCCCCACTGCCAGACAACGATCTACCTCAGCAGGATTGCAACCTGCCGATACAACGAAAATCAAAGAGACTAAAAAGACAACCATCCTATTTAAGGGATTATGTAACTGCGCCCTGAACTAAGAAGCCAGGGGAAAGGGGTGTTGTGTATGCAATATGATTAATAAAGTGTGAGCTTGGAGTAAGTGCAGGGTTCTGGCCCTGCACTTCTGATTGGCTGTTAAGTGGCCGGACCGGATTGGCCCGTTCCAGGGAATCCGATTGGCCCTTAACAGAGAGTTCTTATTGGTTATAAAAGCTAGCGTTCCTAGCTTGTTATTAGTTAAACATTATAAGGTTTGCCTATATAAGGCGGGTTTTACTGCTGTTAAATTAAGCAAGCCACAATGTAAATAAAGAGCTGAAGTTCACCGTTCAGAAACTTGTCTCCATTCTTTCTCGCCCATGCTCAAACTTAACAATATGTGTAGCCATTTCACTTGGAAACCTGACATCTTGACTTTCTTAAAGAGAAAGGGCTCTTTTAACCTTTTAACACTGCTGTTGGAAGGAAATATTCTTCTGTTGAAGTTAGCACTTTGAAGAAATAATTGAAAAACAAAGCAGAGCTGCCGGAAAGAAGCTTTTAATGACAAGGAACCAAGATGAGTGACATTCAGCAAGGCTTCTTGGCTAGTTAGAAAGACTGACATTCAAACATGAGTTTACATACCCTTTCTGAGTTTTGGTCTAAAACTGGTTTTTGGTGAAGTTTAATTCTGTGCTTGGTGATGTTTAATCCTTTATTGATGGGATAATTTTCCCTATTTCCTGGTTCAGAGTTCACTTCTACGTCGTTGCCCACATTTTCTGCAATTCCCTGAGGTGCAAACGTTTCTCCCTCTGGCTCCGCTTCCTGAGTTTCTTTGTTTGGAAGGAAAGGGGTTAATCTCTGTTCCTGAAAAGAAACTGGCTTGAGAAATCTGGCTAGTTCTTCTTTCTATTTGTTCTGATAATTGGTTTAACAAGCAACAGCTACTGTTGTGATTTAATTATTTCTATTGTGTTTGAATTTTTTTCTACCTCATGGTTTCTTTTTCTATCTGGGAGCAGGTCTTCCTTCACTGCTTTAGTGGTATCTGGCACTGTCCTTTTGGGGTGTACTTCCAAGAGGCAGGATGCAAGTTTGGCACTAATTTTTTTACTGCCTTTCTGGGGGGCATGTGACCTTTCCTTAAATCTGGATGATTTCCTTAGGATATCTTGTGAGGTGAGTGAGACCAGCTGGTAACTTTAAGTGGTGCAAATGGATCTAAGGATTGCTTTTCCTGGGCGTGCTCTTTCTGGAGAGCTTAAATGACCTCTCTGCTAAAGGGTTTCTTTCAAGGGCTGCTGATAGTTATCATTGCATTTTAGCTATTTTAATTCCTCAAGGTGCTCTGGCACCCTGCCTGATTTGTAACTCTGTCTTGCAGGTATTTTTAATCTAATGATTGGTATTTAGGTCAGCTTTTTGCAAGCAAAGAAGCTTTTTGTATTTTTGTACAGGTAATCCTTGACTTACAACAGTTCATTTAGTCACCATTCAAAATTACAATGGCACTGAAAAAAAATGACTTATGACTGTTTTCCACACTTATGACTGTTGCAATATCCCCACAGTCACAAGAGTCCAGATGAGGAGAAGCACCTCTCAATGTGAGTGAGCCACATCTACCCAATCACATGACCACCAAGCCATGCCCACTAACTAAGTCATGTCCACAGAACTGGTTGTTAAAAAAACTGAATCCCACCCTTGATCCATGGACATATTATCATATCCTGCAAGGGTAGGAGAGGGTAGAATTATGGCTCCAGTATGCATCTCTTTCTACCTACTCTGGTCAGGACATATAATACAGTATATTCCTAGTGAATTCCCCATAGCTTGATATTATCTGTATGGTCACAATGGTACAAAGTGTAGGATTAGCTAAGATTCTAATCGGATGCCAATATAACCTTCTTACATTGTAACCACAGGGAAAATAGTCATGGTTTTTTTAGCCCATGTCTTATTTACTTTTCAATCTTTTTAGCTTCTGTTTCATCTGTGATCAGTTCAAAACCTAGACATTACTGAAAAGCAAACTGGAAATAAACCAGGACATTAGATATAAACCATGTGTATTTCACATACCATCCATTTGCAATCAGTAAACAAAGAATAAATGGCAGTTTCAAACATTGGTTTACCAGCCTAAAGTAAGCTACTGTTCATTCACTTTGTTACACTAGATCAATAAAAAGCTCAATTTTGCTTAGTGCATTTCTTAGACATTTCAGAGAAACTCCTATGTGCTAGGAACATATTTTGAAGCAACTGTATGCCTAGTACAAATTCTAGCAAGAATCTGCAGTTTCTGAGATACCAGACTGTTTTGTAAGATGCAATATATTTGGCATTTGGTGAGGGTGGGTAAAACTATTGAAGCTTACATTTTAACAGAATTAAAAATTAGAAAAAGAAGGTGAAAATTATATTTAAGAGTTCAGGGTACTTTAGTCTTAGGTGGGTAAAAATTTTAGTTGAGAGGCTGCATATAGGAAACAGAGTACTCTCTCATATTCATTCTTAATTATTCCTGGATGATTGTCCTCACGGTTTAAAGTAATTAAAGTGGGAATGAAAGAGATAAGGTTTGGCATGCTTGGGTGAAACATGTATTTTAGTGCTTATTAGCTTTTTTTCTTATTTAATATAAAATGGAAACAGTACTTTAAAAATATTCTAACTAAGAACACTACCATTTCAATCATTTTCATTCAAGAAAGGCAACCTAATTTATTTTCTTTTTTGATAAACCAGTTAATACTTTTTTACATTTTTAGTCAAGAATTACTAGCAGTAAAATATTCAACAAAAATCAGCAATCAACCTTCTTATTCAAGCTGTCACTTTTTTTTAACATTTTCAATATATTTTTGCTTTTAATGCCAAAAAATATACTGACTTCAGGCTAGTGAGATCAGTGATTTTTCTCCCTTTTTAGCCTGAACCTTAGGAATACAGGGATAATACCAGACAGTATCTACTACTCCACTTTATGATACATGTCCTGATAAATGGTGGAATATAAATCTAAAATTAAATACTTGTCTAGATTTCAACAAACCAATAAACTTAATAAACTGCTTCTTTTCTCAAACTTCTACAGTATTCTTAAAATAAGGTATGGCTTACCTTTAACAACAAGGTTTACTTCAATAAATTACTAGAGGCTGTGATTGTACAAGGGCTGAACATTTGGGGGAACATTAGCCTTAATAGTGCAATGAAGGTATCCACATACATAAGCCACACTTTGCAAACAGTCAAATTGTTGCATTTGTCTACAACAAAGTCCTTTCAGCAGTACCAGGAAAATTCTACTGCCATTTGCACTTTGATATAGATGACCCTCAGGACACAGATAAACACCCATGTGGCATCAAGAGATCTCAAGGAGAATACTAATGACCAGAGAAATATGATCTTTCAAAATCATCCCCTGCCATTCTATCAGAACCAATCCTTCGATCCCTCCCATCATTCTGCATGAATAGATGAAGCTTCTTTACTTTCCTCAAGGAAAATAAAACAGTCCAGTTGGCTTTTGAAAAAGCACCTTTGATTCAACTATGACCTGGATGACTGATAATCTCCATAGAAACTTACTTTCATGTTTCTCCTATCACACCCAACTCTCACTCTCATATAAAAAATAAGTAGAAGCATGCTCTTATAGTAAGAGCAATATTTATCCCTCTTAATGAAACATATATTACCAATTTGCTATAGATATTCACACCTCTTAGAATCTTTTTCCCATATTTGGTAAACAGTTTATCAAATATCACAAATTTACCTCCTTGCTCTAATTTTAGTTTGCAGTGAGTCACTCCAATTTCTCAGTCAAAACAACTGTCCTGATTTTGGATATCTTAATTTTTAAAATAATATTCTTCATATATAAAATTAACATTCAGCACAAATCATTTGTGTTTTGCAGGTCTTTATAAAAAGTACCTGTACATATATTTTATCCAAACTACACATCTCTAATATTATCATATAATGTGTATGTAATGCTTAATAATATATTAAGAAAATAAGAAGACATCTCACTGATGCTGCATATTATGTCCAGTTGAATTAGACAAATCAAAATAGGTTCAGAAAAAGCAATCATAAAAGTATTGGAAATTGGTATCTAAATTATATAAAGATAGATTGAGGGTAGTATACAAGTTTAGCTTTGATAATAACAAGTCATAGGACGGAATATGACAGAATCTTCAAATCTCTGAAAAACACTGTGGAGAAAGTGAACAAAAACAGACATGGAATCATGGATTTCATAACCAGAAAGGCAGATTATGGATGAATATTAGGAAACATTTTCTAAGAGTAAACAATTTAACAAGGAGGCTCATTTCCTTTCTGTTAGGTGTATTTCATATTCTTTATTAGACAAGTTTCTTGTGTTCTCTTCAGAATATTTATCATTCCAATTTTATGTATAATCTAAGTGATAAGCAATGTTAGAAAATATAAGCTATAAAACTTCAAGCCATTATCATTTAAGATTATAAATTCATTATAATATAAGTCCTCAAAAAGACAAGGCGTTTCTAAGAACTAACGAAGAATGAGCCATGCATATTCATCTGCATCAGAAAAATTAATCATGAAAATCAGGTTGTATATTTGTCTCCATAAAAGAGTCTAACAAGAAAAAAAGAGACTAGAGATAGCTATAATTTAATTAATTAATTTAATTTAGTTCGGAATTCAAATGAGACTTTAAACAGTAATATGTGATTAATTAATTTATTTTCACTAATAACTTTCATTGTAAATTATTATAGTTCTAATTCAGTCAGGAACAAATCAATATATTTTTCAGATGCTTGCCTTATTCCTTTCTGTTTATGAACAGATTTGTGAATTATTTTTTTAAAAAAAATCACAATTCTTTCTAATCCCATTTTTACAAAAAGAAAAAAGAAAAGAAAAACTTACCCACTGTTGATGTCATCAGCTCGAAGGCTCTTCCCAAGAATGTCCCCATCACTCATGTACCCTCCAACATCAACATCAGAGGAAATGTCCAGGTCACTATTTCCTTTTTCACCCATGTCAATTTGGGGGATGTTGCCAAGACGAGAGATGGCTGCACGACGAAGAGGTGTGGTGTACATGAATCGAGAAGGGTCAGTATGGATGAAGCGACTAGCACCACTGCGAGGGTACCCTCCACCCAGGGAAGGAGCATCACCTGCCTGGAGTCGAGGACTAGCTTGTCCAAGCCTCCAGGTCACTGGAGAAGATCGGCTTGGTAAAGCAGGAATGCTTCGTCCATTTACTTCAGTTGTCACAGTACTGTCAAATGTTGTTTCCAGTGTGCTGTCAAGCAAAACAAAAACTGTTGAACCATGGTTTCCATATTTCTTTGCATATAGGATGAAAGGTAGACAAAGGAAAGTTTTACTTTTAAATAAACATGACTTAGGAAAAAATAGCACTTGTTTTTAAAGATGTCACTCTAAGGCTGACATTTTTCTGCAACAAGCCAATTTCCATTCTCAGATTTTCCATATTTTTGGCGATGGTGGGCTTTGAGATAAAACCACGTTAATATATAAGATTTAAATAAAATAAAATGAACCTTGTAATGGAAAAAAAACCCTGTTAAATGTTCACCAAATGACATGCAGTGACACGATGCTGGTAGAAAAGATAAAGTACTGTAAAATAAAATGAAGTTTTTCAAAATCAGGATCTTCCTTATAATATGTAATGAATCACTCATACATAGCTAAAATTAATATGTTATGTTTTCATTTCAATATGACAATGAGATTAAGTTAGAAATGTTTCCCATTCATTTTAGAAAACACATTCTAAATAAAGATAAGTTCAAGATTCTTAAAAGAATTTGGCAACTACAGTGTCACTCAGCTGTATCATTATCATTAAGAAATACTATTCCTTTGACTGACCTGCTTTCTCCATCCTTAAACAGTCTCAAGACTAAATTCAATTAAAACTGTTTACTTTAACCCAAGTGGCAAGATTCAAATTACAAAGTAACACAAATTGTTTTATCATTCAGAATAGCTTCATCCATGCAGCACAATTATTATAGATTGGCATTGTTTAAATATGAGCCATACAAGTTTTTATTCAGATTTTAAAGACAATTTATATTTTGTTTTCTGCAATACTGTAATTTTCACTTTTTGATAGATATTTATTTCTTTAGCCATATGATATATTTTAAATTGCTTAGAGATCAATTTACTTCTTGAGGCTTGATGTACTACTATCTTTTGTTTTCTGAAAATTTTGTGGCCAGAGCCTCAAAATGAAGAGGACAAAAAGAAGACACAAAATATTTACCGAAAGGTTAAGAACATTAACTGATCAGACTTAGAAACTTTGAAGATTCTGATTAGACAATACACAATACACTGTTTTTGCTTTATTGTTCCATGTATCCAACTGCACTAATAAACAGTACCTGTGGCTTATTTGAGTTCCTCTAAGACTGGACATAGTTTCTTCCAAGTTCTGTCTCAGATCAGCTATATTCTTTACAGTTCTCATTCTTCTTGTTTCAGGATCTTCCCCTGCAACCAACCAACCAATCAATGAATATGAAATTACATAAAGCAAACCATACACAGTGTGTGTAAGACAATATGAACTAGAACATTTCAATGTTACAATCAAAACCATGATGAAAATGAGTAAAAATGAGAGTAATCTTGAGTCTGAATGACCACATAATACAAATTAAAAGCCCATCTATAAACAAATTGTATATAGTGTTGAAACTAATGGCATTTGAGGACAAGGAAGGAATAAAGTAGATTTTCCTTCTTGAGTACTATTGTTCCTATTTTTTTCTTGTTTCCTTTCTATTTGAAAATCAGAATAAACTGTTACTGTGTTCAAAGTAGCTAGCAATCTAATCACAGTATAAACAAAGTTATGCCTATGCTTTATGGTTTCATTCTGTTTTTGTTTTCATTTAGCCTTCCAGAATGATTATGATTTTACAGTGAATGCATAAAAGCAGTGAATGATTTTACAGTGAATCATCATCAATAGCATAAGTTATTTCTAAATTACAACAACATATTTCTTTATTATATGTTTTATATATCCTGCTCTAATCTACTCATCATTTCAAATAGAAGCAAGTCTTATTTCATGAATCTCTGTTGCTTCCTGAGTAAAAAGTAGAACTTCACTAAAACTCTAAGTTTGCAATATATTGATGAAATAGTGCATACGGTGACCTCAGTGTTTTGTAGGTAGAGCCATAACCTTGAATACACCCTCACTTACTTATTCTGCTTCTCATACTTTTCTGCTCTTTTGCTCTGTTGCTGGAGAAATGAAGTATTTCTAAGTACTATTAACCTATTTAAAAGTCAAGCTTTCTGTATGAAAATTATGTTGCATTTTTAAGTAAGTAAATTTAGTTCAATAAAAAAAAGCTGGGGGAAGAAAGTCAGTTGACTTTCAGTATATTGTTTAAGAACATATAGAAATGTAGCAAAGAAAAGTTTACATATTATGAAATGTTATTCCATAACATTTCTCAATATAATGCAATTTGTCCAAAATGTCCAATTTATTTCTAATTATGTAATAGAGAATCAACTGTAATTTTATAGTAGTGAAATTGGCATAAAATGTCTATAAAAATTGAAGATTTTCCTGCAATTAACACATAGATTAATAAAGTAGTAGATTGCAATAAACAGTTATATACAACAATAAGAATTGTTTTGGTCTTTAGATCAAGGGAAAAACATTTTACTAGAAATAGTATGAGTATATATGCTATTTGAGCAGTTTAAGGGTGGGTTAATGTGTTTTATTAGAAGGCAGAAAATGTGATTTCTTGTCTTGCCTTAGATATGGAATGCCCCTGACTTACTTTGAACACTTCCTTTCTTTCAGTCTCAGAAAAAGAAAAGAGAAAATCCCTTCCAAAAATGTTGGCAAAGAATACTACATGGATATGTCTATGTGATAAGTCAGGGTCATAGAACACTTTATGCATATTGAGATTTGGTATATTTCAGTGTGCTAGATAGGGTCTAGGACAACTTGTCGCAGCTAACGCACTGTGGCCAATTTGCCATGGCCAACTTGCTGCAGCCAGCTCACGACAGTCACTATGGGACAATTCATGGTGGGACAAGAATATCAAAGAAATTATGGAATAGACTCATTGAAAGGATGCCAAAGAAGAGACAAAATGAAATGTGAATAACAAAAATTTAAATAATTTTTTTAACTATTTCAAATAATTAAATAAAATTGAATTGCTCAGCAGTGAGTTGTCTCATGGCAAGTTGACCATAGCAAGTTAGCCTCTAGCAAATTGGCCATGGCGAGTTGTCCCATTCTGCTCTGGATATATGCAAAAAAAAAAAAAAAAGTCCTGAAGCATTTATGTACTATATATATGAATCCTGTAATAAATAAATCCTGTAGGTTAAATAACCTATACATTAGTGCTTTGGGTACAAAACATTTCACTTAATTGCTGTATTTTGGGTGCTGCATCACAACCACACAAAATTCCACAAGAGATAGTTTTATAATCATTTGAACACAGACAAAAGTTATTTGCAAAAGGTAACTGAATCAGAAGTAGTAACAGTAGGTACAGTCATGTCTGGATAATCACATAACCTGAAATTTGAGGCCATGAAATCAGAACTTGAACAGTTCACACAAAGTCTGACTAGTTTGGTTTCTTCTATTTTAGGTTCCCAGATTTGGAAAGGAATATTTGAGTATATGCCTCTACTTATATGAAAGAATCCAGATTAAAACATCCCACACATATGATTGTCTAGCATCCACCTGAATACTTCCAATGAAAGAAAGTTCCACCATCAAACTGCTCTTAATATTAGGAATATTTCCCCTAATATTTTTATTGGAATCTATCTTTCAGTAATTTAAAATCTATTATTCCATGTCCTTTGCTTTGGGGTAAGAATGAAGCTTTGATAGTTTTCTATGTGACCCTTTTGCAGTTATCTGAAGATGGCTATCCTATCCACCTTGAATAGTCTTTGCTCAGGGCTAACCATATCTAGCTGGGTCAATCACCTTTAGGCCATAATTTTTAAAGTCCTAATCATTTCATTGTCCTTTTCCAAATCGTCTTAGATTGTAATATCCAGAATGGATGCAATACTCAAGGTAAATGTGGCCAAATCAGAATAGAATTGAGAAAATATTTCTTATATTTGGAAATTCATTCTTTATAATGCTGACTCAGTTTGCAATCAACTTCTATGACAATATCTTCATTGCAAGTACTATTGTCAAGACAGATAACATAAAACTTACAATCCATGCACTTGACTATGTCCCAAGTGAAAATCTTTCCTTTGCTTCTATTAAAATTTCATTCTATTACTTTTAATCCATTTCTCCAACCAATCAAGATTGCTTTGAATTTTATTTTTTTATTCCACAGTATGAGCTAACTCTATTCAATTTTGTAACTTTTGAAAACTGAGAAGCATTTCCTCTACTTTTTTATCTGATCATTAATAAAAAATATTGAAATATTGGAAATCTATCTTGGGAATTGATAATTGTGGACTTGAATAATAATTTGGTCCTTTTCCAGGTTGATGAAATATAATTGATGGGCTCTCTTTGACAATAAATTGTGAGCCAATTATATATTCACATAATTATTACTATCTTCAGCCCACATTTAACTAATTTGCTTATCAGAATGTCATTGGGTGCCCTCATCTGCTAACACATAAAATACTTTTAATTAATTGAATTGAAACAGTAATGTGGTATATATTTATTAAAGATAGTTTGTTCAAGTTTTAATAACATGAAAAATTGTATTTATTAGTGAGGATTCACTATGTCTTCAAACTAAAAGGATATAAAGTGAAATTCTTGATGTGTAATTGGAGTTTCTGATTTCTACGAATTCTCTCTGTGAGTGATTAAGTAGCTTTTTTTTTTAATTTTATTGGTTTTTAAAATCAAATATAAACAAACAAAACATAAAAACATCAAGCTATCTTCCATATGTGTACATACAGTATGCCGGTTGGTTTACAAATTGTTTTGTGCTTCCATTTCATAGTCTTCAATTATAATTACATTGTATATAATCTCGTATTTTCAATCAAATATTAAATACATTAATAGCATTATTGATCAATCATTTGACTATACTTTTATTTATTCATGTTTTACAAAATGATCATATTTTATTTAATTTGTTTTATGTCAATTCATATTATCATCCCAGATCTATCCTAGAATCATTTTGTAGATATAATAAGAAAAGAATACATCTTTATATATTTATTATTTTCAAAAAGTCTACCTATTTCATTACTATATTTTATTGTATAACTATTGATAGAATAGATCCCAAATTTTATAAAATTGTTTATCATCTTGTTCTCTAATTTCAAATGTCAATCTAATCATTTCAGCACATTCCAATATTTTCTTAATGATTTCCTCCTGTGATGGTATTTTCTCATTTTTCAAGTTTTTAGCAAATACAAGCCTAGCTGTTGTTAATACATTTACAATCAGGTATTTCAAATCTTTACAATATATTTCAGGTAAAATTCCCAATAAAAATATCTCTGGTTTCAAATTTATATGTTTTTTTGTCATTTTTTCCAACCACATGTGGATTTTAGTCCAGCATTTTTTAGCATCTGCACAAGTCCACCATATATGGTAATATGAGCCAGGTGTCTGATGACATTTCCAACATTTTTCGGATTTATTCTTGAACATTCTTGCTATTCTTGTCAGGGGAAAATGCCACCTGTAAAACATCTTATACAAATTTTCTTTATATGCTGTTGACATTGTCATTTTATAATTTTGAGACCACAATTTTTGCCATTTCTCTAAATTGATCCCCTATGCAAAATTCTTCCCCCAAGCAATCATAGTTTCTTTAACTTGTTCTTCTTCTAGTTTTTTAATCATCTTTTTATCAGTACCTGTCAAAATCTTATCGAATTCAGTCAATTTATCATAGAAACCTTCCATTTTAGAATCTTTATGATGCCTTGAATGTATTTGCGCATATGAAAACCAATTCATCTTTATACCTTGTTCCTCTAGTTTTTGTATAGATTTGAGTTCACTCTTTTCATTCAATATTTCACCATATCTGTTTGTTCCTTTTTATATATTATAGGATAAGAAAATGCTTCAATAATCGATAACCAGACTGGAATCTTCAAATAACATTCTCCCAGTTTAATCACAGAGACTCCCGTATATAATGTCTTCTAAAATACCCCTTTGTTTTAGTTCCTTTATACCATAAAAAAGCATGCCACCCCAACAACAAATCATGTCCTTCTAATGACAACAATCTAGTATTTCTTAGTGTTATTCATTCCTTAACCCACATCAGATTTGTAGCTTAATAGTACAATTCCCAATTAGGCAAACCAAATCCTCTTCTAATTCTGTTAGGGCTGTCCCAGTTTGGGCATTTAGGAAAGAAAGACTCTCAATTCCATTTGTAGTAAAAGGTATCCTTTTACTAAAGCCATATGATGTAAGCAAAGCCAATCTGAATATTCCTAAGTAAGCCCAGTGCTTTCCCCTTCTCCCAAACCCTCCCCCCAGTCCTTTTATAAATGTACAATGGTAGTCAAACTAAATGTTTTGATAACAATCCTAAAGTTTGGTGCCTCTTTGTTGGGGGTTTGCATTCCATTCTCACACTTGTGTTTTTGAATTTGCCAGACTCTGTTTTGGTCTGGCACCTCTGGTTCCTGTTATCCTGTCACCCCCCTTCTATATCCCCTCACTCCTCCCTTTCTCTTTTTATGGCATGATGCTATTGAAGTGAAGCAAGGTTGAAGCAATGCAATGGCACATCTGACAGGATCTCGTTGTTTGAAGGTATCAATCAGTTGAAGGATATAAAAATTTCCCCAAAACATTGGATATACTAGGGAACACAGTGAAGGCAGTCATCAACAAGTTTAGAAAATATGGCACAATGACATTACCAAGAAATGAATGTCCCTTAAAAATCGATAAATAAAAACAAGAATCAGAGAGGGTTCCAAGAGACATATCGCAGCATTAAAAGAGCTGCGAGAATTAATGGCAAGTACTGATTGTGACAACAATCTCCCATGTTCTTCAGATGTCTGTGAGATAAGGCAGCAAAATGGAAGCCTCTTGTTACAAAGAAACATATCCAAGGCTGGCTACATTATTTTGCAAAAACCTACATGAAGTCTGACAAAAACACATTGGAAAATGTGTTATGGTCTGCTGACACCAAGGTTGAACTTTTGAGCCATAATTCCAAAAAGTATGTTTGGCACAAAAACAATTCTGCACATCACCAAAAGTACATTATACCCACACCGAAGCATGGTATGGCAGCATTATGTTTTCAAGATGTAATTTTTCAGCTGGAACTGCTATAATCAAGTTTTCAAATGTCAATAAATTTTGGCACAATACCTTTAGGCCTTTTGCTAAAATGCTGAAGATGAAGACAAATTTCATCTTTCAACACAATAATGATCCAAAGCATACCTCTAAATCAATGAAAGACTGGCTTCAACTAGAAGAAGATCAAAGTTGTAGAATGGCCCAGCCAGAGCCCAGAATCCAATTGACAGTCTACGGGTGACCTGAAAAGGACTATGCACAGGAAATGCCCTGGCAATCTGATAGCACTTTTGCAAGAAAGAACAGGCAAAGATTCTGAAGCAAGATATGCCATACTGAAAGGCTCCTAGTCTAAAAGACTAAATGCTGTGATTAAAAACAAATGCCTCAACAAACCATTAGTTTAATGTCCCTATATTCAGCATCACTTGCATTTACCTAAATATATATATTTGAATTGCAACACCCTTATTTGTCTGCAAAAATATAACCACATATATTGTATGTGTGTACATCCATATCTAGATATATATCCAACTATCTCAGGATTATTTGCTATATAACAAAAGTCAAAGTTAGAAACAAGTTTTTTTTTCTCTGATTCATATCTCAGTAACAAAATCAAAAACATAATTACTTCCAGACTTTTAATCTGAACATTGTGTAAAACTAGGAAACTTGCAAGAAAAAGCCTTAGCAATGGAATACAGATTTCCAAAAATGTACTTCTATAAAATTCTTGAATCATTTTGAAAAGACATATATCTGAATGGTGATCAGAAGTACAACTGCTTGCAAATAAGTGCTTTACCATCCCTATATTTTTGATAAGTCATAGCAACTGGCTTGCATCAATATAGATCATCTTCAGATACAAAATTCTGCTTTAATGACATTACATAGGGGTGATATTTTTGAATTAAATATTTTGAAAGTAGAGTGGAAGGTAAATCATGATATTGCCTAAATTAAAAAAGCCTTAGTAAGTTTGATAATTAAAATTTTATATTAATGAAATGGAAAATTATTAATATGGAATAAAAACTAGTTGTGAATGAATTGGCAGTCATTCTGACAAGATGTAATTCACATTAATATTTAGAGCAAAAAACCAAAGAGGCATCTTCATACCATCCTTTCCAAATTTAGGTAGACAGGAAAGCAAGCATGACTGTCAAATACTCCCATGTGTCAAGCTCAAACAGAAATCAAATTGCTAAAGTTTTCCTATTTTGCTGTTTTAAGATTAGCTTAATATAGCTATATTTTAAGAAGTAAGTTGTGTGTCATCGTTGGCATGCCTTCAAAATGCCAAAAGGTTTTTAATTAATGAAGTCAGTGAATCTAACAGAAAAAAAAGGATGTGATACACCCTGCTTCATAATACTACATAGACACAAATGTACTGTAAGTATATTGTAAAAGAATAGCAAGATTAATATTAACCAAGTCCCTTCCATGCAATACACTATTGCTTAGTAACTATTTTATCATGTCAAACAGAAGTTAACTTACCCAAATAATCATTGTAAAGTGCTTGTTCTAAGTCTCCAAGCATTGTTATTATAACATCTTCATCAAGCTGTGCAGTCCCTTCACGTAAACAACCGTCCTCTTCCACCACCCAGTTTTGGCCAGTAATTTTTGACTTAAAGGGCACATCTTCTTCACCCAACTTGCTTGTCTCCCCTTGAACAGCTTCATCAACCAGGTATCCTCTGATCCTTTTGCATGAGGCTCTGGGTCCAACAGGTGGTAGTTCTTCCATTTCCCATGGTGACTTGTTGCTGGCATGGTAAAGGGAGTGTGCTGATTTTGACAGTGTTTTAGAAAGTAAGCCTCTACTCCCAAGCTCTGACTGATGAAGAACCTGGCTAGACTTGGAGGCACTGCCAAACCAGTTTTCTCTGCATGAAGATCTCTTTTTTTCGCCTTCATTTAGGAGAGTAAGATTAGTCAGAGATTTTTGTTTCTGGAGACAAGCACCTCTGTTTCTTACATCCTTGCCTCTGAACACTGAAAGTTCAGCAGATCGTTGCATAGTTTTATCCAAAGGCTCAACACAAATTAGATTTCACATTTCTAGCTGCAGAGAAGGCAGGATCTTTCAGCAATAGAACTAACCTTTCAGCAGTACCCAGTTTACATGCCCTCATTCCTCCGGTGTCAAAAAAACACAGCATAAGCATTCCAGAGTGCAGGCTATTAAGACTAGACAGGCACAGTCATTTTGATTCTTTCCATGCTAAGCTAGTCTTTTCCAGTCCTGTTAATCTGCAATGTTATAATAATTTTAGAGGAATTTCTTTCAAGCAGAAGATAGTTGCTTAAACAATCTACTCCAGCACAGAAATAAACATAAAAGGCGGTGATGTTTCCCTCTTATCATCCAATCATCATTCTCCTTTAGATTGATAGGACTGCATCACTCTCTGTGGCTGCTGTTTTCTGAAATCCAAAAGTAAACTGCAAGTGCCGATGACTGTCTTCTCCCAGGCTCCCTCACCAGATCATGACTGATTCCTGCATGCAGGTCTTTACTTTGGATGGCTGATAATTGCAGCTAAGCACGTCAGGGCTCAAATTAACCAAGGAAGAAAAGCTCTGTGAAAGCTTCACTGCATTTTAGTATTCAACGTGCATTCCCAGATCTATGGCTTTTTTCTGTAACTGCAGTGAATGCTGCTGGCTGCCATGGCAGCAAACAGCCTGGCAAATTAAAACAGAAGGACCCAACCCTCTGCAATTCTACAAATCCTGAGTGTAAGGATACAGCATAAGCTAAATGGAATGAATACTTAAAACCCTGTAATGCTTTCCTTCTTTCCTTCCTTTCTTCCTAAAGTTGAAGCGGCTCTTGAATTTTGCAATATACTGAACAAAACTCTTCCTATAGCGTAATAGAGAATAAAGAAAAAGCAATATCCCTTTATATGGAAATGCTAGAAAGAGAAAATATTCCTTTTATATAGTAGAGCTTTTAATTTCTGATACAGAATAGTTTATTATGAAATAATTAGAACTGTTAAGAAAAAATAAGTTTTTTAAATCGGTGGGGGTGTCGGATGAAACTGTCCCAAAGTAGAAATTTTAGGTAGGGGGGAAAAGTATACAGATTTGTGCAAAATATATATGCATAAAAGTACCTTAAGAAGAGACAATATAGTCCTCTTACAGCTAAAAACTGCATAGATATATATGAGATATGAAAGGATGCACATGTGATTTAAGATTACTTTTGATTAACCTTTAGCCCAAATTTAAAAATAAATCTTATCTAACAAGCTGAAATACATTTTGTTAAGTCTGGAGCATGGGTACGAATAACGGAGACGAGCCGGTAGAAACAGTGAACTTCAAACTCTTTATTTACATGGTGTGACAGCTCAAACTGGATGGCTGCTATAGCCTTCCTTATATAGGCAACTTATTAACTATTCAACCAATAGCAATCCGGGAGCGCTAGCTCCATTAACCAATGAGAACGGCCTGTTAATGGCCAATCAGATTCTCCTGAATGGACCAATCCGATCTTGCCATTAACAGCCAATCAGAAGTGCAGGGCCAGAACCCTGCACTTGACTTCAAGCTCAAAATAACTTTATTTAACATTTATTCATTCACAACACCCCTTTCCCCCGGCTTCTGCTTACGGGGCGCGGTCACATAGTCCTTGAGGTAGGACGGTTGTTTTATTAGTCTTTTTGATTTTCGCTGTGCACCTGGCATTTGGCTGCACTCTTGTTGAGGTAGATCGTTGTTTGGCGAAAGGGGTGCCTCTGGTTCAGAGTTCGCGTTTCCGTTGTCACCAATATCTTCGGTAACTCCCTGAGATGAACTCACTCCCATCCCTGGTTCCTGTTCCCACGTTTCTGTTCCGCTATCGTTCTCTTCGAAAAGATTTTCCTCTAGTTGAAATTCGCCTTCCTCTGTATCTCCCCCCCGCTCAGTTTGGTTATAAGGGAGTTCGGAATTGCGTGACTGCAGCCACGATCGTAGTTGATCGATATTGCGCTTCCAAAGTCTATCGTCAGGGCACTGTACCAGGTATGATCTTGGGCCGGTTATGTGGATTACTGTCGCTTCTACCCACAGCTGATCACCCGATAAGTTTTTAGCGAATACTAAATTGCCTACCTGGAAGGTACGGCATTGGCCGTTGGATCCGAGTGGTTTTTCCGGTTCGTAGGCTGGGTGTAACCAGTCGAGGTGGGAGCGGAGCTTCCGTCCCATTAGCAGCTCGGCGGGAGTTTTGTTGGTGACGCTGTGAGGTGTGATGTGCTGTAGGAAAAGGATTTGGTTGATTTTCTCGTCGATGTTGTCGTAGTCTATTTTTTGTAGCATTTTCTTAACAAATTGTACCATGCGCTCAGCCCTACCATTGGCCGCAGGGTGCGCAGGCGAAATGAGCGCATGTCAGATACCGCGGTCAGCCAGGTACTGTTCAAAAGACAGCGCGGTAAATTGGGGACCATTGTCGGATACCAGAACGTCTGGTAATCCGTGGGTTGCAAACAGTCTTTCCAGTCTTTTGATGACCGCTTCGGTAGCCGTGTTCCTCATTTGGTGAATCTCGAGCCAATTCGACTAGGCGTCGATGGTTAACAAGAATGTGCCCTGGGGCTACACTGACTCTGAATTGGAGCCGCGTACACTTAAAGGCACCTCGGTGTGTTGCGATAGTCTGTGCCTGTGCTGTTTTTTCATCAACCGGCAGTTGCTGATAAGCCTGAGCTAAGTCTAGTTTAGCGAAGACTTTTCCGCCCCCTAGGGAATGGAGGAGGTGTTGCACCACTGGCACCGGATATGGATTTTGTTGCAGGTGTGGTTTAGGGTGGCTCGGTAGTCCCCACAAATTCTAATGGAGCCGTCCGGCTTAATTGGTGTCACGATTGGGGTTTCCCATGGGGAGTGATCGGTTGGCTTTAACACTCCCTGGGCTATCAACTTATCAAGCTGTTCGTCGATTTTCGGCTTTAGTGTGAATGGAACTCGACGAGGCTTAAGGCGGATGGGAGCTATCTTTGGATTAAGGCTAAAGGATATCGGGGTCCCCTTGTACTTGCCTAGCTTTTCCATGAAGACGTCCTTGAATTCGTGGGCGAGGTCCTCCTCCCAGTCACTGCCGCCGATTCGGTTAATGCCTGCCACTTCAATGCCGAGTGGTGCGAACCATTGTAGGCCTAACAGGCTAGGCCAGTTTTTGTCGATCACCACCAAAGGTAAGTATGCTGTGCGGTTATTGAACGAAACCCGGACTCGACTGGATCCTACGACTGGAATCCGGTTCCCCTGGTAGTCTTTTAGCATGAGCCTTTGGAATTGAAGGTCTTGGCGCCAGATAGTAGGGATGAGTTGCTTGAGGGTCTTCCAGGAGACCATTGAAAGAGATGATCCCGAGTCAACTTCCATTTGGCAAGGCTTATTTTCGATGTCCACTTTAACTCAAATTTTTTTAGCATCCAATGAAGAAGCGTGGCCGATAGTGATTGTTTGGTGAGCCTCTTCTCGCCTCGTTAGGCGATTCACGGGTCGGTTTCTGTAGGAGTGGTTTGCTGGTTCTCGCCTTACAGGATTTCCTGTCGATTGGCGAAAATTGGCCCCCTTCGAGGTCTGGCTGGGTCCGAGGAGACTTCTGCAGACCCGTCCGATATGGCCTCGTTTCCCGCACTCGTGGCAGAGCGTGTCGCGGAATTTGCAATCAGAGCGGTAATGGTTGGCCCCGCAGCCAGCGCATGGTTGCTGGGACTTTGGGTAATAGTCCCGATTGGACTTCAGTCAATGGACCTCTTCTTCGTCACTGTCTGATGACGAAGAGAGGTCCTCATGGTGGGCCGTCGAGAGCTGTCCTTCCGATTTAGATGAAAGTTCGCTGGCTGGTTAGTGTGTCGGAGCGCGATTTCGGCATAGTTGAGCAGCCGACTTTTTGGTCACTTCCGCTGCCGTAGCCTCAGCGATGGCATCGGCAAGGCTAATGTCACCCTTAGCCATTATTTTGCTCTGCACATTTAGAGCATCTAATCCTAGGACTACTCGGTCTCTCAAAGCCTCTTCTAGGTCAGTGAAATCGTAGAGGCCTCCCAAGTTTCGGAGGTCCGCAACAAAATCAGCAACGCTTTCTCCTTTAAGCTGGTTCCTTTGGTAGAACTCGTGCCGTCTTACGAGCGTTGGAACGGTCGGTGCATAGTGGGCCCTTAGTAGTGGTTCGAGGACGTCCCAGTCCATGGCCTTCACTTCAGCTGGTTTTGCTAGTACCTAGGCCATCTTGAATACGGTCGGCCCGCAGTGCGTCAGGAATACCGCCCGTTTCTTCCCGGTTGTGGCATCCTTCAGATTATTTGTTTCCAAGAACATTTGGAAACGGTCCATGTAGGACTCCCAGTCCTCTTGCACTGGGTCGAATGGAACGGGTGGTACTACGCCACCGGACATGGTTCCGCCGTTGTGTGTTTCAGCCATGTGCTTGGTTGTCTTCGTTGTTTTAGTTGGCTCTGATGTCATCCAATCCCACCTTCGTCGCCAGTGTTAAGTCTGGAGCATGGGTGCGAATAACGGAGATGAGCCAGTAGAAACAGTGAACTTCAAACTCTTTATTTACATGGTGTGACAGCTCAAACTGGATGGCTGCTATAGCCTTCCTTATATAGGCAACTTATTAACTATTCAACCAATAGCAATCCGGGAGCGCTAGCTCCGTTAACCAATGAGAATGGCCTGTTAATGGCCAATCAGATTCTCCTGAATGGACCAATCTGATCTTGCCATTAACAGCCAATCAGAAGTGCAGGGCCAGAACCCTGCACTTGACCTCAAGCTCAAGATAACTTTATTTAACATTTATTCATTCACAACACATTTGTAACACTCAGCCTCACTTATAGATATACAAAGCTTCCAGAGCAAAAATAATGCTAATAAAAATGTTCCTACAAATAAAAAAGTGATATAATGAATTTTTATTGACTTTTTGAAAAATTGCATAATTTCATCAAAAAAATGTTGGCTTTATCCCAAGGTGCATGTACATACCTAGCCTATAATATGAAGTGTGTACCAATTTCCTGCCAAATCTCAGACCAGGTACAATTATAAATCTCTATTCTACTGAACATTCTAACTTGTTAGCTTCAGCCTTAAAATACCATTTAGACTTGCTTAAACCATGCTTTGCATTTTGATTAGTTCTGATTCTAATAATTTCCCAATTTAAAGATATTAGATATAATGTGTGATCTTGGTATTTTCCAAAAAACATGATGGAAGAAGCAAGATACCTATATTAATTTGCAATAATACAAAAAATCATGTATATAATTCATGGATAGTTTTTGTATTCACGTTATATACTTTAGATGAAACAACTAGATTATGAATTAATTGCATTCAATCATAATTCATAAAATGCAATATATCTTCCAAAATGACAGTGGTTTTGGGATTTCTTCTTGCAGAGAATTTTAGAACATTTGAAGCAGCTATTCTGCTTCAAATCTTACTCTATTTAGACTATAACTTTTGTTCTGCTACCCACATAAGGTCTTACATAAAATATATGACTCAATGGAGCATGTTACTTCTGTCAAGATATATGAACTATTGCAAATATTTTTTAAAAAACTAATTTTATAGATCCTCATCAAGCATTCTATCCATCTGCAGTATAAAGGCACAATTAGGGCTCCATCTGGCAAGTATAAAAGATAGAAATGTGTAATTAACCAAAACTTGTTTTTTGGGGGGTAATTTATAACACAAATTATATATTGTTTTGAAAAATATATATGACTGAGTTGACCACTAAGTATCTAAAATTTGCAAGTGTATTTCAAGGTACTCTAGACTTTACTTATATATTACTGGAATATTGCCTTTAATCAAAAATAGTGCTATACACACACACACACACACACACACACACACAGGTCTGGGTTGAATAAATAATAGCTAAATCCACAACATTGTAGCATATTTTCTCAAATAAGAGAATATAACTGCATAGCATAATAATAGATACTCATTTATAGTAGTTAGGAGTTGAGCAATGGTTCTGGCACAGTAATAAATTAAAGAACTGAAGCTATAATGAATACAAATGCAAAACTTTTTAAAGAAAAAAAGCTCATCTTTCCAAGATATAGAAGAAATTATTTTTGACATTGGATTATAACATCATCCACACAAATATACATTTTTACTATCTGTTTGCCTGCTTGCCTGCCTCTCTCTCTCTCTCTCTCTCTCTCTCTCTCTCTCTCTCTCTCTCTCTCTCTCTCACACACACACACACACACACACACACACATATATATATATATATATATATATATGTATATGTATATGTATATGTATATGTATATGTATATGTATATGTATATGTATATGTATATGTATATGTATATGTATATGTATATATATCAGGCTCATGAAAAAAAATCAAGGTCAATTAACCATGGGTGAATTTTGTGCAAAGCAGCAGGCAAAACAGTCAGTACTTTTCTTTATGTTTTAATGGGTTTCAGCTGCGGAATATACAGAGAGAAAAACAATGAAACTGTTCAATATATAAAGTAAAAACAAAATGATAGCTTCCGTCTAATATTAATGTTTACTAATGGAGCATGTAAATGTCATAGCACCAGGGGTGGGATTCAACTGGTGTTACTACCAGTTCGGTAACTACGTTTTGCGCTGGCACATTGTGCAACAAGGTCATATAGTATAATAAGATTGGGACTGGCTTAGGGACTTCTGTCCTCACTGTGAGTTGCGTTGGGGAATGCATGTAGGAAGGTTCAGCCAATCTCATTGTACACCTGTTGTACTTTGACAAGCAAATAAGTAGCAATAAGATCCACCAAAATATAATTGTGCTAGACATATTGAATTCCTCTTTTTTTCAAATTTCATTCTTATATATGTCACTGGAAATAACATTGGCTTGAAATCCTAATGTATTAGCATACTAGTATATGCAGACATATTAATAAAACTACCTACTTGAAGACACAAAATAATTTAATGTTTTTTTTTTAATTAAATCCATATAAAAAGGCCAAGCAGATTTCCATGGAAACTCACAAACACAGTCTGAAGGTAATAGCTCCTCTTTGCTAATTTCTATCTTGAAATCTACTGTTTAGTTTCCTCTAATTCTTGTATAATATAAAAGGAATAACATCCTAGTTTTTCACAGTGCAAATTATTAAAATCTATTGTGTTCATGTGTGGTGACTTTTTAAAACTAAGAGTCAAAGGTAATTTAGCCCCTGCTCGTATAGCAGTTTCTCATTTTTTGATAATTCTGTATTTTTTTCTGCAGAATTCTTTTTATAATTGTGCAAATAAAAATACAGAGACTCAGTTCTAGAAAGCATATCTGCCTGATTTAGGTGAAAGTATTCACCTGTGCCACTATGCTACTACTTCTCCAAATTTCAGTTTCAACATATGGAAGTAACATCTCATACTGAGTTTTCAACCTATGGGCCACGGCACACTACTGGTCCATGGCCTATTCACAACCAGGCTGTATGTGTGGCTGATTTGTGCAAGTGCATGTGTGTGGGTGCACATAGCCCCACTAGCACCAGCATTGCGGATGCTCCGACCCCGCTCATGCAAGCAACAGGTGCTCACAAATGTGCCTGCCTCCATCCCCTCTTTTCCTTTCCCCCCTGCTTTGGGCCTCCAACCTAGAAAGTTGGGGAACTCTGAGTTAGCGGATTAAATATTTGCAAGCAAGCCACAAAGCTCAGAGAGCATCAAGAATTCCACAGACCACATGAATGTCCCAGGAAGTAGAGATAATTTATAAGACGCAAAAAAACAATGGTTTGGAAAATGATGAGAATTTTTAATCCTATATATTACTATAAAGTTGGAAAGTAATTATATTAATGTAATTGTTTCAGACATCTATTCTGAAGAATTTTTCTTCAAGAAATAATATCAAAGTGGATTGATATTATTGAAATTAATGATTAGTTGTTGCTTACATTGTCCTTCATTTAATCCTTTGTTCATAAAACTGTGCAACGTTCAAGCAGTTAGATGGAAGGAAATAGAATTTTAGTTTTAAATTGACCTTTGTCCCTGACAATTTTAATTATGATCTGATTAATTGTATGGGAATCAATTTCTTATCTTTTTAAAAGGGTAAAAACAAACAATACAATGAAAAAAGTCAAGAGTGTTATGATAATTTTGGATTATTTTTAAGCCATGCAGCTAAAGCCAAAATTATAGAGAAACAGAATTACAGGTAGTTCTCAACTTACAACAGTTTATTTATTGACCAAAGTTACAATGGCATTGAAAAAAGTGATTTATGACTGTCTTTCACATTTATGTCTGTTGCAGCATCCCTATGTTCACATTATCAACACTCGCATGCTTGGCAACCGGTCCATGTTTATGACGGTTGCAGTGTCCTGGAATCATGTGATTAACTTTTACAACCTTCTGACAAGCAAAGTCAATGGGAAAATGAGATTCAATTAATAATGATGTTACTAATTTAATACCTTCAATGATCCACTTAACAATTGTGGCAATAAAGTTCATAAAATGGGGCAAAACTTACTTAACAAATGTCTCATTTAATAACATAAATGTTTGGACTCTATTTAAGAATGGCCATAATAATTCAGAAATATATCACTATTAAGCAATGATTATATATTACTCACCAGATATTTCCTCTAGACATTGCTTGGCAGTTTTACTGTATGCCAAATCCAATTTTGTAGGACTGATACAAGAGTCAGAAGATGGGATAGAAGAACTATCATTTTCTGAATGAGCTCTGGAATTAAAGAGATGGGAGGTAATGTCTATAACTTCATAACAGTGATGACTTATAATTCAGCATATGTGTTCAAAAATAGAAATATCATTAGCACTTCTTTGTAGGGATCTACAGGATAAAGTGCTAAATGCTTAATCATGAGATATAATATTGTATTCATATGGTGGAAATAAAGAAAATATACCACTAAGGTGTAGTTGATTAGATTAATTCAGTCAAGGTGTCAAAGACAAAATATTTCTAACATCTTTCATTTCAAGACAGGAAATGAGACAGAGGAAAGATAAGTAAATCAAGCCACTGCTTAACCACAAATAGGCATATATGTATTCCAAATGATTTATTCTAGGAATTATATTACTAAAAATAATATCAAACAGAAAAACAGCAATATGTTGCTAGTTAAGACAAACAGTGAAATGGGACATATATTGCAAATAAGAACTAAGATATGATGGTTAGTAGACTGTTATCAATGGTAGCAAAAAAAAAGAGTTGCAGTTGATGGGAAGTGTAATTTCATATAGCTAAAGAAATCACTTCTTCTGACAGATGCCTTTGAAGCTTGCAACCACTGAATACATTTTCATTACAATTATTATACGGGATTACACTAACCAGTAGGAGTGCCTTTAGATAGTATTACACAAATGTGTATTTTAACAAAATGCTATCAAGGTCACAAAAATTTTATTAGACAGCTAATTCTAACCATAGTTTTCTTCTGAAAAATTGAAAATATGAATTAAATATATAAACAATAAATACTGTGATCCCAGATTCACAACTGTGCTAAACTGTATCAACTGACCCATGAAGACAGTACCCAATAACCCAGAATGGGTTAAAATTACAAGAAAGAAAGTACTTTCCTTCAATTCTCCTTGGGCATTACTTATATTAATTCAAAATAATTTGAATTTATCTTTTCACAAAACAAATTTTACCTCTGTTCACCTGAGATCAGTTTATTTTCAAAAAAAGAAATTTCATTATTTACAGTCTCTAAATTTTTTAAAAATAACATTCAACCAACTAGAGGGCACCTTGGAAAGCTTTGTTAAAAACATGTCTTTTGCAAAATAACAACCTGTCAATTCTGCTATATTTATGACTTCCAGGTTGCTTTTCTAATGTTTTTCTTTTTCAAAAACAGTCTGCAAAGTGTGGGAAAACATAGTTCTGAGCCATATACACGATCCTGCAGTCTCCAAGAAAATATGCAGCAGATATTTTCTCTCATGTTTAGTTTTAGCATCTGCTTGCATTGTATCAGGCAGTATGTGAAGCAAAAATTGTAGTTCAGATGAAACATTAAGGTTGGCATCATGCTCTAAGCATGAGCTTGGCTAACAGACTCAAACGATTCATTTTGCTCATCCTTTACATATCCTGTCATAAATGAATCAATGTCATTTTCTGATAAGTCTTGAACCAGGAATCCAGTGATTTAAAAAGAAACACACACGTTCATTTGTACTTTATTAATTTAAGTAATTGGGATATGTCACAATTGGGCAAACTTGGGCACAATATATTCAAAGTCTCCCCCACTTCTGCTTTCCTAATGTGAAGCATGACGAAATATTATTGTGCAAGGATGACTTCAATTAACCAGATTTGTAGGTTAATGTAAGTTTTAAATGTTATTGTCTAGTTCTTTATAATGTCGCATCCCAATTAAATATTACAAATCTGAACACTCAGTAAAACTCAGCTGTATTTCTCAATGAATAACTAACCAGAAACTCTCTTGTGTTGGTAGATAAAAAAATCTATCATGATTTTTTTATGAGTGTCTGTTCTATTTTGCTTTTTTTATTTTTTTTAACTTTTCTCATTTTCTTTTTTAACATTTTCTTTTAACTTCTTTTTTAACCATCAAATCAAAATTCTCATTACTCCTTTTATCTAGTTATTACTTTGACATATTATATTCCTGGGACATGTTATGTAGTCTGTCCTCTATTTACTTCCACAAGATAATGATTATTATTTCTAAATGATGCTCACTGATTGAGCAAGAACCTGGCTTTATATTTCTATTCTGAAAATCCATTATTGAACAATCTTTCTCACAAATATATCTTACCCATTGCTCTCATAGTCCAAAAGTCTTGTTGTTAACAGGTGTTGCAGCTTTCTGGGATTTCAAAGCTTCAATAAGATTGGATAGGGGTTTTTTTTTTTAGTGTTCACAAATGTACATAGGTATAAAACATAGTTTATATAATATAACAATAAAGAATATTAGGAAAATTGGAACTGAAATCATTTACTTACAGATAAGTTAAGAAGTTAGGATGGAGAATTCAAAAAGAAAAGCATTCCTTGATTATTTTCTTGGTTTTTTAAAATTTGTGTTTCCATTCACTATATCCTAAATCTGTACATCTTTACAGCATATACAATTTAAGATAAATATTTTAACCAAAAAATATATAGGGAAATCATTTATCCTGTTTTACTGAGAATCCTAGCTTTGAGGGCAGAGTTTGGCATGTTGCCACTTTAATTTCACAGCAATGACTACAAGTGACACAAACTGTTAAATTTACTAGAATGCTGACGTCTCTAATTTGCCATTTTAGGGATAGAACAGCTTGCAGTAAGCTCAGAATTACAGAACTTGTGTGTCAACTATATATCAAAAGTCACAGAAGTTATAGTGAGTCTTGAAAGGAGATAAAGTAGATTTATGCAGGAAAAAAATAGATAATTAAACATCAATCAAAATGGCATAGCTCACTGGTACCTTCCATCTTTTCAGTACTTGCATTGACAATTGAGAAATATGAACCAATTCCTGAGTTCAGTGTGGAACATTTCACTTAAATAGCACACATGTTTTTTTCAGGGTTATTGGCTATGTCAGTCTGAACCATCTGAGCACATAAATATCTATAAAATCACACTGTGTCCTATAATGAATAGACATTTCTTTCCATTTCAAATTCAATCTAGAATACAGGAAAAATATCAAAGGAGAAAAATCCAACTTTTTTTCCAATTTACTGGAAAAAGCAGCAAATCAAGATAAAAAAGCAGCAAATTTATAGAATTGTAGGCCTTCCACCTGTGGATGAAATGACTTTGTGCCATTTACACAAAGTAACATACCGGTAATCAGTAATAATTTATATCAAGAATTCTGGTTACTATCAATCTCTCTAATTCTTTAATTGGTATACACAAGCAGCTATTTTATATACTTTGATAAAGGGTGGCTTCTTAAATGAATTTTCAGATAATTTAGTTTCTGACAGTAAATCTATATCAACATGGTTGCTTATTTGAAGTACAAAAACATGAATTATCAATGATCACTCATTCTCATAAATTAACAGTCTAATTTTCAGCCTTATATGTGACAATAGTGTTAGAGTCTAGAAACACCTTTAAAAAATGTCATGGGGTCTGGAATAGTATTTTCACAGCCTGAACACTTATAATAGCATCATGTTATTTTAGCACAGAATGGAAAAATATAGGACATAAAATTGGTAAAATGTTGAGGTAATTTCAATAGACATAAACTGGGAAAAATTCAAAATCCAGCATTAGCAAAAAAAAAAAAAAAATATTGGAAAGATATAAGGAAATTGTTTTCAAAATTATCTACTTCATGAGTTTCTTCTATTTAAAAAATGAAGCATGCACTGGAGCATTTCCTTGGGGAAAAAATTCATAGCAATGACAGCAGAATGCAAGTGCTCGCATTTTTCATAGCCTAAAAGAAGCCACGAGTCTTCACTGCTATTTTTTATCTTAATGAAACCATTGCTAATTATGTCAAAATCTGTGATCCAACTTTTATTTGAAAAAATCCTGTGATTTTAATTCTTGGTGACCAATATGTTATTGATTTAAATTCTGAGATAATTATAAAAATCCTGACATAGCACCTGTTCCTCCATACTTACATGGGATGCATAAATCCAAATGTAAATACAGTTTTAATGATATGTAAATGATGTTGGATCATTTACATATCATTAAAATCTTTCTTAAGATTTGTTTTCTTAAGGCTGAATGTCTACTGGTCATGATAGTTACAGAATAAAACTCATTGTCTTTGACTTATTGAGGAGCACAATTCTGAGGATATAATCCAATGAAACTCCATTGACAGATTTTCTATAGTCATCTAATTGGCCATTCCAAGAACAGAACAGGGATCTAAACAGATTTTAATTATATATAGCTTTTTCCTCTTTTCAGGAAGATGTTAGAATACACTCCATAATAAATAAAGCACTTCAGTCCCTTATAGTTGGTTGATATTTCTGCCAATTTTCAGCATTAACATAACATGCAGATGACATAATTGTTATCATTAGTTCAAATGACATAAATTGCTACAGTGATATTTTCCTGTTTAATGGATATTCTATATCTATATATTAAAGCAAATTGTCAGTTAAAATAGAGTTTTACAATATGCAATTTTAGAAAGCACGTGAAACATAAATACTTATTTATTAGATTTTTAAAAATTTAATATGTTGTTTATTTTATGAAATGACCATATTTTTGCTCTACAAGTAGGTTTATTATTACTTTCTCTCATGACAGCAAAAACAAATCTTCGGGGGGAAATGTAAATTATTGAATTATTGCTTGCAAAATTGATGAAAGTCCCTAATCAAAATCAGATTAAATCAAGCAATAATATAGAAGGTTCACACTAGAAAATACTTTCTCCAAGTTTATCCAGAAACCGCTGTCATTTTAAATTCCACTATTGATGCTACAGAAGGAGACTAACTAGTTGCACAGAGTCCACATGTAGGCAAAATGCTAAAATAATTTAGCAAATAGTAATATTTTATTACTGTAAGATTATGAGCCTTGGTGGCACAGTGATTAGAGTGCTGTACTGCAGGCCACTTCTGCTGACTATTGGCTGCCTACAATTTGGCAGTTCAAATCCCACCAGGCTCAAGGTTGACTCAGTCTTCCATCCTTCCGAGATGGGTAAAATGAAGAGCCAGAGTTGGGGGCAATATGTTGACTCTGTAAAACTGCTTAGAGAGGACTGAAAAGCACTATAAAGCAGTATATAAATCTCAGTGCAATTGCTATAAATAATAATTAAGGTGAAATCAGTACGAGTAATATAGGTAATATTGGAAGTAATACAACATTATAATTATTAACATTGTTGAGATGGGAAAAGAAAATGTGACAGCCTTTTCATAAACATATTTGATAAATATATCATCAGGAAAAACAAATCCAGCAACACAAGCTTCAAGTCCATTGTGGTAATTAAATTGCTTAGGAAGATTTCTCCACATGATCCATTTTACATTTTTTCACTATTTCAAGTATTTATGTGTATGTATGTATGGATGGATGGATGGATGGATAGATGTTTGTATATATATATGTGTGTGTGGTGTACATATAGAATGTATGTATGTATGTATGTATGTGTGTGTGTGTGTGTGTGTGTGTGTATGTGTGTATGTATGGTATTTAGGTTTCTTCGGGTATTTTCCCATGTTTTAATATTTGTGCTTATATTAAGACATGGGAAAATACCCGAAGAAACCAAAATACCATTCATAAAAATACCCACAAAAAGATAAGAAAACATATATATATGTGTGTGTGTGTGTGTGTGTGTGTGCGCGTGCGCGTGCACAGGTCTTGGCATGTTTGGGTCTTTTCCCATGTAAGATTGAGAATATCTTGGCGATGTTTCGACAAGGTCCCACTCGCCATCTGCAGGCTGGTGCTTTCGGCTTCATGCTTGTGTGAGCAAAGCGTGTGGGAATTGTTCCTTGTGTACGTGCTAGGACAACAGGCCTTCTGGTAATTGGCTGAAACACGGAACAAGGAGCAAGGACAAACTGTTGCCATTTCTTACCCAGAACTGTAGTAAACTTAAACTTTGCAGCTTTGTATGCTTATGTGAATGATTAGTGCATTCTGTGTGATGTAATGCGTTTGTGATAAGACGCTAAGAAAAATTGCTACGTTAACAAGGATTGCTTCTAATAAAAGAGGATGTCAGAGTCTGCTCTGGGCTCTCATCCCGATCTTGCTTCAAGACGTTTTCTCAGTGTCTTCCTTCATGAGAGACCACCACATCTGAGCTGCCGTCTTTCTATAAATACTGGTGGGGAAGTTGGCTGTGTTGTGATTTCTTGATTGGTTGATGAAGTTGATGTTTGCAGATTGGCTGGCTTTTTCGTAAGAACAAGTGTGGCTGAGGTATTGGCTGTGTGTCTATCAGCCTCCTGTGTTGTAATGATCTGGGTAAAGGGCTGTGTGATGATCTTCTGAGTTGTATTGTTTTGACATCCTGGGTCTTGTGCTGTAATCTCCTAGGTTGTAATGACCTGGGTCATGGGTTGTGTGATGACCTTCTGAGTTCTATTGTTGTGACATCCTGGGTCTTGTGCTGTAATCTCTTGGGTCATTGGCTGTGTTGTAACATCCTGAGGTTTTGTGGTGTAGCCTCCTGAGTTCCATGATGTGATATCCTGAGTGGGTGGCTATGATGTGATGTCCCAGGTTTTGGTTTGGTTCCGAGTTTGAGGCCTGGCTGTGTGTGTGCCCGTTTGCTTGGTTTGGGAATCGGGGTGTGTGGCAGCTGGTGATGCAGCTGTGGTCTGGTTCCTGGACGGTGGTTGCCTTTCGTCTATGAGGATGTCACAATAGAACTCAGAAGGTCATCACACAGCCCATGACCCAGGTCATTGCAACCCAGGAGATTACAGTACAAGACCCGGATGTCAAAACAATATAACTCAGAAGGTCATCACACAGCCCATTACCCAGATCATTACAACACAGGAGGCTGATAGACATACAGCCAATACCTCAATTACATATGTTCTTACAAAAAAGCCAGCCAATCTGCAAACATCAACTCCATCAACCAATCAAGAAATGACAACACAGCCAACCTCCCCACCAGAGAAATGACAGCTCAGATCACTCTTTGCTTGCACAAACACGAAGCCGAAAGCACCAGCCTGAAGATGGCAAGTGGGACCTTATCGAAACATCACCAAGATACTCTCAATCTTACACAGGAAAAGACCCAAACACGCCAAGACCTGCATACCTGTACCCATGAAAATCTACAAACACACACACACACACACACACCCCTATATTCTACTATCTATCTATCTATCTATCTATCTATCTATCATCTATCTATCATTAAAGACAAGAATGATAAAGTGTGAGTAAATCCAACTTACCTATAAATAAATGGTGCTACAGTGGCTGTATTAGGATGGCTGTATTGTTGCTGCTGAGGAAGATGGACAATACTACTTCCTGGGACATGCCCACTGGCTGCAGCCATTGAAGGAGAAGAAAATGATGTACTACTAGCCTCTTTTCCTTCAGAAGATGAGAGACTGGAAGGAACATAGATTTTCTCATTTCCTTGGGATTTTGCCATAGATGAGGAGTGGTTTCCTTTTGCATTCCTCAGTTTTTCTGTCTCTTTATTTCCTGAAGATACTAGTGAACTATTCTGCTTTGATGTAGGTACTTTTGAACCAGGTTTTGGAATACCACTAGATGAAGGAATTAAACTTTCTTTCTTGGCTGAAGTTGCTTTGCTCCCCTTGGGAATCAGGCTTGCAATTTTTGAGGTCTTTTTGGTGGATGTCTCAGGCATCTGTTCCTTTTCATCCTTTACCACCTTTTCAGTGCAAACTTTATTTTTATCTTTGTTCTTTTCTTCTTTATCTTTTGGCTGCAGCAAAGACTTTTTATTGCTGATATTTTTGCTTCCAGCTTTCGGAGGAATTAATTTAGGGGATATTTTGGTGCTGTTGGTGGTAAATCCAGCAGTACTGAGCCCACCACTGAAGCCATCCACTTCAACACACTCTAAAAAAGCTTCATCATCCTTTCCACTGTTAGCAGGGCCTGAATTTGATGATGACAGAGGGGGCCGTAAAACAGTCCGAGCATTAACCAGTTTGAATTTCTCTAACATAGATTTCTGCCCAGACGAAGGTGTTTTAGGAGCTTCAGAAAGAGGTGGCTTTAGCCTGTCTGCAGGTGGTGTAGGTGAGGTTTCAGGGCTCTGCTGCTTCACAGACAGCATGGTAGAGGTGGCACTGTGTTTCACATTCATTGATTTGCTGCGCCAAGGCTTGCTGGCACTTGGAGAGGGGATGGCAGAGACCAGCTGCTGCCCTGTGGTGGTGGGATGCTGTACATTTCCATTTATACCTGCAGATAGGTGAGGACCTTTGGGTGATTCTAGTTGGTAAAAGAGAGAAAGCATACTCAGTGCATACTCAGTAACAAAACCTGCCCATGCAAGTAAATAACTGAATAACTGAAACAATAGTAGTATTCCAAAGACCCTATTAATGACTAAAATCATAAGCTAGTGCCAAATCTATACAATCTATAGAATTAACATTATAAGTTGCCCTTTTATTTAGGATGTGAGAAGCAAGTGGGTTTTGCTGATGCCAGCCATATCTACCTGCACTTCTATGTTTACCAAATCAGACACAATGATTTGCTATAGTACTCTTAATGAACCATCAAATTTGGGAACTATTGTAAAGGTTACTGTAGGAATCTTCCATCAAGCTGCATTAGCAGCCAAAGCCAGAAACAGTTTAATATAAAGATGACTAAAGCAATCTGACAAGAGATGGCCAGAACTAACCATAACAGCAAAAACAATGTCTACAAGAAAGGCATTTAAAAAACAATTTGGTCAATTTCAGGCTTTGAACCACTATTTCTCAATAAAAAAGATTGAGTAATATGTTTCCATATGAGCATGGTTTTGTTTGTTACTTAAAAACCAATCATTGTTAGTCAACATAATATGTTTTTTGAGAGGTTTGGTGTGAATGTATTTTACAATTTTAATGTTTTACTATTTTTAATATATATTGTTCTCTACTGCTAACCAAATTTCATCCCCAGTAATAGAAGGAATAACATAATGCTCATGAATATATAACAAGTTCATTTTACATCTACAACATCTACAATAAAAAAATGAAATTAACATTAATTTGGAAGAGGAAGTAATGGAAGTTATGGTATTACATGGAATCTGATTTGTACTACATCTCCACACATTCAGTTTACATGGTACATGGTCATTATTTGCCAGGAAAGTGTTACAAATATTCAGTACAAGGATTTGTGCCAATGATGTATATCAGAATAGAAAAGTACATGATTGCATTCAGAAAGTGTTAATTTCAATTTATACTCTCTGAACCAGAAGCTCAGATGTTGAAAAGTTCTATCCAGCAGCCTTTTCCAGTTTGACATTTTCCAGATAGGTGAGATTTCAATTACTGCAATTTCCAAACAAAATGGCAAATGAGACTCGAATATATCATATTCAATATAATGAAGTAATGCTGAATGGATACTGAACTACACATTATACTTAATACATTGTTTGGTTTTCTACATGTAATCATCATTTAGTAAGTGGCTTATATAGTGACCATTTGCAGATACAATAACGATGAAGAGATAACTTTGCATACAGTTCTTGCATTTATGACCTTTGCAGGTCTCTAAAGCAATGGAAAGGGAAGTAAGTTCATAAGCACAGCCACAATTTTACATAGTGACTGCTTTGTGTAATAATTGAGTTGCTGGTCCCAACTGTGGCCACTAAATGAAAACTAACTATATTATTTTAACTATTCATGATATTAAAAAGTGGTAAACTTTTTTCAAATTAAAAAAAAAACTTTCATTGTGAACAAATTTATAATGACATATTTGATTTTTATTTATGTGCTATTATTCACATAACTATTTTTATTTTTGTATTTTATGACAATTAGTTCTATCTCCAAGAACTAATTTCCACTCTTAGTCAAGCTTCAAATCCTTTAAAGTTCCAACTCAAGTCTCTGGTTGATTTCAGTACTGAGTGTACATTTTCAAAGCCCAACAAGATTAGATTTGCTGATGAAACATGCCACCAATCCCTCTAATTTGTGGCTATAATTGAATTTCACAGCAGAGCTAGTCTTCCCTCCTGTGAATGGTTTGGGAAACTATTGCAAATCTACATCTACAATATAGGATAGACTTGCTGTTATGAGACTGATTTTTCCTAATGCTAATATTTTTTAAAAAAATCTGTTGCTATAAGGTTAAGCTGCATTCATCACAAATGATATAAAAAACAACATTCATAATATATTGAAATAATATAATTATTTTAAGGGTTTTGTTAAAGACAAAAATAAATAAAGACTCAATTATGGACAATTGTGCAAATTAATTTTCCTCTGAGCATTGTGTTGTTCTTGATTCATTTTTAACTATAAACTGATTAACTGTTTAAAATACAAATGAAGGCATATATATTTTTAAAATACTCAAATTAATGGAGTATTAGTTGGCAATTAAAATCCAAATATATAATATCTAAAATATTAATAAGATTTCTTATCAGTAGCAGGTAAGTAGATTTCACAAACAAGTTGTCACAACTATGATTATATAAATAATAATTCTGTAGTCAATATATTTTTCTTGCTTATTGTCATTCATTCAATCTATATATTGTTGAAGGCCACCCAAATCTCAGTGATACATAAGATACAGACATCCAGAATAAGAGTGAATAAGTGTGTGTGTGTGTGCATGTGTATGTATATGTATATGTGTATATGGTGTGTGTGTGTGTGTGTGTGTGTGCAAAACTGCATACCTTCCAAGCAAATGACAATTGTGAAACAGTAATAGTTATTCTCCCACCAAGAATTCTCAAAGATAATACTATTATTTGAAGACATCTACTCCCACCTTGTGGTAAGCAAAGTATGTGTTGTTTTAAAAATGTTGTATACTTAAAATTTCATGTTCCTTTACCTTGAAAATTAAGATTATTAGTTAGCATATTTTTATTAATATAATTCTATAAGTAATTGTGTTTAAAAGTGAAAGATATAGAATTTACCATAAGAAGGTAATATGTGCCAGTATTTGCATATCAGTTAACACTGTTCACTGTTTATGGTTATACATATATATTTACTACATCTATATAGTTCTTATTTTTAAATAGGATATTTTCACAAAAAATATCATTCTATATAGGATAAATAGGATATTTTCACAAAAAAATGGTTTCTTGATTGACTAGTCAAGGAGCATTTATTTAGATTCAGACAATCACAGACAAAAAAAAAGTTTTGAATCTGATTTTCCATTGCCATAAACTGAAGGCATGTTATATTTATTGAGATAAGGTTGCTTCTCAACAGCAAAAATATTGAAGACAACTTTCAAATTTATGGATGTTATTTTAGATTATTGAATAGTCACTTTTGATTTTTGGTTAAAATCAAGAGTAGCATCTTGAATGTAATGTTACATACACTGCTTTTAGAATTAAAAAAACATAAGTCTTTCCTAAATTTCTCACTTTGAATATGTGAATAAATAATATATGAATAAAATACCATTTAACTTTTAAAGACTCATGATCATATCCAATTTTGATGTTTAAATCTAATTCTGAAGAATATTTCCATATATACAGTATTGGTATGAGGAGAACCAGAATAAAAATTCTGTGCCAGGATGCAGTTTTCTTCAGATAGAATTGAGACATTACTTCAACACCTTATGATTACTCTGGGTCCCATTTTCAAAAAAATGAGTTTTCTGGTTCCCATATTTGAAACAGCCCAGGTGGCTCTATGTATACTAATTTAAAGTTCTAGAAAGCTCAAGGCCAGGGCATGGCAGGAATTGTGGAGGAATCTCCTTAGGCTTCTGGTTCAATAAGACAATATCTATTAAGCACTCACCTTTTTCATTTCCATTTGCATATTGCGGAGGTTTGTTTTTGTCAATGCTATTAAAGCTCTGACTTCTTCGATTTAAATTGGAAGCTCCCTGGACTTTGGTACTGCTGCCTGCAGCTGGCACCCGTGAAGGCCCAGGAAGCCTAGAACAGTACAGTCAAAAATAAATGTGTTGCAGTTGCAAACATGTGTAAGGTAACATGGTTTCATAAATATATTCATAGACCTGATTAACAACAACAAACATGCATCTGCTTCAAGGTTAGTTAGCTATTGCCATGGAGTTATCAATCTCAAAAGATACAAATGGAGGATAGATGCTGTATAGAAGCACAAACACATAAGGACCCTTTTCATTTTCCATTCACAGTGCACAAATGAGTCCCTGGATACTTCATATGCAATTCAATTTTTTTCAATTTTTTTTCTAAGATAATATAAGTCAATCTTAGTGGAGAGTTTATTTGAGTAATACTCTGTCTAAACCACTTCTTATATAAATGCAGGTATGACAGCAGAGTAGCTATGATAGCAAAAACAACAAAGATAATTGTGGCATTGATAAATAATAAATATGTAAGCTTTAAGGCACCATAATACTCTTTGTTCTTTATCCTGTTTATAGATAGGTATTTGATAATGAGATTACCGATTTGTGTGGTTGAGAAGCTTTTGTCTGGAAATAAAAATCGCTGTATTAAAATGAACCATCCATCACAGTTTCAGTCAAATATTGCATTTGTTGGTGTTTGCTGCCACCATCTGAAACTTTCTGGTTAGTAAAGTAAATAAAAATGCCACTGTCTACAAACTCACATTATGCTATGTATATTTTTCATGGCCTGGTTTAGTGATAAATGTAGAGATTTTGCAGCATCAATAGAATTTTACTAATATGGAAGTCAGATACTTTTGTTAAAAATGAAAATAAACCCCCCCATCACCATTATCAATAACTGAAAGATGACATAGCATAAATAGAAAAAAAAGATACTTTTAATATTTCACTGGGTCTGCCTTTTAATAATATCCTCTCCAGAAAACCCGGACCTTTTTTTACATAGAACTTATACATTATAAAAAATAGTCTTGAATTGCAACTGCTTATCTAATACTTCCATTTCATATTTGATTGCTATGATATAAACTGCAGTTTTATATGTCTCAGTGTTCAGCTTTTAGGAGAATATGTTCTGGTAGTCACTCTGAAGTTATTTTATCTATGCTACAAGAAGAGCAGATTGTTTCATTTCTAGAGTTTTTTTTAAACCTATGAAAACAATCTCCAACTACCAAGTCAATTATATTTAACTATGTTAAAATCCATGTGAAATATAAAATGTAAGGGCATTTTTCAAAAAATAGAAATTGAATAAATAAATATATTAACTCCATTTATTATTTTATTCCACCCATAAAATCATTTTAAGCAACCAAGGAAATGCAAAGTTTAAAGCAACAATAATTTACAAAAATGTACTTTTGATTAGAAGTTTACAAAATTCCCTTATACATTTATACTGCTGGACAAACTGTTAATTCCCAGACAGAACAAATTGTGAAGGAGACAAGAGAGTCCATAAGAAATGAGACTGAAAACCTACGACCACAGGTGCACAACAACTGCACTCTGGTACAGCTCATTTCATCTTAGCAACACAGACAGAATGACTTAATCATGGACTACCAACTGATAGTTCATTGCCAGTAATGAACTGTTTTTCAAGGAATACACATAATCAACACAGACTGAACACAAAAGGAAGAACCAGGTGTCTTCCTTTAGAAAGTAAATGAACTGCAAGCAGTAATTCTAAATAAGAAAGCCACAAAACTGGGAAGAGTGACAGGGTTATACGTTGACATTCAGGCTATAAAGAGCTGTACCATTTACACTGAAAATATGTTCTGTTTCTAATCACTTTCACAGAAATTATGTTTGCCCCCTAATACTTCATTTCATTTAAATCTTTTTAAGTGTCTTTGATATGCACTGGAAAAGCACAAATTGTTTTATTCTCGTATTTTTAATATTCCAGTACTTTTAATATTCAACATAAATACCATATCTACACAGATTGACAGGGATTCTTGAGTCAAGGAGTATTTCCTATTTCAGTTTAGACACTTCTGGATCTCAATCTGCTTTACTTGTATGAATTGTACTTTAGTGCAAAGCCAGAGTCTTTTCTAACAGCTCTTCCTTTATGTGAAAAATGATAATGGAAAATAAATTAGAAGACAGTTGTATACGTCTATTCCCAACCCCACAGACTGCTATATTATACACAGGTCTGGTTTCTTTGTTGTAGCGTTTCAGAATAAGTACTAGTTGTTATTGTTGTTTTTAGTCGGATAAGAACTCTACTAGTCAATTAACCAAATTTATTTTTTTACTGAATATAATGGCTTGGTAGTAGGTGCAAAATTGAAGATACATAGTTTATTCAACAAACCAAGGTAAAAGAAAAAAACAATTATCTGAATTAATGCAATGTGAAAATGTGAAAACCCAGCCACTGTGAACAGAATACACAAGCCTAGAAATGAGACTAACAAGCAACCATCAGTTGCAAACAAGATTCTGAAGCACAGCTAAAATTAAATCTCAAGCTTTTTACCAGCTGTTTTCCCTCCAAAGATGCTAGAGTACAACTTAAAATTCTAAAACCTTGACTTGAATGTAGCCAGTTAGGATGCAAAATCTAAACCTCACTTGGTACATGAGATCAAATTACTGCATCCCAGACAATTGGACACCTTTCAATGAGAGGAGCTTATTCTCTATGTGGAAAATTGGTTCTAGTCTAAATGTCTATTACTCCCAGCTAATACTCTTACTGCAGTGATTCAACACTTCTGAAGAACATAAAGGCCTTTTAGGTTAAACAAATTTAACCTTCAATTTAAATTGAATTAGAGCTTTTGAATATAAATTGCCAATAGACACTGAACAATTCTTTTGAAATATTGATGTTACATTGCTAAGCTGCATCATAAGGATATCTCTACAACTATCCTACTGTGGATTCTTTACTGCAGTCATGGCCAGTTTTCTACTAATCAACAGAACATGCTGTAAAACCTACATCTGAAATATTATAATGAAATACCTTAATATCTATTGTGGCTCAGAGAATAAAAATGCCAGTGGGCAGTGACTCTACTAAGCATCACTAGCAAGCAATAAATTAGAGATGTTAACTGACCTAGAAAGCTTTTTTTGACTGGTTGCAATTCCACTGTGATTAGACTGAGTTGTATATCTGGCTGTCAGACTGCATGAGAAGAAACAGAGAAATTGAATTAAAGAATGTTGTTGAGTATGCATAAAAAGCACAAACTTACCACCAACTGATGAGTTAATGCAGAACATGGATAGAACATGACTAGAAAGCAAACTAAAGAATCAAATGTAGACAGAGTTTCTAAAATACAAATTATGTTGCTCTTCATATTACTTATAGAGAAACGTCCTCTCAAATGTTGTAATTGCTTTAAACACTTCTGAAATCACTGCAGACTTCTCTACCTGGTCCACTTTTATGGTCAAATGATCCTTCAGTGTAGAACTCTATTGTTTATATAAAGTGAAGATTAAAATATTTTAAAAGATACCCATTCAAAATCACTAATAGACCGTGACTATTTCAGATCACTGGGAATGTTATATAGCATTTTATGGCTACAGGCTGGGCATATTTTAGAAATGGCAAAGAATCAGTATGACTTTTACCCAGCAGCAGATAGTTATGAATCTTCATTATCATACTCTGCAGATCGTTTTCCAATTATTTAATAAATTTATTGAGTTGGAAGAAGCTATTTAGACTATCAAATCCATCTTGTGCTCAATGTAGGAATCCAACTTAAAGCATCAAAAAGATATCCAAAGTCCACTATAGCATACTGGGCAAACTAACTTTGAGTGCATTCGCTACATTTCTAAGCACTTGGTTCCACTGCCAAAGTGATCATACTGTTAAAAAATAAACCAGTCCTCCATAATAATCCAACTCTTACTGCTGTGGAAATATTCTTAGCCAAAGAGTAGAAGATTATTTGTTGTAAGCACGTCTCATGCTAGCAACATGGCAAATAGTGAGATAGAAAGTTAAAGATGAAAATAGGTGCTGGACTAGGATTGACAAGAATGTAATAAAGCTAACTGAAAAGTGATGAAAAAAACAAGTGACATGACTTTGTTTGATGTATTAAATAACCTAGGATGTGATATGAATAGACAATTCATTATTTGGTCAACTTCTTTTTGAATTGCATCCAGTCAGAATTCTGGTTTTAAAAAGAAGGCAAGCTGAAAATTTAACTCTTCTAAAAAGTTTTAAAAAAACACTAGAGAGCTGATTGAAATTTGGCTGAGATATACAAAGGGAATATGCAGGCAGGCAAGGACTGAAGTGGAAAGCAGAAAAATTCTGCCAAACTGAGTTTTATCTAGATTGCTTTGACTTAATGCCTAGGCAAATTATGTATCTATTAGAAATAGCAAACAAAGCAGTGCTGTAGTCTAGCTATTTAGCATTAAGCAAATAGGTAAAAGTTTGGAAAATGTCATGAAAAAATTCATAGGATTTGGCTAAAAACAATTTAAACTTTGGTATTTTTTTCCAAAGTAACAGTGTAACAGTAGGAAACAAGAGTAAAGAATACAGAATGCAGAAAGAATGGCAAAACAGCTTGATTCAGCATTAATTTGCTTATTTACTTGACAGTCAAGCAAAAACAAGACAAACCACAAAACCCTGTCCCATGACAATTTATATAAATCAGTCACTTTCATGTGATCATATTTCACATCAGCAAAAGTTCACATTTAGTTTCAGTTTAAGAGGTATGATTTTCTACATTCTTTTTTTTTTTAAAGAATTTTATTGATTTTCTACAAACAAACAAGACAAACAAAACATTAAAACATCAACTCTCATATGTACATCCAGCGTGTCGGTTGGTTCATCAGTTTTGTGCATTCATTTTGTACTCTCAATTACAATTATGTTACATAACAACTCATATTGTCAATCCAAACTTACATATCCTAATATCGCTATTAAAAAAAAAAACTTTTGACTATACTTTTAATTATTCATGCTTTATGAGATAACAATACTTTAAACAGTTTATTCTGTAACAAATCATATATTCATTCCAAATCAATCCTAAAAACACTTTATAAATATAGTGTCAAATAATAAAGACAAGAAAAAAAGTAAAGATATTCCTTACTGTCTAACATTCTAAATATTCTATTATCGTATTCTATCATCTAGCCATTGATAAAAAAGATCCCAAATTTCATAAAATTGTTTATCCTCTTGCTCTCTAATTTCAAATGTCAATCTACTCATCTCAGCACATTCCAATATTTTCTTAATAATTTCTTCCTGTAATGGTATTTTCTCATTCTTCCAGTTTTTAGCAAATACAATCCTAGCCGCTGTTAATACATTTATAATCAGGTATTTCAAATCTTTACTATATGTATCAGGTAAAATTCCCAATAAAAATATCTCTGGTTTCAAGTCTATGTGTTTCTTTGTCATTTTTTCCAACCACATGCGAATTTTAGTCCAATATTTTCTGGCGTCCTCACAAGTCCACCACATATGGTAATATGAGTCAGGTATCTGATGACATTTCCAGCATTTTTCAGATTTGTTCTTAAACATTCTTGCTATTCTTGTCGGGGGAAAGTGCCACCTGTAAAACATCTTATACAAGTTTTCTTTATATGCTGTTGACATTGTCATTTTATAATTTTGAGACCACAATTTCTGCCATTTCTCTAGATCAATCCCATATCCAAAATTCTTCCCCCAAACAATCATTGTTTCTTTAACTTGTTCTTCCTCTAATTTAATTCCCAGTAAATAACCATATAATTTTTTAATCACCTTCTCACCAGTACCCATCAAGATCTTATCTAAGTCAGTTTGTTTATCATAGAATCCCTACGTTTTAGAATTTTCATCATACCTTGAATGTATTTGCGCATATGAAAACCAATTCATCCTTATACCTTGTTCCTCTAAGTTTTGAATCGATTTAAGTTCATCCTTTTCATCCAATAGTTCCCCATGTCTAACTGTTTGTTCCTTCTTATAAATTATAGGATAGGAAAATGCTTCAATAGTCGATAACCAAACTGGAATTTTCAAATAACATTGTCTTTTTATCTTCTCCCAGTTTAACCACAAAGACTCCCGTATATAATGCCTTCTAAAATAACCCTGTGTTTTAGTTCCCTTATACCATAAAAAAGCATGCCAGCCCAACAGCAAATCATGACCTTCTAGTTCAACAATCTAGCCTTTCTGAATGTTATCCATTCTTTGACCCACATCAAACTTGCAGCTTGATAATACAATTCCCAATTAGGCAGGCCAAACCTCCTCTAATTCTAGCGTCTTGCAAAAGCTTTAGCTTTATTCTCGCTTTTTTACCTTGCCATATGAACTTCAACATGATTTTATTTAAATCTTCAAAATAGTCTTTTCCAAGCCTAATTGGTATTGTTTGAAACAGAAATAGAATTCTGGGTAAAACATTCATCTTAATTGTTGAAATTCTCCCTATTAATGACAATTGCAAGTTTTCCCACTTCTTCAAATCTGTAGCTATCTGTTGTTTGAGTTTAATATAATTATTCTCTTTTAATGTGCTACATCTTGGTGTCAAATATATCCCCAGATACTTAACCTTATTCGTAACTTGGATTTTCAAAAGGTCTGCCAGTTCTTCTCTTTGTCTTAGTAGCATGTTCTTTGTCAAAATCTTTGTTTTATTTTTATTTATTTTCAAACCAGCCATCTCACCATATGTCTCTATCTTTTCCAATAACTTTGGAGCTGTTTCTAGTGGATCTTCCAGAATAAAAGCTAAGTCATCAGCAAAAGCTTGTAGTTTGAATTCTTCCTTTTTAATTTTCATTCCTTTTATGCTTTTATCATCCCTAATATTTCTATTCAACACTTCCAAAGTCAACACAAATAGCAAAGGAGATAGGGGACATCCTTGTCTTGTGCCTTTTGATTTTCTATATTCTTTTGGAAACAGAAAATGCTTCCATGTGGAATTAAAGCTAAGCAGCATTGAGATTTCTATGCATTGGAGAAGTGACCAAAATAACTATGTTGAGAGTAGTAAAGATACAGGTTATTTTGCAATAAAATAATCTATTTTCAACCTAAAACTCAGTCCATAAAAACCATAAGAGAAGAAAATGCTGATTGTAACCGCTCAAATTATTTTTAGACTAGATGAATGCATTAAATAAATTGCTTAATTAGATTGAAACAGCATCCACTGCTAAAGTCCATGTGCTGGTAAGCTAAAAAAATAGCTTCCTCAATGTGAAAACAAAAATGTTATTTTATCATTTGTAGTTATCTATCATCTATCATCTACTATCTGTCCATCTATCTGGAATCTCTCTTTTCATTTCCAAATATTCAATGAAATCATATTTATAGATGCATAGGTAATAAAGATAGATCTACACATAGAAAGAATTAAGGTATACCAGTAGGTACATCTTAATATTTTAACTTTATTTCAAGACTAATTTTAATAACCTAAGCATATTTAACATCATTAAAAAAATTGTCTCTCACTAGGACTGATTTTTTTAACATTCTGAATTGTTCCATATCTGTAGAACCTTAATATCAGGTATGGTAAGAAGCCTACCCTGTTTGGGATTTTAATTTAAGGGATTCTATAATTTAAGAGACATACTTCCTGAGAAGTAACAAGGAAGAATATTTTCACTTTGCCCCAAGCCATTTTTTTTTTCATACTTTTATATTTAACATCTTCTACTGCTAAAGGCTAAAATGGCTTCCCTTCCATATACAACCTAAAAGATGAATGTTATTTCAGTTCCCAGGATCCTGCAAGCTTTTAGGTTTTCTTAAGAGTTGTACACTGTAGGCACATGAACTTACGTTATCCAAGTTGTCACTACTACTCTTTAGTCTATCTACTATCAGATTCATCCTTCCTGCCCACAGAAACAATTTTGCCAGCAACTGCATTTTCCAAAAGCTCCTACCCTTTTCTTTTTATATTTCAGAGATGCTTTGCAAATTTGAAAGGTATTACACATTGTTGTAAAATAGGAACTAATTGGTCTTTTCTTCTTTAATTACTCCAACTCCTATTCATTCAGCATTGAGAGAATTAAGGCAAAAGCCAAGTTACAAAAATGGAGACCAAAACTACTTTCCTTTTGTTCTACACAGGATTTGCAACAATAGAAAAACATAGCAAAGGTCTTGTTTGATTCCTACATAAACTCAACATTAAACACTTAATACTACTGCAACTAAGTATTATTAAGTATTCAGTGTGTAATTTTAACTATTTAAACTGCTGCCTATTTTATTTTTCAGAACATAGAAGACAATGTAATGCCTTTAATATCTGAATATAACATCTAACCCAATATTATTTCTTCTAAATAATTAAAGCATAGAAAGCTTGTTTAAAATGTTAAATTAATTCTAAATAAATGTTTTTTATTTAATATCCTTGAGGCTAGCAAAATGTTCCTAATTTCCTTAAGTTGTTGCCTCATTAATTCTAGATGTATAAGTATTTGAATATTTGATTTATTGTTAATGATATGTCCTTCATGACTACTTACAGAAGAAATTAAATACAGAAAATGATAATTACCTAATTTGGGTGTGGGACAATAGTTTCTTTGAAAGCATCTAATAGACTCATTTTATGTTAAGTGGCCTGATTTCATGGAATTCAGGTTTTGTTTATCCAAAAAGTATCAACCTTGTAATCCCATTCATATAATATATGACAGATAAACACTAGAATCATCTAATAATGTTACCAATTGCTGGGATGTAGAATAACAAAAAGTTATTGCTGTAAATTTAAGTAATTAATGTTTGTGTTTAGCTATTAATATTACTATGTAGAAAAAACAATGAGAACCATATTGCTCAGAATTATAAACAGAAGTAATAATTTGTTCTATCAGAGTTGCACATAAAATAATGAGACCTACAATGGTCACAAAGGCTGTGTATGTGGGGAGAAAGTATTTTGAGGTATTACAGTCACTTCAGCATGCACTTTTCTCTTTATGGATGTTTTACAACATTCAGTGAATTTTTCTAAGTCTAGGATTTCAGCCCTAGAAATACTGGAAACATAAGAATATTACCTAAAATGGAAAGGATTTTAATCTATTTTGATTAGCCAAGACAGTGTTGACTGGAGGTAAACAAGTTCCACACAAAATGGAGAATAAACAAAATAATATTTAACAAGGATTTCACCCTGTAACTCAGTACTATAATTCCTATTTATTTATAATAGTACTAATATTTGTTATTGTTTGATGTATTTGTAGAACTAAAAAAAAGATTAAAAGATTGGTATAAAATGCTTATAATAATTAAAAATCCTTGAAACTTAAAGAGAAATATTCTATAGAAAAGAGATTCATTGCCAGAATGTTATTGAAAATTGTAACTTTAAAGTAGAAACGAGAAGCATTGTGCAGCTTGCATTTGGGAAGCAACATGAAACAGTTCATTCTGATCCCTACTGATCCCTCCTGAAAGTAGCCACCATTTTAGCAAGGAATTGTGAGTGCACTGAAAATGGTGGCCATTCCATGAGTCAGCCACAGAGCCCAGTGATGATTAGCTTGCCCTCCTTCCCTAACATGGCATCCAGAGGTCTTGAAAAGGTAAGTGTATAATGGTGACATATGAGTGGGGAGCAACCCCAAGACCTGTGGGGAACTGGCATGGCAGGATTGGGAGGAGAGCGGCAGAGGGCCTGTTCATCAACTTTATATTTTTTTTACTCTGTATCACACAGTATTCATGTCAACATAGTGTCATAAGCAATCTGCATCTGATGTTGGATTTGAATTGGAAAGACTATTTCAGCTTTTAAGAATTCAATCACAAAATGCTGGTTAAGATGAATTGACAAGTGGTCATGTAGGCTACAATTTCGTAAACAATAACAAGTCAACTTTTTCTCGCAACAACTTCCTTGCCAACTGGAGTAAAAAAATGATGAATAGCATGACAGAATTTCTAGCACATCAGTATTATCATCTATTGGCAATTTGTACATTGGATGTATTGCTTTTCATTCTACCATCACATTTTTAAACTAGGGATGTAGGAAGAGTGAAACAATTGCTTCTTTTAGAAGCAAGAATGTTGTAAAAATAATAACACTCACCACTGTTGCTCACCCAGTAATGAAATGGTAGACTTAATTTATGACATTAATCTGGCCCCACTAGCTGAACACATGATATTTTGTACTCAAAGTATAATACATATAAAATATTTTCAAGATCTTTTCTATTTCATGACTATTTCATTTATTAAATTTGTTAGCTGTTAACATGAGAACTTCACAAAGCTGCTGATCCTATGAATTTTAGCATTCATGTAGCTCCTATTTGGAAAATAGGGTATCAACTACATTGAAAATATGACTTCTAGTTTCACAAACTAAAAGCATTGCATATTTAAAGTAATAAATAAAAAACTAATATATTAATCAGATCCATATGAATCTCAAGTTGTTACCACTATGTCTACAGGTCATAATCTTAGTTTATCTATATTTTAGGATTTTGCTGACAGCTTTATAATCAGTTTCTGTCTAACTCATAAATGTGTTTTTCTTTCAGTATGTGGATAGTTGGAAAGACATCACATAGCAAGAGAACTTTTATTTATATATCAGTCTCTATATATTTATCTCCGTTTTTATTTCTGTTGCATAGATTAAATATTATTGATCCTGCCAACAAAGCAGCTGGCTAGTTAAGATTCTTATTTTGATGTTTTTGGGGTCTCTTAGAATTATGACTGCCAGGATTCCAAACCACTGTGGTTTCCATTTTCAAATATGATACCTCTGTAGTCAAATTTGTATTTTACATTTCTTTGGATAAACAATCATTTCTGGGAGGTCTTACTTTATGAATCTTCTGTAATTAAGGTGTTAAACTGTTTAAATGAAGGCATTTTATATACTGTATGTATGTGCCAGTATATATATCTTTGTTATATAGTTATTACAATTATATACAGTAGCTTCACAATTATATAGCTGTGAATTAATGGTATTCATGGGAGACAATACACACATAAGTAATGGTAGCAGCTTAGGGATATTGTCCAAGAAACCTCCAGATAAGATAGAAAGACAAACTGTCAAGAAATACAGTTACAAATAAGCTTGCTATTGTTGTGTGTGGATTTTTTTTTTATGCAACATTTTCTCATTATGAGATGGACAGCTGGGCATGTCATGATTGCAGTGGGTAGATTTAAAAATACTGCATGACTCCTTAATGTATTTTGAGAATGTCTGCTCATGCACAATGAAGACTATTGTTCTCATGCAAAGTCCTCAGCTGATAAAATTCAAGATCCAAGGATAGGAAGGCTTTAGTTGTCCATACTTTTGTGAATTATAATTCTTAATATATTTTGGTCAGTATTGGCACATCTGGTAGATTCTTGTTTTAAGTGATGAAGTTTGAATTGAATGATTCATTTGTCATTTTAAGAATGCGTGCTGTTCATTATTCTTGAACTTTCCTAGTGTAATGAAAAATTTAGTTTCATCACATATATCAGTAAAAGATATACCGAGGGGGAAAAGATCCTGCTTTTAACTTCACAGAAACAATGAATTGGCCATTCTCTTTTTTTAACATCCATAGTGTATCAAAGAAAGATATTTCCAATTATCACAGACATAGTCCTTTGAAAAGCTTTTCATCTATAGTGAAAGTATAAGCATAGTTATGCTGACAAGAGCCCAACTAGAAGCAATCATTAAAAATTAGCATTTATAATTTCTCATGCCAAAGCATAAGTTGTATTTTTATTCAATAATTCTTCCTCACTTTTTAATAAGTCAGAATGAATATGAACAATATTTGTTTTATTAGCTGTAATTATTAAATTAAATTACCTGATTTAGAAACATGCTTAAAGCCACATAAAGTATCTTTATTTATCATACCTTTAAAGAAAAACTGAAATACTGTATATTGTTGGCTGTTATATTTTACTTAATTCTAACATAACCTATTTCCAATATAGTGTGTGTGTGTGTGTGTGTGTGTGTGTGTCTATTTCCAATATAGTGTATGTGTGTGTGTGTGTGTGTGTATACATACATACATACATACATACATACATACATATATATATATATATTAGTATAAGTTAGGGCTGACAAACTTGCGGTCTGCAGGCCAGATGTATCACATGGCCAAGCCCATGCACAGTTAAGCAAAGGGGAGAGGGGGGAAATTGCAATATGTCATGTGATGACACCATGATGACGCAATTTGATACCCCTAGTATAAATGCTGATCATACAAGCAAAATATTCAAATAAACCAGTGTTTGACAACCTTGAGAACTTCAAGCTGTGTGGACTACAATTTCCAGAATTCCCTGGGCAGCAGGTCATCTGTATACTACTAGCCAAGAAAGCTATGAAAACCATGAAAGCCACCTTGGGGCAGACTCTCTCAACCTAACCTATCCCGGATACCATTTCTGACCCACACTCTTCTTCACTCATTCTCCACCTGGAAGAGATAGGGAGGGAGGGACGGAAGGAAGGAAGGAAGGATTTCTAATGCTTTCTACCAGCTTCCCACAAGGAAATTCAATTCGGAAACAGTGGAAATTGTTCCCATTCACGCTGCTTTTTTGCCATCCCATAGTCATTTTGTTTCTTTGTTTAGGTGACCTACTAGATCACAGGTTGGTGTAATAAAGCTTAAGGTTGCCAAGTTGGAGAAACATCAACATTATGGGAAATAGAAAAATTGTGTGTAAATTAGGAAACAATTTAACTTAACAGGTCAATCATTTTAAACATATAGTGAATGTACTTAAAAGTTCCACCCTCTTTTCTTTTGCATCACTCAAGGGTCCTTTTGATCTCTTCCAACATTCCTGCTCCCCATTTATCTCCCCATTTATCTAACTGGAACTTTAAAAGGAAACCTGTGGCAAGCTAGTGATCATATGTAACTCTCCTTTGAAAAGAAAATAATTAGCTTAAAAGGCTTTTGTTTTGAAGAATATTGAAGAAATAGTTCATTTCCAGGTGGGAAAATACATGAAAATAGTATGATAAATGGAAATAAATATATAGTTCAGCTAGTTAAAAAGCAGAGTAATTCCTCTCATTAAATTATTCTGACCTATATGTTTTGGCTCTACACATTTAAAAGGAAGGTTGAGATACACTAAGAATTTAAAACCAGCAAGAGATGTATGCAAAAGTTTTGCAACACTCTTTTCTTCATTGAACCATGAACTTAAAGGTACTAAAACTCTTAATCCCACCGTAGTCCAGCAAGCTTGCCACACTACTATTCAAATCACATCACAATCTTTTCTATAAATAATTATAAGTAAAATTTATGTATGTGTTTATTTCCAATCCATGCTCTTAACTGAATGACTTCAATATGAAGAAAAAGATTCACAGTCAACATTAAGATTTTGAATGTCAGAACACAAAATATCATAATTTTTTTAAAAAGAATTATAGCATATGTAATTGCTTAATAGAAAAAGAAATTAGCTAACCAATTTATTCAATCTCTAATTGTATAATTATACAAAGCAAAATATTTGTTTTTGATGGAAGAAACACTGTTTTGTTATACCAATGATATTTCCTCTATTAATTTTATAGTTTATCTTTCTCTTTCTAAAAATCTGATCCACTAAGTGCTAGGATACTTATAAGCAGCTCCATTCCTGCCATTTGATTGTTGTATTTAAATAAGCAATAGCTGTTTGCATTCACTGTGGAGAGCTCCATGGTTTTTTTAAAAAATGTTTTTCTTTGTAAGCTACCTCTCATACAACATATACCATTCATCCACAGTGGTAGCACCCAAACCCCTTTGATTAAAAACTATCTAGAGAAAAACATGATCACTTTATTTTAGGTTGGAAATAAAAGCAATTTAAAAATAGAGAAACAAAATACTTTTTTCTGTTATGTTCAGCAAACAGAAATTACGATATAATTAAGAATTTACTCTTTCAAGGAAAAAAACCCAAGATTATCTTCTCTTCTTTACTAATTTCAGAAATTAATTTCCTTAAAATGAGCTTCTCCCAGATGAAGCATCATCTGGCTTCAGTGTAAGTAGTGAGTTTCCAGCAACCAGCTTCATCTCATTACCAACAAGGGGGGAAAATGTTAAATGCCTAAAAATAATTGTTTATAAACTGTTGTAAGCAATTACAGTACTCTGAACATTTCTAAAAGGTTTCCTTCCACATAAGAGTTCATTGACTTCAAGTTTCAATTTTGTTTTGAGAAGCTTGAAAAGATTTGTTGCATAAAGAAAGCAATCTCAGGTTCAATTTGATTAAAGAAATAATCTAACCTACCTGGACTGCATATCTTGCTGAGTTTTGGATTGGCCACTCTCAGGAGGATTCGGAGAATGAGAGATGTGTTGCTGTAGCTCTACCAAGGACTGATAGTACTGCTGTTGTTGGTGCTGCTGCTGTTTATAACGAGACAAACTGAAAAACAGTCCTAAAATGGCTTTCAAATTTCCATTTTTTATTTCTGCACAAACAAAAAGAAGGAAATGAAAATATTGAAATTAGCTTTGCCTTCACAGATGTACCTAATGCATATTAGCTATTGTTTCGGTTCTGCAAACTGCCTTATATTTGAATTTAATATGACAAGTTTTTTAAAGATTTTTATGATGGAATCTCATGTTTCATATTGGATATTAGACATACATTTTATTTCATATATTGAACTCTTATAAAGTATTTACTTTCACTTTATAACTTTAACTATTTACTTTGGCTAATAACACCAAATTTATTTACCATAAATACTTTATATTCAAACACATTGATAATCACTACTTAAAAAGTAATAGTTTTGTAGATAATCAACATGATGATTACATTTGTTGATGTTGGCCAATAATTTCATAACACTGTAACTAAAGTGGTATTGTGCCTTCCTTCAGCAATATATACAATGCTAAATTCTGTTGGATCATTATATACATTTCTATTTTGGGCTGTTAGTATAGACAATTCAGAACCATTCAGAAGCATATCCAGTCCATTCATGTCTTGGATTATACTGGTTAAATATGTTTCCAAGCCCAAGTCAAAGTGCTGCTTGTGGTTTTTGAAGCTTTAAGTTTCTTGAGACCAAGTTAAGGATTGCCTTTGTCTGAACTAATCTATTCACACTTTAAGAATTGCAAGATAAAAAGTTTTAACTTTGCAACCAAGAGGAGTTTTCATATTGGAACCAGTAAAAATCCAATCACATACTTAATACCTACACATTTATGTGTACAGAGGATGACTAGAGAAGTAGTTAAATCTTTATCTTTAGCTGCTATTTATCTAAGTTGCTTCTGAGAAGACTGAACTGTTTTGAGATCATAAAGTATGTTCTCAATATCACCCTGTTAATTCCTGTTCTCTGGCATTAACTATGGGTGCCAACTGCTTCACTGTGTCTAATGATAGGACCAAAACTCATTAAATTCTCATTCATTATAATATTGGTATAATAATTATTTTCCCTTCTATTTATTCAGCTCTGGTTTTTACATCAAAAAAGTATTGTTGGTTCATCTTAAATTAAACCAGCTGATATATTTGAAAATTTCATCAAATTTCTCCTCCCACAAAAAAGTTAAAATGTTTCTTATGTTTAATCACACCTTTTTTATGATCAAAATAAGATACAGTAAAAATCTGTAGGACATTTTTTCCATTTCCTGAATCTGGACAAGTTTTTTTTTTTTTGCTTTTATTTTTGTTTTAATTCTCTGATAAAAAGCCTTATGACAGATGTGGTTATAAAATAATGCAAGCTTGTGCATCTTTAACTGAATTTAAAAACCATTAATTATATAAAATTATGTTACTATTTTCTTGATAATAGGAAATTTTTATTGATATTGATATCAATCAATATGCTGTACATTTAAAACAAATGTGCAATTAACATTGTTCATCTAAAAGACAGACATAATCAACCATTTTTCAATTTGAGTAATATATCAAAATATTTCCATCTGATTTCTTACTGGCCTGTTTTTGCCATTCAGGGTTCCCTGATCAATGGACTTAAGGTAATTAAAACTTATATACATGATAACAAGAAAAAATAAATGTGAGAATTTCTTTAAATAACTCTTTTTGAGAATACATCCTCTTTCAGAATCACAGAAAGCTATAATGAATGTTCTGTCTAGTACTATCAATAATCACTTAGGTGAGATGGGCAGTGTAGAAATTTAATAAAATAAATATTCTAAAATAAAATAAAAACTGAGACTGTATCATTCTTAAAAAACAAAAATAGAATATTTTATATTACTTCTTTCTTTATCAAGAAATAATTTATTTCAAGTTTCTCCAGAAATGAACAATAACATTTGAATGAGTCTGAAATCTTTGGCAATAGCACAATTAATTTCATATAAAACAAAAACTAAAATTCAAAAATAGTTACTGAACATTCTAATAAAATAATTTCTGACATTACTTCAACTAAATATTAATCGTGAAGCTAAAAAAAACAGGATTTTTTTTAAAAAAATCTAATTTGCCCCAAGATAATATAATATGTAACACAAAGAGTAAAAATTTAAACAAACCGACAAAAGTTTTAAAGCATTTGATCACAGTGTGACATGAATGCACATAATTGTTAATAGAACCAACGAAGGCAATAAAATCTAGATGTATTACTTAAAATGAGATGTCTTGTGAATTTATAGGCTCATTGACTATGCTAAATTTCAGTGATTTACACAATGCAATACTGTATTATATTCATGCTATGTTCAGCAATGTACTTGGAACTTACACCATATATCTGTTTAGAAATATAGGTAAGAAATTAAATGGACAAAATATACCCAAGAATAAATCAATAATTTGAGTATTTCATTTGACTTCCAAATGAAATATTTATTTTCTTAAATAGAAACAACTGATTCCAAAAAATAAAGTGGGTAATTCATAATAAATATTTTTTTTCAAGATGGCAAGTTGAAAATAGAGTTCATGAACTTTTCAGAAAGATATTTTACTTTCTTGGTTTATATGTAGTTCTCTTACCTTCAGCAGAAAGACCTTGGACATTTACTCCTCTGGCTGCCAGAAAGCTCAGGCATACATCAACATTCTCAATCTGCAAAATGAACATGAAATAGCAAAGCAGTTAAAGGCTATTTTACAAGATGAACTTGCCTGCTGCAAATGGGTATAGGGAAAACCCCCCAAAATGAATAGTTTACATTCATCACATAGTCCAGTTCTTTAGCAAAGTTAACAAGAATGATTACTGCTAATTAGGCAGCTGCTATAAAAGCTTTCATTGTCCATTTTGTTGCTTAAAAACAATTCATAAAGGGCTGATCCAGAATGGCAGGCTGACAAATCACCAAGCCACCTACGTACCAGAAAACTGGATTTTGAACACTCACATAAACAACAATGAAAGTTTCCCTACAAGATTGAATACTGTGGTATGTCCTAAATTGTGGCAGACTGACTGCTTCAGTGAAAACACATCAACAGAGCAAATAAGTGTGTTTGTGCGTAATAAAATGTGATTTTTGTAAATAAATTTTAAACTTTTCCTGAAAGAGAACTCTTCAAATTGTCTCTAGAGTCTATAAGCAAATTCAGTTACTGCTATGGTAACATTTGAGGTTTGTTTTAAATTTGTAGTGTTATTTATTTATTTTGATCAATTTACATAGCCACCAATTTACATGCAAATCAGAGTATATAGATAAGTAAAATGACATATAACAAACAACTACAACCATTACAAATAATAAAACTTACTACTTTTGAGGCAATTTCATCCAACTATCCAGGAGCAACCATCAGGAAAGACTGTTACAAAACCCATTATTTTACATCTTTAGAGTCATCCAAATGGTGGGCAGGATCAAGACTGTTAGATCTGGGAGAGTGGGCGCAAGGAACAGAGACGAGGCATCGAATAGTGACTCCAAATCTTTATTAGTGACTTCAGAACAGAGCGAAAAACTAAGGTAGCAGCAGCTCCTTTTATAGAGCTGGCTGCTGTCACAACACCCAATGATTTGAGTTTGCCGCTCTGAGAGCGTCCAATCAGCAGCGACCCGCTATCAGCCAATCCGATCGGCCAAAACTGACCAATCACGATCTGCTGTCAACAGGCCAATCAGAAGTGCAGGCTACGAACCTGTCATGGAAAGAAAACTACTAGAATCGCAAGCTAACGAGCTTGCTTAGTTCATAACACCCTCCCCCCTAGGTTCTGTCTCAAGGGTGGGGTGATGTATTCCCGCAGGTAGGCAGGCCATTTCACCTGCCTACCTGATCTACGTTGCTCCATCAGTCTTTGGCTGGACTCTGGTTCCGGTAGGTTGTTTGTTAGACTCAGCGGTAGCAATGATCCGACTTCTCCGTTGGGTGACTCAGGGTTGTCATCTCTACTCCCATCAAGGCTGCCATCTGGATTCTCTGGGATTGCTGATGCCGCCATGCTGCTACATGGTGAGATGACCATCTGTCCCGGCTCCTCTTCAGAAGGTGAACACTCCAGGCTTGGTTGCTCTGGCCGCTGAGTCTTGCGTACTGGATCAGGTACTAGTTCATTTTCTATTTCCCTTCCCCACCTGGTTTGGAGTTCAGGGCTTATGAAAGGGGTAGGTGCCAGCCTGGAACGTAACTGGTCAATGTGGCGCTTCCATAGTCTCCCATCATCAGTTTGCAAATGGTAGGAACGGGGACCCGTAAGTTGCATTATGGTAGCGGGGACCCACAAAGGGTCACCAGTAAGGTTTTTGCAAAGACCGGGTCGCCTACCTTGAATGTGCGATACTTGCTACTGGAACCCAGAGTCTTTTCCGGCGTGTAGGCAGGGTGTAGACAGTCAAGATGTGATCAAAGTTTCCGGCCCATCAGGAGTTCGGCTGGGATTTTGTTTGTGGTGCTGTTTGGAGTGATATGTTGGAGGAGAAGCATCCTGGTTACCTTGTCGTGGATGTTCCCTTGTTCCATCTTGTATAAGGTTTTCTTTATGAACTGGACCATTCGTTCAGCCGTACCATTGACCGCAGGGTGAGCCAGCGATGTTAAGGCATGGCTTATCCCCCAGTCTGCTTCAAATGCCAAGGCGGTGAACTGTGGGCCATTGCCTGAAACCAAGACATCTGGCAAACCGTGTGTGGCAAATAATCTGTTTAATTTTTTAACGACTGCCTCTGTGGTGGTGCTCTTCATTTTGTGGACCTCAAGCCAGTTGGAATAGGCATCCACTGTTATGAGAAATGTATGCCCTTTGGTGGGTCCCGCAAAATCGATATGGATACGGGACCAAGGACCTCGGGGTGCTTCCCATTCAGTTGGTGGTGCTTTCGGTGGAGCTGAGCATGTTTCCTGGCACTTGTTGCAGGTGGCCACCCAAGTCTCTATTTGCTTATCTATACCTGGCCACCAAGCATAGCTCCTTGCTGGTGCCTTCATCCGCACGATGCCTGGATGTCCATCATGCAATAGTTTTAGGACTTTATGCTGTAGTCTTTCTGGGATGACGACTCTGTCTCCCCATAACACACATCCCTTTTGGGTGAAAAGTTCTGTCTGCCTGTGCTTGAAAGGCTTGAGTTCGTTGTCAGGCCAACCTCTTTCTACCCAGCTGAGGACTCATGCTAAACAAGGGTTTTCCTCGTTTCAGATACGATGTCTTGCACAGTCAGCGGTGGTGAAGGGAGTGTCTTGATCTATAGTACAGCTAGGGTTGGAGCTGGGTCATCTATGACTTCTGGTAGCAGTGAGCAGCTCAGGGCGTCAGCGTGGGGAATGGCTTTCCCCAGTCGGTGTTGCAGTTGATAGTCGTATGCGGATAAAAACTCTGACCAGCGTCTCATTCTTGGCAATAAGATATGGGGAGTTGGTTTATCCCCCTCCAAGATGCCCAGTAATGGTTTGTGATTAGTGATTATAGAAAAGGACCTTCCATACACGTACTCATGGTATCGTTTGATCACAGCCACAATAGCGAGAGCCTCTTTATCTAGTTGGCTATGGTTTCTCTCAGTTTTAGATAAAGTTCTGGAAAAAAATGCAATGGGTACCTCAGTGCCGTTTGGCAGGATGAGGCTCAGGATGGCTCCTACTCCAAATGGTGAGGCGTCACAGGTGACGTTTAAGGGTAAAGTCTCGTTATATTGTATCAATACGGCATTGGGTGTTAAAAGGTCTTTAACTTGCTGAAAAGCTTGCTCTTCTCGATGTCCCCAAACCCAGGAAGCCTTCTTATCAAGAAGCCTATGCAGGGGTTCAGCAACAGTCACCTTCTGGGGTAGGAAGATGTTATAAAAGTTAATAAGTCCCAGGAAGGCTTGAAGATCTGTTTTGTTCTTAGGTCTTGGGGCATTTTTGATTGCAGCCAATTTTTTCTCAGTAGGGTGAATTCCCTGTTTGTCAAGAAGGTAACCAAGGAATTCAACCCTCTCTGTACATAGTTGGCACTTGTCCTTCTTGACCTTCAGGCCAGCGTCTTTAAATTTTTGGAGGACCATTCTTAGATGCTTTTCTAGTATACTTCTAGTGGGGGCAGCTATCAAGACATCATCGAAATATGGCACGACCCCTTTTATGCCTTGTAGCAATCTCTCCATCAGACTCTGGAAGATGCCAGGTGCCATGCTCACTCCAAACTGGAGTCTATTACACTTAAATGCCCCTCTGTGTGTGACTATAGTTTGGGCTTCTGCAGTCGTTGCATCTACAGGCAGCTGCTGGTATGCCTGGGCTAGGTCCAATTTTGCGAATATTTTCCTGCCCCCAAGGGAGTGCAGTAGGTGTTGGACCACAGGCACGGGGTAAGCACTCTGCTGAAGTGCGTGATTTAGGGTGGCCTTGTAATCCCCACAAATTCTCAGAGATCCGTCAGGCTTTATGGGGGTTACTATTGGGGTCTCCCATCGGGCGTGGTCAATCAGTTCCAACACGTCTTGGGCTATCAATTTGTCCAATTGTTCATCAATCTTTGGTTTGAGTGCAAAAGGCACTCGACGGGGCTTAAGGCGAATGGGCGCAATATCTGGGCAGAGGTTAAACAATATGGGGGGTCCCTTGGACTTGCCTAGCTTCTCGGTGAACACTTCCTGGAATTCTTGGACGAGAGCCGCTTCCCAGTCATCGCTTTCGGTTTGGTTGATGCCCGCCAGTTCGATTCCAACTGGCCCGAAACACTGCAAGCCTAATAAGCTGGGTCGATCTTTATCGATGACTGTAAGTGGTAGAGTTGTGGTGTGGTCTTTGAAGGAGACTTGGACATGGCTGGAGCCGGCAACCAGGATCCTGTTTCCTTGATAGTCTTTCAATATAATTCTCTGAGGGCTGAGATCCTGGCGACGGATGTCAGGGATCAGCTGTTTGAGGGTTTTCCAGGAGACCATTGATAGGGAGGACCCGGAGTCAACTTCCATAACACATGGACAGTTCTCAATGGCGACCTTTACTCGGATCTTTCTTGCATCAAGGGATGAAGCGTGACCGATGGTGATGGTTTGGTGTGCCTCTTCTCATCTGGTAGAAGTGGCTGGCGCTCAATTTCTGTAGTAGTGGTTCCATTGGTTGCTTAGGCAGTCCCAATTTACTGGTGGGGTGCCTGTTATCTGCCGAAAATTATTTTCTCTTCGGTTTGGGCTGGACCCTCGCTTGCCTCTACAGACTTTTGCAATGTGGCCCCTCTTTCCACAGGAGCGGCAGAGGGCGTCTAGGAATTTGCAGTCTGATCTTGGGTGGTTTCCCCTGCATCCAGCACACTGATATGAGGGCTTATGAGTCCGTTGATCTCGCTGATCTCGGTCTGACCTGAGTCTGTTGACCTCCTCTTCCTCGCTTTCTGAGGAGTATTTGAGATCTTCATGGTGGGTAGTTGCTGCGTGCCTCTCGGAAAGGGCCGTAGGATCACTGGTGAGTTGGCGGTGTGGTGTGTTTGCTTGGTGCATTTGAGCTGCCGACCTCCTGGTTGCTTCTGCTGCAGTAGCATTGGCGATGACATCTGCGAGGGCGATGTCCCCCTTTGCCATAATCTTGCTCTGGGTTGTGGGGTCTTTTAGATCCAGAATGATTCGATCTCTCATGGCTTCTTCAAGGTTTGCAAAACCACAGAGTCCCCCCAGGTTTCTGAGGTCCGCGATGAAGTCTCCAACACTTTCACTTTCCTGTTGGTTCCTCTGGTAAAACTCATGTCTCCTGATGAGTGTTGGCACTGCTGGGGCATAATGGGCCTGGAGGATTGGGGTGAGATTGTCCAAGTCCATCATCTTGACTTCAGCTGGTTTTGCAAGTGCCTTTGCCATCTTAAAAATGGCGGGTCCGCAATGGGTCAGGAATACAGCTCGTTTCTTGCCAGGCATAGCATCCTTCAGGTTGTTGGTCTCCAGGAACATCTGAAACCTGTCCATATACGAGTCCCAGTCTTTGTTAGCCGGGTCAAATGGAGCGGGTGGTATGGCGCCACTGGTCATTCTGCCGCGATTGGTGCGCTCTCAGCCACATGCTCTGTTTGCGTTCAATGAGTGTTCATTCAGCTCTCTCGTCTCCGCATCCCATCCTCATCGCCAGTGTTAAATCTGGGAGAGTGGGCACAAGGAACGGAGACGAGGCATCGAATAGTGACTCCAAATCTTTATTAGTGACTTCAGAACAGAGCGAAAAACTAGGGCAGCAGCAGCTCCTTTTTTAGAGCTGGCTGCTGTCACAACACCCAATGATTTGAGTTTGCTGCGCTGACAGTGTCCAATCAGCAGCGACCCGCTATCAGCCAATCCGATCAGCCAAAACTGACCAATCACGATCCGCTGTCAACAGGCCAATCAGAAGTGCAGGCTACGAACCTGTCATGGAAAGAAAACTATTAGAATCGCAAGCTAATGAGCTTGCTTAGTTCGTAACAAAGACCATCTAAATTTCAGAGATAATGCTGTTCCATAGAGTAGGTGCAGCAAAAGAAAAGGTGCTTCTTTTGGGATCTATTAATTGTTAGAACCTAGACCATGCTCTCTTTGTCTTAACTTATTAGAAGGGCAGTCAAATTGTCTGTCCTTGGACAAGAATGGCTTTATAGGCCATCTTGAATTGACCCAGAAGCTTACAGATAACCAATATAGCTCACGTAATAAAGGTATTTCATGAGCTTATTGAGGCATGCTTAGAATTATTTGAATTCAGGAATGAGCTTCAAAAAATTTAGCAATGGATTCTCTGCCTAGCTGCTGAGTAGGTATGGCCATGGTGGGCATGGCCTAGTCAGCATCCTGCACCATGGTAGTGGGTGCATTTTTGGTCTCCTGGGGCTCTGGAGGATTTCCTCGAGCCTCTGGGAGGGTGAAAATGACCTCCCCAGGCTCCAGAGGCTCTCTGGAAGCCAGAAATGACCTTCCTGAATTTCTGGGAGGCGTGTTTTTCACCCTCCCCAAGCCTCCATGTGCCCCCTGCACTTATTTGCATTCAAAACAGGCCGTGTGGGGAGTCCTGGGAGGGATGGGGAGAGATAGGCAGGGACAGCCAGGAGTGGGATTTGGGGGTTCTCCAAACTGCACAAAATCTTAGCTAGGGGCTCTCTTAAACCTCTGAAAACCCCCAGCAACCCACCCCTGTTTGAATTGCTGTATTTTGGACCAGCTGTAGTTTCCAAGCAGTATTCCAGACACTCTTATGTTTATTGCATTGCAGTAATCTAGATGAAAGTTGACAAATGTGTGGCAGACTGTAAGTGAGACTTCCTGATCCAGAAATGGACAAAATTGGCACACAGGATAGCTTTGCATAGTCAATGATGATTTCCACTTGCTGTTCAAGCAGGAGCCATTAATCCAAGAGACCTTCCAAACTGAACACTGTATGGAGTAATGCTATACTAATGTGAACCAAATATGGAAATTCCCTGGATCCAGATGACCTTCAAATGCACATCTATTCAGTCCTGCTAGAGCTGAGATGTAAACTTGTATATCATCATAAAGTTGCTATTGAGCTCCAGAAGAATAGATGAACTTATCCAGCAGCTCCATTAAGATCTTAAACAATGGCAGGGAGAGACCTGAGACTCAAGATACCCCAAAGTGCAGGGCCTAAGCCTAGATTTCTTCACTTATCAATACAATTGGAAATGACTTGGAAGAAGGAGGAAAACCATTGTTACACCATGCCTTGCACTTCCAACATTCTGATCTGTCCAGAAGAATACCATGACTGGTAGTACTGAAGACCAAGATCAAAGGAGGCCGGGATGGCTGGTGTCTTTGAAAACCAAGGGATTCTCTAGATTCCCTGTGCAGAGAGAGGGCAGTGTGCTATAATTCAATTTAAGCCTATAACCACTTTCTCATTCCAAGAGACAACTAATGCTTAAAGTTCAATCAAATCCTTAGGAACATCCCCAAACATCTTCTGCAAAGTCTATACTTAGGATAGGAGCCATCTTGTCTTCCTCATATGGAATCATCAGGACCACAAAGAAGTTGATTATTCTTTTTTTATTTCAATTGGGTATAAGAGTTAATAATATGGACTTAAGTTCACGGGGTATAGGGTAGGCAATAGCATCTTGGTAGTGCTGGACAGAGAGATGATAAAAGACAGGAAGTTGGATACTTTTAGGAAAAATGTGTCTTGTACCAATTGTGTCTTCTAGCTTCTTGACCTGAAACCCAAAGCCTGTTTATCTTATACTTAGTATCCTACTTGATAATGATTTTAAAATATATTCAAATATATCCATTCTGTGGATATCATTATTCATTTTGTAAAAAATACAATTTTTAAAAATCTAGTGGCCTTCCACTATTTAAGAACCAGTAATACTCATGAAAGAAACTAGAGCCATTTCTGCACAGCTGTAGTGATTTGGAGTATTTTCTAATGTCACTTAAACATTGGTGCACTGATATAAAAATCTCTCCTCATTACTGTTGTCTTAGAACAGGGATAGCTGAGTAATGTTAAAAAACACTGTCAATCACTACAGAGGAAATGTTCTATATATCTAGAAAGATATGTTTCTAAAAGAAGAGTGATAGATAATATGAAATAGAACCAAAGGGGTGAGACATATGGAAAAACTGCTGAAGTATAAAACTAAATGCTCAGTCAATCAAATTGTCTCCTTCCCTGAATGTAGAATAGCTATTTTAGATTTATGAGCTGCTACAATTGATTATTGATTTGTTGATTTATTAGCTGGATAATTTGGAAAAAAATTAATTTTCCTCTGTCTCAAAGTTCTAAAGACATAAAATAAATATATTTTAAGTCAACAGTCTAAACTGCTTTGAAGCTCAGTTCATTCTTAAATACAATATTAAATTGGACAAGTGTTAGAATTTATCAGATTAAAGATTAAAGTACTTAATGTTTCAAATGTTTTGCAGATTTGATGGCCCTTCTGGTACTATTGAGAATACTTAAAGCTGCAACTTCACACGTATGGAGAATGCTAAGGATATTGAGTAGCTAGTCAGTGTATTAATGCCTAATTAACTACTGTACCTTATTAGAAATATTTTGAGTGACTGGACTAACTTTGCTTGCACTTCATTTAGTTTATCCATTCTCAAATTCTTATTGTATTAGAATATTTCTATTTTTTCTTGTATTAATGGAAGGACAATGGGGGATTCAGTTCAGAAGTCAGTCTCTAAATACAGACTTAAGGATTAGTTCCCTATACACTTGCGGATCAACATTCAAAGGTGTTTTTTAAGAGGCAACTAGACTTTCTGGTTTTTCTTTGAAGACATTTTGCTTCTCATTGAAGAAGCTTCTTCAGCTCTGGATGGATGGTAGGGAATGGAAAGATTTATACTCCTTGTAGACAATCGGTCATTTGAATTCTCAAAAGGAAAAGCAAATCATCAAAAGTACTGCAAATGACCAGCTGTTTGCAAGGAGTATAAATCTTCTTGGATGAGAAGTGAAATGTCTTCAAAGAAAAACCAGAAAGTCCAGTTGCCTCTTGAAAAAGCACCTTTGGGAAAACCATGACCTGGATGACTGAGATTCTCCATAGACATCTTGGATCAAAAGTTCATTTAAGTCTTCCAATAATGATATATGCCAAGTTATCACATAACTCTATGTTTAGCAATAAAGTGTGGCAGAGCCCAAATGGTATTTGTCTATGCCAATCCCTCTCTTTCACATTATATTTCACGGTCTTCTTTTGCTTCAATTTAACCAAAAATGTTTTACTAGCAGACAACAAACCTGACACATCTTAGTTTTACTACTAGTTAAAGAATTGTTTCTAAGAGAGACCAAGTGGATCAACTTGCCAGGTTTCACATAATGATCAGAGGCAGTAATATAATTTAATTCAGTTCTATGTTATTTTATTATAGGCTTTAGCCATCAAAAGAAACAAAAGAAACTAAAAGCTGAAAAATTAAACCCCAACTTAAGAGCAAATCAGTGTCATTCTTCTGAATCCAGCCCAGAAAAGGATAAGCTTTGAGAATGTGCTGTGCCTAAACTTGCACATTTACAAAGTGATTATTGTGGGGTTCCAAGAGGGTCAAAATTGCAAGTCACCTATACCAGACCTCCTGGTCCTCCACTACACATGCCTTGACTATAATATTTCCCTTAAGAGTGAATTGGTGACCATTCATTATTGTCTGACATCTAAGAAAAACAAGTGGAAAGTAAGAACTGTTTCTGCAAAGTGTTCTTTTAAAGGTATTGAAGAAAGCTTGATCAATCGATCAGAATAGAGCTGGAAAGGACCTTGGAGGTCTTTAAGTTCAACCCCCTGCTCAAGTAAAATATTCTATATCATTTCAGACAAGTGAAGTCTCCTTTTATAAACCTTCAGTGATGAAGAACCCACAACTTCTGAGTTCCACTGGTTAATTGTCCTCACTGTTGGGAATTTTCCTTTTAATTCCAGATTGCTTCTCTCCTTGACTAGTTTCCATCCATTGTTTCTTATCCTGCCCTCTGGTGCCTTGGAAAATAAATTGCCCCCCTCCTCTTTGTGGCAACCTCTCAAATATTGGAATACTGCTATCATGTCATCCCTAATCTTTCTTTTCTCTAGGCTAGCCAAACCCAAATCGTGCAACTGTTCTTCATATGTTTTAGTCTCCAGGTCTAATTATCTTAGTTACTCTTCTTTGCACTTCTTTCAAAGTCTCAACATCTTTTTGAGACTTTGACCAAAACTAGATGCAGTATTCCAGGTGTGGCCTTACTAAGAATTTATAAAGCAGTACTAATACTTCATATGATTTTGATTCTATGTCTCTGTTTATACAACCAAGGATTGTATTAGGTTTTTTGGCTGCTGTTCCATACTGCTGGCTTATATTTAAGTGATCATCCACTAAGACTCTAGGATCCCTCTCCTAGCTACTGTTTTTGATCCAGGTTTCACATAATATGTTTCACATAATCTGTATCTTTGGTTTTTCCTGCCTAAATATAATATAATGTTTTATCCATATTAAATTTCATGTCGTTGGATAGAGGCCATTATTCAAGTCTGTCAAGAGCTTCTGGGGTTCTGAGCAGGGTGGGATTCAGTTTTTTTAACAACCAGTTCTGTGGGCATGCTTAGTTGGTGGTCATGTGACTGGCTGGGCATGGCCAACTTGACATCACTCATGTCAAGGGGTGCTTTTCCTTGCCTGGCCTCTCATGACAGCAGGGATGCTGCAATAGTAAAAAGTGTGAAAAATGGTCATAAGTCACTTTTTTCAATGCCATTGTAACTTTGAATGGTCACTAAATGAACTGTTGTAAGTCAAGGATTACCTGTACAAAAATACAAAAAGCTTCTTTGCTTGCAAAAAGCTCACCTAAATACCAATCATTAGATTAAAAATACCTCCAAGACAGAGTTACAAATCAGGCAGGGTGCCAGAGCATCTTGAGGAATGGAAATAGTTAAAAGGCAGTGATAACTATCAAGCAGCCATCTCTTGCTCATAAAGTAAAACCCTTTAGCAGAGAGTTTAACCTCTCCAGGAAAAACACACCCAGGACAAGCAATCCTTAGATCCATTTGCACCACTTAAAGATACCAGCTGGTCTCACTCACCTCACAAGATATCCTAAGGAAATCATCCATATTTAAGGAAAGGTCACATGCCGCCCAGAAAGGCAGTAAAAAAAATCAGTGCCACGTTTGCATCCTGCCTCTTGGAAGTATACCCCAAAAAGACAGTGCCAGATAGTACTAAAGGAATGGGGAAGACCCCCTCCCCAGATAGAAAAAGAAACCATGAGGCAGGAAAAAATTCAAACACAATACAAATAATTAAATTACAACAGTAGCTGTTGCTTGTTGAAGTTGAATAAGGAATATTATCCCATCAATAAATTCAGGATTAAACATCACCAAGCACAGAATTAACCTTCACCAAAAACCAGTTTTAGACCAAAACTCAGAAAAGGTATTAAACTGACGTTTGAATGGCAATCTTTCTAGCTAGCCAAGAAGCCTTGCTAAATGTCACTCATCTTGGTTTCCTGTCACTAAAAGGTTTGCTTCATTATTCAATTATTTCTTCAAAGTGCTGATTGTCCAGGGAAGTATTTCCTCCCAACAGCAGTGTAAAAATTTTAAAACAACCCTTCCCCTTTAAGAAAGCAAAGCCTCAGAAGTTTTGGAGACAGGAAGTCTAGACGTACTGGTAAGAATGCAATAAGGGTGGAAAAAAAACAAAAGGAGATTGATTCTAACTACTGGTTCTCTGAACTGCTTAGAAAGTTAACAAGGGGTTCTATAGAACTGGACAGAACCAGTAGAACCTTCCCTGGTTCTGAGTTTGTCTTCTGGAGTATGGACTATTCCTGCCAGATAAATGTTGTCTGCAAATTTGATGAGTTCCTCTTCTATTCCCTCACCTAAGTCATTTATGAAGAATGCTGGGCCTAAGATGGAATCTTGTGGTATCCCACTGCTTACTTCCCTCCATGTAGATGTGGTATCTTAAGGATTACTTGTTGACTACAGTTTTATCAGCCAGTTACAAATCTATCTGGTGGTGATGCGGTCTATTTTACATTTTTCTAGCTTACTGAGCTAGGAGGCAAAGATTGTGATATACTTTGTCAAATGCCTTGCTAAATAAGTATACTAGGTTCCCAGAATTTCACTGGTCTACTAATTTAGTCACTTTGTCAAAGAATGAAATAAGATTGGCTGGCATGATCTGTTTTTAACAAATCAATGCTGGCTTTTAGTTATAACTTTATTTGCTTCTAGATATTCACAGATCTGCTTTTGATTATCTTTTCCTGAATCTTCTCAGGTATTCATGTTACACTGATTGGTCTATAGCCATGATGCTTGTTAGGGATAACATTGTTTACCTTAACTTGTTTAGGTAAAATAATAAATATGTTATCATGGTTTGTTAGTTAAAGTGTCTGTAACTTTAACTGTAAGAATGTAATTAAGGGAGTGGTTGTAAAAGCACCATAAAAGAAGCTAGGCATGGCAGCTTGCTCTCTCTGGCTTGATGATCCCTAATTACTGCATGGACTGAAGACTGAGTTTTTCCCCTACTGGAACGGGAGAGAGAAAGGACTGTTGATTTATCAACTGTGAGAGGACTGATTTATTGTAAGTGAACTGACATTGGATATTCTACATGGACTTTGCTAATTGAATATCCTTGAATGGACTGACTAAAAACAATACATGACTAATGGACTGTTATTTTGACCATGCTATAAAACTCTAAGTGGAATAAACTATATTTTTGATAACACAAGTGTATCTGTTATTTTTACTGTATGTTAACTAACATACAAACTTATCTCACACATTTATCTGTATGCCTATCTAACTAACGCTGCACATTCTGTTTAGCTTGTCTCCTTAACACTGGTTGGGGAACCCAGGCTTAACACTGGTTATGGGCCCAGAGGCTGCAAAGTCAGTTTAACTAGGATAAAACAGATTTATGTAAAAAGTGAGAGTTTGTGTTGTTACACATTACAGTAAACAGACAGCTGTGTTTTATTAATTATAGTTTTATATCCATATAAGAAAACATGGCACAAGTCAATCTACAAAGTTTGTCCCTTATATCCAAGCTGGATGGAACAAACTATGTATCATGGTCTATGAAATGTAGTCTACTTCTACGAAGAGAAGGTCTGTGGAACATAATTGAAAATCCACCAAATGTAGAGGAATGGGATCCAGAGATTGAGGAAGATAGACAAAAGATAGAAGACTTTAAACAGAAGAATGAACAAGCTCTTTGCATAATAGGATTAACATTAACTGATCAGCAACTTGTTCATATCCGCGGAGAGCAAATGGCTGTTGGGTGTTGGCAGAAGCTGAAGAGGATTTATGTCCGAGATAACGTTGGTGCTCACATAAATCTAACACGGAAGCTTTTCAGGACGCATCTCCAAACGAATGGTGATATGCTTAGTCATTTGAAAACTATAAAAAGCATTTTTCAAGAACTGCACAAGAAAGAACTTATTTTCTCTGAACTACACCAAGTCTACATAATTCTATCTTCACTAGACGAAAATTATGATAACTACGTCACTTCCCTTGAAATTTTGCCTAAGGAAAGTTTAATTTTAACTGATATAACTGGCAGATTGATTGAAGAGGCCAGAAGAAGACTTGAAAGAGATCAGTTAAGGAGGGAGCAACCTCAAAAAGAAGATATTGAATCTCCTACTGCATACGCAATTAAAAAGTGTTTTAATTGTGGAGGAAGAGGACATTTGGCAAGATTTTGTAAAAAAGCAAAGCGCCAGAACGCTGGCCAGAATACTAAAAGTCATCAAAAGAAAAATAAAAATTGTCCCAGAGTACACAGCAGATATTGTTAGTCAATGGTTGGAAACTGAAAGCTAAAGGTCAAGGTATAGCATATTGTTCTTTCATAAAAGAGAATGTAAAAATGTTATATGTACCACAACTTAAGTTTAATTTAATTTCAGTTAGAATTTTGGTTAAACTAGGATATGTAGTTACCTTTAGGGGAGATAACTGCAAAATTGAAAAAGAAGATAAGAAAATTACTGCATCTTTAAGAGGTGAATTATATGTTTTAAATGATAATGGTTTAGAGGTGGCTAACACGGTTTATGATAATAAGAAACCTCATGATGAATGTATTCACTTGTTACACTGACGGCTAGGGCATTTAAATTTTAAAATGCTTAAGAGAACTGTTCAACTATCTAAAGGAATAAGTTTGAAACCTTGTAATAAGTATTTGCAATGTTTTGCTTGTAATCAAAGCAAAAGCAAAGTCATACCGGCTAATAGAGTTGATGGATTTACTACCAAAGAGCCTTTAGAGGTAGTATTTGCCAATTTAATAGGTCCGAAAAAACCAAATGTAGGAGGTGCTCGATACATATTAAGTATAATGGACCACTATTCTAGATATGGGTTTTGCTATTTAATGAAGAGCAAAACTGAAACATATCTAAATATCTTTAATTGGATAAAATTTGCAGAAAGAAAAACTAAAAAGAAATTAGTAACTCTTATAACAGATAATGGTGCGGAATTTACAAATAATAAATTCCAGAATAGACTTAGAATGTTAGGTATTCAACATAAAAAGTCTGCACCATAAAGGCCACAACATAATGCCTTTATAGAGAGACGAGGCCAAACACTACAATCAATGGCACGTACTATGTTGTCTGATTCAGGGTTACCTGACAATTTATGGGGAGAAGCAATAATGTGTGGTAATCATATATTAAATAATGTTGTTAATTCAACAACAGGTGAATTACCATTCACACTGTGGCATGGTACAAAACCATTTGGAGCACCAGCATGGGTGCATATCCCTTCACAACTCAGACACAAAGGACAGCATAGAGCTAAAAGATTAATTTTTGTAGGATATGAATCTAATCACAGATCTTATAGATTCTGCGAACCAGATACATCTAGAGTTTACACCAGTGCTAGTGCTAAATTCCTAGAACATGTAGGATGGAATAGATTAGAGCAAGATTTAAATAACGAGGTAATTATTGAACCCTACAAAAGGCAAAAAGATCAGACTAGTTATAAGAAGAGTCCAATAAAAGAAGAAGTCCACGAAGAGCAAATAGGACCAGAACAAGAGGAAACAGTTGATCAGGAAGAGTTAGATAATCAAGAACAGTTAATAAATGAAAGTCCACCTGTAAGTCCTGTAATACCTAGATGTACTACACGTGTAACTAGACCACCTGATAGGTATCAAGCAAGTATAGTTTGCCAAGTAACTAAAGTTCCAACTAGTATAGATGAACTTAGGATGTATCCTGCTAAGGATCAGGAGAATTGGCAAAAGTCAATGGAAAAAGAACGAAATTCATTAAAGGTAATGAAAGTATATGAAGATGCTAAATTACCTCCAGGAGAAAAATCCATTGGGTGCAAATGGATATTTAAAGTAAAAACTGGAAATGATGGGACTGTTTCCCATAAAGCTAGGTTGGTAGCTCAAGGATTTAATCAAACTGCATCTGATTACGATGAAGTTTTCGCACCAAGTCTTAAAGCAACATCTTTGAGAGCAGCTTTAGTGTGGGCAGCTAAGAAAAACTATGTCATTAACTATTTAGATGTAGAAACTGCTTATCTGCATGCACCATTGAAACACACTATATATTTGAAAAAGCCAGTTATTATAAAAGACAAGAAAGTAAATAGTAATGATTGTTGGAAACACAAAAAGAGTCTTTACGGGTTGAAACAATCTGGCTTTGAGTGGAACCAATATATTGTGAAAGAATTAAACAATATAGGATTTAAATCTGGTTTAGCAGATCCATGTGTGTTTAAAAGAGAAAATAATGGAACGGTGTCATTATTGTTATTATTTACAGTTGATATTGCTTTGATAACTAAAACTAATAATGAAGCTAATGAGATTATATCATTATTAGCTAAAAAGATAAAATTAAAGCATTTAGGTGAAATTAAAAAGTATCTAGGATTGACAATTAACAAAACAAAAAATGGATTTAAGATATCTCAAGAAGATAAAATTTGCCAATTAATTAAAACGTATAAAATGGAACTTTGTAAACCGGCAAAGATTCCAATGAGTCAGGAGGTTTGCCAAACTGATGATCAAAGTCCCAAATTTGATAAGTCTATATATCAATCTTTGATTGGTAGCTTATCATATATAAGCAATTGGTCAAGGCCAGATATAGCTTATAGTGTTAATCAGCTGGCACATTTTAATACAGATCCACATCAATGTCATTGGCAATCATTAAAGAGAATTTTAAGATATCTTAAAGGAACAATGCACCATGCATTGTATTTAGAGCCAAAGGGTGATTTGAGTCTTAGTGCCTATGCAGATGCAAGTTTTGCAACTGACATAAACAATAGAAAATCAACATCTGGGATGGCTATATTATTTGGTAAGACACTAATAGGGTGGAGGTCAATCAGACAACAGCATATCAGCTTGTCCACGATGGAAGCGGAATTTTCATGTCTGTCATTACTATGCACTGACTTAATTTTGTACAAACAGTTATTATTAGACATGGGTATAACTGTTAAAGATTCCATTATTGTGCACGAGGACAACCAAGCAGCCATAAAGTTAGCTCCTAATATTGCTGTAAAAACTAGATCAAAGCATACTGATTTAAGACACTTAAATGTTGGAGAATCTGTAAAAAAAATGGGCTAATTAAATTGGAATACTGCATGACGGAAGAAAACATTGCAGACCAATTTACAAAAGCTCAAGGAGTAATTAAGTTTAAAGAGAGTTGTAACAAATATGATTTAAATATGTAAATAGTTATTATTATTACCTAAAAGGGAAGAATGTTAGGGATAAAATTGTTTACCCTAACTGGTTTCGGTAAAATAATAAATATGTTATCATGGTTTGTTAGTTAAAGTGTCTGTAACTTTAACTGTAAGAATGTAATTAAGGGAGTGTTTGTAAAAGCATCATAAAAGAAGCAAGGCATGGCAGCTTGCTCTCTCTGGCTTGATGATCCCTAATTACTGCATGGACTGAAGACTGCGTTTTTCCCCTACTGGAACGAGAGAGAGAAAGGACTGTTGATTTATCAATTGTGAGAGGACTGATTTATTGTAAGTGAACTGACATTGGATATTCTGCACGGACTTTGGTAATTGAATATCCTTGAATGGACTGACTAAATGATACATGACTAATGGACTGTTATTTTGACTATGCTATAAAACTCTAAGTGGAATAAACTATATTTTTGATAACACAAGCGTATCTGTTATTTTTACTGTATGTTAACTAACATACAAACTTATCTCATCATTTATCTATTTGCCTATCTGACTAATGCTGCACATTCTGTTTTGCTTGTCTCCTTAACACTGGTTGGGGAACCCAGGCTTAACAATGCTGAATCTATGGCATATGTGCCGTACATGCGAGAGGTCACCTGGAAGAGCCCCACTGCGCATGCATGCCCGCTGCCTGCCTGCCAGCTGATTATCAGTGATCTGACATGCATGTGCAGTGGGCAGGGATGCGTGGGAGATGCGAGCACATGTCCAGAGATGCGCAGGGCACACAGGGGTCTCATGTGCATGCACAGAGACATGCAATGTGAATGGGGAAATGCATGCACATGTACAGAGATGCATGGCATGTGAGGATCACATGTGCATGCGCAGAGATGCACAGCATGCACAGGGGGATGTGCACGAATGTGCAGGGGGCATGGGGGGCCCCACGCAGATTGCCTTCTCGGTGCTGGCACACAAGTGTGAGCGAGTCCGCATGCACTTTTCAGCACGGGCACCCAAAAAGGTTAGCCACCACTGGTCTATAATTTCCAGAGTCTGGAAGATAGGAACCGCATCAGCTCTTTTCCAATCCTCAGGTAATTCCCCAGTGTTGCAGGATTTTTTAAAGATATGGTACAATGATTCTGAGATAACATCTGTCAGCTCCTTCAGAACTCTCAGGTGTAAGCCATCAAGTCTTGTGATTTATATTCATCAAGATCAGATAGCTGTTCTCCAATCATTTTCTTGCTTATTTTAATTTGTCTTTTATGGTTAGGTTTTTGGTAAATTGGGTTATAGTTTCTATGGTTGGTGTCAGCCCTCAAGATACTTTCCTCTGTTGCTTTTCTGCTATTATTTCATTATTTCTCTGAGCTGTCATGACAACGGTGGGAGGGGGGATTTTGCTAGGGAAGACTGGAGGTGTTTGCATTCCTTGCTCGGCTAGCAAGGGGAGGGGGGATTCTTTTCTTTAACTTTCCGTTTCTTGGCTATCTTCTGTCCTCTTTTGTGCAACTGTGAACTTTTATCAAAATATGTCAAGGTCATTTGACAAAACACCTCATCACCATCTGGAGATGACCACATGAGCTTATTCAGAAGTTTTAATTGGAAGAATAATTTGAACTTTGGGGGGTGGGAACAAACCTAATTCTTTGTATGTGGATTCTACCTGCCAATTTCTGGTGGGTAAATGAAAAGGCGGCCCACCTCTGGGACTGAGGGAGTGATGTTGGCCTTACTGGACTCGGGGTGCACGAGGTGTGTAATTAACATGAAAGTGGTTAAGGGGATGGGCATCGGACTGAGAACTTTAAAAACGCCCATATCTTTCTGCCAATTGGATGGATCGGTGGCGGGAGGTTGCCCTGCACGTTTTATAACAGAACCCCTAGAGATGACCATGGGAAACCACCATGAGACCCTGTGTTTTATTGTGGCCCCTGGGATGGAACAGCCTCTAATATTGGGACTACCATGGCTTCGGAAGTGGAATCCCCATGTGAACTGGAGAGAGGGGTGGATACGCATCTGCACCGATCGGCTACCAGAAGGGGAGGAGCAACCCTATCTGGAAGGGGAGGAGAAATCCCATCCGAAGTCCCAGGTACCCGCTGAGATAGCTTCTACAGGTGCTGAACACGTGGAAGGGGAGGAGAAAATCCCGAAGGAGTATTGGGACTTAAGAGAGGTGTTTAGTGAAGAGGCTTCCAATGAGCTCCCCCCACATCGGTCGACCAATTGTAGCATTGAATTCCTGCCGGGGGTGACGCTCCCGAAACCGAAGATGTATCTGATGACACTGGGGGAGTTGGAGGAATTGAGAGCATTTATTGACAAGAACTTGCAACGGGGTTTCATCATGCCTGCCAGACCTCGAGTGGCGGCCCCTGTGATGATCCGCGAGAAGAAAGATGGCTCCAAACGTCTGGTAGTGGACTATAGAAACCTGAACGCAGTATCCGTAGAGAACATGTACCCCCTCCCTCTGATGAAGGACATGTTAGCCCACCTGGCAAAGGGGAAGATTTTCACAAAGCTGGACTTGAGGGACGCGTACTACCGAATCCGGATAAAGGAGGGAGATGAGTGGAAGACTGTGTTCAACTGCCCAATGGGTTGTTTCCAGTTCAATGTTCTCCCTTTCGGCTTACAGGGGGCGCCTGCTGTTTTCATGCAACTAATCAATCAAGTGCTTCATGAACATTTATACAAAGGGGTTCTGGTATACCTTGATGATATTCTTATCTACATGGAGACTAGAGACGAACATGTGAAACTGGTACGCTCTGTGTTGCACAAGCTGAGGGCTGCCAAATTGTTCGCCAAACTATCCAAATGTGAGTTCCATCAAGAAAAAATTGACTACTTGGGATATCGTATCTCCCCCGAAGGCATTGAAATGGACCCAGAAAAGGTGCGAGCCGTTTTGGATTAGGCCCCACCGAGAACTCGTAAACAGCTTCAAAGTTTTCTGGGATTTGCCAACTTTTATCGCCAATTCATCCCGTCTTTTGCAAAAATAGCCATGTCCATCACCAACCTCCTGAAAACAAAGGGGGAATTGAAACCAAAGCCCAGTCAACCATTGAATTGAACCATGGAGTGCCAAGCTGAATTTGAAAAACTTAAGAGACTTTTTGCTGCAGAACCAACACTGAAACACCCAGACATGGACGCCTCTTTCGTGATCCAAGCTGATGCAAGCGATGTAGCAGTGGGGGCAGTCTTACTTCAATTAAACGAGAAGGGGACACTACAACCATGCGCTTACACTTCTCATAAATTCACTGAGACTGAAAGGAGATGGGCCATTTGGGAGAAGGAAGCGTTTGCAGTCCGTTTGGCTTTACTAGCTTGGAGGCATCTTTTGGAAGGAGCGAAACACCCATTTGAAGTGTGGACTGACCATAAGAATCTAGAAGCTTTAAAAACCCCTCAGAAGTTATCCCCCAAACAAGTTAGGTGGGCTCAGTTTTTCAAGCGGTTCAATTTCTCCTTGAAATATATACCAGGGGGAAAATTTTTTATGGCAGATGCTTTGTCTAGAATGCCTCAATACAACAGTATCCGTAAAGAAGTGATAAGGCCAATCGTGTCCACTACACAACTGTAACCCCTGTAGTTACACGCGCTCAAAAAAGAAACCAAGAGAAGAATCTATCCACTGATCTGATGGAACAGTTTAAGGAGGCTTTGAAAATGGATGAGTGGTTTTTGGCAAATGCGAACAACTGCACTGTTCGAGATGGCCTAGCCTGGATGGGGGCGAAATTGTATGTACCTCAAAACCTGAGAAGCCACGTATTGCAACAAACTCATGATTCCAAAGTGGCTGGTCATTTTGGGTTTGTGAAGACCTTACATTTGGTGAAATGGCAGCTTTGGTGGCCTTTGTTGAAAAAGGACATTGAGACTTATGTGGCGAGTTGTCCGATTTGCGCCTCAGCAAAAAGACCTCCTGGTAAGCCACCAGGACTGCTGCAAAATGTGGCCAGCCCAACTGCTCCTTGGAAGGAAATTTCCATGGACTTTATAGTAGATCTACCCGAGAGCAGTGGACACACAGTCATTTGGGTGATGACTTGTTCTCCAAACAAGCCCATTTCATCCCTTGCTCAAAGATCCCTTTGGCGAGGTCGTTGGCCAGACTGTTCATTCTTCATGTCTACAGATTGCATGGTGTACCTGAACGTGTAGTTTCTGATCGGGGAGTCCAATTTACCTCGAATTTCTGGAGGGAATTTTTGAAGTTAATAGGCTCCACCCAAAGCTTAAGCTTTGCCCACCATCCCCAAACTAATGGAACCTGCGAGAGAACTAACGGGGTGCTAGAACAATACCTCCGATGTTACATAAATTATCAGCAAGACAACTGGGTGGATCTGCTACCTTTTGCGGAGGTGGCATATTATAACTCTGTTCACAGTAGTACGGAGTTTACTCCTTTCAAAATAGCAACAGGGCAAGATTTTGTACCCATACCTGAACTGCCTGGTGAAAACCCAACTGTCCAGTCACTGAGTGATTGGATATCTCAGCTTCAACTTAATTGGCAAAGCTTTGGACGAGGCGCACCAATCTCATAAGAAATTTGCTGACAGAAAGCGAGCTCCGCAGATGTCATATCAAGTGGGCGATAAAGTATTTCTCTCGACCAAGTATTTGCAGACTACCCAAAAATCAAAGAAGTTGGGTCCTAAGTATGTAGGACCTTTCCCCATTGAGAGGATTATAAATCCTGTGACTGTTCAACTCACTTTACCAAAGACTCTTCGTCGTATTCATCCAGTTTTCCACATTAGTTTGTTGAAACCAGAACGTACCTGTACCTTGAGACCGACCCAGTCTGATCCCCCCGTACCATTGTTAATTGAGGGTGAACAGCATTTTGAAATTAAAGAAATTCTAGACTCTAGAAAATGGAGGGGTCGTACCCAATACCTGGTAGCTTGGAAACATTTTCCTCCGTCCCATTCTGAGTGGGTAAATGAAAAGGACCTTAGAGCTCCTGAACTATTAAAGAAGTTTTATTCCAAATATCCTGATAAACCATGAAAATGTATAACAATGTAAACATGTAATTATGTTGTTTTCTTTTAGGGACTTATGTCCTTTTTCTAGGGGGTCCGAATGTCAGCCCTCAAGATACTGTCCTCTGTTGCTTTTCTGCTATTATTTCATTATTTCTCTGGGCTGTCATGACAATGGTGGGAGGGGGGATTTTGCTAGGGAAGAAGACTGGAGGTGTTTGCATTCCTTGCTGGGTTAGCAAGGGGAGGGGGGATTATTTTCTTTAACTTTCCGTTTCTTGGCTATCTTCTGTCCTCTTTTGCGCAACTGCGAACTTTTATCAAAATATGTCAAGGTCATTTGACAAGACACCTCATCACCATCTGGAGATGACCACATGAGCTTATTCAGAAGTTTTAATTGGAAGAATAATTTGAACTTTGGGGGGTGGGAACAAACTTAATTCTTTGTATGTGGATTCTACCCACCAATTTCTCAGTTTTGGAATTGATTTGTAGCTTCCACTTTATTTTCCAGTAAAAGGATAACTTTGCTCTATACCATGGAGTCTGAGTATTTCTTTCTTGGGATCTAAAGCCTGACAGTTGGGTTATAGGTCTGTGTAATCTTGCTGGACAATTTGAACACATTCTTCTTAATCTGCTATGCTTTCATCATCCATAGGCTTTCAGAGCTAGCCATCAAGATATCAAATTATGTTTACTCCCAAGTTTTTAAGTTTATTTACATGAACAAGAAGAATCTTATTATATTAAAATAGAAGATAATCTGTCTTGGAATATGCTAATGGACACATCTGTAATTTTGCCTTTGGAAAGGGCATATGATACTATATTCCTGTATTTATTACCTGATACATATAAAATATATGTTGGTTTGTTAAACTAATTTGTGAATCTCACAACTGAGATTTGCCGAAATAGTGACCACCTAGAAGTGGTCTATGATCATGAATCCAAAACCAATTTCAAGGACCCATTTCTGAAGACTTCAATTTGGTCAACTTAGATGCAAAAATCAGAATTTCCTGCATAAGGTGATTGTGCAAAATAATTTCTCCCTAGTTGAAAAACTGAACTCATTCAATTTTCTGTTGAGCTGGTTTTAAAAGTTGAATGTTCCACATAAAATCAAAGTTTGTTATTAAGCAATTTAGGAGAGAACTATATCCAAAAATATCCATCAGCCCTGCCACTATATTTGTGATTTCAGACAAGTCTCTTTCAGGAGAACCTTTGGTATAAATTGTCTCAAATGGTCTGCTTAAACTCATAACCTCATATATAAACTGAACAACAATACTAATGTGGGAGTAAATAGAACATTGCAGGGCATTTTTTGGAAGCAAGAATAAAAAATGCAAACATTGCATTTTTTTTTTCCTAACACTATTTAATTTCTGCATTTTTGAGGCCAATGCATTGGTAAAAGCCATAAATAGAATATGATTTTTTAATGAAATTGCCATACCTAAATATCACAATCCTTTAATATTTTATCCTGATTGAGGGCAGATTTAAGATTCTACTTTGTGGTAATGAAATAATTGAATCATTGCCTAACATTTTACCACTGTATTTTCTATAAAGACTTGCAGAATAATCTAATAATTGTTTTATTACATTTTTCTGGATGATTTGAAAATTTATGACATCATCTTTGGGCCTGCTAAAAGTTTATATATTCACTGCAAACAAATTTTCAACTACAGCAAGCAAAATTTGCCAGCAATTAATTTCTACTTTAATTTACTTTATTAATTTCTACTTTAATTTCTACTTTAATTCATTCCTTTCTCCACTTTTCTCCCACCCTATGCCTATACAAATATAGAAAATTGATGACATCAAAAGACCCAGTGTGCCATCAAGTCTGCCTTTGTCTTCTACATATAATTTAATTGGCAGCTGAATCTTTGTTTTATGAAGATATTAGAAGTTTGGAGAGATAAACTGATTTATTTCATATTTCATATTACTTGCTGTTTATTATTTGTTATATCTTAAATTTTATTGAAAATAATTATTTATATTTATTGGAAATTAAAACAATAAAAATGAACTGAAAGTATAACTGCATTTATACAGAAAAATTGAATATAGAAATTGAAGTCAAAGAAGGGAAAGATACTTGAGAATTCCTATATGGTGCTTCTGAAAATTAACTTTGTGAAATGAAAACTTAGAAATATTTTCTCCAATACAGCACATAAAAGAAAACATTTCCAAACCTTCATCAAATCTGGTTTTAATACATGGGCTCTTTCTTAAGAGTTAAGGGAATGTGCCAAGAGTCTAGACAGCTATATTTATGCAGAAAAGAAACACACTCAGTTAATGCAGTAAAAAACAAACATTTATCAAAGTAGTTCTTCATATAGCATCAACACAGTGTCTAAAGGACTACTATCATCTATCAGATGGGGGGGGAAACACCTCTCCACAGTTTATTTTTTTAAGACCTACAAAATGTAAATAATATGATAGCTAACATTTTAAAATAAACACATTGGTCTATATTTTAATGTTGCTTTTATTTTTTTAAAAAAATAGACTAGTTTTCCTGAGCTACAAAAACTGAATTCAAAATAGACCTACTGACTGAAAGATCAAAGGATGTCATTTTAATGTTAAATGGTATTTGCTTGAAATAATTAAGAACAAACCTAGTATTTTAGAGTAAGTTAAAAGCTGCAATGCCATGAATGTGATAAGTATACTTTTATTTCCCTGAAGAAATGTTTTTAAAAACTCTCAATGTGGTTAAAGGCATGATGCAACAACATTTTCTAAACTGGATATTTCTTTGACACCTTAGTTAAATATCAAAAGAAATTTTCTCCAAGATATTAGTAGAGTATTCAAACTGGAGTGCATACTAAAATATTAAAGAAGTTAAGAGAATGATTTGTAAACGGCAGCTTTTAAACACCTCTCTGTTGACATACATCTGTCATTCACCAAAGGTAGACTATAAAAAAAGAATTGCACCTTAATTTTATTGTCTTCAAGTCATTTTCTGACTCCTGAGACTTGTCTACCCTCAGTTACCTTAGCAAGATTTTTGGAAGTGGTTTGCCATTCCGTTCTTCCTGGGACTGAAGATCCCAAGCTGGCTTCATACCTAAGAAAGGACTAAAACTCACAATCTTCTATTTCTGTTTCTGGTCTAATGACTTAACCTTAATGTACACAAATGAGATAAATTGGTTCTCATCTGAAAATAGTGGATTTGCTTAAATTCTTTTATATCTATTCTTTTCATCTCAATAAATCTTTTGAAACTAGTATGTGGAAATTGGGCTCGGAAAATAATCACTCAGTTCAGGCAGCTGACAAAAGAGTCCAAGAAATGCAAGCCTTCAGTCATAATTTTTTTAACCTGAGCTTCAGTTTCAATTTGTGTCGTCTTCTTTTTGAGATGAATAGAATTGACACTTTAGCGACCTTCATCTTTCTCTAGAGGACTCCTTTCTTCCATTATCTTGTTGAAGATGGGGAGTAATAGATATTAGAACCATACCAAGTGAAAGGCATTCATAACTTTGACTTCTCTGCTAATAAACTGCATTTAGAATTATTGTGAGAAGCACATAATAATACAAGTACTGGCTTACAAGTTCTTAATTTAAACATGAACTTAATCTTTGATCAAAAGCAAATTATTGTAACTTAGTTTCCACCATCATTTCCAATAGCATTGTATTTCATCAGCTTCATTTAAGAAACATCACTTAAATAATGTACATCAGATGAATTGTCTGGACAAATGAAGTGGGAATTTCATTAGAAGATTTAATAAATCATTGCTCAATACATTCTATTTGTCTTTTTTTTTTTAAACTTTCATCCCTATTCAACTTTTAAAAAAACTCTTAATGTATTATTTGCAATTTTAAACAATTTTTAATTTGCTTAAATTACTTTCTTTTTGCTTTGGCAACTCACAATTATTCTTTGAATTCAAATCTCTATAATGCCAAACACTTTTTATTCAAACTTTAAAACCAATGAAAATGAGTTAAAATTTCTGGTTGCATGCATAAATTCCGTTATATTTTAGCCAGTTTTCTAGTCTCAATACTGTTTCAATCAAAATTGGAACAGCTCTCTGAAATCAATAATAGCAATCTAACACTTTATGAGGCTAATATATTATGGGGTAAAGTTTGATTAATTACAATGTTGCTTGGTAATATTGCCTTTCATATTAGGAATTGGAATAAGCAGAATAAAAATATAGAATAGAATACTTTATTGACCAAGTGTGATTGGACACACAAGGAATTTGTTTTGGTGTAAATACTCTCAGTATACATAAAGAAAAGGTACATTCATTAAGAATCAAGAATCATAACGTACAATACTTAATGACAGTCATAGGGTACAAGGAACAATCAAATCATCCTAGGAAACAGTCAATATAAATCATAAGGATACAAGCAACAAAGTTACAGTCCTACATTCACAAGTGGGAGAGGATGAGTGATAAGGAGTGATGAGAAGATTAACAGTAATAGCAGTGTACACTTTGTAAATAGTTGAACAGTGTTGAGGGAATTATTTGTTTAGCAGAGTGATGGCTTTCGGAAAAAAACTGTTCTTATGTCTAGTTGTTCTGGTGTGCTGTGCTCTAAATATTTTCACAGCCCTCTTTTTGACTCATGCAGTATATAGGTCCTCGATTGAAGGCAGGTAGGTAGTAATTGTTTTTTCTGTAGTCCTAATTATCCTCTGAAGTCTGTGTCTGTCCTGTTGGGTTGCAGAACCAAACCAGACAGTTATAGAGGTGCAGATGATAGACTCAATAATTCCTCTGTAGAACTGTATTAGCAGCTCCTTGGGCAGTTTGAGCTTTCTGAGTTGGTGCAGAAAGAACATTCTTTGTTGTGCTTTTTTGATGATGTTTTTGATGTTAGGTGTCCATTTTAAGTCATGTGATATAGTAGAACCTAGAAATTTGAAGGTCTCTACTGTTGATACTGTGTTGTATAGTATTGTAAGAGGTGGTAGTATGGGAGGGTTTCTTCTAAAGTCTACCACCATTTCTATGGTTTTGAGTGTGTTCAGTTCCAGATTGTTCCGGTTATACCACGAGGCAAGTTGTATAACCTCCTGTCTGTATGCAGATTCATCGTTGTTTCGAATGAGATCAATCACTGTTGTGTCTCAGCAAACTTCAGTATTTTAACAGATGGATCATTTGAGATGCAGTCATTGGTATATAGGGAGAACAGAAGTGGAGATAGCACACAGCCTTGGGGTGGGGGGGCTGTGCTGATTGTACAGATATAGGATGTGATTCTGCCTAGCTTCACCTGCTGCTTCCTGTCTCTTAGGAAGCTTATGATTCACTTACAAGTGTGCTCAGGTACCGCTAGTTGGTTTAATTTACTTAGAAGAGTGTCTGGAATGATGGTATTGAATGTTGAACTGAAGTCTACAAAGAGGACCCCTGCGTAGGTATTTGGAGATTTAAGATGTTGTAAGATGTCATGCACAGCCATGTTAACAGCATCATCTGTGAATCTATTTGCTCGGTATGCAAACTGCATGGGATCTAACAGTGGATCCGTGATGGTTTTCAGGTGGGACAGCACAAGCCTTTCAAAGCTTTTCATAACTACAGATGTTAGAGCAACTGGTCTGTAGTCATTCAGTTCCTTGATGGAACTTTGATGGCTTCTTTGGCACTGGGATGATGGTAGAATGTTTGAAGCAGGAAGGAACATAGCACATCTCTAGTGATCTATTGAAGATTTGGGTGAAGATGGGGGCCAATTAGTCAACACAGACTTTTAAGCAAGAAGGAGTTATCTTGTCTGGCCCTGGTGCTTTTCCTGGCTTCTGTCTGTGCAATAGATCTTGCACTTCTTTTTCTGTGATCACCAAAGGTTGTGAGTCCAATAGATTGGGGCCAGTTGTAGGATGCTTGACTGTTGTTGGTGTGTTTGAGATGTGGGTTGTGGAGATAGGTGGCTGTAGTTTCTTTTCCAACCTGCAGTAAAACATATTCAGGTCATCTGCTAGTTGTTGATTTCCTTCTGCCTGGGAAGGAGGTTTGCTGAAGCCAGTGATGTTTTTAAGGGTTTTCCACATGTTTGCTGGTTCATTTGTTGAGAATTGATTCTTTAACTTCTCAGAGCAGCTTCTTTTTGCTGCTCTGATCTCTCTTGTTAATATGTTTCTGGCCTGGTTGTATAGCATTCTGTCACCTTTTCTGTAGGCTTCCTCTTTGGAACGATGTTGCTGCTTAAGTTTAGCTGTGAACCAAGGTTTATTGTTACTATATATTTGCAGGTTCCTTGCTGTTCACATAAGTCTTTGCAGAAGCTAACATATGATGTTACAGTATCTGTGGGCTCATCTAGGTCTGCAGAGGCATCTTCAAAAACATTCCAATCAGTGCAATCAAGGCAGGCCTGGAGTTTCAGCTTTGCCTCATCCCACCAAGTCTTCACTGATTTAATTGTTAGTTTAATTGTTTTAAGTCTTTGTATGTAGGCAGGTACAAGGTGAATCATGCAGTGGTCCCACAACTGCTCGTGGTAAAGACCTATAAGCATATTTTACTGTTGTGTAGCAGTGGTATAAAGTATTTTTGCCTCTGGTGGGACAATTTACATGCTGGAAATATTTTGGGAGCTCTTTCCTTAAATTTGCTTGATTGAAATCTCCTAAAATGATGGGAAGAGAACCTGGGTGTTTGGCTTCAGCCTCCATAATTTGATCAGCAAGAGTTCGTAATGTCTTGTTTACACAGGCTTGTGGAGGAACATACACAGCTATTAGGAGAAATGAGGAGAACTCACGTGGAGAGTAAAATGGCTTGCAGTTAATGTGTAAAGACTCTAAGTTTTCATCACAAAACTTATATATTATAGATATATCCTGAGACCAACTGTTGTTGATATATAAACATAATCCTCCACTCTTTGTTTTACCTGATGTCTCTTCAATTCTATCTGATCTAAATGTCTGAAATCCTAGGATGTATATGGTTTTGTCCCCATGAATTTGTGGATTAAGCCAGGTTTCAGTAAAACAAAGAACAGCTGAATTATGAAAATCAGAATTCCATCTATTTAAGAGATAAATTTCATCCATCTTATTAGCCAGTGAGTGTAAATTAGTCAGAAAGATTGAAGGGAGAAGAGATTTTTCCCCCTATTCCTTAGTCTGTTTAAAATTCCCACTCGTTTACCTCATTTCCTCTTCCAGCATGGTCGCTTCTTTGCTTTCTTTGTTGTAATCCATAGCACCGGGGAATTGGTTAGAATATCCTCCACGTTTGCAAAGACAGGTGGGGGTGAAGAATCAGAAAGCTGCTCCTTAAGGAAACATTGCCTAATTCTTAGAAGATGGTCTCTTGAGTATGAAATCCATTGTGAATTGTAGATAATAATAAGGAATAAAGAAACCATTAGAGAGCATTTCACCAAGGCAGCCGTTGTTGGCACCATCTTGGCATCAATATATTGTGTTCTTTTGAATTTCTATTTCATTTTTTTTTCAAATTATTCTGTTAAATCAAAACTAACATGTTCAACTTTCAAATTCAGAAATTAGATATTTATTTCTGAGAAAATACTGTGTTGAAGCTAGATATTATTTTTCAGAACTTCTTGAAATGGCTTGCCCCAGGTCCTCAATGAACACTATGAAGTTTCAAAGGGAACTTAAGAGTTTTCCCTGAAGCTCTGGCATGTAGTTCAGCAGATGCTTCATTGCTGCTTGGAATGAGAAGGCAACTGGAATTCTGGGCTGAATTATGCCTATGTGGATTCTCTATACACATGGCTCTCATAGAAAATTTTAATTTAATGAGTATTTTATGAGATGGAGCAATGCAAGAGATCCTAGAATGTTGCTAGAAGGAAGACAAAGTATCGAAAGCAACTAAACACAATATGAGCCTCTATTAGGACTTACCTTGAGGCAAAAAGAGCAGAGAAGCATAATTAGTTCTTTCTCTTTATTGTGTTGGCAGATGGCCACCTAGCAAGGTAAGGAAGAACTGGAAGAGTCCTGAGTACCACTGTGAAGAATGCTCTAGGCATCTGGCAAATAAAATTACTCAATTTTACTTGGAGTTGAACTCTGGCTAGATCCTTTGGAGGTGACTAAGACACATCTTTTATCTGGAAGGAGTATGAGTCATTTAATCTCAAGAAAGAAGGCAGGGTCCTCAAGATGATTAACTGTGTCCTGGATCCCTGGCCCTCCTGGCTGGCTCAGACCTCCTGGCAGATTGCATGTGAATGAGTACAAGCTGTATTTAATACCAGTTTTCAGGAAGAAATATTAACCACTTTTTAATTCCTTGGATTCTGGCTATTCTGTTAGATAACTGTTATTCAAATCCAGCCTTCCCTTTTTTGGGGAAAGTGTTTGAGTAGGTAGCTGGGCATGCATCTTCAGAAGGCCCTAGATGAAGCAGATTACCTGGACTCTTTTCAGGTTTGTGTTCAGGACAAGATGTAGCAGTAAGACTTGCACTTGATGATGTTTGGAGGACCCAGATGGGCATGATGCAACTGTTTGAGCTTTTCTGGGTCTCTCAATATCTTTTGATACCATCAACCATGGTATTCTTCTGAACTGACTCAAGAATTGGGAATGGCAGGCACCATTTTGCAGTGTCTCTCCTCCTTTTCCCATGGCTAGTTCAATTTGGTATTGGTAGGTGAGAAGGGGTAGCTATTGCAGTATGGGATGCCTTGGGGCTTCTCTTTAACGTCTACATAAAAACTGCTATATGAAGTCATCCAATGGCATGAGGTGTGATATCATCAGTATGGATCTGAAATAAGAGCAACTGACTTCAGCTCAACCCTGAAAAAACAGAGTGGCTCAGGATTTTTGCCCCGCCCCCAAAGTTGGGAGAGTTATCATCTTTGACTCTGGGTTTACAGTCCACTGGACCTACTTGGACTCACAGATGCTGCTGCAGTTAGGCAGCCTTTGTATAGATTGTCTTGTGTGCCAATTGCATCCTTACCTGGATCAGAAGACCTTGATCAGGTCACTTGCACCTTTGTCACCCTCAGCTAGATTATTGCAATGCACTTTACATAGGGCTGCATTCAGGCATGCATTTGGGTGAAACCTTAGCTAACTGGTAGCTAATTTAAATCCCACCCCTGGCTGGCCCCTCCCACCCCTCCCCTCCCAGAGTCTCCACATGGCCCATTTTGGATGCCAGATTAGTACAGGGCCTGCGCAGAGGCTCAGGAAGGGCAAAAACCAAAGCCTCCCGGAGGCTCTGGAGACCAGATATGGGACCTCCAGGGGGGCCTCCAGGGTCCATTTCTGGCCGCCAGAGGACCCCCACACCCTATTTTCAGTCTAGAAATCCTCCCTGGAGCCTCTTGGGAGCAAAAAATGGATATGGGGGGGTGTTTTTGGCCTAGCAAGCCTCCTTGGAGCCTCTTGACAACAAAAATGGGATGGGGGGCACCAGATACCCCACATCCTGTTTTCAGCCTAGTAAGCCTCCCTGGAGCCTCTTAGGAACAAAAATAGGGTGGGGCGGTGGCTAACAAACCAACTAATAAAGGTATACTGAGCATAATTCATAATGAACTATAAAATCACTTTTGCAATTATTTCTAGGAGTGAAATAAATCTTTTTGAAATTCTTTGGAAAGTTTTGAATTTTTTAACTATTTATTTTTAAATTACTTTTGGGGATTTTGAATGCCAAGAGGTACCACCTCCATTGTAATGTAGGAGTTCAATGGGTGGGGAAGAGGAAGAATAAAGAAAATATTGTGATGCTAATGCTTGAATTTTAAAGAGAAGTTTATAACAAAAACTGAGTAAAATTATCTGCATAATTGATTCTGATGAATCTGATGAATCAATTATGTAGATAATTCCTAGTCTCTAAGGATACCAGAAATAAAGCACACATGTGATTCTAAAAATTAGCATTGCCAATCCAAGTTAACATTGGATTCCAAAACATAAAATGTAAAGTCCTTTTTTAATTTTGTAGCTAAACTTCTTAATAATTAACAAAGGAAGAACATATGATCTTCTATAATTTCCATCAATAGTAAAGGTAAAGGTTCCCTTCGCATATATGTGCTAGTTGTTTCCAGCTCTAGGGAGTGGTGCTCATCTCCATTACAAAGCCAAAGAGCCATCGCTGTCCGAAGGCATCTCCATGGTCATGTGGCCAGCATAACTAAATTCCGAAAGCGCACAGAACGCTGTTTACCTTCCCACCAAAATGGTCCCTATTTTTCTACTTGCACTTTTACATGCTTTCGAACTGCTATGTTGGCAGAAGCTGGGACAAGTAACAGGAGCTCACTCTGTTACGTGGTGCTAGGGATAAGAAACACCAAACTGCCAACCTTTCTGATCGACAAACTCAGCATCTTAGCCATTGAGCCACCGTGTCCCTTTTTTTCAATCAATACTGATACATATTTTTTCTTCCTACTATCAAATTGACTAGCTTCCTCCAACCAAATATACTACCTTGTAGAAAAGCAGAACTAAGGAAATAATAAATACATTGTAGGTGATAAAGACAGAAGCTGTGCATGTCTCAAGATGAGTTTATCAAGATGATGAATTTAAACTTCCAGAGATTAGAAACGCCTATGATTTTAATCCTTTTGGTTCCATATAATGGACTACTTCACTGATGATCAATATTGCTGATCTAAAGTACAAATAAGAAAAAGCAAAAAAAAAAAAAAATGCCCTGCCAATAATATTAGCATCAATACAGCAACTTCCAGGGGCAAAAGAATTATTCAGAAGGAAATGTCATTTAAAGCATATATTATATCCTTCCCCAGCTTCCACCTTTCAGAGACAATGGACTCTGATTTTCCCACAAAATGTTCAATCCTTTTCTGACTGGAAATTGACAAGACAACTAAAACCAAAAAATGAGGGATTCTGATGCATTAGCTGGCATGTTTATATTGATATGCTTGCACTTTTATTCATGTGCATTAGAGACAAACTTCATAAGTCACACCACATTCAAATATTTAATATTTGTAAACTAATATTATTGTTGTTGTTATTGATTCACAAATATTAACAAAAATTTAGTTAGGAATCCTCAGCAGAGCATTTATGAAATGAAAATGAAATCTTCTCATTCATTTATTTGTTTGTCAAATTTATAAGTCTGCCTGACTCCCAAAGACCTGTATATTATGTTGTCATACAACAGTGTACAGCTTCTGAAATATCAAAGGATATATACCCATGTTTCCCCGAAAAGAAGACCCAGTGTTATTTTTTTATGCCCCCCCCCCAAAAAATGGCTATGGCTTCCTTTTTTGGGGGGGGGTCTAAGTACTGACTCACCTCGCAGCAGTGGCACTGACAGCTCCACCAAGCAGGAGCCCATTTCTTCTGCAGCTGCTTGCTGCCACTTGCATGTTGTTTTATTGGCTACAGAGGGCTTTCCAGAAGGCATCTGAAGGCAAAATGGAAGCCAGGAGGTGCCACACACATTAATCCATTTCTCAGCTGCAGAGAGCTTTCAATGAAGCCTCTGATGGTGAAACAGAGACCGGGGGGCGATACCCACATTTATTTGGACCTTGTTTTCTGGCTGCAGAGGGTTTCCAGAAGGCTCTGACAATGAAATGAAGACTGGGGGTAATGCGTGTGAGCAGCAGCAAGTGGCTGCAGAAGAAGTCAGCCTGCAAGGTGAGGCAGGTGTCAGGGTATGTGAGGCCTGGTGAGTAGGGCAGCTCCACCCCACATCCCCACCCTAGCTTAATTTATATCTGTGTGTCTTACCCCATTCTCTGCATCCCGGGGTAGCCAGGGTCAATGGGGCTAATTTTAGGGGTAGGACTTAATTTTAGTGCATACAATCAAAAAAATATAGATCTTCTTTTCGGAATGGATCATATTTGGGGGAAAACATGGTAACAATGGAAAAAATGGAGCACAGGTTCATATCATATTAGTTTATTCTAAAAAAAAAATGCAGCTATTTTTGCTTGAATAGAAACTTTTTGCTTTCATTAAATCAAACATATTAATATTTCTAAAACATACAAGTGCTTAAAATAGAGTAGAAAAGAATTGCCTTTATTCCGTTTAGCAAAACCAACTCAAGCAATCTAGAGATGTCTGCTACTAACTTAGTCCTTAGCAGCAGTTTCATTGAGTTATGCAACAGCTTAGACAGATGGCCTATGACTGCATTTTATGTCTTTCTTTGTTGGTTTTCAGCCTTTTGCCCATTCTCCAGCAAAATAACAGTCATAGGAATACATTGATTTGCTCAGTGACTGCTGCAAAAAAGTCATAAAATTGGGTCCAGTCATGTAAGTACCTAGACTTATGACCACTAGTGAAGTTCTGGGCTCCAACACGATCAAGTCAAAGCTTACCTAGTAATCACTATATAGTAAAATTTATACTATTATTTTATGCCACTTTTTTGAAAAAAAATCTAGAGTGGTTTAAGTACTATTAATAACACTTAAATAACAAATAAAAAGCCACCTATCATTAAAGAAACTATATAAACTGCAAGATTTAAAACAATGTTCATTTTTAAAAAGCCATTTATAAGGGATTTAAAACTAGAGTAAATGTCACCCAGCTATATTTATATTATGGAATGAAGATCATTTTGTATTACAGTTGCTACTAAACCTCACTTTCCAAATTATCAGTCCTATAATTGTCAGCTTTTCTGAGGCAGGATTATTATTTCAATTATTAACTGTCATCTGGATCCAAGGATGAAAAATATGAAATTAGATGTCTGCTAATTCATGAAAAAGCAGAAAGCAGTGGCACTGGATTTAAATCCTGTGGATAGAAGAAAGAGCTTTTTACTCTCACATTGATAGGCAAGAACAAACTGTTTTATGTGGTTTTATCCTACCATGCAGAAACAATTCTTGGATAGCTGTCCTGTATCAAGTATCTTGAGCAGCTTTTTCAGACTGAGGCAGCTAAAGATGGAAGAAAGATACTCCTTGTTATACTCATCTGGATTTAATTTGAAGTTAGGCTTCCAAGTTAAAATATCCCTCATTCTTCTACTGCTTTCTTTGAACTTCATGTGTGCTTTGCAGTGATTTGAAGCATTGGCACCTCACTATGGTGGTAGAAGGCAGAACCAATTTGTAGCTGTTATTTGAGGAAGGTGGAAAGTATCAATACAATCTTGGTGGTTAGTGTTGTTTGAAGCTCTCACTGCAGAAATCCATTGGTTCCTGGGAGCCAAGTTTGACAATAGAACCAAGGGAAAAAAACTTAACCTCATGATCTTTTAGTTTCATAATCATTTAATTCATTTTACAGAATGATAAATTATTTCTGCCTATTTTATGATACAAGCACTTGAGTAGGATAATTTGGGGATACAGAGTTTGCCTTCAAAACCCAGCTTGACTGCCTGACCCACAGGAGAAACAATAGGACCATGCTATTTGAGTCTCCCATTCTAGGCATCAGTTTCTTTCTGTTTCCATCAGTAGCCTGGGATGCTGTTCCCTGCATTCAAACTGTCAGTCAATGGGTTCTTCAATAAGTCAGACTAAAGCTTGGTGGATGAAACCAGTAAAATTTGTGGAAGTTTATAACCACCAGAATGTATGCGGACTTGGAGTTATTATGGCCTATGTTCCATACTGTTATATATAAAAATGTTCTTTTTCCCAGCTTCTATTAAAGGCAGGCAAATGGATTTGATTATTTCTAAATAGTATGCTTTAACAGTGAAAAATCAATTTACTGCAGAGGTTCCTTTTTCAGGAAGTGTTTGCAGAAATAAAATAGTATTGTCCAACTTTAATTCTGACTAATATTTTAAACCAACTATGTAAAACAGTGAATACAATCCTCAAGTAGCAAGTTCCCTTTTATGTTTTTGACATAGCTGTGGCTACAGATAAACTGGCTTTCATTTTAGAGAGATTTATAGCTCTCTGAGGTTAAGAGATGGCTTGGCATTCCACTGAATATAAGAAGCTACTTCATAGTGAGTCACACTATTGCTGTATCTAGCTAAGTACAATCTATAACAAATGGTAGAACATCAACAGAATTTCAAGTTCTTTTAATTTTCCCTGTTCAAAATACTAGCATATAAAGAAGGGAAGGAGAGAGAGGGGAAAGCATTTCATTATTTGCTTTGAAGTCTAGGAAAAAGATAAATATTTTATTATTATATTAAACTAAACATTCTACTAAGGAATGTAGTGCACATCTTTGGATTGTTGCACACTAGAAAGTGGGTGGGGTAACATGTCTTTAAATGGCTTCAACATTGAACATTCTCAGACAGTTGCCAGACCCATCATGATCCTTGCCCAATCTTCAGAAGCATTACAGATCAGTATTTTGGAGGGTCTCCTAATGTCAGCCTTGGGAGATGGACCAGACAGATAACACAACTAGATGAGCTAATTCTATTTTATTGTAAGGTTACTGTTGAGGTAATTCCCTGTTAGGAGAATGAGCGCATACAGGAGACGTAGTGAGAGAAGTGTTTGAATAGTACACACACAGCACACAGATACACTGTACAGTAAATGTAGGTTTTTACCTCCAGAAACTTTTAAGCAAAGTTCAAACATAGTCCAAAGTCATTCAGAGATAAGATCAGTCAGTTTTTAATCCAGGGATAATCCAATAACAAAGTCCAGTATCAAAAACAGTTCAGTATCTGACTTACATCAAATCCATGAATATCAGTCAATTAGAAGGAATGGCAAAACTCTCCAACAGAAGAAAACAGAGACTCACTGAGACTTCTTCTGAGACTAAAGACTAAACAACCCTGGTTTCTGGTTTCATCTTATGGCTGTTTGAGAAACCACACCCAATTACACTCTTAGGATTCTCTTAAAGAGATAGTATTAAAATTTCTATCCTGGTTTATATATTGTCCAACCCAAATAGCTGTTAGGTGACTTACATTCATAACAGTTACATTAATAGACTCTTGCATGTCTGAAAGTATCTTCTTCCCCTCCATTTTACAGCCCAAGAAACTAGGGAGAGTCTCTTCTGAGCCCCTTGCCCACACAAATTACTGCTACAGGCTCAGCTGCCTTTTATCTGAATGTTCTCTTGGTTGCATTTCTTTGCCTTGTCTCCCAAGGACATTCCTTCATACCATGACATCTGTTGACATGACTCAAATATCTTGAATAGAACTTTTTCCAGGTATACAGAAATTAAAATGTGACTAGTCCCAATTAGTTGGTAGTTTTTAGAAAGACCCTACCCAACTACTTTCAAGTAAACCTGACAGAAGTCATGAATGGAAGAGGCTATTTTGCTAAGAGTGTCATTAACCTCAGATTTGCCCTTGCATGAAATGTACACTATGGGATACATGACAAAATGTAACATTTTGTGCAAATTATGAGGCAGAAACTCTACTCAGATTTCCACATGAACAGAAGTTTTGCTGCTGTATGTTGACTGCTGCCATTTGCCACTTTCCAGAACCTTAATTTTTCCAAATGAAACAAATATGTATAGGTCATTCTTCCCTTAGCTGAATTGGATAAAAAGTTTTCCCAACCAGCAAAGAAAGCAAATGCACTGGCTGAAAATGTTGGGATTGACTTTCAACATCTTTAGAGAGACATAGGTTGGGAAAGGCAGGCTGTATTAAATAATATTTTTCACTAGCACTTACACAACAGCTATTTTTTTGTTTCAGCAGCATCTTCTTTATTGAACAATTTTACACAGTTATAGTTTCTAATTGGTTCTGTATCTTTCTCTTAGTCATACACAGTGAAGAAGAAGCTTTTATTGATGCTATTTTTAATAGTGGGAAGCATTCTCAGCATTCTTATATCTTTAGCATGCGCTCATTTTTCCCTTAAAAAGATAATCTAAATATACCATTCTGAGGCTAACATATTTTTCTAATCCTTCTGGTTGACAAAAATGTATTTATTACTTCAGTAAACAGGTGTTGCTGGAGTATTTGCATCTTTTTTATATTTATATTTTTTATATTTACTACTTCAGTGAACTTTGAATACTGTTCAATATATAACAGCAACAAAAATTGATATTTTATTTTATCTATTTTTCCAACACCATGTATGCTTTCAATAAAATATCAATACCAACTACCGATATTAAACTCCTACAACTAGTATTGGGGAATAAATATCATATGCTACAATGCCAATCAATTTAATGTATCCCTCATTCAACACTGCAAGCTGTAATTGAGAGAGGTATAACACATATAATAATTTATTAATTTCCATTCCAATTTTCTATTAGAAATACTGCTCAAGAATGTACTCATCCATGACGTCTTCAAAGTGAAAATACATTGTTGTACATATTTTGATGTACAATATATGGATGTAATAACTTAATGCAGAAAAAGAGCAGAACTGAATGGGAGGGAAAATAAGAAGTGGTATAGACTGGAAACAGATTTTTAATTCAAACACTGAATTAAATTCTATACACTGAAATGAATCTGAATATATCACCTTTTAGTATTGTAATCTTTTTCAGATTGATAAACACATGCAATAAACAGATGGAAAGAGAAGTGAGTCCAAGTTTATAATGAAGGTACACACTCTGGTCACACTTAGGATGTTTACAATTTCATCTGAAACATGAAAGAACTGACATACAATACTACAAAGGGATTTCTATATGACCCAAATCCTGTGTAGGGCATGTTGAGATCTAGAGCAAAAGTAAAGGAGAGATTGCACTGCCTTTTTATATCTATGTATACAAAAAGAGTAGCCTTGTGGGAAATTCAGATGTCTTGAAATTATCACACCAAAAATGCTGGCTGGGTATATAAAGAGTTCTAGTTCAACCATATCTGAAGGATACCAGATGGGAGAAGATTGTCAAAGAGACTGTATCTGAAAATGCTTTGTATGATGGATGGTACTGTTGCCTAGAAAAAGCTAAGGAAAAACAGCAGATTTGGACTTTATTAATAAGATTTCAAAGATGTTACAATTTGAATTTTTGAATTTATAATTTGGTTGGAAATTCAGAAGATCAAATTAATTAATGAAAGCATACAGTTTTAAAAACAGCATTAGTTGACTTTGCCATTCTCATTCAGCAGAGACCCACTTCAATATGGATACCTCTATGTGCACATAGGTATAGGATATCTTTTTGTAATTCTGTTGTTGAACAAAAAGTAATCCTCTTGGGAAATGCATCATCAATATTAGAAGGTTAACTTGAAATCTGGCCATTTCCTGCTTTAATCTACAGAACTTTGAAGATGTGGTTTTCTGAATCTAAATGTTTCCTTTGAAAAACAAACTGTTCTAAGGATGACTAACTTTGACAATATTCCTTTAATAAAAAGCAGACTCGCTGCATAAAAGTCACACTATTTTTTAAAGTTTTTTCAGATCCCAAAATATTTCTCCAAAAATGTTAATTGGTCAATTTTAAGCCAAAAAGATGCCTATTGCTGTGTGCCATTTGGGTGTGTGCCATTTTGATTTCATAGTTCCATGTAGCAACCTGTTCAACCTGTATATGAAGATACTAAAATAAAAAACAAAGGATTATATAAAGCATCCAAAGATGAAAAGAGTAAAACAAAATGTGTCTAAAGCTAATTTAAACACGACAAACTACTCCTAAAACTAAAATCTTACAGTATCTCTGGACACCTGCACAACTGGATAGAAGCATTCCTGTCAAACAGGCAACAAATTGTCAAAATTGGGAGTGTCCTATCAAATTCTCTACCTGTCAACAGTGGTGTCCCAAAGACAGTGTTCCAGGACCAACTCTTTTCATACTCTACAACAATCTCTGTGATCATATCAAGAGCAACTGCATTCTCTTTGCTGATGATGTTAAAGCTATTCAACACCACAGACAATACCACTCCCCTTCAAAAAGACTTCGACTATGTATCAGAATGGTCAAACAAATGGCAACTTCAAATCTCAACAAATAAATGCTCTGTCTTACATATTGGCAAAAAAAAAAAAAAACAGAAAATAAAATACAAGCTGAATAGTCAAGATCTTGTTGATGATCCAAACTCTGTAAAGGATCTTGGAGTACTCATCTCTAATGACCTAAGTGCTAGAGCCCACTGTAACTACATAGCCAAAAAGGCATTACCAGTTGTTAACCCAATCTTATGTAGCTTTTTCTCTGGTAATATTGCACTAATAACTAGAGCATACAAAACATTTGTTAGACCAATACTCAAATACAGCTTGTCAGTCTGGAACCCACATTACATATCTGATATTAATACAGTTGAGAAAGTTCAGAAATATTTCACAAGAAGAGTTCTCCACTCTTATACTCGTTGCAGAATACCTTATGCCACCAGACTGGAAATTCTAGACCTAGACAACCTAGAACTACTCCGTCTTCGGTCCAATTTAAGTATAGTATATACAATCATACATTGCAATGTCCTTCCTGTCAATGAATACTTCAGCTTCAACCATAACAATACAAGAGCAAACAATAGATACAAACTCAAGGTTAATTGCACCAAACTTGATTGCAGGAAATACGACTTCAGCAACAGAGTGGTCAATGTCTGGAATATTCTACCTGACTCTGTGGTTTCTTCCCCAAACCCCAAAAACTTTAACCTTAGACTGTCTACTACTGACCTCACCTCTTTCCTAAGAGGTCTGTACATTGGTGCATAAGTGCACCAACGTGCCTACCGTCCCTGTCCTATTGTTTCTTTTTTTTTCTTATATTTATCCATGTATTCATAACTATGTTTTACTTATACCTATTATCTTGTAAACAATTGACAAAAATAAATAAATAAAAAATAATTTGCTATGAAAAGTATTTATAAAAATAGCCTTATTTCTGTGCTAGTATCTCAGCTAGCAGCAAATAAAATGTGAAGGATGCTGGGAATGTTTGGAAAGCCATAGGTTCATAAAGCCCTGTTGGAATAGCCAGCAATCCATCTCTTAATACTCAATCAACTGTATTCAGAAGATTTAATAAAATCTCTTGTCACTGTTATTCCTTGGCAGCTAGTATTCAACATATGCCACTTCTGATTATGAAGGTAACAAAAAAAAAAAAAAATCATTGAGAATGCTAACACAGTAGAACTGCTGGACAAAATCTGTATTTTCCTTTCCCTGATGTCTATTGAATATCTTCATTCCCCCTTTGTAATTAAGAATTACTGATGCTATAGTCTTTCCTAGTGGATAAGCTGCTATATCATCCAAATTGTTTTGATTGCCCTTTTGGGGGAAGGGTTTTTTAATTCTTCAATAAGTAGACTGATGTACAATTTGTAGAATATTGAATACAATATTCAAATGTAGTGGTTAAAACTGAATACATTCTTTCCAAATGTGGTCTCATCACAGATTTATAAGGACATCATAATATTGGCTGCATTTGTGTTAGTTCTCTTTCAATGTTTCCAGACATAGAATTTTATGGTGGCTAGACACTGGGCAATTTTCCTTGACTTATGTACTATGACTCCAAAATTTTCTGAATACTTTCTGCTTCTTCTCCTTAGCTACATTAAAATGTTAACGTTTATAAATCTCCTTTGGTCAGATCCTTTGGAAATTTTCTCTAAATCTCTCTTCTCCCTTTTAATTTTACTATCTTAATACATAATCTAATCAAAGTTATCCAGTGGTATCAGAGCTTATTAGTAACTGTAATCCACATCTAAAGAAAAACAATTTCAGGAATAAGATCATGATGGGTAAGAAAATGGACCTTTTTGATGTAGAAGGTTTAAAAATCCTCTTTTTTCCTCATCAGGAACAACAATATTTTTCGCATTTAATATTTTTTTTACTTAAAAAGATTGCATGGTGGTATACATAGCAAAAACATGTACAGTAGCATGGACTGACAATGACCCAACAGTAATCCAACAAGCCTCTGTTCCTAAGGGTAACTTGAAACTAGGTGTCCCCAATCCTATCCCCACACTTTAATCAGTCCATTAAACCAGCTCTTTATGTGCAGAGATCAACTTACATTTTCAAAAAAAGCAAGTTTGGCATTTTTTTCCAGATACCAGGAAGTGTTGCACAATGCTTGTGCAATGAGACAGAGACTCAAAATTTCATTATCCTTGAAATTACAGCAATTCTACTTCTCCCTCCCATCCAAAATCTCTCACAATATCATGTCAAAACAACAACAACAAGAAAGTTCAGTTGCCCCTTGAAAAGCACCTTTGAGAGTTTCACAATAATATCTAAGCATTCTGAATTCTCTTATTCTTATTATGTGAAGAGAGATCTCTTTTTCACACGTCATGAGATTTGGAGTCTTGTCAATACTCAGTTGTTTTTATTTTTAAAATGGCATAATAATAATAAAGGTTGCTAATGACATCTAACTAAACTTGGTGCCAACTGTAATATATTATTGACCTCTGATGTAACACATTGTTACGGTGGGAGCAAAACCAAATTTGTAATACTCTTTGAAAACAATACTAATGATAGAAAAAGCAAGGTGCAGAAAGTACTTGAATAAATAATTTTTAAAGAATATAATATCTACCATTAAATGTGCTTTAGCAAGCAAATAACTCTTCGCTTACTTTCAGTGAAGAGTTAATTTTAGCAACCTTCCTGTGACAGAATGAATGTAACAGGCTCCTTTCTCAAATATCTACCTAAACATTAGTGGTTAACAGATGAAATATCTAAGCAATTAAAATTAATCAATAGATGCTTTAAAATATCAAACAAAACCCCCCAGCAACAATATAAAATAGATTAACTTAAGGAACTGAGTGAGAAAAAAATCCAAGTATCATTTCTATTATTTATTTTTATAAATAGTTAGAAATTTTAAAATGCTTCAAAAATTAAAACTCATTCTGGATGATAGATGAATTTTCCTCAGATGATAAACTGTATTTCAATACATTCTTAGGTTCATTTCTTCCAATAGGAATAGGATGTGATTCCAAAAAATGTTCTGCAGTCAGGCTATTTCACTTGACTATATTGTGGACAAGTAGAAAGACTATTTATATTTATTAAAAGTTGGCAAACCCCATATTTCAAACCAGACACAAAGACTCCACTTAAAATTGGTTCTGCCATTTACTGTTTTAAAGGCAGCTCTGGAATGAAATGATCTGTGTAAATCTGAAAGACACAGAAGTTTAGGAAAAGAGCATACTGACAATTAATGTATTTGCAAGTATCAATGATGTTTCTTTCTTAAAATTCTTGATATCCCCTAAACAAATTTCTGATACCCCTAAACAAATTTCTGGTATGTATTTTCTTGGAGTACACATTCAGTATAACGTAAATGTGACAGTTATCAATATACTATAATACAAATATATATAAAATGAGTGTGCGTACATGCACAGAGACATACATACATACATACATACAAGCATACATACATACATACATACATACATACATACATACATACATTTATTCTTACCATTTGAGATTGGCTTCGAGGACAACCATTGATATCGTCAACTTTTTCATTTGCTAAAAGAAAGCAATGAAGTCTTTTTTTAAAAAAATCATGTCTAAGAATAGGCAACAGGACAAGATAAGAGAAAGCAAATAGGCACACAAGTATTCAGTATTTTGCACATACTGAACTTTGCTCTCAGCACGCTTGAAATGTACAATAACAGTCTTTCTTGTTAGCGGCAGTTCCTTCCCTCATGCAAAGGGGAAGTGCAGAGAATGTTGCTGCTAATTCTCCAGATCCTGCCAAATGACTGCTGACATGAAATCTTCCACAATCGTTTTTGTGGGATCAAGATACAGTTTCAAGTAATCTCAGAAAGCATAAACCGCTCCAGTTAATAAAATGCACACATTGGAGACACATGGCTTAATGAAGCATTCACTTTAGTCTGCCAAGTGTGTGAAACACAGTCCTTGGGCTATAAAAGGGATGGATCACATACAAATATATTCAGACAAACCCTTATCAAAATTTTTGAACATTTTAAAAAATTAGAAAGCATTGCCTCTATTTCTGAAAATAAGTATATAGAGAGAAATAAACAGACTGAATCACAACTATCTAAGATTCACCTCACAGAACACTTTGTTCTAGTTCTATTGTATTTTATATCCTATCCGAGAAGTCATATGTCAGGTTATGGCTAAATGCATGGGACTTACCAATAATCTGGATGATTTCTGCTAGTAGAACTCCATCTGCAATGTCCTGTTGCAAATCTTTGATCAGCCGTTTGTGGCCAGATTTTGCTAGATAATGATTAGCCCAGTCAGTGTAAATCTGCAGAATAGAGAGAAAAGAAATAGGAAGAGAGAGAGAGAGAGAGAATAAAATTTAGAAAGATTTATGTTGGCTTACATGTGAGTAGAGCTCTATAAATCACATTCCAATTTAAGGAGTCACCACCAAAAAGTAAAACTTGAATGGTTTTTACTCTTTTAAATCAGCCTCTGTGCCATTTTTCTGCATTTTAACCTTGAATGATTCATTTTATTATACAATGAAACATCACTATCATTGTGATCAGTAAAAAAGCCCCTTCAGGACTGCCAAGAAAATTCTTGTCATAAATCACTTTCAGTCTGATTTGAGACTTACACTGGAAACATTGCATGTAATGTTTTTACTAGTTTCGTTTTGCTTTTTGTGTTTATTTTCATAAGAACTATGTGCAAACAGTTGTACCAGAGTTTTCCAGGGAAACAAATATTTTATCCATACAGAGTATGCAAACAAATGTGAGACATACAGTACCTTATATAACTTGGCTCTGCAAATGCCTTTGCTTCCTGGAAGCAAATGAGCAATCTCTACACCTATAAGTAATCACTTTTGGTTCACCATTCCTCAGAAATAAAGTGGATTAAAGTAGATCAAATAAACCCATCAAACCTTTTAAAAATTAAAGCTATACTAAATTACAAACATGAAAACCATATAGCAACAGCATGACAACAAAAGACAGAAACAAGCTTAATGACACAGTAGCATAAGTTCAGCCAAAAGTCGTGGCAAGCAGCTCTTTTGCTAACACCAAAAGCTAACTAAACTTGATGCCAACTGTAATAAGATTACACCAGCCAGAATTTTGCAGTAAGGCAATCTGGAGAGATGCCCTCAGAGAGGAGAAAGTCTTTAAATTAATTGCCACAAATAAACATCAATACCTACACGTTACAATCACTGAAAAGATAGATGGACAGAAATGTGAGAATGGCTTATCATTCTCTGAGTTCATGGATACAGACTAGTGGATGCTGCTTAACTAAATTCCAACATTCATAAGAAATATACAAATACCATTTGTAGGCCTATGAGCAACTTCCTATTTAAATAAAATCATGTTCAATCTAAATATCAAAGTCAAATCCCAACATTAATGTTTTCCTGAACATTCAACACCACCACCACTCGCACTTTCAAACCTACAAGTTATTTACATTATGTAACTGTCTCCAAATTCCAAAGAATATTAACTTTAGAAGGTTCAATATTCTCTCCACATCAATTTTGGAAGGCTGATATAAAAAGTCCCAAATGAGACTGTTCCCGTATAGAGAAGGGACTATTCTAATTATACCTAATATCCTGTTGTACCTTCTATAAAGATCTAAACAGCCTTATAAGGTGATTGTCATGATAATCATAAAATGATTGATTTTAAAAGATCAGGATTCATGTAATTTAATTGACTAGTAAAATTAGTGATTTAGTGAATTTAATTGAACAGTGTGATTAGTGATTGGTGTAATTAATTGATCAGTGTAATTAATTGATTGTTGCTTAGCAAAATTATTTGACTAGTGAGATTATTGTAATTGATTAATTGGTGTGATATTGACTATATTGATTCCCAAAATTGTTTCATTAAACAATCTAATCAATGTACTATCACAACTAACCTACCATGCCAAGACAAAAATCCAATGCCAAACCACAACAGAATGTCTGGACAATGGAGAAAATGACCTGCACATTGACTACCATGCTGACTGTATCAAAAGTAAGTCACACAACCCACAACTCAGCATCCAACCCTACTCCAACCAATCCACCATCACCCAAGACTAGGCACACACACCCCTAACTACCTCAATTACAACTACAGCTGACCTTAAATGCAAGCTTCTTAATGCAAGAAGCCTTGTGAATAAAATACCTGAATTCGTCCTCTTACTAAATACTGCTAAATTTGACATCATATTTGTCTGTGAAACATGGCTCAATGCATCTCTCCCTGACTCCATTATCACAGTAAGAGACTCTCATGTTTACTGATCAGATTGTGAAATCCATAGAGGTGGTGGTGTTGCAATCTTCTAAAAAAGTCCTTACATCTAAAAAACATCCAAGTCACCCAGGAGCTAGCTCTTCCTGAGACCATCGTCTGTAAACTGTCCTTAAATATCCGTTTCAATTCTTACTATGTTACAGAGCCCCCAATTATGACATAGAACATGTAAACAAGCGGCTTCCGGTTTAAGCTTCTTTGGCGACAGACTAAAATCTGTGATCGTGTGCAGTTTAGATCTATGCTCGCCACTGGAGTGCCCCAAGCCAACTGGTTTTGGGGCTAAGCCACCACATAGAGGTGGTGAAGAGGGGGGAAACTGCCACAGACAATACCGCTACCCTTCAAAAAGACCTCGACTATGTATCAGAATGGTCAAACAAATGGCAACTTCAAATCTCAACAAATAAATGCTCTGTCTTACATATTGGCAAAAAAAAAATCAGAAAATAAAATACAAGCTGAATAGTCAAGACCTTGTTGATGATCCAAACTCTGTCAAGGATCTTCGAATATTCATCTCTAATGACCTAAGTGCTAGAGCCCACTGTAACTACATAGCCAAAAAGGCATTACCACTTGTTAACCTAATCCTACGTAGCTTTTTCTCTGGTAATATCACACTACTAACTAGAGCATTTGCCAGACCAATACTCGAATACAGCTCATCAGTCTGGAACCCACATTACGTATCTGATATTAACACAGTTGAGAAAGTCCAGAAATATTTCACAAGAAGAGTTTTCCACTCCTCTACTCATTGCAGAATACCTTATGCCACCAGACTCGAAATTCTAGACCTAGAAAACCTAGAACTATGCCATCTTCGGTCCTATCTAGTTATAGTATATAAAATCATACATTGCAATGTCCTACCTGTCAATGAATAAATACTTCAGCTTCAACTATAACAACACAAGGGCAAACAATAGATACAAACTTAAGGTTAACCAACTTGATTGCAGGAAATACGATTTCAGCAACAGAGTGGTCAATATCTGCAATACTCTGCCTGACTCTGTGGTTTCTTCCCCAAACCCCAAAAACTTTAACCTTAGACTTTCTACTATTGACCTCACCCCTTTCCTAAGAGGTCTGTAGGAGGCGTGCAGAAGCGCACCAAAGTGCCTACCGTTCCTGTCCTATTGTTTCTTTTATTTTTCTTATATGTACTTATTTCTTGTATTCATAACTATGTTTATGCTTATACCTATTATCTTGTAAGCAATTGACAAATCAAATTAATAAAAAATAAATAAACATATATCTCTTTACCTAGGAAAATACCCAGGAAATTCTGATCTGATAGATAGATAGATAGATAGATAGATAGATAGATAGATAGATAGATAGATAGATATAGAAGATAGAGTTATTATCATCAAATCAGAAGGATTTACTTTCCTTGAACATATCTAATTTTTATACTGCATGTAAAATTAGACACTGCCCATCAGTAAGTCCACTGCCAATTATAGTATCCCCATTCTGTTTTGTGAATTTATGCTGAATTTATTTTTACTGTGTTTTATTTTGAATTCTTGTCTGTCACCATAATAAACTCTGTCTATCCCTCCCATCCCAATAATATAACTAGTCATTCAGAAATGTATGATTAGCTTAAACTGACTTTTTTTTAGAAATGGGAATCTAATGCAGTTGTTTAAATTTTCATTGTTGGCTGCTTGGATGATTTTTGCAACCTTCCAAAAATTTGGGTGATTTTTCTCTTTCATGGAAAAGAAGCCAATCAGCATAATTGTCATGTATTAATTCTTATAACTCTGTTAATAATGCCTCTAAATGCCAGATCTTTGGAGATATGAAACAGTGGCCTTTTTCTCTGCTGCTTTAGCTTGATTTGAAACTTGCACATGAGTGGTTTGCTATCTCTTCCACTGTTTCCTTGGCCTCGTCTTTGCCATTAAAACTGAACTTTTCAAATATATCACTAAGAAAGACTTTGATTATAGCAAGTACTACAGAAGAGTCAATTTGAGCTACACATATTATTTCTGATTATATCCATTAATGTAGATGTCATTTGGTTACTAGAAGATAGCAATGAAAATAAATCAATGGATTGCCAACATTAATAAATAATTTTCTTGCTTTATTTTGATTTTTTTAGCCAAACTACTTGCAAAGAACAGAACAGAATAGAATTATGTGTTTAGCAGAGTGATGGCACAGGAAGAAAAACTATCTTTGTGTCTAGTTGTTTTGGCATGCAATACTCTATTGTAGTAGCATCCTGATGGAAGACATCAACATAGATTATGTCCAGGATGTGAAGGGTTTGTAGATATTTTCTCTGCCCTCTTTCTGGTCCATACAGTATACAGATTCTCAATTGAAGGCAGGCTGGTTGCAATTCTTTTTTATGCAGTTCTAACTATCCGTTAAAGTCTGTAACTGTCCTGTTTGGTTGCTATACCAGATACTTACAGGCAATACATCTAGCTTGAATGTTCTACTGAAACTTAGAAACTTATGGTGATTCCCAGTTCCAAGCAGTTGAATGGATATGGAATGGAGGCTCATTGGCACTGCTGTGGAATAATTTCCCATGAGGAATCAAGTTGGCTGTTGTAGCTTTATAGTCTTGAAAGTTATAGTCTTGAAAGTTTTGAAAATAAAGTTGCTCCATAGAGTCTAGGGTGAATAATAGGATGTGTATGTATGATTTATGATCTTGAATTACTGAGGTCAGGATTTTGTTTATTATTTTATTTTAGATTTTACCATGGATGTTTTACTTTTGGTGCATCCTTAAAACTACTGTGGGATGCTAAGAGAATGTTTGGATTGTGACAGATATAAATTTCATAAGGAAATCTCTAAAATGTCCTATTCTGAAAAAGTTTAAAAAAGTGATTAGGCATGTTTGTGTAGGGCATTTGGAAAAAAAAAAAAGTCACACAACTGTTTGATCCAGTAAGGCAGTTTTGTTTGCTTTGTCATTTGCCATATATTTCAATGGGGTTTTTTTTTAGAATAGAATAGAATTCTTTATTGGCCAAATATGATTGGACATACAGGGAATTTGTCTTGGTGCAAATACTCTCAGTATACATAAAAGAAAAGATACATTCATCAAGAGTCAAGAATCATAAGGTACACCACTTAATGATAGTCATAGGGCACAAAAAGCAATCAAATCATACTAGGAAACAATCAATATAAATCATAAGGATACAAGCGACAAAGTTACAGTCACAAGTGGGAAGGGATGGGTGATAAGGAGTGATGAGAAGATTAACAGTAATAGTAGTGCAGACTTTGTAATATCGTGTTTCTCCAACAATACGGCCTCCCCCAATAGGAAGTTCCAGCATGTTTTATAGGCATAAAATCAAATTAAGCCCCTCCCCCCAAATTAAGGCCTATATTAAACATGCGAAATGGAGGGAATGGTGGGGGGGCTTGCAAGTACTTGGTGCTGCCTGCGTTGACCTCGGCATTGGTGGGGCACTTCGTATCGGGAGACCTTCCACCACCATTGCTTTCCCTTCTCCCTGTGCTGCCACAACTTCTAAAGCAATGCTGCAGCATTTGGTATAGCCACACGTGGCCAGCCAGGGCTCCTCCCTGCAACCAGAGCCTGGCAGAGCCACTTGGCTTCAGGTGCTCTTGTTGCCCCCTTCCCTTCGCCTTCAAAGGCAAAGCCAATTCTTTTAAAAACGACGCCCTACTACGGTACGACAAAGATTCCCCTGCCCAAGAGGGCAGCCCAACCCCATGTGGGGAGACGAATCTCCCAGGGCTACAGAGCAGGATCAGCCCACCCTGGGAGAAGTGCCCAGCTGCCATCCCTGCCTGGCACCAGGCAGAGCATGAAGAGCTTCACCTGGGGCACTCAGCGCAGCTGACAGGTGGGCCCTCCTGCCTGGCGACAGAGCTCTCGCTAAGGCAGTGAGCGCCTCCCCGCCAGGCCCTCTGGTCATCCTGCCAGGGCTGTGCCAGAGCCGTGCAAACTGGGCAGAGCTGGGAAAGCGAGCCACGAGTGTGCACCCACCTGCCAAGTGAACTAACTGGGCCAACCTGAACTTGGCTTCCTTCCCAAGTCCCTCCAGCCCAAACCTGAAGGGGTCACCAGGAGAGGATGCCCGAGGCAGTGATAGTGCCCACCTGTTCGCAGATAGGAAGGCGAGGTGATGGCAGTGCTGCTTCCCTGGCTGGCAGGTCCGGTGGACAGAGCCCAAAGCCGCCCATCCTTTTCAACCCTTGCCCGACCCGTCCCCGTCCCACACACCTCCAAATGCGCTGGCAGCTCCAAATGCTGCAGCGGCACAAGTATCGGGCAGAGGTGCTCACTCGGCGGGGCTCAGCTCAGAGGAGGACGCGGCGCAGGCCGTTGCCTTGCCTCCTTGTCCACGGATGGGTGGGCGCTATCACTGCTTCAGATGTCCTCTCCCAGTGGCCCCTTTGGGTTCAGGCTGGAGGGACTTGGGAAGGAAGCCAAGCTCGGGTCGGCCCGGCTCTTTTGCTTGGCAGGCAGGCACGCACCCGCAGCTCACTTCCCAGCTCTGCCCAGCCTGCATGGCTCTGGCACGGCCCTGGCAGGATGAGTGGAGGGCCCAGCGGGGAGGCGCTCGCTGCCTTAGCGAGAGCTCCACCGCTGGGCAGGAGGGCCTACCTGTCAGCCTCTCTGGGTGCTACAGGTGAAGCTCTTCATGCTCTGCCCGGCACCAGGCAGGGATGGTGGCTGGGCGCTTCTCCCAGAGTGGGCCGATCCTACTCTGCTGCCCGGGGAGATTCACTTCCCCATGTGGGGTTGGGCTCCCCTCTTGGGCAGGGGAGTCTTTGTCGTACCAGTAGTAGGGCATCATTTTTTTAAAAAACTGGCTTTGCCTTCGAAGGTGAAGGGAAGGCGGAGGCAGGAGCGCATGAAACCAAATGTCTCCACCGGGCTCCGTTTGCAGGGAGGAGCCCTGGCTGGCTGCACATGGCTGTGCCAAACACCATGGCAGCACGGGGAGAAGGGAAAGCAATGGTGGTAGAAGGTCTCCTGATATGAAGTGCCCCACAATGCCGAGGTCAACATCCAAGCCATCATCACCCGCCCAAGGATGCAAGGGGGGTAATTAAGTCACCCTCGAAAAGACAGCCTAGCTATTTTTTCGGGGGTCAAAAAAAAATAAGGCCCACCCTTATTTTGTGAGAAACACAGTAGTTGAATAGCGTTGAGGGAATTATTTGTTTAGCAGAGTAACGGCTTTTGGGGGGGGAACTGTTGTTGTGTCTAGTTGTTCTGATGTGCAGTGCTCTATAGTGTAATTTTGAGGGAAGGAGTTGAAACAGTTTACGTTCAGGATGTGAGGGGTCTGTAAATATTTTCACAGACCTCTTTTTGACTCATACAGTATACAGGTCCTCGATTGAAGACATTTTGAAATGTCTATGGAGGGCTGTAAAAATTACACATAGAAAGAAGTCACACTGTTGAAATGATGGTTTCTATTATAGAACTCTTATTATATAGACAGAGCAACGATTGGGAGCTTGAACAAGAGAAACACATTGGCAGCATGGAAAGGATATAAAGTGAATCAGAGGTGACTTTTAGAAAAAAAGAAACATTGCTGTCAGATAAGAATTATGAGAGTGGTTATGTGCCTTCTTGTTTTAAGAAAAACACAAGGTTTTGGTCATCCTAAAAAAATAAAGTATTATAGCATAAACTTACATGAAGTATAATTCAATTAAGTGAAAAGGGATAAAAACAGCAACAAAAATTATATACCAATCTTGCAAACTTTGCATAATGAACTGCATTCACTAAACCCTTAATCCCATGTAAGATACATAGAACCAAATAAACACTTACAGTGAGTTAACACTTACCACTTTCAGAAAACAGACTTCTGTTTTATTTACTACTTGTAGCAACAAGGTCTCAAATAAAGTGAAATATAGTAAACAATTGGTGGGACTAAAGAACATAAATCAAAGACCATCAATAATGTTGTCTCAAGATTTCACACAATGGCTCACAACATGTATATTTATAGCAACTTTTAAGCTTTCCCTTGGACGATGTTTTTGAATTTAATTTCGAATTTTCTTAACAACAAGAATTAAATCGGGAGGAGTAAGCTGTTACAAGCTTCCCTGAATTAAATAATAAATTCTCCAAATAATGATGTAGTAACGCTTATGGTGCTAGATTGGCAGAACAAAGACCCAACTTCATGTTTATCCTGAGCTATGGAAGTTCACAAGGTGATTAACTGGTTGGTTGGTTAATTGATTTAAAAAATTTATATGGCTGCTCATTAATTCTGGAAGTAATTCTGGAAGGCTGCTCATTAATTCTGTTAAGTAATTCTGGATGGCTCACAAGCATTTGGGACCAGTCACTGTGCCAGAGTCCAGCTGTGTGTCAAGCAAATCATGGCTTAGCAGACCACAATTACTAAATCAGAACTGAGGGCTGTTGGATCCAGGTATCCTGAAATATCACCTGTGTTTTAATGAATGACCATTAGTTACTAATTCTTACACATAAAACTTATTTTTGTAAGATTCTATCCCTTATTAACTTGTGAGAAGACCAGCTGTTAAGGAGTACAGCTTTATGTTTGAGCTTGCAAACATCTGCATTTCTCAAGATTTGCTATAATTTGATTGTCCTTAGATTTGGATAATAGTAGCTCTGTCTCTCAGTAATTGAAGTATGGGTTTGTATTTTTGATGTCATCTGAGTCAAACATAACATTTTTTCATTCTGTATCATGATATTAATTGGTTTTAATTGATTTTATGATTGTTTATCTTCCAGAATCACCTGTTTGAGATGATTGGCCATATAAATTAAATACATAAAAAATAAATAAGTAAATTGGAATTCCTAGTGACTTTCATAATTTAACATATAAACTGTGTCCAAGACTATAAAATATGTTTCTTCTTTCTATTCTTTACTAACTCATTCATACAAAGTACAGTACTTATAATAGCTTATGCAGTTTGAAAAAAGCACTTGCTTAAGTCATCTATGCTGCTTATACATAGTTCAAATATTTCACTGTTGACTTTCATTGCTGCTGTCATTTGCATTCCAGATGTGGTAGTTGTTTAATAGGTATCTTCCATTTCTGGCTTCTATTTTAAAACAAAACTATCAGTAGCAACAGCTGATAATTGCCTAATGCTTTTAAGTTACAGTTTTATATTTCAGATTCCAGTTATAGTGTAGGAAATAATAGGGCAAAGGAAAGTGAGAACATGGCTTTGTGAATTCCAGTGAGCTCTTCTACTATTCTATTTTGAAATAAATTCCTTGCAAGCCAATACATAAATAAACATGTGTACTCCTACAACTAGCATGCAAATAACAAGAACAATGATGCAGACACAGGAATTTAATAAAACCATTATGAATTTGTTACAATGGCAACTGCTGTGTAAGACTGGGCCTGAACAGAAATTGCTAAGAAGCAAAGCATGGTGCCTTGATCAGTTTCCCATAAACATTTCATTTTCCCATAAACATTTGCTATTAAAAGATTTTATACAAAGAGAAAGACTCTACTAAATGTCACTTCTACAGAAAAACATTCAGAATATTAGTCACTGACAACTGTCAGGACGGACTCTCTTTGTGAATGTACTTATTTGACTGAACTCTGTAACCAACTATCACATTGCTCATTTCCTTGGAGAGTTCTTTCTATTAATCTATGTTCTCTATTAAATAACAGCTTTGACCACAAATTGCTTACATTGTCTATGGCAAATTTATCTATTAAAATAATCTCAACAAGATGACAGCATGAGTATGTTCTGCATTTGTGAAGCCCCCAAAATACAACATGCAAAGCTTAATGACTTCCATTGTTTAGTACAGTATAAATTGAAATTTTGTGCAAATAAGTAATTTCTCAATATATTTGACATCTGTGATTTTTTAATTATTTTTAATTCTATTGTAAAATAACAAAAGCATACTATCTTTGAAACTATATTTGCACCATAAATCTGGAATATGAGAGAATGTAAAAAATGTAAATTTTCCTGAATCTGTGATAATCTCATTTTTCAATACAGAACCTCAGTTCATGATTCTTTTTGAGTATTTTTTTTTCCTCTAAGCGAAACAGTCATTAAGCAAAATATCATTACCATGCTGCTTATTAGTAGCAGTTCTGGTAGCCCTACATGCAGAGATTAGGCCAGGACCATGTGGTTGTTGGGCAAGGATTTCACATTTCTCCTGCCCTAAGTAAATGGTCTCTACCTCAGCTCAGCCCACTCATAAAACTCTCCCTTATCTCTTCCCTTTTGGCCACCCCTCACTTTGCCAATACCCCTACTTCCTCCTGCCGTTGCCATTTCCATCTGATTTCCTCTTGTCTTTTTCCTCCTAGTTGGGATCCAGGTGCTAGGCAATGGAGCAGTCCTAAGATCAACACAGTGAGTATTGCAGGATAGCAAAGCACCATCTACTGAAGGGAGCTTGTTGAGCTTGGTTAGGAAGAGGTAGTCCTGTGCAAGGAGCAATAGCCTGAAGACTGTAGAGAGTGAAGCAGGATAGGATGGAGAGACTGGAAAAGGGCAGAAGCAGCTCCTTGGATGAAGAGGTACTTTGATTTTGTCCATTTGCAATGGTTTTTCCTGTAGACCAATCATTATTGGGGAATCATTTATTTATTTATTTATTTATTTTATTTTTGTCAATTGCTTACAAGGTAATAGGTATAAGTAAAAACATAGTTATGAATATATGGATACATATAAAAAAAATAAAAGAAATAAAAGAAACAATAGGACAGGGATGGTAGGCACATTCGTGCGCTTATGCACGCTCCCTACAGACCTCTTAGGAAAGGGGTGAGATCAATAGTAGACAGTCTAAGGTTAAAGTTTTTGAGGTTTGGGGAAGAAACCACAGAGTCAGGTAGAGTATTCCAGACATTGACCACTCTGTTGCTGAAATCGTATTTCCTGCAATCAAGTTTGGTGCAATTAACCTTGAGTTTGTATCTATTGTTTGCTCTTGTGTTGTTATGGTTGAAGCTGAAGTATTCACTGACAGGTAGGACATTGCAATGTATGATTTTATATACTATACTTAAATCAGATCAAAGGCGGCATAGTTCTAGTTTTCTAAGTCTAGAATTTCGAATCTGGTGGCATAAGGTATTCTGCAATGAGTAGAAGAGTGGAGAACTCTTCTTGTGAAATATTTCTGGATTTTCTCAACTGTGTTAATATCAGATACATAATGTGGGTTCCAGATTGATGATCTGTATTCTAATATTGGTCTAGCAAATGTTTTGTATGCTCTAGTTATCAGTGTGATATTACCAGACAAAAAGCTACATAAGATTAGGTTAACAACTCTTAATGCCTTTTTGGCTGTGTAGTTTCAGTGGGCTCTAGTACTTAGGTCATTAGAGATGAGTACTCCAAGTCCTTGACAGAGTTTGGATCATCAACAAGGTCTTGACTATTCAGCCTGTATTTTATTTTCTGATTTTTTTTGCCAATATGTAAGACAGAGTATTTATTTGTTGAGATTTGAAGTTGCCATTAGTTTGACCATTCTGATACATAGTCGAGGTCTTTTTGAAGGGTAGCAGTATTGTCTGTGGTGTTGAACAGTTTTACATCATCAGCGAAGAGAACGCAGTTGCTCTTGATATGATCACAGAGGTCATTTAAGTAGAGTATGAAAAGAGATGGTCCTAGAACACTGCCTTGGGGGACAGCACTGTTGACAGGATTTGATAGGACGCTCCCAATTTTGACCATTTGTTGTCTGTTTTACAGGAATGCTTCTATCCAGTTATGCAGATATCAGTATTTACTTATAAACAAATCATGTGAATTGGAACTCCCATCACTTAAATTTTGTTTGGTTGCATATATCTAGGGATTCCATTAAGACTTTTCAGCTAACACAAATGTGTCTGAGAAAAATCATTGTGCAATAATCAGAATTATAACTATCTAGCACGGCTCTGTTTCATCAGTGATTCAGTCTTTTGAGGTAGGATAACAATAGAAAACAACAGAAGCATTTCAGGAATGCTACTTTACTGTTGTAAAATGTAATAACAGAATCTTGAAAGAATATCTGTGTATTCCCACTTATACCCAACAAAATGAAACAATAGTTGTTTTTGTTCTTGCTATTGCTTTGAAAATGAATTGTTTTAGAGATCAAAACTGGAATAAACTACCAACAATAAAACATCCCATCCCAATTGTTGTAACTATGTATCATTCATGTATTTGCAACTGTGTATCATTGCAACTATGTATCATTCAAGCATTTTGCAACATTGTATCATTCACGTGTAAACATTAGACTTCTGTCTCTTCAGTGATCTTTGCAAGGCACGAACAAGGGACGGGGAGATAAACATCTGTCAATAAAGCATGCATATCCTAACTGACCTGAACTGTTGTAAATCACACACATCCTGTTTAACCTGGTATCCTAGCTGACCTGAACTGTTGTAAATCACGCACATCCTGTTTAACCTGGTATCCTAACTGACCTGAGCTATTGTAAATCTTGCATATCCTGTCTGACTTGGGCTCTGAAAAATTTCACCCCCCTTGTGAAGAAGCATAATAAAAGAGCGCGTACCAAGACATTCTGGGTGCACTCATCCCGAGAAACCTCGTCTCCTGTCGTTTCTTTCTCCTTTGCTCCCTTTCATGATGCAGGATAGCAGATACCGCATTCTGGTGACCCCGACGTGATTCCCTACGGAGCAACGTGCCCATATCTTATCAGCTCGATGGGAGCTGTGCATTGCCAGGCCTGAAGCAAATTGCACTTCATCGGATCTGAAACATGGTGTCGACTTTTCGTAAGTATGGGTGAAAACTTTGCTCAACAGCAGACGCAGCATCTGAAGGAGTTGAGGGAGTTAGTCGCTTCTTCTTCTAAATACTCTGCTAATTTAAAGGGCTCTCCCATAAAAAAGAAACCTATTGCTACATTATTGGCTTATGTGTGCAGGGGTATGAGAGCTGGTTAAAAAAAAAGTCTGAAAAAATCTGAAGTGAATAAGGTGAGCGAAGCGCATGTGCGTGAAGCGCACATCACGAGCGCGAAGCGCGAAGTCCCTTAGGTCGGGGTCCAGGGCCCGCCTCGGGCCCTGGAAGCTCTGGGGTTCTAGATGCTCTCTGGTGCAACTTAGGCTTATTTTGGAGACTATTTCCATCAATTTCAACTGCTGTTTTTGATAATAAACACTTTACTTTTTCCATACCTAACCTGAGGCTTGAATCTTTGCATCTGGGACAACCACTGTAAAAAACACTTCTAAATAATCTGCTGCCTGGCAACTGGCATTTGCTGGTAACAGGTTGAAAAAAACACCAGGCAACTCTCAACTTTGCAGTGAAATCCAATTCTATACAGTCATATATAACAGTTCAAAAAGTGTTTGTGAATGGGGCAAACTATTTGTATAGGGCCCCATTTTCTCTCTCTCTCTTCTTTCTTTCTTTCTTTAAATTGGGGCTGAGAGAAGGGAAGGGAAGAAAAGATCATTGACAGGGAGAAAGACAGGGAGAAACACCTGGAAGTGTGAGCCCTCGAGTTTCCTTAGGGAAGACCAGACAACAAGGGGAGAGGAGAGGAGGAGGAGGAAGAGGAGAGTTAAAAAAAAAAAAGAGTGGGAAGCCAACTCACGCGTGCCATCAAAGCCAGGGGGAAGTGGGGTTTTCTCCGTCTGCTGCCGCCAGAGGAGTGCGGGGGGGGAGTGTGGGGAAAGGGGGTTCGTGCCGAGGCTCCGCAAGCGATTACCAGTTTTGCAGCTCTGTTTGTTGGTGAAGCTGGAAGCACGCAACGCAGGAGCTTGCGGGGGCCCCGGGCACCCGTTAATGGGGAAGGAGAGGCCGCTTGGGGTCGCCAGGCTCAGGCAGCCTCCCCCACCCTCTCCCCTAGCAGCGAAGAGCTGCTCCAGGGGCTCCCGCCACGGCGCAGCCAGGCACTTTGTCTCGCTGCCCCCGGAGCAGCTCTTCGCTGCTGGGCTAGGGGGTGGGGGAGGCTGCCTGAGCCTGGCGGTTTCTTTGCGAAGCTGGAAGCGCGCAATACAGGAACTCGCGGGGGCCCCGGGGGCCCGTTAGTGGGGAAGAGGCCGCTTGGGGTCGCCAGGCTCAGGCAGCCTCCCCCACCCACCCCAAGCAGCGAAGAGCTGCTCCGGGGGCTCCCGCCACGGCGCAGCCAGGCACTTTGTCTCGCTGCCCCCGGAGCAGCTCTTCGCTGCTAGGCTAGGGGGTGGGGGAGGCTGCCTGAGCCTGGCAGTTTCTTTGCGAAGCTGGAAGCGTGCAACACAGAAGCTCGCGGGGGCCCCAGGCGCCCGTTAATGGGGAAGAAGAGGCCGCTTGGGGTCACCTGTGTGTACCTCAGTGGGTAGATAGCCGCGGCGGCGATGCTGCCATGGAGGCACGATCAGTTGCAGCCACGCCAGCGCAGGCCAGGCATGGTGCCGTAGCGGCTTACTCGAGTATAAGCCGAGGGCGGTTTTTTCAGCACAAAAAATGGGCTGAAAAACTCGGCTTATACTCGAGTATATACGGTATGCCTGAGAACTGAAGTGTTCCGCTTTTCTGAAGAGCGAATTTCCGACTCTTGGATCTTGATCCGATGGGGGAAAAAAAACGCGGAAAATGTAGATTGGTGTTTGAGGGAAAAAATCGGAATTCCACGTAAAATCGGAGATTTCACAGCCCTATGTGTGGCAACATTGTCCCAATTATTCTGAGGAAGGGTCCTTAAAAATTTCCAATTGGCAAAAAATTGGTGAACATCTCCATAGTCCTCCTCGTGCACCTATTGGCATTTTGGTCACTTGGAGGAAAATTATGGAGGCTTTAAAAGTCCATTATAAAATAGAAGCAGGGAGTGTGTTTGAATCTCCCCTGCCAAGTTATGATAACTTTTCAATTTTCTCTAACTCAGGCAGAAGCTGCTGCCATTATTCAACAATGCCCCAAATGTAGTAAGCAAGGACATTCCATTCCCATAGGAGTAAATCCTAGAGGGTTAAAAGCTTGTGAAATTTGGCAAATGGATGTAACTCAGTATCCACCTTTTGCCCCTTGGAAATATTTGCATGTTTCAATAGATACATATTCAGGATTTATTCTGGCTACTCCTCAAAGGGGAGAAACTGTAAAACATGTCATCAATCATTCAATTCATACCTTTGCCTCGCTGGGATGTCCAAAAGAAATCAAAACAGACAATAGATCTGCCAAGACAAGTTCTGCTTTTCAGGACTTCTGTAACAGATGGGATGTAATCCACAAGTTTGGGATTCCCTACAACAGCCAGGGGCAGGCTATTAAGCTATTGTGGAACGGGCAAACTTGTCTCTGAAAAATGCTCTTGATTGATATTCGTTGCGGGAAAAAACCCCGAACCTCCCAGCATTGCAAAATTCTCTTAATATTTGTCTTTACACTTTAAACTTTCTCAATCTGACTGGCATTCCTTCCACTTCTGCTGCTTCTCATCATTTTTCCTCCCCCTCACCCCCACCTAACAGACCTCTGGTATATTATCGCAGATTGCCAGATCCTGCCTGGCAGGGTCCTGCTGAGCTTCTCACTTGGGGACGAGGCTACGCTGCAATCTTACTGCCAGACAAAACCACTCTCTGGATCCCTGGTCAGGCAGTAAGACCCTATCATGGGAATTCATCTGCTACATCTGTATCTTAAAACTCTTCCTGATATTCTTACCTATATCTTCTTTGCAATTTCTACCTTACTTCAACAAAACCTATGCTTCCTGTCAAAAGACTATTCATGTTAAAATCATTTCATTAACAGAAGGCTATTATACTTGTTCCATGTGGGTACGTCATGAAAATGCTACCCGTAGCTTTCACTCTGTCACTTCTGTTTTGTTTACAGAACACTCTACCACTCGCTCTTTTGTTCCTTCTTTACTCTTCCTATGGAAAGGAACCTTAAAATCTTTTCCTCTATTCAATCTAAAACATAGGGGGACCCAAATGTCCTTATATTGTATCATGGGTTTCCCCACCCCAACTAACATCCTTGATGAATTACCAAATTAATCTTTATTGTCATTATTGTAATTATTATCCTTTTTCTATTAATTGAATTCCCTCTTCATTTCGCAAATGTTCTACAACTAACTTGTCCATAGCCCTCTCTCCTGCTTGTCATGTTTTTATATACCCGAACTCTGATCCTGTCAACAAACGATGCTTCAAAAGAACTGTCCATGACGATCCGCAGAAGCCTCATAGAAGAGATAATATTGCCTGGACTATAACTGACTTTCAAAAAGTTCGTTTAAGTTCTACAACCAATTTCTCTTGCATAGAAGACTTCTACCCACCACTTCAATTCGATTTGGCAGACGCACCCACACAACCAGGGGATATCCTGCAATCCACACCACTGCAGGAGGAACTTTAACATCACGCCTGAAAGGAATGTATTTTATCTCTGGCAATAATTTTGTTTGGACTTGTTACAATGGTTTCATGGCATGTATCCACGGGGATGAAATTGTTAAATCCAAATCATTTTTGCATTCAAGTATGGCTTGTGTGTATAACTCTGATGATTTTATATCCTTACAGGTATCCATGGAACACCCCCTCTCTTGCAAAATCGTAAAGATTTAGATCTGTTATTTTTAAAACAGATCATGAAAGGGAGCGAAGGAGAAAGAAACGACAGGAGACGAGGTTTCTCGGGATGAGTGCGCCCAGAATGTCTTGGTACGTGCTCTTTTATTATGCTTCTTCACAAGGGGGGTGAAAACGCTTAAAGAAGAATGTTGTTTTTATGCTGATAGCAGGGGGGTCGTGTTGGATTCTATGAATGAATTAGAAAAACGCTTAAAAGATAGAGAAAAAGAAAGGTTAAACATGTATAATTGGTATCAAGGTTCGTTTTCTATTTCACCATGGCTTACAACCTTTTTAACTGCATTGGCAGGACCATTAATAATCATTATATTGATATGTATTATAGGAGCTTGTTGTTTTAATAGAATATTGCAATTTTTGAAAAATCAATTATCCTCCATAACTGCTAATGTTAATGTGTTATTGCAAGCTCATGTTATGTCCTTAACACCGGACGAAAAAATGTCATTGCTGAGTTACCGCTCCTTGGACAACCCTGACGCTGACGGGTCGCACTCCTGCCTAGATGACGGGGACAGCGAACATTTCAGAAAAATAGTTCCTGTTTTCTCGGACGAGGAAGAAGACTCGTCATAAATAATAAAAACAGAGGAGATGTTGTAACTATGTATCATTCATGTATTTGCAACTGTGTATCATTGCAACTATGTATCATTCAAGCATTTTGCAACATTGTATCATTCACGTGTAAACATTAGACTTCTTTCTCTTCAGTGATCTTTGCAAGGCACGAACAAGGGACGGGGAGATAAACATCTGTCAATAAAGCATGCATATCCTAACTGACCTGAACTGTTGTAAATCACACACATCCTGTTTAACCTGGTATCCTAACTGACCTGAACTGTTGTAAATCACGCACATCCTGTTTAACCTGGTATCCTAACTGACCTGAGCTATTGTAAATCTTGCATATCCTGTTTGACTTGGGCTCTGAAAAATTTCACCCCCCTTGTGAAGAAGCATAATAAAAGAGCGCGTACCAAGACATTCTGGGCGCACTCATCCCGAGAAACCTCGTCTCCTGTCGTTTCTTTCTCCTTCGCTCCCTTTCATGAGGCGCCCATCTGATGCGGGATAGCAGATACCGCGCCCAATTTCTCTGAATATAATACTCAGAGTAAATTTAGTATTATTCCTCTATTGAAATTTCTATTGTTGCATCTCTGCAGAATTTAATCGTGTAATCCTTGACCTGGTTCTGAGTTATATTTCAATAATAATTTATAAATTAAAGGCAAGTATTATAATAGATATACATCGGTTTTTTTAAATTCTGTAAAATCTCAATATTCTTCCTTGTTTCTGCAATTATTTTTGAGATGTTCTACTTACTTGAACATACTGAAAGCAATTAGGTAACTAGACTACTGTGAAATATGACTCTCAAAAGATTTTATACTTGTCTTATCTATAATTAAGACTTGCAAACTGAACCAGTTGCTGTTTTTCCACTGTAACATCTTTCTTTTTAACAGAAATATGCATGTAATAATTAAGTCAGCTTGTTAAGAAGGGGAAAAAAGTCATTTTTTCTATATTTTTCCAGATATTTAGTATAATCCTCATTATTGCATTATTAATTGTTTATTCAAATAGAAATTGTTTTCTTTCTATTTGAATCAACCCAAGCTGTCTGGTAGTCATGCCCCTTCCAAAGGTTAAGAGCCATATGGAGATAAAGTGCTATTTAAATGTTGGTGAACTTTTATATTTTCAATGCTTATTTGTTTGATTGTTCAGTTTCTATAGCCATCCATCCAGTGATGGGATTCAATTTTTTTTTACTACCGGTTCTATGGGCATGGCTTGGTGGGCGTGGCAGGGAAAGGATACTGTAAAATCTCCAGTCAGAGGTAGTATTTGCCGGTTCTCTGAACTACTCAAAATTTCCGTTACCAGTTCTCCAGAATTGTCAGAACCTGTTGAATATCACTTCTGTGTCCATCTCAGTGAATGATTCTGGGAGGCTTACAATTCAGAATATATATTATAATTTAAAAAAATTTTAAATCATTTTAAAACAATAAAACGGTAAAAAAAAACATTAAAACCAGTAAAAAGCAAACCATTAATACATCCAATTCAAGGTGCACAAGAGCAAAATATTTGGCCTGTTGGCCATATAGCCAGGAAATGCTATTTATTTCTACATCAACATTACCTAAAACATTATCTGTTTTTGTAACAGACTGTGAGGGAAAACTTAAGACACAGAAAGAAGAGCCACTGCCTACAAAACAATCTCAGGGGAGAAATCTGAATGAAAAGAGGAATGTGACTTAAGAAAGCTTCAGGGAAGGGATGCGTCCTAGATCTTAAAGGCCAAGGAACAGGAAAGTCCTTTGAGATTGCCAGGATTCTATTACTAAGATTCTGTTGATGTAACCTTCCAAAAAAGGTAGTATAAGTATTTTTTGGCTTGGATAATTAGTTGTTTTTTAAACAAGCCTTCATTATTTTATCAAGAAAATTCTTATGTATTTAACTTTTTTTTATTAATAATGCTAAAGCCTGCTGTTTCATATACAAATATTGCTTTTCTTCTGTCAAATTCTGCATCAGCTTTTTTCTTCATTAATATGATAGCCTGACCTTAAACAATATTTTTCTATATGATATTAAACTGTTTTTATGTTGTGTAATTAATATATTTTAAGGAAATAATTTCAATTTATGTTCTTGCATTATTAGCCTGATTCCTGACATTTTATTTTCTTGATCTCTTTGGCTTGCTAATAACTCTAATACCAAGAAGGACCATTTACTAGTATTTTGGTTTTTGTTCTTTACAAATACTCCAAAAAAATGAAAGAACTGGAGGAAGAACAAAGGGAAGTGACAATGACAGAGAAGACTAAACAAATGTCATAACACATGTAAGACATTTAAGAGGAGTCCACTTTGGGTCCACAGGTATTGACTTGTCCAACTCTTAATCTAATTATGGATTAGGTACCAAATGTGACCATCCCATACTTGCTTTCTGCTTTAACTTTTCTGCAAACTGAGAATCAAATTCAAAACATGAAGACCAATACATGGTTGCCCCTTTCTTAAGTTAGGAAGTACAAAATGAAACTATTTGTTTATTCATTTGACTTTCTTTAAGTTGCCCTGTATCATTTTTCCAAAACTTACATCTGAGCTCAGTTTCCTTTTTGATGTTCAAGTTCTGCTATCAATAAAGTTAAATCATAAATATATATATTTATATTTATAATCTTGCAGATGCTCTTAGAACAATTTGTGCTGGCTGATGGCTTTGGAATGACTCAGCAGAGCTGAGGATGGATTTTGCAACAACTGTGGGGATGGAGGATGGATTCTGAAGCAACTGCGGGGCTTGCTCTTTTCATATATTGAAGTGATGCTTATTGTTAAAGGGGGTTGGGGCACATATAGGTGGTAATTAAGACAGGTTAAAACATGGTGAAGGTGGCACCAGGTGGGGATCAGTTAGTGAGGGTTGGAATAGGGTAGGGATGTAGACACGTTATAGGGTTAATAGTGTTTAGGAATAATGGGTTAGGTGTGGCCAGAACTAGAACTACGTATAGACCTGGGTGTGGTGGGGGGTGTCTCATGATAATGCGAATAAAAGGAAAGGGAGCAAATTCAAACCCAACTCTAACCTTGTCTGGCTTTTAGCCTTTCTAGTCAGAAAAGAGGATTTGTTGTTTACTGAGCTAATGAATAAACCAGCATTGCACTACAAAAGAGCTGGAGTTTGTATTCATTTCAGGACAAATCTTTAATACTCAAGGACTGGCTGAGACATACTATCATGAAGGAAAGAGGAAACATGCATTCATGAAAGAGAATGAGCAAATATAAACTGGGAGATAAAGAAAATGAAAATATTGAGAAAATATTGATTGTTTTTAGAAGTGTAACTTGGGCCTTAAACAGGCATTATGTCCAGGGCCTTTCCAATGCTTGCTAGTGTACAAGCACTGCTAAAATCCCATCTTCTACATCACTTTAAATATTCTTGTCTCATTCTGCATGTGGCTATTTTTCTGCTTTTCTTTTTATAAATTAATGGCAAAAATAAGCAATCAGGACAGTATAAAATAGTATCATACTTATTTAGGCTTTAAAAAAAAAAAAAACCTACAAACTGCCCTGACAAGATGGATGGATGGATGGATGGGAGAGAGAAAGAGAGAGAATATATTATTCTGCTGCATGCTCTGCAATATAGGAGCTCTCTACTGTGAAGCTGAATACTATCCATTGGCTATGTACAGATAAATTTAACTATGATCCTCATAAAACACAGTCTATTGTGGTGCCTGAGTATTATAACCCAGTGAAATTAGAGGAAAGTGATAAGACAATAAGTGTTTTATTCTATTATTCAGAGAAGAGAAGGATTATTTTCTTTGCACTCTGCTCACCACCACATTAGAAAACTCAGATTAATCTTTTTTATTTTGCAGGTCTAACAAAGTGCCACAAGAAGGAGCTAGATCATTAGCTGTAGATGGAAAAACCCAAGAAGCTGATAGCTGAGAATTCCCAACTTTGTGTGGATATAAATAATGACTCTTCAAGCAATGACACATCACACAACTTTAATGGTGATATTGGTGTCAGAAGTATAAAGCTAAAAAAGGGAAAAGAAAGAATACTTGCTGTCAAGCTGATTTTAAGCAGAGATATGCTGTGATTAACTGATCATTTAAAAATATATAAAACAGATTGACTTTAGTCAAGATCCAACATATGCTTGGAACAATAACTAACCAGATTCTGAAAAAGTCTCATTCCAATTGACATACACCATAGGCATTTTACACTTGGGATCATTGTGATAGAAGATGAATGTTTCTTTTTGTTAAGCAATGACTGTGGAGACAATCTTTAATTTGTTAAATAAACTGAGAAAAAATATTGTTGGCAATGTGTCATATAGACTTCTATAACTCCAAGATCAACTATTTTGAAGAGATTGTAGAGACAGGATTTAACTATATAAATTTTTGTCTTCACCAAAGTTGATAAATAAAGCTCCACAAAAAACCCCCACTCTTTAAGAAGTCATAAATAGCAATCACATAGTGATGCATCTAATGACCATGTGGGATTCACCTGATGATGGCGCCCCAACTGTTATCACTTAGTGATAGGGTTGCTGTCCTAATTATTATAATTAAGTGAGGACTACCCGTAAAGAATCTTCATGTTTTCAATAGGAGCCTTCTGTAATTTTATATTCCCATTATACATTATAATATGCAGATGGGCAACCCAGATTCAGTTTCCACAATGCACAAATGCTCTTGCCTCAACATGTTGGTTGGCACTGAAGACCACTGAAGACCAAATCATCAAAGGGCACCAGGTTTTCTGAAGTCACTAGGAGATGATAACAATCTGAAAGAATAAAAACTTTCCTATTAAATATCTACAACATTCCCATTTTTTTCCTGATTAACACACAAAGTTGGTCTTGGGATTAATATACTATTATATTGCAGTAATAAACTAATCATTTTTTGTGTCTAACATCAGAAAGTCAGTTTCAATTTTCTATCCTATACATCAAGTGAAAATTTTAAAATTCAGCCTCGTTTCTGACTGCATTCCTTTTACATTTTGCAGAATTAAAATATGCAATTGGACATGTTACAGTATATCTCTTCTTTTATTCAATTGTTTTGTATGGAAAGAAGTCCAGATTCAACATATATTACATACTACTACGCTTCTATACACAAATTTCTCTCTGTTGAATATTTAATTACTAAACAGTTTCCATGTATAGTAAAAGAAAGTTGCCCATTCTCACGACACACTATTCTAACTTCTTGAATAAAACAGTTTTTTTAAAAAAAATACTATGCCTATTTGTTGCCTTAAGCAACTGCTCAGTAAATGGCTTTTTGTTTTTAAAAGTACTTATATCACCATGAAATTGTGGTACTTACACCATTTACTATAAAACAACAAATATAAAAGATATGTTCCCTTCCCACCTCAAAACTGGTGCTTGCTGTGAATTCAGCCCTGAAGCAAAGGAACCACCAGATTCTACAGTCAATTAAGTTATAATCATGAAACCAAGCTACTGAGTCAACTGAAAGATGAAAAACCTGTGCTTATCTCAAAGTTTAATAGAGTACTTACATTTTGGAATATATTCTTATTAACAGAACAATGAAACTCATTTTAAGGCCTAGTTGGGGAAACAGGCGTCAGATAATGTCAGAATCATGTATATAACATTTATGTAGTTTTACAAGATTTATGTGCATTTTTGAAAATGGTATATAATGTAAACACACCGAGTGAAATATTTGAACACTGCTTGGATTGATTTGCTAAACAACAGAATTCAAATTGTTTTTACTGCATTCAAGGTTTGTTAACTTGTGTATCGATAACACCAAGGCTTTACTGGTTTTGCATTTTTAGAGTGTACAACTGTCAGAAAATGGAACAACTACCATATGTAGTGCTGCATTTTCCAATACTAGAAGTCTTCAAAACTGTTTGAATGGTCATCTTTCAAAGATGCTACAGCGAATCCTACATTAAATATTGCAAGAGATTGGACTAGACAACATCCAGCTTTATTATTTTATTTATCAAATTTAATAATATATTTGTAATAAAACTGTATTTGCTCAATTTACATAAATATATGCAAATGTAAAGTTAATATGTTGATTGACATATTAGGTCTTTTGACATAGGCTAGATCAGAAAACATCCCCCACATTCAACTATGTAATTCTACTTCTTCTTTCAAAGTATAATAATATAATTTTGAAAGTTTTGCAGAGATTTTCTCCTGACTGTTATACTAAGAGAATCAAGGCAGGGCAATCCTAAGTTTCTTCTTCATTCCTTCCTCCCTTTCAGGGCTAAGTTGGTGTTAATCAGATGACTATTAAACACCTTCTTCAATGCCATTTTCATACAGCTTATACAAGTAGTGACATTCCGCTGGAGGCTACTGTTTTACTGAAAAAAATTATTCTGAAGAGAAATATAATACAGCATACAAGAGTGAATAAGATTTCAATCAAACAATTGTTTGCTATAAGACAATGAGATAAGTATTGTATAACAGGTCATTCTATGGTCTACTATGGAAGTCAAATGCTTGATAAATGTGAATCATGGTAAAGTTCTGGAGCACAGGTGTCAAACTCCATCGTGGTTTGGAATATTGTTTGGATGGGAAATAGCTCACTCTTATGACTTTCAGTTTTGGCAGGAAACTTTTGGAATCCTTTGATAAAATCCATACTTTATATCTATTGCTATTTTATACAACAGCAAAAGATTTCTAAATTATTCCAGCCCAAATAAATCTGCATTATTTATCTTATATGCATCATTTTCTATTCTGTGAATGTACTTTCTGAGAACAAAGGAACAATCCTAAAGCAGCATCCTACTGACAGACAATCATTTGTATAGACATTGCTGATCCTTTTCTTAACCTCAATTTCCTTTCAAAAACAGTGACTGCTCAGCACCAAGAGTTGATATCCTCATAAGTAATCCAAATTTTTATTATTGCTATTTTAATAATATTATGATAAAGTATATTAATATTTGAAACTATATATTTTTTCAGTTCAAAATGGAACTTTCAAGCAATGACAAGGATGTTCAAACTCTTATTTATTTTTAAATATTTTATTGACCTATTTAAAGCATCTATTATTAGAATCAGACTTCACAGAACTAAGCCAACATGATATTTATTATGACAACATATAAGCTACCCTGTTCTTATGACAGGTAGACTTCTGCAGAGCTTTATTAAACATGATAAACATAGGTTGCATACTAAGCACTATTTTTACAAAAAAGAAACACTGGTTGTCAAAAGATATGTTAAGAAATATAAAAAATTACCAAGAGAAATAATCCTATGGGTACCAAAGTCTAAGCTAAGATATACTTAGCTCTTTATTGGGCATATCACTATATATAAATTTGAAGAGATCACTTGACAACAACACAACTATATACAAATAAGCTATTTGTCCTACCATAAATATATTTCTTTTTTCACACAAGTAAAATTGCATGCAAGTACTGATAAAGTCCATTGGACAGTATAGATAGAATGCTAAATTACAGTATGTAAAAACTAACATGTACACAGTCCCATCTCTGTTTGCACCAAAGGAAAATTCCTTATTTGCTTTTGTCATTTGAAGCTAACTAGTAGTTTCCTATTTTGTTAAATGTGACAAAATACTATTTGAGATTTCTGTCTACACATGAGATTGCAGTAATTTGGTTGCATCAGATCAAGAAAGGATGAAAGAATTCACCAAGATAAAAAAAATATGGTTTCTACATACAGTTCCAAAATGTAGGGTCAGATAGCCTTACCCTTCTGTGTGACCTCCCAATGTGCTACAACTGCATTGCCAGAAAGGAGAGCCAACTGAACAGAATTCTATGAATTGAACAGGATGGGAAGGCTGCTGGAGGATTACAGCTATATCAAGCTGAAGACTTCTTTCTACTTACAAAGGAGTAATTTTGTTGTTTGTATAGGTCCCATATCACATTGTGAACAGTGAGTTTTCTACATGAACAGTGTAATCAGCTTTTAATTGCATGTAGAATGGCTTACAGTGCTTTGTTTCTTAACTTGGGAGATCTGATACTACAACATTACAAGACTTCTAAGCAACTGAACTAATGAAGCAGAACTATTCATGTCAGTTACACACATAAAATAACTGCCCCTTCTCATTCACAAACAGTATATTTTAAATGGATGCCTGTAGCAAACAGCATAACCAATTGCAAAGCATGTTTTATGTTAGGAACTTTGTTAAATTATAAAAACACTCATTTCAATATTAAGGATTATATTTGAAATAATCGAAATGAAATTAAAAAAATGTTTAGATTGGGATTAATGAAAGAATTTAGAATTAAACCTTATTAGTATTTATTAGGCAAATACATATTGTTTATCTTTATGTTTAAAAACAAATACTAAAGGATTATATTTGAAATAATTGAAATGAAATAAAATTGATTGAAATGAAGGAAAGAGGCTAGAATTAATGTGTTTGTTTCTCTCCTTACTGAAAACTTGGAATGGAAAAGGTAATAATAGAATTAAGTATGCATATATCAATGTATAATTTCTGTCATATTTGTATGTAAAGATGATGACCCAGAAATATGTTGTCCACCAAAAAGATATTTTTGTTTTTAATGTGAAAAATGAATAAAGTTGGTTAAAAAAAAAGAGAAGAAGATTAGACTAGAATCATAGCTAGGAAAAAGAAAGATTAGTCTCACAAGACAAAGCATCCTGAAAAGATTATGAAATAAGAAACATGGTTGGGTAGCCTTTTATCTCTCCCTGGAATAAGAGAGCATTAATGACTAATCAGGAAGAAGCAAAAAGGAAAAGGCTCCCTGAAGCTTTTCTCCATGTTGCAATCTGTCTAGCCAGGGTTCCACTTACTGTAGCCACAGAGAAAATGGTGCATGCAAAGTGCTGTGTTCAAAGACTAGCAGCAGTCCTCCCTCCGGTCCACCGCCAACGCGGGAGCGCCAATCGCTCCCATTGGTTGATGCCGTTTGACAGCCGGCTATAAAAGGGAGCTGTCAAACGGCATCAGCTGTCGCCGCCAGCTGGTGTCAGATAGCCTCGGCAGCCGCGGCGACCCTTTATTCGCTGGAATAAAGTTGTTAGCCTTTAGCCTGGCTCCGTCTCCCTTTGTAACCACCGCTCCACAACACTGGTGACGAGGATGGGATACAGCTAAGACGACCAGGCAGGAAATCGAGCCGAAGTCACAACAAGAAAGAGCCGAAGCCGATATGAGCTGATCGAGTCACCGCCACTAACGCTCTCCAAAGAGCGCGAAATTTAAAAGCCCTCTCAGCTGAGGAGCCGAACACCACTGACAGGCGCAGCCAGAAACGCTTTTCTAAAAGCGAAGACTCTATTTTTCCTCAGCTGAGGAAACCAACGCTGCCACTCTAATGGCCTCTAATCCGACATTCCCGCACTTCCAACTGGGGGCAGAAACATGGGAATCATATATGAATAGGTTTGAATGCTTTTTAAATGCCATTGAGCTAGATGAAGCCAGAGATCTAAGGAAAAGCGCCTATTTTTTAAGTTTCTGTGGAGCCACAGTTTTTGACACAGCCTCTGCGCTAGTGTCCCCACATTCTATAAAGGCTATTCCCTGGGATGAGTTAAGAGAAATCTTGTCAAATCACTACTCCCCCAGACCCTCTAAGATAGCCAGGAGATTGGCTTTTAGAAGAAGAACTCAGGCTGAAGGGGAGACTGTGAGTCAGTACATGGCAGCATTGAGATCGGCTGCCATACACTGCGGTTTTAGGGACTACCTTGAGGACATGCTGCTTGATCAAATTGTGGGAGGAGTAAGGGACCTAAAACTGCAAAGGAGGTTACTGGCTAAAAATGACTTAACCTTAGCCTCAGCTATTGAGGAAGCTCAGGCTGCTGAATTGTCAGAATTATCAGCAGCTGAAATTCAGGGGAACACCCCTAAGCAAGGGCAGGCTACAGTCCACTATGATGAGGTCTCCCAAGAAGTGGAAGAAGAACCTCTGGAGGTAAACCGCCTCACGCGTCCAAGCCCCCCCCCCCAAGGCCACCTAGGAAATACAACAATCAGACAGCCAAACAGCAAACCCCTTGTATAAGCTGTGGGGGCAACCACCATAGATCAACCTGCAGATTCAGAAACGTTATCTGTCTGAACTGCCAGAAGAAAGGGCACATAGCCAGGGTTTCCAAGCTGAGCAGGCCTCCATACAAAGACCTCAAGTTTCTGCCTCCTACCAAAGGCAAGTGGAACATTGTTACACTTGTTACCACGCAAACACCACCATCTCTAGGCCTAACAAATTAAGCATTTCTCTTTTTATAGAAGGTAAGCCCTGCCGAATGGAAGTAGACACCGGGTCAACCCTCTCCATCATTTCGTGGGCCTCCTGAAGAAGTTGCTGCCTTCGCTCTCAAAAAAGAAACTGACCAACTGCCACCTGACTCTTCGGGATTACCAGGGGAAGACCATTCCAGTCCTGGGTAAGGGAAAATTCCTCATTCAATTCCAAAACTTTAGGGGTCACTTGCCACTGGTGGTTGTAGATGGTGCTCTTCCTAGCTTGCTAGAATTAGATTGGTTTCCTTCCCTAGGACTCAATGTTACCGGAATTCACTCTGTGGAAAATTCTGATGTAGATGCCCTTTTTAAAGACTACTCTGATGTTTTCAGTAGTGAACTAGGCTGCTATTCAGGCACCCCCATATCTTTTGATGTGGGTCCACAAGCCACCCCAATTCGTTTGAAACTTCGGAGGGTACCTTTCGCCATTAGGCCTAAGTTAGATGCTGAATTAAATAAACTTATCAAACAGGGGGTGCTTGAACAGGTAGACTTCGCCAAGTGGGAAACCCCCATAGTCACCCCTTTAAAAAAAGATGGCAGTGTGAGAATTTGCGCTGACTATAAGACGTCCCTCAACCGTTTCCTACAAATTAGCGCATACCCAGTACCTGTAATCCAACACCTGCTCCACTCTTTTGAGCCAGGCATAATTTTTGCAAAGTTAGACATGTCCCAGGCATACCAGCAATTTCCCGTTGACCAACACACTGCTGACCTACAAACTATAGTTATAGTTATAGGACTCTATTTCTGGCCGCCTATTCTTACACACTGGTACATCGCCCAGGGAAGAACCTGTGCCATGCTGATGCCCTCAGCAGATGCCCCCTGCCATCACCAGTCGAGGACCCAGCTCCCATCCATGCAATCTTCGACTGCAATGAACTTAACGTACCTGTCTCAGCTGGGGATATTGCTGCACACTCCAAGAGGGACCGTGTTATTTCCCAAGTCCTGGACTGGGTAGGGAGGGGGTGGCCTGACATTCAGTTTGCCCCTGAATTAATGCCATTTAAGACCCGCAGGCAGGAGCTTTCTTCACTACAGGGCTGCCTGTTATGGGGGACAAGGGTGGTCATACCACCCACCTTGCAAGAACCAGTTTTAAGGGCACTGCACGAGGGTCACCCTGGCATCGTAAGGATGAAGGCCTTGGCCCGCAGCTATGTCTGGTGGCCAGGATTAGATGCCCGGATTGCCAGCTGGGTTAACATGTGCCAGCCCTGCCAGGCAACAAGAGCAGCCCCAACAGCAGCTTCCCCAACCAAGTGGGAAGATTCGGGGGCCCCTTGGGCCAGGCTGCATGTAGACCTGGCTGGTCCCATACAAGGGAGGACACTCCTGGTGGTTGTAGATTCATTCTCCAAATGGACTGAAGTAGCCTTGTTACCCTCCACCACAACGCTGGCTGTCACAAGGGCCTTGACCAGACTGTTTGCTACTCATGGACTTCCTGACACATTAGTTTCAGATAATGGCCCCCAATTCAGTTCTAACGAGTTTGCCATCTTCACAGCTAATCTGGGCATCAGACATGCTCTCACAGCCTCCTTTCACCCAGCAAGTAATGGAATGGCAGAAAGGGCTGTCAGGTCTGCCAAGGAAGTTCTGGCCAAGCTGGGCCAGGCAGACTGCCACGCCAAACTATCAATTTACCTACTCACACAACATGCCACCCCGTGCCCTTCCACCAACAAGTCCCCTGCTGAACTGTTAGTGGGCAGGCGCCTCAGGACCACCCTGGACAGGTTGCACCCCCATTATGCTCCCAACATGCCACTAGCCTCTGACAGCCATGCCAGGGAATTCGCCCTGCAAGACCAGGTGTACGCCAGGAACTATGCAGGGCACCCCTTATGGCTGCCAGGGCAGATAGTCTTTGTTGCAGGACCCAGATCATATAGAGTCCTTCTGGAAGATGGCCGGATTTGGAGAAGGTACGTAGACCAGCTGAGGAGGCGTTGGAACAAGACTGCCACCGAAATCCCGGTCTACCCGCCGCCGGACGAGCCAGTCTACTCACCGCCAGCCAACTTGCCGAAGGACCCGGTCTACCTGCCGCCCGACAACGCAACCAGCCGACCGCCGCGGGAAGACTCACCCAAGCAGTCGCCAGAAAGCAGTCCAGGGATGGCCAGAGACCCTCTGCAGGTTCCAGTCACTGCCCGGGAGGAACAAGATGCATCAGCCGCCGACAAGCCTCAGGAACTTCGGAGATAGGGCCGCGAGCGAAAGTGGCCATCATGGCTACAGGACTACGCATGCTCGTGGCTAGAGGGAAGGAGTGCTGTGTTCAAAGTCTAGCAGCAGTCCTCCCTCCAGTCCACCGCCAACGCGGGAGCACCGATCGCTCCCATTGGTTGATGCCGTTTGACAGCCGGCTATAAAAGGGAGCTGTCAAACGGCATCAGCTGTCGTCACCAGCTGGCTGTCAGATAGCCTCGGCAGCCGCGGCAACCCTTTATTCGCTAGAATAAAGTTGTTAGCCTTTAGCCTGGCTCCGTCTCCCTTTGTAACTGCCGCTCCACAGCACAAAGGAATCTCATTTGCAGTATTTGGTTGACAGACAAAAAGCAAGCTAACAACCTTCACCATTGAGAGAATCACCCAGTACATTGATTGGGAAGGATCAAGATGTGCAAGAATGATGAATAACAGGAAGAGAGAGATGGGATGGATAGAATGAATCTAACCCAAGAGCAGAGGAAAGTGATACAAATGCTACATTTAACTTCAGGTCATTTTGCAAATGGACTAGGGAGGATTATTTTTTTAACTATTATTATGTCCTTGTGATATATTAGGTCCATGTCACTGCTCCATTGACAGATGACTGGGAGGGGGAGAAGACTGACACACATACATATATAAACAATTATTTAATATTGGTATATCAGCTATACATTTATAATAGAATAGCATAGCATGGCATGGCATGGCATAGCATAGCATAGCATAGCATAGCATAGCATAGCATAGAATAGAATAGAATAGAATAGAATAGAATAGAATAGAATAGAATAGAATAGAATTCTTTATTGGCCAAGTGTGATTGGATACCAAGGAATTTGTCTTGGTGCAAATGCTCTCAGTGTACATAACAGAAAAGATATATTTGTCATGAATTTCTGGTAATAAGCTCATTGAAAAGATTGTTAGAGAGACCTAGGAAGAGATTGTTGGCTTAATGAAATTGGTTTCCAGATCTATCATAGGGGTTCTACAGCAAGCCAATATTATGTAAAATTTTAAAAAGGATGTTGCAAGCATGCTGATATTATGATCAAATTCTGTACCTATGTTCTAAAACCTGATCCAAGTACATAAGTAGAGATGGTATTTGACATCATGAGGCACATATCATTAATTTTTTTCGGTAAGCACTTATACATTTTTAACCAATATATGCCACCACTATATGGGATAGAAGGATACATCAAATATTCTTCACTGTTAGCTTAAGTGAATCTGCATACATACATACAAGGTGTACCAGGAATCAGTTCCCACGGACAATTTATTATATAAATTGCATTAAACATTTGCATTTATGTCATTTTTTTCAAAACACTTCCTTATTTATTTGATAAACAGCCTGTGAATATTCATAAATACTGTAACATTGCTTTTGAAAAAAAATAATTAATGAAACATATTTTAATTAACTCATGTGGCATTACTTGTTGGCATATGGTACATATGTGTATAATAGAAAGAGAAACCAGAGAAAGATGTGTATGCCAGTGGCAATAATGCAGTATTATTCATACCTTCTCAGAAATGTGCATCTTAACTATAATTCCAGAATTCACATCTCAAATTCAGATTCAAGCTCATCTTCTGAAATGAAACCACAGCATTTTCAGAGAAATTAATAGTTTCTACTGTACATTTTCTTTTAATATTACTACAATCTATGAAAATCTATTCCTATGGACTATTATGGGCAAAATAATTAAGGCAACTCTAGAACCATTGTTATCAATGTTACAGAATGGTTATTTCCCTAAACTACCTGATCTACAGGCAGAAATAAGCAATCCCATGTTATCTTTTTATATGTAGTATTTCAAAACATGAGTTAATTTAATATTAAAAATAAAATGTTAGCCATTTTTTAAAAAATATGTTTATAATTCCACATACTTAGGGGTAACCAGTCAATCAAGAAACTAAATAAATAAAACAGCTTATTTAAATAGATGGGTGCTCAGTTGCCTGAAAAATACAAATGGCCTCCTTTGATGGTGAGAATTTCCCTAATTAAAACAGCATAAATGAATTTCTACAAACTACCCTGTTGAAGACAATGGCACATAAAAAGAAGGACATAACCAATTTTAAAGGGCAGATTTTCAATGTAAAATTTGGTCCTTCAGGCAGCCTTGTCTCAACTTGTTAGGTGCCACAATTCCATAAACAGCAGTTTAAATTACATTCAGAAATATATTGTCAACCAGAGTAATAATAAAATTAAGTGAATGCTTGCCAGCATTTTCCCCCAGTAGCAACATATTATACTAATGGAAGATTTCAAGTTGAAGTAATCCAACCAGGCAGAAACAATTTCAGATATCTTTGGGGAGAAGCTCAGTTTCATCTGCACAAAAGCCCTTACTATTCTCACAACACAAAATCTTTCTTTTTCTCAAGACAATAAAACAAAATGTAACTAATTTTTATGAGAATTTGATACGTTCTTCAGGAACGATCGCATTGCTTTCCTAAACTTTCTGTCTCAAGCACCTTGAACTGACAGGGAGAGGACAAAACAGGTGCCTTTAAGAAATGGACAAAACAGCTGTTATTTCACTTAAAATATTTTCACTTTTAAGGACCTGTGAGATCAGTCTTCAACAAGTATCTACTAAAACACAGAAATGATTAACTATCTACTGAACTATCAACTGTTCAGAAATATTAACTAATAATCCAACTAATGCCAGAATACATGACAAGCCACCCTGATTATCTTTTAAAAGAATGATTTTCCCCCAGAATGTCAACTATAATTATGGAACAATTAATAATAAATGATTTTCACATTTTACATTTTTAAAAGTGTTAAAAGTACATATTTACTAACAGATCCCCAATGCAAGGATATATGATAGATAGATAGAAATATTAAATGTGTGTGTGTGTAATTGTGTGCACACACAACACACACACACTTTAAACATATTATCTTTTATTCCTAAAATGGCACAAAAATAAAATATAATAGAAGATTAAATTAATAGACTAATGCACCCAAATGGATTTCAGTGAGATTTGGGGATTATTCTTGATGATCTGCTACACAGTATCATTGAGTTCTTGGTTGCCTGGAGTAAAAGAGTAATCAAGACTAAAGGATTGTGCTATAGGATTGTGCTCACATGAACTCTCTCCTCTCATGGATCCTGTTGCTCTTTATGGTTCAAGGAAGAGTTTAGGGAGATGAAATAGGAGAAGACACAGTGAGCGGGTTGCTGGAAGTCAACACAGGATAAACTTAAACATGACATGAGTGAGAGCCATTATTTAGGCATATTTGTTATGGTGAGGATGGTAAAGCATCAATATTTCTCCATCCTTATTGGATCTATAGATAGTCACCTATGTTTGTTGACTTGTTTAAGATGAGGACCAGGGGGTAATTGTGGTTAGGAGAGCTTTGGTGCAAGTTCATATTGTGTACCAGTTGTGCCCTTTACTTGGACCACGAGGCTCTACTCATGCTTGGACCACGGGGCTCTACTCATGCTTGGACCACGGGGCTCTACTCATACTCTGGCCACCTTTAAAATGGATTACTGTAATGTGATATACAGGTGGCTGCCTTTGTTATCCAGAAGTATCAGATAGTGCAGAAGTTATGTGTGATCCTAAGATGGTCATAGTAACATCTTTGTTCCACAAGCTGCATTGGTTGCCAATTTGCTTCCAGGTTCAATTTAAAATGCGGTTTTTAACTAAAAAGAGTCAGACTGAGAGACTGTCTCTTCCCAGTTACATCTACCATCCATCAGGTTAAGCAGAAGGAGTGCGCTGAAGGTCCCATTTATTAATTGGTTATATCTGTGGAACCCCAGTGTCATACCTTTTCTGCTGTGGCCCCTACCATAAGAAACATAATTGCCCCCAGATGAGATCACACTGCCACATTCTTGAGCCTGGGAAACTGGGAGGGGGAAATTTCTTGGAGTGTATGTGATTAGACATAATAGCATTTTTCTTTTAAGTCAAGGTCATGTTACTTCTGCACCTTGCTGAGGAGTGGTTGAGGGGACATCTCAAGTTGGGATGGATGGTGATTGGGGCACGTGATGCAATGAGGTTGCAGGGATAGATTTGTTATTTTTTGGAGGGAAACCTGGAACTTTCAGATTCGGGATTTCACAGATGTGCCAGGTTACTACTCTAATAAAAGGAACCTTTGAGAAGACATCTATCTTGGAGATATTGATTGGAGCTGAGGTTTTCTGAAATGCTGACATCCTATTTCTACCTTGATCCCTTGGAGTTTTGCAAGATAATTGTGTGATGTTAAATTATGGTTGTCTCTCTTGAGTGGTTTTTTTCTGTTTTTACTTTGTGTTTTATGTTGCTTACTGTTCTTTATATATATATATATCACCACCTAGCATCATGCTTTGTGAGATGGGCATCTATATAAATTTGTTAAATAAATAAATGAATAAAATATAATCCTGAATCAACTGAAACATCAAATTGCAAAGCCATAATTAAAGAAAAATAAAACCACAATGAAAATACAATACTATAGCGTCTTTTTATTTATCATCATCTACTTTTTTTTATTTCAGTAGATGGAGCCACATTTACTAGTAGCTGCACAAAATTCAGTCAGCCACATGATTATCATTATGATAGTTTAGATCATGAGTTTTCTCCGTCTCACACACTGTTTACATAAACTACTGTATTTGGATTTCTAGACAGGAAAGAAGAAAAAAGATCCTGAAAAAGGCAGTCAGAAGCCACATCCATATTGTTGCCACTCAACAACATGGATAGGTCATAATCAAGAGCTGAGGTCAAGTAGAGTGAGTTTTAAGCAAGAAACACCAATGGTCATGTTATTCACTTCTATTTACTCTAACCCAAAACATTCACACCAAAACTGCAGGTAAACAAGATTTCCATCTCCCATACATATTTTTTAATTTGAAAATACCTGATGGATCCAAACAGCCAGCACTGTATATAGGAGTCCCAATTTATCCAAGTTATTAGAACCAAAGACCTTTGTAGAATGCTGCCTACATTTCTAATGAAAGCGTCAGCTTTTTTTTTCTTGCAGCTTGTCTCATTTTTATTTTTGCATTTTTCTTAAATCACACCATCCTAATACATATACTTTTACCTGTTTTTTTAAAAAAAATTACTTCCAAAGTTAAAATACAAAATAAAGAAAAAAGGAGGAAACAAACTAACAATCAGCTGAAACCATGTGCACAAAAATGAAGCAATCCCCACTACCACCACCACCAAGTAACAAATACATCATTCACACTGACATTGAACATTAAAAGTCCACTCTGGCTAAATGCTGACAAATATATCAAAAATATGAGGTCTACAAGTAATAATAAACTTTTCATTCTATATTTGAAAAAAATAATATATTACGCTTTTTTTTAAAGTCCCTGATGTGGAAATCTGATTATCTAGCTTACATCCTGCCATGATCCCTTTAGTACAATCAAACAACAATATCTGCCTATCCCAGGTTGCTGGGAAGGACTTGACAGAAGAATAAAAATGCCAAATCCAGTTTAAACTTCTGGCTGACTATGCAAACAATAATAATAGCCATAATAGCTGAGAAATTCTAATGGCTGTAATCAAAATACAAACTGTGTGGAGAAACCCCAGCTGGAAAATATGGCCATACTAAAACTGTTTATTTTGAACTAAACACTGTTGCTTTTTCTCATTAAAATCAGATACATTCAGCAGGTCCAGTAAAAAACACATATCAAAGTTTAGATACATATCAGCATCAGCTATAGGCAGAGCATCTTCAGAAAACTTAAGATGAAGTTTTAATAAATTACATTAAATCTATTGTTAACAACAATATTGTTGGCACTAGAACTAGGCAGAGAAATAGTCCTGCATTTTTCTCATATTTGTCTATTTCAATGTAATGAAAGAGAAGTTTGTTTAAATATTTTCCAAATGAGAAGGGAATTTCAGAAAAATTCATATGGATTGAATATTACTGTCAAGCCATCCAAATTGCTCTCCAACTTCCTTGCTGCTAAGCAAAATATGTACAGGACCACAGCCCAAAATTTCTGAAAGACACCAAACCACATTGGCTCCTGAATCTCTCATCAATCAGTTCAAAAGTAGTCTGCCAATAGGATCACTTTAGCAGATCTTGAAATGCTGAGAACATGCAGACATCATTATGAGCCAATTAACTGACCAAGGGAAGAGAGACATTGTTCTCATGCAATTGGTGTCCTCGACCTCATGCACCACAATTCCCTCTTCAAAGAAGACCATGAATTTCTACTGTTCAGAAACACAAACACAAAATTCAATTTATATTGTGTCCTTGTATCCAGTAATTTGGAGAAAGAATTGCTAAGAAAGGCATCCCTCTTCCACATTTGAAAGTCTTTTGCAAGCTGTGCATTTAAATGATAGCATGTTAACATTATTACAGCCAGGCATTTTTGTTAATAGCAAAAACACTAGTTTAGTGTTACTTTGAAATCTGTTTCTAAACTGATAAAAAAAAGCCTTCAGACAGCACAAATGCACAATACACTTTAAATATAGTCCTGCTTTGATTTTGTTGGGGGTCTTAAAATGATTACTAGTAATAATTTGCAAAGCCCCTCCTCCTCTTCAACTCATGCATAAATGCTCAATGAACTAGCAAGCATGCAAGCAGATAAAATACATTGAAACACATTCACAAAATGCCTATGAAACATAACTGGTACTATAGTTTGGTTTGGCCCAATCATATGGCTTAGAATTTTGTGATTGCAGCCAGTTCTAGTCTATCTGAGGTATCGTAAGTGCCTCTTAAATAGACACTGGTCATAAAATATCTGCTGATATTTCACAGAACCAAACAGAATTTCATTTACCTTAAGGACATTTTTTAAAATTTATTTTTAATTTTAATTATGAGAATACAACACAATGCATCCAATTTATCCTTGTTATACGTATATACATTTTACTTCATCATTTATAATCTCCTTATTTAATATATTAATTACTAATTAATCTAATCATAACTACTAATATTTCGACCTTGTCTTCTGCTATATAATCATTGATAAAATTTATTCCATGTTTTATAATATTTAGACTGTCTTTTATTTCTAAAATTAAGCTATCTGATTCTGCACATGCCATAATTTCTTATTATTTCTGTTTCTGGAGGTATGATTTCATTTTTCCAATATTGTGCATATAATATTCTAGCCGCCATCAATATATGTACTATTTTTGTATGGAATCTCATGCATAAAGTACTTGGAAATGAAGCTGGCTTTAGAAATTCTATAATCATATTATCATTCCCTTGCAATTTATCCAAGTAAGCAGTATCTAGAGTATCAGCGGTGGAATTCAAAAAAATTTGCTACCAGTTCTGTGGGCGTGGCTTGGTGGGTATGGTGTGGCTTGGTGGGCATGGCAGGAGAAGGAAACTGTAAAATCCCATTCCCTCCCCACCCCACTTACCTGCTTTCCAGTTCCATTCTCCTGTGCAGGACAACAAAAGAAGATCCATCCGATCAGCTGGGACTCGGGAGGCAGAGAATAGATGGGGCAGGGCCAGTCAGAAGTGGTATTTCAAATTACTCAAAATTTCCACTACCGGTTCTCCAGAACTGGTCAGAACCTGCTGAATACCACCTCTGATGAGTATGCATATATTGAATGAAAAGGGAGATGATTTTTAAACTGTGGTTTAATAATAATTTTATAAATATTTCAACTTCAAATAGCCTAATTCTTCAATTCGAAAACTTGGCTGCTCCAATATGAGAAGTGCTATATAATATGGCTCCTTTGGAAAAACACCCAAGCAACGACAGCACTATTTTTCTGTTTCCGGAAATAATTCTCACAAGTGGAATAAAACTCACTTTTGCAATATAGATGATACAGTTGGAACAAAGTTCCAACATCAGGGTGAGTTATGGCTAAGTCTTTTGGAATAATTATTTTCAAGTTCAACTTGAATTTACAAGTATGATGTGCAGCTGACAATAACTAGATAATGCTCTCTTGCAGTGTTCTTCTATTACTTGACCTCATGCCATTAATTGCTTAAATTAATGATATGTTAACCTGTGCTGAAGCTAAAGATGAGAAAAAGATTGTAATAAAAGAAAATCCATTTAAATCAGCTAAAGCTTGAATGTTTATTTATGTGTCACTAATCACTTTAAATGTCATGCTTTAAAACTGATTCCAACTGTAAACATCACTAAAGCCTAGACTGAACATTACAGATATAGGAGTATGCAGTGATGGGATTCAGTCAGTTCACACCACTTCAGGAGAACCGGTTGTTAAGTTTCTGAGCAGTTTGGTGAACTGGTTGTTTGAAGGAATCATTAGGGCAGAGAACCAGTTGTTACATTATTTGAATCCCACCACTGAGAGTACGTATGTTTCTCTCGATTCCAACATTTCTGTTCTAAGTGAACTTAGATTAGAAAATTTAACAATCCATGGTCAGAACAGCCCAGAGTAAGAGAGCTACAGAAAAAGTAGGTAAATCCTTTTTTGGAAGAGAAAAGAACCAGAAAACTTAAAACATTTTTTAAAAATACTTTCAGTGCAGAATATAGTCATAAGGCAGGCCAGGTTCAAAAGTCCAGAAAAAACAAATCAGGGCACACAGAAATGAGACAGATTCTTGTAGCATATTATTAATTGGATGTATATTACAACACATGCATAGACTCACAGTGTTAAGTTCTGCGCATGGGCTCAAGGAACGGAGACGAGACAGTGACAGTGAACTTCAACTCTTTATTAGGCACACTGAACAAAGCAAAACCCTAGGGCAGCAGCAGCCCTTATATAGGGTTGGCTGCTGACCTATTAGCCAATGAGAAACATGGAAGTGTTAAACCCTTGAACCAATGAGAGTTGGCCCATTAACAGCCAATAAGATGTTCCAGAAAGGGCCAATCCAATATCATTATTATTGGCCAATCAGAAGTGCAGGATTAGAACCCTGCTTTTTCTTAAGATTGTTAAAACTTTATTAAACGCCTTTATTAGTTCATAACATGCCTTCCCCCTAGGTTCCATTTGAGGGGTGCGGTGACGTAATTCCGCAGATACACAGGTTGTTTTAACTGTCTATAAGATTTGCGCTGTCCCACCGGTCCCTGTCTGTAGTCCGGCTTCGGCGGGACGTTTTTTGATCTATCTGGTACAGGCGGTTCCGCATCCTCACTGGATGACTCAATGCCACTAATTCTGTCATTGTTGTCCTCCAATCTCTGCGGGCTAGCCTCCATTGAGGTATTCCTCTGTGGCAAGGCCAACCCTCTCCCTGATTCTTCTTCATGTAACGCGCCCGGCTGCTGACTTCCTTTGCTTCCGCTTTCCACCATCTCGAATTCAGCTTCTTCAATATCCCCTCCCCCCTCAGTTTGAGAGTCACAGGAGTCGCAGGAACTGGGTTGTAGCCTAGAGCGAAGCTGATCTATATGGCGTTTCCATATTTTTCCTTCCCATGTTTGCACACGGTATGATCTGGGCCCAGTGGTTTGAGTTACGGTTGCTTCGACCCATAATGGTTCGCCGGAAAGTTTTTTAGCGAAGACTAAGTCACCTACCATGAACTCATGGCATTTTCCGCTAGATCCACAGGGTTTCTCTGGCGCGTAGGACGGATGGAGCCGGTCAAGGTGGCAACGGAGCTTGCGTCCCATCAACAGTTCAGCTGGAGTCTTGTTGGTGACGCTGTGCGGGGTGATGTGTTGGAGTAGGAATATTCTGTTTAGTTTGTCATCAATGTCCCCATAGTCCATTTTGTGGAGAGTTTTTTTAACAAATTGGACCATGTGCTCGGCCCTGCCATTGGCTGTAGGGTGTGCTGGCGAGGTTAGCGCATGGCGGATACCCCGGTCTGCTAAGTATTGCTCAAACGCCAGGGCGGTGAACTGGGGTCCGTTGTCGGAGACCAGAACATCTGGCAGCCCATGCATTGCAAATAGCCTATTCAATTTCCGGATGACTGAATCGGTTGTAGTAGTCTTCATCCTGTGGATCTCAAGCCAGTTGGAATAGGCATCTACTGTTAGGAGGAACGTATGTCCCTTAGTAGGTCCCGCAAAGTCAATGTGGATGCGGGACCACGGCCCCCGGGGGGTTTCCCACTCCATTGGAGTTGCTCTTGGTGGGGCACTGCTGACTTCTTGGCACTTTAGACAAGTCTTTACCCAGGCTTTGATCTACTTATCGATGCCTGGCCACCACGCGTAGCTTCGTGTGAGCACTTTCATACGTACGATGCTGGGGTGACCATCATGCAATGTTTTCAAAACTGCTCGTTGTAGCCGCTCTGGGATGACGACTCTGTCTCCCCATAGGATGCAGCCTTTTTGCGAGAAAAGTTCTGTTTGCCAGTTTCTGAAAGGGGTGAAGTCGTCAGGGGTTTGTCCTACTGGCCATCCTCGTTCGACCCAGCTGAGGACTCGCGCCAGGACAGGATCTTGTTTCGTTTCAATAGCGATGTCTCTGGCTGTTAGCGGCGGTGAATGTAGTGTTTCAATCTGGAGTGTCATAAGGGTTGGAGCTGGGTTGTCGACGGTTTCCAGAAGTGGGGCACAGCTCAATGCATCAGCGTGGGGAATGGCTTTCCCCGGACGGTGTTGTAATTTATAGATGTACGCAGCTAAGAACTCTGACCATCGAATCATTCTAGGTGACAATATATAGGGGGTTGGCTTGTCTCCCGCTATAATCCCCAGCAAAGGTTTGTGATCGGTAATAACAGTAAAAACTCATCCATATACATATTCATGAAACCATTTCACAGCGGATACAACAGCAAGAGCCTCTTTGTCAATTTGGCTAGAGTTATGTTCAGCCTTTGATAAGGTCCTTGAAAAATAGGCAATAGGGGCCTCACTACCATTTGGTAACACATGACTCAAAATGGCTCCTACTCCAAACGGTGACGCGTCACATGTGATTGTTAAAGGCAAAGTCTCATGATACTGCATTAAAACAGCATCGGAGGTTAGTAAGTTTTTCACTTGTCGGAATGCATGCTCCTCTCGGTGTCCCCAGACCCAGGTGGCTTTTTTGTCGAGAAGTCTATGTAGGGGCTCAGCTACAGTCGCTTTCTGGGGCAAGAAAATGTTGTAAAAGTTAATGAGCCCCAGGAAAGCTTGGAGGTCTGTCCTATTCCTAGGTCTTGGGGCATTTTTGATTGCTTTTAGTTTGCTATTAGTGGAGTGAATGCCTTGCTTATCTATTAGGTACCCCAGGAACTCTACTTTATCTGTACACAGTTGACATTTATTTTTTTTAACCTTTAGGCCGGAGTCTTTAAATATCTGGAGAACCATTTTAAGATGCCTTTCTAGTATTTCTCTATTCGAGGCCGCAAGTAAAATGTCATCAAAGCATGGCACGACCCCCTTGATCCCTTGCAAGAGTCTTTCCATCAGACTTTGAAAAATCCTTGGGGCTACGCTCACTCCGAATTGGAGTTGGTTGCATTTAAAGGGGCCTCGGTGTGTTACGATTGTCTGTGCCTCTGCTGTTTTTTTATCTACAGGCAGTTGTTGGTACGCCTGTGCTAAATCCAATTTAGCGAAGACTTTTCCGCCCCCCAGGAAATGGAGAAGGTGTTGCACGACCAGCACCGGGTAAACGTTCTGTTGAAGGGCGTGATTAAGGGTGGCCCGGTAGTCCCCACAAATCCTTCACGATCCATCCGGTTTGATGGGTGTTACGATTGGGGTTTCCCAACGGGCGTGGTCAGTTGGTTCTAAAACATCCTGGGCTATTAATTTATCGAGCTGCTTGTCAATCTTTGGTTTTAGGGCAAAAGGTACCCTACGAGGCTTAAGGCGGATGGGGGCTACTTCAGGGTTAAGGTTAAATGATATCGGGGTCCCCTTGTACTCACTTAGTTTGTCTGCAAAAACGTCCTGGAATTCCTGGACGAGGGCCTCCTCCCAGTCGTCGCCTCTGGTTGGGTGAATGCCAGTTACCTCGATCCCGAGTGGGGCGAACCATTGAAGGCCTAGCAAACTAGGCCGGTCGCGGTCAACGACGGTCAGCGGTAATGATGCAGTACGATTTTTGAATGATACTTTGATTTGGCTGGAGCCGACAACCGGTATTCGGTTCCCCTGGTAATCTTTGAGTATAATTCTTTGGGCTCTGAGGTCTTGACACCGGACGGCAGGGATCAATTGTTTAAGGGTCTTCCAGGAAACCATTGAGAGGGATGATCCTAAGTCGACTTCCATCACGCACGGTTGATTTTCGATGGCGACCGTCACTCGGATCTTCTTCATATCTAACGATGAAGTGTGACCGATTGTAATGGTTTGGTGTGCCTCTTCCCGTCTCGTTGAAGTGGCCAGTGTTTTATTTCTGTAGGAGTGGTTGTTCCATTGGTGGTTCAAGTGTTCCTGACTCACAGGACGATTCCATGTGGTCTGGCGGTAGTTGTTTTCCCTCTGAATTGGGCTGGATCCTTGCTTGCTTCTACAGACCTTCCCGATATGGCCTCTTTTCCCACAAGAATGGCAGAGCACGTCGAGGAATTTGCAGTCTGATCGCAGGTGGTTTGTCCCACAACCCGTGCATTGGTGCAGTAGTCTTCGATTCAGCTGGTTGCATTGGTCGCGTTCGGACCAGAGCCGGTTGACCTCCTCCTCATCACTTTCTGATGGCGATTCGAGGTCCTTGTGGTGGGTTGCTGTTGTGTGCCTCTCTAGGCGAGGTGAGGTATCGCTGGTGAGTTGACGGAGCAGTGCGTTGGTGCGGTGCATTTGGGTGGCCAACTTCCTGGTTGCTTCTGCTGCAGTAGCGTCTTTGATGGCATCGGCAAGATCGATGTCCCCTTTGGCCATGATCTTGCTCTGCGCCGTTGGGTCATCTAATCCCAGAACTATTCGGTCTCTCAGAGCTTCTTTGAGGTCTGCAAACCCACAGAGGCTTCTCAGGTTCCAGAGGTCTGCGATAAAATCCGCGGCGCTCTCTCCTTTCCGTTGGTCCCTCTGGTAAAACTCATGTCTTCGGACAAGCGTTGGTATGGCGGGTGCATAATGGGCCCGTAGAAGGAGCGCGAGGACGTCCCAGTCCATGGATTTCACCTCAGCCGGTTTCGCTAGTGCCTTGGCCATCTTAAAGACGGCAGGCCCGCAATGGGTCAGGAACACTGCTGGCTTATTTCCCGTAGTTGCATCCTTCAAGTTGTTGGTCTCCAGAAACATCTGGAACCAGTCCATATACGAGTCCCAGTCTTCTTGTGCCGGGTCAAATGGAGCGGGTGGTATGGCGCCATCGGACATGGTTCCCGTTGTTGATGAGCCTTCAGCCACGTCCTCTGTTTGGTGCTCTGTAGTGCTCAGTCAGCTCTGATATCTCTGCATCCCATCCTCATCGCCAGTGTTAAGTTCTGTGCATGGGCGCAAGGAGTGGAGACGAGACAGTGACAGTGAACTTCAACTCTTTATTAGGCATACTGAACAGAGCAAAACCCTAGGGCAGCAGCAGCCCTTATATAGGGTTGGCTGCAGACCTATTAGCCAATGAGAAACATGGAAGTGTTAAACCCTTGAACCAATGAGAGTTGGCCCATTAACAGCCAATCAGATGTCCCAGAAAGGACCAATCCGATATCGCTATTATCGGCCAATCAGAAGTGCAGGATTAGAACCCTGCTTTTTCTTAAGGTTGTTAAAACTTTATTAAACGCCTTTATTGTTTCATAACACACAGGCACTCAGACACACACAGAAAGAGCAGCATCTGCAGCAGAGGGTTGGGTGGCAGCAAGGGGCATCAGTGGCATTGGAGGAGCAGTGGCAGGGGTGGGGCCTTGGCAGCATCTGTAGGGGGCAGCTGGATGTCAAGGGGATTGAAGAGTAGCAGCAGTCCTCCACAACAGTCCTATTTCTCATGTGGCTCCTTTTGAAATTTAATTGCATACTCCTGCCATAAGGCAACCTGTCTTCCTCAGGATAGTTCTTCTGGCCTACTTTCTTTCAAGCTTTCAAAGACTGACCAAAAATATTTTTAGGCTGCTAGATTATTTATCTCAGGAGGGAGAATCTCCTGGCAGAGTTTTCTGGGCTCAAAACTTTGATGATAGATTTCCAGGAAATATAGCCCTGGCAAGATTGAGAAGAAGATAATGACAAACCACTGTTGCCAGTGAAACTATATGAACATGTCATGGACATGACCAGTTTCAACTGATTCCATTAACCAGTGATCTAAGCTAAATCAGGGGCCTCATTTTCACTATTCTGCTTACTAAAATAAAGTGTTCAGCGATACTTTATCTTATTTATTTTTGCCCACTATACATCATAATATTCTTAGACAACAATATCATTATCATCATAACATAGAACACGAACTATACCTAACTATGCCCTTACTTTATAACATCTTTAGCTAGATGGTTAACTAATCTCCATTTTAATGGACTATGGGACAAGTAAATATTCCAGATTAAAAATAGATAAAGCATTTTAAATCTCTATGATTGTTTCTTAGAAAGAAAACAATTTTAAAATATTTCATAAATATTGGGATTTAATTGCTACTATGTTTTTAAAAAATGTAAAATAAAAAGATTTAATGTTTGCTCATATGAAGTCATTGCAAATGAAATTTAAAAACTGACTTGATATTTTTAACATAGAATACTGCTTTAGTGATCAGCATTTCCTCTGAATGTTCACATAGTTAGATGCAATATTGTTTCTTCATTTCGTGTATATTCATAAATATATTAAAATATATTCTGCAGAAACAGAACTGCATATTGTACTATATTGTGGCCAGGAAATTCAGGTCTACTGCACCCCCAGCAGAAGGAAAATAGACAATATAGCATTTGCAGAACAAAAACACATACTCACAAAGCTGAAAGGGGGAGGGGGAACCAATCTAAATATTAATTGTTTTAACAGCGACAATTTTTGTTGTGTTTCCTTTTTAAAAAAAAATTCTGCATGATAAACAAACTAGCCCATGCAATTTTTGACAAACTATTTCTTTGGCAGGAAAAAAAATCTCAAAATTATTTCCTTGTACAAATGTATGCATTATATATATATTTCATGTAGTAGAAAATATAATCATATGTTTAATATATGCATAGACAACTTTGATTTAGGAATAGGCGGCATCTTGTTCATCAAATTCACAGCATGAACAATACTCTGACTTAAATCATAGCTAACCATAAACAAATGTCATCTCTTACCCAACTGGCAGAATTGGCTGGCAACTGTTTCTGGAGGGTTGAAATAAGCAATGTTGTCTTTGACTCTCTCTGAAAGCAACCTCCATGGGCACCTCAATATTACATTTCCAAAATACCCTTTTCCTTCATGTGTCAGCTCAACTAGAGCTCCTATCTGAACCAAGTGCTGTCATTTCTGCAGCTTTAACTCAGCACTTTGTTGCTATTTATCAGAAGAGTCGACCTATTGATCTAGTACCTCCCTTTTTTTTGTTAAAACTGTATAATCAGTAAATTTTTATATTTTTTTAAATTATTGTTTTTCTTTCCAAGCATCTTTATTTTCCATTTGCTGCTTCTCCTCACCTCTTACCCCCCACCCTATGAGCATACTTCCATCATTTCACTGAATTTCCAGTCAACTGAAATGGAAGGCTTTCGCCCTCAGCTTTGAAATAGTCCAAATAATCTATGGACTGTTTGAGGGTTAAAGTGAAAGCTTTCTACTTCTTAATGTTTGCAAATATCCATTTAACAAATGTGTGCATGTGTGCACTTTCTATTTTAAAAAGTTGATTTAATCCAGCATGAGCATGAAATAAGAGTAGCAACAGCTTGCAAAGCAGTCAGCCTGCATTGCAAGCTACCATATTATTTCTTGGGATAATGAGACACCCCTGCCCTCCCTCCTTTCTGTTCTGTTTGCCAGGACCTTTTCTGTTGACATATATAATTTTATGTGTGTTTGTGGCCAAATCCTTATTTAGTACCTTCTTCTGTATAAACTACCAATAAACAACTCCACTTATTCTGTCACAAGTTGAAATTCACTATTCCAAACAAAGTGGAGCATTCAAATAGACATAACATGAAAAGGACCTTTAGTAGTAGAGCAGAAAAATAAGTTGCCTTGATGGTGAAAAGGAGATTAAGACATCTGTTCGGTGCAGAGGTTAAGACATCAGTCTATCAACCAGAAGGCCATGAAATCTAGTCTGGTCTGAGGCATGAAGCCAGTCATGCTCTCTCAGGCCCAGTAAGAAGGCAAGTGCAAACCACAGGTCTACCACAAACCTGTGCAATAGTGCACAAAAGTGCCATGGCATTGAGGGAGCACAAATTTTAAAATCAAGTTCTCTATTCGAAATACCAACTGCATGAGCTTGCTAATGTCAGATTTCACTTCTTCAGAAACAAGTGCTGTATATTAGTCCAGAGAATCTATACGTATTGCACCATCTGAAATGATCAATTATACCTATTGTGTTTCTCACATAATAAGGCCGGGCCTTATTTTTTTTTTGACCCCTGAAAAAGTGGCTAGGCCGTCTTTTCGGGGGTGACTTAATTTCCTCCCCCACCTAGAGCGGCCCATGTGCCACGAGGCCACTTCTATCTGCCCATCGAAAGCTCCCTTGAGGACACAGTCCCCAGCTGCTTCGGGCGAGGTATGGCTGCCCCTATCCCCTCGCCTTTAGGGCAGACTCTTTTCTGCGAGGGGAACTCCCCAAGCGTGTTCAACAGCCACTTCGATCGGCCGGTAGAAGTGGCTTCAGGCGACCGCGTGCATACACTCCCCTCGCCGCCAAGCTGCTTCTATCTGCCCATCGAAAGCTCCCTAAAGGACAGTCTTTGGGCAAGGCGTGGCTGCCCCTGTCCCCTTGCCTTTAGGGCAGACTCTTTTCCGCGAAGGGAGCTCCCCAAGTGCGTTCAACAGCCACTTTGATCGGCTGGTAGAAGCGGCTTGGGGCGAGTGCGCACACACACTCCCCTCACTGCCAAGCCGCTTCTATCTGCCCATCGAAAGCTCCCTAAAGGACACAGTCCCCAGCTGCTTCGGGCGAGGCGTGGCTGCCCCTGTCCCCTCGCCTTTAGGGCTGACTCTTTTCCGTGAGGGAAGCTCCCCAAGCGCATTCAACAGCCATTTCGATCGGCTGGTAGAAGCGGCTTGGGGCGAGCGCGCACACACACTCCCCTTGCCATGAGGCCGCCTCTATCTGCCCATTGAAAGCTCCCTAAAGGACACAGTCCCCAGCTGCTTCGGGCGAGGCGTGGCTGCCCCTGTCCCCTCGCCTTTAGGGCTGACTCTTTTCCGTGAGGGAAGCTCCCCAAGCGCATTCAACAGCCATTTCGATCGGCTGGTAGAAGCGGCTTGGGGCGAGCGCGCACACACACTCCCCTTGCCATGAGGCCGCCTCTATCTGCCCATTGAAAGCTCCCTAAAGGACACAGTCCCCAGCTGCTTCGGGCAAGGCGTGGCTGCCCCTGTCCCCTCGCCTTTAGGGCAGACTCTTTTCCGTGAGGGGAGCTCCCCAAGCGCGTTCAACAGCCACTTCGATCGGCTGGTAGAAGTGGCTTGGGGCGAGCGCACACACACACTCCCCACACCGCCAAGCCACTTCTACTGGCCGATCGAAGTGGCTGTTGAACGTGCTTGGGGAGCTTCCCTCGCATAAAAGAGTCTGCCTTAAAGGCAAGGGGATAGGAGCAGCCACGCCTCACCCGAAGCAGCTGGGGACTGTGTCCTCAAGGGAGCTTTCGATGGGCAGATAGAAGCGGCCTTGTGGAAAGGGGAGTGTGTGTGCATACTCGCCCTAGGCCGCTTCTACCGGCCGATTGAAGTGGCTGTTGAATACACTTGGGGAGATTCCCTCACGGAAAAGAGTCTGCCCTAAAGGCGAGGGAACAGGGGCAGCCACGCCTCACCCGAAGCAGCTGGGGACTGTGTCCTCAAGGGAGCTTTCGATGGGCAGATAGAAGTGGCCTTGTGGAAAGGGGAGTGTGTGTGCACACTCGCCCTAGGCCGCTTCTACCGGCCGATTGAAGTGGCTGTTGAATGCACTTGGGGAGCTTCCTTCGCAGAAAAGAGTCTGCCCTAAAGGTGAGGGAACAGGGGCAGCCATGCCTCACCCGAAGCAGCTGGGGACTGTGTCTTCAAGGGAGCTTTTGATGGACAGATAGAAGCAGCCTAGCGGCAAGGGGTGTGTGTGTGTGCGCTCGCCCCAGGCCGCTTTTACCAGCCGATCGAAGTGGCTGGTGATTCTACCTTCAAGGGAGCTTTTATTGGCTATCAGGGTATTCTAGCTTAGGCTACCTGCAGGGCACTCCTAAAGGCACGTTTTATCCCCACCCCACCCCTGCCCTTCCTCCCACCCCCTTTCCCCCCATTTCTCTTCACCTCGTGTAGTTCTAACGAACAAACGATGTGAGAAATGACGGGGAAACGCATGCTTTTAATAGGCCTTAATTTAGGGGGCGGGGCTTAATTTCACCTCCTGCCAATAAAACATGGTGGGGCTTCCTATTGGTGGAGGCCTTATTGTTGGAGAAACACGGTAACATTTTCCAGTGGGCATAGTGCTGCAGTTCCACAAAGCTCAACTGAATAAAGATGAGTTGCACTAAATCTTCTTTTGCCTGGGGCAGCAAAAAGTCTCTTACACAAAGGCAGCCCTGGCAAACCATTTCCAAAAATGTGTCAAAAAAACCCGGAGCACCTGCACACACAGAGACACACAAAAATTGTCCATTACTGCCATCCAGAAATTGTTGCTTGCTTCTTCTTGTCAATGGAGCAAAGAGCCAATACACATAAGCCCTTAGATAAGGCCACATTCTTACAACATATTTTAAACATTCAAACAGAATTTGTTTTGTTATTTAAGTCAAAAGTTAAATATACACCCTTTTAATTTCAACATTATCTGTAAGATTATTTCATTTTTTGTTAACCTCAGAAAGATTTAATCATGCTTAACTCCGACGTGCATGCTGACCTTCCTCATTTATTAGCTGGAAGACTAAGATCCAGGAAGTCCCACTGGTACATGCACATTTACCCAATGATTTGCAATGGAAAGCCAAGTGGATCACTGACCACCCAGACATATGAGGACATATAAATGATCCCACAGAAAAGGTACCAGGCTTTGACTTACATTAGCAATAGGTCCGCAGTGAATTTGCACCTCACACCCTGTTTGCCGGGACTCTCTGTATAAATGAGGCATAGTATCCTCCCCTCAGTGTGACTGTGGGGTCTCACATCAAACTGTAGATCATATCACGACTGGCTGTAAGCTGAGGCCATATATCAGTCCAGTGTCTAATTTTTTAAATATAAACGATGCTATGTTTCAATGGTTAGACGGCCTAGACATTGGTATTTGAACATAGATAGTTTTTTTTTTTGTTAATTAAAATTTTATTGCCTTTTATCAATATACAAAATCCAAAAAAAACCATAACAAAGCCTTTATATATCCTTCCATATCTTATTACCATTTTCAATAACATTCTTTGTCTGTTCTATTTCCAACTATCCATTCATCTTTTTTCTTTTAGTATACTTCTCCTATACACCAATTGGAGTAACATCTATAACTCATTACCCTAACTTAAGAGTACCTCGTGTAACAATTTTTCTTGGGATTCTGTTTAAAAGATTCTAAAATTACATAATGAATTTTATACTCTAAATACACATATAAAAACACAAACCTATGTACCCTCCAGAATCCCTCTCTTATCCTAAATTAAAGGCACCCATTGTCTCTAAATAAACTTTTTTTCTTTAGATCTTGCTTCCCCCCACCAAGTCCTCTCCTCCCCCCCTTTCTCTCCTGCTTATTCTTCTCCTTGCCCTTTTTACCCCTTTGTTTTTTCTCCTCTCTTTTCTTATTCCTTTTCCTTTGCTTTCTAACCTTGCCTCCACCTTTTCGCTCATTTTTCTCTCCTTTGGTTGTTTTTACAATTCTTTTTTTTTTTTTGAAACAAATTTTTATTAATTTTAAAGATAAAACAACACATCATTAACCATTAAATACATAAACACATAAAACCTCTTAACATTGTAAATCCTTACAAGTCAAACAAAACATTATTTTTATACAGCATAATTCCAATTTATCCCATCTCCATATGGACACACAAATATCTTTCAGCAAATTTCTCATTATTTCTCTTTACTCCTATTCAATTTCATTTCTCTTCCATATTTATCCATTTTATAGTCATCATATTCTTTTCTTTCTGGCTTGTTTAAATTATTCTCGTCTAACATTCCTCCAAGGTTTTATTGATTCTTTTTTCCTTTTTTTTTTATAAAAAACAAATTTTGTTAGTTTTACCATAAACACAATACACAAACATACAAACACAAAACATAAACAAAACTAAAAGATCTTTTCTGAAGGTTGTCTGTTCCCGGGTTAAAACTCTTTACACAGACACAAATTCAAACATCATATTCAACCCATATCTCCTTCCATATCTTATTATCATTTTCTTTTTTATATATATATATATAAACCATTTTTATCAGTTTTATAAGAACAATGCACAAAGAATCAAGGCATAACAGCTTATAAATTCTTTTCTAAGAAAAAATAATAATAAAAGACCAATAAGGCATAACATTTCCAGATTATAGTATCAATATTTCATATAATATTAACTTCATATCTTGTCCCTACTTCTCTTTTCCAACCAAATTATTTATTAATTAAAATTTTATTGCCTTTTATCAATATACAAAATCCAAAAAAAAAAAAAAAGCATATATATCCTTCCATATCTTATTACCATTTTCAACAACATTCTTTGTCTGTTTTATTTCCAATTATCCATTCATCTTTTTTTTTCTTTTACTATACTTCTCCTGTACACCAATTGGAGTAACATCTATAACTCATTACCCTAACTTAGAAATACTACATATTGCAATCTTTCTTGGGATTCTGTTTAAAAGATTCTAAAATTACATAATAAATTTTATATTCTAAATACACATATAAAAACACAATCTTATATACCCTCCAGAATCCCTCTTTTAATCTAAATTAAATTCACCCATTGTCTCTAAATAAACTTTTTTTTTTTAGGTCTTGCTTCCCCCCATTAAGGCTTCTCCTCCCCCCCTTTCTCTCTTGCTTATTCTTCTCCTTGCCCTTTCTACCCCTTTGCTTTTTCCCTTCGCTTTTCTTACTCCTTTTCCTTTGCTTTCTAACCTTGCCTCCACCTTTTCGCTCATTTTTCTCTCTTTTGGTTGTTTTTATAATTCTTAAAATCCCCTTTTTCTTATCCTTTTTCTCCTCCTCTCCGGAAGGGACCCATTGTTCATCAAAGATGGCTTCTTCTTCCTCTTCTTCCTTGTCCCAGTCCTTCTGCTGCGTAATCAACTTTTCAACAGAACATAACGCCATTTCTAAGAATTGAAACAAAGCGCCCAAAGTATCTTCTTTTTTATATTTTTGATATTCAATCTCTAGTTCATCCACAAACAATGCCATTATAAAAAGGGAAACTTTTTCCAAAACAACCACAAGTATTTTTAATCAAAGATAATCAAAAGCAATTAAAAAAAAAAATTCCAAAAGTTAATACTTTTCTTCCTTCTTCTCTTTCTCTTTCTGGATAAATTTTTAATCAAAGAGGTCCAATTACCATATATCTTCTTTTGGGATCCACAAAGACGTTCTAGACAATCTCCTCCTTTTTCAGCTTCTGCTCCAATTTTTTTTTCTCCCTTCCCACTTGCAATGACAATTTTAAATAATCAAAAATCCATACCTCCAGCAGAGATTTTCCAATTTCTTAAATTTTTCAATGTCCAAAAATCCCTTTGTCTCTTAGCTTCAGCTTTCAAAGCAATCCACTTTCAATGTCTAATATATCCAAATATTTCTGCTTTTTCCGTGGGGTGGGAGAGTAAAAAAAAAAAAAGTTCCCTTTAACAGCTTCTCCGCCGCTTTTCGCTCTTCTTAGCGATACAATGTATCCTCCAGCAATTCAAGCAGCTCAATTCCAGGCAATTTAAAAGGTGTTACTTGACCCGGCTCAGACAGAACTTTCACTCTTCACACTTCCTCCAGCACAGTTCTTACCCGGTTGCTGGCTTCTTCATGGCGGCCATTGCTGACCGCCGCTCCACCGCCTTGGGAAAAAGGGGTTTTCCCGGAGAAGGGGGGGGTCTGCGACACCCCCACCTCCCTATCCGACTCCCCTCTCTCTTCAGCTGTCCCTACAGGGCAGCCATATCCCCCTGACCCATCTGGATCGGGGGTACCTCGACGGCTAGCACAGCAGGAATCGCGAGCTGTCGCGAATTCCTGCTGCCCCGAAGCCACGCAAACCGGAAGTTCCCAGGTTGTTTTTACAATTCTTAAAATCCCCTTTTTCTTATCCTTTTTCTCCTCCTCTCCGGAAGGGACCCATTGTTCATCAAAGATGGCTTCTTCTTCCTCTTCTTCCTTGTCCCAGTCCTTCTGCTGCGTAATCAACTTTTCATAAGTACATAACGCCATTTCCAAGAATTGAAACAAAGTGCCCAAAGAATCTTCCTTTTTATATTTTTGATATTCAGTCTTTAGTTCTTCCACAAACAATGCCATTATGAAAAGAGAAACTTTTCCCAAAACAACCACCAGTATTTTTAATCAAAAACAATTAAAAAAAAAATTCCAAAAGTTAATACTTTTCTTCCTTCTTCTCTTTCTCTTTCTGGGGTTAATGTTTAGTCAAAGAGGTCCAATTACCATATATCTTTCTTTGGGATTCTAGGCAATCTCCTCCTTTTTCAGCTTCTGCTCCAATTTTTTTTTCCCTCTCCCTTCCCACTTAAAATGTCAATTTTAAATAATCAGAAATCCATACCTCCAACAAGGGTTTCCAATTTCTTAAATTTTTCAATATCCAAAAATCCTTTTGTTCCTTAGCTTCAACTCTCAAAACAATTCACTTTCGATGTCCAATATATCCAAACATTTCTGCTGTTTCCATGGGGTGGGAGAGTGAAGAAAAAACGAAAGTTCCCTTTAACAGCTTCTCCGCCGCTTTCGCTCTTCTTAGGGATACAATATATCCTCCAGCAATTCAAACAGCTCAGTTCCAACAAATTTGAAAGATGTTACTTGACCCGGCTCAGACAGCACTTTCACTCTTCTTACTTCCTCCAGCGCAATCTTACCCAGTTGCTGGCTTCTTCGTGGCGGCCATTGCTGACCGCCGCTCCACCGCCTTGGGAAAAAGGGGTTTTTCCGGAGAAGGGGGGGTCTGCGACACCCCCACCTCCCTGTCCGACTCCCCTCTCTCTTCAGCTGTCCCTACAGGGCAGCCATATCCCCCTGACCCATCTGGGTCGGGGGTACCTCGACGGCTAGCACAGCAGGAATCGCGAGCTGTCGCGAATTCCTGCTGCCCCGAAGCCACGCGAAACCGGAAAACCCGAACATAGATAGTTTTAACATTTATATTTTATTGTGTTTTCCTCATTTAGATGAATTTTTAATATATATTGCTAGTTCATGTATGTTATGCCTTATGATAAATAAATAAATGCTTAACTAAACTGTTCTAGAATGAGAAAAGAGGCATGGAATTTTGCCCAGAGCCTTACAGTTTCTGTAGCAAGCTGACTTGCAGGAATGGAGCTTCAATAATGGAGCCTTTGACTACTCACCAGATAGCCCACATTCTACTAGGAACGTGAGTTTCTCCTTTGAACCATCCACTTTCGCAACTCTAGCTGTATTATTGGTGTACTATGGGATCAAGTCATAACCTTCTAGAATGCTTGATGCCAATGAAATAAATTAGCAAAGCCACATCTTTGAAGTTGACTCTTTATGTGCTGTCTTGCTTTTGGCTTTGGATAACAGACATTATTCTGAGGAGAATTTCTGAGTAACATCCCTGCTGATCCCAGATGTGTTGTAGCCCTCTTTGAGCCTTTAGGCAAGAAGGCAGACTGCCTCAACTCTTGATATGGTTCCTCTGCTTCCTTTTCCTGTGAGAGAAACTGTATGCATGTTAGAAAAACAGAGGACAGGTAAAGGTGAATCCTGGCTGCCAAGTCCTTTAAATTCTCAGGCATAGAATTCTCAGGAGTCTCATAAAATGCTTCTGTCAAAGATTACCCTGAGCATCCAGGTCAGTTTTAAGAACAGAAACAAAGGCAGATATTCTGTGGAGCCAGTGAAGAATAGGATTTTTTAAAAAGTAATGAATTTTCAGGGTCTCTAATCTGTTGGATGCTGGACCAATGCCTAATAGTCCAGCATCCAACAGGTTAGAGGCCCTGAAAATTCATTACTTTTTTTAAAAAAAACCTATTCTGTGCACTTCCACCTCCAGCTTTCTCTTTGAGACAACTTTTACACACAAAAAAACCCTAAATATTTGTTCTTACAAGAGCATTTATTTTATTTATTTGTTCAACTGTTTAACCATTTCAATCAAGAAACTGTTTGGATAAAAGGAGAAAGAGAAGACAAGTCTTAGAGATGCTGCTTGGCACAGACAAAAGGAGAAAGAAAAAGCACATAAAGTACACACACACACACACTTCTAGGTTAAAGAAGGCAAATCCCAAGACAGGAACTTGGGAAATGGAACACTTAAGACCATGTAAGAGAAATTTCTGGAGTTAGGAAAAAAACGTGTATCTCAAAATATTAATAATGATGAAGAGATCAATGTTTGAAGGTCAGCCTTACCTGGAGAAAGGAAGGTTATTTCTTTTGTTTTGCATATTGGGAGACCCATCTTAATAAATTTCCAGTAAATAAGTGCTAGCTTAGCTTTATCTCACCCAATTTCCAAAATTCTATGTATTAACCCCTTAACTTCTTAGCTATAAATCTAATAAATAAGACTAATTGCAAATCCTTTCTTTTGGAGTTTTCATCTGTTGTTTCACACATGGAAGAAGGTTTGGGAGTCCCTACAGAAGAGGTGTCAAACTTGTGTTGTCATGGTGGTGTCACGTGATGTATCAGGACTTTTTTCCCTTTACTAAACTGGGTGTGGGCGTGGCCAGCATGTGACACATCCAGCCTGTGGGCCATGACTTTGACAGCCATGCCCTACAGGACATTTTGTGGTTAACTGTATTCATAAAAGCTGGTAATGGTCTGGTGCGGGAAACAGAAGAAGAGAAACTACTTTATCAATTGCTAATAAATAACTAAAATGAGATTCTATATCTAAAAGACTAATTCTGGCATAGAAGGAATTTATGTCAATCAGCAGCATAGACCCAATACCATTGGCAAGCAGCACTTTTTTCCTCCTTTCAGCAATCTTATATATGTTTGAGCACATGAACACCCATACTGACTATCATTATTGACAGTGGAAAAGTCCAACGCACAGTCCATCCTGATCATATAGATATTAGGTCCATAATACCAGAAATAAAAATAATATTTTGTTACATTTCCTTTTTTTTAATCCCTTTGCAACAGCTGTTATATAAAACCTATATCAGGCCCTAGAATGTATTTAGAACTTCTAAATTAGCACATGTTTACTAAAGAACATCCTGCTTAGATGTTGGCATAGGTTGCCAGGAAATCCCACTGTTGCTAGAATAAAAGTTCAGCATGGTGATTTATGCCTTACTCACCCTAAATTATATATGAAGCACGTAGACCTTTATTACTGGACAAAAGAATTCAACCACACTCTTAGGCAGTTTGGTTTTTATGTATGACCATCCGGATTACTAAGATTTGGTGGTTTTACAGATGTCCATAATCAAACCATAATGCACAACAGGAAAAAAGGAGCTGCCAAAACCTTGAGAGTACATCACAGCATCATTAAGATCTCGGCCAGGTGCTACAAATATGGAATAAAGCTTGGGATAAGAATATTTGGAGGGAAAAGGATACAAAATGCTCAGGAGACTCCAGTGCCTTCCCTTGAACTCATTTTCCATATCAACTGCAGATGCTATTAATTGGATATTTTCAGCGAAACAATGATTTTGAGCAACAGATGAAAAGTAGACTTTTCAAATGAGAAAACAAGCTATTCAGTCAGAAAACTAACATGGAAAAGCAGATCCTAAAGAACTATCTTTAGAATAGTTTAAGTTTAAGTTAAAATAAGTTTACCTTGAAGATTTTAGGAATCTGCATTGTCACAGTTCCAAATGGTATTGCATGAGGACACCTACACAAATTCTGCTGCAGTGAAAGGCCAAATAGATAGTAGTAAATGAAGTGCTATACCAGCAGAAACAGTTGTGGGAAATTCCATGCTTTCCTGTAAATTCTTATCAAGAACAATTGGCATAAAAATCCATTTATTTTGTGCACTTTCATCTGAACTTTTGTTGTACAACCATTTACAATTTTCATGTTTTCCTATATGCTTTCCCTAAATCCTATGCCAGCATAAAAGCAAATATAAATGCATTCAAGATATAAATGCACTTATTAGGAACACTGGCAGTGGGAATCCAGAAAAGAAATTCTGTCATCCCCAAACATTAGCATCAAATTGAGGCAGCCACCAAAACAGGTAGCAATTAATGGTTATACCCAGTTAATTGATTGATGAAACTTGTAGGGATGCCCATCTATGCATTATGACTCTGGGTAGCTCATAGAATCAATAGTAAAATACTGTATATCAGAAACAATAAAAACCAATTCCCAAAAACAGTTTTTGGCAAACCTAAACAACATTCTCCAATACACACACAAAATAATCACAGGATTCTAGATTCTTTATCCCAATTAAGGTGACACCAATTTATCAGGGCAGCCTGGTCTACCCATAGGTAAATATGGGTATGGAGCATACTGCTTCCACTTTCACCTTTCAGCCCCAATCCAAGAACCTTCGCAGGCAGTCACTTTTATGGCAAACTATTTTTTGTGTTAAATTTATATTTACCTACAAAGAAATATTAGTCTCCCTTTCTTTTGGTAAATTCCTTACAGTAAATTTAACTCCCTATCTCACTGCTTGGAAAAAGAGCCAGATTTTAAAGACATTTAAGAAAGCTAGAAGTTTAAGTGTCTTTGGATCTCAGTAGAAAAGGGACTTCATAGGGCAGGGACTATTATTGAGAAGATATGACCATATGTAAAGAAAGAAACCTGCTGCACGCTCACCTCATCTCACTTAGTAGAACAGGCAGAGAGAAACCCTCCTGTAAAAAACGTGGTGCCATACCATGCAGGATTTTAAATATGACAATCAGCACCCGGGGTGCAATACAACCAGTGTAACAACTGGTTTGGTAAATGCACACTTTACATGTGTACACACCAAGCGCACACTTTGTGCATGCACAGAGTGTTTGCTAATGACCTTCTCCAGCAATCCCTATCCATTAAACAGCTGGTGCGCAGCAATCTACTGTGCCGTGTGAAGCAGCTGAGCTTGAAAAACAAAACATAAAGCACAGCCTAGAACCCAGGCATGTGGGCGGGCCAAACAGCTGATCGTCAGAGCAAACTGAATCAGTTCACTCTCAGCTGATCCTAGGAGCTACCGATTCCCCCTAACCAGGCCCAACCAGTAGAATCCCACCCCTGATTAGCACTTTGAATTGTACATGAAAAGGAACTGGAAGCCAGTACAACTCTCACAGTAGTAGGATAGTATCAGACAATCAAAAGTCACATGAGATTATCTACATTCTTGCACTCTGGATCAAGTGTAATTTCTAGATGGTCTTTCAAGTTCAGTCCCATGCGGAGTGAAGTCAGCTACAAAGTAACCAAGCCATGACTGATTTTGAGCATGGCCTCCTTGTCCAGAAACAGGCAGAACTGACACATGAAAGTGTCCATGAGGAATGACTTTAATACACATGCTATCCAATTCTCATGTGACTGATTTATTAATCAGAATGTAATTGATTTTTACATACTCCCTGCTGTTTGCTGTTAATTGATATTTCCAGGTTATCTATTCAAAATCAGTAGGTATTCCCTTATCTATAACATTCAGGTAGGAATCCTGCTCCCTGATAACCAGCACTTTATGATAACCAGCTTGTATGATAGATGTCCTCTTCTTTTTTTTTTATTCTAGAAAAAACATTTATTTGACATACATTTAAACCAGACAAATCAATATTGCGTGTGTGTGTGTGTGTGTATCTTTGGTTATTCAGGTTTTCTCCCGTGTAAGATTGGAATTATCTAGGTAACATTTCGATGAAGTCTCATTCATCATCTTCAGGCTTGTGTCTTCGGCTGTGTGCTTCTCAGAGTAATGTGAGCTTGCAGCTGCTTCTTCCTTTTAACTGCTAGTGGGGATGTGACTTGATTGGGTGGGGGCTTGGCTTGGAGCACAACCAAGCCCCCACCTAAACAAAACACACATCCAGCCAATCAGAGCACAGCCAACATCCCAGCCAATCAGAGCACAGCCAGGCCCCCAACCAATGAGAACACAACCCCACCAATCAGAACACAGCCAAGCCCACTCCCAATCAAGTCACACCCCCACCAGCAGTTAAAAGGAAGAAGCAGCTGCAAGCTCACATTACTCTGAGGAGCACAGAGTCGAAGACACAAGCCTGAAGATGATGAATGAGACTTCATCGAAACGTTGCCTAGATACTTCCAATTTTACATGGGAGAAAACCCGAATAACCAAAAATCCATATATATAGTATTCAGCTTTGTTCAGGCATTTTCCCACATCATTATAGTTGTGCTTTTAAAGTTATAGCAACGTTTCGGCAGAATCTCATCTGCCATCATCAGGCTTCTGTATTGTGTTCGTCTGTGGGAAAATACCCGAACAAAGCTGAATACCATACATGTAAGTACCCGCAAAAACTTAAGAAAACACACACACACACACACACACACACACACGTGTGTGTGTGTGTGTGTGTGTGTGTGTGTTTTCTGAGGTTCTCGCAGGTATTTGTATGTGGATCTTTGGTTATTCGGGTTTTCTCCTGCGTAAGATTGGAAGTATCTAGGCAACGTTTCGATGAAGTCTCATTCATCATCTTCAGGCTTGGTCTTCAGCTCTGTGCTTCTCAGAGTGATGTGAGCTTGCAGCTGCTTCTTCCTTTTAACTGCTAGTGGGGGTGTAACTTGATTGGGAGGGGGCTTGGCTGTGTTCTGATTGGTGGGGGTGTGTTCTCATTGGTTGGGGCTTTGGCTGTGTTCTGATTGGTTGGGGGGTTGGCTGTGTTCTGATTGGCTGGAGGCGTGTTCTGTTCAGGTGGGGGCTTGGTTGTGCTCTGGTTACCTAACATGAAGAATGACACCAGACCCACACCTCTGAGAGCCACACAAGCCACCACACTTCCACATAGAAAGCAGGCTCACACCCACACAGAAGATGAGACACGACCACGGACCAGAAGCCGCACTGCAGCTGCATTACTACCCACTTCAAACCCCTCTGAGCCATACATGAAGCGAACTGACCCCCACCATGAAGATGCAGCACGACCACGAACTCGAAGCCAAACAAGAAGATCACAGCTCACCAGCTCAAATCCCCCAGCAACTAAGACTAACCAGAGCACAACCAAGCCCCCACCTGAACAGAACACGCCTCCAGCCAATCAGAACACAGCCAACCCCCCAACCAATCAGAACACAGCCAAGCCCCCACCCAATCAAGTCACACCCCCACTAGCAGTTAAAAGGAAGAAGCAGCTGCAAGCTCACTTCACTCTGAGAAGCACAGAGCTGAAGACCAATCCTGAAGATGATGAATGAGACTTCATTGAAACGTTGCCTAGATACTTCCAATCTTACGTGGGAGAAAACCCGAATAACCAAAGATATATATACACACACACACACACACACATTTTACAGCATATATTGAGCAATGGTTTAATTTTTTTTCTTTATCTTTATCATTGATGTGAACTGCCTTGTTACAATAACTCCTTCGTTCTTTTAATGTTTTAATTTCTCTATATAGTTTATGATTAAATGCACGTCTTCTGTCATTTCCATAACTTATCCAAATATCAAATATTACCTTTTCTTTAACCATTCATACCAAATGTTCCATATTTCATAATAACTATCTTGTGATAGATGTCCTCTTCTAACAGACTAGGCCTGTGATGGCAAACCTACGGCATGCATGCCAGAGATGGCAGGCAAAGCCCTCTCTATGGGCACACAAGCTGTCATCCCAGCTCAGCTCTGCTGCACATGCACCTCCCACCAGCCAGCTGATCTTTGCATCTCTGCTGCACATGCATGGGGAGTGACCTGAGTGGGAGTCATGTGCACATGTGTGTGGGTGGGTGAACACATGGTTATTGCATTAACATATGCAAGGGATGGGCACACACACATGGGGTTTCAATGCATGTGTGGGATCATGCATGTACAGGTGTACAGGTGTTGCATTTTGGGGATGCGATATGTGTTTTGGGCACTTGGTGCCAAAAAGGTTAGCCATGGCTGCACTAGGCCAAAGCAAGAGTTAAGTCATTCTATCCTATTTTTGTTATCTGTTACTCTTATGAGCCATAAATATATATTTCCTTTTTCTTACTTTCAAGTTGTTGTACTTCATCCTTTGCAATCTGTTTGCTGATGCCAACTCGATAAATTTGAGCTCTGTCTAAATTTGTACTTGTCTTGGTGACTTATTCCTTTTTCCTTCCATCCAGTTTTTATTTTCGAATTGGTATGGTATGCAGCCACATTGATTTCTGATTTTTTCTTTGATAGAATTGTCTATGACTGTACTTTTAACATTTCATTTTTAAGGATTTTCTCTCCCTTTTGGCTTTTTTTCCTATCAGGTTGTTTTACCATAGTTTCTTATTTATCACTATTTTTACGAAGTTTCTTCTTTGGTTACTATGTTTTCACTACTAGAGTTATTACATATCATTGAACCCATTATCAGCCTATTATGGTCCATTATCAGCCTATTATGAAAATGCCTTCCTCACTATAGGCTATCTCCTATCACACATTTGGAAAATATTTCCAATCACTATAACATAAAAAAAATGCTAACTGGGAATGAAACAGAAACTATTAGTGCTTCATCAGCTGTATTGTCTTTTTCCTGCGCTAGTTCATATTAAGCTTTAAATCCCTGAAGAAACTAGTGATCATCAAGGAATGATTCCTTCTACAGGAACCTGTCTAAGCATTTTGATTATCTTGAGAGATCCCTCCTGAAGTTGGGAGGTAGCTATAAGGGAAAGGACCCTATTTACAGATGAGACTGCATGGAGAGCTATGCCTGATACCAACAATTTTCTATAGTTTCAAAACCCTGAAAATCCTCCAAGTCCAGAAGATATAAGCTAGAAAAAAATGAGTATCTAGGGAGCTATGAATTGATTTTTGCAGCTGTATTCTAAGACATTATTTGGCAATACAAATAAATTGGAAGCCAAAAATCTTTAACAATCAGGAGCATATTACAAAAAGTATAAAGCTAGGTGGCATAATGGCTTGCAGTATTGACTGTGGAAAATGCTGATTTATGTTGGAAATCAGAATATCTCAAATTGTATATTATAAAGTGAGTTGCCCATATCACAATCATAACACCTTTCTGATAGGACAGGAAAAATTAAGCATAGCAAGTGCTAGAACTGCATTCCCAGTTCATATAAAATGCTGAAGTAGAATTTGAAAGCAGCAGCCAAGCATAAATGTAAACCAGATGATTAATTCATATTTCCATTATCTATAACAAATATAGTCATCATTTTTCCTAAAAAATGAGAGTTCCCACATTTCCAATTATATTCAATAATTGTCCAAAAACAAGTAGATTTTCCCTGTGTTTGGAAATTCTGACAAGTGTTCATTACATTTTGAATGCAAGGTCTTTTGTCTGAACTGCATATGTGGAAACATTCCTTAAGATATAGCACCATGAACTAAGAATGCCATGTGTTGAATCATGGCTGATCAAAAGAAGTTACATAAAGGTCTGGTCAGCAATAGTCTAAAATCCACATTTTGTCATATATATGGCATAAGTGGCCATAAATGAATAATTAACTGAGGGAAGTTTAATTCTTACATAAAGTTGTCTATGGAGATTCTCAGTCATCCAGGTCATGGTTGTCCCAAAGGTGCTTTTTAAAAAAAGCAACTGGATTTTCTTTGTTTTTCTTTGAAGACATTTCACTTCTCTTCCAAGAAGCTTCTTTAGTTCTGATAAGCTTTTTGGATGAGATGCAAAAAAATCTTCAAAGAAAAACAAAGAAAGTCCAGTTGCCTTTTGAAAAAACACCTTCAGGTCTAACATAAAGAATATTCATACAATGGCTGTTGTTATAATAACATATGCAGTGGTGGCCTGCAAATTTTTTGATAATCGGTTCTCTGGCTGAGTAAGTATGGCCGGTTGGTCATGTGACTGGATGGGTGATGTCACTCATCACACCCAGCCCTGCCTCCTGGCCACTGGCCTCAAAGGGAGAGGTAAGATTCAGCCAATTTAGGCTAATCCCACCATTGGGTGGCCCCGCCCACTTATCAGACTGTTTTTTGTCCATTTTCAGAGCATTTTGGGGGCGTTTTCAGGCTGTTTTTGAGCTGTTTTCAGACCATTTTTATGTTGTTTTGTCCCAGAAAATGGCCTGAAAAACAGGCAAAAAATCCCAACACTGAACTGAAATGACATAAAAATTGGCCTGAAAATGGGCCATTTTGGGGTCATTTTCAGACTGGTTTTAGAGCCATTTTCAGGCCACTTTGGGGCTGTTTTCAGGCTGGTTTTGGGCCATTTTCAAGCTGGTTTTGGCCCAAAAATCGGCCTGGAAATGGCCCCCAAAACAGGTCGAAAAACAGGTGAGGGCAGGGCCAGCCACTGGTGGGATTTGCCAAATCTTAACTACCAGTCTGCCAGAACCAGTGTTAACCAGCAGCGGCCCACCTCTGAACATATGTATATGGTTTACATTGTTGGGGTTGTATTTGATCGGCATCAAATGACTATTAAGTGACTACCAGATAATCTGCCAGAAGTTTTTAGCATCCACAATAGTAAGGTAGGGTTTTAGAACTAATCATTTCAGTCCTTTTAAGGTAATATTAATGAAAAGAAAGACAGGATTGGACTTTGCACATCTCCTGAGCCATTGGACATAATAGTTAATATGCAGTAAAGTTCAGTTTGATAGTTTTATATTTCCATGCTATGAAAAGAAATTAGCTGATTGTGCTTTTTAAATCAAAGATAAAGAAAGAATATGTTCAATACATCTGAGCCGTGGTGGCTTAGTGGTTACAATGCAGTATATAATGCAGAATACAGTATTGCAGGCTACGTCAGCTGACGGCTCCCTGCCTGCAATTTGGCAGTTCGAATCTCACCAGGCTCAAGGTTGATGCAGCCTTCCATCCTTCCGAGGCTGGTAAAATGAGGACCCAGATTGTTGGGGGCAATATGATGATTCTGTAAATCACTTAGAGAGGGCTGTAAAGCAGTATATAAGTCCAAGTGCTGTGGCTAACATTCATTTTACTTTGTTGGTATATTCACACTTCAGAATTAAGCTGGTACTGAGTACAAGAAGACCAGTAATGCTTGACTTTTTTCCGTGTGTTTTCCAGAATTTTATGAGAATCTAATATACCTGAATGAGGTTTGTGAACTTCTTATACAGCATCTTGTATTTCATTCATATTGGCTTATTTTAACTTTGATTATGGAGTTATTTTCATATTGGGATTTTTGAATGTGTCTATATGACTTTTACTAATTACCCAGAGTTATGTATTTAAGATGGGCAGCCATATAAATTTTCTACTGCAAAAGATGTGAACAGTATAATTAATATCTTATATTGATTGCAAGTGGAGTGACAGGAGAGCCCAGTAGCAGCAACACTTACAATACTATGGTGATCAGACAACAATAAAGCAGCCTTTCTTCCCATCCCAAAGTAAAGGAAGCAGAGGTACTAAGATATGCTTCAGACAGAGGCACTGAACTCCTAACTGTACCCCATAATTGGCTTCTACTCCAATAACCAAGATAGTCAAGACAGCAATGGTTAAAGATGGGGGCAAAAGAGATAAAAAGGTTTTCCACACTATGTAATTAGGAGAAAAGCCAAGTCTGAACTTAAGTCTGTTCACTGTTAGCAGCTATAGTCTATCAAAGACTGCCTGCAGGAGAAAACAGAAACAGTAAGAAGTCTATAAAACATTATAAAAATACTATATATCTATTTTCATATGTAAAATGGCATATGATGCCATAATGATAAAAAATTAAACAATAGGACAAAAATACCACAATAAATATCACGAAAGTCTGATCTTCTCAGACTTTCCACATTCCATAAGGACCTACCACTTAATCTGACCCAAGACCTTGGACAATAGTCATGTTTTAAGGACCTGTTTGAATCTAACATTCTAGGGTAGGAACAATGCAAATCTCTGAAGAATTCTCAGTTTCTGGGGAACATAAAAAACAAAAACAAATATAGAAATGCTATATTGCAAAAGAAGTTATAAATTAATTACTATGTTGGTAGTTTCATGTTTGAATCTAAGAGTAAAAACTGTAAAGATTATTCGCTCTCCTAGGTGCATTTAGTACAAGAAAGACTAGGATGCCTTTTCAGAGATCCTCATATGAATTACAATAAACAATAAAGGGCAAATATATTTGGATAATGGGATATTGTCATACCTGCCAAATAACATCAAGCCTTGAAAAGTCCTTTACTTAAACTAGAGAAATTAAGTGTATACAAATATCTCTCTGGTTCTGTATCTAGCATCCTGGCATAACATAGAGGTTCTGAGAGAATGAGCAGATTTTAAGCTGTTTAATGTCATCTTTGAATTTTGCTGAAGTCCCTATTTTTAACAACATGTAGCAGAAGGTAAAAGAATTCTGCTGGTACCTGATAGAAAAACCAAAGCAGCAGCTAATATCTTTAATTAATAAATTGAAAATATTTTACAATACTAGCAAGAATCATTGCATTTATGACCCATACTTATTAGAATTATTCAATGTCATACTAGTATATATCTCGTAGAACTTACCTAGTTTCCCTAGTTTTTAAATTCTACAAAACAAGTAGTAGTATAGAGGATACAAAAGAATACAAAAATAACCCCCACCCGCACCCCCAAAAAAGACAGTCTTGAAGTCTAGTATTCGAGGTGAGTTATAGGAACAAACCATTTCTTTAAAATATAGTGTAAATACCAGCCAACAACTGTTCTTATTTCTTAAACCACTGTCCTTTCACAGTTCTTCATATTTGACTTTCTGCATAGAATGCAAGAGAATGCAAGATGACATCAAATAAAAGATTCTTTACCCTCTGAATGATTCCAATATTTGCATTATCGCATACATTTTATATTCATCCCAAAATAAGATAAATATTTAGACCATTCTTTCCAGAGTTCCATTCTTTCCAGAGTTCCAATCTGCAGGTAAAGTTTAGAACTAACCTTGCTGTCTTGTGTATCCTTGCCTTTTCCCGGAAGTGCTTTTACTTCTCCAAAATCAGAGGTTGACTCTAACATAATCTGACAAGAAATCATTGAGTTCTCAGTCCTGGAAAGCTCCAGAGATTTTGATAAATACTGCTGTGACCCGCTTGTGCCAAAATTTGGGACTGTATGGAAAGTATCAGCAGGCTATGACCCTATAGATCCGTGCCTTAGCTTTGCGGCAACACCAAACACAGGCATGGCTTTTATAAATGTCTCTGCTTTCTGCCAAGAAGAAAATTGCTTCTGACCTCAGTCTTGTAGACTTTAGCTTCAATACGTTCCAGAACAAATGCTTTAAGCAAAAATGGCAGTCATCTTTTGAAACTTTTAAAAATAAGGTAAAAGATCTTTTTGTTCATCTCTATTCTTGCTCTTCCACACGAATCAGACTGACTGAGTCAGTGGCTGTGTCTGACTAACCATTTGGAGTGTGAACTTTTCTTGAATGTAACTGCTGCAAAGCCGCCTGTCTGGGATTAAAGAACTCATAAATTTTCTTTTTCATCTACTTACACTATTACATGGCAATGCACTAATCAAAAGAATGAAAAAGAAACAGTGAGAGTGAGAGTAAGAAAAGTATTATTAGATATTATCTAACATTGCTGAATCTACATTAGAATTGCAGACCAACCCACATTTTAAAAAAATCATTTTGAAAGATTTAAAAAAAGCCAGTGCAGTGCCAAAGCATACAGCTGTTAAAAGTGTTTTTAGCTGGAGATAATCAATGTAATGAAGCTATTTGTCTTGTTCACAGCAATATTTCACTAGTGACATCCATAAACTACAACATTCATTCCTTTTTTCTCCCATAAAATCAGATTAAATACATTGAAGCCAGCATTGAAAATAAATTCCAGCATTGATAATGTCTACCTCTGTTATTATGAACCCATTTAAATATAACACTAAGGTAAAGAATGCTTCCTTGTTATAGTCAGTCCAAATTATATTTCAAAATACTATATTTATTCTGGATTTATATATAAATAATGAAAAATGTAGTTATCAATAGTTTAGTATTTAATATGTGGAGGAATACCTTGATCAAAACTAATAAACATTATAACAACTGTAATCCCCCCTAGTTTTATTTTGATATTGTCTACTATTAAAACTATTAAATATTTATGTGCTATAAAAAGATTTACAAATAATAATATAGTAGTCCTCAACTTAGAGCCATTTGTTTAGTGACTGTTCAAAGTTATAACACCACTGAAAAAATGACATGATCTTTTCTCACGCTTATAACTGTTGCAGCATCCCCATAATCATGTAATCAAAATTTAGGAAATTGGTAACTGGCACATATTTATGGTATACTGTCCCAGGGTCATGCAATCACCATTTTTTAACATTTCCAGCTGGCTTCCAACAAGCAAAGTCAATGGAAGAATCCCGACTCACTGAACATAACTCACTTAATTCACTATATAAAAACTACAGAGATTTGCATGATAAGAAAGTTATAAAATGGGCATAATTCACTTAACAACTGCCTTGCTTAACAACAGGAATGTTGGGCTTAATTGTGGTCAAAAGTTGAGGACTGCCTACAATAATAATAACATTAAAACTATCTACACATTACCAAGCAATACTATATTCCCTATATGGTCAACAAATACAACATAAGGATTCTAGAAATATAAATCTACATATATATATGTATAAATGAAGTTGTATATTGTTGCAGTGATATTATTATGCAAGTGCACAATTAAAATAACACATATGGCTGACTTAAAGAAAATTTGGGCTCAAAGTCTCAGAAGATCTACCGTTGCCAAATATTCTCTGTTCACACATATATGAACTCAAACAAGTGTCAGAATTATGGATCTTTTCCAGAAATGTAGTATGCACACAGCAGTTGTATGCTTTGGGGATTTCAATAATTTGGAGAATAGCAAATTCCTAATTTTAATTGAGGAGTAATGAAATTAAATAGCCATGTAGATTAACAAATATATATATATGAATAATTCCACAAAACTATTGTTCAAATTCAAAAAGGCAAAGTTTTAATTTATGTACACAGCCAGAATCAATTACAAAAATGGCTAGGTGAATATTCCCATTACTACATATAAACTCTAACAGTACATATAATCATTCTAAACATAGATAAAGAAAGTAGAGAAGATCTTCTATACATTAAGAAGAATCTGAGTACTGAATTTTTTTAAAAGGATGCATGCAAATAAAATGAGCTTATTCTATTTCAACAAAAGGAAGAGACAAAAATGTTTGCTTTTAGTTTAGCCTAAGTGGTTCCACCTAACTCTTTGATGCTGTGATTCTATAGATTCATAATATAGCTCTTCCATAAATTATTGTGGAATATTACCCACAGCATTATTCCACACCTTAGGTTTCAGGGGATAGGAAAGTTGGCCACTTTGACCAGAGAATTAGATCAAATTGAGAAATCAGTTTGAGAAATCACTTTTTCAGGTATAAGTGCCATTTCAAGGAGCTGTAATGAAACTGGCTGAGAACAGGACATTGGGTGTTTTATACCTTGATATACCTCAAAGGAATGAGCATGAATCAGATTTTCATTGTGAGAACTAATAGCTACAAAATGAGAATGAGAAGCTTGGCTAGCCACCTGGTTGCTTAGAATATGAAGTACAAAGCAGCTGAGATATATCAGTATAAGTAGATGATCAGAATGCAGGCAGTAGGCTGAACATGCACACTTTCAACTAAGATTGGGTAAAGCTTTGAAACAGAAATTAAGAAAACTGGGAATCAAAAATCTAATCAAAATCATATTACATGGGTCAATAAACTTCTAACAGCTTTAATCAGTACTTTCCCTGAACTCACAGGCACACAAAGCAAATGCTAAAACAGCCGAGTTGTAACATTTCTACTTTGAGACTTTTTTCTAAATCCTGTTTTAATTTGGGTGGTATGTTTCAAATTATGTAGGACTGCACAATCATTTGCATCAGGACTTTATTTAAAATGTTTAAATTAAGTAATTTGCTTTTGTTAGGGGAATGGATGAAGTGAACTTTCCAAATGCAAACAAAAGACATTTTTTCTTTTGTTGGAGGATCAGTAATTAATGATAAATGAACGTTTGAATTTAAAAATATAATCTCACTAAGACTTGACTGAGATGGATAGTTTAAAAATAAATAGATTTAATATAATGAAGACAGCAGTCTTCATAAAAGACTAGTTAATGCATGTTCTACTTGCCAAAAAAATGAAAGTAGTATTTCTAAGAGATGTCATATTATATGCTTGTTTAGCTGGTCAATATTTGATTAGATTTCTGAAACTTTATCCAGAAATATTTCTAGACCCTGCAATATTTCCTGAGAATCAGATTGGTGTTATTTCTTAGAACATCTTTCCCATTTTTAAAAATCCCTTTTTTCCTATTGCCTCACTTTTTTTGCTGTTAGCACCTTATTTCTCTCTTTCATCTCCATCAAACATGTTCTTTTGCATCTTCTGAAGTTTTCACAGAAATAGATCTAATTTACTTTTGAAAATAAGTTTGATTACTTTTTTATTGTTTTCAAAATAAATATCTCTTTTATTTGAATGGAGAACAGGTGTTTCCAAAGTGAATATTATTACTTTGTAACATTTACTGAATTGCCCTTTTAATCTTATTGTTTATTATCCAATCCTTCAAATATTACCAGTAGGATTCATCTATTATGTTGATATGTAGTGTGCTCTGTACAAAAATGTTTCAATATTTTATTATTGTGATTTAGCAACCTAAAAATAGAACTAGTCATAGGTATGAAAATAAAACTGTAGCAACTAAAGCAGTACAAAAAAATAAACATTTTCAATACAAAGTGCTAAACTCAAATATCAGGTCTATCTTCAACACATCACTTATACATTTTCCTCTGACAATTGCTTTACCATATTTACATTTAGAGTAATTTGTCACTGGGAAATTCTCAATCAATTTATGAAGTAAGATTATCTAGATAATTTAATGCAGTCTCAGCATTGTATTAAATCTCACAATTTCATCACTTCCATGCAAACTAGAACAGATTAAAATGCTACCCAGTAGTAGAAGTTAGAAAATTGCTGGTTTGTGTTTGTATTTCTTTCAGCTTTGATTGAATTTTTTTACACTTATTCTTTTTGTAATTGTTATCATTTTTATTACAAAAACATGATGTCCAATTTAATGAAATTATGCTTTTGAGAGCCTCCGTATATGCAACAGTCACAACATGATATGCATAATCAGAGATTAACATATCAAGAATATCTTAACAAGACACCAAGCTTCATGAATGAGACATTTCGTAGCCTCCCTGTATCCATAATACAGAAAAAGCTTTCTTTGACAAAGTAACTAATATTGAAGAGTTCATGATTTTTAGAAATACATAAGTAAGAATGTTTGATGAATTATAAATCATCTAAACACCTCCAGAAACAAGCTATATACCCATTTAGAAGATCTGAGTCTGGAAAGGGTTCTGCTGAAAGGCTGAAAATTAACACATACATCTTTAATTATCTTGGAGAAAACTTATTTCACGCTGATCAATTTTGGTTATTGTGGGTTAGTTTAAGATGTTCAGAATCATAACTATGCTAACATTTGTTTCTGGACTATAGTTCACAAAATTGTTCCATAAGGTTTCATTCATATTCAAAAGAAGGAAAGAAAGATAGAAACATCTGTTGCAGTCATGAATGCAGTCTTAGCCAAGTTTGGCAACAGCACTTAAATATTTTGAAGACAATCAGCTTTGCTATCAACAGCAGTTAACTCTAACTGTCAATGGAAATTCCAGTGCAGAAAGTTTGCAAGACAAATCATACAAAATTACTTCCAAAACAACAGGTGATGGGAATCATTTCAGCTTATTGAAAAAGAAAAGGAATTGAATTGAATAGTTAGTACAGATGTAGAATAGTTCAACTCACTTTAAATGTTTGACAGTCAGAGATTTACAAGTATAATTACTGGCATTGTGAATTGAGCTATATGCAATATATAATAATGAATCTTAATGTCAAGAAATAGGCTAACTCAAAAAATAAAAAACCCTGGTTCTGCATGCACAATCATTGAGACAGTTACATGTTATCTAGATAAAAATGCACTCTCATACTTCCTTTTACAATCTCATGAATTATAAATTGCATTAAAATATTGCCATGTGATGATATATAACATTCCCATGAGCGTATGCCCATGTAGAAAAGATGTATGCTCATATGAAGAGATGTATTAAAAATTGGAATTACACTGTTTCTGATAGAAATATAATTAAATCCTTTACATGTTTATTTACTTACCAATCATGATGGGGATCATTCTCAATGGGTACTGATACTGATACTGTGAAAACATTGGTTTTCACACCATAATATTAGCCCAATACAATTGAAGCAGCAGTAGGAAAGCTGTGATTATTTAAGTAGTATATTGTTCTAACAGTCCTATGGCATTTCCTTCTACATTTAATCACAAGAGAGAATCTTGGTCTGTGTGTGGTTGAACAATGTAGTATATAAATGCACTAAAGAAGGGCTGGCAAAATTTCAAACATAATACATTTCCCTTGGGAAACCTAGTCAAGTCAGCTTTCTTCACCAACATGATGGTGATGATTTTAGCATCTTTACCAAGATTAACTAGAACAGAGATTGTAACACGCCATTCAAGGAAATTAGTTTATATTTAACCTCCAAATCAGTAAACAAATATCAGTAAATAGCAAAACACAATCATATATATTTAAAACAACAAACAGGCACACATTCACAATTAAAATAAAACTAAGAACTAATGAGAGTAGAATAGAATAATGTAGCTTCTATCATGATCCTTCTCATTCAACCAAACCTTCCGCAACTTTATTTAAAATATTTATATAGCTGCTTCTCTTCTATCACATTCTGGGCTGCTCCCAACCAATTACTGTTTGTTCTTAAATTCTAGTAGTACAATATGGGAAACCAAACCAAACAGAGTCCTTCCTAGAAATAACCATTGGTGAAATTACCAAAGAAAAGAAATCAACTGTAGTTCTAGATAAGTATCAGTGCAACTAATAAGAAAAGATTAAACAGCTGTCCTATCTTGTCCTTAACAATTCTTTCAATAAGCTTTTCTTAATAAGATAAAAAATTCAAACACAAGAGAATCACAAATGCAGCATTATGACCTTCCCTCAAGGAAAAATAACCTGAATGGCTCAGTTGCAAATATTTATGCAACCATCATCCCATATTTAATGTTTTTAATTTATTATAATGGCATGATAGCACCAATGATGTTGTTACATTGTACATTTTTATGCATGAGGACAATCTCTTTTGATGTGGTCCAAATTGACCACTTCATTTATTTTAAACCAAGCAATTATTGCTGTTTCATTTTAATTGTTGAAATTCATGAAGGACTCATCAATGATATCAGCAATATTGAAGGTTGGAAAATCACATAGTTGTAGTTTGACCTGTCTGAATGCCTACTAAAGCATATACAGTGATTTTATTGTTTTATCTGCATGGTTGAGTAAACTAGGTAATAGTTCTCCCAACATGAGTGACTACAGCATTCTGTCAAGGTAGATGAATTGTTGTTTGCTATTATTCTCTAAGAATCAGTGGCTTCCAAACATGGGAAAATTACCTTCAAAAATGAAAATGGAGTTTGCTCTGCAACCTGCTGTCTGTTTATTATGATACTCCATTTATACAAAATTTGGGCAAAGTGGGTAACAAAATAGATGACAATATCCAATACCCTTGTTTCCACCAAAATGTTTTTTGTAAAAAGTTTCATCTATATCCACCTTTATATTCATCCTTATGCTGATAAGATTATCCACAGTACTTTGGAATCAATACTTAAGAGAAAAATCATACATTAATGGACTGGCACAAAAATCACTTTTATAGGTATTATTTTGCCATTCCAGCAATACACATTCTAAGACAGCTAACTTGTTTCTTCCAAGTTGGGATCATTTCTGCTTCAAAGCACTATCTCTAGTTATACTAACTATCCACTATGGTTCCTTGTTACAGACAACCTCCAAATAATGATAAATAATATCAGTCTAATGTTTCTGGATACAGTAACATATTAGAGTCTAAAGTTCCATCTAGCATAGTTACTGGGTCCACATATCCTGTTAAGTTATAATATTTAATTTTGTCTTAATATATTTTGAGAATAAATACATACAAAGGGTGTCTAGCTGGGGAAGATAATGAGTTTGTCAACATCCAGATTTCCATTGGGTGGCAGTAAAGTATCTGTGTTTTGGGAGACTACAGTGCAAGACATGGTTTTTTTGGCTACCATCTAAAAGTCATTTGGATTTTTGCAGGCCAGTTCTGGCAAGTTTAGATTCACAAAGGATCAAAAAGCAAAATGGAAATATTCCAATAGGAGAAAGAGGCTATGTATTTATTGACATTATATTGAATTATGTTAGGAAATATACACCCAAATCCTAAGCATTGTTTGCCTTGCTCATTCTTCAGCAACACTTTAAAAAGAAATGTCCATTTCTATTTACAATAACTTATAATCAACCAAACTATCATTTTTTAAAAAACCAAACAAACATGCTATCCTTTCCTCTTCTCTCCCTATAACTCATATGCAAATTTAGTCAAAATGTTTGGTTTTAAAACACATTTAGTTTTATAGCTAAGCTGAGGAAATTTGACTATTTCTGCTTAATCATCTTGTGAACTACTCTGTCTGGCTCCCAGGTGTATGTTTAATATTCATCTGCTTTCTTGGTCATTCACCTTGTATGTTTTATTCTTTATAAATGAGAAAGAAATGAACAACATACACTGGGGAAGAAAACTTTAGCTCCTGCGCATTAATTTCTTCCATTTCCATTCTTGCTGAATGAGCTTTTCGGATCAGAGATATCACCTGACAAATGTGCCATTCAATGAACGAATGCTAAAGCAATTTCTTATGCTGGCTAACCTTACTGGAAACTGGAAAATAAATAGTAATACGAATCATCTGGTGTCTATGTCTAGTGTAGAGATAAAAAGCAAGTCTATTTTGGAAGAAAAATAGATCACAGGTTACCAATTTTAGCAACTTTAAAATGTGGGGACTTAGACTCCCAGAATTATGGGAGTTGAAGTCCCTGCGTCTTAATGTTGCCAAGATTGGGAAACCCTGAAATAGATATACGAGATACAACATCTGCTTGAATGAAAAATAATATTTTCTGCCTTTATACATACATACATACATACATACATACATACATACACACACACACACACACACATGGTATTCAGCTTTGTTCGGGTATTTTCCCACATCATTATAGTTGTGCTTTTAAAGGTAGCAACATTTCGGCAGAATCTCATCTGCCATCATCAGGCTTTTGTAGTGTGTTCGTCTGTAAGTCAGACTTTCACAGCCATTTCAGTTTTAAATTTGGGGCTAGCCTACTGCTGTGCCAGAATGTTTTTTTCTTCATCCTGATTGGTTGTGAGTCTCGGTCTGTGTTTATTGGTCTTGGAGTTTGCTGTGTTCTGCTTGATTGGTGTTTCTAACATCTTCTGTCTGTTTTGTGGCTTTTTTTGTCTTGGTTGGCTGGAAACATCGTGTTCCTGTATTGGAGGCTTTTAGTGCAGCTTGTCTCTGAGTAAATGGACAGCTATCATTTATTAGGAAGCTAGGTTTCATCTGGGTGCCTGGTTGGGATGTGTTTGAGCTGGAGATATCAGGGACACCTGCTTGTGCCCAGGTGTTTGCCTGGCTTGATTAACAATATGTCAGCAATAAGCTAGAGTCAATTTTGTACATTAGCAATATAATTGTTGAAGAACAGAAAGATTTGAGGATATTTCCCCCCATTCTTTTCTTTTCTTTTTCTTTTGTTTTTTTTTTTTTTTTTTTAGCAAATTTTACTTTGTTTTTCATGTATTTCTCAGGGAGGTATTGTCAGAGAAAAATCACTCAAATGTACTCATCGCATCTCATTTTAAGATAATTATAAATAAACCAGCTGCAAACTGTAAGTTTCAATTATGATTTACATTTTTCAAATAATTTTTATTAAGGAATATAAATGGAAAAAATAAGAACCAACACAAAATACAGACAGAAAAATATAAAAGAGAAAAACGTTTGAAGGGAAAAAAAGAAAAAGAAGGAAGGGTAACTTTCCCTTTATCTTAACAAGTGAAATAATGTATTAATAGTTAATAGTTTATCATCCTCTCTAATTACAACATTATCTTGCTTTTTACTACAATTCATCTGTTAATTGAAAAAGAAAATCAAATCCAAATGCTTCATAAATCATTGTTAGCAAAAGTCCACTAAGGGCAACCTGTTATAAGTGGGTTCTTCATTTAGCCTTGGTGGAATGAGCCAACCTTGTATTCCTTCCCCCTAGGATTCCAATTGCAGTTTACTGACTCTAATCCTAATTATTGTTTTCTTTACTGTTTCCTTTAATCCATTAAGTTAAAACACAATAGAATAGAATAGAATAGAATAGAATAGAATAGAATAGAATAGAATAGAATAGAATAGAATAGAATTCTTTATTGGCCAAGTGTGATTGGACACACAAGGAATTTGTCTTGGTACAAATGCTCTCAGTATACATAAAATAAAAGATACATTCATCAAGAGTCAAGAATCTTGGACACCACCAACAATACTAGGAACAGAAGAAACAACAAAAAAAAATTCTCTTTTTTCCACACTTTTCACAGGTACAAACAATTTTCTTGAGCTCCAGCCACTCACTGCCTCAGTGCTTGTAGCAATAGCCAGGTCTTCAAGGCTTTTAGGAAAGCTAGCAGGGTCAGGCTCTGCCAGAACTCAGAGAAAATGTCTATAGATGATTGGATCAGATGGCAAAAGTGAGCTCCTGATAAATACTGCTACTATACTTTATTAGCCTCTATAATTGATAACCAAACCCAATTGGTCTCAGGAGCTTACCTGTGCAGCAACATTATGATGGGTAAAATTCTGCAGTAGCAGGTTTCCCCCATTAGCAGCTTGATCACCAGATTCTATACTACTTGCAGTTATGGAATCCTCTTCAAAAGCATTGCAACAGTTCACTGTTTGGTTGCTGCCTCAAAGTATTTGCAGGTAAATCACATGCCAGACTGCCCATGGTTTCCATCTGTGCTCATGAAAGAGCCACAAGCTATGGACCAGATGTTCTCAAGTTTTAAAAGTCCTGACCTTAGACATTCCATTGATTTCAGTGGAAATTGTTTCAGATGTTTCATTCATTCAGTGAATCACTGACTCTTTTTCTTAATTTTAGATGGAGTGAGATACTAGCAATCTCCAAAGGTTTAAATAACTGGCTGAAACTTCTGAAACTTGTCAAAACTTTCAAGGAGTTTCTCATTTTACTGTAAACCTATGAGGCATGATAATGATGCTTTCAAAAACTTTATTCCTCCCACATAACATTTTGATCTTCAATTTCTATCTGTTTGCTTTTCATAAAGTATAAAATTGCACCTGTCCACATAACTTTTCAGCTCTTTTGATCTTTCATCCATCTATTATCTCTGTAATTTATCCATTTACAATTTCCAACGGGCAGATTAGCTACCTATATGCAAACGTAAAAAACTGAATTTGTATTGTCCACTAATTGCTGAAGAAAAAACAAACTTTAAAACAAACAAATAAACCAAAAACTTAAAGGTGACAGTTAGCCCATGACAATTAGTGAAGACACCTACTGCTGTCTGGATTTTAAAACTTGGCAATTTGTAGATTGGCAACAAACTGGATTAGAAAGGGAAGCTGATTTAGAGCGCAAGGAACTTCGAGTGCACTTGACCTCTTCTCCTGAAAGAAGTTACATCTTTTCTTAAGATCACACAACTGTTAATGTAGAATCCCATGAAAATACCTGTTTAATGTAAGGAGGTACTAACAGATGCAACATGTGTGCTCCTATGAGTGCATACTTAATATTACATTTTACTTTGTTTTTTGCAAGGGAAGGTCATTTAATGGACAAGGCTGGTCCTGCTACTTGGCAAAGTGACAAGATCATCCTGGTTCAATATTTTCATTATTATTATTGGGGTTGCTGCCAGGGACAGGGAAATATCTTTGTGAAAATTTTCTTGTTCATGTAACAAACATCCTTAGGTCACTTTTGATGCACCCATCTTAATTTGGCCACACAGGAACACTACTGATTGTTCACCAAAATGTCAAGCTTCTCTTGAATGGTCTTCTGTGTTTATCAAGAGACAAATTAGCAAAATAGCACTCATATACAGCAAAGCATCTGAAATATTACTATGACCACAATGCAGGGGTGGGCTGCTGGAGGTTTGCAGGGGTTCAGGAGAGCCCCCTAGCTAAGATTCTATGCAGTTTGGAGAACCTCCAAATCCCACTCCTGGCTAGCCCCACTCACCCCTCCCAGAAGTCCCCATGTGGCCCATCTTGGATGCAGGTAAGTGCAAGCGGAGGCTCGGAGAGTTAAAAAATGGGCCTCCCAGAAGTTTGGGAAAGTTGGAAATGGGCCTGTTTCCAGCTTCCAGAGAGCTTTCATAGCCTGGGCAGGGCAAAATTCCCCCCACCCACCCGCTGTGGTGCAGGAGGCTGGCTAGGCCACACCCACCATGGCCACATGCACCTACAACTGGGCAGAGAACCCTTTACTAACATTTTTGAATCCCACCTCTGCTGCAAGAGGGTCCCTTTGGACTCCCAATATCAAATAAATATCTGGCAGGAGTGTCAAGTCTTTGCTCTTACATGAATGTTCAGGAAATTGCAAATCAGAAGGCCAAATTCTCATGCTACTCAGGATAATAATATAACCTCAGAAGTCAAAATGTTAAAGCTTAGGATATTTATTGCAGGACTTTCCTAATTGGGACGATATTGCGGCAATTATGTGACTTTGCATCAGAATCCACACCTGAAAAACTGCTGACCATTCAATTGTTGATCACAAAGAAACAGTTGCTTAAGTCAATTATCTGGAGACTTTCTGAGGAAAATAGCTATGCAAAAGTTATTAAATCTAAAAATTAATTAAACTTAAAGATGCATTATTTGGCTATGAAACATCCACATGTGCTTGCATTTTCATTGATATATGTGTATGTCTTTTTCATCTATTCTGTATTCACTATTTAATGCCGAGTCTTTGAAAAATTCACATTTGCAGTGTTGGCTCTTATCCCACTTTCTTCTGAATTTGTTATCATCTCCAGGATTTTCAGATGGCTTCAATTCCTTTCACCTGTTAGGGAAGCTTAAACTATGATGTTGAAGTTGATTATTGTTGTTGTTGTTCTTGTTGTTGTTGTTGCAAGCTTTTGGCATGCTATATTTAGGTAAGTTGGCTGGCTATGAACTAACTGGATGAGTTTACTACTTCTACTGATGAGTTTTAACAACTTTTCCAAAAAAGTTATTTTTTTTAACAATTTTAATTTTCTGTTTCAATTTTTAAATATTATCTTATCACAATGAGCTATTTTTGGCTAGACAGGTGGTACAGATATATATAATCATCCAGGCTGTCTATCAGATTTTCAGATATTCCCAGAATCGAATGTAGCTTTTAACAGATAATCAGAGTTGGAAGGGACCTTGTAAGTCATCTAGACCAACCCCTCCGCCCAAGCGGGAGACCCTACACCATTTCTGACAAATGGCAGTCCAATCTCTTCTTGAAAGTCTCAAGTAATGGCGCTCCCAGAACTTCCAAGGGCAAGCTGTTCAATTGGTTGATTGTTCTCACTGTCAGAAAGTTTCTCCTTATTTCCAGGTTAAATCTCTCCTTGTTCAGTTTCCATCCATTATTCCTTGTCTGGCCTTCAGGTGCTTTAGAAAAATTTTGTGTGTGTGAAAACCCAGATAAAACTTTAAAAAAAAAGAAAATAGCTTGACCCCTTCCTCCCTGTGGCAGCCCCCCAAATATTGGAAGACTGCTATCATGTCTCCCCTGGTCCTTCTCTTCACTAGACTAGCCATGCCCAGTTCCTGCAACTGTTCATTGTATGTTTTAGCCTCCAGTCTCCTAATCATCCTGGTTGCTCTTCTCTGTACTTTTTCTAGAGTCTCAACATCTTTTTTATAATGTGGTGAACAAAACTGGATGCAGTATTCTAGGTGTGGTCTTACTAAGGCTTTATAGAGTGGTATTAGTACTTCCCTTGATCCTGAGTGTATCCCTCTGTTAATACAATTTAGGATTGCATTAGCTTTTTTGGCTGCTGCTGCAAACTGCTGGCTCATATTTACCTGGTTGTCCACTAAGACTCCAAGATCCCTCTCACAGTGACTGCTATTGAGCCTGGTTTCACCCAGTCTATATGTGTACCTAAATATTTATATTTCTTGCCTAAGTGTAGGACTTTATTTTTCTCTACATTGAATTTCATTTTGTTAAATATGGCCCAGTGTTCTAATCTGTCAAGATCCATCTGGATCTTGAGCCTACCTTCGTGGATGTTAGCTATTCCTGCCAGCTTAGTATCGTCTGCAAATTTGGTAAGTTCCCCTTCTATTCCCTCATCTAAGTTATTAATGAAGATATTGAAGAGTATTGGGCCTAAGACGAAACTTTGTGGCACCCCACAAGGTTGATTTTCTTTGATTTGTTGCTTGTTACCAAAACCTGGAACAATGCTCAGCATTAACTTGTTGCTCTATATTGTTCTTAAAAAAAATACTGCACATTGACAATTTCACCTTCTCCCTAACTTACAGCCCTGGAGTACCATCACTTTCATTATCTAATTGAAATCACTCCAGGCAGCCTAATGAAAATACAGCAGCTACCAGCAATAAACATACCTAATGAGGTTGAAGGGAGAGAGAGAAGGACATATTCACAAAACAAGGATGTCTGCAGGGTATGGTCAAGTTTAACTTAAAAAAAATGTAATGCATCATTGTGGGTTATCCCAAGTCCACATAAACCAAGATCCTTATCCACTAACTTAGATTTCAGACATCAAAACACAAATAATATTCTAATTTTCCAAAAGGCAATTTAAAAAATGTCTCTAAATTCAGTAATCCATGTGGCTCAAAACAAGCTTAACTATATACCATTCCCAAACAAAAGTAATTCTAACCAATTCTGCCTAGAGTATACCCATGTTGAGATAAATAAATGTAATGATAATAATTCTACACTCCTTGCTCAGATAAAATAACAGGCTGCACAAAAGCCACCATTGATTTAATGGTTCTTGAGAGCTCCCCAAAGTTGCTTAAAATGGACACCCATATAAATTATATAAATAAATAAATATCTGAAATATTTATATTTCCATTTTTTTCAAAGATATAAAATAAATAAAAGTCAGATGTCTTCAATACAATTGAAAGAATATTTATTTCAAATAAATAACACTAGAGGTCTGCTGTCTTCAGTATAACTCATAGTAAAAAGTTTGTATAAAATGTTCTAATGATAAAATTCAAAATGTTCCAGATGAGATTTAAAAGATGCAGCAGCATGTCAATACCTTCAAAGTAGAACATTGATCTATTGGATCTATTGTATGAGATAAGCTTTCAACCATTTAAGAGAGGTAACATGAGAATGTAAAAGCAGCTCAAATATGTTTTTCTTATCCATTGCTTTATTTAGCCATTTGTTCCCAAGTACTGTATTACTCTGGTATGCAAAGGACCTCTTGAGAAACAGTGCAGACTGACTTAACCACATGTCTGCCCTGGAGCTTGTTGACTATGGACCTTACAGAGTTTTTTTGGCTCATGGATGCATAATCAGTTTTAATTTCCTCCCTTTAATTTATCATTTTCCCTCAGGAGACATGCATGGTAATTGCCATCCATCACATAGTTATCTTTCTCAGTTCTGAGAATGTAGTTTCAATATCCTTACCAATTTGTAATAACCAATTGAAGTTTCCCTCAGAGGGTATATGAATCTTGGCCACCCTTTTCTCTAATCTTTCTGCTATGATCTTTTTATTTATAATTTACCATGAAAAGTAATATGCCCTATATTACTGAAAAACAGCATTCATCAATTACCCATTGCAACTATACTGAAGTCATGTTTTCCTTTGGATGCTGACCTTCTGGATGGAGAAATGGGAATGGTGTACAGTGTTCAGATATTGAGACGGACTAGAAGAATTGTTCTTGTGGATATCCATAATAATAAGATACCATTACTGTGGTTATGTAGTTTTACATACCATCTCTGTCTCAAATTTTATTGTTTACCAGATCCAAGTTGTTACGTCGCCGGCTGGAAGAAAGCTCAGGAGGCAGTGACTGGTTTCAGCTCTTTATTTGGTTTCCAGACCAGCTTTCTTGACTAGGGTATGCAGCGGCTTATATGCGATTCCCTGGCCGAGCCGAGGCCAATGACATCGCTTTGAATCCCCGCGATCGGTTTCCTCCAATCGCGGGGGATTCTTCGCGGGCCAATCAGTGCGGCTCGCTCGGCCAATCGCATAGCCATGTTTCCCAGCCAATCAGAACCGTTATCTACAAGAATGCTAATTACAGTATAGAACACCCCTCCCCTCTTGGTATAGTCCTACGTGACGTAGTCCCGTAAGTAGGCGGGGCTCCGTACTTGTCTACTGGACCTGCACAGGTTAGTTGGTGTCTGGTCTTTGAGCGGTTCGGTTGGTTCCTGTGTCACTCCTGGCCTCATCGATGGAACTGCCTGGAAGGGTAGGCCGGGCCTTTCACCACAACTCCCTCCCGGTCTATTCAGGTTGGTTGAGCTGCTGGCTCCGCTGTTCCCGCCTGGTCTTTCTGGGCTGGTTGAACTTGCTTGGCTGCTCCTTCCAGGTGATGCTTTGAGCTGGTCGTCCGTTGGTGGTTCTGCTGGTGAGTATTGTTGGTTTCTTTCTTGTGGGGGGTGGTTATTTTGGTTTTCCGGGTTCTCCCTCCCCTCTTGGTTGGTATCAGGGTTTCCCCTTCCCCCTGTGGTTTGCATGTCAGTTGTCTTTCCCGCGTAAGTTCTCGATCTTAACTGATCGATGAGTCTTTTCCATGCTCGATCGTCGGTCATCTGTAGCCGGTACGAGTGGGGACCTGTCACTTGGGTTATTGTTGCTGGTACCCAGAGTGGCTCCCCGGTGAGGTTTTTTGCGTATGCTGCGTCACCTGGTGTAAATGTTCGGTGTTTGCTAGATGAGTCGGGGGGGGTTTCTGGGTTGTATGTGGGGTGTAGTCTGTCGAGTGGGGACCTTAATTTCCTCCCCATCAATAGTTCTGCCAGGCTCTTGTTGGTTGTCAGGTTTGGGGTTATGTGTTGTATAAGTAACATTTTATTAATTTCCCTGGTTTCAATTTTTTGGATTGTTTTTTTCGTAAATTGGACCATTCGTTCTTCCCTCTCATTCGCCGCCGGATGTGCTGGTGCTGTCAGCACGTGCCGTATTCCCCGTTCCACTAGGAATTTTTCTAATTCCAGTGAGGTAAATTGGGGCCCGTTGTCTGATACAATGACATCTGGGAGGCCGTGGGTTGCGAATAGTCTGTTGAGTTCTTTGATGATGGCCTCCGTGGTGGTAGTTCTCATGTTGCTTACCTCCAGCCAGTTGGAGTAAGCATCTACCGTGATGAGGAAGGTGTGTCCCTTCGTAGATCCAGCAAAATCTATGTGCAACCTGGACCATGGTCCCCTGGGGGTTTCCCATTCCCGGATTGGTGCGGAGGGAGGGCTCGGTCTGGTTACTTGGCATGGTTTGCATGCTGCCACCCAAGCCTTGATTTGTCTGTCCATCCCTGGCCACCAGGCGTAACTCCTAGCCAAGGGTTTTGTCCTGACAATTCCCAGGTGCCCCTCATGTAATAGTTTTAAAACTTTTTCTTGTAATTTTTCTGGGATGACAACTCTATCCCCCCATAGCAAGCAACCTTTTTGTGATGACAGTTCGGTTTGCCGGTTCTGAAATGTCCTGAATTTCTTATCGTCTTCCTTTTCTGGCCACCCTTTCTCTACCCAATGTAAAACCCGCGCCAGACATTTGTCTTTATTGGTTTCGCGGGCAATGTCTGACGCGGTTATGGGTAGATCGGGGAGTCTCTATGCTGAGGGTGGATGTTGTGGGTGCTGGGTCAGTGTCCAGGTCGGGCAACGGCGTGCGGCTCAGGGCGTCTGCGTGGGTGATTGTCTTACTGGGTCGGTGTGACAGCCGGTAGCTATAGGCGGCAAAGAATTCGGACCACCTTGTCATTCTTGGAGATAGAATGTTCTTGGTGGCCCTGTTCCCTGCCAGGATTCCCAGCAGCGGCTTGTGATTGGTGATGATGGCGAAAGTCCTCCCGTAGAGGTACTCATGGAACCTCTTCACTGCAGCGACGATTTTGCCAGGGCCTCTTTGTCCAGCTGACTGTAGTTTCTTTCTGGCTTGGAGAGGGTCCTTGAAAAGAATGTGATGGGTGCTTCTTTTCTGTCGGGGAGAGTGTGGCTGAGGACGGCTCCAATGCCGAACGGTGATGTGTCGCATGTGACCGCTAGGGGTAGGGTCTCGTTGTACTGGATGAGGACGGCATCTGAAGTGAGCAGGTCTTTGGTTTTGTTGAACGCAGCTTCCTCACGTTTCCCCCAGTTCCAGGTGGCCGCTTTGTCCAAGGGTCTATGCAACGGTTCCACCACGGTTGCCTTCTGGGGCAGGAAAATATTATAGAAATGAAGCAGTTGTAGAAATGCCTGCAGCTCGGTTTTATTCCTCAACCTGGGCGCTTCCTTGATTGCTCTGATCTTTTTTTCGGTTGGGTAAATTCCATGCCGATCTAAAAGGTACCCTAGGAATTCGACCCTCTTGGTGTGCAATTGGCATTTTTCTTTTTTAACCTTTAGCCCCGTGTCTTTGAATTTTTGTAGTATCTCCCTTAGACGACCCTCCAGTTGTTTTTGATTGGCCGCTGACACCAGAACATCATCGAAATAAGGAACCACCCCCTTGATCCCTTGCAGTAGTCTCTCCATGAGACTCTGGAAAATTCCTGGGGCTACGCTGCCTCCAAACTGGAGTCTCTTGCAGCGAAAAGCCCCCTGGTGGGTTACTATCGTCTGTGCTTCTGCAGTTTCCATATCGACCAGTAGCTGTTGGTAGGCTTGCGCCAGGTCGAGCTTCGCAAAAACCTTGCCTCCCCCCAGTGAGTGCAGGAGATGCTGTACTATTGGGACGGGATAAGCGCTTTGCTGTAAGGCACAATTTAGGGTGGCCTTATAGTCCCCCCAAATTCTCACCGACCCATCGGGCTTGATGGGGGTGACTATGGGGGTCTCCCACCAGGTGTGATCAGTTGGCTCTAGGACTCCCTGTTTGATGAGCTTGTCTATTTGCTCATCGATCTTGGGTCTGAGTGCGAAAGGTACTCACTGTAGTTTTAAATGGATCGGGGGTATCCTGGGGTCTAGGCTGAACAAAATAGGGGGCCCTCGGTACTTGCCTAGGGGGCCCTCAAACACTTCTTGGAAGTCCTTTGCAAGTTGCTCCTCCCAGTCTGCCTCTGCGATGTGGTCGATGCCCATTACTTTGATCCCGAGCGGCGCGAACCACTGCAGCCCCAGAAGGCTGGGTCGGTCTCTGTCCACAACGGTCAGGGGAAGCTTTGCTGTGCACCCCTTGAAGGTGACCTCAAAGTATCCTGATCCGACTACGGGGATGCAGTTCCCCTGGTAGTCTTTTAAGATTAACTTCTGGCTTTCCAAATGTCTCTTGTTGATGGCGGGCACCAGGCACTTGAGTTCCCGCCATGCAACCATGGAGAGGTAGGACCCAGAGTCCACCTCCATCTTGCACGGCCTGCCCTCGATGTCCACTTCCACATATACCTTTCGGGCGTCCATGCTTGATGAATGGCCGATGACGACCGTCTGGTGGGCCTCCTCTCTCAGTCGGTTCTCGCCGTTCCGTCAGCCTCGTCCATCCTAGTTCCAATGCCTCTTGCGTTGCCGGTCCTTGTTCTGGGGGGGTGCTGTCCCGTCTCTGGCCGCTGTTGTCGCATCGTCGGGGACTGTACGCTTTCTTGAGGCGGCTAACTTGGATGATGTGACCTCTCTTGTCGCATTGCCAGCAGATCACATCGAAAAACCGGTACTCCGATCAGGGATGGTCACCTCCGCAACTGGCGCATTGGAGTTTTGACTTACAACTCCGCCGTTCGCGCCGGTCTCGATCCGTTTGGAGCCGATGGATGTCCTCCTCTTTGTCCATGGTGTCGGAGGCAGAGTTGAGGTCACCATGGTGGGTGGTGGTGGTCGCTCGGCGGCTTGCCTCTGGATGCATTTCGGCCATCGGGGTCGCTTCAGAGGTTGTGGCTCGGTCTCCGGTGTCCGGTCTCCACATTCGGGCAGCTGACTTTCGGGTTGTTTTGGCTGTGGTGGCCTCAGCAAAGGCATCAGCGAGGGAGATATCGCCCTTTGCCATCAGTCAGCTTTGTAGGATCGGGTCCCTGAGCCCGAGGACGACGCGATCTCACAATGCCTCATCCATGTCCATAAAACCGCACATGCCTCCCAGATTCTGCAGGTCTGCTATGAAATCGCTGATGTCTCACCCAGTTTCTGGTCCTGCCGGTAGAAGTCATGCCACCTGATGAGGGTGGGCACGGCGGGGGCATAGTGGCTTCGCAGCAGTGGTTCAAGGTCGGCCCAGTCCATTTCCTTCACGTCCTTGGGTTTCGCGAGGTCTTTTGCCATTTTAAACACTGCGGGCCCGCAGTGTGTCAGGAAAACAGCCCTTTTTTTTTCTGCCCATTTGCCTCCTTGAGGTTGCTACTTTCTAGGAACATCAGGAACCAATCAATGTAGGATTCCCAGTCCTCCATAGCTTGGTTAAAGGGCGCGGGCGGCGCGATGCTGGCCATCTCAATGATCTCGCTTTTCTCGGCACCACGTGCTCGGTGGGTATCAGTTGCGCGATCCCACCTTCATCGCCAGTGTTATGTCGCCGGCTGGAAGAAAGCTCGGGAGGCAGTGACTGGTTTCAGCTCTTTATTCGGTTTCCAGACCGGCTTTCTTGGAAAGGGTATGCGGCGGTTTATATGCGATTCCCCAGCCGAGCCGCAGCCAATGACACTGCTTTGAATCCCCCGCGATCGGTTTCCTCCAACCGTGGGGGATTCTTTGCGGGCCAATCAGTGCAGCTCGCTCAGCCAATCGCATAGCCGCGCATCCCAGCCAATCAGAACCGTTATCTACAAGAATGCTAATTACAGTACAGAACATAAGTGAAGACTACAAAGATTTGCTATGGATGCAGAATACATATGTTTTTGCAAAATCCAATCTGGGTCATTCACCAGGACCAGAGGTTTAGCCTTTTGAGCTTTCGGATTCATGCTGGACCCCAACCTCAGGGAATTTTTTTCTACCGAAATGTGTACTTTGTGTTAAGCCTGGGTTCCCCAACCAGTGTTAAGGAGACAAGCTAAACAGAATGTGCAGCGTTAGTCAGATAGGCATACAGATAAATGTGTGAGATAAGTTTGTATGTTAGTTAATATACAGTAAAAATAACAGATACGCTTGTGTTATCAAAAATATAGTTTATTCCATTTAGAGTTTTATAGCATAGTCAAAATAACTGTCCATTAGTCATCTATCGTTTTAGCAAAGTCCGTGTAGAATATCCAATGTCAGTTCACTTACAATAAATCAGTCCTCTCACCGTTGATAAATCAACAGTCCTTTCTCTCTCCCGTTCCAGTAGGGGAAAAACGCAGTCTTCAGTCTATCCAGTAATTAGGGATCATAAAGCCAGAGAGAGCAAGCTGCGATGCCTTGCTTCTTTTATGGTGCTTTTACAACCACTCCCTTAATTACATTCTTACAGTTAAAGTTACAGACACTTTAACTAACAAACCATGATAACATATTTATTATTTTACCTAAACCAGTTAGGGTAAACAATGTTATCCCTAACACTTTGTACTATTGTGTGTGTCATATTTATGTGTTGCCTAGTAGAGTGTGGCTTCCTATTGGAACTTATTTATATATTTCCCTGTTCATAGAGTCAGAAACCCATCTGTTGTTTACTTATAGGATATTAGCCTATGCACATTAGCCAGCATCTGCTGCAATACTGTCCATAAACGGTTAGAATCTTGTCCTGCACTAGAATTTCAAGGATAAGAAAGGCTAAGATTTTCTTTGCTTATATACTAAGAAACATTGGTTTTTGTCTTTGAACTTAAAGGGCGTTTCTCTACAAAGTAATAAGAAATATGCTTTGAATTTCAAAGCACATAATTCATGCTTCTGAATAAAAATTTGAAATGCTATTTATCAGGCTTACTTCTTAAAAATAAAAACAGAAAATAGCAGTTTTATCAGGCTATTCCACAGACCATACTTTAATCTGGTTTCGATAGATTTACATTTGAATGTTTTCAAATGTTTTTGCAGCATTTAAAAGGAAAAGCCAATAGAAATATCTGGCAACACAGTTATTGCTTCTGAGGCACATAAAAGCTAACATCAAGAAGGTACATTAAATAGTCCTACATAAATCCTGTCAGTTTTAAGTATAAAATTGTTATGTGGGCCATTAAATAACTTTTACAAACAAACTTTAGTGCAAATTCAGATGTATGCCAAAGGGAAAAGCATAGCAAAGAATAATAATGGAATGTACAGCAAAAAAAAGTATTTAACATTTTGTATGAATTTATGTTCTTATAGAATGCAGAAGGAGTATTTTCTTTACTATATTTTTTTTCCCAAGAGGTTAAAGGCATAGGTTAGCTGTTGAGTAGGCCCTTGAGAAGATTTATTGCTTTGTAAAACTCAATTGAAAAAGGTTGTAAGATCCTGACCTGTACTATTTGTGGTCCATTGGCCTTTCCCTTTCTTAATCTACCTGAAGTGTAAACAAGGATGCACAAAATTAACCTTTTCTTCCCTTTTGACTTCTTTATCTTTCTATGATATCAGCTGCTACCTCGAGCTGGTTAGTGAGGAAATTTAGGAACACAACACTACAAAGATTGCTCAGCTATGAGGTTTTGGTTCAGGAAGCAAAAAATAAGTTCTTATAACATTGCAATCTAACCAATTTCATTTTAACTTTTAACCATTCCTCAGATTCCTTTCAAAAACTGTCAAAGGAATTCCAGATTCATAAGCAACTTCAGCATATAAATGTTAATGTTTAACCTACATTAACTTGACATAGTTCACAAATGGCAAGATCAGTTAAGTAGCTTCTTATGTTATCTGACAATTAAATGCAAATAAGCTGCTTTATCATTTGGGGGGATGAAAAACCACATTCATCTAGTATACAGTTATGGATAAGATATGAACATCTGATGCATGCTCTCTTAAATAGTTTTTAGCTAGCTTTTCAGACAAATTTATCCCTACTTTGATATTATTAAAGATCAATAAGAATTTTCTTACTGATTTTCAAGATTGAATAACATCTGTTTTTCTTAAGTCATACTGAGCAAGAGTGTTTTTAAAATTTACATATAATTACAATTTTTTTTCTGTCCAGCTCGAAAAATGCTTTGCATTTTAATATGTATTGGATACATTTGGACAGTACTATGAAGCAAGATTGTTTAATATTATTTCAGACATTTCAGACAAATATTTTTGTTTTTAAAGATAATGTGTGCAAGCAGCTGATAATACTGATTTACATTAATTATCACATATTACTTTAAAAATGTGATTCAGTGTTAAAACAATAAAAATCGGAAAGATTCTTGACATGGATTATGTTAAGAATGAGTTTGGGAGTTTTACTTTTAACAGATCCAGGAGGGGTTATCTATCAGGTAAAATAAAGTCTGGATAATATTTTGGCTTTCCCCATCTCAAAAACTCACCCAGGCAAATATTAATTGCCAAAAGACAAATATAAAGGCCTCTATTTTTCTCTTATTCATGCAGCATTAGCAGTCAGTAGAACATATGAATGTTTTATTGTTTTCAAAGCAATTAAAAGCATGATTTAAAAAAATTAAATAAAATGGGTAAATTACATATTTTGTTTCCATCACTTCTGCTATGACAGAAAGATGCAAATTTGCTTTGTTTTAACTTTAAATGAAGAGGTATCCTTGCCCATATAAATTAAGATGAAATACTTTCCAGTACTAGATAGTAATCGGAGATCTCTCTAAAAGAAAATGAAAGACATAAAAGCACAAAAAGCTCAAGCAATTTGTAATAGTGTGGAGTTTAGCCTTATTCCCTTTCATACATTAATTGTTGCTCATTAACACAGTTAACAAAAGGAATGCAGTGGTTCAGTGCAGGAGTGGGATTCAAATTTTTTAACAACCAGTTCTGTGAGCATGGCTCAGGTGGTGGGCATGGCTTGGTGGTTATGTGACTGGGTGGACATGGCTTGGTGGTCATGTTATTGGCCTGGCATGGCCAACTCAATATCACTCACATCGAAGCATGCATCTCCTCCCCTGGCTTCTCGTGATTATGGGGATGCTGCAACAGTCGTAAGTGTGAAAAATGATCATAAATCACTTCTTTCAGTGCCATTGTAACTTTGAATGGTCACTCCACACAAGCAAAGTACCAGCAAAGGAGGGGAAAAAAAAACTCCAGAGATGTTCCTGAGACAGGAAGTCTACTCTTGCCAAGAATGTAATAAGGGTTAACAGAGAGGCAGTTTCTGTAAACAACACCAGAATGTTTCCTTCCTGCCTTCCTTACAGGATTAGGCCAGTAATTTCTTCTAACAACTGGTTCTCTGAACTGCTTAGAATGTTAGCAACTGGTTCTAGCAAATAGGTGCGAACTGGTAGAATCCCATCCCTGGTTCAGGGGCTAAGATGCTGAGCTTGTTGATCAGAAAGGTCAGCAGTTCAGCAGTTTTAATCCCTGGCACTGCATGATGGTGTGAAATCCCATTACTTGTCACAGCTTCTGCCAACCTAGCAGTTCAAAAGCATATAAAAATGCAAGTAGAAAAATAGGGACCACTTTGATGAGAAGGTAACAGCGTTCCATGTGCCTTGAGCATGGAGACATCTTTGCACAGCACTGGATCTTCGGCTTTGTATCCAAGATGAGCACCACCCCCTAGAGCCAGGAATGACTAGCACATATGTGCAAGGGGAACCTTTTCCTTTACCTAACACAGTTAATAAATAAGATCTAAAATAAAAGTAATTTATTTTAAAATAAAATAAAATAATATTCTAATCAAAATAGCCTCTACTCATCAGACCTAACTTTCCATTTGAATTTCACTGGGACTTAAATTCGTTTATATTATATTGAGTACTCATAGATAGTAATGATTCAACTTTACTATGCTATTTCATATTTTTGTTGAATGACAAATGGATATATTATAAATATTTGTGTTTAATACAATGTTCTTATAAAATCAGAATGGTTAAAGTTAAAGATTGTTCATTGAAATACCAAACTACAGAAGTTTTGCATTAGCAAAATAAGGATAAATGAACTAAGTACAACTTGGGATTTTAGAAGACCACCCTCTGATTACTTTTAAATTAATCCAATAACTAGTTAAACGAATAGTATATAAATACTATCTGAATCAAATGAATCAAAACTGTTATATCCCTGTAATGGAATCCAGGGGAAATTGTTGATAGTTGTTAAACTACCAAGATGGGATAAACCCCCTGATATTGCTCTGATTACATATTCCAACTATGTGACATCCAGGGAAGCAGCTTGGGACACTGTCATGTTCATAGCCCATTGAAATGTCTTCATCCAATAGGATCTTGAGGTTTACCGCCCAGCTGAAAACAAACAAGTCTGAGGATACCAGCAAAACTCTTACATATTACCAGGGCTGCCAACTCTCATGCAATCAGCGTGAGACTCACGCAATTCAATCAATTTTGACTGTCTCACTCTGATAAACAAAATCTCACGCTAAACCCCCAAAATCATGGAATGTACAAAAATATCCCTACATTCTCTGATTATATTCCGAATATTCCCCTTAGCTTAGGAGAAGGATGAGCTCCCAGCGCCGCCCCGCCCTGCCCAGCCACCCCGCCCTGCCCAGCCACCCCACCGCGCCTCTTTTCCCGCCTTAATCCTTCTGCCGGCGTCCCGTAACTGTCACGATGCTGATCATTATCGCTTCAGGAAAGCGAAGAGCAGGAGGCTTCTTCGCCGCCCGGGGCGCTCGCAGCCACTTTGCCCCGCCCTCTCCCTCTCTGCAATGTCCTCTGGGACAAGCCAGCTGCCCTAGGCTTTCCAAAGAAGGACACGAGGGGGCTGGCAAAGCCTCTTTACAGCCTCGGCCAGTAATAACAATGGTAAGCAAAGCCAACGGAGTGGCTTCCATTTAACCTTTTAGTGTTTAAATCTTTGGTGATGTTTCTTTATTTTCTCTGGCTGGATTTCTGACCCAGGGGAGAAAGACCATTTAAAAAAGCAAAAAGGACAGAAAGAACACCAAGAAAGAATGGGACAACCACCCCCCCCCCCCCAAAAAAAGAGATCCAACACAACTCTGAATAAAATTATTATTATTTTAAATTTTATTATTATTATAATTATTATTACCACCCCTTTACACGCCTTATGCTCTCTTTTAGCTGATCCAAAAGAGTCTTCCCAAACCAGCAAGGCGAGAAGCGCGCCAGGCTGATCTATAAAGGGGCTGGGCAGCTTTTTTGCAAAATACTTAATAGAAAGGTTGGAGGACTGACAGGATTACATCTCTGGCAATGGATGAAGGAATCACTTTTTCCTCTTTCTCCTTTGAGTTTAAATCCTAGGTCTCCATGCACCAGATCGACAGGACTGTACTACATTATTATCATATTTTCAAACCCTTAGATAAGGACTCAATAAGGACTTTTTTTGATGCCAGTAGGCTTCTCAGCCCCAAATTGGGATAGCCCTGACTCAACTAGAACATATTCTAATCTTAACACAATTTACCATCCAAAGAGCAGTAAGACCATTAAGTTCAGAATCTAAACTTACCCAATAAATAATATACTGTTTCCTCACTGTGCTCAAGCTTCAGAATACAGTAGATGAGTTTTACAGTTAACAATATGTATATTTATATGAAGCACTCATTATTTGATTAAATGTTTAGTTTATACATGTCTGAAATTATGAACCCCTATTTCAGTCAACAAGTTAGTATATAATTAAAGACTGAGACTATAGCATTTGATATTGGCATGTAGTATGGTATTTGATACAGAAAGAAGAATACCCATTGATGTATTTGCATTATCTCTGTAGTTGTTTCGGGTTTTTGTCTTTTTGTTGCACATTGAATTCATCCTATAGTGGTCTATAGTACATCACTAAGCTAATAAAGTCAGTTGAGGTAGAATACTGCAGTTACAAGTCAGGAATTTCAATTATTCATGGTCAGTGAACTGCATTATTAATATCTTACAAATCCGGTTCAAGTACATTGGTGCTGCTTGCATGTATGTATGTATGTATATGTCCAAATCATGACTAAAGTATGCATCAGATTGCACCATTTAAAATGTAAAATTGTCAAAGCTCCCTACCGTGGAAGGGGGGACACCCCCCTTCCACACCATCCCCCCCCCCTCGGTCGCTTCGCTCCCTCGCAGTGTCTCACTCCGAACTATCACTCAAGGTTGGCAGCCCTGTATTACCAATCATTTTTTTTATAATTTTCACAAAGCAAATACATTATTAGGCTTCTGGGAATGATGGTACGGCTATGTCATATATTTGATTCACATTCAGTCATGAGTTCCTATCAGTTTTTAAATCCAAACCAAATGATATTGTTTTGCTTTTTTTTTTCTCAAAGAAGTCAGATAATGGATAAGTCACTCAATTCTCTGTCTCTCCTTGTAGATCTATAAAAGTGAGTTCCCTCCAAGTCCTGAATGTTGGGAAATGTCATCTGCGGGATCTTGAAGTATTTATCACTGTGCCGCTACTCTGTAATAGCATCTCTCTGGATATCGTATGAGGCCTTTCCATTAAATTTTTAGCAGCCTATATTCCAATCATTTTTCATCTTCACCTGCAGAGAGTGAATATTTTTATGCAATATATATATTTTTGTAGATATTTGGGAAACTTGTATTTTAGTTTTAATCCTCTCTAGAAATCTATAAATTGTTCAGAGTTAATGACTGGAATGGCATTTATGCCAAATAAATAAATACAATTTAATTCTAGCTTAGAAAAAATACCAGGTGATAAATTATCAGGAAAAAAAAATCTATTGATAAAAAAACTTTCCAAGATAGAAATTCAGACTGTATTAAGATTAAGCCTTTTTTCACACTTTATCTGTGATTTTCTGTTTATTTCCAGTTACACCATTGATACAGCTGCACCTGTCTCATCCATATAAAAAACATGGAATTACAAAAGTATAAATTATTCCAGGGTTGGTATGTCTTTGGGCTGAATCATCCTTGTACCAGTATTCTTGTGTTCATAGTCCTTCAATCAATAAATTGTTATGCCTTTATTTCTGTGTTTTCTAAAAATAATGGCAGTTGTGAATTACAACATTTGCTTTGCCTACAGAGTTGATGAGGTAAGATTAATGTATAAAGGAATTGTCCCAGGAGAGCCATCATTTAGGAGGATTTTCTGTAAAGTTTGAATTTACTTCATACATCTATTTCCCTTTCTCAGCATACAAAATTATGTACAGAATAGGTTTTAAAATTGTATTTTTGGTATTTTGAAAGTATGGGATTTCAGAATAATATCACAGATGTGTGAAACATCAATAAGCATAAATAAAATTTGTTCACACATAGAATGTAGAAAACAAGGAGACATAATGTGTGTCTATGCTGAATTTGAAATCAGAAAATGCACAAACTTAGCAAGATTGTGAATGGGACAGCAATGTTTACAGTATTCCAATTGAGAAGTATTGAGTATTCCAATTGTTGTGCTACAGAAACTATAATCTATATAAAACTATAGTTTATACCAATCTAACCTTTTTGTTGGGGCTTGGGAGTCTTTATTCAGATCTTTAGTGAGATGCCATCAGTATGCTGATCTCACTAAGCTCTTCTGCTCTTTACTAACTCACTCCATGGAAGCCTTTAGTAGCACTGACCATTACCAAATCTCAATAATGGACTTGGAGCTAAACTTTCAAGCTATACAACATTTTCTTCAAAGAGGGTTTTGTCACCTGTTCTCACATTATTTAAGACAAGGAAGAGATAGAATTCAGAGAGAGATTTTTCTAGCTCTACTTTAGGAATGAAAGTCAGCAGGGTGTCTTTACATCAAAGATCTGTGGTGGCACAGTGATTAGAATGCAATATTGCAGGCTAATTCTGCCTACTGCCAGGAGTTCAATCCTGACCAATTCAAGGTTGACTCGGCCTTCCATCCTTCTGAGGTTGGTAAAAAGAGGATCCAGATCACTGGGGGTAACATGCTCATTCTAAATCACTTAGAGAGGGCAGTAAAGTGCTATGAAGTGGTATATAAGTCTAAGTGTGATTGCTATTGCTATGGCTACTTTCTGTCAGCCAACAATATCAGGTTCAGGAGACAATTGGCCAATTCTTGTCACAACCAATGGATCCACACTCAGTTGATCTGAAAAGCAAACCTTGCATGTGTAAGAAAATGCTAGGAAGAAAACAAAATTATTAATCTATGTATCACCTGATTATCAATAAATTTGGGTGTCTCATAACAATCAACACAATAAAATTAATTTAAAAAAACAAAAGATAAAAATATTATATGGTAAATTTGATGAAGCAGGTGGTTTCATGAGCAATATATATATAGTACATATATGTGTGTGTGTGTGTGTGTGTATGTATGAATATTATGTCCCACCTGTACAAAAGAGGTGAGAAGTCCAAATTTCCAACTGAATACAAACAAGCAAGCAAATCCAGTAATTATAGAATTAAATTCCTTGAGCCGATAAAGTTCTTGGTAGTCTCACACACACTGTCTGCCAAGTCCAACAAAAAAGCAGGAATATAAATCACACAAGCTGTCACAGAATACTCCAGAGCTCCACTGAATAAGTAACGCATTGTCCCGAACAAAGAACCCAGAGCGAACACACCCACTTTTATTCCCTGTGGGGCATGTCAGTCCCTCAGCTCAGTCTCTGATTCATCCCTTCTTTCTGCGTTGCAGCTCGCACTTTTGCCTGCAACGTTGCCTCGCATCAAGCCAGCATTCCTTGCTTGATTCTCAGTCAGAGACTCTGATACGCCCTCCTCCTTTTCCTGATTAGCTTCAGGTCTTCCCTCCCGGTTATCTGCCGACACCTGAGGCACAACAGGGAGGAAAGCATTGCCGAAGAGGAAGGTCCTGGGGAGGAAGGCATTTCCAAATTCTCCTCTTCCTCATTGTCCAAGTCTTTGTCCTCTAACAAGCAGGCTCAAACCAGAGCCACAACACACACACACACACACACACACACACATACACATACATACATACACACACACACACACATACATACACATATACCACACAGACTCTTAATTTTTAATTGATTCTTATCATAATTTTTGTTTAGTTATATTTTGTTGTTACAAAATATCTTGAGGGCTTATGTAAGGAGAATAGCAGAATATATATTACACAACAATGACAACTGCTTGGGTTCTATGTGCTCATATAGATCATCCCTCTGAAGAAAAACAAATAATGAACAGGAGATAAAATTTGAACCTAGCACATGTGGAAGCCATCCAATATTCTAAAATCTTAAGTATGTCTGGAAGGAAAATTAACACATTGAGTATCGTAGCTTAGTAGATGTCTAAGGAGATTCTCAGTTATCCAGGTCATGGTTGTCCAGAAGGTGCTTTTTCAAGAGGCAACTGAACTTTCTGGTTTTTCTTTTAAGATATTTCATTTCTCATCCAAGAAGCTTCTTCATGTCTGTCTTTGAGAGTATTTTTTTTAGCCTTTTTAAAAATGCCAAAGTATACTTTAATTCACAGGTGGTATTCAGTAGGTTCTGACCAGTTCTGGAGAACCAGTGGTGGAAATTTTGAGTAGTTTGGAGAACTGGCAAATGCCACCTCTGACCGGAGACTTTACAGTATCCTTCTCCTGCCATGCCCACTAAGCCAGGCCCACAGAACCAGTGGTAAATTTTTTTGAATCCCACCACTGCTTTAACTGATCTCTAATCTCTGAGTTCAAACCTTCCATATTAAAAGCAAAAAAACCCTTTCATATTAAAAGAAAATGGGCGTTGGTTCTTGTTCTGTCCCTAATTAGCATTCTTGAGATCCCCGCGCTTTGATTGGCCAAAGCGCGGGGCACTCTGATTGGTCAGGCGAGCCGCACCGATTGGCTCGCTAAGAATCTCCCGCGATTGGTCCATTCGAATCGCGGGAGATTCAAAGTGGTGCCATTGGCCACGGCCGCCACGGCGAAAGGAATAAAAGCCGCAAGCTTTTTCCTTTGCCCCAGTTCGGTTCCAACTTTAAATAAAAGAGCATGGTTTGAAGTCACCGACTCCTGGCATCATTTCGCAGACACAACACTGGCGACGAAGGTGGGATCTAGACCCTGAACCGAACCACGTGTCCGACAGAAGCCAGACGCACCACCACGATGGCGAAAATCGCACCCCCCGCACCCTTCAACCCCGCCACCGAGGACTGGGAATCGTACTCCGACCGATTCTGCATGTTCCTCAAGTGCAGCGACCTGAAGGACGCCACCGGCCCCATGAAGCGCGCCGTCTTCCTGACCCACTGCGGGACCGAGGTATTCAAGATGGCCAAGGCGCTTGCCAAACCCGCCGATGCGACCGCGATGGACTGGGACGTCCTCGAGCCAATACTTTGGCGGCACTACGCTCCAGAGGTACCCATCCTGATCCGACGCAACGAATTCTACCGTCGGGACCAACGGTTGGGTGAGAGCTTCAGTGACTTCGTTGCCGAGCTACGGCGCCTAGGGGGGCTCTGCAAATTCGACAACCTGAACGATGCCCTGTGAGACAGAATCATGCTCGGGTTGTGGGACCCTGTCCTCCAGAGCTGGCTAATGGCCAAGGGCAACATCAGCCTAGCAGACACCCTCACCGCAGCCGCAGCCGCCGAAGCAACCCGAACCTCCGCCGACCGCATGCGCAGACCGAACGCTGGGGACCGCAGCGGAAACAACAACCCTGCGAGGTCGACCGAGGCCCAACCCGAGATGACCACCCACCAGGGCGACTTCCACTCGGCATCGGGCACTTCCGATGACGAGGAGGACATCCATCGCCTCCAGACAGGCCACGACCCACGGAACCGGCGGGGTCGTAAGTCGAGGACCAACTGTGCCGGTTGCGGCGGCGACCACCCCAGGTCGGAATGCCGGTTTTTCAAATCGACCTGCCGGCATTGCGACAAGAAGGGACACATCGCCCGTGTCTGCTGCCTGAAAAAGAACCGCAGCCCGGCACGATGGGACCAGAGCAACCAGAGGAGAGAGAGCACACCATCCCGGACCAGAGATCGCCCCTCGGACAACTGATGGGACCGGAACGGACGATCCCTGCGAGGCGGTGATAACCGGTGAAGAGAGGAGACCCATCAGATGGTCACCATTGGCCACGCCATAACCAATGACGCCCGGAAGGTCCATGTGGAGGTAGGCATCGAGGGCCAGCCATGCAAAATGGAGGTGGACTCCGGGTCCTACCTCTCCATGATAGCATGGCATGAAATAAAGCGCTTGGTGCCTACCCTCCAAAGGAGGAACCTAGACAGCCAGAGACTCATTGTAAAGGACTACCAGGGAAACCGCATCCTGGTAGTCGGAACCAAACACTTCAACATCACATATAAAGGGCACATCGAAAGGCTTCCCCTGACAATCGTCGTCCGCGACCGCCCAAGCCTACTGGGACTGCAATGGTTCGCCCCGCTCGGCATCGCAGTCACGGGAGTCGACCACGTCACCGACGACGGCTGGGAGAAGCAACTGGCCCGGGAATTCCAAGAGGTCTTCGACGGAAACCTAGGCAAGTACCGAGGGCCCCTTATATCATTCAACCTAGACCCAAATGTCCCCCCAAAACGCCTGAAGCCAAGGCGGGTGCCATTCGCACTTAAACCCAAGATAGACGAGCAAATTGACAAGCTCGTCAAGCAAGGGGTCCTACAGCCAATAGACCATGCCCAGTGGGAGACCCCCATAGTCACCCCGATCAAGCCTGATGGGTCGGTGAGGGTCTGTGGGGACTATAAGGCCACCCTAAATGGCGCGCTACAACAAAGCGCCTACCCCGTCCCAGTAGTGCAACACCTACTGCACTCACTGGGAGGGGGCAAGGTTTTCGCCAAGCTCGACCTCACCCAGGCATACCAACAGTTGCCAGTCGACTAGCAAACGGCAGAAGCGCAAACCATAGTCACCCACCGGGGGGCATTTAAATGCAACTGACTCCAATTCGGAGTCAGCGTGGCACCGGGAATATTCCAAAGCCTAATGGAAAGACTACTGCAAGGCATCAAGGGGGTGGTACCTTACTTCGACGATGTCCTAGTGTTGGCAACCAACCAAGCCGAACTAGAGGGTCACCTAAGGGAGGTCCTAACAAAATTGAAAGAGACCGCGCTCAAAGTCAAAAGGGAGAAATGCAAACTATACACGGAACGGGTAGAATTCCTAGGATACCTCCTAGATCGTCACGGCATTCACCCCACAAACCAAAAAATCAAGGCCATCAAAGAAGCCCCCACACCCAAGTCGAAGACGGAACTACAGGCATTCCTGGGGCTACTTAACTTTTACAATGTTTTCCAAAAGGCAACGGCGGCGGAGCCCTTGCATAGGCTCCTGGACAAGGCAGCGACCTGGACTTGGGGGAAACGCGAACAAGCCGCCTTCCAAAGAACAAAGGACCTCCTCACTTCGGACGCCGTCCTTATACAGTACAACGAGACCCTACCTCTGGCCGTCACATGCGACGCATCACCCTTCGGCGTCGGCACTGTCCTCAGCCATACCCTCCCCGACGAAAAAGAAGCGCCCATCGCGTTCTTTTCAAGGACACTCACCAAACCGGAGCGGAACTATAGCCAGCTGGACAAAGAGGCTCTGGCTATCATTGCCACCGTAAAACGATTCCACGAGTATCTCTACAGCCGGACTTTCACCATCATAACCGATCACAAGCCGCTGCTGGAAATCCTTGCAGGAAACCGGGCCACCTCGAACATTCTGTCTCCCCGAATGACAAGGTGGTCCGAGTTCCTGGCAGCCTACAACTACGGACTCATACACAGACCGGGTAAGACGACCTCCCATGCAGACGCCTTAAGCCGCTCGCCGCTACTGGAACCTGACACCGACCCAGCACCCACAACGACCACCCTCAGCATAGAGACTCTACCCAACCTGCGCATAACCGCGTCAGACATTGCCCGAGAGACTAACAAAGACAAACATCTGGCGCGGGTGTTGCATTGGGTAGAGAAAGGGTGGCCGGAAAGGGACAACGAGTCCGTCAAAACATTCCGAAACCACCAAACGGAACTCTCGTTATTAAAAGGGTGCATACTATGGGGGGATAGGGTGGTCATTCAAGAAAAGCTACAAGGGAAGGTTCTGGAACTGCTACACGAGGGGCACCCTGGCATCGTCAGGACTAAAGCCCTGGCCAGAAGTTACGCTTGCTGGCCAGGGATGGACAAACAAATTGAGACCTGGGTAGCTAGGTGCCAACGATGCCAGGAAACTAGGCCAAGCCCACCCACAGCACCCGTCCTAGAGTGGGAAACCCCAAGGGGACCTTGGTCTAGGATTCACATAGACTTTGCCGGGCCCACAAAAGGACACACCTTCCTTATAACAGTAGACGCTTACTCCAACTGGCTGGAGGTAAGCAACATGAAGACAACAACCACGGAGGCCGTGATCAAGGAACTCTGCAAACTCTTTGCAACGCACGGCCTCCCAGACGTCGTCGTTTCCGACAACGGGCCCCAATTCACCTCGCTGGAATTCGAAAAATTCCTAGCGGAAAGGGGCATCCGCCACGCGCTGACAGCACTGGCGCACCCGGCGGCGAACGGTAGGTCGGAACGGATGGTGCAATTCACTAAGAAGACCATCCGGAAAATAGACCATGGGGAGATCCAGGATAAAATAAACAAACTACTCTTCACCCAACACATAACCCCAAATACCACAACGAATAAGAGCCCAGCCGAACTATTAATGGGGAGTAAATTAAGGTCCCCACTCGACAGGTTACACCCCACGTATAACCCGGAGAAGCCCCAGACTCAAACAGCAAACACCGAACCTTTGCACCCGCGACCCCGTATACGCAAGAAACGTGACGGGAGACCCACTATGGATACCGGCCGTCATCACACAAATAACAGGCCCACACTCGTACCGGCTACAAACAGCAGACGGACGAGCGTGGAAATGCCACATCGACCAATTAAGGTCGAGGACTGCCAACCAAGAGACCACCGACGCACAAACAGGCGAAACCAACCCCCACAACACAAACCAAGGGGGGAGGGAATACCCAGGGGACCAAAACCAAAGAAGAATAAACCAGCCATACTTGGTTTTTCTGGTTTCGCGTGGCTTCGGGGCAGCAGGAATTCGCGACAGCTCGCGATTCCTGCTGTGCTAGCCGTCGAGGTACCCCCAACCCAGATGGGTCAGGGGGATATGGCTGCCCTGTAGGGACAGCTGAAGAGAGAGGGGAGTCGGACAGGGAGGTGGGGGTGTCGCAGACCCCCCCCTTCTCCGGAAAAACCCCTTTTTCCCAAGGCGGTGGAGCGGCGGTCAGCAATGGCCGCCACGAAGAAGCCAGCAACCGGGTAAGATTGCACTGGAGGAAATGTGAAGAGTGAAAGTTTTGTCTGAGCCAGGTCAAGTAACATCCTTTAAATTGCCTGGAACTGAGCTGTTTGAATTGCTGGAGGATACATTGTATCCCTAAGAAGAGCGAAAGCGGCGGAGAAGCTGTTAAAGGGAACTTTTTTTTTTCTTCACTCTCCCAACCCATGGAAACAGCAGAAATGTTTGGATATATTGGACATTGAAAGTGAATTGTTTTGAGAGTTGAAGCTAAGGAACAAAAGGATTTTTGGACATTGAAAAATTTAAGAAATTGGAAAACCCTTGTTGGAGGTATGGATTTCTGATTATTTAAAATTGACATTTTAAGTGGGAAGGGAGAGGAAAAAAAAATTTGGAGCAGAAGCTGAAAAAGGAGGAGATTGCCTAGAATCCCAAAGAAAGATATATGGTAATTGGACCTCTTTGACTAAACATTAACCCCAGAAAGAGAAAGAGAAGAAGGAAGAAAAGTATTAACTTTTGGAATTTTTTTTTAATTGTTTTTGATTAAAAATACTTGTGGTTGTTTTGGGAAAAGTTTCTCTTTTCATAATGGCATTGTTTGTGGATGAACTAAAGACTGAATATCAAAAATATAAAAAGGAAGATACTTTGGACGCTTTGTTTCAATTCTTGGAAATGGCGTTATGTACTTATGAAAAGTTGATTACGCAGCAGAAGGACTGGGACAAGGAAGAAGAGGAAGAAGAAGCCATCTTTGATGAACAATGGGTCCCTTCCGGAGAGGAGGAGAAAAAGGATAAGAAAAAGGGGATTTTAAGAATTATAAAAACAACCAAAAAAGAGAAAAATGAGCGAAAAGGTGGAGGCAAGGTTAGAAAGCAAAGGAAAAGGAGTAAGAAAAGAGAGCAGAAAAAACAAAGGGGTAAAAAGGGCAAGGAGAAGAATAAGCAAGAGAGAAAGGGGGGGAGGAGAAGACTTAATGGGGGGAAGCAAGATCTAAAGAAAAAAAGTTTATTTAGAGACAATGGGTGAATTTAATTTAGGATAAAAGAGGGATTCTGGAGGGTACATAAGTTTGTGTTTTTATATGTGTATTTAGAGTATAAAATTCATTATGTAATTTTAGAATCTTTTAAACAGAATTCCAAGAAAAATTGTTACACGAAGTACTTTTAAGTTAGGGTAATGAGTTATAGATGTTACTCCAATTGGTGTATAGGAGAAGTATACTAAAAGAAAAAAGATGAATGGATAGTTGGAAATAGAACAGACAAAGAATGTTATTGAAAATGGTAATAAGATATGGAAGGATATATAAAGGCTTTGTTATGGTTTTTTTTTTTGGATTTTGTATATTGATAAAAGGCAATAAAATTTTAATTAACAAGAAATAATTTGGATGAAAAGGAGAAGTAGGGATAAGATATGAAATTAAATAGATAAAGTATTGATACTATAATTTGGAATTGTTATGCTCTATTGGTTTTTTATTATTATTTTTTCCTAGAAAAGAATTTATAAGCTGTTATGCCTTGATTCTTTGTGCATTGTTTTTATAAAAATGGTTTTTATATATATATATATAAAAAAAGAAAATGATAATAAGATATGGAAGGATATATGGGGTGAATATGATATTTGAATTTGTGTCTGTGTGAAGAGTTTTAACCCGGGATCAGACAATCTTCAGAAAAAATCTTTTAGTTTTGTTTATGTTTTGTGTTTTGTATGTTTGTGTATTGTGTCTTCTGTAAAATTATTAATTTTTTTTTTTTTTTTTTTAAAAAGAATTAATAAAACCTTGGAGGAATGTAATTGTAAACAAGTCAGAAAGAAATGAATATGATGACTATAAAATGAATAAATATAGAAAAGAAATGAAATTGAATAAGAGTAAAGAGAAATAATGAAAAATTTGCTGAAAGATATTTATGTGTCCATATGGAAATGGGATAAATTAGAATTATGTTGTATAAAAATAATGTTTTATCCGACTTGTAAAAATTTATAATGTTAAGAGGTTTTATGTACTTAATGGTTAATGATGTGTTGTTTGTCTTTAAAATTAATAAAATTTGTTTCAAAAAAAAAAAAAACCAGCCATACTTACCGGAAAACAGCCATCACGACCCCTCGCCAGGAAGAGACAGCCAGGCCAGCTCGACCGACCCGGAAAGACCGAGCGGGAGCGGCGAAACCCGCAGCTCAACCAACCCGGGAGGCCCAGGAGGGAGCTACGGAGAGCGGCCGGGCCCAACCGACCAGCCGGTTCCCACGATGGCATCAGGAGCAGCAGAGATCCCGACCGAACCGGCCGGGATCCAACCTACGACTGAGCTATGCAGGTCCAGTAGGCTCAGATGGAGCCGCGCCTACCTACGTAACTACGCGACGTAAGGACTGAACCAAGAGGGGAGGGGTGTTCTGTCCCTAATTAGCATTCTTGAGATCCCCGCGCTTTGATTGGCCAAAGCACGGGGCACTCTGATTGGTCAGGCGTGCCGCGCCGATTGGCTCACTAAGAATCTCCCGCGATTGGTCCATTCAAATCGCGGGAGATTCAAAGCGGTGCCATTGGCCGCGGCCGCCGCAGCTAAAGGAATAAAAGCCGCGAGCTTTTTCCTTTGCCCCAGTTCGGTTCCAACTTTAAATAAAAGAGCATGGTTTGAAGTCAACGACTCCTGGCATCATTTCGCAGACACAACAGTTCTCACCTGACACGCCGTTTCTCTTGGACTGGGAGGATTGTCCAGAGGATGGGTGGAGCTTCAGTCTCTGCTTATTGTAGGCTGAGTTTGATTTCTGAAGAACGCTCCTCCCTCCATCACGTGGCTTGCCATCTCATTATCCCAGTTTATGCGAAGAAGAGAAGAAAGAAACAGGCATTCGTGCTGCCCCTTTTGCTAGACTTAAGGTGCCTTGGCCGAAACGAGAGGCCCCCCCAGACGGTGAAAGGAAAAAAAGGGAGGGACTGGACAATCCTCCCAGTCCAAGAGAAACGGCGTGTCAGGTAAGAACCAACGCCCATTCTCCTTGGAACTGCTCGGATTGTCCAGAGGATGGGACATACCAAAGCTGGGGCTTGTCCTACGGGAGGGACACCATCTGGCTAGTCGAGTCCTCGGGATCCCCGAGCACCCTCTGGAGGACCCTTCTACTGAAAGACACCTCCGCCGCGGCATACTTATCAATCCTGTAATGCCTAATAAAAGGCAACGGGGAGGACCATGTTGCTGCCCGGCAAATGTCGAATATAGGGGCCTGTGTAGCCCAGGCAGGCGATGTCGCTGCACTCCTGGTAGAGTGAGCCGAGATACCCCTGGGCACTGGGAGTGCCTGAGCCTGGTATGCCCTAGAAATGGCCGCCCTTATCCAGCGACCTATAGTAGTAGAGGTAACCTTGAGCCCTTGTGACTTTGGTTGAAAGGAAATGAACAGGGCCTCGGATTTGCGGAAAGACTGAGTACGTTTAATATAAATCCGCAAGGCCCGCCTAACATCTAAGGTGTGCCAAAGCTGTTCCCTATCATGAGATGGCCTGGGGCAAAAATTGGGGAGGATAAGTTCCTGAGCCCTGTGGAAAATAGAATTAATTTTTGGGAGAAAGGAAGGATCAAGTCTTACTACTCGGTCAGAGTGGAAGACGCACAGGTCTTTCCTGACTGACAGAGCAGCGATCTCTGAAATCCTTCGGGCCAAAGTAATAGCCACCAGAAAAACTACTTTGTAGGATAGGAACTGGAGGGCAACTTCTCTAAGGGGTTCAAAGGGAGGCTTGGTGAGGGAGGTCAAGACCTTGTTGAGGTCCCATGTTGGGAATCTGTGAAGGGACGGAGGTCGTAAGTTTGAGGCACCTTTTAGAAATGCCCGGATGCAGGGATGGTGAGAGAGGGAATTAACCCCCTCACAGGAAATTACGGTGGATAGGGCTACAACCTGACACCTTAGAGTGTTGGGGGAGAGACCTTTACCGAGACCCTCCTGGAGAAAATCGAGGACTTTTGCTACCGATGGGTTTGTAGGGTCAATGTGGAGATTGGCACACCATTTGCGGAAACTGTTCCAAGTGGCGTCGTAAATCCTTCTGGTAGAAGGACGCCTAGCTGCTAAGATGGTGTTGATGACCTCCGTGGAGAAATTCTCCCTTTTTAGACATTCCCGCTCAACCTCCAGACGGCTAACTGTAGCCATTGGGGGTCTGGGTGAAGAAGGGGGCCTTGAGAAAGAGAGATCCTGTCTGCTGGGATCTTCCAAGGTGGAGCTACTGATAGGCTGCGGAAGTCCGCAAACCAGGAACGACGGGGCCAATAAGGAGCTACCAGAAGCACTTCTGCCCTTTCTTGAAGGACCTTCTGGAGTACTCTTGGAACTAGAGCCAGAGGGGGAAAGGCGTAAAGAAGGCCCGAGGGCCATGGGCATCGGAGGGCATTGTGGTTCTCCGCCCCGAGGGACGGGAATCTGGAGATGAACCGTGGAAGTTGGGTATTGCTGGGGGAGGCAAACAGGTCTACCACTGGCAGGCCAAATATTGATGTCGCCTCCCTGAACAGGTCTGGGTGGAGGCGCCATTCCGCCTGGTCTATGGTGGACTTGCTCAACCAATCTGCCCTGGTGTTGAGGGTGCCTGAAATGTGGTCCGCCCTGAGTGAAAGGAGGTGAGACTCTGCCCACCGACAGAGGCGCTCGGTCTCCCTCATTAGACTTGAGGACTGAGTGCCCCCCTGTCTGTTGATATGTGCCTTTGCTGTTATGTTGTCGGTGAGAATGAGAACGTGGCTGCCCTGAATATGATGTAGGAAGCTGCGGAGGGCCAGGTGGATGGCGTGAAGCTCTAACCAGTTTATGTTGCGCAGCCTCTCTGACGGTGACCATCTGCCCTGAGCTGTAAGGGAGAGAACAGACTGGCGTCTGTGGTGACGATGAATCTTGGAGGCTCCTTGAGGAGGCAGCCCTTGTTGATCGATGCCTTGCTCCACCAGAGGAGGGAGGTGAGAACCCTTGGCGAGACCTTGACCTTGCTCCTTGAGTTGCTTGTCCCAGCTCTTTGATACGGAAGCAGGAACCACTGGAGGGATCTGGAGTGGAAACGGGCCCAGGGAATAACGGGAATACAAGAGATCATTTTACCTAATAACTTGGATAGATCAAGGAGAGAGACCTTCCTGTGTCGTCTGATGAACCTGACTGATTGTTGGATGCTGAGGATCCTTTCTGGGGAGATGAACACTCTCCCCATGACTGTATCAATTATAGTCCCTAGGTGGGGTAGTCTAGTAGTGGGGGCCAGTTGGCTTTTCTTCCAATTTATGAGGAACCCATGTTCCTGGAGGGAGGAGAGGGTAGAGTGGATATCCCTGATAGCCTGTCCCCTGGAAGGGGAGAGGATGAGAATATCATCCAGGTAACAGTGGAGCCGCACCGAGATGGATCTGAGGTGGGCGGCCAGCGCGGCCAGAACCTTGGTGAAGGTCCTGGGGGCCGAGGCTAACCCGAATGGAAGGGCCACGTACTGAAAGTGTAGGTTGTTGTAACTGAAACGGAGAAATTTTGAGTGGGAGGGTCGAATTGGGATGTGTAAATATACCTCGGAGAGGTCTATAGAAGACAACCAGTCTCCCTGCCGAACTCCCAAAAGGATGGATTGAAGTGTGTTCATTTTGAATCTACGGTACACTAAGTGACAGTTCAAGCGTTTTAGGTCCAAAATAGCCCTCCATCCCCCCGAGTGTTTGGGCACCACGAATAAACGTGAATAAAAACCCCGTCCCCTTTGGGATGGAGGAACAGGCTGGATAGCCTGAATGTCTAGTAGGTGTCGAATTGCCTCATCCATGAGGTTGCGTTTGGAAGGGTTGTTGGAGCGGGGACATGAAATGTAAAAATCAGGGGGGGGGAGAGAAACTCGAGGGCAAGGCCATGCCTGACTGTATCCCTGACCCAAGCATCTGAAGTGGATGAATCCCATTGATCGGCGAAGGCTTTAAGTCGCCCGCCAATGGGAATAGAGTCAGGAGGCTTATTTGGAGCGGTGGAAGGGCCTGCTGCCAGAGCCACGAAAGGGCCTCCTGAAGTTCCCGCCTCTTCTGTGCCTACTGAAGGGGTCGGACCTGTCCTGGGACTGTCCCGAACCAAAGGAGGAGGACCCCTGGTGTCTGGGAGGAAAGGGTTGGTGATAGGGACAAAAGGGAGCCCTGCGAAAGGGCTGCAGAGATCTGGAATCAGACTTGCGGGAAAGAGAAGGGAGGAATTTCTTTTTATTCCTTCCCTCGACTAGGAGAGTGTCCAAGGAAGTACCGAACAACTTGCTTCCAGCTATGGGTGCGGAAGCTAGCTTGACCTTGTGCTTGAGATCCGCCTGCCAGGGTTTTAGCCAGAGCAGGCACCGGGCCGAGACATGGGAAGAAATGGCGCGGGAGGAGAATTTTACGGAATGAAAGGTGGCATCCGCTGAAAACTCAGCAGCGGCCGTTATTTTGGCGATATGTTGATGGGCGCGGATATTGGAGGTTGGAACATGTTGCTCAAGCTGGCAAAGCCAGCAAATGGAAGATCTGATAAAAAAAGAAGCGGCTGTAGCCGACCTGATTGCCCATGCGTCTGACTGGTGAGCTCGCCTTAATGCGAGCTCTGACCGCTTGTCCTCTGGTTTGAGTGCCTCTAAAGGATCACTGAGGGCGGAGGAAGAGGTCAGCCCTACGACGGGCTCATCAACCTCCGGGGTACTCAGTAAGGTCGAGAGCTCTGGGTCGAGGTTGAAGAACCTTTTATCATTCGCCGAGGGGGCCGGGGGAGCAACTGAAGAGGACAGTTGCTTGGACACCAGGTCCAGGAATATGGGAGGGGTAGGGATGACCTTGGCCTCCACCACCGGTTGACTGAACATGGAGTCCTCTTGTCCCTCCGAAACTACGGGGATGGGATCAGAGGAGGTCTGGGCTGTTAGGCCCGAGATGTTCCGAGCCTTATAGAGGAGGGATTTAAAAAGCTGGGGCATAAAGAGCCCTACAAAGGTGGGCTGGTCCGGAGATAGACCCTCGTCCTCGGACATTTCCGCCTCTGATGGGTCTGAGTCCGGAAGAGGCTCATCGTATGGTAAGGACCCCAGGTCATATTGTTCCTCCTCCTCCCTGTCTAAATCTAGGTCCCCTTCCACTTCCTCCTCACCTTCCCTGACTGAAGGGCAAACCTCCCCTTGGGGAGGCATAAGAGAGAATGATCTTACAGATTCGGTGGCCTGCGGAGGCAACCCCGGTCTGGTCATCTGCTGCATCCCTTCTGCAATTCCCTGTCGAATTGCCATTTCCATCCAGCCAGACTCTGATCTGCTCCGGAACCGCCTGAATGAGAAGTTCCTCTTGGCGTAGGCCAGCGGCCGTGGGCGTGAAGGTGGCCTCAGGAGTTCGTCTGGTTGGTGTGCCCGGGGCTTGATGCCCTTGAGAGGGCGAGCTGTGCCTAGATAGGGAGGAAAAAGCTGCAGGAGGGGGAGGGAGGGTGGAGGTGGAAGGAGTGGCAGGTGCTCGAGGCACTGAGCCTGACTTTCTAGCACGTCTGTCTATTTCTCTTTCTAAAGCCTTGTGATGTCTTAAGGCGTCCTTTTGAGAGGCTTTGGTGGGCTCCTTAGCCTGACTGCGCAGGTGGTGGGTCTGTGCCTTGGCCTTCAAGGAAGGCCCCTTTGAGGGATTGCTCTCTGCCATTTTGGATAAATAGGAGTCCAATCTGAGGCAGTTGGCGCGCCTAGGGGTCGACCTATAACGAAGGCCGGGAGCCCTGGGAGTTCCTTTATACCTTGGCACACTTTCCCCCGAATATTATAAACTTGAATTAATAGGATTCTTTGCTCCGTATAATTATTCCCCCCCTCTGTTCTTTCTACTTTTTTTTTTTTTTTTTTTTGAGTCAAGGCCTATGATTTGCCAAGAAAGAACTGAAGAAAAACGACCTTGCAAGGTCTCAGATTAAGGGCCTTGAGGGCAACCAGGCCTAACCAACTGCCGACCCAGGCAACAACCGGGTGGGAGTGATGGAAAGAACCGCAGCCGCTACAGCTGGTTGCAGTGAGAGCCAACAGGGGGAGGAGGAGAAAAAAAACCTCCAACAGCAAAAAAACAATTCTTTTTTATTTATTTATCTATCTTTTTTTTTTTTTTTAATCAGGCCTACGGGCCTGCTGTATTGAATAGGCCCTCAGTAAGGCAAAGAAATGCACTTCAACATGGCGCCCAGCCACGAGGCAAGCTTCAAAATGGCGGACAAAATGCCACTAACCGATCCTGTGGAAATTAACCTGGCAAGGCCAGAAGGATCCCAGTATCAAAACAGAGGGTCCCAAGGAAAGCCCACAGAGAATAAAGGCAAACAAGCCTGAAAAGCTAGGAAAAATTCAAACGGAGCTCGGGGGGGGAACAAAACGGAGCCTTTTAAAATAATTTTTACAAGGCAGAGAAACTGAGAAAAAAAGGGGTGGGGGAGGCAGCGAAACGCTTTTGAGCCTACCCCTTGGCAACCCCTGGGGGGGGAAACCCTCCCAGGAAACCAAGCCAACGAAGGAACCAGCTGCGCAGGGCTAAGGAGATAGAAAAGAATAAGGGTGTATACAACCTGAACAGGTAGAAAAAAGGGGGAATCCAGCAACGGCCAAGAGCACACAAACACACAGCCTACTCTGCTCGAAGGCTGAGCATAAACTGGGATAATGAGATGGCAAGCCACGTGATGGAGGGAGGAGCGTTCTTCAGAAATCAAACTCAGCCTACAATAAGCAGAGACTGAAGCTCCACCCATCCTCTGGACAATCCGAGCAGTTCCAAGGAGAATAACCTTCCATATTAAAAAAAAAAAAAAGCAATATAGCAAGTAAGCATTGATTTAAAAATTAAAGCTTAACTTAATTTTTAATCTCTAAAATTCCTGTCAAAATCTATATATTTTTAGAATTGAAGTATCAAGAAACTTTAGGATCAATGAACTTATTTCATATTTTAATAAACCACATTTTAGTAATACATATTGTTGCATTGGCATTCCATTATAAAGTAAGACTGAATCAAATCTCTCCAGCCAAGATTTTTCAACACAAAGGGAGAGAAGGTCAGCTGTTCCCAAAGTTCTAATTTGATATGTCTTTGAAAAAAGAAAGTGTATATATATATATATATATGTTTTATATATATATGTTTTCTTAAGTTTTTGCAGGTACTTACATGTCTGGCATTCAGCTTTGTTCAGGTATTTTCCCACGTCATAAAAGCACCACTATTATGACGTGGGAAAATACCCGAACAAAGCTGAATGCCAGACATATATACATATATACATATATACATATATACATATATACATATATACATATATACATATATACATATATATACACACACACACACACATATATACATATATGAAAAAAAGAAAAAAGAAAGCAGTTTTCTGGAAGAAAAGCCATTCATGAATGCACCTCCTATTTCTTGGAGGCAGCAAAATACCAGTTTGGTTCATTTGTGATAAGGTTTTTAGGCATGAATTGAAGGATATAAACTTTCAACAGCAACAGCTGGCAGAAAAGACCAGCACAAAAGTCAGTATACAGTATCAAATAATGATTGCCATCATCTAATATTGCTTAAACTGGATGCTACAAAATAGTATTTTATACAGCAACTATAATCCTAAAAGCCAGTAAAAATCTCCCCTTTCTTACTGATTGTTTGAACTGAGTCAGGGAATTTAACTGTAACCTTTCTCAAATTACATATATCCATCAAACGGTAAGCTCATAATAATGGTAGTCCAAAGCAACCGTATATTAAAATGAAAACCTAATATCTATTTTTTGGGGTGGACATTTCTTAGGAAAATATAAATCTATTGGAAGGGCTGTGTCCAACCTTTACGAAGACTCAGCTTTCACATTCCTTGTTCCAATTCTGCTTTGTCAAAAGTTTCTTCTTGGTTACCATTAATGTTCCATCCAAACATTGCAGGTTTGTATAAAATAAATTGCACAGAGTACAAAAGTATAATTTAACATCTAATTCAGAGAAAAATGCCTTTTAAAACAATTTCTATACCACTCTTTAATCATATTTATGTGCTGTTGTAATTTCAATGTATTTTCAAAATAAAGTTACAATTAAAAGGAAAGAACTAAAGATCTAGATTAGACAGCATTGATATTAAATTTTCTGAAGTAGATTGTCTATAATTTGCAGCTTTACTGTAGAAGGCTTGAAAGGAAAGGAAAGGTTTTAAATAAAAGCGTATACATTTTTGTCACTTATTTGGTGATAGTATTAAAATAATCACATTTTTTGTTACCTATTAATGCTAGTATAAGTGTTTCTTCCTTTGAAGAAACTCTAACAAATTCTATTCTATTGACTTCATTGTCAGAAGGTGAATGTTTTATACTTTAATGTATTGGTTACAATAGTTGTACCTTGTTTAAAAATATATTGGTTTGGTCAGACCAAATTATAGAATCAAAGATAAAAAGTGAGCATAACTTTTTCAGTGTGGCTGTGTTATTTCACAGCTTCAAATATTTTGTAAATTTTTTATGGTATCAGAATAGTTTTCCAACCCATTTAACACAGGAAAATGTCACCTAAATCAATATAAAAGAAAACTATCACATGTAGAACAGTTTGCCTGTACATAATTACAGCTAAATTAAGGTGAAAATGTATGGAAGCATTCATCCAATGCTTCTACCCTCCAATATGTTTGCTATTTTCCTAAATATTAGGAGAGTTGAATTCAAATGCATCATCCTGAGAATAGCATACTATAGCCATGAAACCATACAGGGGGATGGCCTCTCCTGAACTCAAGATGGTTGAGCTTCTAGCTGTGAGTCCCTATTACGAAATCCTAACCTTTCTTTTAGCTGCTCAGGCTCAAAACTTTGAGAAATTGTTGCTATGCTACTCCCATTCTAGCATTAAGAGCAATTACCCACTTTACAGACTGGAAAATGCAACCTCAATATTCTAAGAATTTGGGTAATTGTACTTTGGCTTAAATTATCTCTAATTGGGTAATAAGTGATTGAAAGCTAAATACATTTGAAATTATAGATGTTAGGAAGTTATATTAGATGTAACCAGGGGTGGGCTACAAAAATTTTAGCAATGGGTTATCTGTCCAGTTGCTGACTGGGTGTGGCCATGGTGGGTGTGGCTAATCAGCCTCCTACACCATGGCTGGAGGAGCATTTTTGCCCTCCCTGGGCTCTGGAGGCTTTCCTCAAGCCTTCAGTAGGACGAAAATGGCCTTCCTGAGCTCCAGAGGCTTTCTGGAAGCCGAAAACAAGCTTGTTTCCAGCCTTTCCAAACTTCCGGGAGGCCCGTTTTTCACCCTCCACGTGCCTCTGCACCTACCTGCATCCAAATCAGGCTGTGTAGGGACTCCTGGGAGGAGCAGAACAGGGTGGGGTGGGCGGGACCAGACAAGAGTGGGATTGGGGGTTCTCTGAATTGTGTAGAATCTTAGCTAGAGGAGTTTTCGAACCCCTGCAAACCCCCAGCAGCCAACTCCTGGATATAACCTTTTGTTGAATTACATAGTTTACTAGATCTTGATACAGAAATTACTGCTTTCTCTGTCTCTTTGTTGCATTCTAGTGTGATCATATGAATTTTTGAAGACCAGACCTGGGAATATTGGTATTAAGGAAATTGATTCCTAGTTTGTGTATTATTGTAAAGTATCTGGAGACAATGTGATTCTATGGGCAATGAGAATAATTATAGCAATGTGTTTAGGCAGCAATAACCTGTCAAATGAAAGGATTATTTTATAAATAATCAAATAATTCCACAATGTATTTTAAAGGCAAAATTGGCAGGTATGAATCTTAATTAGCTAGTAATTAATGAAATTAGTCCTTTGTAAAAAAAAAAAAAAGAGAGAGAGAGAGAAGTTAACACTGCAATTGTTAATAACTTTTGAAAACCTGTTGTTAGAACTTTCAAAGTCCTCCAAAGGTCTAAGATTTAAAATATATAATAATCTCTTCATAATTGCTAGACTGGAATCAACTTATCTCAAAGAAATATAGATTTAACAATATTTCAGACACACAATGGCTATAATTTAGGAGACACATTATTATATCAACAAAGCTCAGAGAAAATTACTTCAGTGATTAATAGATGATATAATATCCCCATACAGTAATTAGTCACAAAAATATTGAAGGGTTGATGAAGCAAAGGGTGCTTATATACATATATAGTGGTCCTATGAAATTTTACAAAGATTCTGGACAGAAGTGTTTTATTATTTGGGGTTTATTCTTTTTTGTAAACATGATCTGTTTACCCTAATATATATATATATATAAAATTGTTGTTGCAGTCTTGATGTATATGCTTGTTTTTAAATTAATAAGAATAATTCAGTAAGACTTATATGTTTACAATGGACAGTTAGGTTTTTTTTCCCAGCTGAAAGAATTTCTAAAACTTTCTTAAGTAGAACTTCCAGATGAAAAGCAGTGTTTTTCCTTCCCAACCAATTTGATCTGCAGTAATACTAAGGAAATCTTTCAGTAATGTAAAATTATAGTTGTATGAGATAAACTTGCTTTACTTACATGACAAAGACATCTAAAACAGGATTCTGATAATGGCCTCAAACATCAATTGCAGCATTCAGCATTTACTCAATGATTAATATGAATGCCCAAAGCTGTTATAACTCTTAGAAAACATTAGCCAAATTAACTTTTTATTAATCAGTTGAATGCAAACATGCTAGAAATATGTTAATAGCTTTAAAATTGCAATTCAATATCTGTTGGAATGAACTGGAACCAATGTCAATAAAGTAAAGATTTCTTTCATACAACTGCTTCTCTCTTTTTCAGTCACTGAATGAAACTTCAGTTTTAGTTATAGTACTCAAATCTCCTCCAAGTAGGGAATCACCTTTATTTGGAAGTTCTGCTGTAGGTACAGGGAATCTGTTGCATGTAAGAAAAGATGAAAAACTAGTTTTTGTAAGACATGGAAGGGTCCTGACACTGTTATTAAAGAGAAGCTGAAAAAAAGGTGGAATACTTTTAAACTAAGAAACTAAATTAAATAAGATTTAAAATAATCTAAATTCAAGAAGAACAAGAAAATGTTTTATCAAGATTAGCAACATTTTTCAGCATGTTTGGCATGTACCTACCGGTATGCTATTGCTGTAATTATATGAGAAGTAAAAAATGGGGAAAGCACATACACTCTTATATATACTTAAGAGATATATTGTTTCCTATTGTACAAACGGAAGTAGCTAATAACCTATCTGAATTATGGATTATCTTGGATAAATAGCAAAGTGCCAGATAACTAAAGAAGAACATATATTATTTCTCTCTTTAAAAGAGGGAATGAGAAGATATAATGAATTATTGCCTTGTCAATTTTACTTTATTACCAAAAGGTAAACAATTCTAGAGCAGACCATGAAGCCCAAACAATGCAGTAATTACTAGAATTCAGCAAGGATTTATCATTTCCAGATAAATGCTATTTCATTTTTAATTTGGTAACCTATATCACTTTTAATTTGGTAATATAAATATATCTAACTTCAACTAAGCATAAAAATCAGAATGAAGTTGATAAGTTAGAGAAATGAGATGAAAGCTACATAAAGAAGTTTAATGCAAAATTCTTCAGTTAACTAAAATGAAAAGCAAAGCTATGGGATAAATGATAGTTGGTTTGGTAATGATATCTGTCTTAATACAATCTTTGAGTCCTAGTTAGAAATTGAATGTGTCAGCAATGTGTGATGTGGTTGCAAAAAGACAGGCCAAAAGAACTGATTTACTTTATTATGGGTTGGTCAGATCATATTTCAAGAACTATGTTGAGTTCTGGATACTACACCTTAAGAAAGTTTCACAGAAATTAGAGCAGATTCAAATAATGAGATAAAATTGGTTAAAGGGCAGGAAAGTTATATGAAGAAATTCAAATAGCTAAATACATTGAGCTTTGAGGAAGGAAGATATGACAGCACTTTTCAAGGAACTGAAATGATGTCATGCAGAAGATCATGGACCTGTTGTATGCACCCTTATCCCAGAGTCTGATCTACAAGCAAACAATGAAGTAATTACCAGAAGTCAGAATAGATTTATCAGATAGATTTATCTTATTTTATTTTTATTGGTAACTCCTTAATCATATATGGATTTAAGTTTCAGAAAACTGTGTGAAGGAGAAAAAATCCCTTCCAGGCAATCAAAGCCATGCAACTAATCTAGAACAGTGCAGGGAGTCTCTTCCCTGGATATATTTAACTTGAAACTAGATAGCTTTCCACACTGAAGGGTGGAGTTAAATGGCCCTTTTCCATGCTACAATTCTGTGATTATACTGTAAAGGCATTAGGCAAAAGGAAGAGGCATTTATTTATTTTTGCAGCCAGAGTTAGGGGACAATGGAGAATAGCCTCACTGATCTTCATGGAATTCTCTGGGGTACCACATAGCCTGTTCTGGGTCTCAAAAACCAGCTTGCTGATTTATGGTTCCCCAGTGATGGAAATAAAAGATGCACCTGACAGTTCAGTTCTGCATATCTGAATAATTCTTTCTTTCCCCTCAATAGTACATTTAGCTATTAATACCATCGTATCTGACTTTTCAAGATATATCTGAGCACTTCTGTACAATTATATAGTGATAGTTTTAACAAATACTAAAGGGGTTATAAAACTGTGATTATAGCAATGTCTGTAACAGTGTCATAGATACTATCCAGGAAATCCCTTGGGCTCTAGTACAAGCAAATTTTACACTGAAGTGCTCATAATAGTTGTGGAGAGAACCATATTTTTCTATCAGTTCTAAATCTCAAAAACAGAATAATTAAATTTACTAAGAAACAGCATATTGGAAAAAAAAACTCGTTAAAAGTAAATTGCATCATTATTTTCCAATGTTAAAATACTCTCATAATTAAGAAGACGATGCTGTATTTAGTAGCTGAAGCTTCATCTTATACATTTAATGTAATAATAACTATTGTTTTGAAAGGAAAACTTGGTCTTGCTGCACAGCATGATGTCCAGCATTTTTGTGGCAGGAAAGAAACTGAAGATCATACATATATTGTTTTTCAAACTCTCCATTTACATATCTAATACAAACTTCAACTGATGTATGCTCAAGACAACTGGCCAGACCACCCCAAAACTGATTCTTCATTAGCAAGTAGATGATAGGCCTTTGACTATCAAGAAATATAAATAAGTCAGCAATATCTGCCTTAGATCAGAGAGGAGAACTAGAAGAGCTATTGCACCATTGGTATTAGATTCCATGCTGTAAAATGCTTCTATAATCACACTGACACTTAATTTTGATTTACTATTCATTTAAATAATCTGTAAGACATATATTCTATGTCAATTCACTGTATGCAGTAGGTTTGCATTTATTTTATAACCTGCAGCCAACATGAAACTAAATCTTCACTTAAGAAGAGTAGTTGTATATAATACAGAGAAATGATGAGAATAGTGGGAGAATGAAATCCCTCTGTAGTCCTGACATTGGGCAAAACAAAATAGAACATGTCTTGGGAAGGATCCTTAAAGTCTTCTTTGTCATGTAGGTAGACACCACTAAAACTATTAAATCTGAACTAGAAGGAGTTAAAGAGAACTGGTTTGATTTTGTATGTTTTCACTTGTACAAGTAGAAACGTAAAAAGAGTAGACAAATCCTGAGCAAATTCTTCTACACTGCAACATGTAAAACTACAATTTGAAGCTATAATCTAGTTCTTTCTGTCAGATAAACTAAGGCAAGTATTATAAAACAGTAGATGCATCTCTGATACTAGTTTCCCACTTTTGTCATATCCTATGAAAGAAAGAAAGAAAGAAAGAAAGAAAGAAAGAAAGAAAGAAAGAAAGAAAGAAAGAAAGAAAGAAAGAAAGAAAGAAAGAAAGAAAGTCCTTTTATTTTCCAAACAATGACCTATTGTTTTTAGTATTTAGTATTTATTTGATTTGTCAATCACTTACAAGATACAGGTATAAGAATAAACATAGTTTTGAATACATGGTGTTAAGCCTGGTTTCCCCAACCAGGGTTAGGGAGACAAGCTAAACAGAATGTGCAGCGTTAGTCAGATAGGTACACAGATAAATGAGTGAGCTAAGCTTGTATGTTTATTAACATACAGTAAAAATAACAGATACGCTTGTGCTATCAAAAATATAGTTTATTCCATTATGAGTTCATAGCATAGTCAAAATAACAGTCCAATAGTCATGTATCATTTAGTCAGTCCATTCAGGGATATTCAGTTAGCAAAGTCCGTGCAGAATATCCTATGTCATTTCACTTACAAATCAGTCCTTTGTTTCTCTCCCGTTCGAGCAATGCAGTCTTGATTCCAAGCAGTAATCAGGGATCATCAAAGCCAGAGAGAGAGCAAGCTGCAGTCTTGCCTCTTTTAAAGTGCTTTCACAACCACTCCCTTAATTACTTTCCCATATTTAAAGTTGCAGAATATATATATATATATATTCTTAAGTTTTCCTGAATACTTACATGTATGGTATTCAGCTTTGTTCGGGTATTTTCCCACATCGTTATAGTTGTGCTTTTAAAGTTGTAGCAACGTTTCGGCAGACTCTCATCTGCCATCATCAGGCTTCTGTATTGTGTTCGTCTGTGAGTCAGACTTTTACAGTTGTTTCAGTTTTAAATTTAGGGCTAGCCTACTGCTGTGCCAGAATGGTTTTTTTCTTCATCCTGATTGGTTGGGAGTCTTGGTCTGTGTTTATTGGTCTTGAAGTTTGCTGTGTTCTGTTTGATTGGTGTTTCTAATATCTTCTGTATGTTTTGTGGCTTTTTTTGTCCTTTTGTGTTTTGCGGCCCGCAAAGCTGGCAGCATACTTGGACAGTTGGGAGGAACATGGGTCAGTCCTAGAGTCTGGGGAGGGCTCAGAAACACAGAGATGGGGCCAGGGCCATCTGAGTGTTATGTGCTGACTCTGAAGCCTCCAGAATCTGACATCAGAGAGGCAGAGAAACAGGGGGAGCCTGTTCCCAGTGTGCACTTGCTGCCAGAAGGCAAGAACAGTTAAGACTCAGGAGTAAGGCTTGGAAATGATTGGCCCCTCCCATAAGACATAAAGGAAGAGCAAAGGGAAAGGAGCCTTTGGAAGAAGCAGCTTTGTTTGTTCTGGTTGGTTTAAAATCTGAAGCTCTGTGTTGACTTTATGTTCAGTTTGACCTTGTACAGCTTATTGGCAATTTAGTCGTTGGCAGCATTTCAAGGGAGATAAAGGTGGTGCTTATCAGCCTTATCCCAAAAGACTGTGGCAAACTTCTATTGTAAGTCATAAACTGTTTCATAAACTGTTTGGGACTCATTATGGGCTGTGAATGCATATAATTCACAGCCGTTGAAATAATTAAAAAGGGGGGGTTTGGGAACAGTGTGTGATTGTTACTGTCTCAAGAAGCCTTGGTCAGAACACTTTGTTATTTTACTTTTGCTTTTGTTATAATGTTTGCTACAATTGTACCAGAAAGTTTTCATTACTGAAGATTTTGAAATGTATAAATACATCCACCTGACATGTAAGCATTATTAATAGAAGAAGAAAATCTTTCTAGATCTGGGGAGATTCTCTGCTTCTTTAGTTAAAATAAATCTCAGAACATAGTCTATCTTAGGGGTGTCAAGCTCACGTGATCATGGTGGTGTCACATGACATATTGGGACTTTTCCCTCCTTCGCTAATGAGTGGGGGCGTGGCCAGCATGTGATGCATCTAGCCCACTGGCAGCGAGTTTGACAGGCCTGGTCTATCTCCGAAGACTCTTTGGTGTAAGTTGGGAGCCACCATTAGCAAAGGAAATTGAATCTCTTCTTTCTTTCTTTCTTTCTTTCTTTCTTTCTTTCTTTCTTTCTTTCTTTCTTTCTTTCTTTCTTTCTTTCTTTCTTTCTTCCTTCCTTCCTTCCTTCCTTCCTTCCTTCCTTCCTTCCTTCCTCCCTCCTCCATTTCTTCCTCTCTTTCTGATACTGCAGTTTTTGCTTCTCCTTTGGATGTCTATATCAAGATTTGGTGACATCAAAAAGTTATGTTTTTATAAACTTTAGCCTCAAAAATAAACTAGAACAATCTCTTGTGAATCTCTTTAGATTTGTCTCTAAAGTAATGGAGACTGTTTTCCATTAATTATACATTAGTCTGTGAAGCAATGGATTTTCACATAGAGATACAGGTAGAGCGAAGCACATTTCACCACTGCACTGGAATCTGACTAAAGTCCTTTCCATAAAATGTAAACCACACACTTCACAAGCAGCAGAATTGCTGCTTAGCTTCAGTGTCATCAACAAGCTGTTTTATGCTTTACACCAAAGGGAAAAACTCTGCCAAGTTTAAATTAAGAACAAAAGCCAAAGTTATATCATGCATCAGTTGTGGATTTGGCAACAGTGGGAAAACAGATAGCCTCAAAGCAAGTATATACCTTTTATGGAAACCAAATATTGACCACACTTGGCATGCAGAAAACTGCATGGACAAACAAAACTGCTGGAAAAACAAATCAAATTACATAGGAAGCTGACACCCATTCTTTAGAGTGGAAATGCAAAGAGAAAATGAGTCATAGATTTTGTATTTTTTGACAAGATAAGCCCATATGGCTGTTGGCAAGTAGGATTTAATTTGTAATCATTTCAGTTCTGCTCTTAAAACTCTAAACAAATGATCAAACATGGTAATAATTTAAAGTAATTAATGTCATTGAATAAAAGATAATTTTAGAATTGTTTATCCCACAATAGGGAAGCAGGTTTACTCAGCAATTAAGACACTGGGCTTGTTGGCTGGAAAGCTGGAAACCCAGGTTTGAGACCCAAGCACCATGTAATGGGGTGGGGTCCTGGCCTTGCCCCAGCTTCTGCCAACCTAGCAGTTTGAAAGCATACAAATTTGAGTTGATAAATAGGTAACACTTTGGTCGGAAGATAACAACACACTGTGACATCATACTGGTCAGACATCTCTTCGGACAGCATTGGCTCAATAGTCTTGAAATGGAGATATGCACTGCCTCCTTTTGTTGATAATGACTGTTAGGAATGATAGTCCCCTAACAGTTGGGTTGGCAATATATAAACCAGGATAGTCTGTTATATCTTTAAGAGAATGCTGTAATTGTGATTGGCTGAGGCTCCTCCATTGGCCATAAGATGGAGCCAGAAACTTGGTTTGTTCTCTTTGCATTTCCTTTTGCCTTTTGCCTGAACGTCATTCTGCTCTGAATTGCTGTGAGTCTTGCAACTGTTCGCAAACTCTGTTTACTGAACTTTGTTTATGATACTGGTAAAGAAAAGGACTTTGTTCTGGGATTATCCCTGGACTGATTGTTTTGAATACTAACTGCTTTAACTGTGTATGATTTGGACAGTTTGGTGGACTTTGTTTACCCATTTACTGGAAGTAAAAACCTATCTTTTACTATTCAGTGTATCTGTGTGCTGGTTGTGTGTTATTCATCACCACTCTCACTATATTTCCCTGAGTGCACTCATTCTCCTAACAGGGAATACCTCAACACTGACTAGCAGAGTAAAATCCACAGATATTCCTTTTCTTTAACCATCAATAAAATTACATCTAATTTAAATGCTATTGAAATAAATTATTATAATAATATATTAAAAGTCAGATTAAAAAGTACATTTTATATTAAGCTCAGCATTCATCAGTCACATGTTTATTAAAAGTTAGTTATATATGAAAGTGGCATTATTACTGTACATTTATTTCTCCATTATTTAAGGCATTTCTTTTCAATTGCATTGATATGTGAATGTTTTATAATCTGTGTTCATATGCTTTTTTGAATTTGGACAGATAAAATTTCACGGCTTCATTCAGTATAGTAAGGTTGAAGTTGATCTTGATTAGGACTTTTCTACAAACCCAGAACGGTTTTTTAAGTTATGGTTAATGAGTTAACACAATAATAGGGTGTACCAAAGAGAAAATTGTGTGCCTATGTCATATTGAAATCATAGAAATTAAACATTTTCAGAGCACAAGTCAGGTCATACCAACACGACTAGCTGCTTCTAAAGAAAATTTCAATATAATATCAGTATATCAGTGTAATGTTGTATGAATTTTATTCATATTTGCATTTTGTATTTTAATGTGATTAAATTTCTATTCATAGCAGAGTTAATCCAAGAAATTTTAATGACATCATTACATTTTTTGCTAGGTTGGCATTTAAAAAATTGCAAACTCAGCATATGTGGAGGATGCAAGCTTAGCATAAACTAACCAAATAGACAAATCTAATAGTTGCCCTTTTTTTTTTCCTTTTCTATATCATAGGTGTCAAACTCAGGCCCACTTGCGTACTTCTGGTAATTCTGAAAGGCCTGGTTTTTTTGGCCTCCCGAGGCTGCAGAGGCTTCTCTCAAGCCTCCAGGAGGGCAAAAACAACCTCCCCTGAGCTCCAGAGGTTCTATGGAGGCTAAAAACAGGCACTTCCAGTATTTCCAGAAGGCCCATTTTTCAGCATCTGGAGGCTGTGAAGGCTTTCCTTGAGCCTCAGGAGGGCAAAAATGGCCTCAAATGGGCTGAAAATCAGCTGGGAGGTATGTGCATATACAGTGTAGGTAAGTTTGGCAGGGGCTCGCGTACCTGCACAAATGGCTCTGCGTGCCACCTGTGGCACGCATGCCATAGATTCACCATCACAGACCTAGGAGGTCCTTCCCAAGGACCTGGGATAGGCAGATATGGATGATTGATAGACTTCAGATTATTGTCACAGGATGTTAGCTGTTCCACATAAAGATGCCTTTTGCAATTAACTGATCGGGATTTTGTCAATGCTGATTGTATTCAAGTGGTATTTCAGTTGTTTTGGGACAAAACAAGGCACCTATTATTGTACTACCTTTGCTTTTTTTTTTTTTTTTGCCACAGTTGTTCTACTTCTATTTTCAGGTCTTTGCATTTTGCTATTATCTCTACTTCTTTCTCCTCTGTTCTGCTGTCTCCAGGTGCTACCAACTCCACAATCCAGAATTTTTTGTTTTTCTTATTGACAATATGGGGTGTAATGTGGCCAGTGCCCACCTATTTGAACTTTAAAGTCCCAGAGCACTTTAGCTTGTTCATTTTCTATTCATTTCTCAATTTTATGGTCCCACCAGTTCTTGGTTGTAGGCAAAAGGTGTTTTTTACAGATCCTCCAATGTACCATTGTTGCTACTGTGTCATTCCATCCTTTCTAATCAGTCTGTGTGATCTTGCAACAGCTAATCAAGTGGTCCCCTGCAAGAGTTTTCTTACCAGAAGCCAGGTATGAAGTGCACAAATGGCAATCATGTGATTGCAGATGCTGTAAATATCATAAACAGCTACTTGTTGCAAAGTGCCTGAAAGTTGTTCACATGACCACAGGAACGCTGCAATAGTTGTAAGTACAAAGACCGGTTATAAAGTGACTTTTTCAGCACTGTGTAATTTTCAAACAAGTCAGTTGTTAAACAAGTCAGTTGTTAATGAGGGCTACGCAGATTTGCTTCATGTTATATAGTTTCATTAAAACTTATTTATACACACTTCTGGCATTAAGAAGTTGTATATATGTTCATTTAAATATGCATATACAATGAACTCCCAAAATCTAGCCCTTAAATTGACTATCAATTTTTCCTTTGCTCCCATCTGTCTACGTTGCACAGATTATATTTCTTGCCCGTCTTTATGGAGCCACCTTAACAGTAAGAATATTTCTGGGCAGACAGATTATTAAGAGTTTTCTGGGCAAGAGAAGACATTTGCTTCCTTTAAACTCCTTTGAAATGTCATGGCTCTCTGACAGCCTTTATGTCTAACAGATGGAATCAGAAGATTTGTTTCACTCAGCTATGTATCCAAGGATGAGGTTGATTAAATGAGTCTTGTCTCCTGGGAAATATTAAAACTTAATTTCTCTATTTAATTTTTCAAAATTAAATATTTTAAAGAAAAAAAGATCTTGCAAGTCAAAATTCTCTTGGCTTGTATGAAATGCCATTCAAATGTAAAGTATCAGTATAAAAAGCTCACAATATTATTTTACAGCATTGTGTTAGCTTAACTGCTCACAAATAGATCTCAATAATTTCACTGTACTGACAAACTGACACTACAGAACTGCAATCTTAAAGGCCATTTAACTTTGTAGAGTTTTGGTTGCAGAAAGCTAAAATTGGTCCATAATTGGCAAGCAAAACATACGACAACACATGATCAATGATTAGGATAGTATTTTTCACACTTGACAATTCCAAGATGTATGGACTGCAATTCCAAAATTTCCCAATGAGTTATGCTGGTTTAGGGTATATTAATTCTACCAATAATAATCCTGATATTCTTAATTTTTCCCAGTGTTTAGTTGTGATACTTTCCTGTTACTGTTTTCTGTGGTGAATAGTGACTAAAAAAAAATTACTTAGTTAACTGTAATTTTCTTTTTAACCTATTCATGTTTATAACATTAAACACCTTTAAGTTCAGCTGTCTCATTATAGGAATAGATGCTATTTCTAAAGTTTTGCATCAAACAGCTGTTAAAACAATGATATGTCAAACAATAATTCAGAAAATATATATATTATAGATATATATTTCCAAAATGATAGTTAAAAGGAAGTAAAACATGGGAAATAGGGATAGTAGTTATTCAAAAATAAGCAGAAAGCACACTTTAAAAAAAAAAATTGGCCTTAAACATAAAAATAATTTAGTGTGATGACTTAATTTTGTCTACTTAATCAAAATTTAAACAGTCCTTTGGTTTAAGAATTTAGTATTATATCACTAGAGTTTCATAAACACAAGACACTGAGACATTAGATCCAGATCTAACACAGTATTACAGTTTGTGCAGCATAGTATACACAGCCTCTCGTGTTCTTTTCTCATAACAGTATTTCAATCTGATTTTGCATTGTGTGCCAAAAGATTTTGTAGGATTTGCATATATTTCAATTACATTATGTTAAATCTTCTAATCCTATTAAGAGAACAGCATCGATATAAAACACATATTCTTTCTCTAATATTTTTTATTATGAAGAGTCAGACTCAATTACTGTCCATAATGTCCTAGAACTGGGGTGTCAAATTCAAGGCCTGCAGGCAGGATCTAGCCCATGGGATGCTTAGATCTGGCCCACAGTAAAGAACTAGCTCATGGTGCTTCTGCCACGCGGGCCTCCCAAGTTCCATTTTTGCTGGCAGAGGGTTGTAGGAGTCTGTTGGAGCCAAAGACGGATCCTGTTTTTGCTGGCAGAGTGCTCGGACCATCACAGGCATCCCCAATACAAGTGACATCAAGCTGGCTAGGCCCACCCTGAGGTCAAACACAACCCTGATGCAGCCCTCAATAAAATCAAGTTTGATACTCCTGTCCTAGAAGAACAAAAAGTAAACTACATTATATAAAACTAAGGATTGTTTTAAGAACCAAACACTGGGCAGAAGTTAATTTAAATCTAATTTAATAAAATATTGCAAGGATCAAAGGATATTGCTTTCTTTCATAAATAAATCCTGCTTTTCATTGTTAATCAGTGAATATTTTGCTGATTTTATGCAGAAATTAAATATATACATAGGCTTATTTCATTTAGTTTGAAAGTAAGGAATATATTGAATTTTATAGCAAGAAACCCTATAGAGTTCAGAATTGTACAAAACATCCTGCTTTAAAGCCCTTGCTATAACCATACAAAACAAATTACTTATATTAAACAAAGACTTAAATTTCAAGTCTTTGTTGTTATGGACTAAGTCAACGCAGCGATACAACCCTAAACAGCTTTACTTTACAGCAGGCTTATAATCCTGCACTTCTAATTGGCCCGCAAATAGCGAGTCATGATTGGTCGTTTTTGGCCAGTCTGATTGGCTATTAATGGGCCCCTCTGATTGGACACTTGTGAAAGCGGTAAACTCAAATCATTGGTTGTTTTGACAGCAGCCAGCTCTATAAAAGAGCTGCTGCTGCCCAAGTAGTTCCTCTGTTCTTATCTTAAAATAAAGAGTTGAAGTCACCGTATGATGTCTTGTCTCCGTTCCTTGCGCCCATGCTCAGGACTTAACACTGGTGACGAAGGTGGGATGAGGAGACGATAGAGCTGACTAAGTACACATCGAACAAGACAGAGCACGTGGCTGAAGAGCGCACGCAACAAACGGTAAGATGACCAGCGGTGCCATACCACCCGCTCCATTCAACCCAGCAACCAAAGACTGGGACTCGTATATAGATCATTTCCAGATGTTCCTGGAGACCAACAATTTAAAGGATGCTATGCCTGGCAAGAAATAAGCAGTGTTCCTGACTCATTGCGGCCCCACCGTTTTCAAAATGGCTAAAGCACTGGCAAAACCGGCGAAAGTGAAGACCATGGATTGGGATACCCTCGCCCCAATCCTTCGGGCCCATTACGCACCCGCAGTACCTACACTGATACGAAGACACGAGTTTTACCAGAGGGACCAATGGAAGGACGAGAGCGTTGGGAATTTGGTAGCCAACCTCCAGAACCTAGGAGGCCTTTGTGGTTTTGCAAACCTCGAGGAAGCCCTAAGAGACCACATAGTTCTGGGACTAAATGCACCACACGTGCAGAATAAACTGATGGCGAAAGGAGACAGCAGCCTTACAGATGTCATCACTGACACTACTGCCGCAGAAGCAACCAGGAAGTCAGCCACTCGAATGCGCCGAGGGAATGCACCGCTTCGCCAACTCACTAACGATAGCCCACTCGCCATTGAGAAGCACGCTACTACCACCCACCATGAAGACCTCGAGTCATCCTCAGACAGTGAGGAAGAAGAGGTCAACCGGCTCTGCTCAGAATGAGAGCAAAGGAACCAGAGACGTCCGCGCCAATGTGCTGGTTGCGGGGCAAACCACCCGCGATCGGACTGCAAATTCCTTGACGCACTCTGCCGTACTTGCGGAAAAAGAGGCCACATCGCAAAAGTCTGCAGAAGCAAGCGAGAGTCCAGTCCCAGCCGAAGGGAGAACAACCTCCGTCGGGAGACAGGCAAACCTCCTGAGAACCAGGACCATCTGAACCACCAATGGAACAACCACTACTACTACAGAAATCGAGCACCTGCCTCTTCAACGAGACGAGAAGAGGCCCACCAAACCATTATTATCAGCCACACTTCATCGTTCAATGCAAGAAAGATCCGCATAAGGGTTACTATTGAGAATCGACCGTGCGTGATGGAAGTCAATTTGGGATCATCCTTATTGATGGTATCCTGGAAAACCCTCAAACAGCTGATCCCTGCCATCTGCCGCCAGGACCTCAGCACTCAACAAGTCATCCTAAAAGACTACCAGGGAAACAGAATTCCAGTTGTCGGTTCCAGCCACGTCCAAGTATCCTTCAAGGACCACACAGCGATGCTTCCCCTGACTGTCGTCGATCGTGACCAACCCAGTTTGTTAGGGTTACAGTGGTTCGCCCCACTCGGGATTGAACTAGCCAGCATACACCAAACTAGAAGCGACAACTGAGAAAAGGCTCTCATCCAGGAATTCCAGGACGTGTTCACAGGAACATTAGGCAAATACAAGGGGACTCCTATATCATTTAGTCTCAGCCCCGATGTAGCTCCCATTCGGCTTAAGCCTCGTCGGGTGCCTTTTGCCCTAAAGCCGAAGATCGACGAGCAGCTAGATAAACTGATAGCCCAGGGCGTATTGGAACCGATTGACCATGCCTGCTGGGAAACTCCAATAGTAACGCCCATGAAGCCAGATGGTTCATTAAGAATTTGTGGGGATTACCGGGCCACCCTAAATCATGCTCTTCAACAGAGCGCTTACCCAGTACTGGTGGTTCAACACCTTCTTCATTCCCTGGGTGGTGGAAAAATATTTGCGAAATTGGACTTAGCTCAGGCGTACCAGCAACTACCTGTAGACATGACAACTGCAGAAGCCCAGACAATAGTTACACATAGAGGCGCTTTCAAGTGCAATAAACTCCAATTCAGAGTAAGCATGGCACCTGGCATATTCCAAAGTTTAATGGAGAGACTATTACAAGGCATAAAAGGCATCATGCCTTATTTTGACAACATCTTAATAGCTGCCCCCACTAAAGAGTTATTAGTACAATGACTCAGAAAAGTTCTTCAGAAATTTAAAGATGCTGGTCTGAAGGTAAAAAGGGACAAGTGTCAACTTTGTACGGAGAGAGTGGAGTTCCTGGGATACCTTCTCGACAGACAGGGAATCCACCCCACCGAAAAAAAACTAACCGCAATCAAAAATGCCCCGAGACCTAGGAATAAGACAGACCTCCAAGCTTTCCTGGGACTCATTAACTTTTATAACATCTTCTTGCCCTAGAAGGCAACCGTAGCCAAGCCCCTACATAGACTTCTCGATAAAAAGGCTTCCTGGGTCTGGGGATGGTGTGAAGAAAGGGCATTCCAACAAATAAAAGACCTCTTAACCTCCGATGCTGTATTAATGCAATACAATGAGACTCTACCTTTGACAGTTACCTGTGACACCTCACCATTTGAAGTGGGAGCCATTTTAAGCCATGTCCTACCAAATGGGAATGAGGCACCTATTGTGTTCTTTTTGAGAACTTTGTCTAAGACCAAAAGGAACTGTAGTCAATTTGATAAAGAGGCTCTCGCTATTGTATCCGCAATTAAACATTTCCATGAATATGTGTATGGGAGACCCTTTACCATAATTACGGACCACAAGCCACTACTTGGTATTTTGGCGGGAAACAAACCAACTCCCCATATCTTATCACCAAGAATGACACATTGGTCAGAATTTTTAGCCGCCTACGATTTCCGATTGCAACACTGCCTGCGGAAAACCATTCCCCACACTGACGCTTTGAGCCGCTCTCCACTACCAGACATCATAGAGGACCCAACTCCAACCTTAGCCATATTGCAAATCAAAACCCTCAAATCACCGCTGCTGACCGCTCGAGACATCGCCTTAGAAACAAAAAAGGACCCTGTTTTGGCACAAGTCCTCAGCTGGGTGGAATGGGGTTGGCCGGTCAGCGCAACCAATGAGACATTCAAGCCATTTAGGAATCGTCAAACAGAGCTATTCTCCCAAAAAGGCTGCATAGTGTGGGGAGACAGAGTCATAATCCCAGAGAAATTGAAACATAGGGTATTGAAAATGTTGCACGATGGACATCCAGGCATCGTGCAGATGAAGGCATTGGCCAGGAGTTACGTATGGTGGCCTGGCTTAGACAAACAGATAGAGACCTGGGTAGCAAAGTGCAGCAAATGCCAGGAGACTCGCTCCACTCCTCCAAAAACTCCCCCAACTCAGTGGGAAACACCTCAAGGTCCTTGGTCCCATATCCACATCGATTTTGCGGGACCCACAAGAGGACACACTTTCCTCCTAACAGTGGATGCCTATTCAAACTGGCTCGAAGTCCACAAGATGAAAAGCACCACCACAGAGGCAGTCACTAAAAAGCTGAATAAGCTATTCGCTACCCATGGATTTCTGGATGTCCTGGTCTCCGATAATGGCCCCCAATTCACTGCCCTGCCATTCGAACAGTACCTGGCAGATCAGGGCATCCGCCATGCCTTAACATCGCCAGCTCACCCTGCGGCCAATGGTAGGGATGAGAGAATGGTTCAATTTGTAAAACAGACCTGCACAAAATGGACGGCGACAGTGACAACAAAATAAACTGGATGCTTCTCCTCCAGCACATAACCCCAAACAGTACCACGAACAAAACCCCAGCTGAACTCCTGATGGGCCGGAAACTTGGCTCGCATCTCGATTGCCTCCACCCAAACTACACGCCGGAACAACCCCCAGGATCCAGCAGCAAGTGTCGGGCATTCCAGGAAGGTGACCTTGTGTTTACGAAAAACTTCTCGGGCAACCCATTGTGGGTCCCCGCTACCATAACGCAACTTACGGGACCCCGATCCTATCGCCTACAAACTGCAGATGGTAAGATATGGAAATGCCACATAGACCAACTCCGTTCCAGATTAGCACCTAGTCCTATCTCAGCCCCAGAACCTCTAGCTGGGGGAGGGGGAGAAACATTGAGGAGGCCGAAGAAGAAATAACAATTGAAACCCAACAGTCTACAAAACCAACCAGGGGATACTCACCGTCAGAAGGAGAACCGAGCCAGGGAGTGGCCTCGCCGCCTGACAGCACTGCGATGGAAACAGATCCAGAGAACCCGGAAGACAGCACTGGCGTAAGCAAGGAAAGCAGCCAAGGGCCACAATTTTCACCATCCAACCCAGCTAGCAGCCCACCGGAACCAAAGCCAGGACAGAAACCGGTGGAACAGTGCAGGTCAAGCAGACAGGTGAAGCAACCTACCTATTTACGAGAATACGTCACCCCACCCCTCAGACAGAATCTAGGGGGGGAGGGGTGTTATGGATTAAGCCAACGCAGCGATACAACCCTAAACAGCTTTGTAATCCTGCACTTCTCATTGGCCCGCAAATAGTGAGTCATGATTGGTCGTTTTTGGCCAGTCTGATTGGCTGTTAACGGCCCCTCTGATTGGATGCTTGTGAAAGCGGTAAACTCAAATCATTGGTTGTTTTGACAGCAGCCAGCTCTATAAAAGAGCTGCTGCTGCCCAAGTATTTGCTCTGTTCTTATTTTACAATAAAGAGTTGAAGTCACCGTATGATGTCTTGTCTCCGTTCCTTGCGCCCATGCTCAGGACTTAACATTTGTCCTCACTGACCATTGCTACTTTTATATAATATTAGCATTATCCAAAAAGTTATGTAATAAATATGTTTGTCAATATCACTGTTTAGATTCTTTATTTTGTTACTAATGATGTTTTTCTAAATGCTATTAGCAACACCCTTTATTTACAGCAGAAACAATCATCTAAAAAACCCAACATAATAAAAAAAAATCACGACACATTTCAAATACTATAAGTAGTTTAGAAATTCAGTTCCACTATTATTCTATACCATCTTCTCCATAGCATCAGTAGGTACTCAAACCCATTAGCTCAGTGTTTTAAAAACATTTTTTTATCTACAGACAACTCTGAAAACCACCAGTAGATGGCATGTGTCACATACAAGCTAAAATAATAGAAATGTGATCCAAGAAATGTGAAAAAAATATTTTGTGGAGATACATAATGATTCTACTTTTATGAATCACAAAACAATAATCAGTAAGAAATAAAATAATTACAAAGAAACAGCTTCCAGTTTCTTTTGCAGAAAATATACCTACTGTTTAAAAAACATGTGTCTATGATTGCAAAAGAAAGCTATTTTCTTTTATCCAGGTTTTTTTTTCTAATGATCAAAATCAGAAGTACATTTTTTCCATTTTATGCCAAACGTCTTTTAGGGGGTTCCAGTCAGCTATAAATGCAGATATTGTTTTTTCTCTAAACAAAGATTTAGCTGTCTCTGCAAGTTCAATCTTCTTCAGAGAGAAGATCATTTCTCAGTTGTGGGTATTATTGAACTTTTCCACTTTTAGCATATAGAAGTCTCTCTGAGGTAATATTTTCATCAATTAGTCTCCAAAGACATGTTTCTGGTTTCAGTTGTATCTTAACCTTTGAAATCTTTTGAATTTGTATCCAAAAAATACAAGGGTGTGTGTGTGTGTGTGTGTGTGTGTGTGTGTGTGTGTATAAATAGATTTTTAACATTTCCCTCAGCTATGATAAAATGTCCCTTTATGCTGTTCACATTTCCAGCAATGATTTCAAGTATCTTTATACATTCTTGACAATTTCTCTGGTGACAAATACCAATAATAGATCATTTTATAAAAATTCTCTTAAAGACCAGAACATAATGCAAATTTCAATCCTTTCAATGACATATTTTCCCATAGGTACACTACAGTGGATTTTTAATTCATTTGGTCATACATTCTTTCACTTGTTTCTCCATCCTATATCTCAACAAACATTTATACATTTAGCAATAACATATTCATCTTTAGTACAAACTCAGCCTTACTCTTTTCAAAACCACAGTCTTTTATCCATGTAAAATCTATTAATTATACATACAAAAATAATTGATAAGAGTATCCTTCTGTTATTAAGTCTTGATTTCATTTTATAATTTCCTTGAGAGAATTCTAATACATCACAATAAGTTAATCATTTATGTTTACTTACTGTTATTTTTCTATAAAAGGGCTCTTGGGATTAAACACACAAAGGTGTTTTTGAGAATATAAATGTATATTTATTCCATACTCTAAGAACAGCCTGCCTGACATGATGATTCCTTAAACTTCTAAATCCAATTCTATTTCTTAATAACACCAACTCTTTCTTCCAAACCAAATAAGCAGCAAAAAAAAATTTTTATTTCTTGCCATGTTCCTTGACAATTTCATGTTTCTATAATGCTTTTCATTTAAAATTTGTCTGAAATAACTAGTTTAGAAAATATATTCACAGAGTTATTATATGAAAAGACCTTAATAAAATCTCCACATTAGAAATTTTAGTAACCAAGTCTCTTGAAATCCAAATCCTATCTATTTTTTAAAAGGAATTATGCTTTTCTAAAAAATAAGCATATTCTCTTTAGTTACCATTCTTTGTCTCCATACATTAACCAACTCTAAATTGACCATTAAATTAACCCCCAAAAAATTCCCACCTTTTGGTAGCTTTTATATTAATCTAAAGCTAATTTCAGCAGATGTTAAAAAGAAATATAGACCTGATTTTTTATATTAATCCTTAACTAATCGACAACTTGTATTAACTGATCAGTATGACAGGATTCCAACCCTGGCTTACAGATTAGGTAGATGTATTAACATCTAAATCACGGGCTCTCCTAGCTTTGTTGGTACTTTGTTGGTAATACTTTGTACAGTATTAGCATACTCAGAAACCCTCGCACCCGATTGGTCTGGACCAGCGGAGACCTGATTGGTCAACAGGTTGGCCATGATTGGAGCACTAGGAATCTACTGCGATTGGCTGTGCCAGTCGTGGGAGATTCAAAGTGCTGCCATTGGCTGCCGAGCCGCGAGCCAGCCCTATATGAAGGGCTGCCGCGGCTCACATTCTCAGACCTTTACCTATACTTAATAAAGAGCTGAACTCACGTAAATGGTCTCGCGTCTCTGTCGAACCGATCCGCCTCAGATCTAACACTGGTGACGAAGGTGGGATCGTGAGACAAAGAGACCATCCAGCACGTGGCGAGGTGGCACGCGGCAACCCGCAGCATGGGCGGAATCAACTCGCCACCAACTCCCTTCAACTCTGCTACTGAGGACTGGGAATCCTATACCGATAGGTTCCAAATGTTCCTCGAGAGTAGCAACCTCAAGGACGCCAATGGCCACAAGAAACAGGCTGTGTTCCTCACGCACTGCAGGCCCGCAGTTTTCAAAATGGCCAAAGCCTTGGCCAAACCGATGGACATCAAGGCGATAGAGTGGGATGACCTCGAGCCCCTGCTGCGGAGCCACTACGCCCCCTCATGCCCATCCTCATCCGGCGGCACGACTTCTACAGGTGGGATCAACGCGAGGGCGAAGGGCTGGCCAACTTCATAGCGGCACTACAGGACCTGGGGGGTCTGTGCGAGTTCACCGACCTGGACGAGGCCTTGCGAGACTGTGTCATCCTGGGACTCTGAGACCCCGTCCTCCAAAGCCGCATCATGGCAAAGGGAGACATCTCCCTCACCGATGCCCTCACTGAAGCCGCTGCAGCGGAAGCGGCCAAGAAATCAGCGGCTCGGATGCGACAATCGAGCAGCAACCGGAGAGGCAACATCAACTCCCGAGAGGAGGCCAGCGATAGACCCAACAACCACACACCATGGCGACATCGACTCCTTCTCAGAAACCGAAGACGAGGAGGAGGAGGAGATCCACCACCTCCAATCAGCGCAGGAGCGGCGGGAACCACGAGGTTGTAAGTCAAGGTTCCAGTGTGCCGGCTGCAGTGGCAATCACCCCTAAGCGGACTGTTGTTTTCTTGAAGCCATTCGCAGGCATTGCAAGAAACGGGGGCACATCGCCAAAGTGTGCCGGAATAAGAAACACTACAGACCGCGGCGACAAGATGCCAGCCCCCGACGGAGAGAGAGCACCCCCACCAGGACCCGAGATCACCAGATGGAGAACCGCTGGAGCCGGGAAGGTCGGAACAGGTGACTCCAGGAGACGAGACAGAGAGAGAAAACGCACCAGACTGTCATCATCGGCCATTCCTCCACCAGTGACGCCAGAAAGGTATACGTCTTTCCTCTCAATGGTCTTTCCTCTCAATGGTCTCCTGGCGCACACTCAAGCGCCTGGTCCCCACCATTCGCCGCCAAGAACTGGAAGACCAAACACTAACCCTCATAGACTATCAGAGAAACCGAATCCCTGTCGTGGGTAGAGGCCATTTTAAAGTCACCTTCAAGGGCCACACAGAAGTGCTATCCCTGACGTTCGTCGATCGAGATCAGCCGAGCCTGTTGGGACTGCAGTGGTTCACACCCCTGGGCATCGAAGTAACAGCCATACACCACATCGGAGAGGCAGACTGGGAAGTGGTGCTCATGAGGGACTTCCGGAAAGTCTTTGACGACCATGTAGGCAAGTACCAGGGGTCCCCTATTTCATTTAACATAGACCCAAGCATCGTGCCAATCCGCCTTAAGCCCAGGCGAGTGCCATTTGCACTCAAGCCCAAGATCGATGAGCAGCTCGATAAGCTCATCGCGCAAGGGGTGCTGAAACCAATCGATCATGCCCAGTGGGAGACCCCAATTGTCACCCCCATCAAGCCAGATGGGTCAGTGAGAATTTGTGGTGACTACAAGGCCACCCTAAACCATGTGCTCCAACAAAGCGCATACCCTGTCCCAGTAGTCCAGCATCTTCTGCACTCACTGGGGGGAGGCCGGATCTTCACAAAGCTCAACCTGGCGCAAGCCTACCAGCAACTGCCGGTCGACGCCACAACAGCAGAAGCCCAAACCATCGTAATGCACCAAGGGGCTTTCCGTTACAACCGGCTCCAGTTTGGAGTCAGCGTGGCACCTGGGGTCTTCCAAAGCCTTATGGAAAGACTCCTCCAAGGAATAGAAGGGGTGGTGCCCTACTTTGATGACGTCTTGGTGGCCGCAAAAAATGAGAAACAACTAGAAGCCAGGTTGAGGGAGGTACTGCAGAAGTTCAGAGACTCGGGACTTAAAGTCAAGAAAGGGAAGTGCCAGCTACGGGCCAAAAGGGTCGAATTTCTGGGGTACCTCCTAGACAAACAAGGGATTCACCCCACAGAAAAGAAATTGAGAGCCATAAGGGAAGCACCGCGACCAAAAATCAAAACGGAATTACAGGCTTTCTTGGGACTGTTAAATTTTTACAATGTCTTCCAACCTCAAAAGGTGACCGTGGTGGAACCGCTACATAGGCTGTTAGATAAAACAGCCACCTGGACCTGGGGAGCATGGGAGGAGAGCACTTTCAACAACACAAAGAACCTGCTAACATCTGACGTGGTACTAATCCAGTACAGCGAGACTCTGCCATTGACGGTAACTTGTGATGCGTCACCATTTGGAATCGGCGCCATCCTCAGCCACCAGCTACCAGACGGGAGGGAAGCACCCATCGCTTTCTCTTCAAGGACACTTTCAAAGCCAGAGCGGAACTACAGCCAGCTTGACAAAGAGGCCCTAGCAGTCGTCGCCGGCATCAAGAAATTTCACGAATACCTTTACGGTAGGACTTTTACAATCATCACGGATCACAAACCACTGCTAGGAATCCTGGTGGGGAACAGGGCCACACTGAACATTCTATCACCAAGAATGACGAGGTGGTCCGAATTCCTAGCAGCATACAATTACCAGCTGATACACCGACCCAGCAAGGACATCACCCATGCAGACGCCCTAAGCCGGTCACCCTTACCAAACTGGGAAGATGACCCGGCACCCACAACAGAGGTACTCCAAATAGAGACAATATCCAACCCACTCATGACTGCGCCAGACATTGCCAGAGAAACAAATAAAGACAAACGGCTTGTGCGAGTCTTGAGCTGGGTGGGAAAAGGGTGGCTGGAAGGGGACATAGACGAACTATTCAGACCCTTCCAGAACAGACAAACCGAATTCTTTACCGAAAAGGACTGCATACTTTGGGGGGACAGAGTGGTAATTCCTGAAAAATTACAGGAAAAGGTATTGGGAATGTTGCATGAGGGGCACCCGGGGATGGTTAAGATGAAAAGCCTGGCCAGAAGCTACGCAGGGTGGCCAGGAATGGATAAACAGATCGAAACCTGGGTTGCCAAATGTAAACAATGCCAAGAGTCCAGATCCAATCCACCCGCCGCCCCAACCCAAGAATGGGAAAAACCAAGAGGTCCGTGGTCCAGAATTCATATAGATTTCGCAGGGCCAACCAAGGGACATATGTACCTTATCACAGTAGATGCTTACTCCAACTGGCTGGAGGTAAGCACCATGAAATCTACCACAACAGAGGCGGTGATAAGGAAACTGAGCAAACTTTTCGCTACACACGGCCTGCCAGATGTAATAGTGTCAGACAACGGGCCCCAGTTCACCACACTAGCGTTTGAACAATTTCTGGCAGGCCAAGGGATACGCCACGCATTAACTGCACCAGCAAACCTGGCGGCAAACGGGCAGGCGGAACGCATGGTCCAATACACCAAGAAACCTATCCAGAAAATAGAAACAGCCAATATACAGGACAAAATCAATAAAATGCTCCTCATTCAACACATTACACCTAGTGCAACCACAAACAAAAGCCCGGCAGAACTAATGATGGGCTGGAAACTACACTCTACACTAGACAGAATGCACCCAACATATAACCCAGACAAACCCCCAGGTTCCTCCAGCAAATACAGAACATTCAACATAGGGGACCCAGTATACGCCAAAAACCTCACAGGAGAACCACTCTGGGTGCCAGCAACAATCACCCAGATAACTGGGCCCCTATCATACCGATTGGAAACTAGTGACGGGAAAAACTGGAAACGGCACATAAACCAACTTAGATCAAGAATAGCCGCCACAAGCAGCCAAACACCCGAACAAGAAACTAGAAGGTGGGGGGAATCGGTAAGCAATAGAGAAGGAACCAAAGGAAACCAACTAATGCAAGCAGAACACCCCCCACCTAGAATAGATAAACCACTAAACTGATGCTACTCACCTGTAGACACAGGACCAATGGAGCACGAAACCCTGGGGTCTTCACCTGGAAGGAGCAGCCAAACCAGCTCACCCGGCCAGGAAAAACCAAGTGGGAGCAGAAGCGGCAGCTCAACCAGCCCAGGAGAACTGGGAGGGAGCTACCAAGAAAGGCCCAGCTCAACGTTCCAGGCGGTTCCATCCCAAGGAACCGGAGCGACAGAGGAGGCATCCGAACTGGTCAACGACCACACCAGAACTGAACCACGCAGGTCAAGGAGGCAGGGAAAAAGCCCCGCCTACCTACGCAACTACATCACTACGCACCACAGGACGAAACCAAGAGGGGAGGGGTGTACAGTATTAGCATACTCAGAAACCCTCGCACCCGATTGGTCTGGACCAGCGGAGACCTGATTGGCCATGATTGGAGCACTAGGAATCTACCGCGATTGGCTGTGCCAGTCACGGGAGATTCAAAGTGCTGCCATTGGCTGCCGAGCCGCGAGCCAGCCCTATATGAAGGGCTGCCATGGCTCGCATTCTCAGACCTTTACCTATACCTAATAAAGAGCTGAACTCACGTAAATGGTCTCACGTCTCTGTCGAACCGATCCGCCTCAGATCTAACAGTTATATCAGGGGAGAGATTGTTTTTTTATCAGGGCAATCTGGTCTACCTAAATATGGGGTGTAGCATACTGCTTCTGCTTTCGCCTGTCATCCCCAATTCAGGAGCCTTCGCAGGCAGTCACTTTCACAACAAATCAGGGGTGGAATTCAATCGGTGTTACTACCGGTTTGGTGACCTGTTATTTTGGGGTTCAGCATAGTCTAGGTTGTTCACAGTTTCTCAGCTGAAATTACAATTAAGTCTATGCATGTTGTGAACTTAAGGAGTTTTCATTGTGTTGTCTGACTTGTAGATAATGTTCATAGATGTTGGTCTTCAAAGGTCAAGAACAAGATCACATTTTCAATATCTTTTCTGTTTTTTTATTTCCAAACTTTCAATATCAGTAGGAATAATTTCTCAGCATATATTTTCTAAGAATAAGCAACACACATGCAATATAAAGCTATTAGTTTTATTTCAGTTTATCATAAATCTTAATTCTTTTGGATTCTCCTTTGATTACAGAAACTAAGACCACTTGACATCACAAATAACATTTAGGATCTGCTGCTAATGGTTAAACTGTCTTTTGCTTCTCCTTTTCAGCAGTTTGAGCAGTCTAATCACCATTTTGGTTTCTCCTGATGAACTGCAGTGAGGAATTGTGGAAAAATGAGAAAGCAATCAAACTTACTGTCCCAGTTAATACTATTCAATAATAGTCGATACTATTATCACAGCCAGGCTTACCAGGTCTTCTGATAAAGCTCACTCCCTATTAAACCATATCCAACAGAAATACTAGTTATGGGCAGTGTTAAGTTCAACTGATAGGCTGCATAACTCCTGCAAAAATGCTTTCATGTGATCAGGGTGGAATGTTGAATGAGTGCCATACTATAAAGTTAATTTCCTAGAATCATAATATATGAGCTGTTTGGATACATGTCAGGCCTACTTAAAACATTCCTTGAAATTCATGCAAAATTGTTGGGTCTTAATGCTTATCTGCTTATCATTTTTAAATATCCATATTTCCCTCTGTTTCGGACATTGTATATTAGTAATAAAGCAAATGATTTGCACTATGGAAAACCTAGTGAAGGAACAATCACTATATTATTAGAGAAAACCTCCCTCCCATACAAAATATTAATGGGGGTTGTAAACAAATAGCCACATTTATCCCAATCAAGCAGGTATATTATGCAAAGTTTTTCATGGCATGATTGATTTATATTTGAATCAAGGACTATAAAATGGTAGTCTTAAATATATTACTGCATAGTATTCACAAAGAATACTTGCAAAGCAAAGACCTGCAAAATTCAATTTGTAGTTTGTTTATATTGAGGCCATGGCCATTATTGATTTCTTTTGTTCACTCATTATAATGATAAATGAGAACAATATTTTGAGAAATGTGGGGGGAAAGAAGGAATGAAAAGGTTTTTTTTAGAACCCAGTTTAGAAAAATATTGGGTGGAAAGTTAATATTAAAATATAAAATTATTTCCAGGTAAAGCAAAAAAAGAATTCACTAGTATTAATATGATGGATTTTAATTTATTTTTTAAAATTATATTTCTTTCTCCTAAAAGATTCTAAAGTGTGAATTTGTGTGTGTGTGTGTATTCATGACTATATCATGAATGTTTGTGTATTCATGATTGTATAATAATACTTTTCTTACTCCTAATGTTAGAAACAAAAGTGGATTAAAATTTGAAGATATAATGTGTCATAGTCCTGCAGGCATCAAATATCAGTTCACTGACAACTGTGAATATTCTTGTCAAAATGTTTAAGTACAGCCTGATGTTCATTTATGCAATCTTGCATGACTTAGAAATAAAACTTCAGCAAAAGCACCTGCTAACTAGAGTTACAGGATGCTTATTCAATGGGAAGCTTTTGATGATACTATAAGTAGTTGAGATTTAACATCTGTTTCAGAAGAGCTAAAGAATATTGATCAGCTATTTAAAAGTCTGAATAGCTTATTAGGTATATGCATCATAATACGTTTCAGGGAAAAAAATATTTTCCTACCCAAGAGATTCTCTTAATTTATTATAAGTATCATGTCTTTTCGTTCCTGCAATGGACTTTGAGAAAGCCCTGATCTGATGCAGGACCTAGAAAATGTATTGGTGTGTATGGGTGTGGGTGTCTGTCTGTCTGTCTGTGTGTTAGAGTGTGTGTGTGTGTGTGTGCACGCGCAACGGGGGCAGTTAAATCTATAATCAGAAATTTTTTCTATCTTTCCTTCCATCATAATCCTTTGTGATATATCTATGACTTAAAAAAATCCATGATAGAGTTCCATTATGGACTAAATGTTCATTGTTTAAAAGCATTTATTTTTATTACACTATTGTATAAAATGCTATAGAGCTAAAATGTAAAGAATAAATGAAAAATACATACTATGAAATGTTTCGAATCACTGCAATAAAACATAACTGTCTCATTCCAAGCAACTGTTGTTTTATTACACCACTCTCCATGGGATTCATTTTTTTTACTATCAGTTCTGTGGGCATGGTTTGGTGGGCGTGGCAGGGGAAGGATACTGTAAAATCTCCAGTCAGAGGTGGTATTTGCCAGTTCTCCCAACTACTCAAAATTTCCACTACTGATTCTCCAGAACTGGTCAGGACCTGCTGAATACCACCTCTGCTCTCCATCCATTGCTAGCACATGATAATTTTTATCAATAAAAGACTACTATAGTCAATTAGAGTTGTACCTATTTTCTGCCCCCTTCCCTCCCATAACACCATGGCACAAAGAACTTTCAGAGCAGGTAGCTGGATTTGCCAGTACAGGTAGCCCTTGACTTACAACCTTTCATTTAATGAGTGTTAGAAGTTACAACATCACTGAAAAAACTGACATTTTTCACATTTATGACAGTTGAGCATCCCCATGGCCATGTGATCAAAATTTAGATACATGGCCACTGCCTCATATGTATGACAGCTGCAATGTCCCAGGGTCATGTGATCTTTTTTTGCAAACCTTCTGACAAGCAGAGTCAATGGAGAATCCAGATTCACTTAACAAACATGCAATGAATCAATAAATAATGTAATGTGGGACAAAATTCACTTAGCAACAGTCTCAACGGAAATTTTGGGCTCAGTTGTGGTTATAAATCAAGGACTACCTTTATTACTTTCCAAATGTCCCATGTTGCAATCACATCCATCAGGAAATTGCACTCTGGGGAAATAAATACAATATTTATCTATAAATATTATTTATAAATTCAACTGCTTCTGTAAGCATTTTTGTAAGCATTGTTGGCCCAATGGTTATAATAAAATCAATATCAGTCTAAAGTTCACAAACTTGTGAACAAAAAAAACCCATATCTGCAAGTTTTTTTCTTGAAAGTGATACTGTAAAATTATATGATGTTTCTGTTTTTATTCAGTTAAAATGGGTTATTATTTCTGTACTTTTATCCAGGTGTTCTATTTAGTATGTTTCACTGAGTCCTATTCTGTCACTTTATTATAAAGATAGTAAAGAAACAAGCAGATTGCCAATAAGATTTTTCAATGTTTCCATGTAGATTTAACATCCATATGATTGGAAAATGTATGCTTTTCTCTTACTTTTTAAATGTCCACATTAAAAAGAAAAGAAAATCCTATGCACTCTTGAGATTAAGAATGAACTTTAGTTCAGGAATCATTTCTGAAAACACTTTCATAGATTTGTGCATAAATCCCAAATTTGTAATGGTTAATTTAATATAAAAGTTAAAATACAGCTCTTAAATCACATACTGGTTTTTAATATTTTATCACACCTTTTTTTCAAAGCAGTTAACATATCCAATACTCCCTCCTCCTATTTTCCTACAACAACAACCCTATGAGGTAGGTTGGGTTGAGAGAGAATGACTCTCCCAAAGTTACCCAGTCAACTTTCATGTCTAAGGTACTAAAACTAAAAATTTTAGCCTGGTTCATTAACTACTAGATTAAATTGGCTTTTTTAAATTTTGAAACCATGAATCAGTAGCATAGATTAGATTTCTAATATTTACAACTGGCTTTTAGATACAGCATATAATAAAACATTGCAGTGGGATTAACTAAGGAAACTTAGTAAAAAAAAAAAGAGAGAGAGAGAGAGAGATCCAAGAAACACTTAAAAATAACTGTAGACTTCTTATCTGCGCAAATGCTGTTTTGTCTAAGTTAAATTCAAGATTATTTGCCTTTATTTCATCCACTGACTCAGCCAGGGTTTAAATATAAATTGCCCTTGTGACCTGAATCTAGTTAAAAGAATAATCTGCTTCATGTTTACACATGTGAAAGGGAACCTGGGCTGCACACCTGACTTTTCAAGGAAAAAAGTACATGTATTGAGCTTGTGCAAAAAGCAGTTTGTATATTTTTGAACAATTGAGAGCAAAAGTGAAAGGCGCTATAGAATTGGATATCATTTTGAGTTGTGAAGATCTTAATAGTATTTCTCTTTTCTCCATATCTAGCTGTATTGCATAGTTAATTTAAAACAGAACAATGTATTTAACAAAAGAATGAAATTTAATATAAATCCAGAGTATTAGTCTGATAGACTATTAAACTGGAGAAATATGTACTATGGTCCATAAATTTTGCTTAATTACAATTAAAAGAAGGCTTTTGCAAAACAAACAGCATGCATCTAATTAACATGAAATATGGAAGCAAACTAAAAAACTATTTTGAAATTAATGTTCTATTTAAAAAAAAATTAAAACCTTTCCTTGAAGGCACCTTCCGAATCAAATATTACAATATGATATTTCAGAAAGATTAATTTTTCCAGTAAATATTTTGTTTAATGTATAAAATTTTAAAAAGTAAAACTCACAAATATTTCAGGTACTATCAGTTGTTAGATCTCAACATAGTCAACTAATGCCCTGAAATCCCATCTCAGAAACATGATAGACTCTGAAGATTTTATTTACTGTGACTTCATCAGTCTGAGGCAATTTTAGGTATGTAAAGTATGTGCAAATAATTATTCTCATTTTTCCTAAAACTACAGTATATAGAAAGTTACAGCACTTTGGTCCATAATGTGATTTATGATTCTTTATTGAGAGTGTTGGTTACAAGAGAGAAAGAGAGAATATGAATTTTTCTCTGATGGTCTAAAAAAGTTTTACTATGGAATGCTGGTTCTTAAAACCCATTAGCTACTTCTATTTAGTAATGCAATCAATCTTAATCATTCATAAGAAGTTATTAAGGTACCTATTATGATCCTTTGAATCATTCATGCAACATGCTAAGCACAATCACTTGTCATGCAAGCTGATTTGAACCGATTAAATTTTAAAGTCAAACTGCATGTGAGCTGTAAAACTAATTACTCAGTTTCACTGAAGCTTAACTTTCTGAAGAAGAGATAAACTCATTCTTTAAAAAAGGAAAATTGAACTAAGGATGGGGGCAGGGAAAGATGAATCAAATCCAATCGATTAAAAAGATGTAGTTTTAACAATTAGATACTTTTTGCTAAACTTAAATCAGGGTGTATGGAAATAAAAGAGATCTTAATCTGAATATAAGATGATCTTGAACGAAGAATAAAGTTGTTTATTTTATTTTAATCAAAAAAAAAATAGCTTACTTTTAAAATTAGTATACCAACAACTAACATTTTGCAGAGTAAATATAACAATATGGTAATTTTTCAAAAGGAACTACAAGTTTAATACCCTTATAAAGAATATATATAGAAGAAATGCATACAATTTGGTGAAGTTTGAAAAATAAACATTATTCTAAGAATGGAGAATACAGGGAAGTAAATTGTTTAGGCCCTATATAAGTTATTCCTTTTTAGAAACTGAGTAACATGTCTTTAAAAAGTTGGATTTGATCTTAAAATTGTCTTAATTCTGATCTATGTGCTAGTACATTAAGTTCTGATGTAACTTGAAACATATATCCTACAATAGAATAACAAGGGATTTTAAAATTCAAGCTACTAGTTTAAACCATAAATTTAAGAGCTTTTACATAGCAATTACTTCATTGTTACTGTTCTGTTTGGAGCGTGGGCGCAAAGAACGGAGACGAGGCATCGGAAAGTGACTCAACTCTTTATTAGTGACTTCAGAACAGAGCTAAAATACTCGGGCAGCAGCAGCCCTTTTATAGGGCTTGCTGCTGTCATAATAGCCAATGCTTTGAGTTTGCCACGCTGGGGGCATCCAATCGGCAGTGCCCATTAACAGCCAATCAGATTGGCCTGGGACGACCAATCAGGATCCGCTGCTGACGGGCAAATCAGAAGTGCAGGATTTCAAGCCTGCTGAGGAAGTAAAACTATTTAAGCTTTTAAATTAGTGCAATTGCTTAGTCCGTAACACCCCTCCCCCCTAGGTTCCGTCTGAGAGGTGGGGTGATGTACTCTCGCAAGTACGCAGGTCGTTTCACCTGTCTGCCCGATCTGCGTTGCCCCAACAGTTCTTGCCTTGGCTCTGTTTCCGATGGGCTATTTGCTGGGCTGGACGGCACGGCTGGGTCAACCACTTCACTGGGCGACGTGGGGCTGTCATCCCTGCTTCTGTCACGGCTGCCTCCTGAGTTTCTTGGGTTTGCTGCTGTCGCAGTGCTGCTTTGTGGCGAGGCACTCATCTGATCCAGTTTTTCCTTGGAAGGTGAATATCCTGGGGTTGGTTGTGTTGATTTTTGGGTTTCGCGTACTGCGTCGTATGTTGGCTCATTTTCAGACCACTCACTTTCCCTCCCCCCCCCCCAGGTTTGAGGTTCAGGGCTAGAGACAGGGGTAGGTGCCAGTCTGGAACGAAGTTGGTCAATGTGGCGCTTCCACATTTTCCCTTCAGCAGTTTGTAACTGGTAGGAACGAGGCCTATGGTAGCGGGGATCCACAATGGGTCACCTGAGAAATTCTTTGCGAAGACTGGGTCGCCTACCTTGAACGTGCGATACTTGCTGCTGGACCCTCGGGGTTGTTCTGGCGTGTAGGCAGGGTGTATGCGGTCAAGGTGTGAGCGAAGTTTCCGTCCCATCAGGAGTTCGGCTGGGGTATTGTTTGTAGTACTCTGTGGTGTAATATGTTGGAGGAGGAGCATCCTGGTTATTTTATGATCGATGTCTCCTTGTTCCATTTTTTGTAAAGTTTTCTTCACAAATTGGACCATTTTCTCAGCCCTACCATTGGCCGCAGGGTGAGCTGGTGATGTCAAGGCATGGTGTATCCCCCGATCCGCTAGGAACTGTTCAAATGCAAGAGCAGTGAATTGGGGACCATTATCGGAAACCAGAACATCTGGTAGTCCATGTGTAGCAAATAGTTTATTTAATTTTTTAACGACTGCTTCTGTGGTGGTGCTCTTCGTTTTGTGGACCTCAAGCCAATTTGAATAGGCGTCCACGGTTATGAGAAAGGTATGCCCCTTGGTGGGTCCCGCAAAATCGAGGTGGATGCGGGACCAGAGACCCTGGAGTGTCTCCCATTCCGTTGGTGGGGCTTTTGGTGGATCTGCGTGAGTTTCTTGACACTTGTTGCAAGAGGCTACCCAAGTTTCTATTTGTTTATCTATACCTGGCCACCACGCGTAGCTCTTGGCTTGTGCCTTCATTCGCACGATGCCAGGATGTCCATCGTGCAACAGCTTCAGGACTTTCTGTTGTAGCTGCTCCAGAATGACAACTCTGTCTCCCCATAATATGCATCCTTTTGGGGAAAAAAGCTCTGTCTGTCGGTTTTGAAGGGTTTGAAGATGTCACTGAGTTCGTTGTCAGGCCAACCTCTTTCCACCCAGCTGAGGATTCGTGCTAAACAAGGATCTTTCCTCATTTCTGTGGCGATGTATCATTCAGTCAGTGGTGGAGAAGGAAGGGTTTCGATTTGTAGCGTTGTTAGTGTTGGAGCCAGATCGTCTATGACTTCGGGTAGCGGTGAGCAGCTCAAAGCGTCAGCATGAAGAATGGCTTTCCCCGGGTGGTGTAGCAATTGGTAATCATATGTGGCTATAAATTCTGACCAATGCATCATTCTTGGCGATAAGATGTGGGGTGTTGATTTGTCCCCTGCTAAAATGTCAAGTAATGGTTTGTGATCGGTAACTATAGTAAAGGGTCTTCCACATACGTACTCATGGAAGCGTTTGACAGCAGCTACGATAACGAGAGCCTCTTTATCAAGTTGGCTATAGTTCCTCTCAGCTTTCGCTAAAGTCTTTGAAAAAAATGCAATAGGTGCCTCAGTACTGTTTGGTAGGATATGGCTTTGGATGGCTCCTACCCCAAATGGTGAGGCATCACAGGTGACGGTTAAAGGTAAGGTTTCATTATATTGCATCAATACAGCATCTGAGGTTAAGAGGTCTTTGACTTTCTGAAAAGCTCGTTCTTCGCGTTGTCCCCAGACCCAGGAAGCCTTCTTGTCGAGGAGCCTATGCAGGGGTTCAGCCACAGTTGCTCTCTGGGGCAATAGGATGTTATAAAAGTTAATGAGTCCTAGGAAAGCTTGGAGGTCTGTTTTATTCCTAGGTCTTGAGGCGTTTTTTATGGCAGTCAGTTTTTTTTCAGTAGGGTGAATTCCCTGTTTGTCAAGTAGATAGCCCAGGAATTCAACCTTTTCTGTACAGAGTTGGCACTTGTCCTTCTTGACCTTTAGGTCAGTGTCTTTAAATTTCTGTAGAACCATTCAGAGTCATTTTCCTAAAATGCATCTAGTTGGGGCAGCTATCATTGAAGTAGGGCACAACCCCTTTTATGCCTTGTAGTAATCTTTCGATTAAGCTCTGGAAAATAACGGGGGCTACACTTACTTCAAACTGGAGTCTGTTACACTTGAAAGCCCCTCTATGCGTGACGATAGTCTGGGCTTCTGCAATCTGTGCATCTACGGATAACTGCTGGTACACCTGAGCTAATCCCAATTTTGCAAATATTTTCCCACTTCCAAGGGAGTGAAGGTGTTGGACCACAGGTACGGGGTAAACACTCTGCTGGAGCGCATGATTTAGGGTGGCCTGGTAATCCCTGCAAATTCTCACCGATCCATCTGATTTTATGGGGGTCACGATTGGGGTCTCCCATCGAACGTGGTCAATAGGTTCCAGCACACCTTGTGCTATTAATTTGTCCAATTGTTCATCAATCTTTGGCTTGAGTGCAAAGGGCACTCAACGAGGCTTAAGGCAAATGGGCACAACTTCAGGGATGAGGTTAAATGATATAGGATCCTTTGTACTTGCCTAGTTTCTCGCTGAACACGTCCTGGAATTCTTGGATGAGGGCCGCTTCCCAGTCATCACTGCCAGTCTGGTTGATGCCAGCTAGTTCGATTCCTAATGGTGCAAACCACTGTAGACCCAAAAGGCTGGGTCAATCTTGATTGACAATGGTCAATGGTAAAGTTGACCATTGTGTGGTCCTTGAAGGTGACTCGGACGTTGCTGGAACCGATGACCGGAATTCTATTTCCTTGGTAGTCTTTCAATATGACGTTTTGAGTGCTGAGGTCCTGGCGATGGATGTCAGGGATCAGCTGTTTGAAGGTTTTCCAGGATACCATGGATAGGGACAATCCAGAGTTGACCTCCATAACGCATGGTCACTGCTCAATGGCGACCCTCACTCAGATTTTCCTTGCATCAAGGGATGAATCGTGGCCTAAGGGGATGGTCTGGTGTGCCTCTTCTCATCGGGATGAAGTGGTGGCTGCTCGGTTTCTGTATTGAAAGTTCCATTGGTTGTTTTGGAGGTCCCGATTAACTGGTGGGGTGCCTGTTGTCTGTCAGAAATTGCTTTCTTTCCTGGTTGGGCTGGGTCCTCGCTTGCTTCTGCAGAACTTAGCAATATGGCCCCTCTTCCCGCAGGAATGGCAGAGTGCATCTAGGAATTTGCATTCGGATTGTGGGTGACTGCCTCCACATCTGGAGCATTGGTATGGTGATTTTTGATTATTTTGGTCCCGCTGGTCGCGTTCTGACCTGAGTCTGTTGACCTCTTCTTCCTCACTTTCTGATGAGGATTCGAGGTCCTCATGGTGGGTGGTTGTCGCGTGCCTCTCAGAAAATGGTGTGGTGTCGCTGGCGAGTTGGCGGTGTGGTGCGTTTGCTCGGTGCATTTGAGTGGCTGACTTCCTGGTTGCTTCTGCTGCAGTAGCATCAGTGATGACATCTGCGAGGGCGATGTCTCCATTTGCCATAATCTTGCTCTGGGTCGTGGGATCTCTTAGGCCCAGAACAATTCGATCTCTCATGGCTTCCTCGAGATTTGCGAAGCCACAGAGTCCTCCTAGGTTTCTGATGTCAGCGATGAAGTCTCCAATGCTTTTGCTTTCCCATTGGTCCCTCTGGTAAAACTCGTGTCTTCTGATGAGTGTTGGCACCACTGGTGCATAATGGGCCCAGAGGATTGGGGCAAGGTTTTCCCAGTCCATTGTCTTGACTTCTGCTGGTTTCGCAAGTGCTTTTGCCATCTTGAAGATGACAGGCCCACAATGGGTCAGGAATACAGCTCGTTTCTTGCCAGGCGTAGCATCTTTCAGATTGTTGGTCTCCAAGAACATCTGGAACCTGTCCATATACGAGTCCCAGTCTTCGTTAGCCAGGTCAAATGGAGCGGGTGGTATAGCGCTCCTGGTCATTCTGCCGCTTCTTCGGTGCGCTCTTAGCCACGTGCTCTGTAGGTTCATTGAGTGTTTGATCAGCTCTGTAGGTTCATTGAGTGTTTGATCAGCTCCACATCCCATCCTCATCGCCAATGTTCTGTTTGGAGCGTGGGCACAAAGAACGGAAATGAGGCATTGAAAAGTGACTCAACTCTTTATCAGTGACTTCAGAACAGAGCTAAAATACTCGGGGAGCAGCAGCCCTGGGCATCGAAGTAGCCGGCGTGAACCGAGTCGGTGATTGCGAGTGGGAGGAGGACCTTATTACTGAATTCAGCAATGTCTTCGCAGATCATCTGAGCGAGTATAAGGGGACCCCAATTTCATTTAGCCTTGACCCTAAGGTCGCCCCGATCCGTTTAAAGCCCCGTCGAGTTCCGTTCGCCCTTAAGGCCAAGATAGATGAACAACTTGACAAACTAATTAAACAAGGGGTACTGCAACCCATTGATCATTCTCCATGGGAAACTCCTATTGTAACCCCCATTAAACCAGAAGGGTCAATCCAAATCTGTGGGGACTACCGGGCCACTCTAAACCACGCCCTCCAGCAGAACGCGTGTCCAGTGCCGGTGGTACAGCACCTCCTTCATTCCCTGGGAGGTGGAAAGGTTTTTGCTAAGTTAGATTTAGCTCAAGCCTATCAACAATTGCCCGTGGACGATAAAACAGCCCAAGCTCAAACGATAGTAACGCACAGAGGTGCTTTTAAATGTACCCGATTGCAGTTCGGAGTAAGTGTAGCCCCGGGAATATTCCAAAGTTTAATGGAACGATTATTGCAGGGAATCAAGGGTGTGGTTCCGTATTTTGATGACGTGTTAATTGCAGCTCCTAGTAAAAAAATTCTACAGAATCGTTTAAAATGTGTTCTTAAGAAATTCCAAGAAGCGGGATTGAAAGTAAAAAAGGATAAATGTCATCTGTATACAGACAGTGTTGAATTTCTAGGTTATCGCATTGATAGTCAGGGTATCCACCCTACTGAGAGTAAATTAAGGGCGATAAAAAATGCTCCCAGATCCCATAACAAAACAGATTTCCAGGCATTTTTAGGCCTTATTAATTTCTATAATGTGTTTTTACCACATAAGGCGACCGTGGCTGAACTGTTACACCGGTTATTAGATAAGAAAGCATTGTGGGTTTGGGGTTACCGGGAGGAAAAAGCGTTTCAAAATGTAAAAGATTTACTTACATCTGATTCTGTATTTATGCAATATAATGAAACATTACCATTGGTTATAACTTGTGATGCCTCACCGTTTGGGGTGGGCGCTATTTTGAGCCATGTGCTGCCTAATGGAAATGAGGCCCCTGTTGCATACTTTTCGAAGACTCTTTCTCAGGCAGAACGTAACTATGGACAAATAGATAAGGAAGCTCTTGCAATTGTGTCAGCCGTAAAAAAATTCCATGAGTATGTATATGGAAGGACATTTACCATTGTAACTGACCACAAACCTTTACTGGGGATAATCGCTGGGGACAAACCAACTCCCTATATATTGTCCCCAAGAATGACTCGATGGTCAGAGTTTCTAGCTGCTTATAATTATCGATTGTTACATCGCCCAGGGAAAGCCATTCCCCACGCCGACGCACTCAGCAGAGCACCGCTACCAGAAACTCTCGACGATCCGGCACCAACAGTATCGGCATTACAAATCGAAATGCTCAACTCGCCTCCTATGACCACTCGAGATATCGTGAGAAAGACCAGACAAGATCACCCCTAGCTCGAGTTCTAGGCTGGGTAGAACATGGATGGCCATTGGACCAGGTCCAGATGACTTCGCGCCATTTAAAACAAGACAGACTGAACTTTTTTCGCAAAAAGGCTGTGTCATCTGGGGCGATAGAGTCGTTATTCCAGAACAACTCCAAAACTCGCTGTTACAAATTTTGCACGAAGGACATCCCGGGATCGTGCAGATGAAAGCACTCGCATGGAGCTATGCTTGGTGGCCAGGCATGGACCGATACATCGAGCAATGGGTCAAGGCCTGCACTAAGTGCCAACAAACCAGCAACGCACCGCCAAAAGCTGCACCGACCGAATGGGAGATGCCACACGGACCCTGGTCCAGAATCCACCTGGATTTCGCAGGGCCGATTAAAGGATATACATTGCTGTTGACTGTCGATGCATACTCTAATTGGTTAGAAATTCATCGAATGACTAATACAACCTCCGAAGCAGTCATTAAAGTCCTTAATAGACTCTTTGCAACTCATGGATTGCCGGACGTCCTGGTGTCCGATAACGGACCACAGTTTACAGCGCTAATGTTTGAACAGTACCTTGCTGATAATGGCATCCGCCATGCGCTCATCTCGCCGGCGCATCCTGCTACCAACGGCCGAGCGGAACGCATGGTCCAATTTGTAAAAAAGACTGCAAAAAGTGGACTATGATAATATTGACGAAAAAATAAACCGCATTCTACTTCTACAACACATCACTCCGCACAGCGTAACCGGCAGAACTCCCGCAGAACTTCTCATGGGGCGAAAACTCCGTTCCCGCCTCGACCGATTGCACCCTGCTTATGAGCCAGAAAAGCCTGCAGGATCCAGCGGACGCTACCGTACCTTCAAGGTAGGTGACCCCGTTTATGCAAGAAATTTATCGGGCGACCCGATTTGGATTAAGCAACGATAATATGCGAGACTGGGCCCAAATCCTATATTGTAAAATGTGTTGATGAAAGACTGTGGAAACAACATATTGACCAATTACGGTCACAACTCCTTTTGGCCAGCCAGCAACTCCCCTACGACCAAACTGAGGGGGGGGAAGGAATGGAAGAAGACGACATTCCAGGTAAGCTGTTCCAAGAGAGCGATGAATCTAGTGAAACTCAGGAAATGGAGCTGGAGGAAGAATCGTACACTCCAAGGGAAATCACACCAGAACGAGAAGCTGAGCCACTACCAAACAACATTTTACCTCAACAGGACTGCACACAGCCAGTCCAAAGAAAATCTAATAGACCCAAAAAACAACCGTCCTATTTGAAGGACTATATAACCACACCATAATTGAGGAGCCAGGGGGAAGGGGTGTTATGTATGTAAATAGTTTAAATAAAAGCAAGCTTAGGGTAAAGTGCAGGGTTCTGGCCCTGCACTTCTGATTGGGTGTTAAGCGGCTCGATCGGATTGGTTGGGTTCAGAGAATCCGATTGGCCCTTAACGAAGGACTCTTATTGGTTCTGGAGCTAGCGTCTTACAGCTCCCTATTGGTTATTTCACATTAAGGTCACCTATATAAAGTGGAGTTGTTGTTGATCACCTTTTTAAGTCACTATGTAATAAAGAGCTGGAAGTTCACCAACTAAGATTGTCTCCATTCATTCTCCGTAGAACTGCTGCGAGCATCCAGAGAGCGGGAGGTGATCCAGTCTTCACTTCTCACAGGCTGAGCTGAAATTGAGGAACGCCATCCTCCTCCACGTGACTCCTCCATGCGTTCCCCCCAGTTTTAGCTCAGCCTTCGAGAAGACAGGCAGCTTTCTTCGTTCCTTGGCCGTTTCAGGTGTCGTTAATAATGATTCAGGTTTGATTTTTCCTTTCCTCTCCCTGCAAGAGTAGTGCGGTCCCAAATTTAGTTTTTGGAGTGATTTCGCTCCCAGGAGGGAAGTGGGGGGTTTGGAGTTTTTCACCCCCCCTCCTCTTCTATCCTCTGCCGTTCCAAGCGCGCTGGGCTCAGCCGCTTGGCTCTGCGCTGTACTTTTAAAAAGCGCAATTGCGTCTTCCCCCCTAGAACGCCTCAGAGGAGGCAGCGCTTCCTCTCCCAGCTCCTTTCTTCTCCTGCTTGAAGTTGCGGTGGGCTGGTACGCTTCTGAGCTGTGCGCTCTGAGCTGGGTGGCCATTTTGGGCGCGCCTCGTGGCCGGTGCCATTTTGTTTTACTGATCAAGTAAGGCCTTATCTTTTGGGATTTAAGTGTGAGCTGTGAGGCCGCGTGGAGCCTTTGATTTTACTGAGAGAGCACTGTGGCCCCATGCCCTGTTGTCTCTCTTAGATTTAATATTGTTGGCTTTCTTCCTTGGCCCGCAGCTAGTTCAGAAGCGCAGGCATGTACTCTCCATGTTGTTGGGGGGCTGCCTACAGAGGCCCCTTTTTTCTTGTCTTGCCTTTTGCAAATTGCTTGGCCTCAGCGTTCATTTGGTCTATTTGGAATTAAATTATTGTTTTTGCTGTACCTTCTTGGGTCTATTTGGTTTTCCTTACTTGAACCTGACCCCTTTTTTTGTAGTTAAATGCCAGTGTATATATTCAGGTTTTTTAATTTAGCTTGCTGGAATTTTTTCTGTTTTTTTATTGCATAAGGTTTAAAAAAAAGAGAGAGAGAGAAAGGAGATTTTTTTGAATAGATAATAGCTAGCTCTAGAATAAAATTTCTTCAAAAAGGGGGACGTGACCCAATTTTAGGAAAACCAGTTTACGTTTGTAGGCCGAACTCCTAGGCGTGCCAACCGCCATTTTTCTTCCAATACCATGGCAGAGGCTAATCCTACTGGCTCTTCTCTGAAGGCCAAGTCTAAGACGCACTACCTTCGCAAAAGGGACAAGGATTCTTCCAGTGCTTCTCAAAGAGATGCCTTACGACGTCATAAGGCCCTAGAAAGGGAGTTTAGCAAGCGGGCTAAAGAGTCACACTCTATAACACCTGCCTTTTCCTTCTAGCCCCCCCCCCCCAGCCGAGCCAACCCTCTTCCTCTAGGGGCGGTACTTCCACCCGAGGCCTCCAGCCCTCTCGTGTACCAGAGGTGGCCTTTACGCCGACCGCTGCAGGCCTACGCTCTGAGGATCCTGCTCCAATCATTGTACCTGAGAACATCAGAGAATGGATGCAGTCTGCCATCCATCAAGGCATAGCTGAAGGAATGCAGCAGCTCGCTAGACCGGATTCCCGAGGGAGGACTCCCGAGGCTGAGTCTTTATCCGGGAGATCTCCTTCTGCACCAGCGTCACAGCATGGTCAGGTACCTCCTCACGTGGATGTTCCATTCCCAGAGGGGGAGGATACCCAAGAAGAAGAGGGAGTGGGCCTTGAACCGTTCGGAGAGTACGAAGGTTCTGATAGAGGTTCCTTACAGTATTCGGAACCCTTTCTGGAGGGGGACCTAATGGAGGGAGAAATGTCAGAAGATGAGGGTCTTTCTCCTGAACAACCTGCTGTTGTGGGTCTTTTTAAACCCCATTTATTTAAGTCCTTGCTATTTAAGGCAAAGAACATTTCAGGTCTAGCCTCTCAGCCTCCTTCTGAACCCCCTCCATCGAGTCCAGAAGGTCCTGATGACCTTATGTTCAGACAGCCAACAGTGGCAGCAGACATTATTCCGCCCCCCCCCCAATCTTCTCAGATCTGATTGCAAAGCAGTTCGCCTCGGTGGGTCCTTCTCCGGCCCCTTCTAGTCAGGACAAGAGGTTGTTTACCCTGGATTCAGATTTCTCAGCTATGTTAGACACCCAAGAAGTAGATGATCCGATTGTAAGGCTTGCTTCTTCTTCCAATCCTACCGATGCACTAGAGGCACTGAAGCCAGAGGATAAGCAAGTGAAGATGGTGCTCCGGCGGGCTCACACCGCTGATGCCTAGGCTATCCAGTCAGCCACGGCCGCTTCCTTTTTCACCCGATCCTCCATCAGGTGGCTCAGACAGATGAAGCAACACATTTCCCCAGCTGATACCAGACCCCATCAAGATATTGCAAAGATCACGGCAGCGGCAGAATTTGCAGCCGACGCTACCTTTCATTCGGTTAAGTTCTCATCCCAAGCTATTTCTTCCCATGTTTCTGCCAGACGATTGCTTTGGCTTCGACACTGGCAGGCTGATATTAAAAATAAGTCTAAGTTGGCTTCAGCCCCCATAGTAAAAGGGAAATTATTCAGGCCCGCTCTAGAGCCATTGCTCCTGGAAACCCGACATAAGAAAAAGTTTCTGCCTTCACTTTTTCGTAGGCAGGAAGCCAAGAGTTCCCAGTCCTTTCGGAGGGGCTCCTTTCGTCCCTCCTTCCAGTCATCATTCTCTCCTAGATTTCAGGGCTCCCCCTCATTCCGGCCATCCTACCAGGACCGGGGAGACTCAGGAGACAGAGGCAAGAGAGGGGGTAGCTACAGAAGGCCCTTCAGGGGTTCCAGGAGTAGAGCGGCCCGTCGGCCCAGGTAGCATTGCAGGTTTTCTTACCACAGGCGGCCGCCTCAGGCATTTTGCCGACAAGTGGGAGGAATCCACCTCTGATACTTGGGTTACAAATTCAGTGCGCTTTGGCTTGACCCTGCTGTTTCTCTCTCCTCCCCCCGAACATTTCAGGGTTTCACCCATTTCTAGGAATCCTACTAAACGGGCTCTTATGGCTTCTGCCATCAAACATCTCTCTGATATTAGGGCTATTCAACCTGTACCCCCATCCCAATAGGGAAGGGGTTTCTATTCACTTTTATTCTTGGTGCCTAAACATTCCGGGGGATGAAGACCCATTTTAGATCTTAAGAGGTTAAATCGTTTTATTGTATGCCATAAATTCAAAATGCAGACTCTGCAGTCGATTTTATAGGGCATCAGAGAAGGAGACTGGCTTACATCAATTGACCTTTCCGAGGCTTATCTCCATATTCCCATTTATTCCTCGTATTCTAAATATCTCAGATTTTGTTACAATAATCAGCATTTCCAGTATGTAGCCTTCCCCTTTGGTCTAGCCTCAGCTCCGAGATCTTTCACTAAGGTGTTGGCGGCTATTGCAGCTCACCTTAGACAAATTCCCATCCGGATCCACTGTTACCTTGACGATATCCTGGTTGTATCCCCTTCCCGACATCAAGTCGAGAGCGATACTAGCGCTACCCTCTTGGTACTTCAGTCCCACGGATTCTTAGTGAACTGGGAGAAGAGTCAGCTTACCCCCTCCACTAGTATATCCCATCTAGGGGCTGTGATTGACTCTGTTGAAGGAAGGGTCTTTCTCTCTCAGGAGAGACTTATTAGTATCCACACCACTATCAGGGATATCCGGCGGACCGGGAAAGCATCGTTGCTCAATTTATCCAAACTGCTAGGGAAGCTAGTTTCCTGTATTTCCATTATTCTATGGGCTCGCTTGCATTCCAGATCTTTGCAATGGTTCCTCCTGCCGTATCAGCGTTCAGGAAGGAGCACGTCAAGGTTTATGGTGGGGGTCCCGCCGAGAGTTCTCGCCTCCCTCCTGTGGTGGATGCGACCATCTGTCAACAGAGGTCAGTTATTCCAGGAACCTCGAAGGGTTGTTCTCACGACAGACGCAGGTCTTTCCGGATGGGGGGCCCATCTGCAATCTCTCTCAGCACAGGGAGTTTGGACTCATGCAGAGCGAAGTCGGAGCATCAACTGGTTGGAGCTTCGTGCAGTGTACCTGGCTCTGCAAACATTCCTTCATCGGGTAAGGGGGCGCCATGTCCTGGTCCTAATGGACAATACTACAACCAAGGCCCATATCAATCAGCAAGGGGGCACCCATTCCCTCCTTCTCATGAGAGAGGCCGAGCGACTGAGTCGATGGGCAGAAGCACACCTCTTATCCATCAGAGCGGAGCACATCTCCAGGGCCTCCAACGTCCAGGCGGACTGGCTCAGCAGGGCAACACTGGATCAGGCAGAGTGGCGCCTGCACCCACATCTGTTCGGAGAAGCAGCAGCCAAGTTCGGTCAGCCCCTAGTAGACCTTTTTGCGTCTCCGCTCAATGCGCAAACACCGAGGTTCTTCTCCCATTATCTCTCCAGCGGAGCAGAGAATCACGATGCCTTGCGTTGCCCGTGGCCTCCCGGGCTACTGTGCGCCTTCCCTCCATTTCCATTGATCCCCAGGGTGATTCGAAAATTGATAGCCGAGAAAGCAGAGATCCTCATGGTGGCACCTTATTGGCCCAGGAGGCCGTGGTTTGCGGACCTCCGCAATCTGTCAGTACCTCCGCCATGGAGGATTCCGTTGGATCAGATTTCGCTGTCGCAAGGCCCACTGCTCCATCCAGAGCCACAGTGGCTACAGTTGGCTGTTTGGAGGTTTGGCAGGAAAGGATGATTGAGGAAGGCTTATCAGCCCAGGTCATTAACACCATTTTGGCGGTAAGAAGGCCTTCTACTACTCGCATTTATGAGGCTACCTAGAAAAGTTTCTGTAACTGGTGCCACAAATCATTCATCGACCCACGCTCTCCTTCAGTTGCACAGATCCTGGCCTTTTTACAAGATGGCCTAGATGGAGGTTTATCACCTAACACCTTAAGGAGGCAGGTAGCGGCGCTCTCAACGGTGGTTGCTGGCGGTTCTTTCGGTCCCCTTTCCCACCATCCTCAAATCAAGGCTTTTCTTAAAGGGGCTTCTAATTTGCGCCCGTCAGTAGTGCACAGGTACCCGACATGGGACCTTAATAAAGTTCTCCTGGCCTTGACTAGATCTCCTTTTGAGCCTCTCAGGGAGGCGTCACTTCAATTTCTTACATTTAAAACAGTTTTTCTGTTGGCTATTACTTCAGCTTGAAGGATATCTGAAATTGCAGCTCTATCCATGAGAAAAGATCTGTGCATTTTTCATTCAGATCGGGTGGTTCTGAGACCAGACCCAGCATTTATGCCGAAGATTAATTCACCGTTCCACAGGGCACAGGAGTTGGTCCTGCCTAATTTTTGTCCGAAGCCTCTGCGCGAGCAAGAGAGGCAGTGGCACACCCTTGATGTTCGAAGGGCTTTGCGTATTTACATTTCTCGTATGCAGTCCATCAGGAAGGCAGAGTCTCTATTTTTGTCATTTCAGCCAAAGACACTAGGCTGTAAAGTTTCTCCGTCCACGGTAGGCAGATGGATTAGGGCTACCATATCCAAGGCCTATTTAGTTCAAGCTATTCCAGTTCCCAGTGGGGTTACCGCTCACTCCACCAGAAGTGCAGCTACCTCGGCAGCCTGGGCTACTCAGGCGTCTATTCTTGATATTTGCTGGGTGGCCACCTGGACTTCCCCATCTCCCTTTATAAGACATTATAAGATTGATGTTTACGCCTCAGCTGAAGCATCTTTTGGCAGGCGAGTTTTGCAGCAAGTGGTGAGAGATCCTGGGGAAGTTCCAATCCAGACGGACTCCCACCCGTAGGACACACTTGCTTTGGTATGTCCCACTCTCTGAATGCTCGCAGCAGTTCTACGGAGAATGGGCGTTGGTTCTTACCTGATACGCCTCTTCTCGTGGAACTGCGTAGAGCATCCAGCCCCACCCTGTTGGTCCGTCTGTAAAGGGGGAAAACCTGTTTCGGCCAATGATTTCTAATGTTGTAGTTCATGTTGTTTAATACTTAAGAGTAGAGGGTTGTTTTTGTCCTCTCGTCTTTGATAAAACTGGGGGGAACGCATGGAGGAGTCACGTGGAGGAGGAGGGCGTTCCTCAGTTTCAGCTCAGCCTGTGAGAAGTGAAGACTGGAGCACCTCCCGCTCTCTGGATGCTCTACGCAGTTCCACGAGAAGAGGCGTATCAGGTAAGAACCAACGTCCATTTCACCCATGCCTGAAACTATATCAGTGACAACAGGTTATCACTTTTTTCCCAATTATTTTAGAGGTTTTGTAATGTTATGTTATTTACATACTTACTTTTGGCACCATGTCTTTTTGCAAGATTGTGGGATTATATAGCATCTGAAATTGACCTACAACACTTTAAAATAGTTCACTGCTTATTTTGATTCTTGTACCACTGCTTTAGTGAAGATTTTTATTGTAATAGCTTTTATAATAGCTACTTTAAGTTTCTCTTGATAGAAAAGTATGAAACATTTTAAGCAATAACAGTAAAATATAGATTTTTTTAAAAAAATCTTGGAATCTTGTACTGTATTTTCTGTTTGAATTTGTATACCTATGTAAATATATTTAATGTAGCAGCAAGCAATGAAATTATACTTAATATTTTTTCCTTGAGAAAAAAGGCAAGGAAAACTAAGGAAGTAAGGGGTTCTTTTCCTAGAGCATTACAAAAATATTAAATGATGAATTAGGATAATCTAACTTTTACTAGAATAATGAATTTTTAAGGTTACTATCGCATTTATAAACTATTTCCAGATGTGTTTTATGCTAATAACTATAAAACCATAATCAAGTTAAAACTTATGGAAACTAAAGAACAATGTATAAAATAAAAATCATGAACCCAGGTTGTTATATGATAGATGAAATTCTTCAAAGAATAGAATGGATATAATGTCCCTACATCTTCCATCTGTTTCCTTCATTTTACAGCTTGAACCAACATGTAACCAGATGGGATGTAAATCAAACAGTTTAATTAAAGTTTAGCTAGGAATTGGGAAATTGCCACATACACAGACATAGTGTGCACACAAATGCAATAATTCTACCACAGGAAAACAGTAAAAGTGAGAAAATAGTTTTAAATTAATTTTTTAAAAACAAAAAATTGAGTCATCTATATACAGTATTTGTTTTGGGTTTCCCATAAATTAGGAAAAAAAGGAATGATCAGAACACCAGGATAAAAGGTAATTGATTACAACAAATTGTCAGTCTGTTTAAGGATGTGCTCGCATAACAGTCTTGGGAGCCACAATGATGGTCTCTGTGGGAGAAGCATACCTAAATCTTAAGATTGGCTCCATAAAAATTGAATCTAAATTCAAATGTGGCACACCACTACATTTCTAAGATTCACTGAGGCTTGTTCACATGAGAACCACTTATTTATTTTTAAAAAAGAAATATTTTAAAAGGCAGATGTATCACCATATCATAAACTTTGATATAATGTACAACAAAGTATATTTTGAGAAAACAGTATCTGTTACTAATATAAAATGTATAGGCTTATATCTTAACCTTCCAGCTGAGGGTGGGTCTCATTCACAGAGCAGGACTTTCCTGCCTTTTTCTTCTTCAAAGTGCTGAACTGTCAGAAAATGCATGGGGAATATAAGCACATTGCGGTAGAAGCTGGCAGAAACTGCACAATGTCTTATGAAACAAAACCATAGGAGCAAACTTTCGCCAAGCCATATAATTCAACAGGACTGTGGCTTTCCACAGATATAAAACAAAAATCCCACATTTAAAAAAAATATCCAAAGCATACAATGATTTTGCTATTCCAAGAGGCCATACCCTTCTACAATAGAGTCAATATGTGTCAATTTATACCATGGTGTACATTCTTGGGGGGGGGGCATGCATATGTGTGTGAATATAATCAAATATTTTTTACATTATCGTGTTTCAGCATACACTCCACCAGATGTTTAGATTGCATTTGGCAATTTTATTCACCTACTGTATCAAGTCATTTCCAAGGACCTGAAATAGGCAAATATTGTGAGATAATATTAAAGGTATCATTCTAGAATATAAGCTGTTCCCAATAAAGCTGTGTTTTGCAACTGGCTGATGGAGAATTTGTCAATGTTGACAGTGTTCAAGTGATGCTCCAGATATTTTAGGATTGCATCTAAGGCAAATATTACCATTGGTGCTATCTGCTTTTTTGCTGTAGGCGTTCTACTTCTATTTGCAGATCTTTGTATTTTATGATTCTCTCTCTCTCTCTCTCTCTCTCCCTCCCTCCCTCCCTCCCCCCCTCTCTCTTATTTAATGTTTTGGTTATATGCCAGTCAGAGTCACATTGTTGAATTGGTAGTCTTATAAACCATGCAATCTAACAATTTCAGTCTATGCAAAAATATTACTTAAACAGAGATATCTCTAAATGTCTTGTTGATTTCAAAGGATGGAAGAAAAAGATCTAGAATTTAAATTCTGTTCCTATCATATAAAGAGAGCTTGATTCATATACTCTTTACAAAGCAGTTTTTATTGGTATATATGATTTATTTTTTCCTCTACAATAACACATTATATTTGGTAGAACACCTAGTAGCTATGCAGAGGAATAAAGGATATTTCATCCAATCAGGCCAATCAGTCTATCCTGCTGAAAGATCAGGTTACTGAAGCCAGTTTATTCCCTGAACTGTATCAAGGTCATTATAATTTAAGAAGTACTATTTTCTTTTAGAACAGGTATTTATGGTTAGTTCTTTTTCAATCTTTGGTCTCTGACATATTTTTCTTCAGTGATTGTAACATTCAAAGATCTTTTCTTTTTTTTTTGTATTACTAAAGAATATCAGCTTATATATACTAAAAACAGCAGCTGATAGCTATTGCCTCTCTTACTTTAGCTTCGCTCATATAAAGCTGTTAAATATTGATATTCAACAAATATTTCTATTATATATTGCCCTTACTGAATAGTGAAAGAGAATATTGACCACATCTAGTGAGACACTCAATAAACATTGAATCAATAGAGAGAGGTTTTGTGGCATTTTTCACAATATATGTTAACTAAATATTAAACAAGAACTATTCTGGATAATAATTGGTTTAATTGATTTATCACACACCACACAATATTAAACACAGAAATAATCTGAGGGAACAAAATATTTCTACATCATCTCCCAGGTACATCTTAACTCAAGGCCCAGAGGGGGAAAACTAATTTTAGAGACCTCTTGACAGAGTGAAGGCAATATGGATCTCCAAGATGCTGTTCCAGAGGGCAAGTGCATGACAAAGAAGGCCTACTTTCTATTCCTCTGATTGCAAGTTAACTTTTGGGTGCAATTCAAAATACAGATTATACAGAGTCTTACATGGTATAGGGCCCAACTACAGAAGAACTGCCTATCTCCCATGAAGTCTAATCTTGTTCTCTCCAAACTGCATGCTTTTAGCCCCATCAACCAAACAAGATTAACTTCCACACTTGCAAGTTTGGGTTAAGAGGACCTGCCAATCAGTTCACCAAGAGGCAAAAGTGGATGTGAATCTGCAAATAGACATACTATAGGAGGTTAAAGCTAGTTTCTACAAATATGTTAACTTTTTAATAAGATAATAACAACTGACAGGATTTTGAAAGTGTTAAGAGTGTACACATGTGGGACTTGGCAGCAGTTTCTTGTGAATGTAGAAATGCAGTAAAATAACAGTGATTCATTAAGTATTTGATTTGATATATCAAATAATTGTCAGCCTGTAATAAACTAATTAACAAATGATCTAGAGTTTGTTTAAGAATATTTCTGGGTTTTTTTAAAAAAAAACAACAACCAGAAATCATGGAGGGAAATGCTGCTTTGTTCCTAGCTTGTTCATGTAGCACTAAATCATATTTAGATTATTATGAATACTACTGTAGAAAATTATTGTAATCAGAGAAAGAATACTTAAGTACCATTTCTTTAACAAAGACTATTTATTTCTACAGAGGATTAACAAGGGTCATTGGCCATAATCTTGGATAAAGGTTTTTAGCCACAGAAATTTTACACAAAAAATATGTAATCCAATAAATGGCTAGAATATCTGAAACTCAAACATGTTAAAAGTAACATTCAGCCAGGGTTATGTTGCCTGAGGAAATTTTGCTTACATTCTCATTTATACCTAAAAAAAACTATTTGATATTTCTTGCACTTATATTTTAATATACTTCCAGTTCTGCTTTTCATTGTTAAGCTCATTTAGCTAACAAACTGGTTTAGTTCATATTGCCATCTGCTATTTTCTGCATTAGCTTTAGTTTTTCAGTCCTACTTATTTCTTGGATATATTTAGAAAGTGCAAATGGACACATTAATGAGAATTTCATCCAGTTAAAATAATAATCAATCACCTTTATTTTCTGATAAATATGTTTATTATTTATTTGCTGCCTTTATTATTGCCTTTATTATTTTGATACATAATACATAATAACCCTCTTATTATGTATGCCTCTAGGTACTGAAAGTGATTGGGCCTCATATGCTTCTGAAAATATTTCTGAAAATATTATTTTAATAATATGTACAATATGTATATTCACATATTCATATCCATTTATATATTCATATAATACATGTGTATCATATATAATATGAATTTGAATATGAAACTATTATTTCTTATTTTTTTTACTCAAAGTATTTTTTATAGTTTAGGCACAAAGGGGTATAGTTACAAACAAATCAGTACTCTGATCTACAGTTCTGATGCTAGCATTTTAGTCCATAGTATTTTCCACATTAGAGCATTTTGATAACATGCCCTACCCCATTGTTTTGGAGGTAAAGCAAGAGTCAGAATAAGTCTTTATTAGCAACAGTGTAATAAAACAATGTAAATACTATAGACAAAATAATTAATACAGTATTCAATCTTAAACAATAAAATATGTTATAGTATAGCTTTTGTAATTATTCTGAACATTTCTGGGAAAATGTTTAGTCTTCATGTCAGTCAAAAGAAGGACATCATCTCAAGAACTGAGAAAATAAGATAAATGTTTGATGGAAAGGTTATTTTAGTGAAAGGAAATATTCACTATATGATGTTATAGCTACTTGCATAAGAAATCTTTTGACTGGGTCTCTAGACAGAGGAGATTTCATAAAGAAGTTCGGGGGAGTGGATTGGAATTCCAGAGCCCAACCAAATCTAACTGTGTCCCTAACCCACGAGTCGGTAGTAGAGGACTCCTATTAATTGGCAAAGAATTGTAGCCGACCACCAATAGGGATCTCCTGGGATTCCTTACTTGGGATGCCAGAAAAACCTGTTACCAGTCCCCCAGAAAGGTCTCTTGCTTTGATCTCCCGTCCTAGTCCTATCTCCAAAGTTGGACCTTTCGGGTTGTTGCCCTTGTCTATATCCCGGGGTCCTTTGGGACTGGTTAGAGTAGGAACCCTGGTAGAAGGAACAAAAGGAGCTCCTCCGAAAGTACTGCGGGCTTCTACTGTCCAATTTCTGAAAAAAAGAAGGTAGGAATTTTTTCTTGTTCCTAGATTCTATTAAGAGAGGATCAAGGACATTGCCAAACAGCTTGTCGCCTGAAATGGGCACAGAGACAAGCTTCCACTTGTGTTTAATGTCAGCTTGCCAATGCCTGAGCCAAAGCAATCTACGAGCAGATACTTGAGAGGCAATGGCTCTGGAGGAAAATTTAACAGCATTAAACGTTGCATCCGCAGAAAATTCTGCTGTGGCTATGAGCTTGGCAATGTCCTGATGTGCTCATATATTGGAGTGGGGGATGGTGTCCCTCAGATGGCAAAGCCATCTTAAGGAAGATCTAGTAAAAAAGGATGCAGCAGTAGCTGCCCTTATGGCCCATGCATCAGCTTGGTGAGCTCTGCGAAGCACTAGTTCTACTCTTTTTTCTTCTGGTTTGAGTGCCTCCTCCGCTTCACCTGGGATAGTAGAGGAGGATGCCAAGACTACTATGGGGTCATTTACCTCAGGGGTGTTAAGAGTATTAGCAAATTCAGGGGCCAGATTATAAAATTTCCTATTGTATCCCATGGGAGCAGGATAAGAAGCAGTGGAGGCCCACTGTTTTTGAACTAGGTCTGAAAACATGAGACAATGGAATGATATCCACTTCGGTAACAGGTTGAGAGACAATTAGGTCTTCTGACTCATCCTGTGAAATCTCTTGCTGTAAAGCTGGGGTTGGTTTGTTAAGATGTGCAGTATTCTTGGCCTTGAATAATAGCGATCTAAATAATTGAGGATGAAACAGGCCCGTGAAAATCGGTTGGTCGGGAATAAGGCCTTCATCCTTGGACATGCCCCGTTCTAGAGGGTCTGCCTCTGACAGCGCCGGATCAGTCCCATGAGCTGAACGTGACTCAACCTGGAGCAACTGGTCATCATGCTCACCCTCCTCCTATGGCTCCTGAAGGGGGTCATCTGGATAAATGGAAAACTCCCAGTGGGAATGTACCCGTGTGCAATGTAGATCCATTCTGCTTATCGATTGCAGAGATTGTGAATCACAATCTGAGACTGTGGATCTTTGTCTGATGGCTATAGACTGTTGGACTCCTGCTGCGATGCCCTGCTGAATCGCTAACTGCATCCACGCCCTCATCCTGGGAGGGACTTTGTCTAGTAAGATGTCCTCCTGACAAAGCCCAGCCACTGTAGGGGGGAATGTGGCCTCGGGGGCTTGACATGCTGCGGTAAGACTCTTATTTCTATATAGCTTAACTCCTCCCCCTGTCATTCCTTCAACAAAAGAATTATCATAATTGTTTTTAGGCAGGATGGGCCATATCAGTTTTAGCCATTGTTTTCTTTTTATCTTTGTATATGGAGGGAGGAAGGGAGGAAAGAAGGAAAACTAACTCCATCCATAGACCCTTTTTTCTGACAATGGCAATTGCCAGATAAAAACATTTTTCAAACATGGGTCATGAATCAGAGTAGCAGCCAACAGATTAATTAAGTTGCTTGTCTTTATTTAAAGAAAAAAATATTTAAAAGGAACCAATCCAGTCATATGTTCATTGAAATACATTATACCCTCTAGTGGAATCCTGCAAATGGATCAAAATCTCCCATCATCTTCATTAGAAAATGAAGATACAACAAAGATGGAGTATAGCTTTAAAACAAATTGAAAATACCTGATGAGCAAAAACTTTCTTCTGAGCTCCATTTCCGGATACCTCATGTACATTATAAATAACAGTGCATTAATGTTGTCCAACATATCTAAGTTATAAATTACATATTGACCCAAATTCAAAGAAAAGCCAGTATATATGAAAGTCAATTAAATCAATGGGTATAAATTGGTCAGAGTAATTGGTCTATTGTTTTCAGTGGGACTTAAATATTTATTTAACTAATGGCTCTTGGGGAACTCTAGTTCTAACATTCAAGTATGTTAGGACATAATAAATATTTTACTTCATTTAGTTGGATGTAGATAAAAATCAAGAATTATCATAAAGCTATTTCTTAAGTCATTTTTACTTTAGGAAATTCCATTTCCAAATGTGAAACTATACTATTGCTGTTGACATAAATATAAATAAAGAATGGCTTGATTCCTAATTGCCTTATAAATAAGTCCCTGAATGTTATTTATGAGTCGGGAAGGAATCCACATAGGCAGGAACTGCACTTTAAAGTTCAATCTTGTAGGCACCACCTCTAGCCCTGACCCATTCCTATGAAACTATTATCTTCTATTCTGGCAGATTATAAGCTCTGTGCAAAGAATTATTGAACAGAAACATCTGCATGCCTGGCTCCCAGTTTTGCTCATGAAAAAATATCTTCCACTTATAGCTGAAGTTGTAAATCTAAAGGGTACCTTTCTATGAAATGAAAGTTATATGAAAAATAACTCCTTTGGAATTTTAGATGGAGAACCTTTAATATATATTTATTGGATTTATATCATATATATCTACTGTAGTTAGAAGTTGCCAAGCATAGCATATAAAGAAAATGATTCATATAAATGTAGGGATTTTGCCAACAGGAAACCTTCAAAACCTCTAAATGTTTCCTCAGAATGCTATAGAATATTCATAATAAATTTCTATGAAATCTTTTAACTGTAATTATCATTAATCTACACTATAGAAATAGAAATAATGCATTAGCCTCAAATGGCCACATATACATGCATTACAACAACTCATTTAAAATTAAGATATATTTCATCAAAGAAAAATGCTAAGAATTCAAAGCTTTTAGTTGGCACATTAGACAAATTGTGTGATTGGTGCTGTTATTTGTTAAACTTACGAACTGGAAAAGTCTACAACATTTTGCAACTTGTTTTGGACACATAATAGAGACAATTAAAACATACATTTTGGGCACATGATCATATTTAGTGTAGCTGCATTCATTTCAAACCAATCAAATCACCAAAGAATGGTGAAAATTACATCATTCTACTAAATGCAATATTGCATACATCTCTTTTCATCTCTATTTCAGTTCTTTTCAATAAACTGGAAGTAATGAACATTTCATTATGTCATAATAAAATAAATTCAAAAAAGTGTACTGATAAATATTCAATGATTAAAAACATTAAAAATCAGCTATACAGAGGGAAGAGATTTTGTGTCATCCAAAGCTGGACATAGTTCTAGACACAATGTTGATAGGTACTGTTCTGACCCAGCCTTCACAAGCCCCACTCAACAGGCTACCCATGAGGAGAAACCCCTTTTTATTTAGAAAGGCAGGAATACATATTATTCACTGACAAAGCTCCAGTCACACATCCTTAGGTGATTCACAAGCCATAGTAGTTTCTGAGTTCCCCAGAGGGAACTTCAATTAGCACTTCAATCCTAATATATATCCTTCTTTTCCTGGATAGCTGCCCCTCAGTCCTGCTTTGCTCTCCTCTCCTCACTTCTCTGTGCATACCTGCATCTGGGACAGAGCCCACCTGTCCTCCCCCTTGCTCAGCTCAGGCCCCAAAAACAACTGTGTCTCTGCCTGAGCGTGAGTAAATGGGTCCTCCTCTGCATCTGGCTCTGAGACCTCCTGCTCCTCAAGAGCCTTCCACCAGCCAGATGGTAACCCAGGCACCCCCTCCATCTCCTCTGACTCATCTGACTCGACTGCCATCTATGCTGAGAATCAATGAATCACAATAGGTTCAAAGTTTCAAGTGTCCAATGAACTAGAGTCAAACCTCTATTGGTTGTTCTAACCTGCTGCCCATATGTAGGAGTTCATTGGGCTTAAAGTGTACAATTGTCCAGAAAGGATTGATGGAACCTTCATAAATAGCCATTATAATAATGCAGCCTTCTGAGGAATTTATCAGAGCAATGCTGATAGAATGGATGGCCTACTCATTGAAATGAATGAATAAAATTGGAAGATAAAACTTCCACTGCGGCACTGATTTTTATGGTCATAATGAAAAATCCCAGGAACGATAATTGACAAAAATCACATTTTTATCTACAGTTTGTCAAAATTATTATGGAAAGCTACTTAAATTTTGTGTGTGTGTGTGTGTGTGTGTGTGTGTGTGTGTGTGTGTGTGTTATTGAAAGAACAACTCAGAAAAATGTCCTGAATCCTAACCTAGTTTTTATACTCTCAAACCCAAGAGGGCAGTGTTATCTGTAGAAATAGCTGTAGCTCCTCAGACAGAAGAACTGCAAGGCAATCAGAACAATTTTTAAAATGCAGCCTTTAATGTTTTTTGCCATATAGAGATGTATGATGTGACCTGACAGGGACAGGTACTATCTCTCACTTTCCAGGAAAATGCTGATAGAATTTATTCATTCCAACTAAGTTTATGCTCAATATGCTTATATTGTGTAGATCAGTACACAGTGTTATTATCTGCAACAATTGATTCATTCATCTCAGGCTAAATAAATAGCTAAGCTATACATGATCTCTCAGAGATCAGCATGGTCCGTAGTAAATATAATCAGAACTTTAGCCAAGTGGAGACTCATGAATCACATTTCTATCATTTCAGCATCTGATGTTCTACTGGTATTTAATACCTATTATTAAAAGATTTATCACATTTACAGATCCATACAATGCTTTCTATTCTTCTTCCTAAATCACTGAGTGCGTACCGTCCTCCCAAAAAAGACTATAAGGAGTAGAGGTGAACACTGACATGAGATCTTTGCAGCTACTACAATAAGTAGCACCAAGGTTCCCTGGCATTTTTTTCAAATGCTAGGAAGAAGAAGCAGGGGTTGTTTGATCTTTTTTTTTTATTTTGATTTCTTGCAGGCAATGTTTAATACTTTTTTAATTTTGATGTTCTTGCTAGCACTGATGAAGTTACCTACTTTGGTAATGATACATTTGCAAGTAAACAACCAAGCTCAGAGAGCACCAAGGATCTCACAGTTCAACCCTGAACTACAAATATTCTCATCTATCAGTGACTAGGAACTTGTTAAGTTCAACAAAATTATCTTCAGGGTCTCATGATTTTAAACATAATAGATTATGCTTCATTTTTACAGTGTGTCATCTTTTATACAATAATATACAATCTAATTATTATAGTTATATAGTGAAGTTGATATTTAACATTAAAACAAAAGCTTTTAAGAAAAGTTAACTGAAATTTACCAGAAAATATCAATAACTTTTTTCTACTCAAAATTAAAAATGGGAATGCCTCTTCAAAGATTTCCACTCCTATTTCTATCCTTAAATACTTCCAAAACATTCCCACCAAACCACACCCTCAGAACCGGTGATAAAAAATTTTTTGAAAACCACCACTGAACCAACGACATACTCTTTCTGCATACAGGGTTAGATTTTATTGTTCTTTATTGTGAATAATGTAAAATGTTAACATCAATGTTTCTCAGGTATACAAATAGACAGTTCCATAATTCACCCAAGGTAATACAATATAGTGTGCCCAGTGAGCTGAATGATCAGACAGATCAGGAATAGGTGAATAAAACATGTTGCTCCTTTACAAGTCCATCTTATTTTAATGCTTGTTCATCAGAAACATTTTTTATCATTATTGCACAAGACTAACAAGAAACTAAACAATTTTGGAATATGAACCAAAGTTTCTAGTCTTAGCCACAAAATCTAGCTCATGGTCATGGTAGAGAAAGGTAGATGATCTGCCATTAAGAAATTTATGTTGTAATTAATCTACCACTACCCAATGGTAAAAATTTCACTGTCTCTGGAAAAAAACAAAATATATTTTGCATTCAGTTCACTGATTCATGGATCGAAAAGAGGATAGCATACTTTTGCTCTTATTAAGTATTACCAAATATTGCTTTAAAATACAATTAAAAAAAACAAAATACAAATATTCTAGCAACATCAGGATTTTATAAGGGCACTTTCATCTTGCAATATGAATCTGACGATATAATAAAATATCCTACTGCTGACACAGCAAGTAGAAGATAATTTTATTTCCCACTGGCCCTTGGTATACAGCTACTACACTTCCAATTCATTTTAAGAAAGATTGTAGATGAAGTATTATGTTATGTTGACTGTGATTTGATTAGAAAATTATTACCACACATTTCTCATTTAAGAGAAAAGAGAAAATATCCCAATTTTAGGTGAAAAGCAAAACTAAAAAACTGGCTGAATAAAACTCTAACGTGTTAATTATAAACTGATTTAATGTTTTATTGAAAGACTTCCATGTCCAATTTGGGGACAATTAAATATTTTCTTATTCCATCATAGATTAAATAAACCTCAGAGCCAGACAAATCATTTTGTGACATGAGAAGAACAATATGGACCTTAATGTCCCTGTACAAAATCGAATGACTGAATGTTGATTCATACTTCCACATGGATGATTGGATAATATCCTTCACTAAACAGCCATACAAGACTATTACTACAAACTCATTCCAGAAACTGAAATTGCCAACTCACTTTGCTTCATTATGAGTCATTTCCAATACATTTGAAAACATCTTCCTTCAACAGTTTGCATACTTGATCATATTATCATGTATAAGAATTAGATTGAAATGTATCATGTGTTTGGCTATTTAGATTATAATTTAAAAATTACAGCAATAAAATGATATTTGAATTCAGTATATTGCTTTTGAAGGAACATCTTCATTTGATGCTTGACAGAAGGCTGATATATATTTGAGCAATGTAAGGGGAAAATATAAACTAGGTATTATTACCTGACCTCCTGGTCAAAACTTTCCACCACACAGATGTCAATATCTCTACAATTGCTCTGTGAAAGTCTATAACCATTGGGTATTCATAATATCATTGATCCACATGATAGATAGGGGAGTTTATATACAACAAATGGAGAAAGAAATTTGTGGTTTGGCTCACCAAACTATTAAGTATGGTGATGGGATGGTGTCATAGCACTAGTAGCAAATAGTAAAATAACCAGAAAATTAGATATATGTCAATATTTCAGAATCACTGCATTGGAAAAGAACAGTGAAATAAACAGTGACAGTTTAGCTACTTTATGCTACTATCCAGTTTCATAGCTATTTGGCAGATATAGTTTGGTCACTTTTTCTAAATTTTCAACATTGTAATTCTAAACATCAAAAAGTCTAGTAGCATCTCAACAACTTGTTATTATGACATAGGTTTTGTTGACTACAATTCAGCAGGTGCATAATAATGTATTAAACTTTAAAGTGCCACCAATTTAATGCACTTCTTGAAAAGACTAGAGGGCCTACCCAGTGGAAATTTTCAAAATTATTTGAATAATGAAACTACATTATTTCATTATGATCTAATAGAGTACAATTAATACCTTTGATTATTTGGAAAGCAAGAATTTAGTATTTCAAGAAGAAAGCCTTTCTAGTCTACTATACATTTAAGACGAAGAAATAATAACCAAGAGTTTTATGGCACCCTAAGGACAAACACATTTATTATGGCATAATCATTTGTAAGCTACAGTTCATTTAATGAGATGCATGGAATACTTAATGTATGAGGATATTAGGACCCTAGAGCGCTATGGATCAGCTTCCAAAAATATGCTTTGAAGCACCTGAGCAATTTTTTACAGCATTTGCATGATCACAGGAAAAGATAAAGCTGTTTTAAAAAGTTATAGACAGGTGCTACATATGCAACCCCATATACTTGAATCTGAAGTGCGACACAATGCACACAGATGACTGGGGGATTCCCAGGGAAACCATAAGTCACAGAGAACTGAATGGTTAGTACAGAAATAGGTTTTATGATACAGGTTTTATATACCTGCAAAATATAATGATAATAGATGAGAGATGAGACAGACAGACAGACTCCCCATATTTAAAAACAGTATTTTAAAGTATTCTTGTTTTTTTAAAAAAAAAAAATCAGGTACACCACTAATCTCATATACCATCTATCAGATAATGGGGTTTCTCAGTTATGAGACGAATAGCATGGAATTGAGTTATTTGTAAAAATAATAAAGGCAGAATACAGATAAATAAATAGATAAATAACCTTCTTCATTTTCTATGGGGTAAGTAAGTATTTGCAGAATGAAAAACTTTATTGATTAAATTTACCATAATTTAAAGTCCTGTCACTGTTTTTAACCAAGGCAAAGGCAGGTATCAAAAAGATATCTAATGCCCTTCTTTCAATGAATTTTGAATTATGAAAATATCATTTGTGTGACATTTTCTTCATGAAATTTTGTAGACACATGGAATACATTCACATGTCTTTAATAAATTAAACATATAATAAACATATATTTTTGCTGTTCTATAAATGATTACTATAATAATGATAAAGGACTTGAATGTAATTGCATTGACAACAAAACATTAAATACATTTTGCTGAGTTTTCATTTTATTAAATAATTTTCTTCTGGAATTTGGCAGTGTCCAGGAATCAGTTTATTATAAGGCTTTATAATAATGTAAATTAACCAATGTTGCAATTCTGGACATGCTCACAAAAAAAACACCCCATAACTAAGTTGATATTGAAAGATATAATTAAAATACCTATCTACACATCAGAACTTTTTTACTCCTCATATTTTATTTCTTCCTTTTAAATATGCAGTCTGTTATATTAAGCTTCATTTGATTCAACAAGGAAACTTCAATGAATAATTTTAGATAGCACCTTTATCTCATCTTTGTATCACTGCAGATTTCAACATCCTAATACTGCCCCAATTCATTTCTATTGATCTTTCTCTTGTCACCTTATTGCACAGAATTATTTCTTCCTCACATATCTTCATTGCTGTAAACATTATCCCCTACATTGAGCTGTATTCACTTTTATTTGTTCCCCATCTGATCTCCTTTGAATAATTGTTTTTCAAATTGGTCCTTTTTCTTAATTTCTCCTAGCTGAAGTTATTGTGGCTCTTTGAAGTACCAAATTTGAATTTAATTAATAGGTTCTATTCCAATGTAAAGCCATATTTGAAAATTAACAGGTCTTAGATACTCATTAAAATCAGCTGCATGTCTCTAGTTTTGAGGGCATATCATATTTAGTATATTGAAAGTGCTCCTGTCCTGCAATCATGCCAACTTGACTCTAAGACAATTTAAAGCAATTGGCCTGAAACCTAAAACACTTTGATCACAAATTACTCATTGTGATTGCAGCATATTCTGAAAAATCCCTCTTCTGCTATATCTTCACACTTTTCTCTTCTGGCAAAGTAATTGCCAATTTCTTTCTTCCTGTAAAAAGGTTCTTTCCAAACGTGCATAAACTGTATATGCAGGCAGGTGTACATATACTTTATAAATATAAATATATAAAGAAGAGTGGGTCAACTTATTCTCCAAAGCACCTGAAGGCAGGGCAAGAAGCAATGGATGGAAACTAATCACAGAGAGAAGCAACCTAAAACTAAGGACAAATGTATTGAGAGTGAGAACAATTAATCAGTGGAATGACTTCCCTCCAGTAGTAAGTCCTACAATATTGGAGGTTTTAAAGAAGAGATTGGACAACCATTTGTCTAAAATGATATAAGGTTTCCTACTTGAGTAGGGAGTAGGACTAGAAGACCTCCAAGGTCTATTCCATCTCTGTTATTCTGTTATGTCTGCATTTGTATGTTCAGGCATATGTGTATGCTCATGAATGAATGAAAGCCAGTTTGATTTAGTGGTTAGGTGTAAAGCATAAGAGAAATTATCAGGGATGGGTTAAGATTTTTTTGTGCCAGCTTTTTTATTTTTTATAAAAGCCTCAAGGTGGCAAAGCTATCCAACACTCCTTCTTCCTCTTGTTTTCCCAAGCAAAAGAAACTCCTTGAAGTAAGTTGAGCTAAGACAAAGTGACTGGCTCAAAGTCATCCAGCCAGCTATTATGCTTAAGATGTGACTAGAACTCACGGTTTTCTTGTTTCTTTCTTCAACTACTAGACCAAACTTTGACAAAGATATATCAGAGCTAGGGGTGGGATTCTACCAGTTCGGACCAGTTCTATAGAACCAGTTGTTACGATTCTGCACAGTTCAGAGACCCAGCAAATCACACCACTGGCTGGCCCTTCCCCTCCCCACTGCACCCAGGAGGCTTCCCTGAGGCCCAGTCAGGGGGGATATTCAGGGAGTTGGGGGAGGAAGAAGTTGCCTGAGAGCAGAGCTGAAACCTCCTTAGGATTGAAGCTTATATTTTTCAGTGCAGACTCAGGCAGCACTGTGCAGAAAGATAGATCTGGAAGTGAAGCTGTGATTCTGCAAGCAGCTCAATCTGCCTGCTTGCTTTGCCTGATTTTGGGTAAAAGTTGCTCTTTTTAAAAAATAAAAAAAAATCAATCTTTACACATATATTTACAATATTTACATACAAGCCATGCCCAGCCAGTCACATGACCACCAAGCCACACCCTCAAATTAGGCCATGCCTACAGAACCGGTTGTTAAGAAATTTGAATGCCACTCCTGATTAGAGCCATTACCTAAGCAAAAAGGGCTGAAACATTCTTTTAGTCTTGAAAAACAAAACATTATTCAAGCAGGGTTTTTCCTGATTCCCTGGGTATAAGAAGAAGGAGAGGTAAAACATAATCAGGTTTGTAAGATTCTATTATTGTATTATGCCATATGTTCTGAAATTAAGGAGTTTTCATCATGTCTTCTGACTTATACTTGATGTTCATTGATGCATTCTGCTAGCCTTCTGTCTGTTTGTCCTATGTAGTGGCTGTTGACAATCATTACACTGTATGTTGTAGATGACTTTTATTTTTTTTCTTCTGGGGCTGCTGGGTCTTTTCGTTTACTTAGATTGTTTTGGAGGGCTTGATTGGTTTGTGTGCTAAGCTGATTCTGTGTGGTTATAATAGTCTATTGGTGGTTTCCAATATGTTTTTGATGTATGAGAGTGTTATTCTTTTTAAGGCTTGTATTGATTGGGCTATATTGGGTTGAATAGTCAGGCACTTTTTAATGAAGTTGTGTGGATATCCATTTTGTTGGAAGATATATAAATACCATGTTTCCTTTTCTGCTGTTCAGGATTGCTGCAATGTGTTTGTGCTCATCTAAATAGAGTTTTTAGCTTCTCTTGTGGAAGATTAGGTTATTGCTTTGGTAGTGGACCACTTGATTGGTGTGGGTAGCTTTTTTGGTACACTTCTCTTTCTGTTTGCCATTCTAATATCTGCTGATCAGGATGTCTAGGGAGGGTAGTGATTTGTTGTCTTCTTCCCTGGTAAATTAGATGCAAATTCTTTTAATCAGAAGGAAACCACTGTATAACTGTAGCCCTCAAACTACTAACCTATATTTAGAGGCAGGTCTGAGAAAAGTAGAAGCCAGAGTATGAATCTCCATGTTCAATTTCTAGCTTGATGACAAGATTATCCTCTTCCCATTGGAAATATTGATCTTTATGGAAGCAATCACGACAAGTAATGTCATTTTTCCTTCCCTCATCCCTGCGTAAAAACAAGAATATTTCATGACAGATGCAGAGCACCAGACAGATCTATCTACCAGGTTTCTAAATCACCTCATTGCTGATAGCCTTAGCTGCACAGTTGGATCTATTATGTATGTTCCACAGGCAGAAGTTCCCAATTACGGGCAGGCCTTTCACTGCATTTTACACTATCTTCTCTGTCACTGTGTTAGAGGGAGGATGGAGGACAATTTCCTTTTCAGTATAATTCTGCTTTTCTATTGCCATGTGAGTTGAAACCATAATTACACTGTTGATTTTATAGAAACATTTGTAATACTTTTATTTTTCATGATTTTCAAATAGCATTGCTATTTGACTATAATTAGCTCTTATTACATTGCTAAGTTTCATGCAGCAGCACTCAAAATTCATTGAGAACTGATCAGAACTTATCAGCCCATATAGTTTACATCTGCACTGTTAACCTTTAATTATTTACCATTACAGTTTTTATCAATAAACCTTACTTTTTAATGTTTTAAAACAGTGGTTCCCAAACTTTTTCAGTCCACTGCCCCCTTGGTGCTACAAACTCATTCTCAGTGCCCCCCACCCGGGGTGGGATTCAAATTTCTGTGGGTGTGGCCTAATTTGAGGGTGTGGCTTGCTGGTCACATGACTGGGTGGGTGTGGCTTGGTCATGTGACTGGCTGGTGTGGCTTGCTGGCTGGGCATGGCTTGCTGGTCACATGACCGGGTAGGTGTGATTTGGTGGTCATGTGACTGGGTGGGCATGGCCAGGTGACTGGTAAACAAGTGGTCCTCACTTAATGGACAGTTGTTTAGTAAGTGTTCTAATTTATGACTGGCCTCCCCAGAGATACTTGACCTGTTTTTGAAGTTTTGACAGCCATGCACACACATATACACACACTCCCTTCTAACCCTGCTGGAGCAGGTCATTGGACTTAAATCGGCAAAGCATCTCTGATTAGATTCTAGTAGTGAATAAAATCTAATCAGAGATGCTTTGCCGATTCTTATTGATTTGTTTTATTTGTATCTCTTTATTTTATGTTGCTGAATTGCATTGACATGTACGTCCTTTCTTGTGCACAACCCAGAAGCTTTTGTGATTCTTTGCAGCAAAAATTATTGACCTCTGGCTTTGCCCTACTTTTTAAACATGCTGCCCCTGCTGCGTTCTAGGTGCCGTCCCCACAGGTCCACCCCATTGAGCCCGCTGCACTGGAGGGACCTGCCCAAGCAAGTCAAGTCAACGGGGTGAGCCTGAGAGAGGGAAAGAGAGAGAGAGAAAAGAGACGGGGGGGGGGAAGAGGGAGAGAAGGAAGAAAAGAAAGAAAAAGGGGAAAGAAAGAAAAAGGGACAAAGAAAGAGGGGGGATGGAAGGAAGGGACAGAAAGAAAAAGAAATAAAGAAGGAAGGAGGGAGAAAGGAGAAAGATAATGAGATATCTATTCTAATCCAGTCACCTGCTCCAGCAGGGTTAGGAGGGAGTGTGTTTGTGTGTGTTCTCCTTATAATTTACCAGTAAATTATAAATTGGTTTTGCCTTCTTCAGAATTGGCACTGTAATACATTGGGGAAAAGTAATTTTTAGGGTGGAGATCTGTTCCAATGGATCCTGTTTAAAGCCTCAGCAAAATGTGAGAGCTTCCTGATAGTCTTGACTATGTTTCATCCACAAAACCTTTAATAGAAGCCAAAGATGTTTCAATGTGCTGGCAAAAATGTTTCAATGTGGAAAAGGGCTTCTATCTAAATTAGGCCTCATTTCAATGTGATGCAACAGCTCTCTCTCTCTCTCTCTCTCTCTCCCTCCCTCCCTTCCTCCCTCCCTCCCTCCCAGACTGGCTTTGCTCTACTTTCCCAATGTGCCTGTGGGGCTGGTGCTTCGAACATGGATGGATGGATGCATATATAGAGAGAGAGACAGAGAGAGACAGGTAGGTAGGGAGAGAGAGAGAGGGAGGGAGGGAGGGAGGGGGAGTGTGTGTGTGTGTGTGTGAGAAAGAGAGAGAGAGAGAGAGAGAGAGAGAGAGAGACCGTGTTTCCCATATAATAAGGCCAGGTCTTTTTTTTTTTTTTTTTTTTGAGCCCTGAAAAAATGGCTAGGACGTCTTTTAAGGGGTGAATTAATTTCTTTCCCCCCTGTGCACCCTTGCCTAGGGCACCCCACAGGCAGCACCAGCCACTCCTAACAGCCAATCATGGCAGAGCATGGAGGGCTCCCTATTCCTGCCAAGCACTTTTGCTACAGACATGGGTCAGTGGGTGGGCAGCAGGGATGTCTGCCGGCAGCATTTCAAGTGCTTCTCTGGCCTCCATAGCTTTCATGGTTCTCAACAGTGCTGGCTCTCTCACCAGCAACGTCTCCAACAACAGCATCTGAGTTGTTCCTGCTTTTCCCCCTTCCCCATAACAACAGAACAAAAAACATTTTGAGGTATGTGGGAGTGCCGCGTACTGCGTTTTGGTTTAATCCTGAGTGGCTGGATGGGTGTGAGAAGAGCTGAGCAAGCACATGGCTGCCAACTCTCACGCAATCAGCGTGAGACTCACGCAATTCAACCAATTTTGACTGTCTCACTCTGATAAACACAATCTCACGCTAAACCCCCAAAATCATGGAATGTACAAAAATATCCCTACATTATCTGATTATATTCCGAATATTTCCCCTTAGCTTAGGAGAAGGATGAGCTCCCAGCGCCGCCCCGCCCTGCCCTGCCCAGCCACCCCGCCCTGCCCAGCCACCCCACCGCGCCTCTTTTCCCGCCTTAATCCTTCTGCCGGCGTCCCGTAACTGTCACGATGCCGATCATTAGCAAATCGCTTCAGGAAAGCGAAGAGCAGGAGGCTTCTTCGCCGCCCGGGGCGCTCGCAGCCACTTTGCCCCGCCCTCTCCCTCTCTGCAATGTCCTCTGGGACAAGCCAGCTGCCCTAGGCTTTCCAAAGAAGGACACGAGGGGGCTGGCAAAGCCTCTTTACAGCCTCGGCCAGTAATAACAATGGTAAGCAAAGCCAACGGAGTGGCTTCCATTTAACCACCAAAGATGTTTCTTTATTTTCTCTGGCTGGATTTCTGACCCAGGGGAGAAAGACCATTTAAAAAAGCAAAAAGGACAGAAAGAACACCAAGAAAGAATGGGACAACCCCCCCCCCAAAAAAAGAGATCCAACACAACTCTGAATAAAATTATTATTATTTTAAATTTTATTATTATTATAATTATTATTACCACCCCTTTACACGCCTTATGCTCTCTTTTAGCTGATCCAAAAGAGTCTTCCCAAACCAGCAAGGCGAGAAGCGCGCCAGGCTGATCTATAAAGGGGCTGGGCAGCTTTTTTGCAAAATACTTAATAGAAAGGTTGGAGGACTGACAGGATTACATCTCTGGCAGTGGAGAAGGAATCACTTTTTCCTCTTTCTCCTTTGAGTTTAAATCCTAGGTCTCCATGCACCAGATCGACAGGACTGTACTACATTATTATCATATTTTCAAACCCTTAGATAAGGACTCAATAAGGACTTTTTTTTGATGCCAGTAGGCTTCTCAGCCCCAAATTGGGATAGCCCTGACTCAACTAGAACATATTCTAATCTTAACACAATTTACCATCCAAAGAGCAGTAAGACCATTAAGTTCAGAATCTAAACTTACCCAATAAATAATATACTGTTTCCTCACTGTGCTCAAGCTTCAGAATACAGTAGATGAGTTTTACAGTTAACAATATGTATATTTATATGAAGCACTCATTATTTGATTAAATGTTTAGTTTATACATGTCTGAAATTATGAACCCCTATTTCAGTCAACAAGTTAGTATATAATTAAAGACTGAGACTATAGCATTTGATATTGGCATGTAGTATGGTATTTGATACAGAAAGAAGAATACCCATTGATGTATTTGCATTACCTCTGTAGTTGTTTCGGGTTTTTGTCTTTTTGTTGCACATTGAATTCATCCTATAGTGGTCTATAGTACATCACTAAGCTAATAAAGTCAGTTGAGGTAGAATACTGCAGTTACAAGTCAGGAACTTCAATTATTCATGGTCAGTGAACTGCATTATTAATATCTTACAAATCCGGTTCAAGTACATTGGTGCTGCTTGCATGTATGTATGTATGTATATGTCCAAATCATGACTAAAGTATGCATCAGATTGCACCATTTAAAATGTAAAATTGTCAAAGCTCCCTACCGTGGAAGGGGGGACACCCCCCTTCCACACCATCCCCCCCTCGCTCCCTCGCAGTGTCTCACTCCGAACTATCACTCAAGGTTGGCACCCCTGCAAGCATCTCTGCTACTGCTACCCTTGGTGCTCCAGCCTCGGGCTCTGCAAGTTTCCAAAAGTCCTGGTGCACAGCCCGCATTCCAAGCGTGCCCAGGCTGAGCTGCCACTGTCCCTCTCTCACCAGCACCATCTCCAACAACAGTGGCAGCAGCAGAAGGAACCATGGAAGTGTTTCAGCTGCATCTTGGGTGGGGGAGCCACCTCCATAACTTCCACTGTTCCACGGAGGCTGGAGTTGTTATGGGGATGGGTGAAAAGCAGAAGCGACTCAGACGCTGTTGTTGGAGATGGCACTGGCAAGAGAGGTGCCAGCACCGGTGGGAACCATGGAAGCTACAGAGGCCTGAGAAGCAACTGAAATGCTGCCAGCGGACATCCACGCTGACACCGCCTGCCCGCTGACCCGGTCTGCAGCAAAGGTGCTTGGTGGGAGTAGGGAGCCTTCCATGCTCTGCCATGATCGGCTGTTAAGAGCAGCTGATGGTGAGGTGTAGCTGCCCGCGGGGTGCTCTTAATGGCAAGTTCCCCCTGCCTTCCCCCCCCCAATTTCGTATGTTTTAAAATAGGCCTAAATTTGGGGGGAGGGGCTTAATTTTATTTTATGCCTAAAAAACATCCTGGGTCTTCCTATGCGGGGGGGTGTATTGTTGGAGAAACACGGTAGATAGATAGATAGATAGATAGATAGATAGATAGATAGATAGATAGATAGATAGATAGATAGATAGATAGATAGATAGATAGGCAGGCAGGCAGGCAGGCAGGCAGGCAGGCAGGCAGGCAGGCAGGCAGGCAGGCAGGCAGGCAGGCAGGCAGACAAATAGGCAGACCTTTTGGATGAATGTATGGATAGGTAGGTAGATAGATAGGTAAGTAGATTGGTAGGTAGGTAGATTTATATTGGTAGGTAGGTAGACAGAAAGACGGGTAGGCAGGCAGGTAGATAGGTAGGCTGGAAGGCAGGCAGACAGACAGACATTTTGGGTGGATGTATAGATAGATAGATAGATAGATAGATAGATAGATAGATAGATAGATAGATAGATAGATAGATAGATAGATAGATCAAACTATATTGGTAGATAAGTAAGTAGGTAGGTAGGTAGACAGAAAGACAGGCAGGAAGGCAGGCAGGTAGGTAGGCAGGAAGGCAGGCAGACAGGCAGGCAGACCTTTTGGATGGATGGATGGATGGATGGATGGGTGGATGGATGGATGGATGGATGGATGGATGGATGGATGGATGGACAGACGGATGGACGGAAGGATGGATGAATGGACAGACAGACAGTCAGATAGACAGAAAGAAAGAATGCAACAGCAGCGGCACTTTGGGAAAGTAGAGCAAAGTTAGAGTGGGAATTCAAGTCCACACAAGTTGCCATGGTTGAGAAACATGGGCTGAATATATCAACCCAACCATTCTGGTTTAGAGTTTAGCATTCTGTTTGATTCTGGCTTAGTCAATAAACCATGGCTAAGATCTTGCTACTCCTTAATGCAGCTTCCCCTCTGCCCCTTCTCCAGCCCCCTGCCCCAGTTCTTTCTTTGGCATCCAATTTTGCAATGCCAACCTCCCCAGGTGCGGCCAACTTCACCCTCTTTGTTTTAACCCAAGGTCCACTTCTATCGGGCCAAGCAAGGGGAGGTATCCGGCACATACTCAGAGACTCCCAACTTTGGGGAAGCATTCCACCCATCTTTATGCTCCGCCCGAGAGGAGGAAGGCATGCAGAAGCAGCCCAGACCAGCAGAGGCAGAGGGAATGATCGCTTGGAAACTAAGCAAGCAAGCAAGCACAAGTTTCGGTCAGAAGAACTGGGCTGCAGAGGGAGGTTAGGTTCTAGGTCCGGGACGGCCATGTAGAGCTGAACTGAACCGAGCCATGCACCTTGGAAAGCCACAGCTGCACCCACCTGCATCCTGCGCACAAGCCTGGCTGGCTGGAGAGGCGGAGGCCAGGTGGGTGCTGCACACTCCCTTGTTCTCCTCCGGGCAAGGGGACCCTAACGCCGGACCATCCATCCCTTCCACTGCATGCCTTGGGAGGGTTTTGCTTTCGGGTCTTCTGGCGTGCCTCTGCTGTTTCCACCAGAGATGGCAGCAATCTAAGGTGCCCCCTTTCCGCTACCTCCCACCTCTCCCCCTCTTGAGGCTTGGCAAGGCTCACCGCATGCGGGTTCTGCATTCGAGGCACCAGCTATGGAGCGATGAAAGAGTCAATGGGCTGCATGGCTGGCAGTCAGTGAGCCTGTGAGGCCGATGCCTCAAATGCCCTCCTGCCACCTCTTAGTGCCCCCCTGCCAGCCCTCTTGCCTTTTAGCACCCCCTAAGACATCCCACTGCCTCCCAGGGCACAGTACCGCCCACTTTGGGAACTGTTTTAAAATAAACTAGCCAGGATAGAATATAATCTTGCAATATATTCTTACTATTACAAATAGGTATCATCTTAATTCAAATGTTAATTAATTTTGTAATTTTGCATAAAGTTTACAGTTATATTCCGCTTTTCCAAAATTGTACAGTCATTATGTTGACCATTTTTCCAACATACATTTTATCGCCTGTGGTATGATTGTAAACTCACAATCTTATTCTTTTAAGATTTTCCATGCTAGAAAATGATCAAAATAAATTATTTTACAAATGACACTTTGTATATATATTTGTCCTCTCCACAAAGTTCATAAGTCTTCATATATTATAAAATGAGCATTATCTGATATTAAATTTTGTGTATGTCCACTTTATAAGGATGACATACTAAACCATAATATTAAGCTATCTCACATCAGAAATATGACCTACTCCAAAAGTAAGTCCTAGCTTGATTTTTACATGTGCCCAATATAAGCCCTACCCCAAAAATAAGCCCTAATCAAGACCCTGCCTATTCTAGGGTACACAGGTAAAAATTAAGCTAGGGTGGGAAGGAATGCCCTACTACTTACCTTTGGACAGTTGCAGCCAGGCCTCACACATCCCAACACCTTCCTTGCCAGGCCATTTTTCCTGCAGCCAGCAAGGCTTTCCTGAAGCTGATAACAGAGCTCTGAATCAATCCTTCAGGAAAGCCTTGCAGCCCTTGCTGGTCACAAAAGAAGTTCCCGAAGGCCTCTGACAAAGAGGAGACCAGGAGTGATGCACACAAGTGAGGTGAGTCAGTGGACGACATCTACCCCCCAAAATAAGACCTGGTGCCCTTTTTGGTGGCAAGAAATATAAGACAGTGACTTATTTTCAGGGGAAATGTTGGGAGGGAAAAGGAAAGAAAAATAAAGATGAGCTTTTGTACTTTGGAACTCCTACTTAGATGATAAGGAGAAAGATTTGCCAAAATCAGCAAATACAGGAAATAATACATGAAAAGCAATGTGAGATGGAATGAGTAGATCCTGTATGCAAAGTACAACCAGTTGTCTTAGCAAACAAAGCTTAACAGAAAACATAGAATTGTAATATGTAATATGACATGAAAGTCACAGAGAGAAAGGAAGTTTTCTTTCACGGTGTATTTGCTAAAGCTACCTCTGTGCCAGTTAGAACCACCAAGGTAACCAGGGTTTATTGATAATCTTTGGCCATAAGACCACGAATACACATACTCACACACACCCACAAGTATTTTATTCACATGGCATTTTAATGAAAAGAATGCAGTTTTATGTATTTTAAAATGAAGGTCTAATTGATCAATAATTTCTTGTTTTAGATGATAAATTATTATATACTGCTTCCAGTTTTTATTTTCATGCATCAAAACTTGCATTCATAATTGACATAAGGCAGCTAATAAAACCGACTAACAGTTGCTATGACAACAATGATGTGCTCTATCACTCCAGAAGAATAAAATAATTGAACATGTAATCTACTCTGACCAAATGGCATTTTCCCTTTCATATAAAGAACTAATCACGGGAAATTCCATCTTGTTCCTGTTGTAATTTTCTTTCATAAAACGAAACTTAGAAATTATACCAAAAAAAAGTTTTTTCAGTTGTCAATGTAAAAAGCAATAAACATAGAAATCTAGTATTGTGCAACAGCCTTGATTTAAATCTTTTAATCTAAGACCCTCCTTAATAGCCCTATTTTTAATAGTTTCCAGAAGGTCAACAATGAGGATACCTTGACAGAATATGTTCCTGTTCCATCATATGGAGACTGCAACAACAACAACAACAACAACAAAAACCATTGCATGCAATTCCCACCCCAGCTTCTTCTAGCCTACCTCAGTGACCATTAAAGTATTTTGAGTATGGTTAGAAACATAGAAATATAGAAAAATGATAGGAAAAGACCTAGTGATCCATCAAATCTGAGGGGTTTCTTTTTGTTGTTTTCTTTTTAATTTATTTCTTTTTAATTATTTTTTTACTTATTTTTAATTTACTTATTTTTTGTTGAATGATGGACATATTTAAACCCAAAAATTTAAACTCAGTTACTAATGAAAGTCTCAGGTCTTCAGTTCACATCCCAAAGTAACATGCCACCCAGTCAAAGTCAGGGCTCCTGAACATAGTAGGGCCATGAAGTCATGGCACCAGGCTTTGATAAAAACCTTCAGTGGATGTTGCTGAAGGGCAGCTCTACAATGGGACTAGGGATGGGTACGGTTAAAAAATTTGCACCCTTTGGGGCATTTTTTGCTGTTGTCATTAAGGTGCTCCTGGCAGCCTGGAAGAGATTTGGGTGTTATCTTGTTTGGTATGTATGTTTCTTATATGTTGTGCTTTTAGCTCTGTTTGTTTGAGTTAATAATAAAGCTTAAAATTCCTTTATTTACTGGGAGAGCTCATTATCTCTGGATTAAAAAAAAAAAATCAATTGCCTAGGCACCAGATCATTACCTTAACACTTAGCAAAACAATATCCTTCTGCATTTTTTTTTTTCAAAAAGAAGGCTGTATACAGAATGCTTTCCGCCCAAATAATTTTCTCCAGCTCTAATATAGTACACAACCTAGTTTTATAATTACTCATCTCAACAGTTTCCTAAATTTTCCTATTAGTAATTTAAGGGTAATAATAGAGTTCTCAAGCCAAAAATATCTATATGCTGGGAAATGCAAAAATAGTTGCCAGTGCTATGTGTAACAATATGCAGCATTGGTTGAATTAGAATATATTGTTCTGAAGTATCGGTACTGTTTCATTGCAGTCCGTATTGTTCCAAACTTCTTCCTCCTCCTCCTCCTCCTCCTCCTCCTCCTCTTCTTCTTCTTCTTCTTCTTCTTCTTCTTCTTCTTCTTCTTCTTCTTCTTCTTCTTCTTCTTCTTCTTCTTCTTCTTCTTCTTCTTCTTCTTCTTCTTCTTCTTCTTCTTCTTCTTCTTCTTCTTCTTCTTCTTCTTCTTCTTCTTCTGCCATATCCATCATTGGACATTGGCGATCATGTTGGCTATCCTTCCTCTGGACCAGCCATTTATGATGCAGGGTAGTATCCAGAAGAAAATGCTGTAAAAGAGTTTGATATGCTCTGAGAGTGATCAGTCCTGAAACATGAATGATACATGTAACAAACCAGTCCACTTCCAGTTTGGAAAATTTACTTCCAGAAACTGCTGAATGACATGATCTAAAGAGTTTTGGTATGGTATGTGTTAGGGATAACATTGTTTTACCCTAACTGGTTTAGGTAAATAATAATATGTAATCATAGTTTATATGTTAAAGTGTCTGCAACTTTAACTGTGGGATAGTAATTAAGGGAGTGGTTGTGAAAGCACTTTAAAAAGAAGCAAGACTGCAGCTTGCTCTCTCTCTGGCTTTGATGATCCCTGATTACTGCAAGGACTCAAGACTGCATTGCTCGAACGGGAGAGAAAACAAAGGACTGACTTGTAAGTGAACTGACATAGGATATTCTAAACGGACTTTGCTAACTGAATATCCCTGAATGGACTGACTAAATGATACATGACTATTGGACTGTTATTTTGACTATGCTATGAACTCATAATGGAATAAACTATATTTTTGATAGCACAAGCGTATCTGTTATTTTTACTGTATGTTAATAAACATACAAGCTTAGCTCACTCATTTATCTGTGTGCCTATCTGACTAACGCTGCACATTCTGTTTAGCTTGTCTCCCTAACCCTGGTTGGGGAAACCAGGCTTAACACTATGCACAATAACATTTGAAGTTATCCCCAGGCTACAAGTAGTCTTCAAGTTACAACAGTTCCAATAGTGACAGTTCAAAGTAACCATAGCACTACAAAAAGTGACTTATGACCATTTTTCATAGTTACCACCTTTGTAGCATCCCCCATGATCATGTGATCAAAATTCAGATACTTGGCACTGGTTTGTATTTATGACCATTGTTGTGTCCCAAGGTTATATGATCACTTTTTGCAAACTTTTGCTAAGCAAAGTCAAAGGGGAAGCCAAATTCACTTAACAACTGGATTGCAGTGATTCACTTAATAGCTGTGATAAGAAAGATTGTAAGATGGGGCAAAATTCATCTAACAAATGTTTCATTTAACAACAAAATTTTTGGGCTTGATTGTATCATAAGTTGAGGACTTCCTATAATTGAGCGGTATACAGGTAAAATATTTAAACATAAAAACTGTACCTAGAATTTAGATAAGAGGCAAAGGCAGTTAAAATTTATCTTTAAATGTTAATTAACAGGCTGGGATCATATGATTGCTCTTCACAGCTGATTCTGGGAAAAGATGCAGCTATTTTAAAGAATTCCAGATAGTTGCTATGTTTCTGCTTTGTGCTCTGAAGCACCATTTTGGAACTGAATCTGAAGACCGCACGATCCTAACTGAACCAAAAGAAAAGGTTCATGCTAATATATACTTCATAATGTATTCTTTATTTATTCCATATGGGAAAACTACATTTTGATGTTAAAATAAATATTTCTGTATTAAAAAAAGATGAAGCTCCAAAATATGATTGCCCTACTCCACATCCCACTGAACCCGAAAAAAGGATCTCCTATGGAAGGTCCAAGCTATTGCAGATATTTATCAGAAGAGTCATGTATATTCAGACTAAAACCTGACTAATACGGAACCCCATTTTGCAAAAGCAAACATTAAAATGTTTTCCACAGCAGTGAACCATTCAAATTACTGAAATTCAAACTTGTAATTAAATGAGATCCCCTGAATATGCAGATATCTTTTGTGTGCTGGAAACGTTAGCAATGAGTTTGGCAGGATGATAAGGAGTTGCTTCGCTTAAATTCTCATTATGATACTTATTTAAAAGGCAGCTCTTCTTGACAGTGATCTTAATTACCAAGAGTTTCCTGAGTGGTTAGATTGACTTCTGATGAAAGTTCAAAGTAAGAAAGCTTTTGCCAGAGCCGGGTTAATTTTAGTCCTGGTTGGTTTGATTTTGAATATGTTACTGGTAACGTTTGCTTTAATATTCACTTTCTTTTTTTAATGATTTCTTTATTTAGTGGGAAAAGTCCTACAGCTTCATGGTTTTCTGCATAGTTTTGCTCTATATAAACATTTTTGGTTTTGGTTCTGGACAACATAATGGTATTCCATAGTTTATTCCATTAGGATGGTTTTCTAAAATGAAAGACTACATGGATATGTATCCATCCTAATAGAAGAATAAAACACAAAATCATGTCAAAAAAACAATTTATTCTTGTTTATGAAAACAATGAGTTTCTAAAATCATCATTTTTAATGGTATATGATGTCCTAAAGTTTTTTCTGGATAAATTATTTTCAGTTTTAAAATTACTTTTACCTTAGACCACTGAACGTGAGAAATAAATATTTGTCCATATTCATTTATTTTCTTCTTTATTTTAATATCCATAGTATGATTTATTAAATACTGAAAAGGCAAAAAAATAGATGGGTTATTGATGGAGTTCTATAAATAAAATTTATTTCCAACTGTCTATATTTAGTTTTACGTAGCATTACTTTTAAGTATCGAGATATTTGGCAGTGTTATCAAGTTCTAATTATAAACTGTTAACTGATTGTTAGGAAAGCAATCAGTTAATTCATGTAATTATGTTACCATGAAAAGATAAAAGTTTCAAACTGGCTGGTTCCTCTGAAGGAAAATATTTGAGATAAGATGGTTCATAAAGCATAAAGCCTTTCTAAAGCAGTATAGGTAGTCCTCATTTAGTGGGACAACACTGTCATTAAGTAAAATAGTCATTAAGTGGAACCATCATTGTGCTTATGATCTTATTTCAGCTTTCTTTACAGAGAAGATTTCTTTACCAGCAAAGATTGTAAATTTAAGGTTTGATTGTAAAGTTACTTTTTCACTATCGCTTTAACTGTTAACAGTTACTAAGCAAGAACTACCTATGCTAATATGGTAGTTAAGATTAAAACAGTTCTTCCAATGTTTTACATTTTCCTCATTTTTTTATAAACTAAATGCAAAACACAAATAAAAAGAAGAAAATGATAAATGAAGAAAATTAATAGAATTTCAAAAAGTAACAAAACATGAAATGTATATAGTCATATATATGTATTTGTTTTCTTAAGTTTTCGCGGGTACTTACATGTCTGGCATTCAGCTTTGTTCGGGTATTTTCCCACGTGGTGCTTTTAAAGTTGTAGCAATGTTTCAGCAGAATCTCATCTGCCATCATCAGGCTTCTGTATGGTGTTTGCTGAAACGTTGCTACAACTTTAAAAGCACCACGTGGGAAAATACTCGAACAAAGCTGAATGCCAGATATATATGTATACATACACACACACAGACATATGTAAAATTATATAATAAACATTTCAATGAACTGAAGCAAACATTCATTATCTACAGTTAGTTATATTGATAAGTTGTACAATTATAAATTGCTGGTAACATTAATTCTACAGAGCACCATACAGTTGGAGAAACATATTTGCCTTTCAAATGCTAAACAAGTCTTTTAGCTGTAACCAAAGTATAGAAATTCCATGTTCTTTCTCCAGATGTCAATTCCCATGAGATAGCAATAAACTTGAAATGAATATGAACTTTTGAAAATATTGAATCTCAAAGCTGAATTAATAAAGGATTAATTGTTGGGTATTTCAGAAATGACATTATTGCATTTGCATAAAAAATCTGAGTAAATGGTTATGTCATTGGAGATGCAGTGAAATTAATGGTTTGATGTGTTATATATGAAGTGTGTCTCAGTGACAATAGGAAAATAAAGTGACAATATGAATTTAAATTTCCATTAAAACCCAGAAAAATTGAATGCCATATGAACTATAAGAATTTTATTCAGGCTTACATGCTGTAATTGATTTGTTGCATTAGCACTTTTAGCATTAGATTTTCAGGTCTGTTCTGTGAGGTACTGGAAATTTGCTAGAATAAGTATAGAAAAGTGTTTTTAGAAAATATCTTAGTTAAATTCATTCATTCACTGAATCTAGACAAGAGACTCAAGAGTAATTTATTATATATCCCAATGAAATGCATTGGGAAATGCATATAATTAAGTCACTAGATTCTTTGGATCTAATAAGTGAGATTCACAAGAGATAAATTATTCCTTCTCCTTCATCTAGGAGGTGAATCAGATATTATTGCTGTAGTTCAATGGTCCTCAGTCTTTCCATTTTGGTGGCACAGCACAGGAGGGGGCTTGTGAGTGGTAGGGGCATGTGCACTGCATTTGTTTGAACCGTGTGTGTGTATCTTCCACTTACACAAATGGAGCTTTGTGCGCATGTATAGGGTTCCTGTGCTCACACACAATAGTCTATTGGCAGGCACTGACACTTGTGTGTGAAGCTCCACTTATGTGAGTGCAAGCACTCTATGCTCACACAAATGGAGCTTTGCATGCGAGCACAAGTGGTCTCTGCTCATGTAAGTGGAGCTTTGCACATGCACTTCTCCATTTTCCCATGGCTTGGTTTTTGGCTTGGGTATTGGGGACCCATGGTATACTTCAATATGGATGGAGTTTTGAATAGGAAAAAAATAGATTTGAAATAAAATAGGAATTTTGGTAATGTCTAGGAACATGACATAATGGGTACCAAAACTGAAGATCCTTTCCCTATAGATTCTGTTACTAAATGTGACACCATAATATTACAAGAAATCTACAAGGTGATCTAGAATTGAATGAGTTTATAATGTATTAACTCAAGTATAAAGGAGGTAAATTCAACATTTTCATTTTGGAACCCTAAGCATTTAATATAACTTATTTCTAATGACAAAACTGATGTGGCTGAAATCTTGAAAATTATATAATTATTTAATAAATACATATTTTCCTTAAGTGCCTATAAAACCATACAAGAGAGACTTGGCATAAAAGTAAATTGTTCCATACTAGCAGGCTTGTAGGCCTTCATTCCTATTGGTCCAGAAAAGCCGGGTCGTGATTGGACAATACTAAGCATTCTGATTGGTTCTTATTCGGCTGCCGCGATTGGGTAAAACCAAGTGCGGCAAGCTCAAAAGCATGTCATAGGCTGCCTAGCCACAGCCAGCTCTATAAAAAGAGCTGCCGTGGCTGGGAGTCTCATCTCAGTATCTGGTTTCTTAATAAAGAGCTGTTGTCACTACTTCGAGTCTCGTCTCTCCTTGGGACCCACTGCCCAGACTTAGCACTGGCGATGAGGGTGGGATACTGAGACAACAGAGCGACTAGCCCGTGGCAGAAAGCACATAGACAACCAGCAAGATGGCCAGCAGCGCCGTGCCACCTGCACCATTCGATCCGGTGAGCGAGGACTGGGAGTCCTACATCGATCATTTCCAAATGTTTTTGGAATAGAACAACCTGAAGGACGCCACCGGCAGAAAGAAGCGAGCAGTCTTTCTAACACACTGCAGACCCGCCGTTTTTAAAATGGCCAAGTCACTCACAAAGCCCGCAGACGTCAAGACAATGGATTGGGATACCCTAGCTCCCATCCTCTGGAACCACTACGCCCCAGCAGTGCCGACCCTCATCCATTGTCATGACTTTTACCAGAGGGATCAGCACGAGGGCGAGAGCATCGGAGAGTTCGTAGCCGACCTGAGGAACCTAGGAGGCTTGTGCAGATTCGCCAATCTAGGCAAAGCCATGCGTGACCGAGTCATCCTCGGCCTGAAAGAGCCAACTCTCCAGAGCAGGCTGATGGCTAAAGGGGACATCTCCCTCGCCGATGCTGTAGCCAAAGCCACCGCAGCTGAGGTCACCGTAAGTCAGCAGTGCGAATGCAGTGTTCAAATGGAACCGACCGCCAACCCACCAGTGAGATGGCAACTGCAGCAGAAAAACACGCAGCATCTACCCACCACGGCAACATTGAATCCCCTTCTGACAGTGAAGAGGAAGAAATTCACAGACTTCAGTCAGAACGCAAGCAACAAGACCGGCGTGGTCATAAGTCAAGTTACCAATGTGCCGGCTACAGAGGAAATCACCCGCGTTCCGAATGCAAGTTCCTGGACGCTGTTTGCCGTTTTTGTGAAAAATGAGGGCATATTGCCAAAGTATGCTGCAACAAATGAAATTCTATCCCCCGACGACAGGGAAACAGCCCAAGAAGAAGTGATGGCACCCCCACCATGAACCAGGACCACCAAAATGACAGCCGATGGAACCGGGACAGCCGACCCAGGAAGTTCATTGAGGTACCCAGAAGAGAAGAAATGCACCGAACAGTCACCATTGGCCATGCTTCATCAATAGACGCATGAAAAATACGTGTAGAGGTCACCATTGAGCATCAACCTTGCACCATGGAGGTAGACTCCAGTTCCTCCCTCTCTATGGTTTCCTGGAGGACCATAAAATGACTAATTCCCAGCATCTGCCGCCAAGAGCTAAGCGACCAGAAGCTAATATTGAGAGACTATCAAGGTAATTGCATCCCGGTCATTGGCACTGGACATTTGAAAGTTTCCTTCAAAAACCACACCACCATCCTACCACTCACAATCATTGATAAAGATTGACCCAGCCTATTCGGGTTGCAGTGGTTCACACCATTGGGGATCAAGATGGCAGGCATCAACTACACAGAAGATGAAGACTGGGAAGCAATGCTCATCCAGGACTTCCAAGAAGTCTTCAGTGAACATCTAGGCAAGTACAAGGGGTCCCCTATCTCCTTTAATCTCAGCCCTGACATCGCTCCCATCCGTCTCAAACTGCACCGAGTGCCTTTTGCACTCAAGCCTAAAATAGACAAACAATAGTGCAAGGTATGTTAGAACCTATCGATCATGCCCGTTGGGAGACACCAATTGTCACCCCCATCAAACCTGATGGCTCCCTGAGAATTTGTGGTGACTACAAGGCCACCCTTAACCATGCATTGCAGCAGAGCGCCTAGCCGATGCCAGTAATCCAACATCTCCTGCATTCACTAGGAGGTGGAAAAATCTTTGCAAAGCTCGACCTGGCTCAAGCTTATCAACAACTGCCAGTCTGCGGTATCTGCCATCCCGCATCTGATGGGCGGCTCATGATAGGGAGCGAAGGGAAGAGAAACGACAGGAAGCGAGGTTTCCTCTTGATGAGCGTGCCCCGAATGTCTTGGCACACGCTCTTTTATTGTGATTTTTTACAAGAAAATGATTTAATCAAAGCTCAAGTCAAACATGATAATCTCATCAGGATGTTCATGTTTACAAAGCTGCATACCGGACAGATCATTTACAGTGTGGATAAGCTTATTAACAACCGTCTAACTCCTTGTCCCTTATACGTGCCTTGCAAAGGTCACTGAAGAGACAGAAGTTAATGATTACACGTGAATGATACAATGTTGCAAACACATGAATGATACATAGTTGCAATGATACATAGTTGCAATGATACATAGTTACAACATCTCCTCTGTTTTTATTATTTATGACGAGTCTTCTTCCTCGTCCGAGAAGACAGGAACCATTTTTCTGAAATGTTCGCCGTCCCCGTCATCTAGGCAAGAGTGCAACCCGTCAGCGTCAGGGTTGTCCAAGGAGCGGTAACTCAGCAATGACATTTTTTCATCCGGTGTTGAGGATATAACATGAGCTTGCAATAGCACATTAACATCAGCAGTTATGGAGGATAATTGATTTTTCAAAAATTGCAATATTCTATAAAAACAACAAGGTCCTATAATACATATCAATATAATGATTATTAATGATCCTGCCAATGCAGTTAAAAAGGTTGTAAACCATGGTGAAATAGAAAACGAACCCCCCCCCCCTGCCATCAGCATAAAGACAACATTCTTCTTTAAGCATAGCACACAATCCCCCTTGTTTTTTAAAAAAATAACAGATCTAAATCTTTACGATTTTGCAAAAGAGGGGTATTCCATGGGTACCTGTAGGGATATAAAATCATCAGAGTTATACACACAAGCCATACTTGAATGCAAAATGATTTAGATTTAACAATTTCATCCCTGTGGACACATGCCATGAAACCAGTGGAACAAGTCCAAACAAAATTATTGCCAGGGATAATTTACATTCCTTTCAGGCGTGATGTTAAAGTTCCTCCTGAAGTGGTGTAGATTGCAGGATATCCCCTGGTTGTGTGGGTGCGTCTGCCAAATCGAATTGAAGTGGTGGGTAGAAGTCTTCTATGCAAGAAAAATTGGTTGTAGAACTTAAACGAACGCCTTGAAAGTCAATTATAGTCCAAGCAATATTATATCTTCTATGAGGCTTCTGCGGATTGTCATGGACAGTTCTTTTGAAGCATCGTTTGTTGACAGGATCAAAGTTCGGATATATAAAAGCATGACAAGTAGGAGAGAGGGCTATGGACAAGTTAGTTGTAGAACATTTACGAGATGAGGAGGGAATTCAATTAGTAGAAAAAGGATAATAATTACAATAATGACAATAAAGATTAATTTGGTAATTCATCAAGGATATTAGTTGGGGTGGGGAAACCCATAATACAATAGAAGGACATCTAGGTCCCCCTATGTTTTAGATTGAATAGAGGAAAAGATTTTAAGGTTCCTTTCCATAGGAAGAGTAAAGAAGGAACAAAAGAGCGAGTGGTAGAGTGTTCTTTAAATAAAACAGAAGTGACAGTGAAAACTACGGGTAGCATTTTCATGACGTACCCACATGGAGCAAGTATAATAGCCTTCTGTTAATGAAATGGTTTTAACACGAATAGTCTTTTGACAGGAAGCATAGGTTTTGTTGAAGTAAGGTAGAAATTGCAAAGAAGATATAGGCAAGAATATCAGGAAGAGTTTTAAGATACAGATGTAGCAGAGGAATTCCCATGATAGGGTCTAACCGCCCTACCAGGGATCCAGCAAGTGGTTTTGTCTGGTAGTAAAATCGCAGTGTAGCCTTGTCCCCAAGTGAGAAGCTCAGCGGGACCCTGCCAGGCAGGATCTGGCAATCTGTGATAATATACCAGAGGTCTGTTAGGTGGGGGTGAGGGGGAGGAAAAATGACGCGAAGCAGCAGAAGTGGGAGGAATGCCAGTCAGATTAAGAAAGTTTAAAGTGTAAAGACAAATGTTAAGAGAATTTTGCAATGCTGGGAGGTTCGGGGTTTTTCCCGCAATGAATATCGATCAAGAGCACGTTTCAGAGATAAGTTCACTCGTTCCACAATAGCCTGCCCCTGGCTGTTGTAGGGAATCCCAAACTTGTGGGTTACATCCCATCTGTTACAGAAGTCCTGGAAAGCAGAACTTGTATAGGCAGGTCCATTGTCAGTTTTGATTTCTTTTGGACGTCCCAGCGAGGCAAAGGTATGAATTGAATGATTGATGACATGTTTTCCTTAATTATTTTGTACGGCATTGGGGTATACTGAGGAGCTGGGGGATTGCTGGCTTGTATGACCGGATAGAGGGAAGCAGCTGCAAGGGTGTCCTCATCCATTTCCCTTTCATAAAAAGCTTGTTGAATGGCTTTTACAACACCCCCCCCACCTCGGGAGGGTGGTGGAAGACACAGGGGCTCTACATTTATGGAAGTGGATTGAATGGAGGGAGGCTCCCGTAATGACTTATGACCATCGGGAGCGGAGGGTTGAAGAACAGAAAAGTTATCATAACTTGGCGGGGGAGATTCAAACATACTCCCTGCTTCTATTTTATAATGGACTTTTAAAGCCTCCATAATTTTCCTCCAAGTGACCAAAATGCCAATAGGTGCACAAGGAGGACTATGGAGATGTTCACCAATTTTTTGCCAAGTGGAAATTTTGAAGGACCCTTCCTCTGAATAATTGGGACAATGTTGCCACACATAAGCCAATAATGTAGCAATAGGTTTCATTTTTACAGGCGAGCCCTTTAAATTAGCAGAATATTTAGAAGAAGAAGCGACTAACTCCCTCAATTCCTTCAGATGCTGCGTCTGTTGTTGAGAAAAGTTTCCACCCATACTTACGAAAGTCAAGACCGTGTTTCCGATCCGATGATGTGCAATTCGCTTCAGGCCTGACGATGCACAGCTCCCATCGAGCTGATAAGATATGGGTGCGTTGCAACGTATCCCCCTTAGGGAATCACGTTGGGGTCACCAGAATGCAGTATCTGCCATCCCGCATCTGATGGGCGGCTCATGAAAGGGAGCGAAGGGAAGAGAAACGACAGGAAGCGAGGTTTCCTCTTGATGAGCGCACCCCGAATGTCTTGGCACACGCTCTTTTATTGTGATTTTTTACAAGAAAATGATTTAATCAAAGCTCAAGTCAAACATGATAATCTCATCAGGATGTGCATGTTTACAAAGCTGCATACCGGACAGATCATTTACAGTGTGGATAAGCTTATTAACAACCGTCTAGTACCTTGTCCCTTGTACATGCCTTGCAAAGGTCACTAAAGAGACAGAAGTTAATGATTACACGTGAATGATACAATGTTGCAAACACATGAATGATACATAGTTGCAATGATACATAGTTACAACACCAGTCGATGCTGAAACCACTGAAGCCCAAACAATAGTGACTCATAGAGGGGCATTCAAAGGTAACCGGCTCCAGTTCAGGGTCAGCATCGCACCGGGCATTTTTCAAAGTCTAATGGAGAGATTGCTGCAGGTAATTAAAGGAGTCGGGCCCTATTTCAATGACATTCTGCTAGCAGCCCCTACCAAAAAACAATTGGAAAAACGACTGAGTGCGGTCCTACAGAAATTCAAAGACGCTGACCTCAAGGTGAAAAAGGAAAAGTGCCAATTATGCACTGAAAGGGTTGAATTTCTTGGATACTTCCTTGACAAACAAGGAATTCACCCCACAGACAAAAAATTGAAAGCCATCAAAAACGCCCCCAGATCAAAAAACAAAACGGACCTCCAAGCTTTCCTCGGACTCATTAATTTCTATAACATTTTTCTACCCCAGAAAGCGACTGTCACAGAACCTCTGCATAGACTCCTTGATAAAAAGGCTTCCTGGATATGGGGACGGTGAGAAGAGCATGCTTTTCACCAAATAAAAAACCTTTTGACTTCAGATGCAGTCCTCATTCAATATAATGAAACACTACCACTGACAGTCATTTGCGACGCATCGCCATTCAGGGTTGGCGCCATCCTGAGCCACGTTTTACCAAATGGAACGGAAGCCCTCATTGCATTCTTTTCCAGAACATTGTCCAAGCCAGAGAGGAACTATAGCCAGCTGGACAAAGAAGCCCTCTCCATCGTTTCAGCAGTAAAGAGATTCCACGAATACATTTCTGGTAGGACATTTTCCATTATTACAGACCATAAGCCTCTACTTGGCATATTGGCGGGTGACAAGCCCACTCCACATATCTTGTCACCTAGAATGACAAGAAGGTCTGAATTTCTAGCCGCTTATAATTACAAATTGATACATCACCCTGGCAAGACAATCTTGCACGCCGACGCCTTAAGCCATTCCCCCTTGCCAGACTTGCAAGAGGACCCAGCACCCACATTACCAGTCTTGCAAATTGAAACGATCCCCATGCCACCAGTAACTGTGCAAGACATCGCCCACGAAACTAGGAAGGACAGACGCTTGGTGTGAGTTCTCAGTTGGGTAGAGAGGGGTTGGCCAGAAACCGAGCCAAATGAACTTTTTAAACCATTTAAAAACCGGCAAAATGAACTCTTTTCGCAAAGAGGTTGCATTTTGTGGGGAGACCAAGTAGTAATAACAAAGACACTACAGAAAAAAGTTTTAGACTTGCTGCATGACGGGCACCCTGGTATTGTGTGCATGAAAGCCCTGGCCAGGAGCTACGCTTGGTGGCCAGGCATGGACAAGCAAATTGAAACCTGGGTCGCCACTTGTAACAGATGCCAAGAGACTCGCTCGGCTCCACCTAAAGCCCCACCAGTAGAATGGGAAACCCCCAGAGGCCCTTGGTCGCGCATCCATATTGACTTCGCAGGGCCGACCAAGGGGCACACCTTCTTAATCACTGTTGACACTTATTCAAATTGGCTCGAGGTGAGCACAGTGAAGACAACCACCAAGGAAGCTGTCATCAAGAAATTAAATAGACTTTTCGCTACGCATGGTCTGCCAGATGTTATCGTTTCTGACAATGGGCCACAATTTACCGCCTTGGCTTTTGAACAATACTTGGCAGACTGCAGCATCCAACACACATCGAGATTGCCAGCTCACCTGATGGCGAATGGTAGAGCTGAACGTATGGTTCAATTTACAAAAAAAAAAACTCTGCACAAAATGGAACATGGCAACATCCACAAGAAGATCACCAGGATGCTTCTTCTACAACATATCACACCAAATACCACCACCACCAAGAGCCCAGCAGAGCTACTAATGGGCAGAAGACTGAGGTCACCTCTAGACCACCTGCACCCTGCTTACACTCCAGAAAAACCCCTTGGTTCCAGCAGCAAGCACCACACCTTCAAGGTAGGAGACACTGTATTTGCCAAAAACTTTACAGGGGACCCACTCTGGATCCCTCCAAAATCAACCAAGTCACAGGCCCCTGCTCCCACCGGCTCGAGACCACTGAAGGGAGGTCATGAAACGTCATATTGACCAGCTAAGATCCAGGCTGGCCACTTCCCACTGATATGGGTTGCTGCCAGCGGACTAGGTATCAACCAAGTACCTTCATCATCATCATCATCATCGTCATCATTGTTGTTGTTGTTATTTTATTAAGTAGTGCAAGATTGGAAGAGGTGGCCTATAGACTTGAGCCATAGAATTACCAAGAATTGAGCAGGACTGAGTGGATAACATCACCATCATAGTTTATTAAATGTTTGACTCATGAACTAGTTCCTGATTTTATTTTTGTCAAATAATGGGACATTGGCACACCAGAAGAAAATCCAGAAAAGAAGGAACTGAAACAGTTGAAATAAATAATTTACCTTACAGAATAAAATTTAACAGAAGATAAAATAACAGTCTTCAAATATTTAAAAACTTCCATACAGATTAGTCGTTCCAGAAAGCAGGGCTTTAGGTTTCATTTAAAATAAATAATAATTAATATTTAAATCTTAAGATAAATCACTGCTCTTCAGCAGAGGGCTCTGGGAGAATCTGGGCATATTTCTTTTTTTTTTTTATTAATTTTATTGGTTTTTAAAAACAAACATAAACAAACAAAACATAAAAACATTAAGCTATCTTCCATAGATGTACATACAGTGTACCGGTTGGTTTACAAATTGTTTTGTGCTTCCATTCCATGTCTTCAATTACAATTACATTACATATAATCTCATATTGTCAATCAAAAATTAAATACCTTAGTATCATTATTAATCAATCATTTGACTATACTTTTATTCATTCATGTTTTACAAGATAACCATAATTTACTTAGTTTATTTTATAGCAGTTCTTATTATCATCCCATATCTATCCTAAAATCATTTTGTAGATATAATAAGAAAGAAGTACATCTTTATATATTTATTATTTTCTAAAAGTCTTCATATTTCATTACTGTACTTTATTGTCTAACCACTGATAGAAAAGATCCCAAATTTTATAAAATTGTTTATCCTCTTGTTCTCTAATTTCAAATGTCAATCTACTCATTTCAGCACATTCCAATATTTTCTTAATGATTTCCTCCTGTCATGGTATTTTGTCATTTTTCAAGTTTTTAGCAAATACAATCCTAGCCGCTGTTAATACATTTACAATCAGGTATTTCAAATCTTTACTATATATATCAGGTAAGATTCCCAAGAAAAATATCTCTGGTTTCAAGTCTATATGTTTTTTTTTTTGTCATTTTTTCCAACAACATGTGGATTTTAGTTCAGTATTTTTTAGCATCCGCACAAGTCTACCACATATGGTAATATGAGCCAGGCGTCTGATGACATTTCCAACATTTTTTGGATTTATTCTTGAACATTCTTGCTTTTCTTGTCGGGGGAAAATGCCACCTGTAAAACATCTTATACAAATTTTCTTTATATGTTGTTGACATTGTCATTTTAAATTTTGAGACCACAATTTTTGCCATTTGTCTAAATCAATCCCATATCCAAAATTCTTCCCCCAAGCAATCATAGTTTCTTTAACTTGTTCTTCTTCTAGTTTAATTTCTAATAAATATCCATACAATTTTTTAATCACCTTTTCATCAGTACCTGTCAAAATCTTATCTAAGTCAGTCTGTTTATCATAGAAACCCTCTGTTTTAGAATCTTTATAATACCTTGAATGTATTTGCGCATATGAAAACCAATTCATCTTTATACCTTGTTCCTCTAGTTTTTGCATAGATTTAAGTTCACCTTTTCATTCAATATTTCACCATATCTAACTTTTGTTCCTTTTTATATATTATAGGATACGAAAATTCTTCCATAGTCGATAACCAGACTGGAATTTTCAAGTAACATTGTCTTTTAATCTTCTCCCAGTTTAACCACAGAGACTCCCGTATATAATATTTTCTAAAATACCCGTGTTTTAGTTCCTTTGTACCATAAAAAAGCATGCCACTCCAACAACAAATCATGTCCTTCTAATGACAACAATCTAGTATTTCTTAGTGTTATCCATTCCTTAACCCACATCAGATTTGTAGCTTGATAGTACAACTCCCAATTAGGCTAACCAAATCCTCCATTAATTCTAGCATCTTGCAAAAGTTTTAACTTTATTCTCGCTTTCTTTCCTTGCCATATATATTTCAACACAATTTTTCTTAAAATCTTCAAAGTAGTCTTTTCCAAGCCTAATTGGAATTGTTTGAAACAAATATAAAATTCTGGGTAATATATTCATCTTGATTGTTGAAATTCTCCCTATTAGTGACAGTTGTAAGTTTTCCCATTTCGCCAAATCTAGCACTATCTGCTGTTTAAGTTTAATATAATTATTCTATTTTAATGTACTACATCTTGATGTCAAATATATCCCAAGTACTTCATCTTATTCGTGACCTGAATTTTCAGTAGATCTGCCAGTTCTTCCTTTTATCTTAATAACATATTCTTTGTCAAAATCTTTGTCTTATCTTTATTTATTTTCAAATCAGCTACCTTTCCATATGTTTCTATCTTTTCTATCAATTTTGATGCTATTTCTAAAGGGTCTTCTAAGATGAAAACCAGATCATCCGCAAATGCTTGCAGCTTAAATTCTTCCTTTTTTATTTTCATTCCTTTTATATTCTTTTCGTCTCTAATATTTCTGTTTAGCACTTCCAAAGTTAACACAAACAACAAAGGTGATAGTGGGCACCCTTGTCTTGTTCCTTATCTTATATTAATAGAGTCTGTCAGTTCTCCTCTATCATTACCTTTGCCGTTTGCTTATAGTATATAGCTTCTATCGCTTGAATAAATTTTCTAGCAAAACCCATCTGTTCCAACAGTAATAACATGAATCGCCAATTCACATTATCAAATGCATTCTGTGCATCTAGAAATATCAGAGCCATTTGTTTTTCAGGATGTGCCTTGTAATATTCCAAAGTATCTAAGATTACTCTCATATTGTCTTTAATATGTCTCTTTGGCAGAAATCCATTTTGGTCAGGATGGATAAGATTATTTAAATATTTTTTAAGTCTTTCTGCCAATATTGAAGCAAAGATTTTATAATCTGCATTTAGTAGAAAAATAGGTCTATAGTTCTTTATTTGTAATAGGTCGGCCTCCTCTTTCGGAATAAGTGTAATATAGGCTGACCATGATTTAGGTATCTTCTTCTTTAACATAACTTCATTCATAACTTCTAGCAATAGAAGATTCAATGATTCTTGTAATATTTTATAAAATTCTGCCAGAAGTCCATCTGGGCCTGGTGCCTTTCCACTATTTTGCTTCTTAAGTGCTTCAGTTAACTCCATCATTGTTATATTGCTTTTTAATATTTTTTCAGTCTCTTTAGGTATCTGAGGTAAATTAGCATTCTGTAAGTACTGCTTAACTCTTTCCTCATCAATATGCTCTTGCATATATAATTTCCCATAGAAGTCTCAAATGATTTCCTTCTTCTCTTTGCTACCATGACAAACTTGGCCTTGGTCATCTATTAATTGCAATATTTTCCTTGATTCTTTTTCCTTTTTCAATTTGTATGCTAACCATTTACCTGGTTTGTTTGCATCTTCAAAGCAGTTCTATTTAGCACCTCTAATTTTCTGTGCTAATTCTTCTTTTTCTATTTGACCCATTTTGTGTTTAATTATATCCATTTTTAGCTTGATGTCCTTTTTCTGTGGCATTTTCTGCAGCTCTTTTTCAAGTCTTTTATACTCATCCTCTAGGGCCTTAGCGGCTAGCCTTTTCATAGTATTCCTTTTCCTTGTATAGTCTATTATCAAGCCTCTGACATATGCCTTCATTGTATCCCATACATTCTGAATTGACGTATCTTCTTTTTTGTTTTCTTTAAAGAAAAAAGCCAATTCTTTCTCCATCCACTGTGTGAGGTCTTTTTCCTTTAAAATAGTATTATTTAACGTCCATCTAGATCTTCTTTTTTGTCCTTTCCATTTAATTGTCATTGGATTGTGATCTGCCCAAGTACTTGTTTCAATATTTATTTCTTGAATGTTAGATATTAATTCTGTTGACATCCATATCATATCTATTCTGGACCATGATAAGTGTCTATTTGAATAGAAGATGTATTGTTTAGTTTTAGCATTTCTTTCTCTCCATGTATCTTTTAAGTTTATTTCATCTGCCATTTAAAAAAAAAGATTTAGGGAGAGTCTTTCTGTTTTGCTTTATTGTTTTCTGTGCTGTATAGTCCAATTTACTGTCTACAATTCCATTAAAATCTCCCATCATAACTATATTAGCATAGTCCAATTCAATTATTTTCATATGTAATTTTTTGTAGAATTCTTCTTTTTTAAAAAAACAAAACAAGTTTTATTAATTTTACAAAAAGTGTACAAACAATCAAGGCATAACAGCTTATAAATTCTTTTCTAAAAAAAATAAGGTAGTAGTAATTAAAGAAGAAAACCAATACAACATAATGATTCCAGATTATAATATCAATATTTAGTTTATCTATTTAACTTCATATCTTATCCCAACTTCTCCTTTTCATCCAAATTATTTCTTGCTAATTAAAATTTTTTTGCCTTCAACATACAAAACACAAAAAACATAACAAAACTTAAAACATCTTTTCTGAAAGCTGCTTGATCCCCAGTTAAAACTCTTCACACAGAGGAAATTTACACATCATATTCACTTTATATATCCTTCCCTATCTTATTACCATTTTCAATAACATTCTTTGTCTGTTCTATTTCCAACTATCCATTCATCTTTTTTCTTTTACTATACTTCTCCTATACACTAATTGGAGTGACGCCTTTAACTCATTGACCTAACTTAAAAGTACTTCATATAACCCTTAATTTATCTTGGGATTCTGTTTAGTACAATTTATTACAGAATAAATTTTATAAGAAAGATTCTACTCTAAATACACATATAAAAACACAATCTTATGTACCTTCCAGAATCCCCCCCTTTTTTTTATCCTTAATTAGATTCAGCCATTGTCTCTAAATAAGCTTTTTTTCTTTAGATCTTGCTTCCCACCATTGAGGCTTCTCCTCCCCCCCCCCTTTCTCTCTTGCTTATTCTTCTCCTTGCCCTTTTTACCCCTTTGTCTCCCCTCCTCCCTTTTCTTACTCTCTTTCCGTTGCTTTCTAACCTTGCATCCACCTTTCCTCTCATTTTTCTCTTTTTTGGTTGTTTTTTGAAACCTTAAAATTCCCTTTTTCTTATCCTCTTTCTCCTCCTCCCCGGAAAAAACCCATTGTCCATCAAAGATGGCTTCTTCTTCCTCTTCTTCTTTGTCCCAGTCTTTCTGCTGCATAGTCAACTTTTCATAAGTGCATAATGCCATTTCTAAAAATTAAAATATAGTGCCCAAAGTATCTTTTCCATCTTGTTCTTCATTTTTATATTTTTGATATTCAGTCTTTAGTTCATCCACAAGCGATGCCATCATAAAAAGAGAAACTTTTCCCAAAACAACCACCCAAGTATTTTTTATCAAAAGTAGTTCAAAAGAAGTTCCAAAGATTAATACTTTTCTTCCTTCTTCTATTTCTCTTTCTGGGGTTACAGTTTAATCAAAGAGGTCCAATTACCATATATCTTTCTTTGGGATTCTAGGCAATCTCCTCCTTTTTCCACTTCTGCTCTAATTTTTTTCCTCTACCCACTTGCAACATCAATTTTTAAATGATCAGAAATCCATACCTCTAATAAGGGTTTTCCAATTTCTTGAGTTTTTAAGTCCAGTGTCCAAGAAATCTTTTATCCCTTGACTTCAACTTTCAAAATAGTTCACCTTCAGTGCCCAAATAAATTTCAAATCTTCATCTGCTGTTTCTATGGGGTGGTAGAGTGAAGGAAAAAAAAGTTCCCTTTAAAAGCTTCTCCGCCACTTTCCGATCTTCTTAGGGATACAATGTATCCTCCAGCAATTCAGTCAGTTCAGTTCCAGCGAGTTTAAAAGATGTTGATTGACCCGGCTCAGACAGCGCTTTCACTTTTCTTGCTTCCTCCAGCACGATCTTACCCGGTTGCAGGCTTCTTCGTGGCGGCCATTGCTGACCACTGCTCCACCACCTCAGGAAAAAAGGGTTTTTCCAGACAAGGAGGGGGTCTGCGACACCCCCAACCCCTGTCCGGCTCCCCTCTCTCTTCGGCTGTCCCTACAGGGCAGCCATATCCCCCTGACCCATTTGGATCGGGGGTACCTCGGCAGCAAGCGCAGTAGGAATCGTGAACAGTCGCGAATTCCTGCTGCCACCAAAGCCACGTGGAACCGGAAAACCTAGAATTCTTCTTGTTTGTCATTCGGAGCATAAATTGCAGTCAGGAGTGTTTTCATATTATTGTCCATTATTTCCACCATTAGTATTCTTCCATCATCATCGGTATAGATCAATTTTGCTGGGGTGGTCTCTTTAATATATAAAACCACTCCTCTTTTCCTACATTGTGTCAAGGAAGTAAATATTTTCCCTAATTTTGACTGTATCAACAATTGTTCATGTTGTTTTTTAATATGTACTTCTTGTAGACAAATTATATCAAATTTTAATTTCTCTGTGAAAGGTTTTCCTTCTTTTAATGGCTGAGTTAAGTCCATTTATATTAATTGTAATCAATTTTTTCTCTTCCATGGTTATATTTTATAATTAAGTTTAGCAGCTCTTGTAGATCTTAGTTCATGTTGTTCTTTGGCTTCCACCTTTCCACCTACTGCGCCTTCTTTTTCAGTCGCCATTTGGCAATCCTCTTGGAATTCAATTAGTGAGATCTCTTTTTCTGCCACTTCCTCTTTCCTTCTAAAAAATTCTGTATAAAATAATTCCACTTTCTCAATTGAGTCAATTCTATGTCTCTGTTCTTGTCATGTGAACATTAAACCTTCTGGAATCAGCCATCTATAATCCACCTCTTTTTTAAGTAGCATTTTAGTCAGGAATTGGTCTTCTCTTCTCATCTCTCTCACTCTTCTGGGTATTTGTTTCAAGACCATCAATCTTCTTGTCTTTGTATTTCAATGTTTTCTATTTTGCCACTTGCAATATTTGCGTTTTAATGGCTTTCTTTGTGAATCTAATGTGAACTTCTCTTGATAAGCTATTTCTCATCGCATATCTTGTGAAAACTCGATAAACCTCATCTATTCCATCCATCATCTTCTCTTGAGTTATTTCCAAAGCTTCAGCCAGTATTTCTATCATTATCTCAGCTAAGTTTAGTCCTTTTTCTTCCTCTACATTTTGGAATCTAAGATAGAATGGGCGTTGGTTCTTACCTGACACGCCGTTTCTCTTGGACTGGGAGGATTGTCCAGAGGATGGGTGGAGCTTCAGTCTCTGCTTATTGTAGGCTGAGTTTGATTTCTGAAGAACACTCCTCCCTCCATCACGTGGCTTGCCATCTCATTATCCCAGTTTATGCGAAGAAGAGAAGAAAGAAACAGGCATTCGTGCTGTCCCTTTTGCTAGACTTAAGGTGCCTTGGCCAAAATGAGAGCCCCCCCAGATGGTGAAAGGAAAAAAAGGGAGGGACTGGACAATCCTCCCAGTCCAAGAGAAACGGCGTGTCAGGTAAGAACCAACACCCATTCTCCTTGGAACTGCTCGGATTGTCCAGAGGATGGGACATACCAAAGCTGGGGCTTGTCCTACGGGAGGGACACCGTCTGGCTTGTCGAGTCCTCAGGATCCCCGAGCACCCTCTGGAGGACCCTTCTACCGAAAGACGCCTCCGCCGCGGCATACTTATCAATCCTGTAATGCCTAATAAAAGGCGACGGGGAGGACCATGTTGCTGCCCGGCAAATGTCGAATGTAGGGGCCTGTGTAGCCCAGGCAGCCGATGTCGCTGCACTCCTGGTAGAGTGAGCCATGATACCCCTGGGCACTGGGAGTGCCTGAGCCTGGTATGCCCTAGAAATGGCCGCCCTTATCCAGCGACCCATAGTAGTAGAGGTAACCTTGAGCCCTTGTGACTTTGGTTGAAAGGAAATGAACAGGGCCTTGGATTTGCGGAAAGACTGAGTACGTTTAATATAAATCCGCAAGGCCCACCTAACATCTAAGGTGTGCCAAAGCTGTTCCCTATCATGAGATGGCCTGAGGCAAAAATTGGGGAGGATAAGTTCCTGAGCCCTGTGGAAAATAGAATTAATTTTTGGGAGAAAGGAAGGATCAAGTCTAAGTACTACTCGGTCAGAGTGGAAGACGCACAGGTCTTTCCTGACTGACAGAGCAGTGATCTCTGAAATCCTTCGGGCCGAAGTAATAGCCACCAGAAAAACTACTTTGTAGGATAGGAACTGGAGGGAAACTTCTCTAAGGGGTTCAAAGGGAGGCTTGGTGAGGGAGGTCAAGACCTTGTTGAGGTCCCATGTTGGGAATCTGTGAAGGGACGGAGGTCGTAAGTTTGAGGCACCTTTTAGAAATGCCCGGATGCAGGGATGGTGAGAGAGGGAATTAACCCCCTCGCAGGAAATTACAGTGGATAGGGCTACAACCTGACGCCTTAGAGTGTTGGGGGAGAGACCTTTACCGAGACCCTCCTGGAGAAAATCGAGGACTTTTGCTACCGATGGGTTTGTAGGGTCAATGTGGAGATTGGCACACCATTTGCGGAAACTGTTCCAAGTGGCGTCATAAATCCTTCTGGTAGAAGGACGCCTAGCTGCTAAGATGGTGTTGATAACCTCCGTGGAGAAATTCTCCCTAACTGTAGCCATTGGGGGTCTGGGTGAAGAAGGGGGCCTTGAGAAAGAGAGATCCTGTCTGCTGGGATCCTCCAAGGTGGAGCTACTGATAGGCTGCGGAGGTCCGCAAACCAGGAGCGATGGGGCCAATAAGGAGCTACCAGAAGCACTTCCGCCCTTTCTTGAAGGACCTTCTGGAGTACTCTTGGAACTAGAGCCAGAGGGGGAAAGGCATAAAGAAGGCCCGAGGGCCACGGGCATCGGAGGGCGTTGTGGTTCTCCGCCCCGAGGGACGGGAATCTGGAGATGAACCATGGAAGTTGGGTATTGCTGGGGGAGGCAAACAGGTCTACCACTGGCAGGCCAAATATTGATGTCGCCTCCCTGAACAGGTCTGGGTGGAGGCGCCATTCCGCCTGGTCTATGATGGACCTGCTCAACCAATCTGCCCTGGTGTTGAGGGTGCCTGAAATGTGGTCTGCCCTGAGTAAAAGGAGGTGAGACTCTGCCCACTGACAGAGGCGCTCGGTCTCCCTCATTAGACTTCAGGACTGAGTGCCCCCGTCTGTTGATATGTGCCTTTGCTGTTATGTTGTCGGTGAGAATGAGAACGTGGCTGCCCTGAATATGATGTAGGAAGCTGCGGAGGGCCAGGTGGATGGCGTGAAGCTCTAACCAGTTTATGTTGCGCAGCCTCTCTGACGGTGACCATCTGCCCTGAGCTGTAAGGGAGAGAAGGTGCGAGCCCCATCCGGACAGACTGGCGTCTGTGGTGACGATGAATCTTGGAGGCTCCTTGAGGAGGCAGCCCTTGTTGATCGATGCCTTGCTCCACCAGAGGAGGGAGGTGAGAACCCTTGGCGAGACCTTGACCTTGCTCCTTGAGTTGCTTGTCCCAGCTCTTTGATACGGAAGCAGGAACCACTGGAGGGATCTGGAGTGGAAACGGGCCCAGGGAATAACGGGAATACAAGAGATCATTTTACCTAATAACTTGGATAGATCAAGGAGAGAGACCTTCCTGTGTCGTCTGATGAACCTGACTGATTGTTGGATGCTGAGGATCCTTTCTGGGGAGATGAACACTCTCCCCATGACTGTATCAATTATAGTCCCTAGGTGGGGTAGTCTAGTGGCGGGGGCCAGTTGGCTTTTCTTCCAATTTATGAGGAACCCATGTTCCTGGAGGGAGGAGAGGGTAGAGTGGATATCCCTGATAGCCTGTCCCCTGGAAGGGGAGAGGATGAGAATATCATCCAGGTAACAGTGGAGCCGCACCGGGATGGATCTGAGGTGGGCGGCCAGTGCGGCCAGAACCTTGGTGAAGGTCCTGGGGGCTGAGGCTAACCCAAATGGAAGGGCCACATACTGAAAGTGTAGGTTGTTGTAACTGAAACGGAGAAATTTTGAGTGGGAGGGTCGAATTGGGATGTGTAAATATGCCTCAGAGAGGTCTATAGAAGACAACCAGTCTCCCTGCCGAACTCCCAAAAGGATTTTGAATCTACGGTACACTAAGTGACGGTTTAAGCGTTTTCGGTCCAAAATAGCCCTCCATCCCCCCGAGTGTTTGGGCACCACGAATAAACGTGAATAAAAACCCCGTCCCCTTTGGGATGGAGGAACAGGCTGGATAGCCTGAATGTCCAGTAGGTGTCGAATTGCCTCCTCCATGAGGTTGCATTTGGAAGGGTTGTTGGAGGGGGGACATGAAATGTAAGAATCGGGGGGGGAGAGAAACTCGAGGGCAAGACCAAGCCTGACTGTATCCCTGACCCAAGCATCTGAAGTGGATGAATCCCATTGATCGGCGAAGGCTTTAAGTCGCCCGCCAATGGAAATAGTGTCAGGAGGCTTATTTGGAGCGGCGGAAGGGCCTGCTGCCAGAGCCACAAAAGGGCCTCCTGAAGTTCCCGCCTCTTCTGTGCCTGCTGAAGGGGTCGGACCTGTCCTGGGACTGTCCCGAACCAAAGGAGGAGGACCCCTGGTGTCTGGGAGGAAAGGGTTGGTGATAGGGACGAAAGGGAGCCCTGCGAAAGGGCTGCAGAGATCTGGAATCAGACTTGCAGGAAAGAGAAGGGAGGAATTTCTTTTTATTCCTTCCCTCGACTAGGAGAGGATCCAAGGAAGTACCGAACAACTTGCTTCTGGCTATGGGTGCGGAAGCTAGCTTGACCTTGTGCTTGAGATCCGCCTGCCAGGGTTTTAGCCAGAGCAGGCGCCGGGCCGAGACGTGGGAAGAAATGGCGCGGGAGGAGAATTTTACGGAATGAAAGGTGGCATCCGCTGAAAACTCAGCAGTGGCCGTTATTTTGGCGATATGTTGTGGGCGCGGATATTGGAGGTCGGAACATGTTGCTTAAGCTGGCAAAGCCAGCGAATGGAAGATCTGATAAAAAAAGAAGCGGCCGTAGCCCACCTGATTGCCCATGTGTCCGACTGGTGAGCTCGCCTTAATGCGAGTTCTGACCGCTTGTCCTCTGGTTTGAGAGCCTCTAAAGGATCACTGAGGGCAGAGGAAGAGGTCAGCCCTACGACGGGCTCATCAACCTCCGGAGTACTCAGCAAGGTCAAGAGCTCCGGGTTGAGGTTGAAGAACCTTTTATCATTGGCCGAGGGGGCCGGGGGAGCAACTGAAGAGGACAGTTGCTTGGACACCAGGTCCAGGAATATGGGAGGGGTAGGGATGACCTCGGCCTCCACCACCGGTTGACTGAACATGGAGTCCTCTTGTCCCTCCGAAACTACGGGGATGGGATCAGAGGAGGTCTGGGCTGTTAGGCCCGAGATGTTCCTAGCCTTGTAGAGGAGGGATTTAAAAAGCTGGGGCTTAAAGAGCCCTACAAAGGCGGGCTGGTCCGGAGATAGACCCTCGTCCTCGGACATTTCTGCTTCTGATGGGTCTGAGTCCGGAAGAGGCTCATCGTATGGTAAGGACCCCAGGTCATATTGTTCCTCCTCCTCCCTGTCTAAATCTAGGTCCCCTTCCACTTCCTCCTCGTCTTCCCTGACTGAAGGGCAAACCTCCCCTTGGGGAGGCACAAGAGAGAATGATCTTACAGATTCGGTGGCCTGCGGAGGCAACCCCGGTCTGGTCATCTGCTGCATCCCTTCTGCAATTCCCTGTCGAATTGCCATTTCCATCCAGACTCTGATCTGCTCCGGAACCACCTGAATGAGAGGTTCCTCTTGGCGTAGGCCAGCGGCCATGGGAGTGAAGGTGGCCTCAGGAGTTCATCTGGTTGGTGTGCCCGGGGCTTGATGCCCTTGAGAGGGCGAGCTGTGCCTAGATATGGAGGAAAAAGCTGCAGGAGGGGGGAGGGAGGGGGAGGTGGAAGGAGTGGCAGGTGCTGGAGGCACTGAGCCTGACTGTCTAGCACGTCTATCTATTTCTCTTTCCAAAGCCTTGTGACATCTTAAGGCGTCCTTTTGAGAGGCTTTGGTGGGCTCCTTAGCCTGACTGCGCAGGTGGTGGGTCTTTGCCTTGGCCTTCAAGGAAGGCCCCTTTGAGGGATTGCTCTCTGCCATTTTGGATAAATAGGAGTCCAATCTGAGGTGGTTGGCGCGCCTAGGGGTCGACCTACAATGAAGGCCGGGAGCCCTGGGAGTTCCTTTATACCTTGGCACACTTTCCCCCAAATATTATAAACTTGAATTAATAGGATTCTATGCTCCGTATGATTATTCCCCCCCCCTCTGTTCTTTCTACTTTTTTTTTTTTTTTTTGAGTCAAGGCCTATGATTTGCCTAGAAAGAACTGAAGAAAAACGACCTTGCAAGGTCTCAGATTAAGGGCCTTGAGGGCAACCAGGCCTAACCAAGTGCCGACTCAGGCAACAACCGGGCGGGAGTGGTGGAAAGAACCGCAGCCACTACAGCTGGTTGCGGTGAGAGCCAACAGGGGGAGGAGGAGAAAAAAACCTACAACAGCAAAAAAACAATTCTTTTTTATTTATCTATTTTTTTTATGATTATTATTATTTTTTAATCAGGCCTACGGGCCTGCTGTATTGAATAGGCCCTCAGTAAGGCAAAAAAATGCACTTCAAAATGGCGCCCAGCCACGAGGCAAGCTTCAAAATGGCGGACGCTACTAACCGATCCTGTAGAAATTAACCTGGCAAGGCCAGAAGGATCCCAGTATCAAAACAGAGGGTCCCAAGGGAAGCCCACAGAGAATAAAGGCAAACAAGCCTAAAACGCTAGGAAAAATTCAAACGGAGCTTGGGGGGGGAACAAAACGGAGCCTTTTAAAATAATTTTTACAAGGCAGAAAAACTGAGAAAAAAGGGGTGGGGGAGGCAGCGAAACACTTTTGAGCCTACCCCTTGGCAACCCCTGGGGGGGTAAACCCTCCCAGGAAACCAAGCCAACGAAGGAACCAGCTGCGCAGGGCTAAGGAGATAGAAAAGAATAAGGGTGTATACAACCTGAACAGGTAGAAAAAAGGGGGAATCCAGCAACGGCCAAGAGCACACAAACACACAGCCTACTCTGCTCGAAGGCTGAGCATAAACTGGGATAATGAGATGGCAAGCCACGTGATGGAGGGAGGAGTGTTCTTCAGAAATCAAACTCAGCCTACAATAAGCAGAGAATGAAGCTCCACCCATCCTCTGGACAATCCGAGCAGTTCCAAGGAGAATTCTGATCTATCCATCTCCCATCTCAACATACCACTTTTATCTTGTTCAGCCACCATTAATCTATTATCAATATCTCCAATCTTCTTGTCTCTTTGTTTATCTTCTTCAATTTTTTGGAATCTCTCATCATACTTCAATATCATTTGTTGGATGTTTTTCATTGGTTTTCCCTGTTCTTTGTTCAATGTTCAATGTTCTCTATTCTTTGTTCAATGTTCTCTGTTCTTTGTTCAGTTCAATGTTCTCTATTCTCTTTTCAATATTCTCTGATCTTGCTTGAATATTTTGAATTCCTTGCATAATCATCTGCAGAGTCACTTTTTCTTGTTCTTTTTCTTGCTTTAACATTGTATTGAATGTCCTCCAGATGATGGAGAGGAAGACATAGAAGTTGAAGAACCAGGAGCTGTAAATTTCCTACTCATTTTAAGCAATTCAAAATCTTCAGGTTCTTCTAAACCTTAATCCAATTGTGAAGTAACCAATTATAGTTCAAAATAAAAATAGTAGAAAAAAGCCGCCCAATTATAATAATAAAAGAAAAAAGCAAAAAAAGGATGACAACATTTCTTCAGGTTCTTGTATACCTTAATCCAATCAATAGTTAAATAAAGAAAAAGACTTAAGAAAAAAGAAAGAAAGAAAGAAAGAAAAAGGAAAAAATTCTTCAGATTCTTCAACACCTTAATTCAATTGAAAAGTCTCAAATAGAAAAAAAAAAGTGCATAAAAATAAACCAGAGAGGTAGATGAAAAAACAAAAATACCAGGAAGGGAAAAAAAGGCTTTTAATGCTTTCCTTTTAAAATAAAAAGCAAACGTAGAGATTGGACTTCCAAAAAATGAAAAGCAAAGACAAGTTCCAACAAAGCCAAAAACCCAAATAGTTATTACAAAAAAAAAAAAGATAAAAAAAATACAATAAAGCTAGTGGGGTGGGATAGCACAACTTAGGAAAAGTAAAAAGGGCACACTGCACTTTGTTTGATTATCCAAGGCTCTTATTATAACTCTCTTCTCCAAAAACTTATCACCTTTTCCCCCCTATGTTTCAACACCAAACTCCAGCTGTTGATAGAAACCCAGAAGAGCACCTGCAATAATACTCTCCCATGCTCTTCCCTCTATCTTATCAAATAGTAATGTCCTTGGAAAAGAGTCTCAGTTCTTTCTTTCTCAGCTTTGTCTGGTCACAGGGAAATAGAATATTTTCAAGCCTCTAGTTGGCAGTGTTACAAAGTTTCTTTGCTCTCACTTTCCCCCTCCTTTTCCAAGCAGGATATAATAAGAATTAATAAAAAAAGAAAAAGATATTTTTAAAAAATGAAATAACTAAAGGGAGCTTCTAGCCTAAAATATTACAAAATCAAAAAGAAGAAAAAAATAGATATAAATGAAAAAACCAGTCCAGTTTCAAAATACAAGATCATATATAGAAAATCCAGCATTGAGAAAGAAAAAAAAACCCATTACTTTGACATTCCTGTTTAAAATCACCACTTAATCACTTCTGTCAAAACTTTTATAGATTCTTTCTTTTCCTTAGGGTGTCCTTTCAGATCTTAGAATAAAAAAATGTTCTCACCAAACCGGCACACTATCTCTTTCCGTTCTCTTTCGTTTCGGAGCTGTCCCAACTTCGGTAGCTTTAATGGTTGCCTCTTTGCTGCTGGCAAGAAGAACTTCTCCTGGATCTACCAGGGACTTTGCAGTATCCCTGGGATCGACAGGATGCGCTCTTCACTTTCACTGTCTCTTTGGGATGGTTTAGATCTGAAAGGACCGTCCAGGAGCAAAGATATCGGCAACAATCTCAGACCTCCAAGATCGCATGCTGTATCGTCACAACGCCAGCTCTGCCCTCAGGGCATGTTTCTGTTGGATATACTGAAACAGAAGTTATTGTTGTTAACCATGGCAGCTGGACAATAATATGAAGCTGTGAAGGCTTCTCAAAAAAAGGAATCTGTGAGGGCACTCCCAGGAAGATAAGAGTAATATTACAGGATTCCTCCATTATGAAAGGCAGAAGATGCTTGATTTCTCTCCCAACCGTAATCTGGAAGTCTTGCACTCAGAATTCATTTTCCTTTTCTGAATGAGTGTTGCAGTTCCAAGCTACCCTTTCTCCTGCCCCATAATTGTTCCAATAGTTTTGATCACCTCTCTGCCTAATAAACTAAAAAAAAAAAAAAAGATCCCCATCTGCTCTGTGGAACATAAAGGCAAGACAAAGAACAATAAATAAAAACATTACACTTCTGGTTCCCATTCAAATATCAGCCAGAGTTCCATGTCTGAGTTGAAAGAAAAACCTCTCTCTCATTGTCAGCATTGACTCATCACCAAGATGTGGAAGTGAATTGGAGATCAGAAATGTTGCTTAATGTGCTTCATATCTTTCTCAAGTTAGTTCCTCCACTTACCCTACTTGTTAAATTTTATAAACTTTTTAGGTAATACTGTTGTGTACTGCCATTCTTCATTTGTACAAAAAGGTTTGATGAGATGTTTTAAAAGATATCCTTTTTGCCCTTGTATTTTTATCTATAATTTCGGGATATTAAGAATGCCATAGGGATATTAGCCTATACAGATCAGGTTTGCATTCAATAAGTTGTAATTACAGATAGACTTTGATTTATGACCACAATTGAGCCCAAAATTTCCATTTGTAAGCAAGACTGTTTTGTCCCATTTCCATATTAAGAATGGCATGTTAAGGATTTTTATATGGCTTTAAAATGGTATGGGTTTTTGTTATCTTTTTTGTTTGTTTGTTTCACATTATTCAGTCTTTCTATCACAAACATACAACATTTTGCTTCAGGATCTCTACAGAACTTTTATGCAATGTTATAGAACTATTGCTATATTCACTGAGAGGAACTTGATGTAAAATTATTTGTAATCCGATTATGGAAGAAAATTCCCTTTCTGTTCCTCTCTACATATATTTATGAAAAATAAAACTTAGGCAGTTATGCACAGTCAGCATCAGAATAGGGTATGACCACTGACAAATAGCTTGCCATTCCACACTCTTAGTATCATATTTGTTTTATTACACTATCCCCATGGATTTTTTTAAAATAAGTAACAAAGTTGAGTAGGGAACAAAGTTTCAAAACTACCAATTTATATGAGTAGATAAGATTTATGAGTTTCTAGTCCCAATAGGTCTTCTCCAGTTAAAATTTACGACTTTATCTCACATATTTGAAAGCACAGTACTACACTTAGTTGCACACTAAATAACAATTACCAGTTGCACTAAAACAAGGGTGGCCCATCCAGATGGCAAATTAGGCAATTGCCTATGGAGCTAAGTTAAGTTGGATGCCAAATTCTGAGGGGGGGTGGAATCAAATACAAATGCATTTGGGGAAAAATTCTATGCTTCATTGAGAGCACTAGCTGTGGTGAGAGCACTAGTTACTGGCAGCCTATCTATGGCCACCCATATTGGGATGAGAGTATCAGTATGATATAAACCACACTATGCTAGCTATGAGAACTTTCATGTGAGAAATATATCAATGTTATTCCTCCAGAATCATGTTGACACACAAATGAATGTTATTGCCTCGGTTCTCACACTGCATAACCTATGCTATTACAGTTCTATCCTCTTATAATTAAATACTGCAGGCTCTTATTTAATTTACCTTTTTAAAAAAAGTTGCCAGCAAAGACATAAGCACCTTCTCAAATTCTCATACCAGCTTCATTAGTTTGTGAATTTACAACAGGTAATAATAATCTTATATGCTCTACTTCTTTTTCTTTTTCAAAAAATTCTATTTATCCTTGTCTCATTTTTACATGTGCCTTCTCCTGAGGTACCTCACTACCAACTATTTTAATAGCATCTCCCTGTTTTATTTGTCAATCAATACCTTCCCAAATTTTCCTATCAATATAATAGAAATACAGCTGTTTCCATTCTGTGAGAGAAGGCAAGAAGGAAGAAGAGAGAACTAGAGAGAGAATTATTTATTTCTAATTTAACAGACAAATCAAACACAGCCCTAAATGACTGCCTTGTAGTATGAAGTGATTCCATTGCCTGGTTCTGATCTTTTTAAATTCCCCAATCTAGGTTACAACCCTAGAATTTATTTATTTATTTGTTTGTTTGTTTGTTTGTTTATTTGTTTGTTTATTTGTTTGTTTATTTGTTTATTTGTTTATTTCAGATGAACTAATGTTGGGCAGATGCTGCCATCTGCTGTGACATTTTTCATTTAGATGTCACTCTACCCCATTTATTGAGGCCCAGTGTTCTGCTTTTTGTATACACAACAAATGCATGTATAGGATTCTATGTCTGAGAAACTCATGGCAAAATTTCCCATTACTCCTTTACAAAGTTAACCGACCAGTGAAAAAGCTTACTGTATTTTCTCCAAAGCTGTTACTAGCGTGAAAAAATTAAATCTGAGCAAATTATATAGTTCTTGGTTGTTCATTTTTCTTCATGTCTTATTAGAGGCTTACAGCAGATCTTTTTTTCCTTTCAAAATAAAATAATGTGATTTACAAGTTTTTTAAGCTGTCCTAAACAACCACTTAATGACCAAGATTCCAGATGGGCATAAAATGTTGCAACTCCAGCAGATAATTGAAGGGGAAAAAGAACATTAGAAGAACATCTGCAGGATAGTGAAGAAAATGCACTGAAGCTGGTACACCACAAAAGCTTACTTTCCATATAAAGAATAGAGTCAAATCAAATTGTTACATGAAATGTATAAAAAAACAAGCAGGCAAAGCAGACTGGGCAGTGGCTAAGAGCAAGAAAGTTGAATGAAAACAGAAGAATTAAGGCTGCATAAATACCAAACCTTAAGAACAAATGTGTATAAAACCAGAATTGAAAAAATGACAAGCGTCAGCAAACGCCATTTTTGTAAAGAAGCTGAAAAAATGGTGGACCACTTAGTTAGCTGCTACAAGTAGATAGAACAGGCTGACTACAAACAATGACAATAGCAACAATAACACATTGGAATATCTTGCCTGCAAACAGGAACTTTTGAAACCATAAAATAGACAAAGCAATAGAAAACGAAGAAGTCCCAATACAGTTAGAAACTGCTTTGGGACTTCAGAATTCAAACCAACAAGCATCTGCCACAACATCCCAGACTTAACAATTTTTGATAAAAAAAGACAAAAAAGTCTGGATGGTTAAATGACTTGAAAGAGAAAGCAAAAATAGTACCAATAATAATAGGTGCCTTGGATACAATCCCAAAATGATTGGAGTACCATTTGAACACCGTTGGAACTGCCAAAATCACCACCGGTCAATTGCAGAATGCAAATTTACTTGGAATAGCTTACATCCTATAATGATACCTGTAACACCATCAAATAAAAGCATTTGCATATGTCAAGTTCTTGGGAAGGACTTGACAGATGGATAAAAATGCCAAATCCAGTCTAAACCTCTGGCAGACTGTGTCACCAACGATAGTAGCAATAATTATGTGTCTGTGTGTCTCATACTTTTAGGTTTGAAGCAAGAACATCTGAGCTATTCCACATCTTCCACTAATAGCAAAAATAATGAAATATGTGGCCCTATCATGAAATATATCAAGTAACTAACAGCTTCTATTTTTCAAAACATACAGCTTTTTGTTTCAGATTTACTACTTTGTGTGTGTGTGTGTGTTTCTGCATAAATAAAACACTCTTAATTCTTCCTAACTGTATCACCCAGGCGAATTCCCACTCCACAGGAAGAAAAACCAGAAAATAAAACTGCCATCTATCAAAGTCACAGCTCCCTCATAAAATTAATTATCTAGACACTTTTTTGGAAGAGAAATTACTGATGGCAATACTCTTTTAAGGAGAAAGGATGGGCGTTTATTTGCAGAAGGAGAAGCTTTTATTGTGCTTTTTTGTTGCTTATACACTGACAGGAAACAATATTTACTTTCTAGAGCAATCTGCACAAAAAGCCATTAGTTTCAAAAACAGACTCATTAGAAAGAAATATATAGCCCTTAACTACATTTAATCCTTTCTAGAAGATGAACTTTTACCTCCAAATACTTTAAGACAATTTTTCTGCTAATTAAAGTTTGAATAGACGGTCTGAATACAAAGGGAATAGAGTTACACAAAGACAGGACATTCGAAATTAAGAACAATAAGGACAGATAAACTTGGAATGCCAGGACGATCTGTTTATTTGAATAGGGAAAGGCCACCCTAGGAGGTAGAGAAATGATGGAAAATGAGAAGGACCATTTCTTTTTCCTTCCTTCTTTCCTTCCTTTTATTTTAGCAATCATCATGCTCAGGAAGAGCAAAAAGAGGTTAAACTAATAGTGATATAACATGATGGTCTGGTGTTCCAATATGTTTCCTCTTTCCCAGTGCTCTTGGGTTTAAGAAAGATATATGGCTGCTTTTTTATCTCTGCAGGTGTCTAGTTCATTCATGTTCTTGTCCTTTTGGTATAGATTTATTGAAATGTCCAGTAATTAGTGCTTCATTCTTGTTTTTTAAAATCACATATTGTGGATAACAATCTTTTTTATTCTGTACATTATAATTACCTTCACATATGACTTCCCCCTATTTTAAACTAATTCTATATCAATTTATCATATGTTTCAAAAAATAAACAATTTTGGCAGATATTTCTAAACTTCTAACAACACTCATTCGTGCAAAATGCTTCCTCAACATGCCTATTTTTTTTCGTAATTCTATTTGAACTAATTTTTATTTCATTTGCAAATATAAATGAGAGAGAAGTTTCTGTCCTCGGGCAAATTCAGTTGCTTCACAATTCTGCCTCAAGACACTTTAACAAAGTAGACACTCATACTCAGTGGTGGAATTCAATTTTTTTTACCATCATTTCTGTGGGCGTGACTAGGTGGGCATGGCAGGGAAAGGATACTGTGTAAAATCTCCAATCAGAGGTGGTATTTGCCGGTTCTCCGAACTACTAAAATTTTCCACTACCAATTCTCCAGAACTGGTCAGAACGTGCTGAATACCACCTCTGCACTCATACTCATTGCCAGATCTCATAAATTTCCCGCTATTGTTTCCAAACCTCCACATCTAACCAAGCAGTGAATGACACTTTCATAAGGGAATTACAGACTATAGTTCTGCTTGGCCTTGACACATTTGTAAACACATACAGAAAATTGTATACAGTGTTGAAAATTTTCATACAGTGTTGAAAATATTATGTATTTAGGTAAGATGTGAGAGAATATCCACAGCTATTTGTCATTCCTATACTGATACAAACAGAATAGAATAAATGGTTTTTTAAAATATATAGAGTATAGAACCATGTAATAATAAATAAAATTATGTACTGCCTTATCTGAAGATTGTCTTCAGTTTTTTTCAACTTGCCTTGTCTTAATACAGTTCTCATTCCATCTCATGTGGTTTTTTCTTCCCTGCATTTGAATATCTTAAACAAAGCACTTCATATGGATTTTTTAAAATCCACTCTTAACTCCTGCTCCCCAAAAAAGAAAGCAGCAATAAGCAACATGTTTGCTAATCGAAAGTCCTATTCCTTCAGTGCTTCCTGCAGCTGAGAAGTGCCACTTGTAGGTTTATTTGACTACTTACTGTCTAAACTCTAGAGGAAAAGAAAAACACTGTGATAACTGGTAACAACAATGTAGTCTTTTCTTAAAATATTGCAGCAAAACAGGTGATTTATTATATCACAGTCAATAGAAAATCAGTGCAGTCTTTCACACAAGTTTCTACAATTAATGTGCAGAGCAGTCACGTTGGTTTTCAATGTTGAAAAAAAATACTTTTGTTGTGAATATGTATCACTGAATCTACAAAGCTGAAGCAGGGGGAAATTGTTCGGAGGAAAAAACCCACAAGAATTGTACTATGGCAATTCACATTGTTTATATGTAGCTTTCATTTGTACAGGAATGACCTTTTGTAATATTTGTAATTGGATGCATCTCAGTTATTGCAGGCTAATTCTGCCAACTACCAGGAGTTCGATCCTGAGCAGCTCAAGGTTGACTCAGCTTTCCACCTTTCCAAGGTCGGTAAAATGAGGACCCAGATTGCTGGGGGCAATATGTTGATTCTGTAAACTGCTTAGAAAGGACTGTAAAGCACTGTGAAGCAGTATATAACTCTAAGTGCTATTGCTATTCCTTTATTTCAATTTTCTCATTTAATTGAGTTATATTAGCAGAACAATAAACAATAATTCTTCCCAGGCAGTTAATATTTTTCATGATAAAGCTAACTAATATGTATCCAGCTCTCTAATGCAAAATCCAGCAAATCTATTATACAGTTATGATTTAGCTTCCTATAGCTTGGCCTACACAGTCCCAAACAGACATTTTGGGAAGCCAAACTAAATTGTGTGGTACAGATGAAGACCTTTTAATGTCCAATTTTCCCTCATCAGCAGTTCATTGTATCAAAAATTTCAGTACCAGAATTTTAATAAACCACAAACATTTTAACATGTGGGTGCCTTCATCTCATTAAAGTATTTGCACAGGCATAGCAACATCACAGCCAACACCAGAGATTAGTTATTATAAGGCTTATCAACATAAAACCTTTTGGCAGAAAATGCAGGGTGACAAATTCACAGGAAAATGAGATCTTTTCAGGATTTACAGCCACAGAAAGATACCAACATAAATGATCCTGACTTGTTCTAATCCTCTTGGCCCTTTTGTTAATATATACTACACTAGTCCAAATGACATAATGATGGAGAGCTAGAATATAAAAACTGCAAATGTATTTTCAGTGTGACAATATACAATATACTGCATTTCTATAACATTCCATACTATTTTAGTTATTAGATTTAACATTATTATATTTAAAAAGTAAAGGAATTACAATAGGGGTATAGTGCTTAAGTAATTTATTAAATATGTTCTTAACAAACTTGCTTTTTCTTGTGCTAGATTTAGTTCTAAATCAGAAAGAATGGTGATGATAATATACATTTCAATAAGTATACTACTTACTTTGTTTCATGTGAAGGTGTAATTAGAATCATAATTGGTACTTATCTCTACAAAGGAATAAAAATATAATGGAAAACATCCTGCAGCCAAGAAGGCTCCACACACATTTGCACTATTCAGGTGATCCTGAAGACATAGATCAGGGGTATCAAACTCAAGATCCCTGGGATGGATCCAGCCCACAGGGTGCTTAGATCTGGCCCATGGGGCCACCCTGAAAACAGTGAAGTACTGGCCCGCGGTGCCTCACTCCAAACGCACTGGAAGTGGGAAGGTAAAAAATGCTGAGTAGTGACTGCAATTACATGATATCTCCACATATTTGGAAGCTTCCACTTTTACTTTTTGTCTTAGTTCAATTTTCCTGATTTTCTTCAGATGGAACCACCTCCTCAATTGGAGCATACTGAATGAGTCTCAAACATCTGAATGAGTCATTACTGAATGAGTCTCATTGCATCCACTGGGAATAAAATAGAATGAGATAACTCTGCTCTATTTGGACATAATATTGGATGCCAGACTGAACACTTAGTGAACAGTCAATTATATATAATTGAATCCTTTAGTCATATGAGAAAAGAGAAGTGATTACAATGCTTAAAATATTTTGCAAAATATCTAGTTGCTTAATATATACACTGTGTTTTTTTAATCTGTTACTAACACAGTTCCAGATTTAAAGTTTATCTTCAAATCATATGTCTAAAAATATAAATATTTTTCCTAACTTGCAAAATGTTGTGTTCACCTGAAAGAAAAATTAGACTTTTTTCTACAAATATTTTTAAGTTAAAAATCATAGGTTCACTAAGGATATAGGAAGAAGCAATGCTGTCTGTCTGTCTGTCTATGTTTCTACTCTTTTACAAGAAATTGCAGGGACAATTCTTATTCAGGGGTACCTGGAGAAAGTCAGATAAAAGGGTGTTCAGAATAACAAAAGCTGCAGTACAACACAACAACATATATCCATACAAAAGAAGCAGGGCTTGTGATGCAATGTGACACTGTTTTTGTCATGGGGATGCCACTTCTTACATTCAGAGTAATCTTCTTTGTAGATAAATATGATAATTAGCATTCTAAACTTCAAACTGTCCCTCTTGAATTTTATTTTTTATATGGTTATGAATTGAAGAAAGGATGTTAAGAGTGAATAAGAATAGCACACATTGTTCTCAAAGCTATCACAATCATCTAATATTTCTTTTGCAAATTTTCATTTTATATCATCTGTTATAATTATATATTCGTGTAAACAAATAGCATAGCTATCCCAGTCATCAAGCTAGGTCCATTTATTCAGAAGGTTTAAGTATTACATTCCATGCATACCAACCTTCTATTTTGATTAAGAGGATGTTTTACAGAAATGGAAAGTCAAAAGACTTGGAAAGACAAAAATAGAAGTATGCCAAGTGAATTGTTTTCTGTTTATTTAGAAACTAGAAAAAAGGAAAATTTGTACCTTTCTTTCTCTCATTCACTTTTAAATGGTGCAGTGGTTAGAGTGCAGTACTGTAGGCTACTTCCTCATGGCCAGATCTAAGCACCCTGTGGTCCCCAGGCCTTAAGTTTGATACTCCTGACTAGAGCCTATCAGATGGCAATGTTTTGAGAAAGGGATCAAAAGTATGTCCACTCAATTAGAGCATTCAGGATGGGTAAATACCATTGACAAAGGCAGTCTCCAAATGTTATTCATTTTTGTCCTGCCTTTGTTATTTTTAAATGTACTCGGCCAATACATTACATCCTACATTATCCTATTTTTCTGACAATAGCCAGTGAAGAGAGCTGACCCAAAGTCACCCAGTTTTCATGGCTAAGACAGGACTAAAACTCAGAGTCTTCTGAATTTCAACCTGGTGCATTAACTTTGCTAGACGAAACAAATCAAACAGCCAAATTCTGAGCCATTCTGCAGAGCTTCATAGGCAATAACAGCCCTAAAAATTGCATCCAGAAGCCTATTGTGGTGCTTAACTGGTGAATTTAGTTACTCATAACTACCTGTGCCGCTGCATTCTGGACCAATTGTAGCTTCTGGATGGCAGTTCAAATTTATACTCCTGAATTGCTGTTCTTTATATGTGGCATATCTCTTAAATGTTCAAATAAATCAATGAACCTTGTTATTTTAGCTCTTGGTCCCTTACTGAAACATTTCCAGTAATAATCCTGCAATATATTTCTGCTGTAAAAGAACTATTACTCTTTTTTAATATTTTTAAAATATTTTTAAGATGAATTATTACTCTTACAGTAAAATATTTTTTTAAATAAATGTACCAACATATAAATATTTTAAATAATTAGTTGTAGCTGCCAATTATATAAGTTAGTGGCACTTTGGGGGAATATATTAAGCCATAATACGTTTTTGCCAAGTCTTTCTTTAATTCCAGATTCCATACCTCAGGGCTGTCAAACTCCCAGCCCACAGGCCGGATGTGTCATGCATTGGCCACGCCCATGCCCAGTTCAGCGAAGGGAAAAAAAAGTTCCAATGTGTCACGTGACACTGCTGTGACGATGTGAGTCTGACACCCCTATCCTTTAATGCATAAGAGTTTCTTTTAAAGTATCACTTCATGAGAGAACTTACTTTACAACTTTAAAATTGTTGTAATCCTTCTCAGGCCTTTGACTAATAAATTTTGCAAACAATATTTATTAGTCAATAATCTGAAAATATATTAGAAATATTGCCTGTTAGAATCAATGCAAGATGTCTTTTGATCTGCTATGTTCTAGTTCAATTATAGTAATAGGTAGAGGGAACATACATGTTAAAAAATATCTTACTTTCTAAACAAAGAGCAGTTAGTGTTGAAAGTTAACTGCCAATAAAACCTTGCACAAAAAGGTAGTCACAAGACATATAATTGTAGATGCTGCTCCTTAATCCAGATGCCATTACAAAAAAACCCAGATGTCCACTTTTTGAAACCAGAGTGCCTGGAAATGACAGCCCTGCATTTGCTCTGGTTTCTAACCAGACACAGTTTAAAGATTTAAATCACCCATGTTGCATGAAAAAAAGAACAACCTGAGAGCTACCATTGCTATCATAGTTGATATGATGTCCATACTTAATCATTTGGTCATACTATTCTTCAAAGCAGCCTCATGTATTAATCGGAATTAATTTAGTAGCACCTATTCAGACTAGCAAAGTTTTAATAAAGGCATCAATGTTTGTAATCTTTTATTAAGATCTTCTATGCATAAATGTAGGTCAAAGTAAACATCTAGGTTTGCTGCAGGATCCTCTTCCTATGTTAACATCATAGCCTTGGTTTCTATTGATCCTAAGAATCTATTTCTGGTCATAAAGACACTTTTTAATCTGCCTCATAGGTAACCTGCATCTGCATAACCTTTTTGTCTCATCTAGGAAAAATAATGCTCTTCAAAATATTCTTCTACTCGATGCAACTGTCTTGCCAATTACAACACATCTAAAAGCACTTGCTGGTTTATAATAGCATATTTGTAGGGGGGGAAATCCTGCTTGAATAGAAAGAAAACACATATCAAGGTGCACCTTACTCATATCTAGTCAGGCACTTACAGCTGCAATTTTGCACACTGGTACACACATTTATTCACTGAACGACAGAAAATAAAATAGACATACTTGATACCATTTCTTTCAATACATTTTTTGCAATCAAAGAATAATCTATCACTTAAGACCAGTGTTGGCAACCCTTTTTGGTACGGAGAGCCGAAATAGGAACGTGCACGCACATATGCAAAAGCACTGGAAACCAGAAGAGCAACTCCTGGTGGGTGAGAGTGCCAGAAACTGGAAGAATCGTGCACCGGGAAGCTGAGTTTCCAGTTTCCAGTACATACAGGTGCGCCGGCCAACTGGTCTTCTGGTTTCTGGCATGCATGCACACATGAAGACCAGCTGGCCAGTGCGCATGCGGACCGGTGCACTGCTTTTCTAGTTTCTGCCACTGCAGCATGTGCAAAGACCAGCTGGCAGGCGCGGAGCTGCATGCTAGAACCCAGAAGAGCAACGGGTGGTAGCTGGCGTGCCCAGAGAGGTGGCTCTGCGTGCCACTTCTGGCACATGTGCCATAGGTTTGCCATCACTGATATAGCCTGTGCTGGCATATTAATACATTCCCTTATGCCATTATTTTTCTCAGTGGATTTCCTTTTTTCAGGTAAATCTCCATGTTAAAAAAAAAAACTTACCAAAAAGGCAATTATTACAATAAAAATAATTATAACTAAAAATAAGCAATATGGTAGAAACTCCAATGTTTTAGGAAAGTCCTTCTTTACAAACAACAGCACTAACAGATTTTAATTCTCAACAGAACCACAAATGCTTTGAAAACTTTGAATCTCTTACCCTCCCACCATGTGGCAAGATCAAGAAACAATATGTTTCCTCTCAGGGTGTTCCAAAAATTATGAATGATTGTACTGGGAAAAGAGAGCCAGTTTGATCTAGTAGTTAAGGCATCAGGTTAGAAAGTAGGAGACTCTGCGTCAAAGTTCCATCTTAGCCATAAAAGCCAGCTGAGACACCTTTGGCCAGTGACTCTCAATCCAACTGACCTCATGAAGTTGCTGTTGTGGAGAAAATAGGAGGAGAGGAGTATTAAGTATGTCCGCTGCCTGGAGTTATTTATAAAAAATAATAATGGTAGGATACAAACGAACACAAACAAATAAATACTTGGCCATTTCAAGTGAAATTGTTTGCAACACTGGTGAGAGAAGTCCAGGTTTTCTGCAATCCACCAACCAACTGCAGCTAGGTTGAATTTCAGGAAAGTGTAATTATGTATAGAATCTACTATTGTGTTCCATTTTCACATGGAAATATGCTGTTAATGCTGCTGAAGTTCTATACTGTAAACTTAAGTGCTGCTATTAGAACTACATTGGGAGGATTTGTTGACTTTTGGTGTGTTTATACTGCTACTGTTGAGCTTCAAAGCTCACTTAAATGTATAGCCTGGGGTAGTTTTGTTTCACTACTGAAATGTTAACCACTTTAATCAGTATCTCTTTGATATGGAGCTTGAAACATTTCCAATTTTTTTGTTCCCTCAAATTCTTCTGATACTTTCCTCTCATCCTGCTTGAAGGACTGACAAATGAATTTCTCAAATATTTCTGTATTTTTAAATAACCCTTTTCTTTATTTTCTGTATTTCTTAATTTTCTTTTTACAGATAAAAAAATCTATACAATAAGGGTGGAGAGAAATATATGTAATATAACAGCTTTAAAAGGAGAGTCATTTATTATAAAGCATTGTAACCATGACAACAAATTCTACACATATTTTTTAATTTTAAAAAGGCTTAATTTTTCCCTTCATTCATTTTGATTAGCTTACATAACTGTAACTTCATTGTGTTGGAAGAAATATCCTTCTGGGTTCAGTTCCAAGTAGGGAAAAAGACACCGGAAACATGGAGACTGTTTGGAAAGATAGTTTAATGGTGCACATGGCTTGCAGTTCCAAAGTGAAAAGGACAATCACATGCTTCAAGATGTTGGGTGAAGAAAAAGTAGGCCAAAATGCTGAGAGACCCTTGGTTTTATACCCTCTGTTGTGTCTCATCTTAGTGTTTACTGTTCCTATGTTAGAAATATACCTTTCTCTAAGATAATTGCATTTCGGGAGACTAACCATTGCAAGATCATGCTCTTCAATTTTCTGTTCTGACAAAGATTCTCTCTGAAAGCGAACAAGGCTGAATCTATCTTCAATCTGTTCTGAACCCAGACTGAACTGAGTGCTTCAGTGGTCTTTTGAGAGTATTTGGACATGTTACTCCCTCGTCTCCTGAAAAAAGGGAGATACAGATACAGTTGATAGTAAAATGCATGCCCACAATTTGCACTGAGTTGACAAATGTTTGTCTCTCCTGCCAGAAACCCTTGGAAGTGTCACCTGTTTCATGGTTTTGTCTAATCAGCTGGGTGACAGGAAACAGATCACTGCTACCTTACTATTAATACAAGATTGATTTGAAGCAGAAATTACTAGATTGGGGGAGATGATAACACTTCACTCTTTCTTTTAGCAATCTAGCTCAAAAGCAGCTGCTTTCCATCAATATTGAGATAAGTACAATATATTCCATCATCCAATAAAATACATGAATTCACAAAAACTGTGTTTCATTACATATTGGACAGCAAGACAGCATGTAAATGGAATCCAATGTTAGAAGCCAGCAGCTGTATCCAGTGGAAGCTTTGTTGAAGTAGAAAGAAAAAGTTTGGATGTCCTGAAATTGATTCCCTTCACTCAGTATAGTTCTCTGTGCTTTCCAAGGATGTTTGTCATTCAGTGGATGTACAAGATACAGCCCAGAAGGCAATATTAAGCACAGAATGCTAGTCAACAATTGGGTATTTGCTGCATTTGCTATAGTGGATGCCAGAACTGCATACCTTGCCTTGGAGTGCAGCATATGTGAAATAGAAAACTCATTTTACTTTCTTAATCAGAATTTCCATACCTAGATGGAAAATTAAATTTAGGGGTGACCATGTGAAAAGGTGAGTGAAAAGTCAAGTATTTCATTAGGTGCAACCCAAGTTATTGTAGAAAAATACTAATGTACAATTCAGCCTGGAGGATATATTACATGTGATTCCAATCTGCCTTCACTTAGCATCAGGAGCAGAAAATTAATTAATACTTACCTGAAAAACTAAAGAAACTATACTACTCTTTCCATTACTCCCTGTGCTGGCATAATAATTCCAAATCATTGAAGTGTTCCCCTGGACACATTTCCAAAATTAAAATTAGAGAAAGTATTTTAAATATATTTTAAGAAAGGGTCAGCAAGCCTGATGTAATTTTCAAAGACTCACTTTAATTAGCCTTTATGTCCCTATAAAACTATTTGGAACAAAGTTAAGGCAAAACTAGATCTTCTCTTAATTTCAAGCATGCTGTTACATACTTAGTTTTCCTTTGAAACACAGCAGGATGAATAGAATCTGCCCTTCCCAGGCCAAATCCCTCAATTTCCCATATGGCTACAATGCTTAGACAAAATGGAGATTTTTGTTAATCTAATCGAGCTGCATTAGAAGCAGGGGTGAGATTCTACCAGTTTATACCTATTCGGTAGAACCAGTTGTTAACATTCCAAGCAGTTCGCAGAATCGTTGTTAGAAGATATTACTGGCCTAATTCTGTAAGGAAGGCAGGAAGGAAACATTCTGGTGTTGCTTACAGAAACTGCCTTTCCGTTAACCCTTTTTACATTCTTGGCAGGACTAGACTTCCTGTCTCTGGAACTTCTCTTGAGCTTTTTTCCCCTCCTTTGCTGGTACTTTGCTTGTGTGGAGTGACCATTCAAAGTTACAATGGCACTGAAAAAGCAGGCTGGCTGGGGTGACGAGATGTGGAAGAACAGAGGTGCTGAAGCTCGCTCTGGGTTTCATACGATCTCCTCTTGCTGTTGGAGTGACCCTTAGGGGTGCACGCATCTTGTAGAGAAGTGTGCCAGTGTGGGGAGACTCAAGTCGTGGTGTGGAAAAGGCAATTCTCATCGCGACGTAGAGAAACCCTGTGGAGACCGACAATAAGAGACTGTCAGCAGTGGCGGTCCTAAAGCCTTGATCGTTGCATACAAGAGGAAGCGAGTGAGTAACAGACTGCAGTAAACGAAGAGTGCAAGTGAAAGAATTTGCTATCCTGATTGAGTGTTGAATATTGGAATATCTTAGTCGGAGCAAAGCCCGAAAACAGCGGCCAAAGCAGATATGAGCGGCAGCGAAAGGGCTCGTGAGACAGAAGAGGGTAAGGATGTGAGCGATCGGACAGGGAAGATAAGAGAATCGGAGGGATCTGACAGACTGATAATAATTAGGGGAGAGAGAAAAAAAGAAGAAAGAAAGAACAATAATTTAATTTAAGGGAATTTTGAAGTATTTGAATTGTGGACTTTAGGGAAAATTGGAAGGACGAACTTGAGATGGGGGGAGACTTGAAGTAAGGAATTAAATTATAATTTTAAATCTTCCATGAACGAAATTGAATAATTTACTAGTCTCCTTTCCGATTACTGGACTGGAGCTGTAGTAAGTGGAGAAGATTTATTAAAGAAAGAGACTATTTGAATCTAAAAATTGACTTGTTAAACTTTCAAACGAAAGGAGAAATGACTACAGCGGAAAGTGTGGTGAGATAGTGAAATCAGAGACATTACTCAACAACTCTACTTCCGGTGCGCTCGGTGAAGGAATCTTGAAGAACTGAACAATTATATTAAGACACTTTAAGCATTTAAATTTGCAGATTGCAACAATTATTTCTTGACACCAACTTAACTGATTTTTGAATGTGGTAAATGTAATTTATATATATTTAATTGATATATTAGTAATATTGTAGTTTATATTTGGTTATAACACACATAAAAAAGGGAGGTGATAATTAATTAATTAATTAGGTATAGATGTTTGATTATAGCCATTGAGTAGATTGAATTAATTAATTGTGATTAATTGTGATTATTATAGATTAACTAATTAATTATTGTATAGTAAGGTTGATATATTTATATTTATATTTGTAAATATTTGAAATATTATTTTATAACACTATTTTGAGATTTGGGATTCTATAGTATTTATAGATATACAGGTTAATATTATTTAAATCTAAATAGAGGAATTTGATATATTATTAAGAATTACAAATCCAGATATTTCATTTAGAAATTAGCTGTAAAAGTATTCTGGAAAATATATATATATTGATAAGAGAGGTTAATCCTGTAACATACCATATTATTTAACGTAGTGGCCATTTATAGCTGATATTTCTTAATAGTGAATGTTAATTTGGGACAACATATTTAATATAATACATAAACAAAAACAAATTTTACAAGAAATGACTTCCATCACTAATACAACGCTTAAAACTGGAAAGAAGACTTCTTCAATACAGACAACTTCAATGCCATCAACCTCAATGATGGCACAAAAGACAATTTTATCTGGAAAAAAACTTTATCTGCAGAAAAACAACCTATCATCACGAATGCCAATATTCAATCGACCCTTCTTATTTTACAAGAGTCCATGCTGAAGCTTCAGGAAATAGTGGTAAAAAATCATATCGAACCAAGAGCTGACACAAATGAACTAAAAGAAGAGATGGAAAACTTAAAGGCAGAAATGAAACTAGACATTCTAAAGCTGGATCAAAAAATTGAAACAATACAGGAAGCACTAGAAAGGAATGAATTAACAATTAAGGAGGTTGAGAAAAGAACGGAAAAAATGGAAAAGAAGCTGGAAACGGTTGATCAGCAATTAAGAAATGTGAGTAAAAAAATGGATGACTCCTTGGTATATTTGCAAAAGGCCGCAGCATATGTAAGTTTCCAAAATATAATGGAATCTAAAGAAGAGGACTTAGAACAAGTGATGGCAGGAATATTAGCAGACCTATTGGAAAAAGATAAGGACGATATTCTGAAAGAGTTAGATGAAGTATACAGCACAAATTATGCAAGACAACATAAACATCCAAAAGAGGTCTATGTGAGATTTGCCAGAAGGAAAGTGCGAGATATCATATATAAAATTTCTAGAGAAGAAAAAATTACATACAAAGGGAAGGCAATCAGTGCTTAAACAAATCACAAGAAGAGTGAGAGAGCAGAGACAAGATTATAAATTCTTGGCGAACCAAGTAAACCAAAAAGGTATCATATTTAGATGGCTAATCCCAGAGGGAATGCTAATCACTTGGGAAGAAAGAAAAATTAAAGTAGACTCCGTGGAAAAAGCCCAAGATTTCTACGAACGATTGATAGGCCATAAAGAATCAAGTATCAAGACCAGTTAGAAATGAAATCGCAACATGACCAAGACTACCAAAAAAAATAGAGATGGGAATTGTAGGAATCCAAAAAATAAACAACATTAAGAGAGAGAAGAACCAAAGATGCACAATCGCCACAAAGAGAGACAGGAGTAACTACAAGACAAAGAGCAAGAGTCAATTAGGTGAAAAAAAACCACTATCAATTAACATAAATGACCTAAACTCTAGGATAAAAAGGGAAAGAATATTAACCAAATTAATTAAACAAAATGCAGATATAATATGTTTACAGGAAACTCATATAAGGAAGGAAGAAGAAAAATATTTAAAATGCCCCAAGCTAGGGAATTTGTATGCGTCGCCAGCAGATTTTAGGAAAAAGAAAGGGATAGCAGTATATGTGAAAGACGATATGAAAGCAGAACCAATTTGGATAGACCCCAATGGAAGAATTCTGATATTACAAATCTGGATTAAATCAATTCTAATTCTACTAGTGGTAATCTATGCCCCTAATGATAACCAAAAGGAATTTTTTAAACAATTACATGAAAAATTAGTGGAATTAGATAAAAGGAATATTTGTATCTTGGGAGATTTCAATGCTATTGTGGACCACCAGAAAGATCATCGTAGTGGGGGGGGGGGGAGAAGAAAAAAAGAGAACTACCAAAAACATGTGAAGAAATGATGATTGAACTAAATTTAATAGACATGTGGAGGAAATTAAACCCTAAGAAAAAGCAATTTACATTTTACTTCAACCCTCACCAATCATGGACACAAATTGATATGGTGTGGATGAATGGTGAATTAGTAAATGAATTAAAAGAGATTGAAATCTTACCAAAAAAAATGGGCAGATCATAACCCAATCCAGATAGTGTGGAAAGGCAGGAAGAAACCAAGGAAAAGGTGGACCTTAAATACACAGTTAATTAAAGAGAAAGAATTTATGAATAAATTTGATGAGGAATTAGACTATTTTTTAAAAGAAAATAATAATGAGGCAACTACGAAACAGAATATTTGGGATACAATGAAGACAGTAATAAGAGGCATAACGATATCATACACTGCTAAAGGAAATAAAGAAAAATATGCCCAACAAAATAAATTAGAACAAAGAATCAAAGAATTAGAAATTCAGCTGCAAAACACCCCAAAAGATTGCAAATTGAAAAAAACAGATGATAATAACTAAACATAAATTAAATTTAATCGAACAAGAAGGAATGGTCTCAAAGTTAAATACAGTCAGACATATATTTTTTGAACAGGCCAATAAACCAGGAAGGTGGTTGGCCTATAAACTTAAAAAAGAAAATAAAAAATATTAATCTATCAATTAACAGATAAGAACGGGGATGCCCAACAAGGGATAGAACAGAAAAAAGAAATTGCATGTAAATTTTTTGAAGATCTTTATAAAAAGGAGGTAAATGAGGATATAATAAGAAACTGTTTGGATATTACTAAAGATAAAATAATTAAGGAAGAGATGAAGGAAATGTTAATTAGAGATATTATGTGGCCTGAGTTAAAAGCAGCAATAGAAAACCAAAAGAACAATAAAGCTCCAGGACCTGACAGGATACCAGGGGAACTTTATAAAAAAATAGAAGAACAAATAAGACCTCTCTTGATGGAAGTATATAATGAGGTCCTACTAGCAGCAAGAATGCTGGATTCATGGAAGGAGACATTGATATCGTTGATTCCAAAAGAAGATTCAGATTCACAACATATACAAAACTATAGACCAATTTCCCGTTAAATACTGATTATAAAATATTTACTACAATTATAGCAAATAGATTGAAAAAAATATTGAATGAATATATACATAAAGATCAAAATGGATTTCTTCCTAATAGACAAATCAGGAATAATTTAAGGATAGTATTAAATGTTTTGGAATACTACAAACCCCACCCGGAAAAACAAAAAGCCCTTGTATTCTTGGATGCACAGAAGGCCTTTGACAATTTAAATTGGCAATTCCTAATTCAACAAATTTACAATATGAATCTAGGCACTTAGTTTGAAAACATCATGACTACACTTTATGATTCACAAAAGGTGAATATTATAATTAATGGAGAGCACACGCACTCAATAAAAATAGAGAAAGGAATCAGGCAGGGATGTCCATTATCCCCCCCTGCTCTTCATATTATCTTTGGAAACATTGCTTACACGAATTAGACAAAATCCAGGACTAAAAGGACTAAAAATTAAAAAAGAAGAATATAAACTCCAGTCATTTGCAGATGATATGGTATTTTTCATAGAGGAACCAATTGAAACAGGTCAAGAATTACTGAAAGAGTTAGATCAATTTGGGGAAGTTGCAGGGCTTAAAATTAATAGGGAAAAAATGAAATTAATAACTAAAAAATTAACAGAAAAACAAAAACTAAAATTGAAAGGATAATGGGATTACAAATAGTAAAAAAAGTTAAATACCTAGGAATTGAATTGATGGATCAATGCAAAACTCTAATGGAAAATAATTATAATAAATTATTACAGCAAGTTAAAAAAAGATTTAGATATATGGGTTAAATTGCAAATCTCCTTATTAGGGAGGATTGCCACTATAAAAATGAATATTCTGCCCAAATTTATTTACTTATTCCAAACAATACCAATAAAAATACATAAAAATTACTTTGTGGACCTTAATAAGATAATCACCAAATTTATCTGGCAAGGGAAAAAACCAAGTATAAACCTAAAGGCAATGCAAGATATGAAGACCAGGGAAGGTATGGTACTCCCAAATTGGGAATTATATTATAGTGCAGCCTCCTTACTCTGGTTGAAAGAATGGGTAAATCTGTTGAATAAAAGGATCTTATTTTTAGAAGGCCATGATTTACAGAGGGGATGGCATGCATTTTTATGGGACATTGGGAAAATTAAGCAGAAGTATTTCCACAGACATATAATTAGAGATTCCTTATTGGCTAATTGGAACAAAAAAAAAAATTAAAAATCCCAATTTGGATCTCAACGATGGAGGTGATGATACATCCAAACAATCTAGACCTTAATAAAATGATAAAATACAAAGACTTTCTTGATGCGCAAGGAACTTTAAAACCATAGCAAGATCTCCAAGAACAGGGGCTACAAGTTGACCGGTGGGCTTACTTGCAAATTCAAAATAGATATAGCCAGGACAAGAAAAATTTTGGAATTTATACTAAAGCACAACAAATAGATAAAATGTTATTAGGTCCAGATAAAAAAAATATAACTAAATTTTATAATTATTTACTAGAGATGGAATTAGAAGAGGAAGTAGTCAAAGGCAACGTGATAGCCTGGAGCAGAAACATAGGACGTAGCAATACATTATTAGAATGGGAAAAGGTTTGGACAAGGTACAATAAAATTACAAAATCAGCAGCATATAAAGAAAATGCCTATAAAATATTTTATAGATGGCATCTCTCACCCTTGAGAATAGCAAAAATGTCTCCTAACATGAATCCGAATTGCTGGAAATGTAAAATGAAACAGGGAACATTTTTTTCATATGTGGTGGTCCTGCACTGAAGCCCAAAGATACTGGCATAGAATAAAAAAATGGTTAGAGGAAATAATGGCGGAGCAAATTGAATTAAAACCAGAATTCTTCCTATTGGGGATATTTAATAGACAAATTCCTAAAAATGTTAAATATATAATACTGCATATTTTTACTGCAGCCAGAATAACCTTTGCACTGTGTTGGAAACAAGCAGTTATAGGAGATGGTTATACAGAAGATAACAGCCTATACAGAGATGGACAAGTTAACCTTAGCACTTAAGGAAAAAGAAACATCAGAATATTATAGAAGCTGGGAATGCTGGTATGATTGGATAGAACAAAAATAGAAAATATATTAGTCAATAACGTAAAATGTAAATCCTAATTATATATTCGCAATAAGATGTGTTTGTAAATGTATCACCAATATTGCTAACAAACAAGGAACCATAGACTGTCGATAGTAGAATTGTTAGTTTTTTAATCATTTTCTTTTTTTCTATTTCTTTTCTTTCTTCTTCTGTGTGTTGTATTTGTTTGATATTTTGGCTTTGTAATCAATAAAGTTTTTTTTTTTTTAAAAAAAAAAAAACAACTTATGACCATTTTTCACACAACTGTTGCAGCATCCCCACAGTCATGAAAGGCCAGGCAAGGAGATGCATGCCTCGATGTGAGTGATATTGAGTTGGCCATGCCCAGCCAATAACATGACCACCAAGCCATGTCCACCCTGTCACATGATCACCAAGCCACGCCCACCAACTAAGCCACGCCTACAGAACTGGTTGTTAAAAAAATTGAATCCCATTCCTGATTAGAAGGATCTGATTTGTGTTAAGGAGTTAGCAAGTAAGCCTCTGTCCTCATTCCACCATTCTGAATAAGATCTCTTTGTTTGTGTTACATATGAGAAAGGGATATATAATTATGTGCAAGAATTGACAAAATAAGAACTACCTCAAAAACACTATCAATAAAAAAATTTAAATGGCCAAAATCTCACAAGATTGCCAAGCTCTCCTAGGGTTCTCATGCCACATTACTGAAATTTAGCAAGAGCTTTTTGCTATGTCACTAGAACTTGTGAGATCACAAAAATCTCTTAAGTTCAACGGTCTCACATATGGGCATACTCAAAAGGAGGGCCAAGTCATTGTAAAATTATCATGAAAATGAATCAAATTACGTATCTGCACCCTTTTGAGGTTATCAGAACTCCTACTAGACACATCTAGTTTCATAAAACTGCAATAATTATTTTTATACTTAGACAGTTGTACAGGTAGTCCATGACTTACAACAGTTCATTTTGTGACCATTCAAAGATACAACAGCACTTTAAAAAAAGTGGCTTAAGACCATTTTTCATATTAAAATCTTTGCAGCATCATAATCATGTGATCAAAATTTGGATGCTTGGCAATTAATTCATATTTATGACTGTCCCTTTGTCCCAAAGTCATGTGATCACTTTTTGTGACCTTCTGACAAGCAAAGCCAATGAGGAAGCCTGATTCACTTAACAACCTACTAACTTATCCATGGCAGTGATTCACTTAACAACTGAGGTGAGAAAAGTCATGTAATGGGGCAAAACTCCTTTAACAAATATTTAACACCATAAATGTTGGGCTCAATTGTGATTACAAGTCAAAAACTACCTGTAGATGATACTCACTTCCAAAAAACAAAGGATCATATGCCAATATCAGATTCATAGGCTTATAACAAAAATAAGAAATTTCTTAGCACACATAAAGAGCTTTCCCTCTCTGTTATTATGTATATATTATCTTTTCTCAAGCAGCCTCATATATAGATGTCTAGAAGTGGTTGGTTATTGTTCTTATGCCACAGATGTAATTAAATCCAAGGGAACATCAGTACACAGTCTTTAGTTTTGTTTACTAATAGCTCCTGTTTGGTAAGAAATTATTACTATGGTGAACCAAACAACTACATGTAGGAGAGTTGTTTTTTGTTTCTGTGCCTTCAAATCATCCCTATGACTTCCTGAATTAGCCCCTGCAGTTTTCTTGGCAAAGTTTTTCAGAAGTAATTTGCCAGGCCTGCTTCCTAGGGCTGAAAATACTGACTAGCTAGGTTCATATCTAAGGCAAGTTCTAGAACTCAGTCCCCCAGTTCTAGTCTGATGCCTAACAAACTTTAAAAGCGCTTAATAAAATCTGTCAAATTAATTTTCTTCCAAAATCAAATGATGTGACCTATCTTCAATTTTACTATAAGTTTCTGATACAAAATATAATTCTTATATCAAAATCATCTATATTTTTACCACATAAAAATCTGAAGCCATATAGACAGTATTTATGAAATAAAATATAACCAATACATTCCATGGTTGCAAACTTCAAAGCAAATTGACTATCAAAGAGTTAAGCAATATTATCTGTGATGTTGGGCAAAGATAACCATGAGGGATGCTACAGATTTTGTGAAATGAGCTTCAGTACTTTATGATCCCTTGGGAAAACAGCTTACAGCTTTTTAATTCTAGTGAAAGTTCTGCTGAAAGGCAGTATCTTTCAGGACCATTTTGGATCATATATGCTCTTTACTATGAAAAAAGAAACAATGTTTGTTTGTTTATTTTATCAGGAAATATATAAATTTTAAATCTAAAAAAATTACAATTGCACTTTGTAACTTGTAAATAAATTATAAAAAAGAACATCATATCCTCAGCATTCTGAATAAACTAAAATTAGGTTATTCAGATTTTCTTCAATAGATTTCCAAAGCTTTAAATTTATGCTGTAATGAGGCCCCAACTTATCAGGATGCTGTTTGATCCACTGGTTTCCACTGGAATAATAGAAAGCTCTTGTTGTCTTCCCATTGAATATACATTCAAGTAAATATTCCACTGTGAAAGTATTAAGAGTATTCTTTTTGACATTACCTAAGATGATGGGTTATTTCTGAATAATTTGTATACCAATTATTTTGTACATTGCATACAAATTATTTTTATGTACTATTTTTATGTACTATTTATACAAAAAAGTATGATTTTTTATACTTAGAGCAACAAGATTTATTGCCAGGTTCAATATTATGTCTTGTCATGATTAGCACATGTTGTAACTATGTATCATTCATGTGATTGCAACTATGTATCAGTGCAACTATGTATCATTCAAGCATTGCAATAATGTATCATTCTCGTGTAAACATTAGACTTCTGTCTCTTCAGTGATCTTTGCCAGGCATGAATAAGAGACGGGGAGATAAGCATCTGTCAATACAGAATGATATCCTAACTGACTTGAACAATTGTAAATCACACACATCCTGTTAACCTGATATCCTAACTGACTTGAACAATTGTAAATCACACACATCCTGTTAACCTGGTATCCTAACTGACCTGAACTGTTGTAAATCACATACATCCTGTTTAACCTGGTATCTTAACTGACCTGAACTATTGTAAATCATGTATATCCTGTTGACCTAAACTATTGTAACTCATGTATATCCTGTTTACCTTGGGCTCTGAAAATTTTCACCCCCCTGTGAAAAAGCATAATAAAAGAGCGTGTGCCAAGACATTCGGGGCGCGCTCATCCCGAGAAACCTCATCTCTTGTCGTTTCTTCCTCCTTCGCTCCCTCTCATGAGGCGCCCATCTGATGCGGGATGGCAGATACCGCATTCTGGTGACCCCGACGTGATTCCCTAAGGGGGATACTCAGCGGCGCGCCCATATCTTATCAGCTCGGTGGGAGCTGTGCATCGCCAGGCGCCTGAGCGAATTGCACATTGTTAGGGATAACATTGTTTTACCCTAACTGGTTTAGGTAAATAATAATATGTAATCATAGTTTGTATGTTAAAGTGTCTGCAACTTTAACTGTGGGATAGTAATTAAGGGAGTGGTTGTGAAAGCACTTTAAAAGAAGCAAGGCAACAGCTTGCTCTCTCTCTGGCTTTGATGATCCCTGATTACTGCAAGGAAAACAAGTCTGCATTGCTCGAACGGGAGAGAAAACAAAGGACTGACTTGTAAGTGAATTGACATAGGGTATTCAACACGGACTTTGCTAACTGAATATCCCTGAATGGACTGACTAAATGATACATGACTATTGGACTGTTATTTTGACTATGCTATGAACTCATAATGGAATAAACTATATATTTGATAGCACAAGCGTATCTGTCATTTTTACTGTATGTTAAATAAACATACAAGCTTAGCTCACTCATTTATCTGTGTGCCTATCTGACTAAGCTGCACATTCTGTTTAGCTTGTCTCCCTAACCCTGGTTGGGGAAACCAGGCTTAACACACATCATCGGATCTGAAAGACGGTCTCGACTTTAGTAAATATGGGTGGAGGCTTTTCTCAACAGCAGACACAGCATCTGAAGGAATTGAGAGAGCTAGTCGCTTCTTCTTCTAAATACTCTGCTAATTTAAAGGGCTCTCCCATAAAAAAGAAACCTATTGATACATTATTGGCTTATGTGTGGCAACATTGTCCCAATTATCCAGAGAGAGGGTCCTTAAAAATTTCCAATTGGCAAAAAATTGGTGAATATCTCCATAATCCTCCTCGTGCACCTATTGGCATTTTGGTCACTTGGAGGAAAATTATGGAGGCTTTAAAAGTCCATTATAAAATAGAAGCAGGGAGTGTGTTTGAATCTCCCCCGCCAAGTTATGATAACTTTTCTATCCTTCAACCTTCTGCTCCCGATGATCATAAATCAGTACGGGAGCCTCCTTCCATTCAATCCACTTCCTTAAATGTAGAGCCCCCGTGTCCTCCACCACCACCCCGAGGTGGGGGGGTGTTGTAAAAGCCATTCAACAAGCCTTTTATGAAGGAGAAATAGATGAGGACACCCTTGCAGCTGCCTCCCTTTATCCTATCATACAAGCCGGCAATCCTCCAGCTCCTCAGTATACCCCAATGCCGTACAAAATAATTAAGGATTTAAAAGCAGCTTGTAAGGAAAATGGTATTCAATCTCACTATGTACAAGGTCTTTTAGGATCAATAGCCCAACCAGGCACTGACTTGATAAATGCTGATTGGCATACATTATTTAACATGATCCTCACGCCTTCACAATTTTTGGTCTGGGAGTCAGAATTTCTTAAATGTACCGCAGCCGCAGCCGCTAGAGGCTTGCCGGCAGCTATCACTTTAGATATGCTTAACGGTACTGGCACCATGGTTACCATTGCCCAGCAGATTGCCACAGACCCAGCTGCTTTCCCTATAATACAGGAGTGTGCTTTGGCCGCTGCTCGAAAGGTTGATAATACGGGATGCGTGCCCAACTCTTTCTCTAAAGTTATTCAAGGACCTTCTGAGCCTTTTTCCTCCTTTATAAACCATCTCACAGAAGCCTTAGAGAGACAAATTGATAATAGGGAGGCTTGTAATGAATTACAAATGAAACTTGCTTATGAAAACGCAAACGCTGATTGTCAGAAAGTTTTGCAACCATTAATTAATAAGAAAAATGTTACCATGGCAGATTATCTTACAGCCTGCCGAATCATAGGAACCACATCCCATTCCATGTCTATGCTGGCTACAGCCATTACTGAAGGCATGCAGCAGAATATGGGCTCTCTTCTTCCCATTTCCCAACAAAATACTCGCAAAATGGGCAAGTGTTTTAATTGCGGCAAGCCAGGCCACTTTAAGAGCCAATGCAGGGTCCTGGGCAGGGGAGCAAATATGTCAAGAAACCAGGTAGCTCGCCCAATGACACCATGCCCTCGATGCCAAAAGGGCTATCACTGGGCTAGTCAGTGCAGAGTCCAAAAGAATGAACAGCAGAATAGCCCTGCAATCACTCAAAAACCTTTTTTGAATCAGGGAAACTAGAAACGGGGCAGGCAGCCAGCCCCACAACAAAGGCTGCTGAAACTTGCAACTTTTCTTCTTTCGCTTACGATCTTGTTGCTAATGAAACTGTTACTTATTTTCCTGGTGTCGCTGACTTTCTCTTTGTACATCCTGTTCAGCCTTTTCATATGCCCCCCGATATTCCAGTGCTAGTCTTTCCTGTAAGGGATTTAGCTGAACAAGGTATTCTTGCCTCTCCTTTTCTGCATGACCCCACTATATTGTCTGATGTTTGTCTGTCTATACTAGCTAATACAGAAGTTACTATAAATGAGGGGGAAGTTGTGGCAAAAATGATTGTGCTCTTAGACCAGCAACAAGAGCAACTCTATGCAATTGAAAGACCAATTAGTCAACCGAAACCTACGGTGACATTCTTATTGAATGGTCGATCCTTTCTTGATCTTTTAGATACTGGAGCGGATATTTCCATCATCCGAACCACTGAGTGGCCGGACATCTGGCCTGCAGATGTGGCACCAGCGGTGAGAGGAGTGGGGGGACTTCAGGAGACTCGCATTAGCAGAAACTGGGTAAAAGCCCATTCCCCTGAGTCTCAATGTGTTGCTTATATTAAACCAGCTGTAATTCCTCTGTATACTAATTTGTGGGGAAGAGACCTTATGTCACAGTTTAATGCACAACTTACTCTCCATTAACCATGCTTCGCCTATATTTGACTAACAATAACCCTGTGTGGATTGATCAGTGGCCTCTCCCTTCTATAAAACTTGAAGCCTTACATTCTCTTGTTCAAGAACAATTAGATAAAGGTCATCTAGAACCCTCATTGAGTCCATATAATACCCCATTTTTTGTTATCAAAAAGAAAAACGGCGCTTGGCGCCTCCTTCAGGATTTAAGGGCTGTGAATTCGGTCCTCCTTCCAATGGGACCCCTGCAATGTGGTCTTCCAAATCCTAACATAATTCCTCAAGAGTATGACCTTATCATTATCGATTTAAAAGACTGTTTTTTCTCCAATCCATTACACCAGTTAGATAGAAAATTATTTGCTTTTACAGTACCAACCTTAAATAATCAGAGACCTACCAAACGATATCAATGGAAAGTCTTACCGCAAGGCATGTTAAACAGTCCAACTATGTGTCAATTTTTTGTGGATTTAGCCTTGCAACCATACAGGGACAAATATCCTCATTTTTTAGTCTATCATTACATGGATGATATATTGGTATCTGCACCTGGCCCAAAGGGCACGGTATTAAAAACTCTGCCGTGCCTGAACTCCATTTTAGGTAAAGCAGGTCTCACTATAGCCCCAGAAAAAGTTCAATCCAAACCACCCTTTTTCTATTTAGGTCACAAGTTACTTGCTTCGGCTGCTGTTCCTTCCCTTCCCCTCCCAACACTTCCCCCGAAACCAACACTTGTGATTTTACAGCAGTTCCTGGGAACCTTAAATTGGGCACGTCCTTATTTGGGTTTGACTACAGCTACATTAGTCCTCTCTTTAATGCTCTCATGCAAGGTAAAGCCCCGTCCAATGTTATCATTCTAAATAAAGAGCAGTTGCAGGCATTGAAAGACATTTCCCATTTAATGGCTACTAGATGGGTGGATTGGGCTATAGAAAATTGTCCTTTATCAATTGCTTTACTAAATACTGTTCAGAGACCAACAGCTGTCATTATGCAAATTCATCAGACACAGGTTCTGATTTTAGAATGGCTGCATTTGTCTCACACCCCACGGACCACAATTACTAGTAAAGCCTCTGCATATTCTCAGTTGATCTTTAAAGGTCGACAAAGATGTAAACAACTTATGGGATTTGAACCTGTTTTTATATTCACTCCTTGTTCATTGACTACTTGGGAAATGCTATGGTGTAATTCAGAAGAACTGCAATATGCTTTAGAAGAGTGGCCAGGGCAAATTTCTTGCCATTTACCAGCTGACCCATGGTTCACTTTTCTTAAAACTCTCCCTTTTGAATGGCATTCCCCCCTCTCAATATCTCCATTAGTAGATGCACCTACGCTTTATGCCGATGGGGGGAAAATGTATGGTGCTTGTGCATGGTACCAGGAGGGAGAATGGAAAACTAAAATTACTCCTCCGCAATCTTCTGCTCAACAGGCAGAACTTGCTGCATCTCTTATTGCGTTTCAACAGTTTCAAAAGGCTCCTTTTAATTTAATAGTAGATAGTATATCTACTATTAGATATAGTAGACATAGTATATGTTTCTCAGATTTTGAAAAATATATATCAAGCCTATTTATCTCCTAGCATATCTGTTTCTTTGTTAAAGTTATTGCTTTCTCTACAGCAATGTATCAACAATCGCATACATCCATTTTTTGTAGCACATATCAGGAGCCATCAACCTCTTCCTGGTATATTACAGGAGGGAAACAAGGTGGCCGACGCAGCTGCAGCAGCTGCATCGGGTAAATCAATTTGTAATCTGACAGCATCACAAAGTCATGACTATTTCCATCAAAATAGAAAAGAATTACAAAAACAATTTTCCTTAACTCAGGCAGAAGCTACCGCAATCATTCAACAATGCCCCACATGTAGCAAGCAAGCACATTCCATTCCCATAGGGGTTAACCCTAGAGGATTAAAAGCTTGTGAAATTTGGCAAATGGATGTAACTCAGTATCCACCTTTTGCCCCATGGAAATATTTACACGTTTCAATAGATACATATTCAGGATTTATTCTGGCTACTCCTCAAAGGGGAGAAGCTGTAAAACATGTCATCAATCATTCAATTCGTACCTTTGCTTCGCTGGGACGTCCAAAAGAAATAAAAACAGACAATGGACCTGCCTATACAAGTTCTGCTTTTCAGGACTTCTGTAACAGATGGGATGTAATCCACAAGTTTGGGATCCCTTACAACAGTCAAGGGCAAGCTATTGTAGAACGGGCTCATTTATCTCTGAAAAGTGCTCTTGATAGATATTCATTGCGGGAAAAACCCCCGAACCTCCCAGCATTGCAAAATTCTCTTAACATTTGTCTTTACACTCTAAACTTTCTCAATCTGACTGGCATTCCTCCCACTTCTGCTGCTTCTCGTCACTTTTCCTCCCCCTCACCCCCTCCTAACAGACCTCTGGTATATTATCGCAGATTGCCAGATCCTGCCTGGCAGGGTCCCGCTGAGCTTCTCACTTGGGGGAGAGGATACGCTGCGATCTTACTGCCAGACAAAACCACTTGCTGGATCCCTGGTCGGGCGGTAAGACCCTATCATGGGAATTCCTCCGATACATCTGCATCTTAAACTCTTCCTGATATTCTTGCCTATATCCTCCTTGCAATTTCTACCTTATTCATATCCTACTTATACCTTTGTTCAACATGGTCATTGGACCACATTAGAATTTCGCTTTATTTATTATGATAGTGACTGTCCTATTGTTTGTTGGCATGATAATCTTCCCATAAATCTATCTCCTTATATTCACACGTATTTCAACAAAACTTATGCTTCCTGTCAAAAGATTATTCATGTTAAAGCCACTTCTTTAACAGAAGGCTATTATACTTGTTCCATGAGGGTACGTCATGAAAATGCTACCCGTAGCTTTCACTCTGTCACTTCTGTTTTGTTTACAGAACACTCTACCACTCGCTCTTTTGTTCCTTCTTTTCTCTTCCTATGGAAAGGAACCTTAAAATCTTTTCCTCTTTTCAATCTAAACATAGGGGGACCTAAATGTCCTTATATTGTATCATGGGTTTCCCCACCCCAATTAACGTCCTTGATGAATGATCAAATTAATCTTCATTGTCATTATTGTAATTATTATCCTTTTTCTACTAATTGTATTCCCTCCTCATATCGTAAATGTTCCACAAATAACTTATCCATAGCCCTTTCTCCTACTTGTCATGCTTTTATATACCCAAACTCTGATCCTGTCAACAAACGACGCTTCAAAAGAACTGCCTATGACGATCCGCAGAAGCCTCATAGAAGATATAATATTACTTGGACTATAACTGACTTTCAAGGCGTTCGTTTAAACTTTACAACCAATTTTTCTCGCATAGAAGACTTTTACCCACCGCTTCAATTTGATTTGGCAGAGATGCTTGTAGGCTCCACCGCTTACAACTCACTTTCTCATCCAACGGAGCCTAATCATAGATTTGTAAATGAACATAGGTTTTATGTATGCCCCAGACAGCCTGTTTCCGACACTCAGTCCCCTGCCCAACGACTTCTAGACTGCGGGGGGTTGTCAGATTACTTTTGCAAAGACTGGTCGTGTGTTTCAACTGGACATATTTATTGGGATCCGGGCACTAAGGGTGATCTCATTACTGCCACTCGCACCACATGGGATATTCCATGTGGTGGTAAAAAAGTTGCCCAAATGCAACCCGGTAACCATAAGGTTCACAGACAAAGGCAAGAAAAGTACTCTATGGGACACTGGCTTGAAATGGGGTGCTCGCTTAAAAATAGCTTGGCCAGGAGAGCATTATGGAAATATTTTTTACATTCAACGTCACATTGAACTCCCTCGCTTTGACCCAGTGGGACCACATGAAAAGACTATTAAATCCCCTTTCTTGCAACCCATAACACAGGAAGTTAACCCATTGATTCCATTGATCAAAGCTTCCTATGCCTTGTTGAACTCCTCAAACTCATCAATTGCCTCCACATGTTGGCTTTGTCTTTCTGCCTCTCCACCTTTTTACGAAGCCATCGCTTCCCAAGAACCCATTGTTAATTCCACATCAGATGAACGTTGCCGTTGGAGGAACTCCACTATTACTGTCTCTTCCATCACTGGGGTTGGTTGTTGCTTGGGAAATATTCCATCCAATTACTCACAATATTGTCATAATGTTTCTAATGTCTATCATTGTGATTTATATCTTCCTAAGCACCGCCTTGGCCGCTACCACACCATCGGGGGATATTCTCCAGTCTACACCTCTTCAGGAGGAAATTTAGCATCACGCCTAAAAGGAATGTATTTTATCCCTGGCAAAAACTCTGTCTGGGCTTGTTACACCGGTCTCACGGCATGTGTCCATGGGGATGAACTTGTTAAATCCAAATCATTTTGTATTCAAGTATGGCTTGTACCAAAAATTAATGTGTATAACTCTGATGATTTTATATCCCTACAGGCACCCATGGAATACCCCCTCAGAGCAAAACGGGAAATTATTAGTACTCTCACTTTAGGTCTACTGCTTGCTCTGGGCGCCACGGGCGCAGCCACGGACATTGCAGGACTAGCTGTTTCTGACAAAAGAATTACAGCTCTGGGTTCAGCCATTGATGATGATTTATTACGAATTGAAAAATCAATTGTAGCTTTGCAAAACTCCTTGACGTCCCTCTCGGAAGTAGTCTTGCAAAATCGTAGAGGTTTAGATCTGTTATTTTTAAAACAAGGGGATTGTGTGCTGCGCTTAAAGAAGAATGTTGTTTTTATGCTGATAGCAGGGGGGTCGTGTTGGATTCTATGAATGAATTAGAAAAACGCTTAAAAGATAGAGAAAAAGAAAGGTTAAACATGTATAATTGATATCAAGGTTCGTTTTCTATTTCACCATGGCTTACAACCCTTTTAACTGCATTGGCAGGACCATTAATAATCATTATATTGATATGTATTATAGGACCTTGTTGTTTTAATAGAATATTGCAATTTTTGAAAAATCAATTATCTTCCATAACTGCTGATGTTAATGTGTTATTGCAAGCTCATGTTATGTCTTTAACACCGGATGAAAAAATGTCATTGCTGAGTTACCGCTCCTTGGACAACCCTGACGCTGACGGGTCGCACGCCTGCCTAGATGACGGGGACGGAGAACATTTCAGAAAAATAGTTCCTGTCTTCTTGGACAAGGAAGAAGACTCGTCATAAATAATAAAAACAGAGGAGATGTTGTAACTATGTATCATTCATGTGATTGCAGCTATGTATCAGTGCAACTATGTATCATTCAAGCATTGCAATAATGTATCATTCTCATGTAAACATTAGACTTCTGTCTCTTCAGTGATCTTTGCCAGGCATGAATAAGAGACGGGGAGATAAGCATCTGTCAATACAGAATGATATCCTAACTGACTTGAACAATTGTAAATCACACACATCCTGTTTAACCTGGTATCTTAACTGACCTGAACTATTGTAAATCATGTATATCCTGTTGACCTAAACTATTGTAACTCATGTATATCCTGTTTACCTTGGGCTCTGAAAATTTTCACCCCCCTGTGAAAAAGCATAATAAAAGAGCGTGTGCCAAGACATTCGGGGCGCGCTCATCCCGAGAAACCTCATCTCTTGTCATTTCTTCCTCCTTCGCTCCCTCTCATGAGGCGCCCATCTGATGTGGGATGGCAGATACCGCAAGCACACTATACATTGGAATAGGAATTATTCTCTTCCACTCAGAATAGAATAGAACAGTCAGAATAGAAATTCACCGAATAGAACTGAAAGGGAATTATTCTGTTGAATAGGAATTATTCTGTTCCATTCAAATACACAAGGATTTCTTATAAAGGGCTTTGGAGAGAGGCTAGCACACAACCCATCTCAGACTTTCTGAACAGTGAGCAGTAAATCTTCACCCTTTCTCTTTGCAGACTTTCAACTCATCAGAAGTCTTTCAAACATACTCAACATGAACAGCTAGGTTAAAAAAAATGTTACTATATCTAGACTGAAGCTATCTCGGGCAATTACTTACTGATAGTATGATACTGCAATTTCTTTTATGTATATGGTCGTTTCATTCCATAGCTAGTGTCTCCAACATTTCAATAGACCTTTTGCCCCATAGTTCATTGGCCTTAAAATGAAGCAGTTGTTGGTTATTGATATAACATCTTTGCTGGAGAAGTCTTGAGTTTTGTCTTTCTTTTCATATCAGTTCCATTCTCTGTACTCTCTGTTCTTTTCTTCTGTGTTGTCTGGAAAGTCAAACACTCTCTTGCCCTGATTTAAAGCTCACGAGTCCTGCTCTTGCTGAGCATGAATTCAATCAGTGAAATGAAGAGGTCCCTTTTCAGTTCAGAAAGCAGGAAAAATGTTGGAAATGTTGGAAATCAAACCACAAGTCTGAAACAAAACAACGGCTAGAGAAGCAGTACAATATATTATTGTTTCACATATGTATAATGTAAGATAGATGTATATATGTATGTATGTGTGTACGTATGTATGTGTTTGCATTTCATAACCTCCTCCATTGCATTCCAATCCATTCCCTTCCCCATTGCTTCTTGTCTGGCTATGAACAGGGTTTGCAAAACAAGCCATAACATAACATATCAGGAGTGGGATTCAAATTTCATAACAACTGGTTCTGTGGGTGTGACCTAATTTGTGGGTGTGGCTTACTGGTCATGTGACTGGCTGGGAATGGTTTGGTGGGTCAAAAGACAGAAACTCACTTTAACAATACTCTTGGTGCGGGGTTTGCCTAAATGACCTCTGAGGTCCCTTCCAGCGCTGGATTGCTGTGCTTTTTCAAAGCATCCTCTGAAGCTGCGTCTAGTGCCAGAGTTTGTGGTCCTTCCTTCCTCTCCTTTTTCTTTCCCTCCCTCCCTCCCTCCCTCCCTCCCTCCCTCCATCCATCCATCCATCCATCCATCTGTCCATCCCTCTTTCTCCCTTCCCTCACTTTCTTTCTTTCTCCCATCCCTCCCTCTCTTTTTCTTCCTTTTAAGAGAAAGAAAGGGGGGGAGAAAGAAAGAAAGAAAGAAAGAAAGAAAGAAAGAAAGAAAGAAAGAAAGAAAGAAAGAAAGAAAGAAAGAAAGAAAGAAAGAAAGAAAGAATTTCTTTGCTATTCATGATATATTTTCATCTGGAACCTCTTTCTACTTAAACCAGGGATCCCCAAACTTGGCAACTTTAAGATTTGTGGACTTCAGCTATGCTATGCTGGCTGGAGAATTCTGGGAGTTGAAGTCCACAAGTCTTAAAGTTGCCAAGTTTGAAGACCTCTGACTTAAACCTTAGTACAAAACCCTGATATTTAAAGCCATTAAACATCTTGGATTAATCTTGAAACTTTTCGCATACTTGTACTTAAACAGAAAGAATTTATTTTAAAACATATGGCTTCAATTCCAAAACTACTTTTTATGAAAACCAAGTCAAGCAAAGGAGATTGGAAACAAAGCAAAGGTTAACCTTCTCGTTTTTTCTAACCCTTTCTAAATGGCAAGTAGAAGTGAGCCTTTCCACTTGCCATTTTATTACCAAGAATTTACCACTGTTCTCTCCCCTCATTTGAATTCTTGTGATCCCCGTGCTTTGATTGGCCAAAGCGCAGGGCGATCGGATTGGCTAGGCGAGCCGTGCCGATTGGCTCGCTGAGAATCTCCCGCAATTGGTCAATTCGAATCGCAGGAGATTCAAAGCGGTGCCATTGGCCGTGGCCGCCACGGCTTGAAAATAAAAAGCCGCAAAGTTTTCCTTTAGCCCCAGTTCAGTTCCTGACTAAATAAAAGAGCTTGATACTAAGTCACCGACTCCTGGCTTCCTTCCATGTGGACTTAACACTGGCGACAAAGGTGGGATTCCTTTCCTGAACCGAAGCACGTGTCCGACGGAAGCCAGCCAACCAACGAGATGGCCAGCATCACGCCACCAACCCTCTTCAACCCCGCTACCGAGGACTGGGAATCTTTCACGGACAGATTCCACATGTTCCTCGAATGCAACGATCTGAAGGATGCCACGGGACCAAAGAAACGAGCCATCTTCCTAACACACTGCAAGCCCGCAGTGTTTAAGATGGCAAAAGCGCTAGCCAAGCCCGCCGACGTTACCACGATGGATTGGGCAGACCTCGAACCATTGCTCGGGAAACACTACGCTCCAGCCGTGCTGGATGCAACCGCCTCCAATTTGAAGTCAGCGTGGCACCTGGAATTTTCCAGAGCCTCATGGAAAGACTCTTACAGGGCATCAAGGGGGAGGTCCCATACTTCGATGATGTACTAGTATCGGCAACCAACCAGGCCGAACTAGAGACTCACCTAAGGGAGGTGCTAATGAGGTTCAAAGAAACCGGGCTTAAAGTGAAGAGGGAAAAATGCCAGCTGTACACAGAGTGGGTCAAATTCCTAGGATACCTCCTGGACCGACACGGCATTCACCCCACCAACAAGAAAATTAAAGCCATCAAGGAAGCCCCCGCACCCAAGTCAAAAACAGAACTGCAGGCCTTTCTGGGGCTACTTAACTTTTATAATGTCTTCCTGCCCCAAAAGGCGACCACGGCGGAGCCTTTGCATAGGCTTTTGGACAAGGCGGCTACCTGGGCTTGGGAGAAACACGAGGAAGCCGCCTTCAGAAAAATCAAGGACCTGCTCACTTCGGATGCTGTCCTCATCCAGTACAACGAGACCCTACCACTAGCATCACATACAACGCATCACCCTTCGGCATCGGCGCTGTCCTCAGCCACGCTCTCCCCAACGGAAAAGAAGCACCCATCGCGTTTTTTTCAAGGACCCTCACCAAACCGGAGTGGAACTACAGCCAGCTGGACAAAGAGGCTTTGGCTATCGTCGCTGCAGTAAAAAGGTTTCACGAGTACCTCTACAGCTGGACGTTTACCATCATCACCGACCACAAACTGCTGCTGGGAATCCTTGCAGGGAACAGGGCCACCCCAAACATTCTGTCTCCCCAAATGACAAGTTGGTCTGAATTCCTGGCTGCCTACAACTATGGACTCACACACTGACCTGGTAAGACTATCTCCCATGCGGACGCCTTAACCACTCACCGTTACCTGAACCAGACACTGACCCAGCACCCACGACGACCACCCTCAGCATAGAGACTCTACCTACCCATAACCGCATCAGACATTGCCCGAGAAACTAATAAAGACAAACGTCTGGCGCGGGTTTTGCATTGGGTAGAAAAAGGGTGGCCGGAAAGGGACAATGACGAGTCCGTCAGGACATTCCGGAACCGGCAAACGGAACTCTTGTTACTAAAAGGGTGCATACTATGGGGGGATAGGGTAGTCATCCCGGAAAAACTACAAGGGAAGGTTTTGGAACTGTTACACGAGGGGCACCTGGGCATCGTTAGGACAAAAGCCCTGGCCAGAAGTTACGCTTGGTGGCCAGGGATGGACAAACAGATCGAGGCCTGGGTAGCAAGGTGTCAACGATGCCAGGAGACTAGGCCAAGTCCACCCACAGCACCCATCCTAGAGTGGGAAACCCCCAGGGGACCGTGGTCTAGGATCCACATAGATTTCGCCGGGCCCACAAAAGGACGCACTTTTTTAATAACCGTAGACGCTTACTCCAACTGGCTGGAGGTAAGCAACATGAGAACAACCACCACGGAGGCTGTGAACAAAGAACTCTGCAAACTTTTCGCAACACACGGCCTCCCGGACGTCCTCGTTTCCGACAATGGGCCCCAATTCACCTCGCTAGAATTCGAAAAATTCCTAGCGGAGAGGGGCATACGACACACGCTGACAGCCCCGGTGCATCCGGCGGCGAATGGTAGGGCAGAACGGATGGTTCAATTCACTAAGAAAACCATCCAGAAAATAGACCACGGGGAGATCCAGGACAAAATAAATAAATTACTTTTCATACAGCCTCACCTCACCTATCCCGTGACCTCTTTTAAGGTCGTTGGGGCGCCTGCGAAGATTTAACCACCACGCTTCTCCATCCGTCTCTGTCCTCCACTGCTCTCTGGGATGCTGCCAGGTTCAAGCCTGTCCAATCATGGATATCATCCTCCCATCTCCTTCGTTGTCTTCCCCGTTTGCGGCTTCCTCTTACCGTCCCTTGCATGATGGTCTTTGCGAGGCCAGTAGAGCGAGACACGTGTCCGTACCATCTCAATTTCCATTTCTTGACGACAGTAAGAAGGTTGTCATGTGGTCCTATTGCCTGTTGTATTTTATTTAGGACCTCTTCATTTGTCACATGGTCTGTGTAGTGGATGCCAAGGATCTTTCGGTAGCATCTCATTTCTGTTGCAAGGATTCTTCTTTGTAAATCCGCATTGAGTGTCCAGGTTTCGCAGGCATATAAAAAGATTGATATTGCGAGGGAGCGCATTAGGTGGATCCTTGAGCGCAGACTGATGTTCTTATCTTTCCAAATAGTTTGGAGCTTCGAAAGCGCAGCTGTTGTTTGTGCTATCCTTGCCATTACTTCTGGTTTTGAGCCTTCATCGGAAATGATGGACCCAAGATATTTGAAATTTTTTACTGTCTCTAGGGGTGTTCCGCTGACTCTGATGTCTGAGGAGATACCTTGGGTACTGTTCGTCATCAGCTTGGTTTTCTCGGCATTGATCTCTATGCCGTACGCTGAAGCCGCTTTATCTAAGTGTTGGACAAGGCTCAATAGTTCATCCTCATTTCCTGCCAGGCCATCGATGTCATCTGCGAATCGCAGGTTGGTGATGGTTCTTCCACCGATGGAAACATACAGCACATAACCCCAAACACCACAACAAATAAAAGCCCAGCAGAACTTCTAATGGGGAGGAAAATAAGGTCCCCACTCGATAGATTGCACCCCACTTACAACCCAGAGAAACCCCCAGACTCCACCAGCAAACACCAAACCTTCGCACCAAGCGACGCCATCTACGCGAAGAACCTAACTGGAGACCCATTATGGGTACCAGCAATCATAACACAACTAACAGGCCCACACTTGTACCAGCTACAAACAACTGACAGACGAGCGTGGAAACGCCACATTGACCAGTTAAGATCGAGGACGACCACACAAGAGACCACCGACGCGCAACCAAGCAAAACCAACCCCTGCAATACAAACCAAGAGGGGAGGGGATACCCAGGGAACCAAAACCCAGAAAAAATAAACCAGCCATACTCACCTGAAAGCAGCCAGCACGAAATCTCGCCAGGAAGAGACAGCCAGGCCAGCTCAACCAACCCGGGAAGACCGAGCGGGAGCGGCGAAACCCGCAGCTCAAACAACCCGGGTAGCCCAGGAGGGAGCTGCGGAGAGCGGCTCGGCCAGACAGACCAGGCGGTTCCCACGACGGAGTCCGGAGAAACAGAGACCCCGACCGAACCGGCCGGGATCCAACCTATGACTGACCTGCACAGGTCCAGTAGGCAGAGACGGAGCCCCAGCTACCTACGGGACTACGCGACGTAAGGAATGAACCAAGAGGGGAGGGGTGTTATTTCCCTCATTTGAATTCTTCTGATCCCCGCGCTTTGATTGGCCAAAGCGTGGGGCGATCAGATTGGCTAGGCAAGCCGCGCCGATTGGCTCGCTGAGAATCTCCCGCGATTGGTCAATTCAAATCGCGGGAGATTCAAAGCGGTGCCATTGGCCGTGGCCGCCGCGGCTTGGAAATAAAAAGCCACGAAGTTTTCCTTTAGCCCCAGTTCGGTTCCTGACTAAATAAAAGAGCTTGATACGAAGTCACCGACTCCTGGCTTCCTTCCACGCGGACATAACAACCACCATCTTCAAATTAAATAGTTGCCTTCCAATAACAAAAAACACAAGTTTGCAAACTGCCTGAATAGTAACACAGCATTTTGTATGTTAAACATTAAACCACAAAGTGGAAAAGGGAAAATATTTGTGAAAAATATTTACTGTGTTTTTGCTTGTCAAACTTAAAAGGCCATTGGACACTCCATAAAGGTTGTGACAGCAATAAAAGTAATGAAGCAGAAGCTAGGCAAACTGCTGAATAGTCTGAATTATGCTTTGGAAATTGTGTAATGTAGGCTCTGAAATTGAGCAAATGAATGAGACCTAAAGGTAAACTGTTCTCTACAAAACCCACTCTGAACTTACCATGCTCAGCCTGGCATGAAAAAGAAAAGCAACTTACTAGTTTTGAAGAGGAGGATATGGACAAAAGAAAGAAGATTGGCTCAAACAGTTTTAGGATATGGACAAAAGAAAAAAGATTGGCTCCAACAGTTTTAGGAAACTGTTATGTTTGGAGCATGGGCGAGAAAGAATGGAGACAAGCCTCTGAACGGTAAATTTCAGCTCTTTATTTACATAGTGACTTCTAGCTTCTTTAGCAGTTTTAACCCGCCTTATATAGGCAAACCCCGTAACTATTAACCAATAACCAACGAGGAGCGCTTGCTCTCATAACCAATAGGTACTCTCTGTTAAGGGCCAATCGGATTCCCCGGAGTGGGCCAATCCGATCCGGCCGTTTAACAACCAGTCAGAAGCGCAGGGCCAGAACCCTGCACTTTACTCCAAGCTCACGCTTTATTAAAACTTTATATATTCACAACACCCCTTCCCCCTGGCTTCTGTTTGCAGGGCGCAGTTACATAGTCCTTTAGGTAGGACGGTTGTTTTATTAGTCTCTTTGATTTTCGCTGTGTCATTTGGCTGCAATCACGCTGAGGTAGATCGTTGTTTGGTAGTGGGGCTGTTTCTGGTTCAGAGTTCATTTCCCCGTCATTGCCCATGTTCTCTGTAATTCCCTGAGGTTCAACTGTTTCCCTCTCTGGTTCCACTTCCTGATTCTCTATTATACCGTTGTTCCCTTCGAACGGGTTTTCTTCTTCTTGGCATTCATCTTCTTCCGTACCTCCCCCGCCCTCAGTCTAGTCATAGGGGAGTTCAGGACTGCCCGCTGGAAACCGCGATCGTAATTGATCGATATGGCATTTCCATAGTCTATCGTCAAGGCATTGTACAAGGTAGGATCTTGGGCCGGTTACACGAACTACTGTCGCCTCCACCCACAATGGGTCGCCCGATAGGTTTTTAGCGTATACCAAATCTCCTACCTGGAAGGCACGACAGTGGCTGCTGGATCCTAGTGGTTTTTCCGGTTCGTAAGCTGGGTGTAACCGGTCGAGGTGGGAGTGGAGTTTTTGTCCCATTAGCAGTTCGGTGGGAGTTTTGTTGGTGACGCTATGTAGTGTGATGTGTTGTAAAAAAAGGATTTGATTGATCTTGTCATCAATTTTGTCGAAGTCTACCTTCTGTAAGGTTTTCTTCACAAATTGTACCATGCGTTCTGCTTTGCCATTGGTCGTAAAGTGCGCAGGCGAGGTGAGCGCATGTTGAATGCCGTGGTCAGCAAGGTATTGCTCGAACAACAGTGCTGTAAATTGGGGCCCGTTATCGGATACCAGGACGTCTGGTAGTCCGTGGGTTGCAAATAGTCTTTCCAAGGTTTTGATAACGGCCTCAGAGGTTGTAGTCATCATGCGATGAATCTTGAGCCAATTTGAATAGGCGTCGACGGTTAGTAGAAAGGTGTGGCCTTTGGTCGGCCCCGCAAAGTCCAAGTGAATTTGGGACCAGCGTCCGCGTGGTGTCTCCCATTCAGTAGGAATGGCTTTAGGTGGGGCGTTGCTCACTTCCTGGCATTTTGGACAAGCTTTAACCCATTGTTCGATTTGCTTGTCAATGCCCGGCCACCATGCGTAGCTTCGCGCAAGGGCTTTCATTCGCATGATGCTGGGGTGGCCATCATGCAAGGTTCTCAGAAGCGCTTTCTGGAGTCGTTCTGGGATAACGACTCTATCGCCCCAGATGACACAGCCTTTTTGGGAGAACAACTCGGTTTGTCGAGTCTTGAATGGTGTGAAGTCATCTGATAATTGGTCCAATTGGGCCATCCGCGTTCTACCCAGCTTAGGACTCGCGCTAAGATGGGGTCATGTTTGGTTTCTCTCGCAATATCTCGGGCGGTTAATGGCGGAGAGTTGAGTGCCTCAATTTGCAACGTGGTTACCATAGGTGCAGGATCGTTGAGAGTCTCTGGAAGCGGTGCTCGGCTCAATGCGTCGGCATGGGGAATGGCTTTCCCCAGGCGGTATTGCAGCCAATAGTTATAAGCAGCTAAGAATTCTGACCATCAAGTCATCCTAGGGGATAATATGCAGGGAGTCGGCTTATCTCCGGCTATTATCCCCAATAATGGTTTGTGGTCAGTCACGATAGTAAAAGCCCGGCCATACACGTACTCGTGGAATATTTTAACAGCTGACACAATTGCGAGGGCTTCTTTATCAATTTGTCCATCATTTCGCTCAGTTTTTGAAAGTGTCTTTGAAAAATATGCAACAGGGGCTTCGTTCCCATTAGGCAGTACATGGCTCAAAATGGCGTCCACTCCGAAAGGCGAAGCATCACATGTTATATTTCATGGAAAAGTCTCGTTATACTGCATGAGTACAGAGTCAGAAGTGAGCAGTTTTTTCACGTTGCGGAACGCCTGTTCTTCTCGGTGACCCCATAACCAATTTGCTTTCTTATCTAACAACCGGTGTAACGGTTCAGCGACTGTTGCTTTATGCGGTAAAAATACATTATAAAAGTTGATGAGGCCTAGGAACGCCTGGAGATCGGCCGTGTTTCGTGGCCTGGGAGCGTTTTTTATCGCCCTTAGTTTACTTTCAGTAGGGTGAATACCCTGGCTATCAATTAGGTACCCTAAAAACTCAACACTGTCAGTACACAATTTACATTTGTTTTTCTTTACTTTAAGACCGGCCTCTTGGAATTTTTTTAGGACTAATTTTAACCGGTCCTGTAAGATTTTTTTGTTGGGGCCACAATTAATACATTGTCAAAATAGGGGACCACGCCCTTAATCCCTTGTAATAACCTCTCCATGAGGCTCTGAAAAATCCCCGGGGCTACACTAACTCCGAATTGAAGCCGGGTACATTTAAAGGCACCTCGGTGCATCACAATCATTTGTGCCAGTGCCGTCTTTTCATCAACAGGTAGTTGCTGATATGCCTGAGCTAAGTCTAATTTAGCGAAGACTTTCCTGCCCCCCAGGGAATGGAGGAGATGCTGCACCACCGGCACTGGATATGCGTTCTGCTGTAGGGCGTGGTTCAAAGTGGCCCGGTAGTCCCCACATATTCGGATCGACCCGTCTGGCTTAATGGGTGTTATGATTGGGGTTTCCCAGGGGGAGTGATCGATGGGCTCTAACACCCCCTGAGCTATCAGCTTGTCGAGTTGTTCATCGATTTTCGACTTTAAGGCAAACGGAACTCGACGGGGCTTAAGTTGGATGGGAACTATCTTTGAGTCTAGACTGAACGAAATCGGGGTCCCGTTGTACTCGCCTAAGCTGTCCATGAAGACGTCCCTGAACTCATGGATGAGGTCTCCCTCCCAGTCACTTCCACTGACTTGGTTTATGCCGGCCACTTCAATGCCGAGTGGCGCGAACCATTGGAGGCCCAGTAGGCTAGGTCTATCTCTATCGATGACAGTTAGTGGTAAGTACGCTGTGTGCTTCTTGAAGGAGACTCGGACTCGGCAGGAACCAACGACGGGGATTCAATTCCCTTGGTAGTCCTTGAGGATGAGTCTTTTGAAGTGGAGATCTTGGCATTGAATCATGGGGATGAGTTGTTTAAGGGTCTTCCAGGACATCATCGACAGGGACGATCCCGAGTTAACTTCCATGTGGCAAGGCTGGTTCTCGATTGCTACTGTGACTTGTATTTTCTTGGTGTCTAAAGCTGAGGCATGACCGATAGTGATAATATGGTGAGCCTCTTCTCTCTGCAAAACTCGATTTCTGTAGGAGTGGTTTACTGGCTCTTGCCGTACAGGACGGTTTCCTGTCAATTGGCGATAGTTAGTCCCTTTTGAGGCCTGGCTGAGTCCTGGTAAGCTTCAGCAGACCCGTCCGATGTGGCCTCGCTTCCCGCACTCATGGCAGAGCGCGTCACGGAATTTGCATGCGGACCTGGCATGGTTGGCCCCACAGCCAGCGCAAGGGCGTAAAGGCTTCGGGTGGTAGTCCCGGTCAGACTGCAGTCGATGGACCCCTTCTTCGTCACTGTCTGACAACGAAGAGAGGTCCTCATGGTGCGTCGTTGCACACTGCCCTTCTGACCTGGATAAAATGTCACTTGTCGGTGGTGGTACCGGAGCACGGTTTCAGCGTAGTTGTGCAGCCGACTTCCTGGTTGCTTCTGCTGCAGTAGCATCGGCGATGGCGTCGGCAAGGCTGGGGGGGGGCAGCACCAGATCCTCACACCCCGTTTTCAGCCTAACAAGCCTCCCTGGAGCCTCAGGAAAAAAACAGGGTGGGGGTGGCACCAGACCCCACCCCCAATTCCCCATTTTTGCTCCCAGGAGGCTACCCTATACTTACCTGGTAGCCAGACAGGACTCATGGGGACTACTGGGAGGGGCTGGGCAGGGTTTCTAATGGGAGCCCCTCCCTTCCCATTAGAAATGGCTGCCAGGCAAGCAGAGAAAAGCAGGATTCAACCTGGCTTGCTTCTCTGTAAACCAGGTTAAATACTGTTTCTCTCTGCTTGCTCAGTAGCTGTTTCTAATGGGAGCACCTCTCCCCCCCTTCCCATTGGAAATGGATACCGGGAAAGCAGAGAAGCAGGATTCCAGACAAGCAGAGAAAAGCAGGATTCAACCTGGCTTGCTTCTGTGCTTGCCCGGCAGCCATTTCTAATGGGAGAAGGGGAAGTTGGAAGCTTTCCACTGTGCAGCAGCAGGTGAGAGAAGCAGCCGCTGACCTGACTGGATCCTATACAAGCCTCTCCACATGTTCCTTGGTGGAAGGAAAGTGGTAGGGGGAAGGCGACCAGTGGAGGCAGCAAAAGGCAAGTGGGGGGGGAGGCAACTGGGGCTTGCAGACCCTCACTCACCCAGGGAAATCAGTAAAGGCAGGGACACAGTGGAAGGCAGGCAGCAATGGCTGGCCTAGCAGGTGCATAAAAGCAGGCAGCAGTGTCGCACATGCGTGCAATGTTGCACATGCATGATAAGGACTGATGGGCAAACAGCAGAGAAGCAGGTGAAGAGGATGATTGATGATCAACAAACTAAATTATGCCTTCTAATATGACAATGGTTAAGTTTTTGACAAGCCTGAAGATTACCCAAATATGGACTGTGATGGGGTAGCATGTGCAGCTGCTACCAGTTTTTCATAACTTTCTGCAACTGTCCTGAAAGTTCACAACTATTGGGAAGTGGTACATAAAGGGTAGAAATATTCACTAAACATACCACAGTTCAACAGATTTCAAGTAAAGAATGTGGGCTTTTCAGGAAAACTAAACTTATCATACTGGAATATTTTCTGAATAATCTTAACTTGAGTACAGTTGAAATAATCTTTGACATGCTGTGACATTCCAAGATTAACAGGACTTTTAAAGATGCAAAGCTACCTGGAAAATTGTATCAACAGTTTTACAAAGTTTTCATTCCACATAAATTCATCCTGCATTAACTGGATATTTCCAAACTTAGAAATACACTTGCTGACCATTCAATAGGAATACAAGTAGATTACCATGTAATAATTGAGATATTACTAAATTAATTTTTATTTTAATATTTAATGTATTATTGTTATTATTAAAACAAGAGAACTTTATCCACTGTGTATTCATTATCATTATCAATACTGGTAAAGAATAAGGACATCAACAAGGACTTAGACATGCTGAGTGTTATATAATTTCAACTCTGACTGCATTAGGTAAAAGTTTTTTTTAATAGATCTGGGACTCAGTCTATTAAAAGACTGAAGCTATCAACACCATTATTTAATACACAAACAGAATCTGGGTTTTCATCCTTAAAAATCTCAAATAACTCCAGACCTTTATCATGAGGATCCAGATTGTTGTGGGCAATATGCTGACTTTGTAAACCAGCTGTAAAACATTTTGTAATGGCATAGATATTTAATTCTATTGCTAAAGCTATGCTTTATAAGCAGTTTTGCCATTTCATTTACTTGACACAGCAAATATTGTTGTTATAGCAAAGCAACTATTTATTTAGCAAACAAAGAAGATGCAATGTGGAAAGTGAAATTTTGAATAGTGCATCTAATTGATTTATGTTCTTATTAGAAAAAAGAAAAGAGGGAGGAGGAAGAGAAAAACAAGATAAAGATATTTTTCTCTTGATGATAAAAATATTTCAGGATTGAATTGTAGAAAGTTAGCACCTACCACCCTCCTGGAATAATGAAATATTTTGAGGAATATTTCCCTAAATGAGAAATGGAAAAACATGTTTTTTTAGAGGCAGGAAGCAGACTCACTTTTTCTTAATACCCCACCAGCAGATATTTTGTGCCCGTTAAGAAAGACTGGGCTACAAAACAAAAGACCTTCAGCTTCAGGGTAATGGGATTAAGAACAGGACATGATCCTTCAGGATATAACAGGATTAACCCACTACTATTTAGCAGAAGACACAGAGCTCACTACATTGCACAATCACCTAAGGGTATTTCAGACATTGCACCACCCCCAGAGCAGTCAAAACTTCAACCAACAGACAAAGCACCTAGGATTTGTATTTACTCTTTTGCCTATAGATCCAGCTATGATTCCTACATAACTTCTATATGATCCCATAGGAATCTGACAACAGCCAATAGAATATTAAAGGACATGTTCTTGCACAGGAACAGAAAGCTCAAATACAAAGTGTTGTGTATGTACCATAGTTAATAAAGTATGAGCTTGAGGTAAAGTGCAGGGTTCTGGCCCTATACTTCTGATTGGCTGTTAGGCGGCCAGATCGGATTGGTTAGTTCTGAGGAATCCGATTGGCCCTTAACAGAGGATTCTTAGTGGTTAAAAGAGCGAGCGTTCATAGCTCGTTATTGGACAATTCTTACAAGGGTTGCCTATATAAGGCAGAGTTCACTGTTGTTGTTGGAGAAGTCACTATGCTAATAAAGAGCTGAAAGTCACTATTCAGAGGCTGTCTCCATTTACTCCGACCCATGTCCAAGTACTTAACACTGGCGATGAGGATGGGATTTGGAGACGTCTGAACCAAAGAAGCCAGGAAGCAATACCGAGCACGTAATAGACGACGCCAACAACGGAACCATGTCCGGCGGCATCGTACCACCGGCTCCGTTCGATCCAAACCAAGAGGATTGGGAATCCTACATGGATCGCTTCCAAATGTTTCTCGAGACGAATAACTTGAAGGACGCTACACCAGCAAAGAAGCGGGCACTGTTCCCGACGCATTGCGGCCTAGCTGTATTTAAGATGGCTAAAGCACTCGCCAAACCTCGAGAAAGCCATGAGCTGGGACGACCTCGAATCCATCCTGAGAGACCATTACGCGCCAACCGTGCCTACACTCGTGAGACGCCACGAGTTTTATCAGAGAAACCAACAAAAAGGGGAGAGCGTGGCCGACTTCGTGGCGGACCTCCGAAATTTAGGGGGTCTCTGCGGGTTCGCCGATTTAGAAGAGGCACTAAAAAATCGAGTAATTCTGGGATTAGGTGCGCTAGGCGTGCAAAGCAAGCTGATGGCAAAAGGCGACATCAGCCTTGCTGACGCCATCGCTGAAGCCATGGCTGTGGAGGCGACCAAAAAGTCAGCTGCACAATTATGGCGAAGCCGCACTCCGGTAAAACCACCGACCTGCAAAATCTTACCCAACTCAGAAGGGCAGCTACTAACAACGCACCACGAGGACCTCTCTTCGTCGTCAGACAGCGACGAAGAAGGGGTCCATCGACTGCGGTCCGACCGGGACCTTCGCCCGAAGCCCTTACGCCCTTACGCTGGAGCCAACCATGCCAGGGCCGAATGCAAATTCCGCGACGCACTCTGCCATGAGTGCGGGAAATGAGGCCACATCGGCCCGGTCTGCCGTAGCTTACCAGGACTCAGCCAGGCCTCAAAAGGGGCCAACTATCGCCAATCAACAGGAAACCGTCCTGTAAGGCGAGAACCAGTAAACCACTCCTACAGAAATCGAGCTTTGCAAAAAGAAAAGGCTCACCATACTATCACTATCGGTCACACCTCAGTTTTGGACACTAAGAAAATTCGAGTCACAGTAGCCATCGAGAACCAGCCTTGCCACATGGAGGTCGACTCGGGATCGTCCCTCTCGATGGTGTTTTGGAAGACACTCAAGCAACTCATCCCCACAATTCAATGCCAAGATCTCTGTTTCCAATGCCTCATCCTCAAGGACTACCAGGGGAATCGAATCCCCGTCATCAGGTCCTGCCGAGTCTGAGTCTCCTTCAAGAAGCATACAGCGTACTTACCTCTAACGATCATCGATAGAGATAGGCCTAGTCTATTAGGCCTCCAATGGTTTGCGCCACTCGGCATTGAAGTGGCCGGCGTGAACCGAGTCGGTGGTTGTGAGTGGGAGGAAGACCTTATCTCTGAGTTCAGCGACGTCTTCGTGGACAGCTTAGGCAAGTATAAGGGGATCCCAATCTCATTTAGTCTAGATCAAAAAGTAGCCCCCATTCGCTTGAAGCCCCGTCGAGTTCCGTTCGCTCTTAAAGCAAAGATCAACGAACAACTCGACAAACTAATTGCTCAAGGGGTGTTGAAGCCTATCAATCACTCTCCATGGGAAACCCCTATTGTAACACCCATTAAGCCAGACGGGTCAATCCGAATTTGTGGAGACTACCGGGCCACTTTAAACCACGCCCTACAGCATAAGGCGTATCCAGTTCCGGTGGTGCAGCACCTCCTCCATTCTTTGGGGGGTGGAAAGGTTTTCGCTAAATTAGATTTAGCTCAAGCTTATCAACAATTACCAGTAGATGAAAAAACGGCCCAAGCCCAAACAATTGTAATGCACAGAGGTGCCTTTAAATGCACCCGATTACAATTCGGAGTTAGAGTAGCCCTGGGGATCTTCCAGAGCCTCATGGAAAGGTTATTACAGGGAATCAAGGGCGTGGTTCCTTATTTTGATGATGTATTAATTGCAGCCACTACAAAAAAAATCTTGCAGGATCGTTTGAAATACGTTCTTAAAAAATTCCAAGAGGCTGGACTTTAGGTGAAAAAAAATAAATGTCCATTATATACTGACAATGTTGAGTTTCTAGGGTACCGAATTGATAGCCAGGGCATTCATCCTGCCGAGAGTAAATTAAAAGCGATCAAAAACGCTCCCAGACCACGCAACAAGGCAGATCTCCGGGCGTTCTTAGGCCTCATTAATTTCTATAATGTATTTTTTCCGCACAAGGCAACTGTCACTGAATCGTTACACCGATTATTAGATAAGAAAGCATTGTGGGTATGGGGTTACCGGGAAGAGCAAGCGTTCCAGAATATTAAAGAACTGCTCACATCTGACTCTGTACTTATGCAGTATAATGAGACTTTGCCGTTAGTCATAACCTGTGATGCATCGCCTTTCGGGGTGGGCGCCATTTTGAGCCATGTACCGCCTAATGGAAACGAAGCCCCTGTTGCATACTTTTCGAAGACTCTTTCACAAGCAGAGTGAAACTATGGACAAATTGATAAAGAAGCCCTCACAATCGTTTCAGTTGTAAAAAAATTTCATGAATTTTTCATGAATCCATATGGAAGGACATTTACCATTATAACTGACCACAAACCATTGCTAGGGATAATAGCCGGGGACAAGCCAACCCCCTACATATTATCCCCTAGAATAACCCGATGGTCAGAATTCCTAGCTGCTTATAATTATTGCCTGCAATATCGCCCAGGGAAAGCCATTCCCCACGCCGACGCATTAAGCCGAGCACCGCTTCCAGAGACTCTCGACGATTTGGCACCAACGGCAACCACATTGCAGATTGAAACACTCAACTCGCCGCCTATGACTGCCCGAGACATCACGAGAGAAACCAAACGAGACCACACCCTAGCTCAAGTCCTAGGTTGGGTACAACGTGGATGGCCATTGGACCAAGTACCAGATGACTTCACACCATTTAAATCTCAACAGACTGAACTTTTTTCCCAAAAAGGCTGTATCATCTGGGGCAATAGAGTCGTTGTCCCAGAACGACTCCGGAAGATGCTGCTACAAATTCTGCACAAGGGCCACCCCGGCATCGTGTGGATGAAAGCACTTGCACGAAGTTACACATGGTGGCCGGGCATGGACCGGCAAATCGAGCAGTGGGTCAAAGCGTGTGCCAATTGCCAACAAATCAGCAACGCCCCACCAAAAGCCATGCCTACTGAATGGGAAACACCACGGGGACCCTGGTCCAGAATCCACCTGGATTTTGCGGGGCCAACCAAGGGCTATACCTTCCTGCTGACAGTCGACGCGTACTCCAATTGGTTAGAAATTCATCGTATGATGGCTACAACGTCCGAGGCGGTGCATCAAGATCCTAAACAGACTCTTTGCAACCTACGGATTGCCTGACGTCCTGGTGTCCAATAATGGGCCACAGTTTACGGCACTAATGTTCGAGCAGTACCTCGCTGACCACGGCATCCTCCATGCACTCACCTCGCCTGCGCACCCTGCGACCAATGGCCGAGTGGAACGCATGGTCCAATTTGTTAAAAAGACTTTGCAAAAAGTGGACTATGACAATATTGATGACAAGGTCAACCACATTCTCTTTTTGCAACACATAACTCCACATAGCGTCACCGGCAGAACTCCCGCTGAACTACTGATGGGACGAAGACTCCGCTCCCACCTCGACCGGTTGCACCCTGCTTACGAACCGGAAAACCCAATAGGATCCAGCGGCCGCTGTCGCACCTTCCAGGTAGGAGACCTCGTTTACGCATGAAACTTATCAGGCGATCCGTAATGGATAGAGGCGACAGTAGTACGAGTGACCAGCCCCAAATCCTACGTAGTGAAATGCTGTGACAATACACTGTGGAAATGGTATATTGACCAATTACGGTCACGACTCACAATGGCCAGTCAACAACTCCCCCATGACCAAATCGAGGGGGGGGAGGTACGGAAGAAGATGAAGTTCCAGGGAACCTGCTCGAAGGGAGCGACGAACTAAATGATACTCAGGAAATGGAGCAGGAAGGAGAATCGTTTGCACCGCAAGAAATTGCACCTGAGCAAGAAGCAGAACCACTGCCAAACAACAATCTACCTCAACAGGATTGCAACCAACCAATCCAACAAAAATCCGAAAGACTTTAAAAGACAACCGTTCTATCTAAAGGACTATATAACTACACCGTAATTAAGAAGCCAGGGGGAAGGGGTGTTGTGTATGTACCATAGTTAATAAAGTATGAGCTTGAGGTAAAGTGCAGGGTTCTGGCCCTGCACTTCTGATTGGCTGTTAGGCGGTCAGATCAGATTGGTTAGTTCTGAGGAATCCGATTGTCCCTTAACAGAGGATTCTTAGTGGTTAAAAGAGCTCGTTATTGGACAATTCTTACAAGGGTTGCCTATATAAGGCAGAGTTCACTGTTGTTGTTAGAGAAGTCACTATGCTAATAAAGAGCTGAAAGTCACTATTCAGAGGCTGTCTCCATTTACTCCGACCCATGTCCAAGTACTTAACACAAAGCCCAAGAGAAGGTATAAAAGCCACCCACTCTCAACTCCATTTTGTCAGCTTTCCAGAACCACAAACCCATTTGGTTCTGCTTCATCAATAAACAATCTTTCCAATCAGCCTCCAGGTTTCCAGTGTCTTTCTCCCAGCTTGGAACTGAACCAGACGGATATTTCTTGCCACAATAAAAAAACATTGATTCATGTGTGCTTTATGGTGAAATGGACTAGGTGTTTGTCAAAATTATTATATCAGTATAGAATCTCAAATTGGAAGACATTTCCTGAAATATGTAACAGGCAATTTTTATGTGTGATTTCTAAAGCATCTCACAGTTTTAATTTCTTTAGATATCCTCTGAAAGCTGCCTTCTCTTTTTATCATAATGGGAGTGGGATAAACACTATTTTTCTTCCAGTGGTCAGACAGGCTTGCAGAAAATACATATACAGGTAAAGTCTAAATTAGTTTGCACACCTATTTCAGTTTGTCAGAGATTGTAGTAGTTTCTTAACAACTCTAGGAAGCTTTCCTTACTGGTGTCTTGTTCATAGGATGCAATATTGTCTGAAATCTGAAATACTACTTTATAGTAAGGCTTTGCAAAACATTTCAAAGGGCTGTACAAAGTGATCATCCATGAAGCACTGAGGCAACTGCATCCCTGGAAAGCTTAAGACAGTTGCTTCAAAGATATCCCAGGTTATCTTCACAAAGCAAAGTGTCTGTGCTTATGCATATGGATGCAAAGAAACCTGGAGTTCTAGTCCCACTTTAATTATGAAAACCAGCTAATTGACTTTGGGCAAGTCATTCTCTCTCAACCCAATCTCTCACAGGATTGTTGTCGTGGGGAGAGGAAGGAGTATTATGCATATTTGCTGCCTTGAGTTATTTTTTAATATAAGAAAGGCAGTAGATAAATAAATAATAACAACCTTGGAAGGCTTCTGGGCTTACTAGATGTAGCAACCTGCATTATTCCAGGCAAGGAATACCCTTGGCAAAGTATTTCTTCAAGTGCTTTGTACAACCCCTTGGACATTGAACTATCTTCAAAAAAATCGATATTAGCAAATCAAATAGATATCACTGTAGAAAAAAACACACACAGCACACAGCTTGTCTGAAACTACGATACACAACCAATTGTACCTTACTCAGTAGAAGAAATAACTCCAGTTTTACCAACTTGTACTTAAATGCAAAATAGATTATTTAAACTATATAGTAATACTGAAATCCATAAAATCCATATGGCAAGAAATTGGGACATGTTTTCCAAAGAAGGAATATACACACAAATGGGTAATCTATAACATTCCAACAGCAGAACAATACCATTCTTAAACATTATTTCTTTATTTTTATTAACGAAATGAATATGATTACCATCTCATGGAAACCCTTTAGCAATCCAATAAAGCAATAAAACAATTTTTAATATATCTAATGTTTAGAAACACATGTAAAGCAATAAAATAATGTCAACAAAAACACTATAGCTAAACCTTTTTCAAAAACTTTGAAAAGCAACCACAGTTCTGCAATTTACATAATCCTGCTGGAATGTATAACAATGAGGTTGGGAAAAGGATAGGATCAACCTATAGTCCCTGTTTAATAATAAATGGGCTAAACTGGACAACGTATTTGCTTAATATCACCTACAATTTCTCAGAAGTTTTTGCTTTATATAATTTATGTACACTGAGAGCACATGCATCAAGACAAATTCCTTGTGTGTCTAATCACACTTGGCCAATAAAGAATTCATTCATTAATTTAGGAAAATTATTTTTAAGATGTTCTGCTTATATAAATACTTATTATCCTGAACTTATCATTATTTTAAAATTCAGACGTACACGGTATGTTTTATATTGCAAAATTAACTATATTCAGTTTCTGCCACTAGGATATCAGCCAACAGCTTGGAAAGATTTGTGCCAAAGATCTCTGAAAGCTGTTTCCATTCAAAGCAATCACACTGAGTTCCAAAGTGAATTGACAAAGCAATCCTAAAATCTGTGTTTGGGCCATTCAGTTTATCCTTGCAATTAAGTGAGAAGGTGATAGATAGAAGTTGAGAATGAATCATAATCAATCTGCCTATTTCACATATAGGCTGATTAAGTATGTACCGATCCCCATGTGATATAAGTAGTTTGAGCACAGTATTTCAACCCCAACCACTAATATTGTAATAAGCAGCCACTTTTTGGCCAAATATCCTAGCAAAAATTAAATTCTGAACATTTAACAATTAAAACTATACTAGGTGTGATAATCTAAATGTAACATATAATTTTGTTAGGTACAGAACTCTTTATTTATGTTAATTGAAAGTGAAGTTCTATAGAAATACATCCATCAAAATGTATCAAAATGCATTTTTAACTTTCCTTGCAACTATAAACCTTAATAAGATAGAATTCCTGATCAAGAAATTTGTAGGATTTATTTATTCATTAATTCCTGTAATTTATATGATTGAACATGCATTTCAATCAATTCCAATTAAAGCCTGTCATCAGACATCTCAGTGCAGGAAGAATGATAAGAATTGCCATCTATTCGGAGATATGAACTTTTAAACCTTGCATAGGCAAGCTTGTTCATCTGCAAATGAAATCTTTAAAAGAAATGGAAATACTGTCTTATTCAGCTTATGCTGAATTCATAGGAAAAAATTAAAAGAATCTGTGTTAAATAAATACCGTATATACTCGAGTATAAGCCGAGTTTTTCAGCACATTTTTGTGCTGAAAAAAAACCCCTCAGCTTATACTCGAGTCAGATTCCCCTCTGAAAAAAAAATGGTGTGGAGCTTTGAAGCTGGGCAGCTGCTTCCCTGCTTCCGTGTTTCCTTTGCAACTTTTAAGCATGGGGGTAATCAGAAGCAGAAAAGTTCTTGCTTGAGGATATATTGTTTTTTCTTTTTTTAACTGTTTTTTTTGGGGGGGAAGACCCACCGCTATGTGGGAATGCTCAGACACAAAATCTATCCAACCGAAAATAAGTGGGGGGGGATTTTAACAGAGGGAAGATGTAGGGAGAAGGCAAAAGCGACAGAAGATCCTTCAGGGGAAACTGAGGGGGAGACTCACCCTTGGTCCAGATGAGCCCCCTTCCCCTTTCTCTATGCTGAGAAAACAACGTGAGCCGAGGTTGCTTCGGCTCCACTCAGCTTCATTTCCTCAGCTCCAGCTGCTTTCAGTCCACTCGGGAGGAGGGGGAGGAGGGGGAGGAGGAGGGGGAGGCAGCTCGCGTTGTTTTCTGAGCTCTAGGCTGAGAAAGCAACGCGAGCCGAGGTCGCTCCACTCAGCTTCATTTCCTCAGCTCCAGCTGCTTTCAGTCCACTCGGGAGGAGGGGGAGGAGGAGGGGAAGGCAGCTCACGTTGTTTTCTGAGCCCTAGGCTGAGAAAGCAACACGAGCAGAGGTCGCTCCACTCAGCTTCATTTCCTCAGCTCCAGCTGCTTTCAGTCCACTTGGGAGGAGGAGGGGGAGGCAGCTCGCGTTGTTTTCTGAGCTCTAGGCTGAGAAAGCAACACGAGCCGAGGTCGCTCCACTCAGCTTCATTTCCTCAGCTCCAGCTGCTTTCAGTCCACTCGGGAGGAGGGGGAGGAGGAGGTGGTGGTGGCAGCTCGCGTTGTTTTCTGATAGTGAGATCATTTACCAAATTTCCCCATAATACAGTAAAGCCCTTTCCAGCACGCGCGCACGATCCGCCCCCACCACTTTGCACCTTGCAAATGCAAAAACCCTGGGGTTTTGCATTTGCAAGGTGCAAAGGGGCAGGGGCGGATCGCGCGCGCATGCTGGAAAGGGCTTGACTTTATTGGGGGGAGAGAGAGAGAGAGAGAGAGATCATAAGAACGGCTCTTGGTTTTTTCTTGCAAGGGAGAGAGTGACTCCTGCCTACCACTGTCATCATCATCATCTTTTGGGTTAGTGAATCAATCAAACTTTTCATGATAGTGAGATCGTTTCCCAAATTTCCCTTAAATCAGGGAAGAAATCAAATTTCCCTTAAATCAGGGAAGAAATCAACCTTTGGGCTGAGAATAAGCCTGTTCCTATGATGCCATTTTTGTTCACTGCAGTGTGAAAAGTGTGAAAAAACACACTTCTTTTTCTTCATCTTCTTGTTCCCTATTTACTGGTCTCTTTCAAAGAGGAAATTGTGAACATCAAACTTATTCTCAACTGTCCTAGTGAAAGTTTTTATTGGTATCTATTTTTATTTTTGAAATTTACCAGTAGCTGCTGCATTTCCCACCCTCAACATACTCGAGTCAATAAGTTTTCCCAGTTTTTTGTGGTTAAATTAGGTGCCTCGGCTTATATTCGGGTCGACTTATACTCGAGTATATACGGTAACTCTAAATATTCATCCCAAATAAATTATAATTTCTAAAGCATGTATATTCAACAATATTTGCTCATTCCATACATAATACAAATTAATACATGATGTTCTTTTCATAAATCAATATTAGAAGCCATGGGGAAGCATTTATTTTCAAGAAAGTTATTGAACATTCAAACGAGCTAAGCCTGAAAGTTAATAATAGTCATTATTACAGAAATACTTGGCACAGAGTCAGAAATAGCAGAAGAGCAAATGTTTTGCCAATCATATTTGCTCAATAATTTCAAGATTCTTTGGAAGTCAGTGATCAGGTAGTAATAAAATTCGCTCCACAAATAAATACTGTGGAGTAAAAATCATGTAGTATGTAATAACATATTTGCAGAATATTTTGTAAACGATAGTACATTTTGTAAAATAAAAATGAAATAGAACAAAAAAACATATGATCAAAAATAGCCTTACCTTCTTCTGATCTTCCAGCTTGTGACTGAATGGATTTCTTCCATGCCTACTCATATCTGAAGATAAATCCATCACATTCAATCCTGTCCCTGAAATAGAATTGATAGCAGACTAATCCACAATGTGAGGTTTCCAGGCACAGAGATACACTACGATATCCATCACACAACTTTGTGGAAATTTGCTGCCTTGAAGAAGTAACTTAAAATTCCATAGACTGAGTAGATAAAATAAATTTCACGATTCTCTCTCTGGATAGTCTGAATCAACATATCGTCCTTAAAAGCAGATATCTCCAAAGGGAAGTGGATATTCACACCTTTAATTCCAATTTATCTGTTTCTTCCTATACATAATTCCATTTTTGAAAGTTACAATTTTGTTGGTGAACCTATTGAGAAAAAAACAAAATTATAATTAGTGGATTATGGTATATCTTATGTGTTTAAGCTTAAGTATAGTATAGTGTATTTATTATTGTATAATATATTTATTATATTATATATTTCAATTTGAAAAACACTTTGGTAAATGCAATTATCGTAAGATATGATAACAATGGGTCCTCATCCAAGTATTGGATGATCCAGACACATTTATCTTTTTGAAATTAGATACAGTTGGCAAGGTGCTGCTTTTTAAATCTAGTACTGCCTCAGTCACATCTAAAGCCAACAGAATGTAGAGAAGGTTACATTTGTATTGCATATTCAGCATTCCCTCATACATTAGGCTAGCCTGTCTGTAAAGTTTATGGTGCTTTTATCGTCAGTTAAATTCTGATACCTAACAGAAATTGATAGGCAGAAAAGTAGAATGAAGGAAAGACTATTGGACAGAGAGTAAAACCACATGCATTCATCAGAAGAGTACTTAAGGTGTAGATAGATTTGTCAAAAAGTCAAAACGGTAACAAACAGATGAAAATACAAAGGCTGTATTTATCCTTTGGATTTTATCATAGTAACATAACAAATTAATTATTTTGTTATTATTATGTTGCCTGATTCCATTAACTCTGGGTGATTTACAAACTATTAAAAACATTCATTTGTTTGTTTGTTATTTTTATTTATTGATTAGATTTATTTGCCACCTGTCTCATATGAAAAGGACCCTTTTGTTTAAAGCAATTTAAAGCAAAAAACAACATGAAGCAAAGTAAACGGCAGACATAAAAGTTGGCACAAAGAAAGTTTCAATTAAATCAATAATTTAATAAAAATAATAAAATAGGTAATAAAATTAACAATGCATGTGGGAATTATTCTCAGGTATGAATTAGAAGTTTGATTTGTTAAATTGCATAAAATAATGAAAAACAATTCAATTTAAAAACTTAGCTTTAATGCTATTTTCATACATTTTAATTGGATAATAAAGATTAACAAAATATTTCTTCTATAGAAATACAGTAATAAAATAATGTTTAAACATGATCATTATTCATTTTTCTTTGGACTATTGCTTTGCAGTAAATTGGGACTATTTTCTCATTCAATACTTTATGATTAAGGTTGGGTATAACTTACTACAATATTAGTGAGATGTAACAAGACAAATTGCAGCTTTCATTTTTTTTAATAATGCAAACATTCTTATAATTCCAGTATTCTGTTTAAACAAACAAACAACAACAACAAACCAGGCAATATTTCATTCACTCCCAAATAAAACGACAGAATAAAGAAAATTAAACATTTCACCAATGATCATTTCATTGTTTTTAGAACAAAAATATTTTAGAGACGACACTGCAGTGATTTCATTTTACAAGGAGAAGCTATTAGCATTCATTCTGTACAAAAAATATTCTGGAAATGGCCTTGATCGTCTCAAGGCCCATTTATTGCTAATATTATAATTTGTTATTTCCACAGAGAGCATCATTCTCCTGCCTCATTTTTAAGTTAATAGCAGCTTCCTTGTACAGACTGAGAAGCTGGGAAAGGCCAGGCCAGCTCTTTTATCAGTCTATTTCAATCTGAGAAAGGCTGCCAGACATGTATGCCCTTCCTTTTACCTCTTCTATCATTCAATTTATTGGTCACCGAGCAGAAAAGAAAGAAAATATATCTATGGTGTACACTCGACAGTTAGTCAATAACAGTGCTTTATTCCTGTTATTCATCACAATTTTCCTATAGATTTAATACACAAGTTAGATTGTGTCTGAAGCAGAAAACATATAGTAAGATTTAAAATGGAGTAGCATTCTTTAAATCAAACAGCCACCAAAAATAGCTGTGATCTGAAGCTAAATGTCACATACTGCTTGGACCAGAATCTTTTGCTCTACCATTATTTATTACTAGTAGTAATCAATTGACTTATTCACATAAAGCTTGTTGGTAAGAGATTAGGTTAATAGTTTTAATCATATCCATGCCAGATGCAGTATTCACTGTTAACTGATAACAGATCCCTTCCTCTCTGTGGCAGCCCCTCAAATATCAGAAGACTGATATCACGTCTCCCCTGGTCCTTTTCTTCACTAGACTAGCCAAGCTCAGTTCCTGTAACCGTTCTTCATATGTTTTAGTCTCCAGTCCCCTAATCATCTGGTTGCTCTTCTCTGTACTTTTTCTAGAGTCTCAACATCTTTTTTATCATGTGGTGAACAAAACTGGATGCAGTACTCTAGGTGTGGCCTTACTAAGGCTTTATAGAGTGGTATTAGTACCTCCCTTGATCTTGATTGTATCCCTCTGTTAATGCGATTTAGGATTGCATTAGCTTTTTTGGCTGCTGCTGCACACTGCTGGCTCGTAGTTAGCTGGTTGTCCACTAAGACTGTTACTCACAGTTACTGCTATTGAGCCTGGTTTCACTCAGTCTATATGTGTACTTTTGGTTTTTCTTGCCTAATTGTAGGACTTTACTTTTCTCTACATTGAATTTCATTTTGTTAGATACAGCCCAGTGTTCTAGTCTGTCAAGATACATCTGGATCTTCTTGGGTGTTAGCTATTCCTGCCAGCTTAGTATCATTGCAAATTTGGTAAGTTCCCCTTCTATTTCCTCATCTAAGTCATTTTAATAAAGATATTAAAGAGTACTGGGCCTAAGACAGAGTCTTGTGGCACCCCACTGCTTACTTCTCTCCATGTAGACTTATACCCATTAAGGACTACTTGTTGAGTATGGTTTGTCAGCCAGTTGCAAGTCCATCTAGTGGTGGTGCTGCTATTCCACTTGCTGAAATCTAAATATATTATGTCTACAGTATGTGCACAGTATTTTGCTGCTCTACTAATTTAGTCACTATGTTAAAGTATGAAATAAAATTGGCTAGTTGTATTTTACTTGTTCCTAGTTGTTGGCAGATCTTTTTTATTATTATTATATTTTCCAGTATCTTCCTGGGTATTGATGTTAGGCTTATTGGTCTCTAGTTTCCTGGGTCTGTTTTTTTTTTTCTTTTTTGTTAATGGCTACAGTAGCCACATTTGGCAATTATTTTTTATCACACTAAACTTGTTCAGGTAATTATGTGCAAGCTAGATACTTCTTTGCAAGCCAGCATACTGTTACTAAATAGGAAGAATCTACAGTGTACTGATAAAAGAAGTAGAAGTAAGTGTGGAAGTAGAATGATTTCAGAAAGAGAAAAGTTTATTTGAAAACATATTAGAAGACAAATAAATCTACTAATAAAAGATTTGGAAGCTTTTTGGAACAGAGAAAAAATGATAATGTTACGGAATCTCACAAAAATTATAAGATATACAAATCAGTGGTAAAAATTATTATACAAATCACATCCTGGACATAAACTGTTTCAACTCCTTCCCTCAAAACGACGCTATAGAGCACCACATACCAGAACAACTAGACACAAGAACAGTTTTTTCCCCAAAGCCATCACTCTGCTAAACAAATAATTCCCTCAACACTGTTCAACTATTTCAAAGTCTGAAACAGCTTGAGTTGGGAAGATGTATATGCACGTGAATAAATGAATGAATGTATCTTTTGGTTTTGAGAATGAGCAACAATAGATATTAACCTGCATCCCTTTCTAGTGACACAAGTCTCTGAACAAATAAAAGTAGATCTGTAAACACCATTGATACAATCATCAGCAATTCATTGGCTGTAAAAGATCTTCAAATATAACCATTTCATATACAGTCATTTTAAATATTATCCTACAAGAATGCTTTAAGCAACATGATAAATTTTGGCGAATTCTGGGACATGTAGGTTCACATTCACATAAAATAAATTTGGCACAAATCTATTTTATATGAATGGCACAAAGAGATCCAATGTAAAAAGCAGAAAATTAATATATCTAAAAAAGCAGGTAAGACAAGATAAGACTGATTATATCAACCCAAATCCTTTTACTTAGATGTACCTCTGACTAGGACTTTTTCTATTGCCACTAAACTCATTACCTAATGTGATTTACTTAACTTTCAAGGCAAGCAGACTTTTATTTCCCTCATTATTAACCTTTGCCTGATTTATAGCAGCTTTATATTGCTTTACATCTCAATTAACCAATACAATTGCATTCAGTCATGTCATGCTGACCATATTTAGAGAGATTGTTATTACAGAATAAACCAACTGTTAGGATTAATAAATGCCATTCATATATTATCCCTAAAATGAAATGATTAAAAGCAATATATTTAATGAACATAACAACACTCGATATATTTCACAGAGCATAGTAATCCATCATTGATATATCAAAATATGCATTCATCTGTTTAAGATTATCATAACTGGATTGCAAATCCAGATGATCACTCAGTGACAGTGGAGACAGATAAGGCAGAGTTTGGAGCCCCTTTGACACTTTACAGCTGACTTATATGACAAACATCAAAGTGTTATGTGTAAAATTAGCATTTCTGGACAACTACTAAATAGCTGCAGATAGCAAAACCATTTTGGATAGATATATTTCCCATTCCCTCTTTGAATACATAATATTCAAATAGTTGTGAATTGCCAATTCCCTCTTCTAAAATAGATTAAGGAATTATGATTGCTCTATATTGTTTAAACATTAAAATATGAAAAAATATAGACAACTGTATAAAATTTAATTTTTCTAAAATTTTAGGCTAGCCTATGACTAATTTTTTTTTGAAAAAGATTTTATTAATTTTCTACAAACAAACAAGACAAACAAAACATAAAAACATCAACTCTTATATGTACATCCAGTGTGTCAGTTGGTTCATCGTTTTTGTGCATTCATTCTGTAGTCTCAATTACAATTATGTTACATAACAACTCATATTGTCAGTCCAAATTTATATATCCTAATATCACTAAAAAAAAAAAGTTTTTGACTATATTTTTAATCATTCATACTTTATGAGCTAACAATACTTTAAACCAGTTTACTCTATAACAAATCGTATAATCATATCAAATCAATCCTAAAAAACCCTTTATAAATATAATGTCGAATAACAAAATAATAGCAAAATAGCAAAATAAAGATATTCCTTACTGTCTAGCATTCTAAATATTCTATTATCGTATTTTATCATCTAACCATTGATAAAAAAGATCCCAAATTTCATAAAATTGTTTATCCTCTTGCTCTCTAATTTCAAATGTCAATCTACTCATCTCAGCACATTCCAATATTTTCTTAATAATTTCTTCCTGTAATGGTATTTTCTCATTCTTCCAATTTTTAGCAAATACAATCCTAGCCGCTGTTAATACATTTACAATCAGGTACTTCAAATCTTTACTATATATATCAGGTAAAATTCCCAATAAGAAGATCTCTGGTTTCAAGTCTATGTGTTTCTTTGTCATTTTTTCCAACCACATGCGAATTATAGTCCAATATTTTCTAGCATCCTCACAAGTCCACCACATATGGTAATACGAGCCGGATATCTGATGACATTTCCAGCATTTTTCAGATTTGTTCTTAAACATTCTTGCTATTCTTGTCGGGGGGAAATGCCACCTGTAAAACATCTTATACAAGTTTTCTTTATATGCTGTTGACATTGTCATTTTATAATTTTGAGACCACAATTTCTGCCATTTCTCTAGATCAATCCCATATCCAAAATTCTTCCCCCAAACAATCATAGTTTCTTTGACTTGTTCTTCCTCTAATTTCATTCCCAGTAAATAACCATATAATTTTTTAATCACCTTCTCATCAGTACCCATCAAGATCTTATCTAAATCAGTCTGCTTATCATAGAATCCCTCCGTTTTAGAATTTTCATCATACCTTGAATGTATTTGCGCATATGAAAACCAATTCATCCTTATACCTTGTTCCTCTAAGTTTTGGATCGATTTAAGTTCACCCTTTTCATCCAAAAGTTCCCCATATCTAACTGTTTGTTCCTTCTTATAAATTATAGGATAGGAAAATGCTTCAATAGTCGATAACCAAACTGGAATTTTCAAATAACATTGTCTTTTTATCTTCTCTCAGTTTAACCACAAAGACTCCCGCATATAATGTCTTCTAAAATAACCCTGTGTTTTAATTCCCTTATACCATAAAAAAGCATGCCAGCCCAACAGCAAATCATGCCCTTCTAATGTCAACAACCTATGCTTTCTTAATGTTATCCATTCTTTGACCCACATCAAATTTGCAGCTTGATAATACAATTCCCAATTAGGCAGGCCAAAACCTCCTCTAATTCTAGCGTCTTGCAAAAGCTTTAGCTTTATTCTCGCTTTTTTACCTTGCCATATAAACTTCAACATGATTTTATTTAAATCTTCAAAATAGTCTTTCCAAGCCTAATTGGTATTGTTTGGAACAAAAATAAAATTCTAGGTAAAATATTCATCTTGATTGTTGAAATTCTCCCTATTAATGACAATTGCAAGTTTTCCCACTTCTTCAAATCTGTAGCTATCTGTTGTTTGAGTTTAATATAATTATTCTCTTTTAATGTGCTACATCTTGCTGTCAAATATATCCCCAGATACTTAACCTTATTTGTAATTTGAATTTTCAAAAGATCTGCCAGTTCTTCTTTCTGTCTCAATAGCATGTTCTTTGTCAAAATCTTTGTTTTATCTTTATTTATTTTCAAACCAGCCATCTCACCATATGTCTCTATCTTTTCCAATAACCTTGGAGCTGTTTCTAACGGATCTTCCAGAATAAAAGCTAAATCATCAGCAAAAGCTTGTAGTTTAAATTCTTCCTTCTTAATTTTCATTCCTTTTAAGCTTTTATCATCCCTAATATTTCTATTCAACACTTCCAAGGTCAACACAAATAGCAAAGGGGATAGGGGACACCCTTGTCTTGTGCCTTTTCTTATATTAAAATGAGTAATGTATACAAAAAAAAGGAAAAAGAAAATAGCTAAAGGGAGCCTCTATCCTAGAAAAAATTAAAAAATCAAAAGGAGCATAAAAATATATATAAGAGAAAATTCAATCCGGTTACCTACAAAGTCACACTTAAGTCCCCAGAAAAAAAAAAAGAAAAAGAAAAAAGAATCCAAGCCTCAATTTGACATCACTTTAAAAAACACCGCTCAAACAGTTTGGTCAAAAAAAAAAGCCTCACAGATTTCTTCTTTGTTCAGGATGCCCTTTCAAGCCTCAGCGAATTTACAACACAAAAGGAATTTCTCACCCAGCCGACACACTTCTTTCCAGCCACTTTCTTTCCGGAGCTGTCCTGACTTCAGCAGCTATGGGAGCTGCCTCTCCGCCACCAGCAAAAGGGCCTCTCCCGGATCAAACCAGAGATTTTGCGATATCTCCGGGATCCTGGGACAGTACCCTTCTCAATCCCCGTCTCTACGGGACGGTTTAGGTCCGTTGGGACCAACCAGGGGCGAAAATATCGGCTGCGATCTCAGAGCCCCAAGATCGCAGCTGTATCGCCGAAATGAAGCTCCGCCTTCAGAAGTCAGCCTATGACTAATTTGAAGAGAAAATTATTAAATGTTTCAATATATCTGAATATATAGACTCAAACAAGGTTATATACAGTGAGAACAATAAACCAGTGAAATGGCATGCCTTCTGAAATTATGGGTATCCAATCACTAGAAGCTTTTAAGAAGAGACTGGACAGTCATTTGTCTGAAATGATATAGGGTCTCCTGCTCAAGCAGGGGGCTAACTAGATGACCTCCAAGGTCCTTCCAATTCTGTTCGTTGATGTTCTATGTACTTGATCATGACTGTAAAAAACTGGACCAACACTAGAGGCAACAAAGACACTTTCTATGTCTCTTTCTTGCATCTACTGGTCACTTGGACTTTTATACTGCAGATATGGTAGGCTTAGTCAAGATTATGTCCTGCCAAAATTATGTACATGTTTTTTTCAGCATGTCCTTAAATACTCTTCCTCAAACATGACTTTAAACTCACCCTGAACTGAAAGAAATAGATGCAGTGCATTTAACCAATGTCTAAACATGTCTTTAAATTAAGGCAAAAGCCTTCTTGATGCATAACTCCAAGTCTCATTTTGCCAGAATGAATAGACAAATGTGAGAGAAAAGACCTTCCAGATATTATGATGACATGTGTCAACTTCATTTATTATCAGTAAAGTAAAAATGGGGAAGGAAAATCTGAATTGTGTTTGTCAACAATACAAGGACTGAAAGGGAATAGTTAGAAAGATTTTGTAGTTAGGAATATTAAATGAACAATGGTAGAGAAAGAAACATGGTTATAGAACTAAAAATGCAAATTCTATCCTACTCTACATCTCTCCAGAAAAATCAAAATAGTTTCACAGCATTATTTATAATGAACTGAAGAAAGAGTAGTTTTCACTAAATAAATATTAATTCTATATGCAAATAACAAGGAGAGTTTTCCATGAGTGAAGATCAGTTCCAGGTGATCATATGGATGCAAACATGTTTTTCTCCTGGATTGATTGGTCATTGCTATTTTCTGCAATATTTTAAAATCAATTATTAAAATGTTGTTTTCCTTATTTAACCCAATAAATAAAAGTTTTCATAATAGAAGAAGAAATAAAATGGTGCACAATCATTTTATTAATGGTTCTCAAGTCACAAAGTTAGTTTTCTCTACATGTTTGTTTTAACTTCAAAAATCAGAGACACAACTCTAGCACAGTGGTCACCAACTAGTGGGCCAAGGACTACTGGTGGTCCATGAGAAAATTTTGTTGCTCCGCAGAGAAATGTCACCCCCAACGCAATTAATCCAGGCTGCATGGGAACACAAGGCTGTGCTGTCCACATGGCCCATGGAACACAAGGCTTGCATCACTTACATTGCAAACAACACGGGGGTAGTGAGGGAAGGGGGGAAAGGGCAAAGGGGAGGAACTTGCCTGGCCACCAGGCTGCTTCTTTCTGCTTCTTTCTTCTTCTGCTTTTGGCTTCATGCAAGGAAAACAATAAAAGTCTTTCTTTCTCTCCCCCAAACTCCATCAGAAATGAGTCTTTGGCCTGCAAGGCATCCTGCTTCAAGAGTCTGCACTGGCATGACAAGTCTCACAAAGACTCATTTCTGGCGGAGTTTGGGGAGAGAAAGAAAGACTTCTGCTGCTTTCCTTGCATGAAGCCAAAAGTCTCTCTCTCCCCCAAATGCCTGAAAAGACCTGGAGACTGTATCCTGTGATCTCAAATAATGAATGATCAATCAATAGGAAAACGGGATGGGAAATTTTCCTGCAGACTTTTTTGGGGATTTTCCCAGTGTCTCTAGTCCACGGGATTTAAAATTATGAGTTTGGTGGTCCCTGAGGTCCAAAAGGTTGGCAACCTCTCCTCTAGCACACTTCTGCTTCATTTCAGTTCAACTAATTTTATGAAAGGCTTAGTACACTATGTAATCAAGCAAATAGAATAAAGCAGGGCTCTCCAACCTTGGCAACTTTAACACTTGTGGACTTCAACTCCCAGAATTCTCTCAGAAATTTTGCTGGAGTTGAAGTCCACAAGTCATAAAGTTTCCAAAGTTGGAAACCCCTGGAATAGAGTATGGTAAATATTGGAGCGCAGGTCCTTATTGTCATTGCCCTGTTGGTAAGAGAAGACTTTTTCTCCTTTCAGTGAAAAACCCACAATTATTCATAAATGGCAAATTAAGATGATTTTGTATAATAATAAGTATGGATAACTGTGGCAATACGAGGGGATAATGGAAAGAGGATAAAAGAATTGGTGAAGATAACACAAAGTATTAAGATCTAAATTAAGAAAATTAAAACCGAATGATTATAATACAATGCGGCCAGTGGTCCAAGTAATTATTAGCACACTGGGTGCCATACCAAAAATATTGGATGCCATAATTTTACATCTGTTGATTGGAAAAAGCTATGCTGCTTGAATCTGCACATAGAAATACTGTATCAAATAAAATCATATTTTATTCCAACATTCAGTGATCAACAAAACATTACAAACAAAATAAAAAAAACTCATGGAACAAAAAACAAAACTAAATAATTTATCAGTTTAGGAGTATATTTCTAACAGGAGGATGCAACTTCTTAAATAATGCGCTGATTTAAATAAAAATTGTTTAATTAAAAAATTGTAAAACTTTCCTGGTCAATTAATCTTTAGCCACCGTTAATTTACTAAGCCAATGAAAGTAACACTTAGATTTTCTCATATTTTTCTGTAAATATCTAAATATTTAGATGTAGATATTCAATTTATCCAAATTTGGATAAATTTCTGGTGTTACAGCATTTGATTTTTCTTGGAGGAAATGGACAAAAAAAACTACACTAGTCTTAATTATTAAAAACACTGTAGATTTTCTCTTAAATTCCTTAAAAATGTTCTAGCCAAATTAATAAGCAGTTGGACATTATAAACAGACATAATATATTATCTATATTATAATGTTGGGATACATTATATCCCTAAGTTTTTATATATATTAATTTTATTAAAATACAATTAAAAAGATAAAAACCAATACAAACAACAAAAATACAGAAAAAAATAGAATAATAGAGAAGAGAAAAATGAATTAAAAAAACAGATATATAAAGAAGTGAATTCCCACCTTCCTCACAAGTATAAATAATTTTAGTTTACCATTTTCTCTTAAATGATCTCTTCTTCCCATACAAGAGAACTGGAAACAAAAGCATTTTCCAAACATTTGTATTTCTGGGAAAACAAAGTTCTAAGCACCCTTTTGTGTTTATTCCAAAATAATTTTTAAGTCCTTAAACTTTTATTCAAGAGTTCTTCTACCAAGGATTTAAATAAACCCACCTTGTCCTATCAAACCTGTCATTATAATTCTAAATTATAATTATAAAATAGTCATTATAATTCCTATTATTCTCTGTAGTAAAGAGAAACATCAATTTTAAAAGTTCACAACTGAGAGTCATAATGATATGTGTTAGTGTCACTCTCTCATAATATTTACTTCTAAAGCTATCCAGACAATATCCAATAGATTTTTAAGGCATGTGTGTAACTTTACCAATGTGAATTAACAGAAAATTGTTGATTCAAATTAACTTTTCTCGTCTTCATGTATAAAACTCTATTAGATTTTAAGAAGAAATATAGATGTTTTGAAAATCTCTGCCAAAATGAACAAGTATTTAATTTAGGGGTTCAGTAACTTATGAGATATGCCATTATTAGAATTGTGCTAAGAATTAAGGTTAATGTTGATGGCAGTGTGGGTGATTCTGAGGTAGAGATTAATATACATCTTGGGCAGTTGTTTGGTTACTCTGAGAGTAGACTTCTGCTGGAAGGTAGTTCTACTACAAAGAACCATAGTGGCACTGGTTAGAATGCAGTATTGCAGGCTGACTCACTGTTCACTACCAGGTGTTTGATTCTGACTGGCTTAAAGGTTGACTCAGCCTTCCACCCTTCTGAGGTTGGTAATGTGAAGATCCAGATTGTTGAGGGAAATATGATTCTGTAAACTGCTTAGAGAGTGCTGTAAAGCACTATGAAGTAGTATACAAGTCAAAGTGCTATTGCTACTTGTTCTTTTAAATTTAAATTCATACTTTTTTCTTGATCCTGGTTGAGTCCAACCAATTTTACATATTGATTCAATGAATTGATTTAAAATAGTCTAATTCTTTAGTCCAAACCTATTTGCCTACCTTGCAGACTGCCTATTGATTAGAAAATCAGTTACTTTTTCCCCCACTGCATTTAATAGCATAATATCCTAAAAGATGAAATACATTAATTATCCTTATTTGATATTCAAATACTGTACTTCCTTGAAAGGAAGAGAACCATGTATTTATAATAAAATACTACAAAAATTGGCAAGAAACCAGGAAACTTGTCTAAATAGTTCCTCTTAGGCAGAAGCTCATCTTCAAACGGTCCAAGCTTTTACACATGGAGTTGAATCACTCTTATCAGCAAATATAAGATAAAATGACTGTGGACCAGAAACACACACACTTACATACATACATAACTTTGTTAGGCTGTAAAAATACAGATGCCACTGTAGACATAGGATTGAAAACAGGCGGGATTGTACCAGATTGGACTGGTTCGGGCAAACTGGATGTTAAAGTTACAGCTGGTTTACTGAACCAGTATTTCAACTAAACGGCTTGCCCTGCAGAGGCTCTGGGGGGGGGGGGGAAAATGAGCCTTCTGGAAGTCCAGAAACAGGCTTGTTTCTGGCTTCTGGAGGGCCTCCAGAGCCCAGGGGGAGCTGTTTTCTTCCTTCCAGAGGCCCAGGAGTGGCCTATGGACCCTTGGGAGGGTGAAAAACAGCCCAGAAAAACTGGAAGTGACAAATGGGCCTATTTCCGACTTCCGGTGGGCCTCCAGAGGCTGGGGGAAGCTGTTTTCACCCACCCAGAGGCCCAAGGGAGGCCTATGGACCCTTGGGGGGGCAAAAACAGTCCCACTGAAATGGTCCCACCACCCAGCAACCGGGCAGCCAACCAGTTGCTGGGATTTTTGAATCCCACCCCTGGTTGAAAAGTGTTTCAGAAAGAATCTCTATATGTTCTTCCTAAATTCTTTCAGTATGTTATAACAGAGGTGTCAAAGTGGATTTCTTCAAGGGCCGGATCAGCATTGTATTTTTCCACAGGCCATGCGCAGCCCACCCCCCTGTGCTCCATTTTCAATCTGGATGGCCTCCTGCTACATTCGGCCCACCCATGCCCCATTTTGGTCAGAAGAGTGCTGGAGAAGGCCATCAAGGCCAAAAACAAGTTGTGGGAGATGCAGGGGACCACACATAGATCCTTGCACTCCATTTTGGCTTCCAGAGGCACCACTGCCCAATCCTTTGCTTTCAAGGCTGGCCCCATTTTAAGGCTGGCCCCATGGATTTAAGCACCCCACAGTCAGATCTGGCCCACAGTCCTTGAGTTTAACATTCCTGTGTTATAACATTACTTGTTTCTGTAACATTACTTGTTACTGTGTATCTCAGTAGCTTATGGCTGTGTATCTCAGTAGCTTATGGTTGTTATTTTTTTATCATTGTAGCAATTATAACATTTGTGTTTACATTGTTTGGCTTCTACCATATTCCTTTGATTACTGATATCATTTTGGGAAATCAGATTGATCACTCAGTGCCTCTGATCAAATGGCAACCAATGCATTTTCTATAGAATTAATGAAACTTACATCTCCACAATTACTGTAAGATTTTATTAAGGAAAATGAATAACATAGAAGCATAATCTCAAAAGTGGAACTGTATATTATATGGTAAGAATTTTCATCTGGCTTGGGAAACTCAGATTCAATTCCATTTTAAACCATACAATGGTTAAATGGCAGTTATTCTTTCTCACAGGGTTTTTCGGGGCAAAAATAGAAGGAAATATTATATCTACTGGGGGATGGGGGAGGGCAAGATCTAAATCAACCATTTAAATAAATATCCAGGTATTCCCTAGTAGTATTTTTGAAATATTTTACAGTATGGTACATTTTATTTTGACTTGAGAGACGGACCAATTAAAACATCAACAACCTTTGAATCATAGATCACAAGCTCCAAATAAAGCATTAGATAAAAACAAACTTCTTGTTTATGATCTTTCACATTAAAAGATGTGAGACCTAAGAAATAGGTTATAATTATATGAAAAGAAGAAAGAAAGAAAAAGAAAGAAAAAGAAAGAAAAAGAAAGAAAAAGAAAGAAAAAAAGAAAAAAAGAAAAAAAGAAAGAAAGAAAGAAAGAAAGAAAGAAAGAAAGAAAGAAAGAAAGAAAGAAAGAGGGAGGGAGGGAGGAAGGAAGGAAGGAAGGGTTTCTAAAGTGAATTCATCAATAATTCCAAAGCAAGTTTTATTTCATGGTTAGCATAGTATTAGCATTACAAATAAATGAATCTTGTATTTATATAAGAATCTATCTCACCAAAAGGAAATCTTTAAAACATGTTTTTTAGACAGAGCATTTCTATTTATAGAGATACATTTAGTTTATATTACTTCACAGAGACAATGTTTCATAACATGTCAGTGAAACAGAATTTTTCATCTTGTTACTCCATTGAGAACAATAACTCAGTGGAGGGTATATTTTCAAAGAAAGAAAGAAATTTACCAAATTATGACATATAGAGATACTAATCTTTTCATCATTAGAGAATCAAAGGCAACTTCACAGTTGCATAGCCCCATCTTCCATACAACACACAACTCAATTATAGAAAGATCTGCTTCTTAAAAATTGATGCTTCAAACAAAGGAATGAAACTTTATATATTACCTTAGTAAGCAGCATTTTCTGTTTCTTAATTTTACTTTAATGTTTACTTTAATGTTTACTTACTTACTTACTTTCTTTAATGTTTACTTAAAATTTGAAAGCATGTATAGCCCAGAATTTAGTCATTTTGCACTTATTTTATTGCTGTAAAATTAAGTTATCAGTGTCTCACTGGATTATCATTCTTACTTGTTCCACACAGATAAAATGTTTTTATTGATCAAAAATTATTTTTATTGATCCAGAGTTCTTATCCTAATTGTGAACTTGCTCTATCATAATAAATTATATATTGTTATTATCCATTAAACTGAAAGGTACAGGTGGGTGAAAATTGCTATAGATTCACCATAGAAACATTCCCTTGAGATCAAAGGGCAGAATACCACAAGTATGAACTCTGATATCTTGTTTTCAAAAATACATTGGACAACCATTTCACTGGGATGGCATAAGGCTACTGCCTTGAGCAGAGATTAGACTAGAAGAGCTCCACCCCTATGGTTCTATGAATCTAAATTCACCCATCTATCCCCATAATGTTTTAAATTTACTCCGTGTTATGACATAATTATATGTTAAATGTTAAATAGAAATCAACTTACAATACAATCAATATTCCATTAGCACAAAAGCCATCTGGGTGACTTTGAGCACGTTATTCTCTTTGAGCCCAGATCACCCCATAGGGTTGCTGCTGTGGGGAAAAGAGGAGGAAGGAGTACTAAGTGTGTTCATCACCTAGACTTATTTATAAAAATAATGATAATGGTGGGGTAGAAGTAAATAAAAATAAAATAAATAAGTGTGATAAATGAAGATAAAGTGTGATAAGATAAAGCAACAATGAATGCAATCAAATTAGGGGAGGTGGCAGGAAGCTACCATTTATAAAATAAATTGGCATTCAACCCCTAAGAAAAAGAGTTGTTTTTCTCAAAGTTATTTGATGAGGAAAGGCATATAATTCATTCCTCTTTAGGGATGAATATATTATTGTGCCATAACTCCATTTTTAGTTTCAGATAAGGGGTCATTTAATATCTTATAAAATTCCTGCACAGGAAAATACTTCTCCATGTAAATTTGTGGGAAATGCATCTTTCTGCTTGTGACTTGACTTCTTCACCCAAAGTTGCTAGCCCTACCTGATAGCCCAGAATAGAAAAGCTAAGACTACTTTTGTTGGGACTAGTTATAAAAACACACTCTTGATAATCTGATTGTGCTGCATTTGCTCCCATTGTTAAAATGATGCTAATTAGTGTCTATCCGAGCCATTTCCACTTTCTGCTTTTTTTGGACTTGAGAGGCATTTTCCACTTGTTGCTTTGGTAATGGGGCCCACTTATCTCTGCTAGAATGAAAAGTCTGCTTGATATATTGTCACATGCTTAATTACAGCTTTCAAATTAATTTAACTGTAGGGAAAAGTTTCGTTATACCCACCATCATTTTTTGTACTTGACTATATGTCATAACTTTTTAGTAGATCTTTATCCAAGAAAAATGAATAATGGAACTCAAGATGCAATGTACTGAGATTTGTTTCACATTATGATAAGTGGGCTACTGATTATTTGTCAAAAAATTGAAGGTACAAATCCCCCCTCCAAAGAGCTTTCTTTCTTGCATCAAAACTGCAGGAGAAAGAAAATGAGATTATAGCTGGAACAGAGTATATATTGGTTCTTGATTGAAAATTAGTTTGATTTCATGTGTTGTTGCTTTGATCTAACCCAAGAGCAGAGAAAGTTGTTCCTTTGGGTTATTTGATTTCCACTAGGTTTGCCATGGGATCTCCTAACAACACTCATAGTTCTGACTCTAGTAGAGATTTGGTTTATCCAGCCCATGAGGTCCAGTTTCTGAGTATCTGCTCAAGAAGACTCAAATGCTGAACTATTTCCATGGTAACTTGTGCTCAACTGGAATGTTTCCATAAAGAAAAGAGCATCCAAGTCTACTAAGAAATCAACATGGCCCTCTAGTATTGACTATGAACCTTAACCATTAACATTTCCTTCCACTCTAATCTAGCCTAATGATGACAAGGAATGCAAAAAGAGAAAGGAGAATTATTAATTATTATTGAAAAAACAAGGAAACTATAAGACATTCTTTAAATATATTCAGGCAGAAAATCAGCCACTTTTATCAAGCAGTTGCATGTCAACATTGGGAAAAGGTTGCCCAAAGAGAATAGGGAGACTATTACCACCAGTATCTTTAATCATCTTGAGCTCATTGAAGGATCTCAATTTGGTACAAACTAGAACCCTTCCTTCTAAAAAAATTCAACTGGTGTCCCCCAAATGTTGCTAGACTTAGAATTATTAACTGAAGAAGTCACAAGAAAGCAGATATTCATTAACAACTTATCTCACTTCTGAGAGATTTCCCTTATACAATTACATTCAATTTAGAGCTTATTGAGTTGCACAATTTGGGAAGTGAAACCAAAAGAATTTCCTCCTCCTGGAACAGATATGGGACAATCAACTAGTTATTGTATTGTATTTGCTATATTTATTATAATAACTGATTGTTCAAGGTATTTTTCCATTATTATCTGTATCATCCAATATTGCACTTTGTCTTACTTATTAGGTGGGGAATTTATGTATAATTGAATTGTAGCATCATTTGATCAGACCAAATAAATATAAACCATTTAATCACTCATATTTAGGAAGAAATATTAACTAGAAGTAACCAAATATCCCATTATAGTTTTACTGAAAGAACGAACAAATACATACTCACATACATGCCTTAATAAGTAAAGTATGTTAGTTTACTTAAGGCTTACAGTTAATTAGTCTATGCATATTTTCAGAATGATGAAATGCCTATATAGATATTTTCTTAATTTTTTAATATTATTTGGCAATCTTAATGGCCCAGGGAGCGGTTTTGCCCGCTGGTTTCTAACATGTATCCATTACAACAATGCTTTGATAGGGAACTTCAAAAGCAGGGCACAGAGCATCACTGGATTCTATGATCTACATTATACTGTGTTTCTCATATAATAAGGCCGGGTCTTATTTTTTTTTGAGCCCCGAAAAAATGGCTAGGCCATCTTTTCGGGGGGGTGACTAAATTCCCCCCCTTGCATCTTTGGGCAGGCGGGCAGCGATGGCTTGGATGTTGACCTCGGTGTTAGTGGGGCACTTTGTATCGGGGTCAACGCAGGCAGCACCATATCCGGGTGTGCAACAAAAGTACTTCCTAATGGCAAGCCCCCCACCATTCCCCCCCATTTCGCATGTTTTAATATAGGCCTTAATTTGGGGGGAGGGGCTTAATTTCATTTCATGCCTATAAAACATGCTGGGACTTCCTATTGGGGGAGGCCATATTATTGGAGAAACAGGGTATTATGTATGAAAATTGTCCTTTGATTTCTGTTCAGCAATTGCTCTCTCTAACATCTTTATCTAGGTTGTGACTAGTATATTTTTAAGATGACAGTTTTCTGTCAAATGTTTCTGTCTGATTTGCTGAAGTTGAAAATAGGATTCCAGCTAAGAATCAAAAGGAGAAAAAAATCTGTTAAGTTCTGCGCATGGGCGCAAGGAACGGAGACGAGATGGTGAAAAGTGAACTTCAACTTTTTATTAATCATTCTGAACAGAGCAAAAACCTAGGGCAGCAGCAGCCTTTTTATAGGCAAGCTGCTGATCTAGTAACCAATGAGAAACGTGGAGCGTTAACCCCTTTAACCAATGAGAGTGGCTCGTTAACAGCCAATCAGATTCTCCTGAACGGACCAATCCGATATCGCTATTATCGGCCAATCAGAAGAGCAGGATTAGAACCCTGCTATTCCTAAAGGTTTGATAAAATTTTATTGAAGCGTTTTATTAGTTCATAATACCCCTTCCCCTCAGGTTCCGTTTAGGGGGTGCGGTGACGTAATCCCTGAGGTATGAAGGTTTTTTTGACTGTCTATTGGATTTACGCTGTCCCACCGGTTCCTGTCTGTAACCCGGTTTCGGTGGGAAGTTTTTGGGCAAGTCGGGTGCCGGTGGTTCCTCATTGGATGACTCGGTGCTGCTAATGTTCTCGTTATTGTCCTCTGGTCTTTGCGGGCTTGCCTCTGTTGAGGTGTTCCTCTGTGGCGAGGACACGCCCCTCCCTGATTCTTCTTCATTTGTTACACCCGATTGTTGACTTCTTTCGCTCCTGCTTTCCGCCATCTCGAAATCAGTTTCTTCGACATCCCCTCCCCCCTCAGTTTGGGAGTTACCGGAGTCGTGGAAACTAGGTTGTAGCCTTGAGCGAAGCTGATCTATATGGCGTTTCCATATTTTCCCATCGCAGGTTTTCACCCGGTACGACCTGGGTCCAGTGGCTTGAATTACAGTGGCCTCGACCCACAACAGTTCGCCGGAAAGGTTTCTGGTGAAAACTAAGTCATCTATCTTGAACTCACGCATTTTCCGCAAGATCCACAGGGTTTCTCTGGTTCGTAAGATGGGTGAAGCCGGTCGAGGTGGGAACGGAGTTTGCGTCCCATTAATAGTTCAGCTGGAGTCTTGTTGGTGACGCTGTGTGGAGTGATGTGTTGGAGAAGGAGTATTCTGTTTATTTTATCTTCAATGTCCCCATAGTCCATTTTGTAGAGGGTTTTTTTAACAAATTGTACCATGCACTCGGCTCTTCCTTTATCAGCCTTTGATAAAGTTCTTGAAAAATAGGCAATAGGGGCTTCACTACCATTTGGTAATACATGGCTCAAAATGGCTCCTACTCCAAATGGTGATGCGTCACATGTAATTGTTAAAGGCAAAGTCTCGTTATACTGCATTAAAACAGCATCTGAGGTTAATAGGTTTTTCACTTGTCGGAACGCGTGCTCCTCTCAGTGTCCCCAGACCCACATTGCTTTTTTGTCGAGAAGCCAATGTAGGGGCTCGGCTACGGTCACTTTGTGGGGCAGGAAGATGTTGTAAAAATTAATGAGCCCCAGGAAAACTTGGAGATCAGTCTTATTTCTGGGTCCTGGGGCGTTCTTGATTGCTTTTAGTTTGCTATTGGTGGGGTGAATGCCTTGTTTATTGATTAGGTACCCCAGGAACTCTACTTTATCTGTACACAGTTGATATTTATTTTTTTTAACCTTAAATTTCTGGAGAACCAGTTTAAGATGCTTTTTATGTATTTCTCTATTCGGGGCAGCAATTAAAACGTCATCAAAGTATGGTATGACCCCTTTTATCCCTTGTAAGAGTCTCTCCATCAAACTCTGAAAAATCCCTGGGGCTACGCTCACTCCGAATTGGAGTCGGTTGCACTTAAAGGCGCCTCGGTGCGTAACAATCATTTATGCCTCTGTTGTTTTTTTATCTACAGGCAGTTGTTGGTATGCCTGTGCTAAATCCAATTTAGCGAAGACTTTTCCGCCCCCCAGGGAATGGAGGAAGTGTTGTACCACTGGCACCAGGTAAGCGTTCTGTTGAAGGGCGTGATTCAGGGTGGCACGGTAGTCCCCACAAATCCTTAACGATCCATCCGGTTTGATGGGTGTTACGATTGGGGTTTCCCAAGGTGCGTGGTCTGTTGGTTCTAAAACACCCTGGGCTATTAATTTATCAAGTTGCTCATCAATCTTTGGTTTAAGGGCAAAAGGAACTCAACGAGGCTTAAGGCAGATGGGGGCTACTTCAGGTTTAAGGTTAAATGATATCAGGGTCCCCTTGTACTCACCTAGTTTGTCTGCAAAGACGTCCTGGAATTCCTGGATGAGGGCCTCCTCCCAGTTGTTGCCTCTGGTTTGATGAATGCTGGCTACCTCGATCCCAAGTGGAGGAACCATTGAAGGCCTAGCAAGCTAGGCCGATCACGGTCGATGATGGTCAATGGTAAAGATGCAGTACGATTTTTGAATGAGACCTGGACTAGGCTGGATGCAATGACCGGAATTCGGTTCCCTTGATAATCCTTGAGTATGATTCTTTGGGTTCTGAGGTCTTGCCGCCGGACGGCAGGGATTAATTGTTTAAGAGTCTTCCAGGAAACCATTGAGAGGGACAATCCTGAATCGACTTCCATCACGCAGGGCTGGTTTTCGATGGCGACCTTCACTCAAATCTTCTTTGCATCTAATGATGAGGCGTGACCAATTGTAATGGTTTGGTGTGCCTCTTCTTGTTTCGTTGAATGGGCTAGTGGTTTATTTCTGTAGGAGTGGTTGTTCCATTGGTGGTTCGAATGTTCCCGATTCACAGGATGACTTCCTGTGGTTTGGCGGTAGTTGGTCCCCCTCTGAAGTGGGCTGGATCCTAGCTTGCTTCTACAGACCTTCCCAATGTGGCCTCTCTTCCCACAAATATGGCAGAGCGCGTCGAGGAATTTGCAGTCTAATCATGGGTGGTTTGCCCCACAACCTGCGAATTGATGCTGCAGTCTCTGATTACACTGGTGGCATTGGTCTCATTCAGACCGGAGCCGGTTGACCTCTTCCTCATGACTTTCTGATGACGATTCGAGGTCCTTGTGGTGGGTTGCCATTGTATGTCCCTCTAGGCAAGGTGAGGTTTCGCCGGTGAGTTGGCGGAGCGGGACGTTGGTGCGGTGCATTCGGGCAGCCCACTTCCTGGTTGTTTCTTCTGCCGTAGCGTCAGTGATGGTATCTGTAAGGCTGATGTCGCCTTTCGCCATCAGCTTACTTTGCACGTGAGGTGCATCTAAACCCAGAATTCTTAGAGCTTCTTCGAGGTCAGCGAACCCACAAAGGCCTCCCAGATTCCGGAGATCCGCGATGAAATCTGCAATGCTTTCTCCTTTCCACTGGTCTCTCTGGTAAAATTCATGTCTTTGGATAAGCGTTGGTACGGTAGGTGCATAATGGGCCTGTAGGAGGGGCTCAAGGACGTCCCAGTCCATGGATTTCACCTCAGCTGGTTTCGCCAGTGCCTTAGCCATCTTAAAAACGACAGGTCCCCAGTGAGTCAGGAATACCGCTCATTTTTTTCCAGTAGTGGCATCCTTCAAGTTGTTGGTCTCCAGAAACATCTGGAACCGGTCCATGTATGAGTCCCAGTCTTCTTGTTCCGGGTCGAATGGAGCGGGTGGTATGGTGCCGCCGGACATGGTTTCCGCCGTTGATGCGCCTTCAGCCACGTGCTCTGTTTGGTGCTCTGTAGTGTTCAGTGTGCTCTGACATCTCCGCATCCCATCCTTGTCACCAGTGTTAAGTTCTGCGCATGGGCGCAAGGAACGGAGATGAGATGGTGAACAGTGAACTTCAACTCTTTATTAATCATTCTGAACAGAGCAAAAACCTAGGGCAGCAGCAGCCTTTTTATAGGCAAGCTGCTGATCTAGTAACCAATGAGAAACGTGGAGCATTAACCCCTTTAACCAATGAGAGTGGCTCGTTAACAGCCAATCAGATTCTCCTGAACAGACCAATCCGATATCGCTATTATCAGCCAATCAGAAGAGCAGGATTAGAACCCTGCTATTCCTAAAGGTTTGATAAAACTTTATTTAAGCATTTTATTAGTTCATAACAAAATCCATAGTTGAAAGATTATTCTTTAGTGCTGTTGCTAGAAATATTGATCGCTCATTACTACTAACTGTGATTATTCTGTGAACCAATGCTGGGGGGAAAAAAGGATTCAGCAACAATAATAAAAAGAATTTATTCAACATATTAAGTACTACACCCCCTGCATTTAAGATTTGCAAATTTAAAATGGCATTTTTCCACTTCACTAAGATTATTTTGTAATTTGTTTACATACAGCAGCAAAGAAGAGAAGGTATATTGAGTTATGATAGATTTCTCCTAACATTTTAGATGCAGATACATAATGATATTTGCATTGTGGTAACATACACATGCTTTATTCCAAACCTCAACCCCTTCCCCCACTTCTTCTGTGGATATCAGTTTCACTTCAGCCTCATCTTTGTCTGCAACATAAGGATACTGATACTTATGGCATTTATGTGAGCAAATGCAACTAAATGCAACTAAAGCATGCCTATCCTTAAAATATTATATTCTCACAATTAATAAATGATAATGTGAATACAAGAGTATGCATATTGAAAGTGATACTTGCAACAATTATTTAGGTTAAAAAGAATGTTTTATATTGCCTTATATTGCCAATATTGTATCATTTCTACTCTATTTTACATATTGCAATATAGTTTATTAACCCTCCATATCTTTATTGTGAGCTGGTAAGTGCTACCACAGTATTTTGGGGGTTAACATTTCATTTCAATCCTACTGTTTTTGGATTTATTTTTAAAATCTGCAATTCACTCTCATTTCAGCAAAATCAGGACCTACAGAGCCCACATGTAGGATTACAGAATATATTCTTCCAATAGAGCGTTAACAACACTCTGGAGAGATACCAGTGTAAAATGTTTATGCTGGCATATTAGAATAGAATAGAATAGAATAGAATAGAATAGAATAGAATAGAATAACAGAGTTGGAAGGGATCTTGGAGGTCTTCTAATCCAACCCCTTGCTTAGGCAGGAAACCCTATACCATTTCACACAAATCCAATTATCCAATCTCTACTTAGATTGTGTTTCCTCTTTCAAAATATATTCCGTCTTTCCAACAGGCCACAAATTCACACCTAGCAGAATTGCATCAAAATGAATTTAGTAGTTTTGATTTAGATCATACATATAACAAGCTCCTATATATAACGAGTAATGAAGAAAACATCTATAGACTATGCAAAGGAGCTAGCCCAAAAGGGAACAAAAAGAACCAAGCACCTCTCCATCAGTATCAGCACCCAGATCAGCATAGATTAACTCCAAGGTTAACATCAGACAAATAATCAAGTAAACAATGACCTAATCAAGAAGAGCTAAAGAGCTAACAGTAAACAGAATCTCTAAGATCACCTCCACCAACCAGAAAATAAATTGCAACAAATCTCATTCCTTACTAGCACTGATGATGTTACATAGTTTGGGTAATGAAACACCAAGGACCACTCAATTAATGAAAGGTCAGCATCTGATTAAATGAAAATATCTGGGATTAGAAAGTTGTGTTATTTTTAACACCACATGTTTATGAACCAAGGATTCAAATGAACACATGTAATTATGAGAGAGACAGAGACAGAGATAGGGAGAGGGAGAAGGAGAGAACTAACTGAGAAAAAAGTCATATTATGAATACATTATTTGTTTTCCACTTTTCTCCCAGGAACTATGGAGAACTAAGAGAACCTTCTTTACCAAGGCTTTACCTCTTCTCAGATGATTCAGGATCAGGAATAGGTTTATAACCAGGGGTGGGCTGCTGGGGGTTCACAGGGGTTCAGGAGATCCTCTAGCTAAGATTCTGCACAGCTCAGAGAACCCCCAAATCATTATTTTCATTATTTTTATTCCAGACAAGATGCATGTAATTATGCACATAGCTCCAAATCTATTTCATAAATAAAACCATTATTTCCTTTTCAGTCTTTCTGAGCCTACCTTGAGGCACTTGTCCATAACGAGGGTGGAACTCTTAAATCGAAATGGGATTATTCATTTGTATGATATTTTCATGAATTATATGAGAAAAATTAAATAATTTTAAATCCTGCTTTTCCTGCATCTTGAAAGAAATTATCCCTTTTCAACACAAGGTCCTTTTGTATTCTCTTCAACCTCAATTATTACTTCTCAGTTTTAATCCTTGCCCAAGAGACCTAGCTTTTTTTCTTTTCTGTAGTAATATATTCTTTATAATGTGATGCATGAACTCATCCTTTTAACCACTAATCCCTATTTGCTACTCCTGAATGCAGTCCAGACCTTTTGACCTTATAATCATTCTGTTCGTCATACACTTGCCCTCCTCAGAAATGCCAATATGAAAATCCCTGATTTCCTTTTCATTAAATAAACTACTTATTGATATCATTTTGGCTGCATACTATGTCCCTTCTAACATCATTTCTTTTCACAAACCTTATCTCTAGTTTTTATTGTTTGATTTAGTTCATCATTATTTTCATAATGAGTTTTTTTTTCTTAAAATGTCAGTAATAACTGAAAAAATAATCCTTTGGGGGAGAGGTAAGGAAATGTTCTATCCCAGAGAGAGAAAAAGTCAGAGATAATCAAACTGATGATCATAAAGATATTCATCTGTGATTATCTTTGGGATGAAACTCTCTCATAAAAAGATTATGTTTCCCTTGGAACACCTCTTCTAGTGTGTTCTGACTGCCCCACTGAAAGCAGTGAACATAGCTTTCATATTCAAACATATTCATATTCAAACATATCAATATGACTTTTTTAAAAGTTATATCTTATTCAAAAGCAGAACACTGAAAATCTTAAACTTACCACATCAATGGAAGTCACTGTCAAAAAGAGCCGAAGCCACCAGAGCCGAATACATCACCCCCGCTGACGCTCTCCACAAGCGCGAAGTTCAAACTCCCAGCTGGAGTCTGACGCTGCCTGACAGGCACAAACACAGTGCCTTTTTAAAGGCGTGAATTTAAACCCATCACTGCTGAGGAAAAAAAACAGCACCACCGTTTCCAAAATGGGCACAAATTCGGCATTCCCTCCCTTCCAACCGACGGGCGAGACGTGGGAGTCGTATATGAACCGGTTTGAGTGTTTCCTGAACGCCATTGACTTGACTGAAGCCACTGACCTGAGGAAAAGATCCTATTTCCTAAGCTTCTGTGGGGCTGCAGTTTTTGATACAGCCACAGCGTTAGTGTCCCCTCGCTCTATAAAAACTATTCCCTGGGAGAAGCTGCAAGGAATCCTGTCTAACCACTATTCCCCGAAACCCTCTCAAATAGCTAGGAGACTAGCTTTTAGAAGGAGAGTTCAGACTGAAGGAGAGACAGTTAGTCAATATATGGCAGCTTTAAGATCAGCTGCCATACACTGTGGGTTTAGGGCCTACTTGGAAGATATGTTGCTGGACCAAATTGTAGGAGGAGTTAGAGACCTTAAATTACAGAGGCGCTTACCAGCAAAAAAAGATTTAACCCTAAGTCTAGCAATAGAAGAAGCTCAGGCTGCTGAATTATCTGAGCTATCTGCAGTTGAGATTCAGGGAAATCCTATTAAGCAAGGGAGCTCTGCCATTCACTTTGATGAGGTATCCCTAGAAGAGGAACCACTTGAGATAAACCGCCTCAGACTGCCAAAGGCCCCCCCCCCCCCCCCGATATGCCTAGAAAAAACACCAACTCATCAGCCAAGCAGCAATTTAATTGTCTGAGCTGTGGGGGGGGGGCACATCCCAGGTCAACCTGGAGGTTCAGAAAAGCCATCTGCCTAAACTGCCAGAAAAAAGGCCACATAGCTAGAGTTTGCCAGGCTGAAAAAACCTTCTCTCAAGACCTCAAGCTGCCTCCTCCTTCCAAAGGCAAGTTGAAGATTGCTATACCTGTTACCACTCAGATAATACCACCCCTGGGTCTAACAAAATAAGCATTTTTGTCTTTCTAGAAGGTAAATCCTATCGGATGGAGGTGGACACCGGGTCTGCCCTCTCAATCATCTCATGGGCCACCCTGAAGAAGCTGCTCTCTACATTCTCAAAGAAGAAGCTGCTCAACTGCCACCTGACTCTTCAAGACTATTAGGGAAAGACCATTCCAGTCCTGGGGAAAGGCAAGTTCCTTATTCAATTCCAGAACTTTAGAGGCCACTTGCCTCTGGTGGTCATAGATGGTGCTCTCCCCAGCTTACTGGGGTTAAATTGGTTCCCTGCCCTGGGCCTTAATGTTACCGGTATTCACTCTGTGGTGGATACTGGGGTAGACACCCTTTTCAGGGACTAGGCTGATGTTTTTAGTGAGGAGCTGGGATGTTATTCTGGTATCCCTATCTCATTTGATGTGAGCCCACAGGCCACACCCATTCATTTAAAACCTCGTAGAGTCCCATTTGCCATTCACCCTAAATTGAATCTGGAACTTGATAAGCTAATTAAACAAGGGGTACTAGAACAAGTAGATTTCGCAAAATGGGAGTCCCCCATAGTCACCTCCCTAAAAAAAGATGGCAGCGTGCGAATTTGCGCAGACTATAAAATGTCCCTCAATCGTTTTCTCCAAATAAGTGCATACCCAGTACCTGTGATTCAACACCTGCTGCACTCTTTTGAGCCAAGCACAATTTTCGCAAAACTTGATATGTCCCAAGCATATCAGCAGTTCTCAGTAGACAACCACACTGCTGACTTGCAAACAATAGTAACCCACAGGGGCGCTTTCAGGTGTAAACGCTTACAATTTGGAGTTAGTGTGGCCCCAGGTATCTTTCAGTCCCTGATGGAAAGGATCCTCCAGGGACTCCCAGGAGTTGTCCCATACTTCGATGACATTTTAGTCTCTGCCACTAACAAAACACAATTATTATTCAGAGTTAGGTCAGTTCTTGACCGTTTTAGGCTGCATGGGTTAAAACTAAAAAAGACAAGTGCACCATTGCCACTAAGCAAGTAGACTTCACTGGTTATCGAATTGACGCCTCTGGAATCCATCCAATAGAAACTAAAGTTAGGGCCATACATGAGGCACCTACTCCCTCTAACAAGACAGAGCTTCAAGCCTTTTTAGGACTCCTTAATTTCTACGCAGCTTTCCTCCCACACAAGGCTTCTGTAGCTGAACCTTTACATAGACTGTTAGATAAAAAAGTCCCCTGGCACTGGGGACAAAGAGAAGCCAATGCTTTCAAAGCAGTCAAATCCCTGCTAACCTCAAATGCGGTTTTAGTCCAATTTAACCAGAAACTTCCCCTGGTTCTGGCTGCAGACGCTTCACCTTTCGGCATAGGGGCTGTACTCAGCCATAGGCTGCCCAATGGCTCCAAGGCCCCCAATTGCCTTCTTTTCAAGGACATTTTCTGCAGCAGAAAGGAACTATAGTCAAATTGACAAGGAAGCCTTAGCAGCAGTGACTGCTGTAAAAAAAATCCACGAATTCCTTTATGGACATTACTTTGATCTCATAACAGACCACAAGCCACTCTTAGGCCTCTTAGCAGGAGACAAGCAGACCCCACAGCTCCTATCTCCACGGATGACCAGATGGATGCTGTTCCTGGCCACCTACTCATATAAGCTGGTGCATCGCCCAGGAAAGAACCTGTGCCATGCGGATGCCTTCAGCAGGTGCCCCCTACCAACTCCAGTAGAAGACCCCGCTCCAATCCATGCCATTTTTGATTGCATCACACTCAACCTTCCATTCTCAGCAGGGGACATTGCTGCCCACTCCAAAAGGGACAAGGTAATCTCCCACGTCCTTGACTGGGTGGGGAGGGGGTGGCCTGAAATTCAGTACACCTCTGAAATCATCCCATTTAAGACTCGCAGACTTGAGTTATCCTCTCTACAGGGCTGCTTGCTGTGGGGGACAAGGATGGTCATACCATCCACGTTACAAGACCCAGTCTTAAAAGCCCTTCATGAAGGCCACCCAGGCATCGTGAGGATGAAGGCTCTGGCCCGCAGCTACATATGGTGGCCAGGTCTGGATGCCCAGATCTCCAACTGGGTAAGCACATGCCAGCCCTGCCAGGCAACCAGATCAGCACCTCCAACAGCTGCGCCAACTCAATGGGAGGATGCTGGGGCCCCTTGGTCCCAACTGCACGTTGACTTGGCTGGCCCAGTGCATGGGCGGACCTTCCTGGTCACAGTAGACTCATTTTCTAAGTGGATCGATGTGGCTCTACTTCCCTCCACAGCCACGCTGGCTGTCACGCGAGCTCTGACCAGACTGTTCGTCATGCAGGGGCTCCCAGACACCTTGGTATCAGATAATGGCCCCCAGTTCGCCTCTTATGAGTTTGAGGTCTTTGCAGCCAACCTGGGCATCAGACATGCCCTCACAACCCCTTTTCACCTTCAAGCAATGGAATGGCTGAGAGGGCTGTTAGATCTGTGAAGGAAGCCCTGGCAAGGTTCAGCCAGGCAGACTGGCACTCCAAGCCAACATTCTACTTACTCAGCCAACATTCTACTCCATGCACTACCACCAACAAATCTCCTCCTGCACTATTAATGGGCAGGCACCTCAGGACTGTTTTGGACAGGTTACACCCCCACTATACCCCTGGCACACCTTTAGACTCTGACAGCCATGCCAGGGAGTTTGCCATGCAAGACCTGGTTTATGCCAGGAGCTATGCAGGGCACCCTCTATGGATGCCAGGGCAAATAGTTTCTGTTACAGGACCCAAGTCCTACAGGATCCTGTTGCAAGATGGCCAAGTGTGGCGCCAGCACATAGACCAGCTGAGGAGGTGTTGGGAAAAAGCTGCAGTCGACCCCCAGCACCCACCAGACACACCAGCCTACCAGCCGCCTGAAGCCTACTCACCAAACAACTCAATCAACCAACTGCCTGCTGAAACCGAACAGCCAAGCCACCTGGTCTACCCAGCCACAGCGAACCGCTCCCCACCTGATGACCCGGTCTACCGGCCAACTCCCAAACCGTCCCTGCAGCGAGCCAGTCGGAAGGACCTAACTGGTCAGCAGCCGGACACTCGGGCAAGGGTTCCTGAAGGCCAGCACCGATCTCCAGATGACTCCCAGCAAGCAAGGGACCTTGTACTTGCCAGCAGGCCCCTCGGCCTTCGGCGATCTCTCCGCAAGCGAAGGCGGCCTGCTAGGCTGCAAGACTACGCATGTGCCTGGCCAGGGGAAAGGAGTGCTGTGTCCACTGACTGATTAAGTTCTCTATATGGTCTGCTGCCTGCGCGCGGGAGCATCAATCGCTCCCATTGGCTGATGCCGTTTGACAGGTGGCTATAAAAGGGGCTGTAAAATGGTATCAGCTGTCGCCGCCAGCTGACTGCCAGTTAGCCTCGGCAGCTGCAGTGACCCTTTATTCTTCCGAATAAAGTCTGTTAACTTTTTAGCCTGCGTCTGTCTCAGTCATTGCCGCCGCTCTACAACAATAGGGAACATAATCTCCTTGTTAAAGAACTGGTTAAAAGATAGTTTCAAGGAGCACTAATTATTCTCAATTAAACCTACATGAATTGTGACCAGGCTATTTAAAAGATCACAATCTTCCATGACAGCCTATTTACCCTTTAAGAATTGTTAAGAATTGTAAATGTATTAACAGCGGCTAGGATTGTATTTGCTAAAAACTGGAAAAATGAGGAAACACTATCACAGGAGGAAATCATTAAGAAAATATTAGAATGTGCTGAAATGAGTAGATTGACATTTGAAATTAGAGAACAAGATGATAAACAATTTTATAAAATTTGGGATTATTCTATCAATGGTTAGACAATAAAATATAGTAATGAAATATGTAGACTCTTAGAAAATAATAAATGTATAAAGATGTACTTCTTTCTTATTATATCTACAAAATGATTCTAGGATAGATTTGGGATGATAATATGAACCGTCATAACACAAATTAAGTAAAATATGATTATTTCGTAAAACATGAATGAATAAAAATATTGTCAAATGATTGATTAATAATGATATTAATGTAGTTAATATTTGATTGAAAATATGAGAATATATACAATGTAATTGTAATTGAAGACTACGAAATGGAAGCACAAAACAATTTGCAAACCAACTGGCACACTGTATGTATATATATATGGAAGATGGCTTGATGTTTTTATGTTTTGTTTGTTTATGTTTGTTTTAAAAACCAATAAAAATTAAAAATAATAATAAAATAATAATAAAATAAAATAAAATAAAAGAATTGTTAAGCCTTCTTTTTATTCTTACCATCACCATAAACATGTCTAAAGAAAGTATAGAAAAGAACTTCCTACAATTTGGAACTGTGCTAAGAAAGGTCAAGCTAACTCTGTCCCTGTTGTCTTTTTGTCAGAAGAGAAAAATGCCTTTCACCATAAATTTTAAATTCAACCCTTCTCCAATACATTAGCTACACTCTAAACTGCTGTCTTTGTAGTTACCTTTTGATGTTTGTTAGAAAGTTATGTTACCATTTTGCAGCAGTTACAATTAGTTTAATAAATACTATTAACAATGAACCTAAGCCAGATATTGATTTGTAACTCAGAGACAATTTTATGATTTTTTTTTTAAATAGCTAATTGAATAAACTGCATCAAAACCTCATGTTGAATAACTAATGACTGATAATGAACCTGAAAGAATTCCCAAGAAACCTAACTGAAATCTACAAATGACAATATAGAAAGAGAAAAGAAACTTTGAAGCTTGCCTGTTTTCTAAAAATAGACATAAATTAACTGAAACAATAACACAAGAGATGTGAACTTCCCAGGGGTTGTGCCTCAGAGTCTCAAATGTTAAAAAAAAAATCTGAGATGAACTGATCAAATAAAGGTTCATGAATCAGGGAAGTAACGAATAATTTGGCACCATATGAGACCAGCCACTAGCTAGAGACATCCAAAGATGAAAAATCTTGTATGTATACCAGTCCTATTAATTTGGTTTCATTTCTTTTTGCAGAATCTTGAAACTAAGAATACATTTTAGCATATTATTATGGTTTCCATTTAAAAACTTAGCTAGGTAAGTCAAAATACTTTTAGGCCAAGTATAACATTATAGAAGTTATTAGTCAAAATACTGATGATTCCCAATGCTATAACAGATGACATAAGTTAGTTATATTCAGGGAACAAAAACAAATACTTAACATATTTTTAACTACAGACGGGATCAACGCCATTCCGAATATTGCTATAGGTCAAACCTTCAAACAGAGATTGTTCCCTTTGTTTTTTAATTATATCCATCTGAATCACTGCAAAAAGCTGATCTGTATCAGTCTACTAAACACCCAATGAATTTCTGCACATGCATTTCTCTCCCATACACCTACACCCCCCTACGCATGCACACAAAATACCCAACAATCAGCTGGCGGGTGGCGGTGTGCATGCATGCTCAGTGGGGCTCTTCTGAGAAACCTCTCACATGCTGGCAGAAGTGGCTCTGCATGCCACTTCCGACACGCATGCCATAGGTTTGCCATCACGATTCTATAGCATTGCTAATAAACTCTTATGCTTTTCTTCTGCTTCATTCACCTGTCACTGTTCACCATTTAGTTTGTTGGTATGTTATGATCAATATAATGAAAAAGATTAATTGTAAAAAATATATTTGTGACATTGACAAATGCTTTTTAAATCAATTGCCACTTGAAAAGCAATCAAGAGCAGAATGTGCTTCTGTTAGTAATGGTGTTTTTCATTTTTATTAGTAGTTGCAGTTATTATTGTTTGTATTGTTTGTAATATTGTTAACACAATTGAAGGCATAATGCAATGTTTCTATGAAATTCAGTATGTCTGGATGCAAACCTATTATACAATGTCAGAATGTGAAAAATACATTTTTTTAGATTACAATAGTAAACACAATCTCATTGTAAAGATGCCCAATACTTTTTAATTAAATCATGTAATGGAATATAGGTGCACTATACACAAATAGTATCTATTTCATATTATAATCACCATGGGGAAGTTACTAGTTAGTAGAGTATTATGACTTAGAAACAATAACTGTCAAATTGCTTTGCTATAGCTCAGATAGTGTTTTGTACTAGGTCAATGAACCATCTGGCAATATTTTGCTTACTTGCAAGAATAGATGTTGCAATAAAAGTATCTTTAAAGCTAAAAATCCCACCTTAAATGGGAATAACAAGATATGCAAGAACTAGAAAAAGGGAGAATATCGATAGCACCATAGTTGGATTTTAAGATTTGTTTTTCAGGTTTACAGAATATTGGCTTGCCTTTATTTAGAGCAATCCAACAAACTGAATGAGATGTCAGACTGAGGTGCACAGATTGAACACCACTAAATCGTTATGCATCCAGGATGCTATCCCTTTTTATCCAAAAGTACCCTTCTGTCATGCCCCTGGTGGAGTCTGAATCTGAGGAAGAGGAGGAACAGCCAACGGGGGTGGGAGTGTAGCTCCAGAGGTGGTGGAGGAGGCTGGGGAATGGCAGAGGCCAGCTGAGCAGTCAGAGGGAGATCCAGGCCCATCCCCTATCCATCCTAGGTCATGCAGGGAGGAGAGGATCAGGGAAAAGCGAGGTCTACTCAAGAGGAGATTACCATGATCCTCCTTGTGGCTTGCAGGTGGGAGCTATGTATATAAGTTTGCAACTGCGCAGTTAGAATTGCTGAAGTCAGTTAGTATTCACCTTGAAAGAGGCTTATCTTTGCTGGCGTTCTACCCATGGACTTTTCTTGGCTATTTTCCTGGAGTTTATAATTAGTTATCTCGGCTTGCTTCAGAACTCTCATCAATGCAGTTTGTTTTGGTTTTCTGTTTGCCTTATTATTTTCTTTGTGACTTTAAACTGTGCCTAATAAAACAGTGAAGTTAAGTTGAAGGTTTTACCAGACTTTAATATATGTTTTGGGTTTGGGGTTATTTTGAGAGACTACGGGTCATCAAACCTTCTGTCTTTAAGAAGCATAATGGGGGAAGACATATATTATAAAATAGGTGGGGCTCAGGATTCAGAGACACAGAGTGGAAATGAGGAGTACCTAGATTTATAAAAGAAAAAGAAAGAAAAATTACGATTGTATTTAAAAGTGATTTAAGGTAAAACTGAACAATTAATATGATGATGCACCGTGGCCTGTCTTGTTAAAAAGTTGAAGAGTTCTTGAGGGCACAACCAAAGATTTCATGGAACTTAATACAGTACATCCCTAATATAAAAGGATGTAAATATCACTAGCCCAAAATACTGTGTACTGAAAATTATTACAGAATTAAATCATATCTATCATTATATTAATTTATTTAGTACAACATATTGTCATATCGCAACATATTATCCTATATCTATAGTGGAATAGCATTATACCAGCATAGCTAATAAGCTGTGTCCCTCTGCACCTGTTAAACATACAGTTAGAACCAACTGAAAATTAGCTGTTTTCTACTGTTGGTTAGCTGGATAAATTTGTTTTTAAACTAGCAAGTTTTTTTCCCTACCAGAACAAGCTTTCTATATCCAGGCTGATCAAAGTTTTACATTAACAACACTTAATTCATAACTGCTCACTAGGTAAGCCTATCAATTTGAAAAATAATTCTTCCCACTCCACAAAAGGAATAAGGAATTGGAATGCAGGGAGCAAAGAGAAAAAAAAAAATCATAACCAGGCCTGAAGAAAACCTTGTGGTTTGCAGTTCTCTGAGGGACAGAAACAAAAAATTTTCCCTCAAGCCTTAGGGACCAGTTCAGTGGAGTCCCCTTTTGCCTATTCTGTTATGGTGTTTGATCATCATAACACAGAGTATATTGCATATGGTTTAATGTTGCAGGTATTGTTGTTGATGTGGGTATTATTTGTTGTCTCGTTCTACAGTCCAGTGTAAAATATATAAAAAATTGTTCAACTTGGTGGAAATTTTACTTAAGTACAAATTTAGGAAAGAACAAACCATTGCCCTTTTCTTGGCATGAATGTGGTCAATCAACCAATGAAAGGAGTTCTACATTATTATTATTGGTGTATATGCAAACACACAAGGAAAAAAAGAAGCCCCTAGAAAGCTACCTCTGAAGTATTTCTGAAGCTGTGTTGAACATTTCTGAAACAAATGAGCTGAATTTGGTTGACTGAACTGATGATGCTCCAACAATACTGTGTTCACAATCAATAATTATTTTCTGTCCCACACACATACTCACGCCCTCTAAAAAAGATTCATTCATCTTTTTCAAGATTTTGTTATTCACTAGCAATCATTGGCTTTAAACCCTTTCCGGTAATCTATGGAAAAGCTTAACTTTGCTGTAATTCCAGAGATCATAGCCTGCAACAGCTTCAAAACCCTTGGTAGAAAAGGATCTCAATATATCTCAAGACTGAGAATACAAATTTTAAAGTGTATAAGATTTTTATGCTATGTTTACTGAAAGAGATCATGGTTTAAAACAGTCAAAAACATTTCTATTGTTTTAAACATAAAATGCTGTTATTCTTTTATCAAAAAGCCAATGCAAAGACTAAAAATAACACAGTTGTATAAATCAACAACATCGGGGGACACCTATACTAGCAACCTAGGAAAGAATTACAGAATAAATTTGACATGAGAAATGGTGTCCATAAAATTAATTGGATTTCAGTTCTTCTAATTCTTAACCAAAGGCCATACCTTTTACTGAAAAAGCATTATATTTGGTGAAGATCAAATGGTGAAAAATGTGTTTCGCTATACCACAAATAGAAGACAGGCATTGGGCAATGAAATGGAAATAAATTCTCCCATCACTCAAGTTAACAGGCTTTGCCTTGTCTAATATTTCAGTGTTTAGTAGTACTACTGAGCCACCATCTATCATGGCATTTTCCTATTCTGAAAATAATTTCCCAGTCCTCTTTAAAAAAACAAATTACTTTTATGAAGTTCATTCAGAGTTCAAAAATTACATTGTTGAAAGTTCATCTATAGATTTTATGTCTAATTTATATGTCATATCTCTCAATCATGAATATTATAATTAAATTTATCAGCAACTAAGAATATTATAATTAAATTTATCAGCAACTAAGTCTAGTAAAGTTATTCAGTGCTGACAACATTTAAAACAGAGAAAATGGCATACTTTGATTATAGCAGATTTAGGAGTACAATTCATGTTTTTAATTCATTTTCAGTTACTCTTTCAAGAGAAACTGACTAGATTATTAATATCTCATTAACATCAGCAGATGAAAGAATGAAAACACACACAGCAAGTTTAATGTGATTGAGTGTATTTCTTGCCACAGTAACAACTCTTACTTGGTTTTAAAGTACAAAAATGTGTACATTAATTTTAACTGTGTACATTACTAAAAAGGAAAATCTGTCTGTGGGTGCTAAATATATCTTTTCTCATCTATTATTGAATTCCTTTTTTCCCTAATTCAAATTCTAGTATGAACTGCATATATTTCCTCCAGCTATTCCATATATTGCATATCATGCTTAATCCTTAGAATGAAATACCATTATACTGGTTTTCATGCAGAAATAATTGGATTGAGTCTAATTACTTCAGTCTCTTTCCCACTCCTTAAACTTCATTAATTAATAAGTTGGACCATTAATGATCTGATTAAGAATAGATTAGGGTTAGTCAAGTGCCAGTTAAACTAGTAGGGACAAATCCATTCGGTACATAACAAATTTTCCCCTGTAATATTCCCTTGTAGTAACACTAGTAGGAAAACAAAATCTTATTTTAGCTGCTATGTAAAGCTAAACTTTGTGGTTTTGAAATTAGGATTTAGATTTAATAATGAACCTAGACAAATATATTTAATTTTAAAAATTATGGTTATAGAGATCAGGCTAGCAAGCTGATATTCCTCTTGTTAATTAAAATATTCTTCTAGTGCAAATCAGAAAGAATGTTTGTGTACATTTGAGTCTATAAGTCAAACTTAATATAGTGATGTTGTAAATATATTTATGTAAACATAGAGAAAACAGCAAAGTGTACTGAGAGAAATATTAGATTTCTACTTTCATGGCCAAATAGCTTTCTCTCTGTAAGAGGACTTTAGCAAGGCTGGCTCATTATTCAACTACTGGGAACTTTCAGGGAAATAGTCATGAAAATTCAGCCAGAATTTTTACCAGCAGTTCACCCAAACTGACCTGAACCAGCTGAATCCCACCACTAGTCTGAAAGCTTGGAAGTCTAAACCTCTGATCCTGGTAACTGACCCAGATTGAATTCTTCAACGTTATCCTGGGACACATATATTCACCTTCATTCATGATATGTTAAGCCTGACAGAACAAGAACAAGGTAAAATAATAGAAGTGTCTCAATCTTCTTTTACAAACCTGATATCCTCCAACAATTCTCATCATTTTAGACAATATGCAATAAACATAAAAAGAAACCTGGCAGTCATATAGTTTTCTTAGCGACATTATCAAAGAGTTTTTCCATTGCCTTCTTCTCAATCTAGCCTTCAGTCCTGGTCTTCTCTGCTTGTCCTTCATTCAAGTACTAAGTAGGCCTGATCCTGCTTGCTTTCAATCCCAGACAAGAAGCAGACCCTAATACTTTTAAATAAAATTGTTTATAAGCATTATTTTTATGTCATAGTACAAGAAAGAAGATCTTAGGCAATTTGGAAAGAAATACTCATTTGTTCCTGGAAAGGTTTTTGTCTGTGAATTTATCTGTGCACACATATATTAAGAATAATTTCATCCAGAACATCTCTATGGGATAAAAGTGATTATTTCATTCTGCCTGTACACATCTTTCTAGTCAAAACTTTGCCTGAAATAACTACTACAGGCAAAGCAAGAGATTAACTCTTAAACCATAATAGCAACAAGGCTCACCAAGCTTCATGTTGTTTGATTGTTTCTAGTTTCTACTTTTTGAAGCATTAGTGAAACTGAAATAAACTTAATGCTGTCATCTTAAACAAGATATTTATTATGGAATATAATAAGAAGTAACATCTGGCAAATTCAGTCCCTCCAACTACTCTACTAAAACAGCTAAGACAGATCTCATTTTAGGTAGGAGTTTGAAAAAAAACTTGAAAAATACAGGTGTAAATTAGATGCTGTTTTTACACATGCAGATTTTCAGTTGTTCCACACATAAATATATTTAATAATCTTTTCTTTATTAAAATGTACTTTAAGAGCAAAATTTTTAAAAAGCAAAAGACATGTTACTTTTGATACTATCTAAGTAATTATTAAATGTTTGTTAACTATTCAGAAAGCTGTTCCTTGGATATATGTATGCATATCCCATAAGGTCAGGGGCTGCAAGGGCAAGTTCTGTATTACAATGCAAGAGAGCTTAAGTGTTGAAAGATCACTACTATGAATAAGGAAAACTGATTTTGTTGTTATAAATTGATCAAAAGAGAATGTGCATGGGTGACAGGTTTTGAGTATCACATGAGTAAATTTGTGAGTTAGTATAAATTCAATAGACTGGCTGAGAGAGGACAGCAAAGGAGCTGACCTGAAGACATGCAGAACAAAGAGAAATGAGAGAGCAAAATAAAACTCATTATGAAATAAAAATTAAAAAGAAATTCCACACCAACATGGTAGCTGGGATGTTCATTACAAAGTAAACGAAGAACAGATAATTATAGATTTTCTTGTTCAAAAAATTAAAATAAAATTAGAATGATGTAACAAAAAGTGTCAAAACATGAAATTTTCTTATTTAGTTCTTATCTGGAAATATATATATAATATAATATAATATAATAATTATGTACACTGTGCAATAATAAACAGAATATTTCCTCAACCATATTACTATGGCAATCAAAGATATATTACCATTAAAATTCACTGATTAAAATTAATAAATTTTAGTGTCATCAGGTCCATTCATAGTTTTATTTTCTTGTTTCTTCATCCTGAGGCACATTATATATTACTTTAGATTCTGAATCTGTGGGGAGGAAGCTGAAAATTCATTGTTCTCAGTCATCTTTTCACATCATAGCAGACAACTAAGAAAGAATAGAAAAATGTTGTAGGCAAACAGCAGACTCAACAGTTGTTGATTTTTATGCTTTTACCTGGTTTTATCTTTACTCTAATTTTGTATGCATTAAATCAAGGCAGCTAATTTTTTTTTCTTTTAACAGCCCTGTAATCCCTTGCATCAGGGTGGAGTTGGGGAAACTGAATGGAACTGAGCATTTACTGGCTAGATACCAGTAAACCCTTATACCTTGAAACTAAGATCTAGTTTCAAGGTATGCTTAACCTTGAGAAGACACTTTGGGCAGCTTTGAGGATGCAGTTGAAGTGCATGTTGAATGAGCAAGGAGAACTGAAAACCAGATCAGAACTGATAGCACAATGGGGAAATTTGGAGTGGTGGTCCTACTTACAAATACAGACAAGATATGCACAGGACAGGAAAAGATGATCAAACAATACTGCACAAACTTCTGATAGGGACTGATGACAAATTAATTAAAGTGCTGTATAGATACCTATTAAAATATAAATTAGAAGAATAGCATGTTAAAGAAACAGTGGTGGCATGGACAAAAATTTTTGGATATAACATCAAACTGGTCAAAAGGCAGATCTCTGGACAAATAATAGGACATTAATAATGGCTATGGTGTATAAGGAAAACTTATACAGGATGTTTTAGAGGTGGCTTGCCAAAATGTATAAAAACTTATCACCAAAATGCTGGAAGTGCAAGGACCTACCAGGTAAATTCTATCCCATGTGGTAGACATGTAACTATGCAAGAAAATATTGGAGATTGATACAGACATGGGTGGAGCGAATGGTGGGAGAGCATATTCCATTTAAGCCAGAATTATTTCTCTTAGGAATAATGACACAAGGTTAGGAAACGTATAACATATTTAATGTATTGACAGTGGCAAGAATGGTATATGCACAATATTGGAAGAATGAAATCATACCACCAGAGAGAGAGATAATAAGGAAAATAATGGCATGTGCAGAATCAGATAGACTAACCTTAGAATTGAAAAACAAGGGGGAATCAAATTATTAAGAAACATGGAATAAGTTTTTTCAGTGGTTGCAAAAAAAAGAGAAGGTCGGAACAAAAATAGATAGGATGAATAGAATCAAAAAGTAAATACTGTATCAATAATATGAATGTTAATGGTCTAGTAATATTTTTGCATGTATGGCAAATATAATGCCAAAACAGTTGCACTGTGTTGTATACACATCCAACCCACCATCACTCAAATCTAGGCACGCATGCCCCTAACTACCTCAATTCCAACTACAACTGGCCTTAAATGCAAGCTACTCAATGCAAGAAGCCTTGTGAATAAAATACCTGAATTTTTCCTCTTAGTAAATATGGCTAAATTTAACATCATATTTGTCTGTGAAACATGGCTCAAACCATCTCTCCCCGACTCCATTACCACAGTAAGAGACTATCATGTTTATCGATCAGATCATGAAATCCGTAGAGGAGGTGGTGTTGTTATCTTCTATAAAAAGTCCTTACATCTATTCAATCTACCTCATATTAACTGGATCCTAAATGAATGTACAACTGAACCCATACAAGCAACCTTCTACAATGTTGTAACAAACTTGGTACTGGAACAACTAGTAACCAACTAGTAACTTAACAACTGCCTCAATCTCATCTTCTGCAATAGTTTGAATTCAATTTACGGAATACAAATTAAAGAACTCTTTTCCAACAGTGACCACAGCATGATTGACTGTTGTCTCAACATATGTCCACACAAAAATTAACACAATGATGTGATCCCCAATTATAACTTCAAAAAAGGCAACTATGATCTTATAGACAACGATCTCTCATCCCTTGATTGGCAATTTCTATTCACTGGATGCAATACTGCTGAAGACCATTAAACATATTTTTACTTGGAGTCAAAAGAGTCATCAAACTATATGTACCAATAACAACTCCCAAAACCAGAAAAAACAGATTACCCATAACAATAAGGAAGCTTCAATCCAAAAAGGGAACACTCTGGCAGAAAAACAAATCTGGTCATGTTGCCAACTTCAAAAGCCGATACAAAAATTTATGCCACCAGATAAAGACTGAATGCACCAATTATCACATTAACCAAGAGGAAAACCTTCTACGCACAAATTCCACCCACGCTTTCTATAATTTTGTAAACAACAAACTGAAAGACTCAAGGTCCATCCCACCCCTGATAGGATCTAATGGTAAAGACTGCAATGACAACACCATTAAAGCCAACATCTTTAACACATCTTTGGCTCAGTATTTTTCTTATACCTATTATCTTGTATGCAATTGAAAACTAAATAAAATTGTGTGTGTGTGTGTGTGTGTATGGAATTCAGCTTTGTTCAGGTATTTTCCCACATCATTATACCTGAACAAAGTTGAATACCATACATGTATGTACCCGTGAAAAATTATAGTCTGTATATTGCTGAGTTCTCCATAGCAATACTTCATATGTGTGTGTGTGTGTGTATACACACACATACACACACACATATATACACATATGTAGCAATACTTCATATATATATATATGTGTGTGTGTGTGTGTGTGTGTGTGTTTTCTTAAGTTTTCGCGGGTACTTACATGTCTGGCATTCAGCTTTGTTCGGGTATTTTCCCACGTCATAATAGTGGTGCTTTTAAAGTTGTAGCAACGTTTCAGCAGAATCTCATCTGCCATCATCAGGCTTCTGTATGGTGTTTGTCTGTGAGTCAGACTTTTACAGTGGTTTCAGATTTAAATTTGGGGCAGCCTATTGCTGTGTCAGAATGGTTTTTTCTTCCTCCTGATTGGTTGAGAGTCTTGGTCTGTGTTTACTGGTCTTGGAGTTTGCTGTGTTCTGCTACTAATATCTTCTGTCTGTTTTTTTTGGGGGGGGGGCTCTTTTTGTATCTTGATTGGCTGGCAACATTGTGTTACTTTATTGGAGGCCTTTAGTGCAGCTTGGCTTCGGGTAAATGGACGGCTATCATTAGTTAGGAAGCTGGGTTTCATCTGGGTGCCTGGTTGGGGTGTGTTTGAGCTGGAGGTATCAGGGGGGATCTGTTTGTGCCCAGGTGTTTGCCTGGCTTGTGGTGTGGAGATTTTTTTGTTTGTGAGTGCAGGCTTCCAAATGATTGACAGCCTGGTGGAGTCATCTCTTCTGTTCATGCTTTCTGGTCTTTTTTCAATCTCTATGGCTTCTCTGATAATTCTGTGGCTGGGATTTTCTATGGTTGCTAGGGTTTTGGTGCCATTGAAGTTGATGTTATACATACATATACATATACATATACATATACATACATACATACATACATACATACACATACATATATATATATATATATATATATATATATATATATATATATACATATAATATTATATATATACATATAATAGCCGTCCATTTACCCGAAGCCAAGCTGCACTAAAGACCTCCAATAAAGTAACACAATGTTGCCAGCCAATCAAGATACAAAAAGAGCCCCCCCCCCCAAAAAAAAAAAACAGACAGAAGATATTAGAAGCAGAACACAGCAAACTCCAAGACCAATAAACACAGACCAAGACTCTCAACCAATCAGGAGGAAGAAAAAACCATTCTGACACAGCAATAGGCTGCCCCAAATTTAAATCTGAAACCCCTGTAAAAGTCTGACTCACAGACAAACACTATACAAAAGCCTGATGATGGCAGATGAGATTCTGCTGAAACGTTGCTACAACTTTAAAAGCACCACGTGGGAAAATACCCGAACAAAGCTGAATGCCAGACATGTAAGTAGCCGCGAAAACTTAAGAAAACATATATATATATATATATATATATATATATATATATATATATATATATATATATATATATGAAGTACTGCTACAGAGAACTCAGCAATATACAGACTATAATTATACTATTAAAAGTAAACAGCATTTTACCTGTTTTTTATGTTTTCTCTAATTTTGTATGCATTTGCAAGGCAACTAATAAATTTTCTTCTTTTTCTTTTAACAACCCTATAATCCCTTGCATTGGGGTGGAGTCGGGGAAACTGAATGGATCGTGAGGTGAGAGCTCCATCTCTAGGCCATCAAACCACTGAACGAATAAATTTAATTAAATAAATAAAATATATACACAGTATGTGAAAGATTTTGATTTTGTAACTATGATCTGTACCTTCTGGTTGATAAACTATAAGACATGTACTTCATAAAGATTAGAAAGAGTATGCTTAAGAAGATTTTTCTAAGCTTCTTAAAGAGAGTTTTAAATGAATATTCGAATGGCTGATAAAGCCTTTTGCATTGTAAAAGCAAGAGTCGCTATAAGAAACATATTAAACCAGTCAGTGAAAAGCTAAGATAAATATTGGCTAACAAGATTCAGGCCAATGTTGTTTCTGTAATGTTAAGAGAACATAAAGCAAGATGTAATTAAATTATTGGTACCAAATGTGTGTATATATATGTATATCTATGTACATATATATGTATACATCTGATAGGATAAAATCCAGATTGGAATATAGTGAGCAGGGGACATGACACTGTAGAATTAAGTTGGATTCATTGGTATGAAAATTTAATGACATAAAGAATTCAACATGACTAGGACATATTTAAAACACAACAACAAACCATTTCATTGAGAGGCAAAGGAAAAGATAAAAGAAGCCAATGTTACTGCTTAGTAGTAAATATCTGAGAATAAGAAGATGAATAAAATAGCATTAGAAAAGGGACAAGTCAAAGAAATATTTCTAGTTTTTTTGTGCCGCTAAGTCAGCTTTGACCTTTAATGACTATTCCCTGCCATTATTATTTTTGGGCAAGATTTACCACAAGATATTTGCCATTGCCTGCTTCTTAGGCTAAGAATGATTGGTTCAGCTATCTTCATGCCTAATGAAGGACTAGAACTCATGGTTTCCCATATCTTAACCATGAAACTGCCATTCATTAATAACCTAGAAGTCTATAAATTGTGTGAGAAAGGTTAATATTGTTAAGCTGCCTAGAGTCACCTTATGGAGGAGATGGCTGGCACAGAAATTAATTAAATTAAATTATGAATAACAAAATACTATTCAGAAAAAGATAACAGAGCAGACAAACTACAAGTTAATCAGACTTTCAATACCTGGAAATATTCCAGTTCAATAGATCAGTAAGCAGCTTCAAAACAATGCAGTGATTACTGGATGTCTGCATTAACTTGTCAAGAACAAGCCTTGCCAAAGTAAACATATCTCTTAATTGTTGGGCTATAGGAATGCAATAAAAATAATACACATTGGTTTCAGCAATGGATCTGACAAATTACCCATGAGTTTATCATCAGCGAGCTAGCTATTTGTTGGCTAGATATTATGAATAATTAAGTAAATATATAACTGGTTCAAAAATGTAATCTAAAAATATTCATCATTCATTCTTTATCAAGTCAGGTACCACAAGACTCAGTATTTTTTATATTTTTATATTTTTCACTTGGAGGGAACACTTTACCAAAATACAAAAATGTGTGAAATAGTTGTCACACTAAAAAAATAAAAATTAAAAGCAAGATTATTTTCGGAGAATAGAAGATCAAGCTATAAATAATTGTATGAAATTGCAAAATATAAGATTTTTCAGTTAGGAAAGAGAAATTAAATATGTAAATGCAGAATGGAATGACATGGTTTAGCAATAAGGTAAAGTTAAAGATATCCTCAAGCCAGCCTTGACTCTTTATGACTTTCATGGAGTTTTGTTGGCATTATCTCAAAAGTACTTTTGCCTCTTCTATGAAGTTCTAGTCAATAGCCCAAAGATTCCTCAGTGGTTCCATATGCAATTACTAAGGCAAGCAGCCCATCCTTAATCTCCAAGGCCAGCCCTCAGTTGTGGCAAGATATCAATAACACTTAACAAGATCACAAACTGACAATGAACCAGAAATGTGTGAAATGAATGCAAAAATGAACCGCAATTTAAGACTGCCTTAACAGACGTTTCATGGTAAATAATAATTGCATAATATTTTGCATTAGTAAGATTCCACCTTGAGTTTTATGTTCCGTTGGGTCCACATTGTTGAATGGAAACAAAATATCATGAAGGTAACAAGGATGATCAGTGATTTGAAACTAGATCCTATAAGGAAAAATTCAAGGTATGCTTAATCTCAAGAGACACTTTGGGCAGGTTCGAGGATGCAGTTGAATTACAGCTACTCTGGAGAACTCAGCAATATACATACTATAATTATACTATTAAAAGTAAATGGCATATTTATTTCTTCAAGCATAACTTCAACTTTAGATTTCTTCATGCAACTTCATTGATTATTTTCAGGGTCAAGAACCTTTGAGTTTTAGGAAGATATGTTTCAGATGAATATTAGAAAAAGTTTCTAACTATCAGAACCATTGTTTTCATGGTGTGGTTATGAATTTAGAACTAAATATGTAGGACAGTGTGGTGTTTCCTTCCCTGGAAGTGTTCAAGCATACACTGCTAAGCTATCATCGATGTGCAATTGTTTCTTGCACTAAGAAAACTTTTACAACAATCTAATGTAAAGTAGACAACTTTACACATTTCTAAAATACATTACCATAGGAAGTTGGCTGTCCTTTAACTGTTTTAAAACTGCAGCCTAGTTATATTGACATTGTCTTCTTTGCTGAAGGTACCTTATTTTGCAATTCAATCTGCAATTTAGTTCAGTCAGTGCTAATAGAGAATTCAGACTGCTGACTTAATTGCATTCCTGTCAGACATGGCTGCTTTGAAGTAGGATAGATCATTTTAAAAGGGAGCAAAGGGACAAGAAAGAAATGGCAGGAGCACCATCTCATGAGTTATACTGAATGAACATTAAAGGATGCCAGAACCTCCCATCTATATCTTTTGTCCCAAGCATACCTTCTCCTCTGCTGAAAGAGAAAATTTATTCAACTAATGAAAAATTGCAAATATTTTCAGGATAGAAAGGAAAGAATCCTTTTGCCCATGTTTATATTTAAATACCTTTATCCTATTCTGTACTGCGTAGGAACTTAGCAAAAACCACATATTGGACTGTGATACAATTCTCATCCCTACTTTGCTTCCTAGTAATTATTGTTTTCTGAACTATTATATCAATTCTTGCCTACAACAGTCATTTGCTAATGTGACTTTATTTCTGAATGCAAGCCTTTCAGCTGAAAAATAGATATTTTATTGTACCTGTTATGCATTTGCACTATCTTGATCTAACAATAATTTGTGATCCCTGAATATTTTAAGTTTTTCTGAGTGCTTGACTCTTAACTTCCTATCAAATTATTCCTTCCAGCTGTCTATTACACTCATTAGTTCAGTTGTACACAGTAGCCATTGTTTGTTCCCATTTAAAATCTCATTCACATTTGCTTACAGCAGCTCTTTATTATTCAGACATTTTGTCCTTTTTATGGTTTCTTTCATTAGCACAGAATTTCACAAGTCCTTGGTGAATAATTAGCTCCACTAGGAAAAAGAGTGTGTGTGTCTGTATGTGTGTATATAATGACGTGGGAAAATACCCAAACAAAGTTGAATAACACACATGTAACTACCCGCAAAAACTTAAGAAAACAGACATACAAATATATATATATATATATATATATATATATATATATATATATATATATATATATATATATATATAATCAGTTTTGGGTATTCATGAGTGGGCAAAGGGCAAGAAGTGATAAAACATGACCATCAGTACAATCCTGTCCTTAACATAGTTACATGTAACCCTGTGATGTAAGTACAAAAATACAGAGCACGTGGCATGCATGCTTTAGTATTATGGTAGCTAGTTGCCAGTGCCTTTCCGATCAGTTTATCACTGATATGTTGTAAGCACAGCAAACAAATCCCATTCAAATTAGCAAATTATTAAGAACAAAAAACTGCATTGCACCAATTACACAAAAGTAAATAAAACTATATGTAATGCAATTATTAAATTATGATAGATGTACAAATATATTTTAAACACATATTTCAAAAGTGAAAAAAATGATTATTATTTTAATTTATATGAGGGTAGGTGAATGAATTGAATGAAATTAATGGTAGTTGTGACCTGTCCTCGGAATTCCAGCTGCTCCAGTATCCTCATGATCATATGAGATCTGGAGTTCATAAGAGGTCTGAAGATCTGGATGCTTGGTAACCAGTTTGCATTTATGACCGGTTGTAGCATATTGCAATCACATGGTTGCCATTTGCAATTTGTCCACTAGTTTTCCCACTGATTTTCTGGGGAAGCCAGCAGAAAAGGCCACAAATCACTGGGGTGTCTTCCCATATACCCTCCCTGATTACACTGCATGAGTCACTCGTGCTATCTCCACACACCCTGAATGTACCCCAGCCTTATGCCAGTGGTGGGATTCTTTTTTTTTACAACCAGTTCTGTGGGCGTGGCAGGGGAAGGATACTGTAAAATCTCCAGTCAGAGGTGGTATTTGCCGGTTCTCCGAACTACTCAAAATTTCCGCTACTTGTTCTCCAAAACTGATCAGAACCTGTTGAATACCACCTCTGCCTTACACCTCTCCCAATCCTTGCTGTAGCTCCATGCACCCTCCCCAACTCATACTGTGCATCTTGCACCCAACATATATTCTCCTGTTCCTCATCATACCTCTTTCATCCCTCTCCACTTGGCAGTAGTGACTTCCCCGACTGTCAACTGGACTTATGACTTCTTGCTAGCTTCCCCACTGATTTTGATTGTGAAAAGCTAGCAGGAAGTTGCCTCACCTAATAAATGTGAAGTTAGGTTAATGATGGAACCTAGATTTCAGGACTGGAATTCAAAATTTTTAATAACCAGTTCTGTGGCTGTGGCTTAGGTGGTAGGTGTGGATTGGTGGTCATGTGACTGGGTGGACAAGGCTTGGTGGTCATGTTATTGGCTGAGTGTAGCCAACTCAATATCACTCACATCAAGGCACGCATCTCCTTGCCTGGCCTCTCATGACTTTGGGGATGCTGCAACAGTCATAAGTGTGAAAAATAGTCATAAGTCACTTTTTTCAGTGCCATTGTAACTTTGAATGGTGACTCCACATAAGCAAAGTACCAGCAAAGGAGGAAAAAAAACCCTTCAAGGACATTCTTGAGGCAGGAAGTCTAGTCCTGCCAAGAATGTAAAAAGAGTTAACAGAGAGGCAGTTTCTGTAAGCAACACCAGAATGTTTCCTTCCTGCCTTCCTTACAGGATTAGGCCAGTAATTTCTTCTAACAACCGGTTCGCCAAACTGCTTAGAATGTTAACAACCGGTTCTAGTGAATAGGTGCAAACTGGTAGAATCCCACCCCTGCTGGATTTGTTGCTTAGTGATAGAAATTCTGGTACCAGTTACCATAATGAAAAACTATAATGAAAAGTTAAAGTAGGAAGTTGGCATGCTCCAAAGGCTCTAACATCATCCTGACTTTCAGGAATGTATTTGATTCTATAAAGAGAAATCACACACTGAGATGGAGGTATAGTTTTCATTTTAATAAACAAATTACTATGGTCTTTATTGTGAGTAGTGAGACACATAAAAGAAACCATCCTCAGACTAGGCAAATCTCCTGTGGAATCCATTTTGTAAGTCACCCACTGTAAGTTCATAAATGTGACTGAAGCTGCAAAAGATTGACCACTCTACTAAAGTGATTGTTATCAATAGAAGAAAATATTTGTGGCTCAGGGTTAAACAGTGGAGTCCCTGATGGTGCTGTCTGAGCATGTGTGATGGAGCTCTCAGATACTGGTTCAGATGATAAGGAAGGGAGGTGCAAAAGAGGTTGGCAAGACCACTTGCAAGGAGGCAGCTTCACCCAACCTAATGAGGTGCACCAGTCCATGCCTTCAACACTTGGAACCTGGTGGTTATCACAGACAACTATTTGTAATTCATTGATTTATGGATGCTCTTGAGACCATGTTGCTATCGTTACACCTTGAACCCACTGAAGCCAAGTTGCCCTTATCGAATACCTGCTGGAATCATTTTGCCTTCACTGGGTCTTGAATCCATTGAAACTATGTTTGCCATTGCTGCATCATGAACTCAAGTGTTGCAGAGGCTACTGTCCTGCCAATATTGTTCTTAGGCTGCCAGCTCAGAAAAGATTGTAGTGCATTTTACTCCCATTGTCTTTATTCTGTCCCAGGCTCTGTCCAGAGCCGGGACTTGGGTGACTAGGAGTCAGTTGTATGAAATAAACACACTTATTGCATTTGTGTTGTAAATGTGCATGTGGAATGGTATAGGACAACTTGGTTGTTTTTGTGCAGACATTTCATTACCAAATTAGGTAACATCACTGATCACCCAGTTTGATAATTAAATGTCTACAAGAGAGAGCTCAAAGAGAACCAATGACCTCCAGTGACTGCAATCTCAAAAGACTGCCTATTATACACTGATGACATTCCTACTGGTGTCCCAAATTTTGAACAATTGCAGTCTGCTGTTAATCTTTTATCATAGAAACAGGTTAGGAAACAGATACCACAAGAAATACTAGAATGTAGAATATAGGCTATAATAAATGAGCCTTGAAAGTGCTACAATATTTCTCATTCATTCCTTATACCAAATTAAGTCAATTCAGGGTCTATTTTTATGTCTTCCCATTTTCCAAGCTAAGTTCAAGTTTTCACAATAATTACTGCATATTTTTTTCAAAGTCATCTCTATAATTCTCTAGCTTCAACAATATTGCAACTTTGTTGTTGATACATCAATTCATGTTCTTAAATCTATTTCCAAATCCTAAATCTATATATTACTATAATTCCTGTTATCACGATCTTTATTTGGGTGTAAGGGTGCATCATGTAGCAATAAATTTTGAACCAAGGCCCCTCAACTGAGCTAACTTACAGAATGTGTCCAAAGTTCAAGATCCTAAGAAAAAGAAGTTTGGGGAAATTGTGGCAGCTTCAATGGTACTGGCAACTGCTGGCCTGCTACTACAGTTATATCATTTTCAATGTTCTGTGTCAGTTTCCCAGCCTGTCTTCCAATCCCTAGCTCCCTCTCTACCCCCACCTCACCCCTGCTAGCAGCAGCCAGCTATCTGATTGCTTGTCTGTCTGTTGGAAGAAACAGTGAAAACGGAAGGGAGGGAAGAAAAGGAGGAAGGGAGGGAGATTTCCAATGATGTCTGTCAGCTTCCCAGAAGGAAAGTCAATGGAGAAATTAGCAGGAAGTTGGAAGTCACTCCTGCTTTTTTGCCCAACAATGATTTTGTTTCTCTGGTTAGGTAAGGAAATATCTCTGAAACAATGACCCAGTGGAACATGTATCGCCTGGTGCCATATAAAGTTCTCAATAATTCCAATATATAGGATCCAACTATGGAAACCTTCAGCACTCTCTGAACTTGGATATTTGTTTGCAGATGTTTCATTACCCAACTAGGAAACATTATCAGTACTACTGATGATGGAGTTTGCTCCCATCCCAGCAGCTTTGCCCTACCAAAGTTGATTGAGTTGTGATTTCTCCTTGGTAGGTCCTTGAGCAGCATATTTTGTTTACCTTGTATTAATTGCTGCTTATCTGGGATTACTGTTGGAGAAGATCCATTCTGGTCTTTTTGTTTCCTTTTTAAAAAGTTTATTGCTTCTTTTGAATGGTATGTAAATGCGGTTTATCTCTTGAGTGTCCACTGATGGCTAAAATATCCTAATCAAGGAACTATCATCTACAAATGTTTTTCTAAAACTTATAAAGGGACACAATGAGATGAAAACAGAATAGCATTCAATAATATTTTTTAAAGAGAGATAATTAAATATTGGAAATAAATGAGAAATTATCTAATTTAAAAATTGTAGAATTTTTCTGGTTCTAATCTAAAATTGTAAAATTTTAGATTAATGGGTGTATTAGAACACATTTGACCATCAATGTTTCTTAATAATTTTAAGTTAATATAAAAACAAGATAAAATTCATCTATAACTACAGAGGCACTAGTTCCATTATATTGTAGTCTTATAAAAATATTTTTAATGTCCTAAATAAAAATTCAAAAGCGGATGCAGAATAACATAAGTCAAGCTTTGAACTTATTAATCTTCTATTAATAAGTCAATGTAATAAATACTGATGTGTGAATATTTATTTTCACACAGAAATTTGCAAGATCACAGATAATAAACTATTCTAACAAAAAAAATAAAAATCTCATTGCATTTACCAAAGCCCTGTTGCTATGGTGATGTTCGGATCTAAAAAGAATTCCTTTCCTTCTTGCATATTCACACAAAGATGAAGTTGTGTTTTCTTATTTCAATTCCATTAACCATGTATGAAGTTTTTGATCAAAATACAGAAAACACCTTAGATATTAATATTACTCTTTATTTTTATTTATTACATTTGTTTTGCCATCCATCTCACCATGGTGACTCTTTACTACAGATATGTTAATTTCGCAAGAATAGTTAAAAGCTTTATAGAATGTGGAACCAAAGGATAGATCCAAACAAATGCTAGTTAAAAAGGATTAGTTCAGCCAGTCTATGTCCAGGTATAGAATTGGGTTTTGAGACAGAAAATCCAAGCCCTTCAGAAACTGACATGGCAGTTCATCAGTTGCTTCCACTAGGGTGAAAAATCACAAGGAGCAGGTTTCATTCTTATTTAAGCCTTGCCTTCTAGCTAGGAAAGGTAGAGTTAGCCCTTTTCTGTCAGCTACATCTTTGATTACTATGAATAAATACTTTTTCCTTAAGAAGACGAAGATTATTGATATCAGAATGAAATCAGTGAATTTAGAAGAGATTTTTCCTTTTTAACTGAGAAAGTTATTCCTAAATATACACAAACCTTGTTTTCTTTTCACTACTACATCTGGGCATTTGCCTTCTTCAGCTAGAACAATGTTTTAGAAACTATAGTTGTTATACACATCTAAGGCTACAAGAAACAGATGTCTTCTGTACTACGATTTCAGCATGTAAAAAAATACCTTTATATAAAACAGATCGACCTCATATTTGACAACAGATGTAAGACACTAGTAATATTTGAATTTCCCAAATTAAAGGAAATATATAATATTATCTTTAAAAATACAGATAAATATAGGAATACAATATTGCTTATTTAAAAAGCTTGTTTCAGATAGGAAGAAAACAAAATAATTTGTTTCCCGCACAATCACATTTAGTTGTCTGGATATGTAATAAATGGGAAAGAACATATATCCTGTTGTTCCTTGAACTGGAATGGGGGAGGGGGAGAGAACATTGGATAAAGAATATGAGAGTTAGAAGGAGAATCTGGAAAGTGTGCATCACAAATAATTCCTATTTGACTCCATTACAGTACTTCAAAATACTTCCGTTCAAATGGGATAGAACTAACAAAGTGCACTATCAGTGGCACTAGATCGGAGCAAAGAGATACTCCAACTCTGCTACCATTGCATGGTTTGATTCTTTTTCCAGTCCACTTCTGATGCCTCCTATAGGCAGAATAGAATGAAGTAAAGGATAAAAGAAGCCTCAACTGTTATGAACTAATAAAACGCTTAAATAAAGTATATCAAAACCTTTAGAAAATAGCAGGGTTCTAGTCCTGCACTTCTGATTAGCCAATAATAGCGATATCGGATTGGTCCATTCAGGAGAATCTGATTGGCTGTTAACGAGTCACTCTCATTGGTTAAGGGGGTTAACACTCCACGTTTCTTATTGGTTACCAGATCAGCAGTTTGCCTATAAAAGGGCTGCTGCTGCCCTAGGTTTTTGCTCTGTTCAGAATGATTAATAAAGAGTTGAAGTTCACTGTTCACCGTCTTGTCTCCGTTCCTTGCACCCATGCGCAGAACTTAACACTGATGACAAAGGTGGGATACGGAGACGTCAGAGCTGACTGAACACTACAGAGCACTAAACAGAGCACATGGCTGAAGGCGCATCAACGGCGGAAACCATGACCGGCAGCACCATACCACCCGTTCCATTTGACCCGGCACAAGAAGACTGAGACTCATACATAGACCGGTTCCAGATGTTTCTGGAGAACAACAACTTGAAGGATGCCACTACTGGAAAAAAGCGAGCGGTATTCCTGACTCACTGCGGACCTGCCATTTTTAAGATGGCTAAGGCACTGGCGAAACTGGCTGAGGTGAAATCCATGGACTGGGACATCCTCGAGCCCCTCCTACACCCACTATGCACCTACCGTACCAACGCTTGTCTGAAGACATTAATTTTAACAGAGAGACCAGCGGAAAGGAGAAAGCATTGCAGATTTCATCGCGGATTTCTGGAACCTGGGAGGCCTCTGCGGGTTCGCTGACCTCGAAGAAGCTCAAAGAGATTGAATAGTTCTGGGTTTAGATGCACCTCACGTGCAAAGTAAGCTGATGGCGAAAGGCAACATCAGCCTTGCAGATACCATAGCTGATGCTACTGCAGCAGAAGCAACCAGGAAGTTGGCTGCCTGAATGCGCCACACCAATGCCCCGCTCCGCCAACTCGCCGGCGAAACCTCACCTCACCTTGAGGGACATGCAACAGGAACCCACCATGAGGACCTCGAATCGTCATCAGAAAGTGATGAGGAAGAAGTCAACCGGCTACGGTCTAAATGAGACCAATGCCACCAGCGTAACCAGAGACTGCAGTATCAATGCGCAGGTTGTGGGGCAAACCACCCACGATCAGACTGAAAATTCCTCGATGGATGCGCTCTGGCATGTTTGTGGGAAGAGAGGCCACATCGGAAAGGTCTGTAGAAGCAAGCAAGGATCCAGCCCACTTCAGAGGGTGACCAACTACCGCCAAACCACAGGAAGTCATCCTGTGAATCGGGAACATTTGAACCACCAATGGAACAACCACTCCTACAGAAATAAACCACTAGCCCATTCAACGAAATGAAAAGAGGCACACCAAACCATCACGATTGGTCACGCCTCATCATTAGATGCAAAGAAGATCCGAGTGAAGGTTGCTATCGAAAACCAGCCCGATGTGATGGAAGTCGATTCAGGATCGTCCTTCTTGATGGTTTCCTAGAAGACCCTTAAACAATTAATCCCTGCCATCCGGCGGCAAGACCTCACAATCCAAAGAATCATACTCAAGGACTATCAGGGAAACCAAATTCTGGTCATTGGATCCAGCCTAGTCCAGGTCTCATTCAAAAATCGTACTGCATCTTTACCATTGACAGTCATCGACCATGATCAGCCTAGCTTGTTAGGCCTTCAATGGTTCGCTCCACTTGGGATTGAGGTAGCCGGCATTCACCAAACCAGCAGCGACGACTGGGAGGAGGCCCTCATCCAGGAATTCCAGGACGTCTTTGCAGACAAACTAGGCGAGTACAAGGGGACCCCAATATCATTTAACCTTAACCCTGAAGTAGCCCCCATCCGCCTTAAGCCTCGTCGAGTCCCTTTTGCCCTTAAACCAAAGATTGACGAGCAGCTTGATAAATTAATAGCCCAGGGTGTTTTAGAACCAACCGACCACGCTCCTTGGGAAACCCCAATCGTAACACCTATCAAACCGGATGGATCGTAAAGGATTTGTGGGGACTACCGTGCCACCCTGAATCACACCCTTCAACAGAACACTTACCCGGTGCCGGTGGTACAACACCTCCTCCATTCCCTGGGGGGGCGGAAAAGTCTTTGCTAAATTGGATTTTGCACAGGCGTACCAACAACTGCCTGTAGATAAAAAAAACAGCAGAGGCACAAACGATCATTACGCACCAAGGCGCTTTTAAGTGCAACTGACTCCAATTTGGAGTTAGCGTAGCCCCAGGGATTTTTCAGAGCTTGATGGATAGACTATTACAGGGAATAAAAGGGGTCGTACCATACTTTGATGACGTTTTAATTGCTGCCCCGCATAGAGAAATACTAAAGGAGCTTCTTAGACTGGTTCTCCAGAAATTTAAAGACTCCGGCCTTAAGGTTAAAAAAAATAAATGTCAACTGTGTACAAATAAAGTAGAGTTCCTGGGGTACCTAATCGATAAACAAGGCATTCACCCCACCAATAGCAAGTTAAGAGCAATCAAGAACACCCCAAGACCAAGAAATAAGACTGATCTCCAAGCTTTCCTGGGGCTTATTAATTTTTACATCTTCCTGCCCCACAAAGTGACCGTAGCCGAGCCCCTACATCGGCTTCTCGACAAAAAAGCAACCTGGGTTTGGGGGCACTGAGAGGAGCAGGCGTTCCGTTCTATGAACTTCAGATGCTGTTTTAATGTAGTATAACGAGACTTTGCCTTTAACAATCACATGTGATGCATCACCATTTGGAGTAGGAGCCATTTTGAGCCATGTATTACCAAACGGTAGTGAAGCCCCTATTGCCTATTTTTCAAGGACTTTATCAAAGGCTGAACGTAACTATAGTCAAATCGATAAAGAGGCTCTTGCTGTTGTATCTGCTGTAAAACGATTTCATGAATATGTATATGGATGAGTTTTTACTATTGTTACCAACCACAAACCTTTGCTGGGGATTATAACGGGAGAAAAGCCAACCCCCTATATATTATCACCTAGAATGACTCGCTGGTCGGAGTTTTTGACTGCGTACAATTATAAGCTGCAACACTGCCTGGGGAAAGCCATTCCCCATGCTGACGCGTTGAGCCGTGCACCACTTCCGGAAACCATCGACGACCCAGCTCCAACCCTTACAACGCTCCAGATTGAAATGCTACATTCACCGAAGCTAACAGCTAGATATATCGCAATCGAAATGCGATCCTATCTTAACGCGAATTCTTAGCTGGGTCGAACGGGGATGGCCAGTAGATCAAACCCCTGATGACTTCATCCCCTTCAAGAACTGGCAAACAGAACTGTTTTCACAAAAAGGCTTCATCCTATGGGGGGATAGAGTCGTCGTGCCAGAGCGGTTACAATGAGCGGTATTAAAGACACTACATGAGGGTCACCCCGGTATCGCGCGTATGAAAGCGCTTGCACGAAGCTACATGTGGTGGCCGGGCATCGACAAACAGATCGAAGCCTGGGTAAAGACTTGTTAAAAGTGCCAGGAAGTTAGCAATGCCCCACCTAAAGCAACTCCAACAGAATGGGAAACACCCCGGGAACCGTGGTCCCGCATCCATATTGACTTTGCGGGACCTACTAAGGGACACACGTTCCTCCTAACAGTGGATGCCTATTCAAACTGGCTCGAGATCCACGAAATGAAGAGTACCACAACCGAGTCCGTCATCCGGAAGTTGAACAGATTATTCGCGACGCATGGACTGCCAGATGTTCTGGTATCCGACAATGGACCCCAGTTTACCACGCTCCCTTTTGAACAATACTTAGCGGAGCGGAGTATTCGCCATGCGCTAACTTCACCAGCGCACCCTGTAGGTAACGGAAGAGCCGAGCGCATCGTACAGTTTGTTTAAAAAACCCTCTACAAAATGGACTATGGGGACATTGAAGATAAGATAAACAGAATACTCCTTCTTCAACACATCACTCCACACAACGTCACCAACAAGACTCCAGCTGAACTATTGATGGGACGCAAATTCCGCTCCCACCTCGACCGGCTTCACCCGTCTTACGAGCCAGAGAAACCCTGTGGATCTCACGGAAAATGCCGCGAGTTCCAGATAGGCGACTTAGTTTTCACCAGAAAACTTTCTGGTGAACCGTTGTGGGTCGACGCAACTGTAATTCAAGCCACTGGACCCAGGTCATACTGGGTGAAAACCTGTGACAGAAAAATATGGAAACGCCATATAGATCAGCTTCACTCAAGGCTACAACCTAGTTTCCGCGACTCCGGTAACTCCCAAACTGAGGGGGGAGGGTATGTCGAAGAAACCGAATTTGAGATGGCAGAAAGCAGGAACGAAAGAAGTCAGCAATTGGGCGTAACAAATGAAGAAGGATCAAGGAAGGGCGTGGCCTTGCCACAGAAGAACACTTCAACAGAGACAAGCCCGCAAAGGCCAGAGGACAACAACGAGAACATTAGCAGCACCAAGTCTTCCAATAAGGAACTACCGGCACCCGACTTGCCCGAAAATGTCCCGCCAAAACAGGGTTACAGACAAGAACCGGTGGGACAGCGTAAATCCAATAGACAGTCAAAACAACCTTCATACCTCAGAGATTACGTCACCACACCCCCTAAACGGAACCCAGGGGAAGGGGTGTTATGAACTAATAAAACGCTTAAATAAAGTTTATCAAAACCTTTAGAAAATAGCAGGGTTCTAGTCCTGAACTTCTGATTGGCCAATAATAGCAATATCGGATTGGTCCATTCAGGAGAATCTGATTGGCTGTTAACGAGCCACTGTCTTTGGTTAAGGGGGTTAACACTCCACGTTTCTTATTGGTTACTAGATCAGCAGCTTGCCTATAAAAGGGCTGCTGCTGCCCTAGGTTTTTGCTCTGTTCAGAATGATTAATAAAGAGTTGAAGTTCACTGTTCACCGTCTCGTCTCCGTTCCTTGTGCCCACGCACAGAACTTAACATCAACAGCTTCCTCAAAAGCTTTAAATTACATCTTGTTTGGAAGTTAAATCTGGTAATACCTCTCCCTTTCCTGGTAATTCTTCTTATACCTTCATTTTTATTAAGTGAAAGTAAAATACCATTCTTCTAAAAAATATATTTAAAATTCTTAAAATATGTAAAGAATTAGAAAAAACTAATTATTTTCCTACTGGTTTTTGTAGAAATTCAGCTGCAGTTATAGATTCTTACATGGAACTTTTTGAAGAGCCAACCAATATTTCCAGACCGATTGGTTTAATTGGTTTGGAAAATTTAATTGATTCTCACCCCTATATTTTAACAAAAGTATTCCAAATTTTACCAAGGACACAGCTATTATGAAATATGATATTTTTTTAAATGAGGCAGAGGCATTACTTACACAGCCAAATACCAGAAATTCTTCAATATGTGCTATACTTATTTTCCAAAAGGTATTTAATTGCCAACATTACTGCTTCTCCAAAGGTGATGGCTTCTTTCAAAAAAGAAGGAACTAAAAATAGTTGAACAGTAGATGAATAAACAGTGCAACAGTATTCTTATTGCTGATTGAATTATTTTTGTTTTATAATTACTTATTCTGCTGATATACTAAAAATGAACAATCACAGAAATAAAATAAGCAGACAACTCATGCAGTGTATATGATTCACATAAGTTCTTATTCTGGAAACTACAACTGTATCACTATTTAAAATAGTAATTGGCATTATCATCTTTATTAATAAAAAGAAAATGCTTTGGGGGTTGCTTTGTTTTGTTTTTTTTATTTTGGTTTCAGGAAGTCCATACGAATGCTTTAAAATTTAATCACAATTTAATCACACACAGGGGTGGGATTCTACAGGTTCGCACCTATTTGCTAGAACCAGTTGTTAACATTCTAAGCAGTTCGGAGAACCAGTTGTAAGAAGAAATTACTGGCCTAATCCTGTAAGGAAGGCAGGAAGGAAACATTCTGGTGTTGCTTTCAGAAACTGCCTCTTCATTAACCCTTATTACATTCTTGACAGGACTAGACTTCCTGTCTCTGGAACTTCTCTGAGTTTTTTTCCCCTCCTTTGCTGGTACTTTGCTTGTGTGGAGTGACCATTCAAAGTTACAATGGCACTGAAAAAAAGTGACTTATGACCGTTTTCTCACACTTACGACTCTTGCAGCATCCCCACAGTCATGAGAGGCCAGGCAAGGAGATGCGTGCCTCAATGTGAGTGATGTTGAGTTGACCACACCCAGCCAGTCACATGACCACCAAGCCATGCCTACCAACTAAGCCATACCCACAGAACCGGTTAAAAAAATTAAATCCCACCCCTAGACATGCAATTTATCATATTGTGCAAAGACCAGAAAATATGGATTTTAGGTTGCTTAAAGAGATCTTAAGTTTTTAATGCTAGAATTCCACTGTACATTTTTTTTCTTTATCATCCAATGGTGCTGTATGTAGGATTTAAATAAGGTATCATTTCTAAGCTATTATGTTCTAATATTGAGAATGGTTTCCATTTAAGCATGTTCACACATACCTAAACTTGAAGCATTTTTCTTCTACTAGCACTATACTGTAGCTGAATAGAAAAATATGAATGCTGAGCTTGCAGTCAGAGCTATCAAAGGAAGTCATGGGATGAGGGGGAGGGGAAACTAGCACAGATTTCAGAACTGCTTTAACAACCTTTAGCCATGAGCCATTTGTAGCACAGGCAAGCATTATGCTGTGACAATTCTCAGATGTTAGCTACCAATTTTAAACAGGGCTTGCTGTCAGTGTTCTTATCTTTGCATCCAAACTCACAGTAATGATTGCACAAATAGACTTCTAATAAAGGAAAACCCCACCTCTAGAGCTGGGCCATAGTCTTGTCCTTTCCATATGCAATTAATGTATTTTGTGCTAAATTAATACATGAAAGTAATGAAAATATAAATGGAAAACCTATTCAAAAGTTTTTCCTTACACTGCTGTACAGGTATTTTACTAAACAGAAAGAAATGATTGTTTGCATTTACTCAATATAACGCATCTTTTTTTAAAAAAAGAATTTGAATTATTATTTAAACAAATCAAGAATTTTCAAAATGCCAGTCACTGGATCCCAAAGACTTCCACTCTTCTCCAAATTAAATAATAGCATTTATATATTATGAGACAAGATTTCTTTAATAGTTTGTGTCAAAACAAGGTTAAAAAAAATTAGATGTAAATGTAAATAACTATAAAACAGGGAGACATTATAGTGGGATAACTCTCAGTATGAAATATGCAAGGATTCAGTTTTTCTGAAGGAGATTCTATACATGGTTCCTAATTCAATAAGTTATGAAATATAATCTGGAATTGTTTATCCACCTTTAGAAAGGCATATAAGAATATGTTTAAGTAAGCAATTTCTGACTGAGGGAAAAGATTTTCATTGCAGGTGTGAATATTATAAATAAACCAAGTGTATATTGACTGCAGCAATAGTAGGGAAAAATAGAAGCCCAATCATCATAAAAACATTATGCTGGGATTCTGACTAGCACTAGCAGATCAGTAACTTCAGACTAATTACCAAATTATACTAACTACAAAATAGTACTCCATAGGCACACACACACAAACCTATTAATCCCATCGTGGAAGAATTTTAAACTAAACTATAAATCCTTCTTTGAGGGAGAAGAAGAAAATAAAAGAAGCCAATATTACCATTCAGTGGTGAAGATCTGAGAATAAAAAAGATGACATAAAATGGAATTGCAGAAATTTCAAAGTCACAAAGCAAACCAAATCAGAGCAAACAGTTTCATTTAGCACTTTCTTCTTTCTGTGAAATTTTGTTAAAAAAAAGAGGGGTACTAAAGACATTAGGGTTGCGTTAAAAAAGAAAGAAAGAAAAAATGGCATTATCTTTTGAAGAACTACAAATGGAATTTCAAAAACTGAAAAAAGAAGATAAGGGCTCTTCTGGATTTATCTTTCACTTTTTGGAAATGGCGATTTCTATCTATCAAGAAATACGACAACGACAGGAAGACTGGGATGAAGGAGAAGAAGCCATCTTTAATGGACAAACGCACTTAGTGGAGGAAGAAAAGCGGAAGGGGGGCAAGGAAAAGATGAACTTAGAACTTAAAAAAGCAACCAAGAAAAAGAAAAAGGAGATGAAAAAGTGATATGATGTCAGAAAGCAACAGAAATGAGAAATACAACAGAGAGGGAAGACTAAGAGAGTGAAATTGGAGAGATGGGGAGGTCAAAAAGTTAGAATGGAGAAGAAAGAAAGGGGGAAAGGAAAGAGAAGTCATAAAGGCTTTAAACAAGATGCAAAAAAACTTTTTTTTTCAGAGATAAGGGGTGAGATAATTTTTTAAAAATGATTCTGCAAAAGTACATAAGAATGCATTGTAGACATTAGTATTTGAAGCTGAGTTAAAAAATTAGAATATTATATGATTTTAAAATGTATTAAAGGGAAGTCATGATTTAATTATAGAGTTTAATTTTTTATGAAATATTATCTTTATTTAAGAATTAATAATAGAATTTAATTTCCTATGAAACATTGTTTTTACTATATTATAAATTAAATATTTCTTTTTTACTTGTTTTTAGTTTTATTATTACTTATTAAACTCAATATTATTTGTTTGTTTTACTATTTTGAAATGTAATACTTTGAATGTACGGAGCAGAATCAGCATGGAAAATATGTATTATTTTTAGTGTTATTTAGGGGGAAGATAAAAAGTTGTCATACTTCAATCTGGGTTTAAAGGAGAAATATTGTATTAGATAGAAAGGATAAGTAGGTGATTGAAAGAAAACAGACCAAAGATGCAAATATAATTATTTAATTGAGATGGAATAAATAAAATAGAATTAAAAGAATGAGTAGGAGAGAGAAAATATTATGGAAAATAGAGAATGCCAAATAAGATATGAGACAGTATATTAAGTGAGTATAAATTTTGATTGATGTCTGTATAAAAAGAGTTAAGTCGGGGTAAGCCGCCTTCCAAAAAGAAGTTTTATGTATTTATGTTTTGTGTAATGTTTGTTTAAGTCTGACAGGATGTGGAAGAATACTAATGAAAATATATTCAATGAGTATATATTTTTAAGGCAGAAGAAATATGATTAAATAGAAGGAAAGGGAGTAATAAAGAAAAGTTTTGAAAAGATATGAAGTTGATTAGATAAGATAAATATATATATAGAAGTGTGATAATTTGGAATTATCTTCTTTTTAAATAAGATGGTTTATTTGTTTCTTCTAGAAAAGATATTTTATGTTGCTACATCCTATGTTTTGTTTGTGTGTGTTAAAAAAATTAATAAAGTTTGTTAAAAAAAAATGGAGTTGCAAAAGTAACTGGTCTAAGGTCATCCAGCTGGCGTCATGCTAAGTGAGGGCTTACTCAAGGTTTCCTGATTTCTAGCATGATGCCTTAAATACTACACCAAATTGGCTCTCTTGGACTGACCTGCACAAGTAAATATGGTATATTTTATTTTTAAGCAAGATGCATGGACCTGGAATGTAAAGCTATCATGTTTCCCTGAAAATAAGACCTATCCCAAAATAAGCCATAGCATGTTTTCTGCCTGTGTGCCCAATATAAGCCCTACCCCTAAAACATGCCTATTTAACTGTATGTACTGCCAGCTGCCCACCCATTCCATCTGTTTCCTCCCCATGCCACCAAGGCGAGGTGAGATGAGGTGGGGGGGGTGGAGCTACCCCATGCACACACCAGCTTACCTCAGAGCCCTGCAAACAGGCCATCCACCCTTCAACAACCGCCTCACAGTGGCAGCACCAGCAGCCATGTGCAGCAGGAGCCCATGTAGCCACCGGCCCACTTCTTCCAGCACCAGTGCAGCACTAGAGCAGGAGGTCAAGCAATGTGCCATGGGCACAGGGTGAGATCAGGGGGTGAAGCATGCCATCACACTGGCTTATCTCAGGCCCCCACAGCCAGCCCATTCACAACCTAAAAACTGCCTCACCTTACATCAGCAGCTCCAACAGCCCCTTCCAGCAAAACCCCATGTGGCCACTGGCCCACTTCTTCTGCTTGCTCACAGCCAAAATGGAGCAGGAGGCTGAGTGATGTGTTGGTGCCGTAGCCATGAGATGAGGCAAGTGTTGGGGCATGGATAGCCTGGTTGTGGGGCATCCTGGCTGTGGAGCATCCTGAGCTAAGCTGGTCCGGGGCACATGGGACAGCTCCACTTCCCATCTTACCTTGCTTGCATCACAACAGCAGACATATAACAATAGGTCAGAACATGAAGAGATGGATAGCACTTGCCCTGGACAGAAACCGTATCTATGGCTAAACTAACATGAAGTGTATCGTATTCTTCTTTCTCACATATATTCATCCAGTACTATTCTGCTGGTGGTGGCTCTGTTATTAAGGTGTTGTTGCATTTCAACCGGGAGGATACCTTGGATGATTCTTTGGAAAATAAAGTAAATGCTTCTTGACTTCTGATTCTCCTTAGCTTGGTAACCAACCATGTGAACTTAGCAGTGTGTAGGGCTTCAGATGGAGTCAAGACCTTGTTTTACTCCTTTTTTAGTCTTATCCTAAATCTTTCCACCCTTCTAAAGTTCCATTCAACCATTCATATCAATTACCTCTAATCAACATCAAAATATGCTAATTTTCAGTATTCATATATTTAAGACAGTTAATTTGCAACCTGGTCTGCTCTGAGTTTTAAAGATTATTTCATTAGTTTGTGGAATCAAATTCTATAGACATAGTTCCCTGTTTTTGATACCGCCATTCAGAAAAGCTCTAGGGAAAAGAGTACTATTACCCAGGTTAGTGAACCAGCCTAATTGTCAGATGCTCTACAAGGAACAACATCAGATTGTGCTGATGTAGATTTTTTTTTCAACATCAACAGCTTGAATTACAGAGATCTCTTACTGACACATTAGATTTTTATTGTCTCAGTAAATCATTTGTTAAATCAAACGCTCAGGAGTAGTTTAATGTTTTCTCCAACATAATACATTTTGTGGTAAGGTACAGTGGAGAAAACAGGATTCGTGACTTAGCTAAATACAACTCATAAGCACATTTGACTTATTTCTTGTTTGTGCCTTTGCTAATTCAGAATTTTATTTTTTTCAAGTTGTAACTTAAAAAAGTAACTATTTAATTTTAAAGTAAAGTAAATAACATAACTAAATATTTATGTTATTTACTTTACTTTAAAATTAAATAGTTACTTTAGTTTTTTTCAAGGCTGGAAAAGATCTGTTTTTATCCCACTAGTAAAGAAAGGCAATACTCCAACTATCGCACAATTGCATTGATTTCTCATGCAAGCAATATTCTGTTAAATATTTGTTCTGTCAGGAAATCTCTCTAAAGGTTGCTTCTCTCCTTGATTAGTTTCCATCCATTGCTTCTTGTCCTGCCTTCAGGTGCTTTAGAGAATAGATTGACCAATCATTAAACAAAGGTTGTAGAATGTCATCAGTCAAGAGTTACCTGATGTACAAACTGGCTTTAGAAAAGGGCACAGCACTTCAGATCCCATTTTCAATATTAGATGGATTATGGGAAAGGCACATGACTATCAAAAGGATCTATATACAGTATGGGTTTTATCAATTACAGAAAAGCTTTTGACTGTGTAGAACACAATAAGCAATGGACGGCTTTCCATAATCTTGGTATCCCAATCCATCTGATCAGACTTATCAGATCACTATACACTAATTAGAAGGCAACAGTAAGAACATTCTATGGAGACACAGATTGGTTCAGGATCAGTAAGGGAGCTAGACAGGGTTGTATTTTATCACCATTTTTGTTCAAGCTGTATGCTGATCATGCAGAAATTAGGTCTAGAACTGCCTGATGTTGGAGTGAAATTGGAGAAGAACAAAAATAATTTGAGGTACGTAGATGATATAACACTATTGGCTGAAAATAAGGAAGACCTGGGGAAAAATGATCTGGATAATCAAGGACAAAAGTGAAAAATTAAGGTTGAGTCTTAACATCAGGAAAAACAATGACAATAGTTGTAGATGGACATAAAATATTTAAAATCAACGAAGAAATTGAGTTACTTCAAGAATATATCTTCCTTGGATTAAAAATTGTTCACAATGGCACTTCTACTTCTACTCAAACAAAGGATAACTTTAAGCTGTTTTGCAATGGTTAACATGAATAGGATTTGGAAAAACAGAGATATAAATGCAGAAAGCAGGCTAGTTAGTTTTAGTCTTCCATATAATGATGTATGGGTATGAGAGTTGGATACTAAGAATGGCTGATCAAAGAATTGATGCCTTTGAACTGTGATGCTGATGTAAATTATTGTCCATACATACTATGGACAGCCAGAGCAATCAACAGAGAGGCACTGAATCATTAGAAGCTAAATCACAAGACTATATCTGATTAATTTTGGCCATGTCATGTGTTAAGTTCTGTGCATGGGCGCAAGGAACGGAGACGAGACGGTGAACAGTGAACTTCAACTCTTTATTATACATTCTGAACAGAGCAAAACCCTAGAGCAAAAGCAGCCCTTTCATAGGCAAGCTGCTGCTCTAGTAACCAATAAGAAACGTGGATTGTTAACCCCCTTAACCAATGAGAGTGGCTCGTTAACAGCCAATCAGATTCTCCTGAACGGACCAATCCGATATCGCTATTATTGACCAATCAGAAGTGCAGGGCTAGAACCCTGCTATTTTCTAAAGCTTTTGATAAACTTTGAGTATTTTATTAGTTCACAACATCATGAGTGCAAATTCATTGGAGAAGTCAATGATGTTAGGAAAGGTTAGTGGAACAAGAAAGGGCAAGCAAAGAACGTGCAGGTTTGATAACATCAAACCTGATACAAAGATGAATATTCAACAGTTGAAAGAGTCCATGTCTGACAGGGTAGCATAGATAGCTCTTGCCTATAAAGTCACAAGAGTTGGACGTGACTGAATGGTTAGATAGCAATAGCAACAACAGTTACTTTATATCATTAAGTACTTTGTTATTTAGAATTAGAGCTGCTCATTTACTTCTGGATTTTTACAAGGACTGATTAAAAGATCGATATGTTTTAGCTTGGAAATAAAGGAGGAAAAGATAATGACTGACTAACAGTAAAAGCTAGTCCTCACAAATGTGGAGTGAGAAATGAAAAATAATTATCCGTTAAAAGGATATTCTATAAATTCAAATGAAATTTAGTTTCACCAACATTCAGACAAATCTATTTAATGAAGCGCCTGTGAATATTTAAAATACATTTGCTTTGATAAATTATGCAGTATTTTATTATAAATGTATTCATTTCATAGCAACTAACACTGTCTTAACTTTGCCTACTTTATAATAATGACAGTTTAATTCAAGTATCTATTGTAACTCTCTTACTGCGATTCAAATGAAAAATACATGATAATATAAATCTATGCAAGTTAAGAAAACGCTCCTTATGACAGAGAAGAATATTGATTGGGAAGAAGCATTTAAAAGCTATTAGAATTACATTGCTACATTCTGTTCTATGTCTTACTTCTTTGCTGCCCCAAGAACGGAAGTACATTAAATACCTATATATTACACATACGTTGTAACTGAAGCTAGTATGCAACAAAGACTTACAAAAAGACTAAACTGGCCTACAAGAAAGACCAAATAAAGAATAAAAATGAGACATGGAAAGACAAAGTATTACATGGCCACTTCCCTTAACAATAAATGCATACAGAGCCATAATTGAGAAGACAGAAACAGACAGCAATCTCTGCAAAGAAACTTTAAAAAAAAAAAAACCAAGTGGATCGTCTAGTCAGCTCCTGCAAGATCACATAGGCTAACTACAAACAATGGCATGACAAAGTAGCAACAATGTTCATTGGAAGTTCTGCCAGAAATACCATTTGCCTGCAAGCAAAAACTGGTGGAATCATAAAATAACTAAAGTATTAGAAAATGAAGAAGCTAAAGTGCTCTAAAAACTTTAGAATTCAAATAAACAAGCACCTGCCACATCACACAGCACACTTAACAATTGTCATTAGTGAAGACAAAAGGTGGCAATAGTGGATGATGCAATATTTTGAGACAGCAAAAGAGAAGAAAAAGTTGTGGAAAATTTCACAAAATCAAAGACAAGCAACCAGAAATAGACAAAATCACCATCACTCAGATGCAAAAGGCAGCTTTTACTTGGAACAGCTTACAGCCTGCAATAGTGCTTTTAATACCATCAAACAACATTTTCCTATCCCAGGTTTTGGGGAAGAACTTGATAAATGGATAAAACTGCTAATCCAGCCTAAACATCTGACAGACTATGCAACCAACCTTAGTAATTTATTAAGCATGTATGCCACATGACGCCCAGTGAGTCTGGACTCTTGAATACTATTGTATATTATACCATCCTGCAATTGGGAAATATTTTGCAAAAATGATTAATGTCCTCAGGGAATTTATCTATTTGCAAAAAAAATAAAACTGAACAGGGAAATAATTCAACTGGGAACCAACTATTTTATATGTTTACAGAGGAAAAAATGTTGGAATTTCCAATTACTGGGGTTCCATTTGACAGATGATTTCACTTTATCAGTATACTGTCTCTTTTCTTTGAATAGGATGCTGGATATTATAGATATCAGAAGAACAGATTTTTATTATTTTCCCAAGAGGGGGAAGGTGGGGAAGAATGATTATGATAGGCAGCTGCTACTAGTCTGTTTGTCTGAGTCATTCTCATAGCCTCTTTCCAAGACTTTTCCTGCAGCCTATAATAGAAACACCACCTAGGAAATACAATTCCTAATGTACTTTTGTAATGGTCCTCAAAACATAAAGGATAATGGTGCAATCATGCCATCTAAAAGAGGAAGAAATCTTTTATGAGAAACTTCTTTTAAAATGAAATATGATATAAAAACAAGTTTAAAGGGGAAAAACACGAAATAAAAAAGGTTTCCAAATAAATGCAATAGTAACATGTTTGAACTGGATCCTGGGTTTCAATATATATACAGAATGAGAATACTTTGCATGGTTGCTATTAGATATACCTTTTGTCCTTCTATTTCTGTTCCTCTTCAAAACAACCATTTCACAGTTGTACAGAAAGTAGAGATCAAGGGAAATCCTCCTAGAGGAGAATGTTTGTTTTGCTCATCTGCAACATTAGAAGACCTAGGCAGGACATTAGGAAATTATCTAAATTCACTTCTCTGGTTGAGTGATAAAGAAGCTCACCAATTTCATTAATGTATTTTATGAAAAGAGCTTATATCTGTGACTCCTACTGAGGAAAAAAAGATCCTAAGCCTTATCAACGCAAAGTACATTTTCAGAAATGTACTTCCCAAAATAGTCAGATCCAGTACTGACATAAATTAATTTAAATGTATTGCTAATACATTTAAAAGCAATACAGTTGCTCACTTTCTGCATATTTAATCATCTAGTTCTCTCATTTTTCTGTCCCATTCAGTGGCAACCTTTGGAGGGCTCTATACACAAGACTTTCAGGGACCGTGTATAACCCTGGAATCTCAGACTATATGTTCTGAACTAGCAGGCTCGTAATCCTGCAAACCTGATTGGCCATCAACAGCAGGCTCATAATCCTGCAATCCGGATTGGTCCGTCAACAGCGGGTCGTGATTGGTCACTCCAGACTGATCCGATTGGCTAGTTAACGGGCTGCCACGATTGGACGCTCCAAGCGTGGCAAGCTTGAATCATTGTCATTGGATGCTTTGGCAGCAGCCAGCTCTAAAAAAGGAGCTGCTGCTGCCAGGCTCATTGCTCTGTTCTGAAGTCACTAATAAAGAGTTGAAGTTACTATCCGATGTCTCATCTCCATTATTATGCCCATCCTCCAAGCTATTACACTGGCAACGAGGATGGGATGCGCAGACAATAGAGCTGATGATGGGATGCAGAGACGATAGAGCTGACTGAGCACTCAAAGAATTGACAGAGCACGTGGCTGAATGCACACAGATATCAGCAGAATGGCCAGCAGTGCTATACCACCCACCCCGTTTGATCCAGTATGCGAAGATTGGGACTCATATATGAACAGGTTTCAAATGTTCCTGGAATCAAATAATCTGAAGGATGCCACATCAAGCAAAAAACGTGCAGTTTTCCTAACGCATTGCGGACCCGCCGTTTTCAGAATGGCAAAGGCACTTGCAAAACCGGGTGAAGTCAAAACGATGGACTGGGATACCCTTGCTCCCATCCTTTGGGCACATTATGCTCCAGCAGTCCCTACCCTTATGAGAAGACATGAATTTTAGCAGAGGGACCAATGCGAAGGTGAGAACATCGGGGATTTTGTAGCTGATCTAAGAAATTTGGGTGGACTGTGTGGCTTCATAAATCTAGAAGAAGCCATGAGAGATCGGATTGTACTCGGCCTAAGAGACCCCACTGTCCAAAGCAAGATTATGGCAAAGGGAGACATCACACACGCAGATGCCATAGCAGATGCCACTGCAGCAGAAGCTACTCACAAATCAGCAGCCCAAATGCGCCAAATGAATGTGGCCAGCCACCAACCCACCAGCAACACAGCAATACCCTCAGAAAGACACATAGCATCTGCCCACCATGAAGACATCGAGTCCTCATCGGATAGTGAGGAAGAAGAAGTCAACAGACTCAGGTCAGAGCGTGAGCAGCGAGACCAGTGGGATCGTAAATCCAATTTCCAATGTGCCGGATGCGGGAGAAACCACCCACGATCAGACTGCAGGTTCCTAGACGCCATCTGTCATTCCTGTGATAAAAGGGGGCATATTGCTAAAGTGTGCTGGAACAAAAGAGGATCCAGTCCCAAGAGGAAAGAAAATAATTTCCGACAATCAGCAGGCACCCCGCCCACAAATCGGGACCACCCAAACAACCAGTGGAGCCAGTACAACAGAAACCGGATGTTTACTGGCATAACCAGATGGGAAGAGGCACATCAGACCATCACCATCGGCCACGCTTCATCGTTAGACGCCAAGAAAATCCAGCTCAAGGTCACCATTGAAAATTGTCCATGCATCATGGAAGTGGACTCCGGGTCTTCCCTATCCATGGTCTCCTGGAAAACCCTTAAGCAACTGATTCCCAACATCTGCTGCCAGGATCTCAGCACCCAGAGACTGATATTAAAAGACTACCAGGGCAATTGAATCCCGGTCACTGGTTCCAGTCACATCCAGGTCTCCTTCAAGGGCCACACTGCAATACTACCTCTCACCATTGTTGACAGAGACCGGCCCAGCTTATTGGGTCTGCAGTGGTTCGCGCCATTAGGAATTGAAATGGCAGGCATCAACCAGACCGTAGACAAAGACTGGGAGGCGGCCCTTGTCCATGACTTTCAAGAAGTCTTCACTGAAAAATTAGGCAAGTACAAAGAGTTCCCCATCTCGTTTAATCTCTGCCCTGATATCTCACCCATTCGCCTAAAGCCACGCCGAGTTCCCTTTGCTCTCAAACCAAAAATTGACGAGCAATTGGATAAACTAATTGCACAAGGCATGTTAGAACCCATCGATCACGCTCGATGGGAGACCCCCATTGTAACTCCCCTAAAACCTGGCAGATCTTTGAGAATCTGTGGGGATTACAAGGCTACCCTCAACCATGAGTTACAGCAGAGCGCCTATCCGGTACCCGTGGTCCAACATCTCCTTCACTCACTTGGGGGTGGAAAAGTATTCGCAAAGCTTGACCTGGCTCAAGCTTATCAATAGTTGCCAGTAGATGCAGAAACCGCAGAAGCCCAAACCATAGTTACGCACAGAGGTGCGTTCAAATGTAACAGAATCCAGTTTGGAGTAAGCGTAGCACCTGGCATTTTTTAAAGTTTGATGGAAAGGTTGTTACAGGGCATAAAAGGGTTGTGCCCTATTTCGATGACGTATTAATAGCCGCCCCTACAAGAAGTCAGTTAGAGAAACGCCTGAGAACTGTTCTACAAAAGTTCAAAGACGCAGGCCTCAAGGTTAAGAAGGAATAGTGCCAGTTATGCACTGAGAGGGTTGAATTTCTTGGTTACCTTCTTGACAAACAAGGGATTCACCCTACTGCAAAGAAATTGGCTGCCATTAAAAATGCCTCAAGACCAAAGAACAAAACAGACCTCCAAGCCTTCCTGGGACTCATTAACTTTTATAATATCTTCCTACCCCAGAATGTGACTGTTGCTGAACCCCTGCATAGGCTCCTCAACAAGAAGGCTTCCTGGTTTTGGGGACGTCGGGAGGAGCAGGCTTTCCAACAAGTAAAAACCTTTTAACTTCAGATGCAGTGCTCATCCAATATAATGAGACACTTCCATTGACTGTGATTTGTGACGCCTCACCTTTTGGGGTAGGAGCCATCCTGAGCCACGTCCTACCAAACGGTACAGAGGTGCCTGTTGCATTCTTTTCAAGAACTTTGTCTAAAACAGAGAGAAACTATAGTCACTTAGATAAAGAAGCCCTCGCTATTGTATCTGCAATTAAAAGGTTCCATGAATATGTGTACGGAAGATCCTTTTCCATCATCACAGATCATAAGCCATTGCTTGGCATCTTGGCAGGGGACAAACCAACTCCCCACATCCTATCTCCAAGGATGACATGATGGTCGGAGTTCCTAGCCGCCTATGACTACCAGTTAAGACACCGACTAGGGAAAACTATCCAACATGCTGACGCTTTGAGCCGCTCTCCACTACCTGAGCTCCTAGACAACCCGGCTCCCACATTATCAACACTACAAATTGAGACGCTTCCCTCACCTTCTCTAACCGCACAAGACATCACACTAGAAACAAAGAAAGACTCATGTTTGGCACGGGTCCTCAGCTGGGTGGAGAGGGGATGGCCAGAGAGCGAACCCAACGACACCTTTAAACCTTTCAAGAACAAACAAACAGAACTTTTCTCCCAAAAAGGGTGCGAGTTGTGGGGAGACCGAGTGGTCATTCCAGAGAAACTACAGAAGAAAGTTCTAAAATTACTACATGATGGACACCCGGGCATTGTATGAATGAAAGCACTGGCAAGGAACTATGCCTGGTGGCCAGGTATGGACAAACAAATTGAAACCTGGGTTGCCACCTGTAGCAAATGCCAAGAAACACACTCGGCCCCACCGAAAGCATCACCAGCTGAATGGGAAACGCCCAGGGGTCCATGGTCCCGCATCCACATCGATTTTGCGGGACCTACAAAGGGACATACTTTCCTGATAACAGTAGACACCTACTCGAACTGGCTCGAGGTTAACAAGATGAAGACGACCACCACAGAGGCAGTCATCAAAAAATTGAACAGACTGTTTGCAACTCATGGGCTACCAGATGTCTTGGTTTCCAACAATGGCCCCCAATTTACCGCCTTGGCATTTGAACAATACCTAGCAGACCGGAGAATACGCCACGTCTTGACATCACCTGCTCACCCGGCGGCCAATGGCAGGGCTGAACGAATGGTTCAGTTCACCAAAAAAAACTTTACAAAAAATGGAACAGGGAAACATCCATGACAAAGTCATCAGGATGCTCCTTCTCCAGCATATTACACCAAACAGCACCACAAACAAAAGCCCAGCCGAGCTTCTGATGGGCAGGAAACTCAGATCGCATCTAGATCGCCTACATCCTGCATACACCCTGGAAAAGTCCCTGGGTTCCAGCAGCAAACACCGTACATTCAAGGTAGGAGATCCCATATTTGCAAAGAACTTTACAGGTGACCCATTGTGGATCCCTGCCAAAATAACACAAATTACGGGCCCCCGTTCCTACTGGTTAGAAACCACAGTTGGGAGACTGTGGAAACGCCACATTGACCAGCTGCATTCAAGGTTGACCACAATACCCATCACAAACCCCGATCTTGAAGCCAGAGGGGGAAGGGAAACCGAGGGTTTTGAAACTGAACCAACATCTGGCTCAGAAAACATAACTCCACAACCAGCATAGCAAAGCCCACTATATTCACCAACTGAAGAAGAACCGAGGCAGATGGTCATCTCTCCAGGTAACAGCAGTCGTACAGGGTCACTGAATCCAGAGAATCCAGACGACAGGAATGAAGGAAGCGTTGCAGGTATCCCCGAATCACCTCCAAGGATACCCAGCGTAGAAGCCAGGTCACCAATACAACCAAGTCCAGTAAGCAGCCCGTCAGAACCAGAAACCGAGCAAAGACATTTTGAACAACGCAAATCAGGTAGACAGGTGCGAAGACCCGCCTACCTGCACGAATACATCACTCCACCCCTGAGACGGAACCTAGAGGGGAGGGGTGTTCCGAACTAGCAGGCTCGTAATCCTGCAAACCTGGTTGGCTATCAACAGCAGGCTCGTAATCCTGCAATCCTGATTGGTCCATCAACAGTGGGTCATGATTGGTCACTCCAGACTGATCTGATTGGCTAGTTAACGGGCTGCCGCGATTGGACGCTCCAAGCGCGGCAAGCTTGAATCATTGTCATTGGACGCTTTGACAGCAGCCAGCTCTATAAAAGGAGCTGCTGCTGCCAGGCTCAATGCTCTGTTCTGAAGTCACTAATAAAGAGTTGAAGTTACTATCCGATGTCTCGTCTCCGTTATTACGCCCATCCTCCAAGATATTACACTATACATCCATATAGAAATGAATTATGCTTATTTTTTTTTTGAAAAAGTTTTTATTAATTTTCTACAAACAAAACATAAAAACATCAACTCTTATATGTACATCCAGTGTGTCAGTTGGTTCATCATTTTTGTGCATTCATTCTGTAGTCTCAATTACAATTATGTTACATAACAACTCATATTGTCAATCCAAACTTATATATCCTAATATCACTAAAAAAAGAAGATTTTGACAATATTTTTAATCATTCATGCTTTATGAGCTAACAATACTTTAAACCAGTTTACTCTATAACAAATCATCTAATCATATCAAATCAATCCTAAAAAATCCTTTATAAATATAATAGCAAATAGCAAAATAATAGCAAAATAAAGATATTCCTTACTATCTAGCATTCTAAATATTCTATTATCGTATTTTATCATCTAGCCATTTATAAAAAAGATCCCAAATTTCGTTAAATTGTTTATCCTCTTGCTCTCTAATTTCAAATGTCAATCTGCTCATCTCAGCACATTCCAATATTTTCTTAATAATTTCTTCCTGTAATGGTATTTTCTCATTCTTCCAATTTTTAGCAAATACAATCCTGGCCGCTGTTAATACATTTACAATCAGGTATTTCAAATCTTTACTATATATATCAGGTAAAATTCCCAATAAGAAGATCTCTGGTTTCAAGTCTATATGTTTCTTTGTCATTTTTTCCAACCACATGCGAATTATAGTCCAATATTTTCTAGCATCCTCACAAGTCCACCACATATGGTAATATGAGCCGGGTATCTGATGACATTTCCAGCGTTTTTCAGATTTATTCTTAAACATTCTTGCTATTCTTGTCGGAGGAAAGTGCCACCTGTAAAACATCTTATACAAGTTTTCTTTATATGCTGTTGACATTGTCATTTTATAATTTTGAGACCACAATTTCTGCCATTTCTCTAAATCAATCCCATATCCAAAATTCTTCCCCCAAACAATCATAGTTTCTTTGACTTGTTCTTCCTCTAATTTCATTCCCAGTAAATAACCATATAATTTTTTAATCACCTTCTCATCAGGACCCATCAAGATCTTATCTAAATCAGTCTGTTTATCATAAAATCCCTCCGTTTTGGAATTTTCATCATACCTTGAATGTATTTGTGCATATGAAAACCAATTCATCCTTATACCTTGTTCCTCTAAGTTTTGGATCGATTTAAGTTCACCCTTTTCATCCAAAAGTTCCCCATATCTAACTGTTTGTTCCTTCTTGTAGATTACAGGATAGGAAAATGCTTCAATGGTCGATAACCAAACTGGAATTTTCAAATAACATTGTCTTTTTATCTTCTCCCAATTTAACCACAAAGACTCCCGTACATAATGTCTTCTAAAATAACCCTGTGTTTTAGTTCCCTTATACCATAAAAAAGCATGCCAACCCAACAGCATGTCATGCCCTTCTAATGTCAACAACCTATGTTTCCTTAATGTTATCCATTCTTTGACCCACATCAAACTTGCAGCTTGATAATACAATTCCCAATTAGGCAGACCAAAACCTCCTCTAATTCTAGCATCTTGCAAAAGCTTTAGCTTTATTCTCGCTTTTTTACCTTGCCATATAAACTTCAACATGATTTTATTTAAATCTTCAAAATAGTCTTTTCCAAGCCTAATTGGTATTGTTTGAAACAAAAATAAAATTCTAGGTAAGATATTCATCTTAATTGTTGAAATTCTCCCTATTAATGACAATTGCAAGTTTTCCCACTTCTTCAAATCTGTAGTTATCTGTTGTTTAAGTTTAATATAATTATTCTCCTTTAATGTGCTACATCTTGTTGTCAAATATATCCCCAGATACTGAACCTTATTTGTAACTTGAATTTTCAAAAGATCTGCCAATTCTTCTCTCTGTCTCAATAGCATATTCTTTGTCAAAATCTTTGTTTTGTCTTTATTTATTTTCAAACCAGCCACCTCTCCATATGCCTCTATCCTTTCCAGTAACTTTGGAGCTGTTTCTAGCGGATCTTCCAAAATAAAAGCTAAGTCATCAGCAAAAGCTTGTAGCTTAAATTCTTCCTTCTTAATTTTCATTCCTTTTATGCTTTTATCATCCCTAATATTTCTATTCAACACTTCCAAGGTCAACACAAATAGCAAAGGAGATAGGGGGCATCCTTGTCTTGTGCCTTTCCTTATATTAATAAAATCTGTAAGTTCCCCCTCCATCATTACCCTTGCTGTCTGTTTATTATATATAGCTTCTATTGCTTGAATAAATTTTTTAGCGAAACCCATCTGCTCCAATAATAATAACATAAATCTCCAGTTCACGTTGTCAAATGCTTTTTGAGCATCTAGGAATATCAAAGCCATTTGCTTTTCAGGATGAGCCTCATAGTATTCCAAAGTGTCCAAGATTACTCTCATATTGTCTCGAATTTGTCTCTTTGGCAGAAATCCATTTTGATCTGAGTGAATAAAATTATTTAAATATTTTTTAAGTCTTTCTGCTAAGATTGAAGCAAAGATTTTATAGTCTGCATTCAATAAAGAAATAGGTCTATAATTCTTAATTTGCAATGGGTCAGTCTCTTCCTTTGGTATGAGTGTAATATAAGCCTCTGACCATGTTTTAGGTATCATCTTTTTTAACATAACTTCATTCATAACTTCTAACAATGGGATGCTCAATAATTCTTGAAATGTTTTATAAAATTCTACTGGAAGCCCATCTGGACCCGGAGCTTTCCCATTATTTTGTCTCTTAAATGCTTCATTTAGTTCCATCATTGTTATATTGCTTTCTAGCATTTCTTCAGTCTCTTTAGGTATCTTTGGTAAATTAGCTTCCTGTAAATACTGTTTGACTTTTTCTTCATCAATATTCTCTTGTTTATATAGTTGCCCATAAAAATCTCGAATAATTTCTTTTTTCTCCTTATTCCCATAACAAACTTGGCCTTGTTCATCTATTAACTTCAATATTTTTCTTGATTCCTTCTCTTTTCTCAATTTATATGCTAGCCATCTACCTGGTTTATTTGCATCTTCAAAATAATTCTGTTTAGAGTTTCTAATTTTCTGTGCCAGTTCTTCTTTCTCTATTAATTCCATTTTATGTTTGATTACATCCAGCTTCAATTTAATATCCTTTTTCTGTGGCATTTTCTGTAATTCTTTTTCAAGAATTTTATACTCATCTTCCAAGGCCTTAGAAGCTTGCCTTTTCCTAATATTCTTTTTTCTTGTATAATCTATTATCAAACCTCTAGCGTATGCCTTCATTGTATCCCACACATTTTGCGTTGAAGTATCTTCTTTTTTATTATCTCTGAAGAAAAAAGCCAATTCCTTCTCCATCCATTGTGTAAAATCTTTCTCCTTTAAAATAGTATTATTTAATGTCCATCTCGATCTTTTTTTTTGTCCCTTCCATTTAATTGTCATTGGGCTATGATCTGCCCAAGTACTTGTTTCAATATTTGTTTCTTTAATATTAGATATTAGTTCTGTTGAGATCCAAATCATATCTAATCTGGACCATGATAAATGTCTATTTGAATAAAAAGTATATTGTTTTGCTTTAACATTTCTTTCTCTCCAAATATCTTTTAAAGTTAATTCATCTGTCATTTTAAAAAAAGACCTTGGGAGAGCCTTTCTATTTTGCTTTGTTGTTGTTGCTATATAGTCCAGTTTATTGTCCACAATTCCATTAAAATCTCCCATCATAATTATATTAACATAGTCCAGTCCAATTATTTTCATGTGTAGCTTTTTATAAAACTCTTCTTGTTTATCGTTCGGAGCATAAATTGCAATCAAGAGTATTTTTATATTATTGTCCATTATTTCTACCATTAATACTCTTCCATCTTCATCCGTGTAAATCAATTTTGCTGGAATAGCCTCTTTAATGTATAAAACCACACCTCTTTTCTTACATTGAGTCAAAGAAGTAAATATTTTCCCCAATTTTGGCTGTAATAACAATTGTTCATGTTGTTTTTTAATGTGAACTTCTTGTAAACAAATTATATCAAATTTTAATTTTTCTAATTTATGAAAAGTTTTCCTTCTTTTAACAGCTGAATTAAGTCCATTTATATTCATTGTAATCAGTTTTTTTTCCTCCATGATTATGCTTTATATTTAGGTCTAACAGCTCTCGTGGATCTCACTTCACGCTGTTCTTTACTATCCACCTGTCCACCTACAGCTCCTTTCTCTTTTTCAGTCTCCAGTTGTTCATCTTGAAACTCAATTGATAAAGCCTCTTTCTCTGCTTCCTCTCTTCTTCCTCCAAAGAATTCTGCATGGAAAAGTTCTGCTTTCTCAATTGAATCAATTCTATATCTCTGCTCTTGCCACCCAAACACTAGTCCTTCTGGAATCAGCCATCTATAATTCACTTCGTTTTCCAATAGTATTTTGGTCAGAAATCGATATTCTCTTCTCATCTCTCTCACTCTTCTGGATATTTGTTTTAAAACCACAACCTCTTTACCCTTGTATTTCAGTGTTTTCTCTCTTACTACTTGTAATATTTGCGTTTTAATGGATTTTTTGATAAATCTAATATGGACTTCCTTGGGTAATTTATTTCTCATCGCATATCTTGTATAGACTCGATATATCTCATCTATTCCATCCATCATCTTTTCCTCTGTAATTTCCAAAGCATCTGCCAAAATTTCTATCATTACCGCTGCCAGATTTTCTCCTTTTTCCTCTTCTATATTTTGAAATCTGAGGTAAAATTCTGACCTTTCCATCTCCCACCTCAACATCCCACCTTTTTCTTGTTCAATCGCTGTTAGTCTGCTGTCAATATTTCCAATCTTCTTCTCTCTTTGTTTTCCTTCTTCCTCAATTTTTTGGAATCTCTCCTCATACTTAACCATCATTTGTTTAATATTTTCCACTTTTTCATCAGTCTTCTCTATTCTTTGTTCAATATTTTCTGCTCTTTGTTCAATATTTTCTATTCTTTGTTCAATATTTTCTGTTCTTTGTTCAATATTTCCTGTTCTTTGTTCAATGATATCTGATTTTGTCTTGAGATCTTGGATTCCTTGCATAATCATCTGTAAAGTTACTTTTTCTTGTTCCTTATCTTGCTTCAACATTGTCTGAATTAAACGTTGTCCTCCAGGTGGTGGGGAAGCAGAGGTAGAAGCAGAAATGCCAGATGGTATTGGTTTCCTACTCATTTCAACGTTTCCAAAACTTCAAATTCTTCTTGACTTTTAATCCAACTGGTAGAGCAGCCAATTATAATCCAAAATGGAGAACTCCAATAGTAAAAAACACGAAACCAAAGAAGAAACAGGAAAAAAGGAAGAAGAAAGATCTTCAGGTTCTTCTAGACCCTAATCCAATTACGAGATAGTCCACCATAAAAAAGAAAAAAATAGAAAGGAAAAAACAAACAAATCCAAAAATAATCATATTGATTAAGAGCAAAAGAAAAAAGAAAAAAGAAAAAGCAAAAAGAGAAAAAAAACAAAAAGTTCCTTCAGATTCTTCACACCTTAATCCAATTAAAAAGTCTCAATAATCCAAAAAAAAAAAAAAAAAAACAACCACAACAACAAAGTAGTCCAAAAACATAAATATGAAAAGCAAAAAAGTCCCAATAAAAAAGAAAAGAAAAATAAAGAAGAAAAAAAAAAAACTCTGAGGCTTTCCCTTTAAAATAAAAGGCAAAAATAAAAATATTACTAAAATTAAAATTTAGAAAAAGGCTAGCGAATGGGGTATATATAAGAAGACACACTGCACTTTGTTATTTATCCAAGGCTCTTGTTATGACTCTCTTCTCCAGCAGCTTCAAAGCCAAACCTCAAGTGTTGTTGATAACAGTCCAGGAAAGCACCTGCAATAATATTTTGCTGTGCTCTCCCTCTATCTTATCACGTTGAAAAGTCCTTGAGATGAGGTCTTTTTGCAATTCTCTCCAATTCAAATAAAGATACTTTCAAGCCTCTAGTTGGCAGTGTTACAAAGTTTCTTAATGCTCTTTCTCCCCCCCAGCCAGAAAAAAGGAATAATATATACAGAAAAAAAAGAAAAAATAGCCAAAGGGAGCCTCTATCCTAAAGAAAGTTAAAAAATCAAAGGGAGCATAAAAATATATATAAGAGAAAATTCAATCCGGTTACCTACAAAGTCACAGTAAAATCTTTCCCAAAAAGTATAAAGAAAAGAAAAAAAAAACAACCCAAGCCTCAATTTGACATCACTTTAAAAAACGCCGCTCAAAACAATTTCAGTCCAAAAAAAATCTCACAGCTTTCTTCTTTATCCCGGATGAACTTTCCAACCTCAGCGAATTTACAACACAAAAGAGTTTTTCTCACCCAGCCGACACACTTCACTCCAATCACTTTCTTTCCGGAGCTGTCCCGACTTCAGCAGCTATGGAGGCTGCCTCTCCGCCGCCAGCGAAAGGGCTTCTTCCGGATCAAACCAGAGATTTTGCGATATCTCTGGGATCCTGGAACAATGCCCTTCACGATCACCGTCTCTACGGGACGGTTTAGGTCTGTTAGGACCGACCAGGGGCGAAAATATCGGCTACGATCTCAGAGCCCCGAGATCGCAGCTGTATCACCGGAACGAAGCTCCGCCTTCTCCTGAAATGAATTATGCTTATTATGCTTCAGACACATTGACTTAACAGGCAGGAAGCCTGAACACAATATTGTCACTTGACATCTGTACACACATTGTGTGCTTCAGTGTGACCAAAATTTACTGTTGTTATCTCTCATACAGTACATCTGAAGTGAGTGTTAACATTACAGGGAAATTTGAATTATCAAGAACAATTGTTTACTAATTTTATTATTTAAGTTCTTGGTAACTGGAAAAAGTTATTACTAATTTCATTTCGGAGATATTGTTAATGACAGAACTATAAATAGGCCTGAATAGTAGTATTGTTTGAAAGGCAGTAAAAATTCTGTGTGTCACAGTACCTGTCACATTTCTTACTGTCTTACAGAAAAAATAAATATTAAAATCAGCCATTAGAACACCATTAAATGATTGTCATTGTGGCACCAATGAAAATCAACTCAATCTTGGTAAACAGTTCTGTTTACTGGCAATAATTTGGCCAGGAATGGCTGGTAAAAGTTGAAATGACAAAATTATTAGCAAAATGAATTGACAAAATGATTGACATTACACATACACAAATGCACATACTGTTTATATCATAATTGTAATTAAACAAACATTTTAAAATTCTTGGAAAAAGCTAAATAATTGATTTGGAAATTATCTAAATGCCTACAAAAATACACAAATCAAATTCATATTGTTTAAAAACAAATTACATGGAAGAAGACATTCACTTGATGGATGAAAGTTGATTGAGGGAATATCTTTATACTTCAAGATCACACATTTGAATCACCCCATTTTAAAAAAGAAGTGTGCCACTTTGCAGACCAGAATCAATATGGTCTGATTCAAATAGCATAATAAACCATAATATATGTAGTTTGTTTGGGTTTGCATTTCAAATTAGTCCTTTTATGATTTATTCAATAAACCAACTCAGTGAGTAAACCTAGACATGGAGCCATTATGACATATCTGAAAATAATCATATTTTAGGTACATTATGTGAAGACAGACCCCCTTGAGAAGTCCATAATGTTGAGGTAAGTAGAAAGGAAAGAGAAGCAAAGGATAAGCAGCAACAAGAAGGATGGATTCAGTTACAGAAGTAATGTATGTACAGTTGGAAGAAATGAAAGGTGAAGCTGGAGACAAATCATTCTGAAACAATATCAGGGGTGTCAAACTCGAGGCCCATGGGCCAGATGCATCACATGCTGGCCCTCCCTCGCCCAGTTAAGCAAAGGGGGGGAAGGTCCCAATATGTCACATGATGCTGCCATGACGACGTGAGTTTGACAACCCTAAACTATATAGTTGCTATGAGTCGACATCATATTAATAGTATGTAATTAGAGAATTCTTTTCCTACAGACAGAGGACGACTTGAAAGCATGAATAGAAGAGATGACTCCACTGTCAATTATCTGGAAGACTGCAGTCACAAACAAAAAAATCTCCACACCATAAGCCAAACAAACACCTGGGCACAAACAGACCGCCCCCCATACCTCCAGCCTAAACACACCCCAGCCAGCCAGCCAGATGAAACCTAGCTTCCTAATAAACAATAGCCAGCCATTCACCCGAAGCCAAGCCATTCTGAAAACCCCCAATACACGAAACACAATGTTGCCAGCTAATCAAGACAAAAAAAAATGCTATTAAACAGACAGAAGATATTAGAAACACCAATCAAGCAGAACACAGCAAACTCCAAGTCCAATAAAGACAGACCAAGTCTCCCAACCAATCAGGTTGAAGAAAAAAATATTCTGGCACAGCAGTAGGCTAGCCCCAAATTTAAAACAGAAACAGCTGTGAAAGCCTGATGCACAGACAAACTCAGTACACAAGCCTGATGATGGCAGATGAGATTCTGCTGAAACATCGCTACAACTTTAAAAGCACAACTATAATGACGTGGGAAAATACCCCAAAAAAGCTGAATACCATACACACAAACACACACACACACAAAAATGGTTCCAAATTTATATTCTGCAAAGGATCATGGTGGATTTGACAGCTTTTTAATATTCTTTTCAAGATTACATTCCAAACAGCATCTGCAGAAAAATCACACTCTATTTAATGCATTGTATTCAGATTTTACTCCTTAATTTATTAAGTGATAGTAAATCTTTACCATATTTAAAAGGTAGAAATATATATATATATCAGGTAGAACTGTATTACATTCTAAAGCGTATAAATATAAAACTTTATATTGTTTCTAAAAATTCAGTATTTCTTGTTATAAAAGCCGGGTTCACTGATGATATGAATGTACACAATAATTTTTGATCTTATGTGACATAATTAGATACATTAGGCAAAGAGCTAACTCTCTAGAAAAAAAAACTCTAGAAAAATGGAAGGAAAGAGAAGAAGACGATCAACAGCAATATGGATTAACTCAGTTACAATGGTGATGTGGGCCCTGTCAGAAATGCTGAAGGCTCAAATCTGATACAGCTATCATAAAGAAAATCTATCTGGTTATTAAGAGTCAACAACAACATGATGGCACTTAATCAATTCAAAATTAAAAACCTCCAATACAATTAAGTGAAATTAAATCTCATTAATTTAAATAACCTAAGACTTAGATGCTCTGCACTCTCATACTCCATCAGATATTAGAAAGTATTTATTAATATGATGGCACTTCATTTATAACTTGTGCCAAAACAAGTCAGCATATAAAAAGCCTTCTCTTTTTTCAATGAGAATCAAAGATTTCTTTACATTATTCAACAATGCATCTTAAAGCTTCACTGTTCTTGGCAATTGTAGAATACTGATGAATGTTTATTAAATATTGCCTGTGGTATAAATAGTTTTAGGGCTCTTCCAGTTCAGCAAGATTTTATTTTGTTTAAATGTTATTTAAGTTCTAAATCCATTAACTATAAGGCATTGTTCTGGTATTTAATGCCTGACTAGAAAATAGAACTCACTTTTGTCCACAATATAACCCTGACATTAGTATAATAGCATAAAAACACTATTACCTTATCATGAAACATTTCCTAATGAGCTTAATTTGCAGTTTAATCTAGATAACTGATATATCAATAGTAAAAAGGCTAAATACTTAAATATTTGGTTAGTAAATTTCCTTTGGTATAATATTTTGTTTCCATGCTAAAAATACAATTTTACAATTGCTGGATCATAAACAAGAAATGGAAACAAAATTAGAGCTCCTCTTTAAAACTTATTTCTGTGAAATGTTAAAAGCCTTGTCTGTAGCTAGATATGTGTGATGTATATGAACTTCAGGATCCATATTATTTATAGGTGTGCATGTAGAAGAACTCTCATCCATATGTGATCTATAAGCTAATAGTCATAAGATTGAGAAGTAATTATCTGCCCACAGTTCCCAACAATGTTTAGCCAAAGACGATTGGAATCATCATCAAATAATGTATCCACATTACTCATCAGGTTACCAATTAGAAATTAAATTAGAAGTCCAATAGATACTACCTCGCTCCCAATATAAGAATATCACTCCCAAGGAAATCAAAGCTATTTCCTTATCAAAGCCAGACTGGAATGTGTCCAAATAACCAACATTAACCAAGTATGCTGGAGAAGATTAAAATCCACTTAGAGGTACAGTTGTAAACAAATTATTAATTGCTAAATCCTATTAAAATAAATGTTATAGAATTCATTTAAAATAATCTCAAAAAGGAGATATCCAAAAATCTATTGCAACCAGTCTCTCAATAGTTCAAATGTCACCTCAGAAAAAGTGCAACGTGTTATCAGCTGCGATCCAAATTCAGGGTCTTTATAAATGTTATGTAAATTGTATTAATTATGCATAACTACAATATGCAAATTTTCCACAGCTTTCCAGCTAATTGTGTGTGCTTAATGGAGCTTTCTATTACTACACAAGCTGAAGATCCATGCGATATGCAACAGGATACTGACAAATTTTCTCACAGGTGGTAACCAGATCATTCTGCTGTTTCAATTAGGATGCTATATTTTTATAACATTTGACTAGCATCATTCCAGCTGTTGTTGTATTATACTTCTTAGCATATAGGTGGGTTGACAGAACTATCAGACTTAAGATTAATATTAATGTCCAATAATTGGTTCCAGTGCATTTTCGTGAAAATAGATACTCAAATCTCAATTAAGTGATTATTCCTGACTACCAGAATGGCAAGTTTAACAGAATAACAATGTTGGAAGGGACTTTGGAGGTCTTCTAGTCCAACCCCTTGCTCAAATAGGAAACCCTATACCATGTCAGACAAATGATTGTCCAATACCTTCTTAAAACCTCCAGTGTTGGAGCACTTGCAACTTCTGGAGGCAAGTTGTTCCACTGATCAATTGTTCTAACTATCAGGAAATTTCTCCTTAGTTCAAGGTTAATTCTATCCTTGACTGATTTCCATCCATTGCTTCTTGTCTTGACTACAGTTGCTTTGAAGAATCTAGGTTGACCTCCTCTTTTTGCTGGCAGCCCCTTAGATATTGAAATACTACTATCATGTCACTTTTTTTTTCATTAAACTAGACATACTCAATTCCTGCAACCACTCTTCATATTTTTTAGGCTCCAATCCCCTAATCAACTTTGTTGCTCTTCTCAGCACTCTTTTTTATATTGTGGCAATCAAAATTGGATGCAATATTCCAAGTGTGGTCTTACCAAAGTGGTATTAACACTTTGTATGATCCCCTTGTTAATGCACTAATGCAGCATATGACTGTGTTGGCTTTTTTTTTTTTTTTTTGGCAGCTGTAGCACACTGCTGTGTCATATTTAAGTGATTGTACACTATGTAAAAGTAAAAGCTAACCAACAACATAGCCCTGCAGATTCCTTCAAGGATATATTTAAAAAAAATGAAAGCTCCAAAAATCAAATGAAGTACAATGTCAGTAGCCTAGAAGTTAACATTTTATAGTGTAAAAAGGCCCAGTATAGTCTAATAAACAAAGCCCAGCTATATAAATAAGGATAGAGATATTAGTAAGGCTTGCAGAAATCCAATGGAAACACAATAACAATTGTGGCATCTGCCAGTATATTGAATCATCATTAAAACACTGAACATAGTAACAGATAAACAATCTCAGGGCATCCAGCAACTTATTATATATATATATATCGCAGGTACTTACATGTCTGGCATTCAGCTTTGTTCGGGTATTTTCCCACGTGGTGCTTTTAAAGTTGTAGCAACGTTTCAGCAGAATCTCATCTGCCATCATCAGGCTTCTGTATGGTGTTTGTGAGTCAGACTTTTACAGTGGTTTCAGATTTAAATTTGGGGTAGCCTATTGCTGTGTCAGAATGGTTTTTTCTTCCTCCTGATTGGTTGAGAGTCTTGGTCTGTGTTTATTGGTCTTGGAATTTGCTGTGTTCTGCTACTAGTATCTTCTGTCTGTTTTTTGGGGGGGGGCTCTTTTTGTATCTTGATTGGCTGGCAACATTGTGTTACTTTATTGGAGGCCTTTAGTGCAGCTTGGCTTCGGGTAAATGGACGGCTATCATTTGTTAGGAAGCTGGGTTTCATCTGGGTGCCTGGTTGGGGTGTGTTTGAGCTGGAGGTATCAGGGGGGATCTGTTTGTGCCCAGGTGTTTGCCTGGCTTGTGGTGTGGAGATTTTTTTGTTTGTGAGTGCAGGCTTCCAAATGATTGACAGCCTGGTGGAATCATCTCTTCTGTTCATGCTTTCTGGTCTTTTTTCAATCTCTATGGCTTCTCTGATGATTCTGTGGCTGGGATTTTCTATGGTGGCTAGGGTTTTGGTGCCATTGAAGTTGATGTTATGACCTGTGGCTTCCATGTGTTGGACAAGTGAGGAAGTGTGTTCCAGCTTTTTGACTGCATTTTTGTGTTCATCTAGGCGGGTGCTTATTCTTCTATTGGTCTGTCCAATGTATGTGGCCGGGCATGATGCACAGGGGACTTCATATATGCCTTGGTTTTCCAGGTCAATTTTGTCTTTGGGGTTCCTGAGGATGGCTGCTATTTTTCTGTCTGTTTTGAAGGCAGTCTTGATGTGGTGTCTGTATAGAATCTTACTAATTTTGTCTGTAGTGCCTCTTATGTAGGGCAGGACAGCTGTTCCATGGGTCTGTTCATCTTCTGGGTCTCTATTATGTCTCAGTGTGTTTTTGTGGATCAAGTTGGTGATTTTGCTTTTGTGGAAGCCGTTGGCTGTCAATATTTTAGTCAGGGTGCATAGTTCAGTCTTAATGTGTGTCTTGTCTGCCAGGCGTTTGGTTCTAGTAATTAGTGTTTTAGCCACAGAGTTTATCTGTGCTGGGTGGTGGTGGGATTGGGCATTGAGGTAGCGGTTGGTGTGTGTTTTCTTCTGGTATATGGTGTGTCCTAGTGTGCCATCTGTTTTCTTGTAGATTAGTACATCTAGGAATGGTAGTTGTTTGTTTGTTTCTGTTTCCATGGTGAACTTGATTTTGGGGTGTGCGCTGTTTAGGTGTGTTAGGAAGTTGTTTAGGTTTTCTTGTCCATGGGGCCAAATCACAAATGTGTCATCTATATATCTTAACCATAGTTTGGGTTTGAGTATGGCATTAGCCAGGGCTCTGGATTCGAATTCTTCCATGAACAGGTTTGCAATGACAGGTGACAGTGGTGATCCCATAGGGGCTCCTTCAATTTGTTTGTATCTTTGTCCTTTGTATATGAAATATGTGTTGGTTAAGCAGTGTTCTGTTAGTTCCATGAGGTGTTTAGCTGGTTGGTATTTATTTTTGATGATTTCGAGGGTCTCTTTTATCGGGACTTGAGTGAATAGTGAAACCACGTCAAAACTTACAAGCAGATCTTCTTGCTCCACGTGTAGATCTATATATATACAGTAATACTATGTGACCTCCAATTCCTACGCAGCTGCAGAGACAACAATACTACACCAACCTGCTTCAAATTAACATTTCATCAAAGCACAGCAGCCACAAAACGTATCCTGAAAAGAACTGAAATGGCTCTACTAAGGAACGAGCTCCACAGTAAGTGTTGAGTCCGCGAAATGATGCCAGGAGTCGGTGACTTTAGTGCAAAACTCTTTATTAAGAAGTTGGAACCGAACTGGCGAAAGGAAAAAAGTCCGCGGCTTTTATTCCTTTCGCCGCGGCGGCCGCAGCCAATGGCACCGTTTTGAATCTCCCGCGATTCGAATGGAACAATCGCAGGAGATTCCTAGTGAGCCAATCGGCGTGGCTCGCCTGACCAATCGGAGAGCCCCGCGCTTTGGCCAATCAAAGCGCGGGGATCTCGAGTATGTTAATCAAGGACAGAACACCCCTCCCCTCTTGGTTCAGTCCTTACGTTGCGTAGTCACGTAGGTAGGCGGGGCTCCGTCTGGTCCTACTTGACCTGCGCAACTCAGTTGTAGGCTGGATCCCGGCCGGTTCGGTCGGGATCTCTGCTGCTCCTGCTGCCGTCGTGGGAACCGGCTGGTCGATCGGGCCGGTCCTTTCTCCGTAGCTCTCTCCTGGGCCTTCCGGGTTGGTTGAGCTGCGGGTTTCGCCGCTCCTGCTCGGTCTTTCCGGGTCGGTCGAGCTGGCCTGGCTGTTCCTTCCTGGCGAGGGGTCGTGATGGCTGCTTTCCGGTGAGTACTGCTGATTTATTCTTCTTTGGTTTTGGTCCCCTGGGTATTCCCTCCCCCCTTGGTTTGTGTTGTGGGGTTTGGTTTCGCCTGTTTGTGCGCCGGTGGTTTGTTGGTTGGTAGTCCTTGACCTTAGTTGGTCGATGTGGCCTTTCCACGTTCGTCCGTCTGCTGTTTGTAGCCGGTACGAGTGTGGGCCTGTTGCTTGTGTGATGACGGCTGGAATCCATAGTGGGTCTCCTGTCAGGGTCGCCGGGTGCGAAGGTTCGGTGTTTGGTGTTTGAGTCTGGGGGCCTCTCTGGGTTATACGTGGGGTGTAACCTGTCGAGTGGGGACCTTAGTTTTCTGCCCATTAATAGTTCGGCTGGGCTTTTATTGGTTGTGGTATTTGGGGTTATGTGTTGGGTGAAGAGTAGTTTGTTGATTTTCTCCTGGATCTCCCCGTGGTCTATTTTCCGGATGGTCTTTTTTGTGAATTGGACCATCCGTTCCGCCCTACCGTTCGCCGCCGGGTGCGCCAGTGCTGTCAGCGCGTGGCGGATGCCCCTTTCTGCTAGGAATTTTTCGAATTCCAGCGAGGTGAACTGGGGCCGTTGTCGGAGACGACGACGTCTGGGAGGCCGTGTGTTGCAAAGAGTTTGCAGAGTTCCTTGATCACGGCCTCCGTGGTTGTCGTCTTCATGTTGCTTACCTCCAGCCAGTTGGAGTAAGCGTCGACTGTTATGAGGAAGGTGTGTCCTTTTGTGGGCCCGGCGAAGTCTATATGGATCCTAGACCAAGGTCCCCTTGGGGTTTCCCACTCTAGGACGGGTGCTGTGGGTGGGCTTGGTCTAGTTTCCTGGCATCGTTGGCACCTAGCTACCCAGGCCTCTATTTGTTTGTCCATCCCTGGCCACCAAGCGTAACTTCTGGCCAGGGCTTTAGTCCTAACGATGCCAGGGTGCCCCTCGTGTAGCAGTTCCAAAACCTTCCCCTGTAGCTTTTCCGGAATGACCACCCTATCCCCCCATAGTATGCACCCTTTTAATAATGAGAGTTCTGTTTGGCGGTTTTGGAACGTTTTGACGGACTCGTCATTGTCCCTTTCCGGCCACCCTTTCTCTACCCAATGCAGCACCCGCGCCAGACGTTTGTCTTTATTAGTCTCTCGGGCAATGTCTGATGCGGTTATGGGCAGGTTGGGTAGAGTCTCTATGCTGAGGGTGGTCGTCGTGGGTGCTGGGTCGGTGTCGGGTTCCGATAGCGGCGAGCAGCTTAAGGCGTCTGCATGGGAGATCGTCTTACCCGGTCTGTGTATGAGTTCGTAGTTGTAGGCTGCCAGGAACTCGGATTACCTTGTCATTCGGGGAGACAGAATGTTCGGGGTGGCCCGGTTTCCTGCAAGGATTCCCAGCAGTGGATTGTGGTCCGTTATGATGGTGAAAGTCCGGCCGTAGAGGTATTCGTGGAATCGTTTTACGGCGGCAACTATAGCCAGAGCCTCTTTGTCCAGTTGGCTATAGTTCCGCTCCGGTTTGGTGAGGGTCCTTGAAAAGAATGCAATGGGCGCTTCTTTTCTGTCGGGAAGGGTATGGCTGAGGACAGCGCCAACGCCGAAGGGTGATGCGTCGCATGTGACGGCCAGAGGTAGGGTCTCGTTGAATTGTATGAGGACGGCGTCGGAGGTGAGGAGGTCCTTCGTTCTTTGGAAGGCGGCTTCCTCGCGTTTCCCCCAAGTCCAGGTCGCCGCCTTGTCCAGGAGCCTATGCAAGGGCTCCGCCGCCGTCGCCTTTTGGGGTAGGAAAACATTGTAAAAGTTCAGTAACCCCAAGAACGCTTGTAGCTCAGTCTTTGATTTGGGTGTGGGGGCTTCTTTGATGGCCTTGATTTTTTTGTTTGTGGGGTGAATGCCGTGACGGTCTAGGAGGTAGCCCAGGAATTCTACTCGTTCCGTGCATAGCTGGCATTTCTCCCTCTTGACTTTTAGTCCGGTCTCTTTAAATTTGGTTAGGACCTCCCTTAGTTGACCCTCTAGTTCGGCTTGGTTGGCTGCCGACACTAGGACGTCGTCGAAGTACGATACCACCCCCTTGATACCTTGCAATAGTCTCTCCATTAGGCTTTGGAATATGCCCAGTGCCACGCTGACTCCGAATTGGAGTCGGTTGCATTTGAATGCCCCCTGGTGGGTGACTATGGTCTGCGCTTCTGCCGTTTGCTCGTCGACCGGCAACTGTTGGTATGCCTGGGCGAGGTCGAGCTTGGCGAAAACCTTGCCCCCTCCCAGTGAGTGCAGTAGGTGTTGCACTACTAGGACGGGGTAGGCGCTTTGTTGCAGCGCGCCATTTAGGGTGGCCTTATAGTCCCCACAGATCCTCACCGACCCATTGGGCTTGATCGGGGTGACTATGGGGGTCTCCCACCGGGCGTGGTCTATGGGTTGTAGAACCCCTTGTTTGACGAGCTTGTCAATTTGCTCGTCTATCTTGGGTTTCAGTGCGAATGGCACCCGCCTTGGTTTCAGGCGTTTTGGGGGGACGTTAGGGTCTAGGTCGAAAGATATAAGGGGCCCTCGGTACTTGCCTAGGTTTCCGTCGAAGACCTCTTGGAACTCCCGGGCCAGTTGCTGCTCCCAGCTTTCGTCGGTGACGTGGTCGACTCCCGTGAGTGCGATGTCGAGCGGGGCGAACCATTGCAGTCCCAGTAGGCTTGGGCAGTCGCGGTCGACGATTGTTAGGGGAAGTCGTTCGGTGCGCCCCTTATACGTGATGTTGAAGTGTTTGGTTCCGACTACCGGGATGCGGTTTCCCTGGTAGTCCTTTACAATGAGTTTCTGGCTGTCTACGTTCCTCCTTTGGAGGGTAGGCACCAAGCGCTTTATTTCATGCCATGCAATCATGGAGAGGTAGGACCCGGAGTCCACCTCCATTTTGCATGGCTGGCCCTCGATGCCTACCTCCACGTGGACCTTCCGGGCGTCGTTGGTGATGGCGTGGCCGATGGTGACCGTCTGGTGGGTCTCCTCTCTCCGCCGGTTGTCGCCGCCTCGCGAGGATCGCCCGTTCCGGTCCCATCGGCTGTCCGAGGGGCGATCTCTGGTCCGGGGTGATGTGCTTTCTCTCCTTTGGTCGTTCTGGTCCCATCGTGCCGGGCTGCGATTTTTCTTCAGGTGGCAGACACGAGCGATGTGTCCCTTCTTGTTGCAATGCCGGCAGATCAATTCGAAAAACCGGCATTCCGACCTGAGGTGGTCGCCGCCGCAGCCGGCACAGTTGGTCCTCAACTTATGACTTCGCCGGTTCCGTGGGTTGCGGCCCGTCTGGAGTCGATGGATGTCCTCCTCGTCATCGGAAGTGCCCGATGCCGAGTGGAAATCGCCCTGGTGGGTGGTCGTCTCGGGTTTGGGCTCGGTCGACCTCGCCGGGTGGTTGTTTCCGCTGTGGTCCCCAGTGTTCGGTCTGCGCATGCGGTCGGCGGAAGTTCGGGTTGCTTCGGCGGCTGCGGCTGCGGTGAGGGTGTCTGCTAGGCTGATGTTGCCCTTGGCCATCAGCCGGCTCTGGAGGACGGGGTCCCACAACCCGAGCACGATTCGGTCTCGCAGGGCGTTGTTTAGGTTATCGAACTTGCAGAGCCCCCCTAAACGCCACAGCTCGGCGACGAAGTTGCTGAAGCTCTCACCCGACCTCTGGTCCCGCCGGTAGAACTCGTTGCGCCGGATCAGGATGGGTACCTCTGGAGCGTAGTGCCGCCGCAGTATGGGTTCGAGGACATCCCAGTCCATCGCGGTCGCGTCGGCGGGTTTGGCCAGCGCCTTGGCCATCTGGAAGACCTCGGTCCCGCAGTGGGTCAGGAAGACGGCGCGTTTCATTGGGCCGGTGGCGTCCTTCAGGCCGCTGCACTCGAGATACATGCGGAATCGGTCGGAGAACGATTCCCAGTCCTCAGTGGCGGTGTTGAAGGGTGCGGGTGGTGCGATTTTTGCCATCTCGGTGGTTCATCTGGCTTCCGTCGGACACGTGGTTCGGTTCAGGGTCTGGATCCCACCTTCGTCGCCAGTGTTGAGTCCGCGAAATGATGCCAGGAGTCGGTGACTTTAGTGCAAAGCTCTTTATTAAGAAGTTGGAACTAAACTGGCAAAAGGAAAAAAGCCCGCGGCTTTTATTCCTTTCGCCGCGGCGGCCACGGCCAATGGCACCACTTTGAATCTCCCGCGATTCGAATGGACCAATCGCGGGAGATTCCAAGCGAGCCAATCGGCGTGGCTCGCCTGACCAATCGGAGAGCCCCGCGCTTTGGCCAATCAAAGCGCGGGGATCTCGAGTATGTTAATCAAGGACAGAACAGTAAGAGATTCCAATTAGATCAGTTAAACAAAGATTTGCTAGCACTACACCTGGAATTGAGCAGCAAAATCCACCCTCTACTTTGGGACAAGATCAAACAACTTACAACTTGGAGAGCTGAATCTGCAAACATTTACAAACAGGAAAAGCTCTTGAACAAATTAAAGAAATTAGAACATGACAAGAAAACCCCCAACAACTCACAACAACACCTGAAACAATTAGTGTACAATGTTTCCAACAGAGAACTCACCAAAACAGAAACAGAAGTCCTAACCAAAGGATTCAATTATGCTATAGCACCCCAAAATATCCCCACAGTATCCATCATATGTACAGTAGAATCCAGCCTAACTAAATTAAATATAGATGAAGCTGATAAAATAAGACACCAAGTTACCAACATTCTATGCACAAGCAAACCACCCAAAAGCAACTTACAGCAAAATGAAATTAAAGCGCTACAAACCCTGAAAAGAGACAGCAGCATAATCATCTTCCCAGCAAATAAAGGGAATGCCACTGGAGTAATGGACAGAAAAGACTATGAAACTAAATTGACAGACCTACTCCAAGACTCCACATACAAACCCATAAACACAGACCCAACCACATATCTGGAAAAATTAACCAAGAAGAAAATTATAACCAGCCACATAAGCAAAGAGATCCAACACACGATCATACCCAGAGAGAAATCTTCCAGATGCCCCAAACTATATGGCCTCCCAAAAATACACAAAGAAGGCATACCTCTCAGACCCATAGTCAGCTCCAGAGGAGCACCACTACAAAACCTGGCTAAACACCTGGCAAAAGAGCTACAGCCCCATGCTGAAACAGCAGCTTCTCGTGTACAAAACTCATACCACTTCTTGGAAATGATCAAAGATCTACATGTGGAGCAAGAAGATCTGCTTGTAAGTTTTGATGTGGTTTCACTATTTACTCAAGTCCCGATAAAAGAGACCCTCGAAATCATCAAAAATAAATACCAACCAACTAAACACCTCATGGAACTAACAGAACACTGCTTAACCAACACATATTTCATATACAAGGACAAAGATACAAACAAATTGAAGGAGCCCCTTTGGGATCACCACTGTCACCCGTCATTGCAAACCTGTTCATGGAAGAATTCGAATCCAGAACCCTGGCTAATGCCATACTCAAACCCAAACTATGGTTAAGATATATCGATGACACATTCGTGATTTGGCCCCATGGACAAGAAAACCTAAACAACCGCTACCTCAACGCCCAATCCCACCACCACCCAGCACAGATAAACTCTGTGGCTAAAACACTAATTACTAGAACCAAACGCCTGGCAGACAAGACACACATTAAGACTGAACTATGCACCCTGACTAAAATATTGATAGCCAACGGCTTCCACAAAAGCAAAATCACCAACTTGATCCACAAAAACACACTGAGACATAATAGAGACCCAGAAAATGAACAGACCTATGGAACAGCTGTCCTGCCCTACATAAGAGTCACTACAGACAAAATTAGTAAGATTCTATACAGACACCACATCAAGACTGCCTTCAAAATAGACAGAAAAATAGCAGCCATCCTCAGGAACCCCAAAGACAAAATTGACCTGGAAAACCAAGGCATATATGAAGTCCCCTGTGCATCATGCCCGGCCACATACATTGGACAGACCAATAGAAGAATAAGCACCCGCCTGGATGAACACAAAAATGCAGTCAAAAAGCTGGAACACACTTCCTCACTCGTCCAACACATGGAAGCCACAGGTCATAACATCAACTTCAATGGCACCAAAACCCTAGCCACCATAGAAAATCCCAGCCACAGAATCATCAGAGAAGCCATAGAGATTGAAAAAAGACCAGAAAGCATGAACAGAAGAGATGATTCCACCAGGCTGTCAATCATTTGGAAGCCTGCACTCACAAACAAAAAAATCTCCACACCACAAGCCAGGCAAACACCTGGGCACAAACAGATCCCCCCTGATACCTCCAGCTCAAACACACCCCAACCAGGCACCCAGATGAAACCCAGCTTCCTAACTAATGATAGCCGTCCATTTACCCGAAGCCAAGCTGCACTAAAGGCCTCCAATAAAGTAACACAATGTTGCCAGCCAATCAAGATACAAAAAGAGCCCCCCCCAAAAAAAAAACAGACAGAAGATATTAGTAGCAGAACACAGCAAACTCCAAGACCAATAAACACAGACCAAGACTCTCAACCAATCAGGAGGAAGAAAAAACTATTCTGACACAGCAATAGGCTGCCCCAAATTTAAATCTGAAACCACTGTAAAAGTCTGACTCACAGACAAACACCATACAGAAGCCTGATGATGGCAGATGAGATTCTGCTGAAACGTTGCTACAACTTTAAAAGCACCACTATTATGACGTGGGAAAATACCCGAACAAAGCTGAATGCCAGACATGTAAGTACCCGGGTTTTCTCCCGTGTAAGATTGGAAGTATCTGGGCAACGTTTCGATGAAGTCTCATTCATCATCTTCAGGCTTGGTCTTCAGCTCTGTGCTTCTCAGAGTGATGTGAGCTTGCAGCTGCTTCTTCCTTTTAACTGCTCCTGGGGGTGTGACTTGATTGGCTGGGGGCTTGGCTGTGTTCTGATTGGATGGAGGGGTGTTCTCATTGGTTGGGGGTTTGGCTGTGTTCTGATTGGTTGGGAGATTGGCCATGTTCTGATTGGCTGGAGGTGTATTCTGTTCAGGTGGGGGCTTGGTTGTGCTCAGGTTAGTCTTAGTTGCTGGGGGATTTGAGCTGGTGAGCTGTGATCTTGCTGTTTGGCTTCGAGTTCATGGTCGTGCTGCATCTTCATGGTGGGGGTCGGTTCACTTCAGGTATGGCTCGGAGGGGTTTGAAGTGGTTAGTGATGCAGCTGCAATGCAGCTTCTGGTCTGTGGTCGTGTCTCATCTTCTGTGTGGGTGTGAGTCTGCTTTTTACGTGGAAATGTGGTGGTGGCATCTTGTGTGGCCCTCGTGGGTGTGGGTCTGGTGTCATTCTTCATGTTAGGTACTCGTCTGTTCATGAGGGCGGGTTTCCAAATGGCTGGTAAGCGGGAGGTGTCATCTCTTTTATTCATGCTATATGGGCGTTTTTCTATCTCTATGGCTTCTCTGATTATTCTGTTGTTGAAGTGTTCGGTTTTGGCGATAGTTCTGGTATTTTTAAATCGCCTCTTGTACAATGTTGAGAACCTCCGTCCACAGATCTTCAGGCACTCTATCTATCAGATCTAATTCCTTAAATCTATTTGTCACCTCTACTATATATTCATCAGGGATATGATTTAGTTAATATCCGAGTAAACTAATGTTTTTCCCTACTTTCTTCAATTTAAGCCTAAATTTTGCAACAAAAGCTCATGATCTGAGCCATAGTCAGCTCCTGGTCTTGTTTTTACTGACTGTATAGAACTTCTCTGTCTTTGGCTGCAGAGCACATAATCAATTTGATTTTAGTGAAATTAAAAACTATAAAAGTATTAAATTAAAATTCATTTTTAAAAAATTAGGAAAAGTAGAAAGGTGCATTTCTACTGAGAGTTAGGAGCACTTTCAACTCCAAGTGTAAATCTCTTTTTTAACTGGCTTGAACTTCACTGAAGTTTCCAAGATACTCAACATAGCATGGCTGATAAAAAGGTTTTTTTTTAAAAATACCAGGACTAAATACACTTTGGACAGTTGTCTTCTGACTGTTGAGGCTGCTGTCTCCATCTTATATCCACTTGGACTTAAGCTCACTCTTTTTATTCCTTCTATAGCTTAACCAAAATCCTCCTGTATGTTTCCCATGCACTATGCTAGATGGCAGCTAGTTATTGACATGTTCAACTTACCTGAGCTGTAAGGCATTCTTTTAAATAAAGCTAGGGTAATAGAAATATATTGATGTTCAATGGCATAAATCCATAACCCATTCAAAATCCATAGAACCTTTAGGAAAGGATGCTTTAAAATGCAAGATTAGCAAAGCAGCATTGGAAAGTTTTGAGAGTGCCAAGACTCATATGAAGAATTCAAATTCCTTCACATAACAAGTTCATTTCAAACACTACTCTAACATACATGCACCCACAAGCCATCTGTCTGTTCTCAGAACAGTTAACTCCTACATAATATCATTAGCCAAAATCAGCTTTCATTCCCGGGATCTTTGCTCACAAAGTTCCACATAAATCCCTTGAGAAATACAAATTATACATGTGTCTGACTTAAAACTGAATCACTCTGATGCTTAAAACTTTCTGCCAAATAACATGTAAAACTCATTCTCTACAGGTGTGCAAATAGCTTCCCCTTTCTCCATTACTGCATTTACTTTCCATTCTCAGTTTAAAGTAATTTATTTTCGAGACAGAAAATTCCACTGCTGCAAATCAAGAGTTCTGATAGCTAAAAAAAAAATTGCAATAATCTCTCTTCCTTGTGGCAAATCATAAACAAGGGATGATCAGACTAAAAATTATCCCTACGAAAAGAAATAACAGCCCTGAAACTCAAATGAAGCAGAAGCTAGACTAATATAATTCTCCCAAGAAAATTCAATATTTACTAACAATTCATTTCAACAATCTAAATCAGGGGTCACCAACTTTTTGGACCTCAGGGACCATCAAACTTATAATTTTAAATCCCACAGATCACTAATATGAATTTTTGACTGACGGTGGCTTGCTGATGTTGGTGGGAAAGTTGGTCCAATATTCCAGAGCTGCAGTTGTCACAGGACTGGCTCTTTGGTCATCCTGGAGCAACTGCTCCTCCACCTGGGTGGACCAGCCTGCCATGAACTGGAGGAGCTTCTACAGGATGACCAAAGGGCCATTCTTGTGACCACTGCAGCTCTGGAATATGGTACTGACTTTCCCATGTCAGCAAGCCACCCCAGGGTGGATTTCCCTCCCCTCCCATTAGTCTTACCTTCCAGTTCCAGCTTGCGTAGCTCTACTCGAGGTAAGGTTTGCACTCAGCCGAAGGGTGGGGCCAGTGGGTGGGCAGGCCATGTGGGCAGCACAGCCTTGTGTTCCCACGCAGCCTGGATTAATTGCTTTGGGGAGAGTGCTTTGGGGGAGACATTTCTCTGCAAACCACCAACATTTTTTCATGGACCACCAGTGGTTGGTGACCACTGATCTAAATCATTTGTATCTAACCTGCAGCTCATGGACCACATGCAGCCCTGGACAGTTAGTAAGGTGGTCCCACAAGATCATAAACCTTTAACATTATTATTTGATTTATATACATCTACTATATTACATACTTTATATGTGGCCCAAGACGATTCCTCTTCATTCACTGTGACGCAGGCAAGCCAAAAGTTTGAAAAAACAAACAAACCCATGATCTCAATTGTATCTAGGAAGGAAAATGCAAAGTGAAATTGACTATACACATTATAATCAAAACTGAAACAGTCAAATTAGACCTAATGCTGACTGTGGCTCAGATCACAAAGTCCCCTTTTAAAAATTTCTTAAGAACTTAAACAAAACAAAACAAATCATCAGACCAAAAAACCATGACCTCAGCAATATTCAGTGTAATTAAGTGGTAAACATAAATAGATTTATTTATTGGATTAGAACTGTGGACTGAAATGTCTGTATCTTTAAAAGTGAAACAAAGAAAGTATCTCAAAATGAAAAAAGCAAAAGTAAATAAAATTGCTGCCTGCTAATACATTGAAAAGAGCTTTCTCAAGGAAGAAACCAAGAGAGGACATTTGTCTAACTAAATATTAGTTAATTTCATTGAAAGTGTAAATGATTTCCAGAAAAAAGCAAATAAATTGAAATTGAAGATAATAATCCAACAAAAATGACAAAAAACAAGGAAAATTTTAATGCAATAATGGCCCCAATAAAAGACAACAAAATTTTACTGAGATAAGAAGCTTTAAAGAAATGGCACAAATATATGGAAATAATTTTTTAAAATTCCAAAATTGATTAAATGTATTAAGATTTGCTCACTGAACTAGAGCCAGGCATCCCGGAAAAAGAAGGAGGCCCTAAAATATTGCTATCAGCAATATTGTTTAAAATATTACAATATTATATAGTCAAAGTACCATATGGAATTTGCCAGGAGCTAAGAAAAACACAGTGGTGACAAAGAAACTGGAAAGAATCAGTGTCAAAAACAGACAGCATTAAGGAATGCTCACATTACCAAATTATTTATAAGTTCTTGATGCTTTCTGAGCTTGGGTTTGGTGTTTTTTGTTTTGTTTTGTTTTGGCCAACATTTCATTACCAAACTAGGTAACATCATCAGTGCTAGAAGGAATGGGTTAGCTATCATTTTATATACTAGTGGCTGTCTTAATTCTCTTTCTCCCATGCAAACTATATAAACTATGCTATCTTTGGAATGAGAATCCAGTCAACATTCCATTACATTTATCCACATGTTAGTAACATAATTCTCAAGATTTGCAATTAAGTCCTCAACAATACATAGAACAAGAACTCCCAGATATATAAGCTCAATTCAGAAGAGAGTGAGCCACTCAAGATCACATTGCAAACATCTAATAAATAAGGGGAAAGCCTTCTATTTTGCTTTCTACTAAAGTTTTTCACTGTCTACACAAGTTGTGGAAAACCCTAAAACATGGCAGTATCAGGACACCTTATCTACTGTAGCTGTTGAAAAATGTTATCATGGATAGATAACAACAAATAGAATGGAAAATGAAGAAATTTCAACGTTGGAAAATGAGGCCACTTTGTACACTATCATCTTATATATTTATTTTATATGCAGAATACACTGTAGAAAGTGCTGGAAGAAATAGAAATTAGAATTAAAGCTGCCCTTAGAAACATCAAAACCTCCTAAGATGTTGATGCTATTACTGATGATTGGAATTGAAGCAAAAATTCTTGCTGATAATGCCAACTTGGTGCAAGAGAAGAAATTGCCTCTTTATTTGTTTGTTTATTTATTTATTTATTCATTTCTAGTACTTATAGATCTAATCCTATTGGACTCTACTGTAGACGCAAAGTCAATAAATGAATTTACATATATAGGGCATATGAGAAACTCAAAACACATTCAAACACTATTGCTTGAACATGCTTGGGAAAAAAATCATGACAACTGGAGCCATCCATATTTCTAGAGAAGGGGATTCCAAAGAGTGAGGGCTACCACTGAGAAGTCCTATAAACTGGTCTCCTATCATCTGGTCTATATTTTGTAAACTTCAGAAAATTTCTCTAGGGGTTTGGACCAAATGGCTGACTGGCTGGCTGGCTTGTTTCATGTTTCTAGACCACTTCTCTCCCTCACCTTGTCTTAGCAAGGTATTGCTCAATATATTCTGGTGCTGTGCCATGTACAGCTTTAAAAGTAATAACTAATACTTTAAATTGGGACTGGAAGCATACAAAAAAAGTTCAAATGGTAACAGACTACACCTTCTTATACTGAAAAATTCACAAGGATGATTAGTAGTTACCATTAAATAAATCTACTGCTACCTAGAAGAAAGGCTATTTACAACCTGGACAAAGTCATACTCGCAACCATGATATAAATTAACAATGCCATAGATTTCCCAGTTATAGGATATGGCTATGAAAGATTGATCATCAGAGAAAGGTGATGAAAAAAAGATGAATGCCAGAGAAAATTGTTAAGAATAAGCTTGGATTACAAGAACAGTAAAATCCGACTGCTTACTGGAAGCATTTACAATGAAGCTAAAACTTAATTATTTTAGATACATAATGTTGGAAATGACCCTGGTGCTTGGAAAAATTGAAGACAATAGGTAAAGAGATTAATGTAGAATGACTCAGCTAAATACTTTTATTGATGACACATGCATTACTTTATAAGAACTCAAATAAATTGATATGATATGCATCTAATATCAGATAATTTCTACTTTGCTGAACAGACTATGCTAGGATTGTTTTAGAATACATTTCAGGGAAGTATACTATACTCTTTCTATTAAGTTAACTTTTGTACAATTAACACACAGTAAAGCATCAAAAACCCTGATATGGTAGATAAGTCTGGGTGATATAACCAGTCCTATTGAGTTCAGTAAACCTTTTTCACAAATGTAGGACTGCAAATAAAATATATTTCAAAACAAACTAAAACTATGAAATAACAATTGCAGTAAAAATTATTATATGGAATCATATACACCTGTTAAGGTTTATTATTTGCGATTTAAATAAGAATAAAGCACTATTTTAAATATATATACTATACTATATGTTAAAAAATTTACCAGTAGTATTATGACTACAGTATGACCACTAACCACCATTTGGTAAATAGCCAGTGTTAGTAACATACTGTAACTTTTGTTGTGTGTATAATTTTGCACTTCAATTTTATTTTCTTCTGCTTACACTCCTTTAATTTGATCTAGGTTAAAACTGTGCAAAATTGCAAAGATATAGTTATAATAATACAGTAAAATTCCTATGTAGAAAGGTCAAGAAATAGCTCAAACCAACATCCAGTCTCTCAGATTTAATTAATGTGTGCTCTCAAGGTGTTGCTCTAACCTCAGCCTACCCTTCCTTAAACCCAGGAGAGGAATTCATTGTAGGAACCAGGATTAAAAATGACAAAAAAAGCAATCATATTATCACTTCATATTCTAGGAGTGACATTTTTATATAACATTTAAACAGATAGCTAAGGAATCCTCCAAGACTGGCTGAAAACCATGGAGTTCATGAGTCTCTGACTCTGAGCCTCTCAAAAGTTATTAAATTCAAATATACTTTGTTTGCCTACTAAGACTGATCACTTATACAGTGTTGGTTATAATTAGCAACTGATTCATCAAAAGTTAATTTAAGTTTCTTCTTTAAAGGAGGTGGGAAGAAAACAGCACAATAAAACATAAAATAAAGGGCAAAAGTGATTTAAAGAGATGTAGGTAGAATTCCAATAACATATATTAATTTTAAGATTCTAATACTTCTAGCTATCCAGTTCTAGAATCCAATTCTGAATAGCTTTAACTATTTTGAATCACACATACAACTGATGAAATTTTAAGCATCTATTTCATCATAGAATCACTACTAGAATTCTATCTATTAATGCCATAATCAGCTGTAAAGCAGAATTAGACTGCATGATAAATAGAAGCGAATGTAATGTCCATGAGGGTTATAAATACAGATATAAAGTATATAAAGCTTATAAATATTCTGACCAAGGCTTCCTAGACTCTTATTTTAAAAACAAGACTTATTTTATTGCAATGCTGGGAATTGTTTTCATTCCCAGCCAGAATTAATCTCAAACAGTCCTTAGAGATAAGCATCCACCTTTCTTTTATGTGAAATGCTGCCAATAACAGAAGTATCAAATGAACTAAAAAAAAACCCAACTGAAGTACAAAAAAACCCAACCGAAGTACAAAGAGCTTCAAGAATGAATCTGAACTGAAAAAACTACCTTGCTTCCTGCAAAAGTTTCATCATCTTTGCCTGACCTTTATACCTTATGGAAGGGGTAATCATCTCCCAGCCTTACTTCTGAGTCGCCCTTTTTGTTTCAGCTGCTCTCACCTTCTAGCAGCTCTGTGCACACGCGCACTGGAAATAGGATCCCCTGGGTCCTCTGCCTTGCTGCTGCCAGACTCCAAAGGCTCTGGAGGCAGCACACCACTCCCAGATGGTCCTGGCCCCATCTCTGCACCCTTGTCCAGACTCCCTGACAAGTCCTCAATCACTGTTTGATTCCACTGCCATCTGCAATGGCTGCCGGTGAACCACAACAATATATAAAGGAATTTCATATTATATCCTATACTACTCAAATTTGTAACAACTTAAAGCCAAATGTTTCAAACCCAGTAATTTATGCCACTTCATTGACAAAGATGTTTCCATACTAAATGACTCCCTGAGGTCATTGTGCCATATTTTCTTATGAAATGGGGAGAGGGTTAGGATTATCACCTCATGATTCAAGAGGAAATTAACACCCATTGTATCCAATGTGCAGCGTCAACAAGTAAATAACTCTGAACACTTGAGGAGCTGAAAATTGTACTTTGCTTTCTGCAGTGCTTGCAACACAGCAGGCTTGATGGTTACCATAGTAATCATGTGACAGCTTCTGATTTATTACCTTGACTGCACAATTGTAAAGGATCTCAGGCTACCTTCTGTGTCCTTTCAAAATTCGAAAGCAATGCCATGATGAATGTCAGCCATCTGAAAGCTGTACTCAGTGGAACGCCACAGCCAAGAGCAGTGCTATAAATGCAAATTGTGTGGGTTTTTTGCCCTTCCAAGAACATTAAAAACACATGGAGGAGATGAGCTTCAACCTCTGACACCGTGATTCTTTGCTACAGAACTCTTAATTTTCTGCCAGAAATACAAAAAGATGCAATAAATTCTTCTTCACATTTACAAAACCATGAGAATGCTTGTGACTAGGACTCAATAATAGTGGTTTGGTTTGCCTTTTATACTTTTTAAATAAATCTGAAACAATCAAACAACACATTACTGTATTATATTTAATTGATAGCTTTAGATAATTGTCTTATTTTACTGCGCTTGTGTGTAGACTATTATAAGATGTTAATACATCTTTAAATGGCAGGAACAAGTGATACAGTTTTTTGTCAATAACATCCCATTAAGATTAAATTGAATTCCACGCAATACATGTAGTGGCCATTTTAAGAGAATATTTTTGTTATTGAAATATTACATATAACATTACAATAAAATATATTAATTTAAAATTAAAATATTAATTTTATTGAATTGTTTTTGTCCATAATTCTTTTTATGTGTATATAATGAAAAAATGAGAAAACAGGATTTTTGTACTCACATACATAAGCACTATACATTAATTTATGTATAGGCAGGTCCCAAGTGGTCAGCATATTTATTGATTTTGCTATCCACATTATTCAGTCTGACAGTAAGAAAATTGTGTATAGGTTTAATAAAATGATCTCTTCAATCATTACTGTTAAAAAATAGGTTATCTACTGCTATGTTTGAAAAGCTTTTCATTCAGAAATGAACACTCTTGGCATGTATAAACTTCTTGTCGATTATTTTTTATAGCACTTCTTGATCATTATAAGACTACTTTGTAAACACCGTCACATTAAATGGTTTTATAATTGCAAGTTCGTTAATATATTATTATCATTACATGGAGGGGGGGAGATATATCTCTACAAATGTTCAGTAATTTAAAGCAGAACTCTTACAGGTATCATTATCGAAGGCAATACCTCCAAATCTGGCTTTATAGCAAGATCATTTTTATAATTGGACTCTGTATGAAATGAAGAGCTCTGGATACTTAAAAGGTTATTTAAGAATAAAGAGAGTTTGAAAGAATATGGATTATGCTTCTATCTAAATTAATAAAGGAAGACAATGCACTGCAGTGGACAGTTGCAATAAAACTGAGCACTTTGTCCTACCTAATTGAATGTTCAATTCTACTGGGTATGCATGGGTATATCCCATGAGCTAAGCCAAATGGAAAAGCTCATAGGCTTTAAAACAGATGCACATGAAAACAAGCCTCAAAATTGCATGGATGATTTGACAAGAGAGAGCAGAATCACTTCAGAGAATCAGCTAATTAAGAAGGTGAGTATTCAAGCAAGTATTAGCATTTGTTCACATTACTCCTTATTTATTTTTCTGTCGATAACAATTATAAATTCACACAACTCCGTTCAAAATCTGGGCAGCTTACAACAATAAAAACTATACAAAACTATAAACAAAGCAGAAAAGACACTTGGAAGAGTCCATCATTCAACTCAACAGAGAAAACCCTATGAGAAGTTCACTACCACTCCCAAGCCAAGCACTGGAAGACAGCTATGTTGTTAAAGATCTTTCAAACAAAGGCAAGGTAGGATCTTTATAAATCTCTGGAAAATTGCTGATCCAGAGGCCAGACACAAAAACAGAGAAGACCCACTTTTGAGATCCTGCTGGATGACAACTTCATCTGATTGGCAAGTCTGTCAGATCAAACAGGATGGGCAGAAATTATCAGATGGGCAGTCACTCAGATAGTTAGATTATGTGCCATGAAGGGATTTATAAATAGTAATCAGCACCTTGAATTGCACCTAAATGGCAACCAATGCTGCTCATGGAACAAAAGTGTTATTTAACTATACTTCAGCATGCTCAGAATTGTCCATGCCACTGTATTTCAGAAAAACTGAAGCTTCCAAGAGAAGCTTTATGTAAATACTTTGAAATAATCCATATGCGCACTGACTAAGGCAGGAGTGATTGTCTGGAGGAGAGGAGACGAGACGAGATGAGAGACAAGAGATGGGATAGGTTAAGATAGGATAGGATTTGGATAACTTTTATTGTTATTTACCTGTACATATAATGGCATGCATTAAAATTCCATAATAGTGTAGAAAAATTGCTGTATTGAAATATTTTGATTATTGATATGTGCCATCAGAGACCAGTTTGGTGAGTGATTAAAGCAGGCTAGAAACTAGGAAACCATGACAAGCCTTATCAAGAAAACCTGGGCATCTTCAAGAATCAGGCATGATTGAACAGAATAAAAAAAATTGCCTGTAGAGTGCTTTAGAGTCAAGATCAAATCACTGTTGACTCTTAGCAACATATGACTCCATGACTATCTGTTCTCTAACTAGAACTTTCAGATTTTCCAATCAGGCCCCCATCATTATTGTTACTGCACCTATCCATCTTGCTGCTGGTCATCCTCTTCTCTTTCCATTCCAGCTTCTCTAGACAATGAGGTCTTTGCATAAAATATTCAGAGGAAGATTTAATGTACAATGGCAGCGTTCCATCTTAGTTTCACACTGACCAACTGAATCTTCCTAAGTACTTTTTAAGATTACATACTACTTGTGAAAAGGTCATACTTGTTTTTGGGGAGAATTCACATTTATATTAACCATAATATTTACACATGACATTAGATGCCATTATTTGCAACAGAGCTATTCTTGGTAATAAAGAATGCTAATTATTTAACAGGGCATGGTATGAAATCCAAACAATACTAGCTATGTAATTATTAATTGAAAAAAATATATTCTGAAAAGTTATCAAGGTTTTGTTTGCTTGTTTGAGGGTTCATTGATTTAATTATTGATTTGTTTATTGGTAATTAAAGTATTTTTAACCTACTCTTCAGTCAAAAGAGTTCCTAAAGCAATATAGTAAAATGTAACTATATTTCAATTTTGAGTTATAGGAGTTTTTTGGTCTCAAGTCTAAAAATATGCAGAAAAGTGCATGATAGCACTAACCTTAGAAGCTAAACTATAGTTATTTCTTTTTCCTATAAATACAATTAATTCCTTGGAGACTTTGTAAAAATGTGAAGAATAAACAGAATAAACAGACTTTTAAAATTCTTCTATCAGTTTGGTGTGACAAATTTATTGCAGATAGAAACTCTAATCAGCAGAAATATATGTTGCTATAGACCTATCTACTGGTAAGTAGCACTGGTCCCACTGAGGGATTTGAGTCAATAAAGCTGTCTTGCAGACTCATTTCTAAAATATTTATTTATGCAAATACCATTAGGAGAAAAGTGTTGAGGGTTTCACATTTTCAAAGTTCACATGAAGATACTGATTTGCAAATCCAAGGTAACTGGATCTATTATTGGCTTACTTTTTTTCAAAAAGTTAGGTATAGAAAGATGATCATGAATTCCAATACCCTCATACTAATAAGGATTTTGTGGATGTTAGAGACTCCACACAACACTGTGCAATACACTGTGTTGCAGTTAATTAAAACTCACTTTGCAGTTACCAGTATGAGAGGATGCATCAAGATTATGTGAAATAACGTCTTATCACACTAGAGAGCCAGTTTGTGTAGTGGTTAAGACATGGGGTTACAGGATAAACTGCAGGAGCTTGTCCAGTTGCCAAGAGACAACATTGTCTTGAAGGCACAAAAAAGATATCATGCTGCTAACTAATTAAAATACCTTACATTATTATTATATACTGTATATCAGAACTGCCTATCATAGGTATTACAAATAAAAATTACAAGTTTGTTTATTTTTCAGCATTTCTCATATTTGCAAAGAAATGAATTCAGAAAAGAAAGTATTGTACCTTAATAACGTTCACTTCTATTAAATTTGTTATATATATTACACAAAGGCATTTTTGCTGTACAAATGTCTTCCATTCCCAGAGAAAAATTATAGTCCCTTGAATAACAAAGGGCAATTTTTTTCTCCGAATAAAACAAAACAATAGATTTCTTTGTCTGAAAGGTTGGATTAAAATAGATATAAAGTATATCATGCCCAGTACTATCATCTGAGAGCAATTGACGTGATTGAAATAGAGAAAAAAGAGTAGTCTGTCATCCATTCTATTTTCTTTTATTAAAGAAAAATACATGAGATATATTCTATTGGATAATAGAAGTTCTATTTGATTTATATACCATGTTTCTTCCAAGAGCAATAGACGCAATATTATTTTCTCCAATTTTATCTTCACAGAAACAACTTGTGAGGCAGGCTGGGCTTAGTGGAAGCCATCGGACTAAATATCCCACTGAGTTTTCATAATTGAAGGTGATGCCTAACAGCATTTGTCAATTATAATATACTTTATATACTGTATATTTTATCACTCTCAGTTATGTGCAATACTTTCGGGGACACCCCTGTCAAACTCAGGCACTTCATTTAGACTACATAGCTTATTGTCAGTGAGAAAGCTGCTTTCTATGATTTTGGCTGTCTTTAACACCACCCAGTCCAATAGGACTTACTTCTGAATATGTACAGAATTGTCTGTTAAGTTATTACCCATCATTATTGTCGTGTCCGCGAAATGACGCCAGGAGTCGGTGATTTAGTGCAAAGCTCTTTATTTGAATTACTGGAACCGAACCGCCGAAAGGAAAAAAGCCCGCGGCTTTTATTCCTTTCGCCGCCGCGGCCGCGGCCAATGACAGCACTTTGAATCTCCCGCGCTCTGAACGAACCAATTGCGGGAGATTCTTAACGAGCCAATCGGCGCGGCTCGCCTGACCAATCGGAAAGCCCCGCGCTTTGGCCAATCAAAGCGCGGGGATTTCAAGTATGTTAATGAGGACAGAACAATTATTTTAGACAAAAAAATCTATAAATTTTATTACTGCCCATTTTCATTTAAATTATCATATGCATAAGATTTGCGCTTGCTTCTAAATTTTTACAAGAACTACAGTTAAATGAAGTCTCATTTAAACTTAAATAAATTACCATTTCTTATGAATCAATAAACTCATAAGGTTACTCATTATGAGAAAGTAGGATTTTCAAACCATAATTTAATATTATGATACATACAATCCCACAAATTCCTTAATTATTTTTTGAAGCATTTTAGATCATTTTATTTATCTATTTAGTTAGGTAAACAGTTGCTAGAACTATAGACTATAATTGAGATGAGGCCAGTTTAATCAAAGCATTAAAATGCATAGAGTTAACTTTGGTGGTTCCTTTCCCATGCAAGTGTTTTCTAATAGCTATGATGAACACCATTGTCCCTATGGTATGTCTAGGGAACTGCACCACCAATTTTCACAACTTAATCCATGTACAATAAATGTACAAAAAGGAGGGAAGAAAAAAGTCATCTTTGGTAATGCAGATAATTGGAGCATTACAATACTAAATGGGAGCAAAATAAATTACATTTAAAAATTAATTTCACAATATATATTATTGTTCTGCTTTACATAACTTATATTTATATAAACTGATGATTATACAGTTATTTTAGAAACAAATTGATCTGTTCTGAAATACTTTTAACAATCGCTTTCATACTTGTGCTTATGTTGTTCAGCTGAAAAATGTGCAGGTGGTTGTAAATTAGATTAATAGAAAATACTTATTAATTGACTGAATGCCTTCTGGATAATCCACTTTTAATATAAATGTTTGTGCTTGATTCTAAGAATTTGAAATTGAAAGGAAGCAAACACCAATATTCCATGAAACAAGGATTAATATTCTGAACCTTCTCATTGTCTCTCTGGAGTATGAGCCACCCAATCTTACTGGGTATCTTCTTGTTTATGAATTCAGGAAGCCTGTCAGCACTACAAATCTGCAAGATCCAGGTACCCAATTGAAAGTGCTCTGATGATATAGAGAAAGAGAGGGAAGTGGCTAGCTACCATCTGGAAAAAACCCACATTTGGATGGTGATAGTTTATTTTAATTTTATGGTATACAGAATAAATGTAAAATGTTTTACATGTTAAAATCAATGCATTGTAGAAAGGGCATCTAGATCAGGGGTCGGCCACCCACAGCTCTGGAGCTGCATGTGGCTCTTTGACCCCTCTTTGCAGCTCCCTGCTGAACCGGTAGTTAATTTTTCTGCAGTTTGGCAAACCAACTGATCCCACTACTGGCCACCCCTAAGTTTACCAAAAAAAAAAAAAAAAAAACTAGCAAAAGCCCTAATGTAAAGCTGTTATGCTTGGGAAAAACTATATGCATGCAATCCTTACCATAAAATGCTAACTTTCTTCCAGTCTTGGACAGGAAGTATGGCTACAAATGTTTTTGGAAAGCACCAAGAAAAGAATCCAAAAAGTCCTAAACATACCAACCCAAAGTAACCAGTCATATATGTAGATATTTGAAAGAGTTTTAAATAGTAGAAATAAACTAAAATGTTCTCCAAGGGAACGGGAAATAAGAAAAATGTCCTATTAAGTTGGTTGATATTGATATTCTTTATGGGAAATAAATTTTAGTATGTGTCATTTCTGGATTTGCCAGAAAATATAAAGAGCCAAATCAATCTAGAATCCTTTAAAAATTAGTACCTGAGTTATTTCTTAGAGTTGGTACTAAAAAGAAACAAATTTGGGGGGGGGGGATGACTGCCAAACATACAAGTTGTATCTGTGTGAGAAAGTTGTATAACACTGCAGAGGAATTCTTTAATGTGAATCAAACCAGAGTACCTCCTGTCTGAATCATTCTAATAGGGCAGAGATATAAATAATTCTGGCAAATAAAGTACAGCATAAGACCCAGTCAAAAAGTCAAAGAGTCTTAAGGAAAAATGCACTGATGAGAGACATATGAAATACAACATATAAGCTCTTATACTAATATTTGACGACTCTTTTCTACGTTTGAGAATGCAAGTGGTTGGCTGTAAGGGAAAACAATGATTTGTTGGATGTAATGGAAATTAGACGAAATGGAGAAGCATACTGTACCCTTATGGATGCTATTGGAAGCCATGCAGATGACCTCAGAGAAGCCATGCAGAAACCATACATCAACAGATACAAAAGCATGTGTTAAGCCCAGAGCACGATAAAAAAATTAGAATACAGACTCAGATTGGCTCCCGGTGATTCTCTGAAATACAAGCTGGAGAACGAGAAAAACACAAACAAATGTGCAAGATTTATGTCAGTCCTGTGTGGTAGATCCGGTAAGGAAGGAAACTGACTCCACAGGAAGATTAGAATTACATTTTATTGAAATAGTCTACAGCAGCCCACTGTCAAACTCCCAGCCCACAGGATGTATGCATCACGCACTGGCCATGCCTATGCCCAAATTAGCAAGGGGGGCCAGTCCCGATACATTATGTGACAATATGAGTTTGACATCCCTGGGCTACAGTAATACATAGTAATAAATAACCTTGCGAATCTGCTGAATTTTTCCTTCTCTTTCTCTTATACCCCAGAGAGTTTGGGGAAATTGGTATGAATCTCTAATGTTTTCCTGCCTTCCTAGGCTTAATGCACCTGCTATTGACTTCTATATGGCTTTTCTAAAGTTATGTCCAGATGTACAAAGATATATCATTTTTACTAGACTTTTATTGTTGATTTCAATACTAATATTTATTTATTCATTTTGTCTTTCATATTATAATTATGTTAACTTACATAAAGTAATTTGAGTATAAAATAGAATATAATCAAATTAATGAATAAAATTATATAAGAAAGATAAAGGAAAGATATAGTGCTGTTGTGCCATATAGTTAAACATACTAGGAGCCTTAAAATTGGCATATTTCTTTAAGAATCATAGGAGATAACAATCCAAAATTTAATATTGGACATTACCTTCTCCTTGGTATATCAACAATCTAGGAGGCGAACTTCCGGTTTCGCGTGGCTTCGGGGCAGCAGGAATTCGCGACAGCTCGCGATTCCTGCTGTGCTAGCCGTCGAGGTACCCCCGATCCAGATGGGTCAGGGGGATATGGCTGCCCTGTAGGGACAGCTGAAGAGAGAGGGGAGTCGGATAGGGAGGTGGGGGTGTCGCAGACCCCCCCCTTCTCCGGGAAAACCCCTTTTTCCCAAGGCGGTGGAGCGGCGGTCAGCAATGGCCGCCACGAAGAAGCCAGCAACCGGGTAAGAACTGTGCTGGAGGAAGTGTGAAGAGTGAAAGTTCTGTCTGAGCCGGGTCAAGTAACACCTTTTAAATTGCCTGGAATTGAGCTGCTTGAATTGCTGGAGGATACATTGTATCCCTAAGAAGAGCGAAAAGCGGCGGAGAAGCTGTTAAAGGGAACTTTTTTTTTTTTTTTTTACTCTCCCACCCCACGGAAATAGCAGAAATATTTGGATATATTAGACATTGAAAGTGGATTGCTTTGAAAGTTGAAGCTAAGAGACAAAGGGATTTTTGGACATTGAAAAATTTAAGAAATTGGAAAATCTTTGCTGGAGGTATGGATTTCTGATTATTTAAAATTGTCATTGCAAGTGGGAAGGGAGAAAAAAAATTGGAGCAGAAGCTGAAAAAGGAGGAGATTGTCTAGAACGTCTTTGTGGATCCCAAAGGAAGATATATGGTAATTGGACCTCTTTGAATAAAAATTAATCCAGAAAGAGAAAGAGAAGAAGGAAGAAAAGTATTAACTTTTGGATTTTTTTTTTTAATTGCTTTTGATTGTCTTTGATTAAAAATACTTGTGGTTGTTTTGGAAAAAGTTTCCCTTTTTATAATGGCATCGTTTGTGGATGAACTAGAGATTGAATATCAAAAATATAAAAAAGAAGATACTTTGGGCGCTTTGTTTCAATTCTTAGAAATGGCGTTATGTTCTGTTGAAAAGTTGATTACGCAGCAGAAGGACTGGGACAAGGAAGAAGAGGAAGAAGAAGCCATCTTTGATGAACAATGGGTCCCTTCCGGAGAGGAGGAGAAAAAGGATAAGAAAAAGGGGATTTTAAGAATTATAAAAACAACCAAAAGAGAGAAAAATGAGCGAAAAGATGGAGGCAAGGTTAGAAAGCAAAGGAAAAGGAGTAAGAAAAGCGAAGGGAAAAAGCAAAGGGGTAGAAAGGGCAAGGAGAAGAATAAGCAAGAGAGAAAGGGGGGGAGGAGAAGCCTTAATGGGGGGAAGCAAGACCTAAAGAAAAAAAGTTTATTTAGAGACAATGGGTGAATTTAATTTAGATTAAAAGAGGGATTCTGGAGGGTATATAAGAGTGTGTTTTTATATGTATATTTAGAATATAAAATTTATTATGTAATTTTAGAATCTTTTAAACAGAATCCCAAGAAAGATTGCTATATGTAGTATTTCTAAGTTAGGGTAATGAGTTATAGATGTTACTCCAATTGGTGTACAGGAGAAGTATGGTAAAAGAAAAAAAAGATGAATGGATAATTGGAAATAGAACAGACAAAGAATGTTGTTGAAAATGGTAATAAGATATGGAAGGATATATATGCTTTTTTTTTTGGATTTTGTATATTGATAAAAGGCAATAAAATTTTAATTAATAAATAATTTGGATGGAAAGGAGAAGTAGGGACAAGATATGAAGTTAATATTATATGAAATATTGATATTATAATCTGGAAATGTTATGCCTTATTGGTCTTTTATTATTATTTTTTCTTAGAAAAGAATTTATAAGCTGCTATGCCTTGATTCTTTGTGCATTGTTTTTATAAAACTGATAAAAATGGTTTTTATATATATATATAAAAAAAAGAAAATGATAATAAGATATGGAAGGAGATATGGGTTGAATATGATGTTTGAATTTGTGTCTGTGTGAAGAGTTTTAACCCGGGAACAGACAACCTTCAGAAAAGATCTTTTAGTTTTGTTTATATTTTGTGTTTGTATGTTTGTGTATTGTGTTTATGGTAAAACTAACAAAATTTGTTTTTTATAAAAAAAAAGGAAAAAAGAATCAATAAAACCTTGGAGGAATGTTAGATGAGAATAATTTAAACAAGCCAGAAAGAAAAGAATATGATGACTATAAAATGGATAAATATGGAAGAGAAATGAAATTGAATAGGAGTAAAGAGAAATAATGAGAAATTTGCTGAAAGATATTTGTGTGTCCATATGGAGATGGGATAAATTGGAATTATGCTGTATAAAAATAATGTTTTGTTTGACTTGTAAGGATTTACAATGTTAAGAGGTTTTATGTGTTTATGTATTTAATGGTTAATGATGTGTTGTTTTATCTTTAAAATTAATAAAAATTTGTTTCAAAAAAAAAAAAAACAATCTAGGAGGCAAATAAAAGTTAAAGTATTATAACACTCAATCATAAATAGTATGATTGTAAATAAGATTTATAAAAATTCTAGATCATTATTCCATAGACTAATTAGTAATGGGAAAAAACAGAGAGATCTGAGCCTAGATGCAATTGTACAAGGCATTTAGGCCCTATTGAAAACTTATAAGTGATGCTGAGATTATTGGAAACATACTTTCAAATGTAATTTATATACAAATTACATATTAGAGCCACTTCTCAGAGTAACACACTGATATATAAATTTAATAAATAAATAAATATAAATTGCCAAGGAAGACCAATACAGAGATGTTATTCTAGAACAGGATTGTCAAACACAAGGCCCGCAGGCCAGATTCAGCCTGCTGGGTGCTTAGATCTGGCCCATGGGTCCAGCCTGGACATAGCAAAGGATCAGCCCACGGTGCCTCTGCTAGCAGCTCCCATGGCCCATTTTTGTCCTGGATGGCCTCTTGCAGCACTCTGCCAGTCAAAATGGGTTTCAGGGGCCTCCAGAGGTGTCCCCCAGCTGTTGCTGGCCAAAATGGAGCCTCCATGGGCCAGATTTGGCTCTCCCAATCCCATTTCCCATGGCTTTACTGTACTTACTTTTTGAAGAGCTCCATAAGAGGTTGACCCAGAGAACTCAAAGTCTTTTATTCACAAACTTACCAACCTACCAAGAATATGAGATGTAAGGAAAACAGCTTTCCCCATATGAATAAAAGACCAGCTTCTCTGCTATGACAACCTGCAGGTTTAGTTTGGCAGTGGTGGGATTCAATTTTTTTTACTACCGGTTATGTGGGCACAGCTTGATGAGCGTGACAGGGGAAGGATACTGTAAAATCTCCAGTCAAAAGTGATATTTGCCAGTTCTCCAAACTACTCAAAGTTTCTGCTACTGGTTCTCCAGAACTGGTCAGAACCAGCTGAATACCACCTCTGTAGTTTGGGCCCAGTCTTGCTAGCGACAAGCTCCTGCTTGCTGCTGAAGGGCTAGTTCAAATGAACAGCTTCAGGGATTGGGTCATGGCAGTCAATCAATAAGGGGCTTGCAGTTCAGCCCAATGAGACAAAGGAAGCAAGTTCCTCATTGATTGGCTGCTGCTGCTACTTCAATCCATGAAGCAGGAGGCTGCTATATATTTCTCTTAGTGTTAAGAATTAGATCTCCTGGACTCCTTTATGATGGCACTAAAGAATTATGCCTAACTCAGAATTCCTAAACTTATTTTTTTCTATATTACAGTTATGAAATTTAGAAGGTAATTGTAATTATACATTACAATTATACTGCAACATTATAACTGCAATAGAAAACAAAGCAACAAAAAAGTATCAGAACTACCCATGGCAACATTAGTGTTGCTTCTTCAATGGTTTTGAAGAAGCTGCTTGAAGATAATCCTCAAAGGAAACCACCCAACCTAGATTCCTCCAGAAGTTTACAAACTGGCTGTAGGTTCCCAAAGCCCAATTCACCAAGGCATTGATAAACATTATAGAATCCATAGTTCAAAACATTAGGAGTGCATAAATATATTAACCCTCAATATAAAAGTACTATCTGCTGAGCTCTACTGAAACAAATTGAGCAAAAAGTCTTAGCAGTCAACTTTATCTCCTTTTACTGATGCAAAACTCAAATGGAAATGAAGCAGGTTCTTGAATGGCTCAAGAAATCTAGTATAGCTTCAAGCAAGCAGAACCAATAGAGTGTGCAATGCTTGCACTTGATATAATCTAAAGGATTGTTCTCATTCAGTGTCATGGGGACTTATTTATAAACTTATAGAACATTATTCCATTTTTCCACCTTACATATATCCTGCAATGTTGCTGTTCTCACCCAAATAAGACATCATATAAATCTTGAATTAATTGATTTTTACCTCAACCAGCTAGGTTCATTTTAACTTTGTAGAATTTGTTTCATTAAAAAAAGACCCATGCACAGAGACCTACAAGACATACCTTACAGACACTGATATTTCAAATCTTGACATATTTTTTGAGTTAATGCATCAACTATTTCATATTCAATTAAAACTTACAGCAAATACCATGAAAGAAAGCATGATCTTTCTAGTTTTGTCCTATACATTCACCCTTAAAAGCCAGTTGGATCCTTTTCAATAATAGTGAGTAACAGAATCAAATCACAATGCCCAACTCCTAAAAAAGAAAGACAGCCCAGGATGTCTACAATATATTTGGATAATGTGTCGTGGCTATGCTGTCTTTTTGTTAATAATAAGCCATAGCTATTCTTTTGTCCTAACACAGGGCTGGGGAATGATGATCCCTTTATGACTTGTGAACTTCAACCACCCAGAATTTTGGTTCAGGACTCAAGTCATAAAAGGTCCATTTATCTTCAGCCCTGCCCTTACCCAACACCTAAGAAGGGTTTTGGATTTGAGAACTATTAATATTTCTAATGGATAACAAACCATTTCTAATGGATAACAAACAGATAAACAAACCATGGAAAAAAATCATTTAGGATACGAGCAAAAGAGTTGATTGTACTGTCAGTTACATATTTTTCAGTTTAGGGGGAAAACATGACAATTTAGTCTCAAGACACACACATGTTCACCATTTTTTGCCAACATCATCTTCTAAAACTGGCAGCAAAATCTGGACAGACAATAAGTGCAAAAGACATCCAAGTACTCCCAACATCTTTAAAACCTCCACATTCATATTTTTACTTTGGTTTTTCAGATTTGACTGTAAAATACAAGTAATCCAATAAAAAAGAAAATAAATTCACTATTGTTTCTTGGAACAATAACATAGCCAGACACATATGAAAGTAATCTGCTAGTCCAAAAATTACAAGGAAAAAAATACCACCACTATAGGGAAAAAAAGATTCAGTCCAAACAATTGAAGCAAAGCAATTCTTTTATTGCCTCACTAGCCTCAATCCTACACTATTCCAAAATTCTGCCAAGAATATGGGTGCTTGCATGCAAACTTGAACTATATCCAATGTTCTTAAGAAAATGCATTCTGAAGAACACAAATGAGGAGGATCTGGACAAACACGTTAACTTAAAGAAAATAGATTTTAAATGGAGAGAACAGACTGGAAGCGTTTCACACAGTCACATGTATTATTTTTTTGAAAGGCTGTCCTCCTAATTCAAACAATCCAGCTAATCCTCTTGATGAATGCAGCATGTGTTATGCTGTAAATGAAAATTGTATAGCCTCTAAACAAGAGAGGCAGCACTGCTACAAATGCCAAACAAGGGATTGCCAGTTTAAACACTGCTTTTTTATCTTCCCCTTTTTGGTAAACAAACAACCCACATAAGAAGCATCCAAATAATACTGCAGGGATAATAGTTTAACCCAAATATTGGTTAAAATGCCCAAGGAAAGATAAAGAGAAATATAAATGCAGGCAGATATAAGCTATGTAAGTTGTGAAACCAATTATTCTCTTCTAGACACAACTTTACTTATTTTAAATAGTAACCAACATCAGGCTTGCAAAATACTTAATAATGAGCCCACTCACCCAGCAGACACATTGCATGGTAACATTTGCATGATGGAAATCAGAAAATCACTATCTATTGTCTGGGTAATTTGAATTTTTTCAGTATTTTATTGGAAATTCCAAGTACTGTAGTAAATATAAAATAACTAGACCACCTGTGTGATTAGGCCATTTTTCTTTTCACATTTACTATAAGCATGCACCATTCCCCCCACACACACCAAAAAAAACCCATAGAAGACCCTCCTGAAGCATCCTCTTTGGCTAATCCATGAATTGCCTTATATTTTGTTGGGTGGGTGGGGTTGTATATCCCCAAAAGTTGTCTTCTTCCAAAGAGGAAGAAGGCTCATATATCAACTGCTGATGCCCCCTGAAATGGGCACAACTTTGCCAAATTCCAATCCCACAGAAATGATCAATCCCAGATTTTGGTTGTTTCTGTAAATTAGCCCATTTGAGGTATGTTTATTTAAAAAGTATTGTTCTGTGATACATCATTTTTGCCCACTTGAAGGTTACAAACAAGAATTTTAGTAATATATGCATATTTTGATGTCCATAGAATCTAGAGAAGGTCGAAATAGGTCTTGTAGTTTCAGCAGCAACTTGAGTGTAACAAGAGTTAACAATTCTTCTGGTTAATATTCTTATCTAAAAAAAGACTTGTGCTGTGATATATCAGGCTGCTATTATATATATATATATATATATATATATATATGTATGTATGTATGTATGTATGTATATGGATCTTTGGTTATTCGGGTTTCTTTGTATCTTGATTGGCTGGCAATCAAAAAGAGCCAAAAAACAGACAGAAGATATTAGAAACACCAATCAAGCAGAACACAGCAAACTCCAAGACCAATAAACACAGACCAAGACTCCCAACCAATCAGGATGAAGAAAAAACCATTCTGGCACAGCAATAGGCTGCCCCAAATTTAAATCTGAAACCACTGTAAAAGTCTGACTCACAGATGAACACCATACAGAAGCCTGATGATGGCAGATGAGATTCTGCTGAAACGTTGCTACAACTTTAAAAGCACAACTACAATGACGTGGGAAAATACCCGAACAAAGCTGAATGCCATACATGTAAGTACCCGTGAAAACTTAAGAAAACAAATATATATATATATATATACACATATATATACACACACACACACACAAACACATATACAAATATACATACATACATACACATACACATACACATACATACATATATACATATATACATGTATATACAGTATATACACACACAACTGCTTGGCAATAAATCTTATAGACCAAAATTGGACTACTTATTCACACATTGCCTATCTGATAAATAAAAAGGAATTATTTTTTAATCTAGATAACTGATTGAAGAAAATTAATTTTTATTATTATTTAAAAAAAAAACATGAAAATCCCTCTAAAATAGTAATTGGCTTAATCCCTTCTTGCAAATCTAATTGTGTACCTACAAATCTGTAGTGAGTTTGCCCTCATGTCAGGAATTGCTGAAATGAATAGCAAAGTGCTATATACATGCAGATATTCACTAATTAAACATTGCATTTATATGCAAATGAGCTGATTTATATTTCTAAAGAACATGTGTTCCTTTATAAAATAATAAAGGAAAATTGCATTTTTGAACAGATTTTAAGTATTCACAACAATACACTACTGTAGTATTACTGGTGGTATCTAGCAATTTCTATCAACCTCTTTTGGTTGCCTTCAATTCTCCAAGCATCATGGTCTTCTTCAATTACTCTTGTTTTCCCATTTTTTCCACATTTTAAGATATGGCCCCATTATTATTGCTTCCATACAACAAACTGGTCTCATTCTGATAGTGATTTTTCTCATGGTCCAAGGTATTTTCAACAGTTATAATCCCCAGTATTCATAAGCATCTGTTTTAATTTCTTCAGCCATTCTGATGGTGTAGCTTTCACAGATTCATAACTTACTCATACTTTCATAGCTGCAAATAAACCATCCCTATGGATTTACATTCTGAGATATTACTCATTTGTATAAGGATATGTGGGAATGACCATGAGGGGCAAAGGGAAGAGATGCTGACAAGAAAGGAAGAAATGGAAAATGGAAAAAGTCTATTTGAAATTACAGTGATGCTGAAAAGTAAGTTTATAACTGGTCCTCACATTTACTTCTGTTGCAGCATCCACATAATCACATGATTAAACTTTGGGCACTTCACAACCAATAGAGTTTATGACCATTGCAGCATCATACAGTTACACGATTGCCTTTCGTACCCTTCACAACTGACATCTAACAAACTGAGTCAATGGAGAAGCCAGCAGTAAAATCATAAATCATGGCTACATGACATTTGTTTCACAACTGTTGATGATGTGCTTAATGATTGCGGTGTAAATAAGGTTGTAAGTCTGTCACAGTTATGCTCATGCCTCTCTTAACAACCACATCACTTAGCAATAGAATTGCTGGGTCCAGTTGTGATTCTTAAGCCAAGACTGCCTGTAGTGCATTTCAGAGGTGTTAAAAAAAAAAATGCTGGGTCGGAATCATGGCAGTATAGGTAGCTCACATAAACATATTCAACCTCCTCCAGAGCTTACTTATTGCAATGGATCTAAGAGTAGCCTTACAGACCATGTAATTGTATCTGGAATTGTATCTTAATTATTTTAAAGTTTCCCAAGTTGATAGCAATCATTTCCCACTCATTCTACTCTTATTAACCCAAATGGACCTTCTCCAATTTAATGTACAAGTGTAATGTTTTCCCAACTACATTGTCTTACTGAGTAAAATGGACTATTCAACTTAATAACTTAATTACAGAACAACTAGCTACTACATATTTTTCACACATATGCTCTCTTTACTACAACCAGCTACAATACCTTTCTATACAATAATCTTGTGTAGGAGCTTAGTAAAAACTACCTCAATATAAGATGAAGACCTACAAGCAGCACCCATCAAAACTATTTTTTGACAGAGAGTGGACAGCAGCCAGGAAAAAATTAGTAGCTAACTATCATCTATATAAAGTAAATAATAGCAAAATTATTGCACAAGATCGATTTCACCAGAAGACACACTACAAGCAATTAATTTGGCAAAGGAAAATGGAGGGACATCAAAGTATTATAGACTTGTCTTAGTCAAAACAAACAATTCATCCCCTTTCTGGCACGTCGCTCCAGGATTCCTGTTGCTGGCCTGTGTTAGCTGAACAACTTTATATTGCCAGAAACAGGGGTGGGATGCTACCAGTTTGGTCTGGTCCTATAGAACTGGTAGCTCTGAAGAGCAGCAGACGCAGAATCGGTTCACTGCAATGACCTTTTGCTCATTTGTTTGCCTGCTCACCCGCCTGGGCTGTTGGTTTCCTCCTTTATTTCCCGCTTTTTCAACCTCAGCTCTTTTGCGCAGCACAGCTGAGGTTGAAAAAGCAGGAAAGAAGAGGATTTTCAAACACTGTGTATCCATGCACAGCGTTTGTCAGCTGTCCAGGTGGCATTTTGCAAATGCTTTACACATGCACATAGCACGCGTCTGGTGTGTGTGCGTGCAAAGCACATTCTCACTGAACCAGTAGTAACACCGGTTGAATCCCACACCTGGCCAGAAATATGGTGAAATCACTACTGAGAACTTTACAACAAAAGTTCAATGTCTATCAGGTCGCCATACGTTGATATGTCTGTCTTTCTGGCAAACAGTAAAGCCTAAGGAGTTTATGGATCTGATTTCCCAACTGAAGTCAGGGAAGGCAGCAGGTGCAGATTCTATCACACCTGAGTTAATTAAAAACAGTGCAGCATGTTGAGCCCATGTTGGCATTAATTTTCATATAATTGACAAAACAGGTCTACTGATCATTGTGTCTGTGCATAAGAAAGGGAGCAAGATTCATCAATCTTGCGGCCAATCATCAACCTATATGTCTCTTTAATATTATAAGTCAACTTTATGTAGGATATCTTGGAAGGTTACATATTGAATGAAACAATAAGGACTATTGGTGGAAGAACAAGCTGGTTTTAGGGAAGGTAATTCAACAACTGATCAATGTCTTATACTTCAATATCTTATTAAGAAATAGATCTCTCTGAATACTGCTTCATTTTATGCAGCCTTTGCTGTTATCAAGACAGCAGTTGACTTCATACCTGAGACCAGACCTGTCGAACTGGCAGCCTGCAGGCCAGATGGGTCAGACAGGTCATGCCCACCTTGGCTCTGCAAAGGCAAAAAAAGTCAATACATAATACATTATGTGACATGATCAAATTTGACACCCTTGCCTTAGACTAAACTATGGAACAAGATGTGTAATACCAGTATTTATTGCTGTTTCTTATTTGTGCATTACACAAAGAAATATTACTTCGTAAGATGTACCTCTCAAGGACTAACCTCATTGCACCCATTTCAACTACCAAGCATATCAAACAAGGCTACATTTTCACACCCTTCTTATTCAATTATTATACAAGTGATCTGGTAGCTCACACCACACTTTAAAACTTCAAACCCAAGAATATATATTAAGGCAGAAGTAGCTTGTCCACCCCAAGGAGAAAACACCAAGACACAAACTGAGCAATGTGGTATATGCAGTACAATGCAGCAAGCCATGTTCAGGTCTGTACATTGGGCAGCAAGCCATGTGCAGGTCTGTACATTGGGGAAACAAAGCAACCACTTCATAAACACACGGCCCAACATAGAAGAACATTACGAGTATATCCTTGTGGCTCAAGATAGGTAGAAACCATTAATCATGTCCTTCTATATTTCCAGTTTTATACAGAACCTCAAAATGCTCTAATTACGCATTTTTGACTAACAAAATGAGATACAATAATCAACAGTATAAGCAATTTATTTTGGATAACATTATTGCTTTATTTGTATATGCATGTCTCTATCTTTGTGTGTCTGTGTGTGTGTGTGTGATCTTTCTATTTTATACTGCTATTCTAAGTGTATATTACCCAGATTGCTAAATTTAATTTCTTCATGTTATATACAGTATGTGTAGACTGAGCAAGCCTTTAGCATATTTGATTTAATATTTCACTTATTTTTTATTTATTTTATTTGTCAATCACTTACAAGATAATAGAGATAAGAATAAACATAAGTATAAATACCAGAAATAGATACAAATAGTTGGGGACAATAGGACAGGGACAGTAGGCACAATTGTGTGCTTATGCACGCCCCTTATTGTCTTATTAATTAATATTGTCTTATAGCCCAAAAAATTTTCCAGAACCATCATGGCAATGCAAATTAGGTTTTGGATATTTTACATATTTGCATAGTAATTCTCTTGTGCTGATTAATGACCACAATGAAATTAATAAAAATATTCAACACCCCAATAGCTTGTATCTTTATAGCTTTCAAGCATCAGCTTAAGTATCATGCTTATTTCATTTTAGAGAAAAAAAATGTTCCCATTTCTCCAAAAATGGTTTTGAAAGTTTTAAACATTGAAAATGATTAGTTTTCAATTACTATATAATAGAAAAGCTTTTAGTAAAAGCATTTATTTAACAATGGAATTAGGAAGGTACTATATATTTCAGTGTTATATTTGTTTGCAAACTAGAAACACAAAATAAGTAAATACTGTCTTCCAAACTTACTGTTTTCTTAACTTTAAATACATTCAAGCATTTATTTAGAAGTGGGAAAGTAAAGTCATGGGACAGGCAGTTGTCCTGAAACAACACATAAAACCTATTTCCGTGTATTGTTTGTTTCAGGTTCATTAAAAATGTGTCAAAGCAAAATGTCATCATCCGTAAGTATACATGAAGAAAAACATTGTTTTATGAGTGCCAAAGTTCACTGAAATCAATAAGGTTCCCTTTGACTTTGTATTTTTATGTACTAGAACACTGACGAATCATTACGCAGTTTGCAAAGTTAATGAAAATATCCTCCAGCTTTGATTTTTGCCAACACATGGCAAATTAAATTGGAAGAATAAATAGCAAGATTATTTAAATTGAATAATTAGTAAGATAAGCAAACAAAATACCTAGTTTGACCATACACATTCATCTTCAGCCATGGATACATGCTTTTCACAATGAGGTTGCTTATCAGAATGGCCAAAGTATTTTTATTTGATTTTATTTGATTCGTCAATCGCTTAAAAAATAATAGGTATAAGAATAAACATAGTTATGAAAACATGAAATGGATACATATAAGAAAAATAAAAGAAACAACAGGACAGGGATGGTTGGCACGTTGGTGCACTTATGTATGCCCAAGTAAACTTAGGAGAGACAAACAGTAGTTCTATAGGAAGATACTTTGTTTTGGTCAAAAAGCCTTGTTGTAAAGGAAACCATTGACCAGTTTTCCAGCAATTCTCATTAAACAGAATTTGCTGCTACTAACCTTGATAAAAAGTACAAACCTTGACCTTTAAGTTCATAAAGGGAAAGAGAGCAGAGCAGAACAAACTTACTAAGATGAAGGAATGCAAATGATAAAGCCAGAGTGAAGACCAACAACTATGGCAATTCTATTAACTCTGAAATGTATAGCATTTATTTTCAGAAAATGCCTCCTTCGTTGCTATCGTCTGGGTTCTCATGATTCGTTGAACCCATTCGGCTGCTGTTACCAGGAGAGACGACCATCTGCCAAGGTTCTTCCTCAGTTGGTGAATATAGTGGGCTTTGCTGTGCTGGTTGTGGGGCATTTTTAATGGCAGCCAATTTCTTTTCAGTAGGGTGAATTCCTTGTTTGTCAAGAAGGTAATCAAGAAATTCAACCCTCTCAGTGCATAACTGGCACTTTTCCTTCTTAACCTTGAGGCCGGCATCTTTGAACTTTTGTAAAACAGTTCTCAGGCATTTTTCTAACTGACTTCTTGTAGGGGCAGCTACCAATACGTCATCGAAGTAGGGCACGACCCCTTTGATGCTCTGTAATAACCTTTCCATCAAACTTTGAAAGATGCCTGGTGCTACGCTTACTCCGAACTGGAGTCTGTTACATTTGAACGCACCTCTGTGCGTAACTATGGTTTGGGCTTCTGCGGTTTCTGCATCTACTGGCAACTGTTGATAAGCTTGAGCCAGGTCAAGCTTTGCGAATACTTTTCCACCCCCAAGTGAGTGAAGGAGATGTTGGACCACGGGTACCGGATAGGCGCTCTGCTGTAACTCATGGTTGAGGGTAGCCTTGTAATCCCCACAGATTCTCAAAGATCTGCCAGGTTTTAGGGGAGTTACAATGGGGGGTCTCCCATCGAGCATGATCGATGGGTTCTAACATGCCTTGTGCAATTAGTTTATCCAATTGCTCGTCAATTTTTGGTTTGAGAGCAAAGGGAACTCGGCGTGGCTTTAGGCGAATGGGTGAGATATCAGGGCAGAGATTAAACGAAATGGGGAACTCTTTGTACTTGCCTAATTTTTCAGTGAAGACTTCTTGAAAGTCATGAGGGTCTGGTTGATGCCTGCCATTTCAATTCCTAATGGCGCGAATCACTGCAGACCCAATAAGCTGGGCCGGTCTCTGTCAACAATGGTGAGAGGTAGTATTGCAGTGTGGTCCTTGAAGGAGACCTGGATGTGACTGGAACCAGTGACCGGGATTCAATTGCCCTGGTAGTCTTTTAATATCAGTCTCTGGGTGCTGAGATCCTGGCAGCAGATGTCGGGAATCAGTTGCTTAAGGATTTTCCAGGAGACCATGGATAGGGAAGACCCGGAGTCCACTTCCATGATGCATGGACAATTTTCAATGGTGACCTTTACCTGGATTTTCTTGGCGTCTAACGATGAAGCGTGGCCGATGGTGATGGTCTGATGTGCCTCTTCCCGTCTGGTTATGCCAGTAAACATCCGGTTTCTGTTGTACTGGCTCCACTGGTTGTTTGGGTGGTCCCGATTTGTGGGCGGGGTGCCTGCTGATTGTCGGAAATTATTTTCTTTCCTCTTGGGACTGGATCCTCTTTTGTTCCAGCACACTTTAGCAAAATGCCCCCTTTTCTCACAGGAATGATAGATGGCATTTAGGAACCTGCATTCGGATCGTGGGTGGTTGCCCCGCATCCGGCGCATTGGAAATTGGATTTACGACCCCGCTGGTCTCATTGCTCATGCTCTGACCTGAGTCTGTTGACTTCTTCCTCCTCACTATCTGATGAGGAATCAATGTCTTCATGGTGGGTGGTCGATGTGTATTTTTCTGATGATATTGCCATATCACTGGTGGGTTGGTGGCTGGCCCCATTTGTTCGGCGCATTCGTGCTGCTGATTTGTGGGTGGCTTCAGCTGCAGTGGCATCTGCTATGGCATCTGCGAGGGTGATGTCTCCTTTTGCCATAATCTTGCTTTGGACAGTTGGGTCTCTTAGACCAAGGACAATCCGATCTCTCATGGCTTCCTCTAGATTTGTGAAGCCACACAATCCACCCAAGTTCCTTAGGTCAGCTATAAAGTCCTCGATATTCTTACCTTCGTGTTGATCCCTCTGGTAAAATTCTTGTCTTCAAATGAGGGTTGGAACTGTCGGAGCGTAATGGGCACGAAGGATGGGAGCAAGGGTATCCCGGTCCATCGTTTTGACTTCAGCCGGTTTGACAAGTGCCTTTGCCATTCTGAAAACAGCAGGTCAGCAATGCGTTAGGAAAACCGCACGTTTTTTGCTAGACGTGGCATCCTTTAGATTGTTGGACTCCAGGAACATTTGAAACCTGTCCATATACGAGTCCCAGTCTTTGCTAGCTGGATCAAACGGGGCGGGTGATATAGCGCTGCTGGCCATTCTGCCGATGTCTGTGCGCCGTTAGCCACGTGCTCTGTCAATATTCTGCGAGTGCTCAGTCAGCTCTATTGTCTCCGCATCCCATCCTCATTGCCAGTGTTGTGTCTGGAAGGATGGGTGCAATAACAGAGACGAGACCTCGGATAGTAACTTCAACTCTTTATTAGTGACTTCTGATCAGAGCGAAAAAGCCTGGCCGCAGCAGCTCCTTTTATAGAGCTGGCTGCGGCTAAACGTCCAATGACAATGATTTAAGCTTGCCGCGCTTGGGTTGTCCAATCGCGGCAGCCCGTTAACCAGCCAATCAGATTAGCCCGGAGCGACCAATCACAACCCGCTGTTAGCAGATCAATCAGGTTTGCAGGTTTACGGGCCTACTAGTCCGGAACATGATCCATTTTAGCTATGCAAAATTCAATAACACTGACAAATAAGACAGCCCTCCAAATGAGCAACAGAAAGATGCATTCCTAAACATAAGCTATTTTTTAAACCATGTAAGATATGAGAAGATTTACCGGAAGCACATACTGATGAGAATAATTGGCACAGTTTGGTGTCTGGACCAAATATTTCTGTGCAAACAATAACTTTGGTAGATAAGCCTTTGTTTATCATTGGTTTACCCATTATTCAAGTGTAAAATGAATGTATATATGCATACATTAGGGCTGTGTAGTACTTTGAATTCAGAGGGAACAAGGTATTTCAAGCAGGTGTTTATATAATACCTGTTAACAATGTTTAAAACAAAACAGATATTTTTCCAGAATTGTGATCAGCTGTGACAAGCAGACATAACATCCCAGAAAAAGATACATATGTAAAGATTACATACAGTACAATCACTCATAGAAATATTCTGTTTTGTATTTGTATTTGTGTTTTAATATCTTCACAATGAATGGGGAGAGGTTGTATCCTTAAGCTGGCACTTCTATTCTGGCCAATGTGTTTAGCCCTGTGAAATCAGAAGGAACTGAAATGTTTAATTATGGTATTCTATGCCTTCTCTCAGTAATTTTAAATGCAATATTTTACTATTACTGCATTAAACACATCTGACTATATTTAGTATTATTTTTGTATTGAAGATACAGCTGAGGGAAGCTGCTGAATTCTAGATTAGAGTTTTAACCTCAGGGTAGAAAGCTTTTCCTTGTGCTATGTCACAATATTTTCATCATTTCAACAGGAAACTCAGCATCATTAACTTTAAATTGTAATGATAGAGGAACCATAACATTGCCTAAGAGGCCAACTTAAAAGAACAAGTATGACAACATAAATGTAAATGTTCTCTACTACCTGCTTGAAGAAAAATGTCTTGTTGTTGAATGATGTTTCAACATCATCTTTTTTCCTTGGTCTTTGAGGGAACAGGCTAGCTTTGTAAACTACTGGAATTCACATGGATTATGGTGATGATATATCAAACTACAGGGAGGATGGTAATCCACAGATATTTTGCATCAAAGGAACTCACAATTATTCTTCAATCTGAGATAGCTTCTTCACTTCACACAGAAAGAAAAATTCAGTCCAGTGACTTTATTCCCCTTTTATGGTAAATGGACCATTAACAATGATAAAAGATCTAATAGTGCAATATCCTAATACTGTGCCAAATATGTTGGAATCATTTATAAGAAGTATTATAGTCAGATTAAAAAGAAAAAGAAAAAATGTTGTATAAATATTGATCAGAAGAGGACTTTTGCCATCAGAATATTCACATTTAATATTATTTACCTTTCTCAGACAGAGATACAGTATAGTATAGTATAGCATAGATTTTTTTTAATAGTATAGTATTACATAGATTTTTGTGAGCTTCACCAATGGTGAATTCAAGAATGGTGACACAAACATAAGGAAAATAAAAAGCAAAAAAGCACCAGTATAACGTCATTAAAGTTCACTGATGACTAGGTGCAAACATCTGCTAATATATACTGTATAATATAATGAAAAATAAGAGAAACATTGAAAACAATACCTCATACCATGCTTTTTCTGATTACTATATCCCCTTTACAAAAATCTACCCTGACTTTCAGTGCAAACTTTTGCACATTCAGAATCATTTTCCCTCTTTATCTGTCTAAACTCCTCCTATTTTTATTGGTATATATGATTTAAAAAAAAAACCTCCAGTGTGTTTATATAGGAGTACCTAAGTATTCTTGTAACTAAAGACTTCTAGAAATAGCTCAATATTACTCATGATTAGTACAGTTTGCGCATATGATTCATTTATAAGCAAAATTAATCTCCTGCAGACTTACAAATTACAAATTAAAAATGCCTTTCCTCTCTTTTAAACAGAACTGCACTTATTTGTTCAATGACTAATCAGTCTTTTCCATGCTTTCAGCAGCAGCCTCAGCATGATGATATCTGAGAAGAAATAACTTTTAATGTAATGATGGTACCTATGCATGGTCCTTCACAGCAGTGGTGGGATTACATTGTTTTACTACCGGTTTTGTGGGTGTGTCTTGGTGGGCGTGGCAGGGGAAGGATACTGTAAAATCTCCAGTCAGAGGTGGTATTTGCTGGGTCTCTGAACTACTCCAAATTTCTGCTACCGGTTCTCCAGAAGTGGTCAGAACCTGCTGAATACCACCTCTGCTTCACAGAAACTAAAATAATATCCATTATAAATAATTAAATAATTTCCATTAAGAAGATTCAAAATTCTCTCGATATATTTCTATTAACAAATACAATGATTGGTCATCTAATCCAGAGAATATTTGAATAATCTGTTTACAGAGATACTGGTCAATCTTGTTATCAAGATTGTGTCTCCTGGACTAAGTTATCAAAACTGACATTACAGAAGAGATTCAATATATATTCATAAAGATGGACAGGAATATATGGCCAAATCTCCTCACTTGACTGGTACTGCAGTACAACTCTAATGCTAACTCTGCAGATAGTGAAAAGATTAGTGGATTTCTTTTTTAAAAAAATACATCAAATATATTAACACACTTGCCTTGGAAAATGTGAGCACGTATGATTATAATAGGTGAACTAACAAAAAAAAACCCAATAAATTAAATAATAAGCCCTTGTCAATCTAGAAACTTACCAAATGTGTGGACTTCAGTTTTCAGAATTTTCTACCTGAAATGCTGCTGAGAATTAGGAGTTAATGTCCCCACATACAAAGTGGGGATGGTTATTATACATTAACATGTTTATAGCCATAAGCTATTCTTGCATTACCAAAACTATATCAGCATTTAAATGGCCTACTGCATAGGAGTTCCTTTGATCAAAAAGTGACCTCCTTACTAAAAAAAATAGTATCAGAGTTTCAGACTTTCATATAGATATAGGGGGGAAAGTTAGAAATTGTGTTATTCTAAAAGATATTCCCCAGCTTAATTCATCCATGTCAAATCTATCTTCTACTAAAAGTTATAGTTCTGTTTGCGTCTGTAAGCTTCAATTGGGTGAAACAATGCATCATAGAGTAACCATTTTTTGAACCAAGGTATCTCAAGTAAGGTCTCCTACTTGGATGGTGGGGGAGGGTTGGACTAGGAGACCTATAAGGTCCCTTCCAATTCTGTTAATCTGTTAATCAAATGGACTTACAGAATGCATCCAAAATCTGGAAGCCATTATACATGTGACATTGAAATTTGGAAAAATTGTAGGTTTTTCAGTATTGACACACCACCACACTACTATGGTCATGTGACTATCATTTCCAATAGTCCCTACAGCTTTCCATAAGTCAGTGAGAAAGCTGGCAGGGAATCTAAACTTGATTGTGATTTCTGACACTCCCTGCCAGCTTCCCACATGCAAAGGGGAATTCCCAAGAAGTGCAGCAAGGATCAGGATGATATCTGAGAGGATATCATGGATTGTAGAGGGTACACAAGCAAGTACAAAGGTACATGAGAAGGGTTTGCAACAATGATGCCACTAAAACAATGACCCAATGGGCCATGGGTTGTCTAGAAATACCCTGAAAGAAGCCATTAAATTATTGGTTTCATATGTCTTGATACATGTGGGTATACCAAGTATTAGCATTTCTAATATTTACTGGAATAATGAAGAGAAGGGAAATAAACAGTTGATTCAATGCAAATCAACAGTAAGCATGAAGTTACACATATTTAGGTGCAATATAAGTTTCCCATATTTTATCTGGACAATTGTAAATTATTTCAAGACTATTTTAAAGATATAAAATATATGTGAAAAGGTCAATGGAATAGAAAAGAATGACTTTAGAATACATAACATTCACTTTGGGAATATAAGTTCCTAAGCAGATTTCTAACCAAACACACATCCCATTTATACCTAATTAGATTAGTTTAAAATAAATTGCTTCATAATATTCATGTTTAGTCAATGATTTTCCCCATGTTCTTCTTCTATAATGTTAACTATTATAAGCTAGCTTGCTGAGATCCTGTGGGTTAGATGTTAAATAAATAGTAAATGAGGCCAAACAAAAACATGGATATTCAGTTAAAAATATAGTTACATGCAATACTGCTATGCTGATATCGTACTACATTCCTTCACTGATACTTTGAGGAACATAGGCTTTCTGTTCCAACACAGATATGCATTTCATGTGCAGTAGTACATCCAATGGCTCAGTGACACAGCTACCATATCAAGCTGCAAAAAACTGAAAGACTACTACATGGCATCAGAAAGACTTTTTAATATATTGTTGCTATGATCTAGAGGTCATCCAGATTTTGCATTCCAAGAAATATTAGTGTTATTATTGAAGACTTAGAAGCCTCAACTTTTTATCCATTCAGTATTATAAAGCTGTAAAGTTAGCCCTATGGACATCAACTAAAGCACTATTGCTTAAGAGCATGGACAAAGTATGAAGGAAGTCTCATTTGTCTTATAATTGTTTTAATCTGAAAAGTTGCTTAAGAAGTTAGATTATTTTTCACCTTTAGAAAAACCTACAAATTTCATTCTGAAAATATTGCCCCTTCTTCTGTATTCACCCGATTTCTCGGTATGAACCTCAGAGTAGGTCCCATAACTTCCAGCTTCTTACCTGTATTAAGTACTTTTATCATGGTCGCTAGATGAGTTCATACATGATGCTCAGACATTCAGTGCAGTTTATTAGTTTATTTACAAACATATTAAACCATATACCACAGTTGCTGGATCCATAGAGTAGACTAAATCAAAACAAAAGAAAGTACATTATTTTGAAGGAACAAAGTGCAAACCCAGCCGTTATTTCACAGCTAAATCAATTTCCAGAGCAACTATTATTAAGCAAAAGTGAGAGGAACATATAGGCTGCCCTGGGACCCTTGGAGTAAGGGTAGGTTTAAAATAATTAAACCAATAACATATTGCCTAACTCAGGATCTAACACCATTGCATATTGTATACATATAAATACAGCTCATCAGTCTGGAACCCGCGTTACATATCTGATATTAATACAGTTGAGAAAGTCCAGAAATATTTCACAAGAAGAGTTCTCTACTCATAGCAGAATACCTTATGCCATCAGACTTGAAATTTTAGACCTAGACAACCTAGAACTACGCCGCCTTCGGTCCAATCTAAATATAGTACCTAAAATTATATATTCAGTGGTGGGATTCATTTTTTTTTTACTACTGGTTCTGTGGGCGTGGCTTAGAAGGCGTGGCAGGGGAAAGATACTGTAAAATCCCCAGTCAAAGGTGGTATTTGCCAGTTCTCTGAAATACTCAAAATTTCCACTACTGGTTCTCCAGAACTGGTCAGAATCTGCTGAATACCACCTCTGTATATATTACAATGTCCTACCTGTCAATGAATACTTCAGCTTCAACCACAGCAATACAAGAGCACACAATAGATACAAACTCAAGGTTAATCGCACCAAACTTGATTGCAGGAAATACGACTTCAACAACAGAGTGGTCAATGTCTGGAATACTCTACCTGACTCTGTGGTTTCTTCCCCAAACCTCAAAAACTTTAGCCTTAGACTATCTACTATTGACCTCACCCCTTTCCTAAGAGGTCTATAGGGGGAGTACAAAAGTGCACCAGCATGCCTACCGTCCCTGTCCTATTGTTTCTTTTTTTTTTCTTATTTGTATCCATTTCATCTATTCATAACCATGTTTATACTTATATCTGTTATCTAATAATTGCTTGACAAAATAAAATAAATAAATAAAACATATAAAACTATATACAGATACAACTTATGCTGCACAATCTCTTGTATTAAATATGCTTTACCCTAGTCTAATAGTCTTCTCTGTAAATATCCAAAGTCAGGCAAGTATGTGAGTCTCTTGACAGCCACATCTAATTGCTTACCTTTATTAGTAAAATATCATCAAGTTGACATTATAGATGCTTCTCTTTCTATTGCCCTTGAAATCCCTTATGTTTGGGTCAACAAAGCTTCCTTTTTTTGTTTGTTCATAGATGCATACAATGGTAGGCCACAGCATTACTTCCATTGTGAATATTTACTTGCCCAATTTTTAATGAAACTTTGAAATAAAATTATCCCATGCAATTACATCTGGGCTAAACAATAAGATGTATATGAACATTAAGAGTGAAAAATCACCTTTCAACTATTTTTAAACCTAGCAATCCCAGTAAAACTATATTCTAAAATTCCACCATCTCAGCCAGCAAGTTTAACAAGTGGAGAGGCACAGGTTCAGACTTCTAATTTATGTTAAGTTGCATCAACCTGGGACTTGATTATTTGGCAACTTGTCACCATTTCTGTTGCTTTAGAATCATCAGGCATATTACAGGTTTCAACAGAGTCTATGTATCTAGTAAAATTATATAAACAGCAGAGGAAAATCAATAAATATTGATAATTTACAAGCATTTTGAAATGAAAGGTTGGAATATCTTATTTTAATATATCAGCAGTGTCATGTTTTAAAGAATGTCAGGCATATGTCTTATGATCTAAGATGACATTAATAATACATTTCTTATTCGTGTTTAACATACATCACAACACATCTCACCATCACTCAATTTATTAATGCTAGAAAAACAATAAATATCAAAAAATCTTTAGCATACATGCTTTGGAGTATATTCTTGGCTACCTCATGTTGTTTTATATCTGTATTTTTATGGGAAGACAATAATGATTTAAAGACAAAGTTAATATCAAACTATGTACATAATATTTAGAATTTATTGATCTATGAGAAATAATAGCTATATTTGGTTGATAATATAACAAAGAAGAGAATACTGTGCAGCTGTAAAGAAATTATAAACCCAAATGTAAACTTCTAGATTGAAGAATAGATTAAATGGAAGTACTAAACAGAATGGTTCTATGAAGCCATATTGTAATGTGTAATTTGTTGTTGAAAAACATATTTCTTTTATAATTGGGGAAATGATATGGTTTGATTACTAGATATTGTAAAAACACCCCTTTTATGTCATCCCTCAGAATAGAGCAACATAAAGATAACATAATATTAATAAATGAATAATATTCTATAATATATAATAAAGAGTTGACTAAGCAAATTCAGTTTGAATCACTTTGTGGTGGTCATTGTAAGAGGTCATTTTATCATTCATATTACATTGTAATCCATATTACATACTTTTTAAAAATCTGAGTCAGTGCTCCATGATAAAATTTGACTTGATAACAAGGGGTCATTGTAATAAGCATACAACCTGAGTATAATGATACTTATGTACTTTCATTAGTCAAGATGCAAGTACATAAATTAGTCATTTATTTGATAACATCATGATGCATGTTACCATTTTGATGTCATGTAACTTAACTTTCTTTAGAATATAACAGCCATCAGTTCAGTAGAAAAACATAAATTCATTGATGTTACTGTCTTGTTGCAACAATGCAGTAGCTGATAAGAAAGATACACAAAGATCATTGACAATGATGACATGCACAGTAATGACAATGCACATAAAGTTTTACCTATAGGAAGTTATTCAAAAGCAATACTCTTTTTGGACTAGGTTTTCAGTTTAACCGAAAGAAATAACTGAATGAAAATCAGCTTCTTCATTTGCCTTGTTCTCAAATGATCATGGAATCAGAGGTGGTATTCAGCAGGTTCTGATGAGTTCTGGAGAACTGGTAGCAGAAATTTTAAGTAATTCAGAGAACCAACAACTGGCCACGCCCCCATCTATTCTCTGCCTCCCGAGTCCCAATTGATTGACTGAGTCTTCTTTTGTTGCCCTGTACAGGAGAACAGAGCTGGAAAGCAGGTTAGAGGGGTGGGAAGGAAATGGGATTTTGCAATAACCTTCCCTTGGAGTGAGATGGGAATGAGGTTTTAATGATTTTCAATAAGTCTCCTTGGCAAAGTATTCAAATATGAAGAACATAACCAGTGACAGAATGTTTAATTATAATGAGCCCTGGCACCGCAGTGGATAGAATGCAGTATTGCAGACAAACTTTGTCTACAGTCTGGAGTTTGTTCATGATGGGACTCCAGATTGACACAGCCTTCCATCCTTCCCAGGTTGGTAAAATGAGGATCCAGATTGTTTGGGGCAATATAAACAGCTCAGAGTGCTGTAAAGTACTATTGGGCGAGGTATAAATCTAAGTGCTATTGCTATTGCTACAATAGTTAGTTTCTGATATGGAGGATATACATTCCATGCAGTGGTGGAATTCAAAAAAATGTTACTACCAGTTCTGTGGGCATGCCTTGGTGGATGTGGTATGGCTTGGTGGGCATAGCAGGAGAAGGATACTGTAAAATTTGCATTTTCATGCATTACATTTCTGTTTATGCAACAATTCTATTTTCTTAAGACACACATATTAATTCAAATAATTAATAACAATACTTTAGTAGATATATAAGATAAAGTATCAAATAAGTGTATTGAAAAGCCTTAGACAGGAATGGTAACAAAATCACATTTCTCACCAAATAAATTTATTTAATTCTAAGAACCCTGACTGCTCCCTTCCTAACATATGTTTAGATTAAAATCAATATCTTGGCCTGTTTATATTAACATTTCTTTTTCTTTTTTTTAATCAGTCTTTGTAGGATCACAATTGGGCATTTTCAACTTTTCTGCTCTGCCCATCCCTCATTCTTTTACAAGGCTATTTCCTCCTTCTGCCAAGCTCATCAGCACTTGCTGCAAAAAGAAATACACAAAATGGGTCTGTATGTTTATGTTCCAACTCTGGAAATATTTTTGCTTATGAATGCCCTAAGAGTCATTATTTGCAAAACAATCAAACTTGTTGCTCAACCTAAAATGGACCTTTAAAATTATACATGCTATGAGTGATTATTTTACACATGAGCTAAATATTGAAGCCTGAAACCTTAAGAACACTTACCTAGGAAAAAAAAGTTCTGATTTACTGAAAGTCATTTTCATCTACTGTTAACTAATTTTAATTCTAATCATTGTTCTTTTACAAGTCATTTCATGAATTAAAGAGCTTATCCAAAGGCAGCAAAAGAATAATTCAGGAGGAAACATAGCATCCTCCTGAGTCTTGACCAGAAAGGTGCTCCTATGGAATCAGATCAGGCTCATATCATTTACAAATAAACAGAAGAGTCAAACACATTTACTTGATACTGAGAGAACAGCTTTTACTTGGCAGGACCTCTGTACACAAACAATTGCCTGGCAGGAAGAAATTGACTGAAAATCTTGAAAAGACAGACATATTCTATAGAACAAAATAATGCAAAGAACTTGACCTTTTGGTAAAACCAGTGCAAGATCCTTGAGAGAAAAAACGAATAAATTCTACAACACTTTTTATCTTTATTTGAAAGCCCTTTGAAGGGCTAGCAGCCTTTCTCACAAATAAGAACTTTACAATATCTCAAAGGCTAATAATTTCTTCTTTTTTTCTATTCTCTATCAGGCCAGGAATCTTTATGTTTGGCTAGTGATGTGGAACCAGATTGGGAAGGAATGGCTTTGAAATCTGCAGAACTGGAGGGAGTCAACAATTTTCTTTGTTCCTGAAGCAAAAGTGAAACGTGACACTAGTTACACCTACCCTGCACAAATGCATTCAGTTCACAGTCTCCATCTTGAGGCTGTATTTGAACTGCAGATCTCATGGCTCTAAGTGATATTTGGCCTAGCTCAGTTTTTCTCTGGCTTCTTCCCGGTCCCTGGCGCTGGGTAGCACCTTGCCCGATGAAGAGTATGGAGAATTCAAAAGCTTGTCCCCTCTCTGGTGTCATTTTGGCTTAGCCCAAATAAAGGGATTACCCAGCTGTGCGTGTTGACTCTGAGGGCACCAGCTGTTGTGAATGTGAACCCCCGCCCCGTTTCCGACAGTCAGCATAAGCTTGCTTATTGTTTTAAGCTGCCCCGCGACTTTGGAGTCTTTAAATTCTCCCACGACCACGCCCCCGGCTCTTCTCAGCATCAAACCGCTCGCTCAAAGTAGGATCGAAGGCTCTACTGTCACCTGATGTAACCACCTAGAAACTTGGCAGGCGCTAGGACTCGGAGGAGCTCACGCAAGGGATGCAGGAACTGTAACCTAGGCAATTAACAACAGGCTGCTTTCTTCTACTTTCGCCCCCTCCCAGTTCCAGTCCCCCCCCCCACTTTACCCAGGCAAAATTTTCCCCACCCCAAAAACATGCACACAAACCCACAAACTGTCAGCTTTTTGCTTGGCCGCTCCTCCACCGCTGCCACCCTTAGCCGCCGGTTTCTCCAGCTCACACGCCCCTAACGCTGCCAGTCTCTTGTCTTACAAGAAGAAACGTTAATTCCTTTTAAACGATCGCTTTGGGGAGATTTAGATGCCATCCGCCTCGCCGAGAAAACGCTGATCGTTACAACATTGTCTCATCTGTCAAGGCGCGGGAGGAGGTAGAGGAGGCATAACGCGCATTTGCACCTACACAACCCTGAGAAAAGATCAATAAAGTGGCGAAAAAAGAAAGCGTGCCGATTGTCAGCCGCACGCCAGCTAGAACAGGGGCAAGGGGGAGCGAGAGAAAAGACTGGGGATGCATGTTCGCGTTTGCTCGGGGGGTGGGGGGGTTGTTCGCCAGAATCGCAGGGTTTCAACTACACCACGCATTTTCCATTCCCAGGGCTCTTCCACCCTTCCCTTCCCCACCCACCCCCCCACCCCCCCATCCCCAAAAAACGGAGAAAGAGGGGAAAGAAGAAACCGGCAAACAAACCAGGGGGCGGGAGAAAAGAGAAGAAAAACTGGAAAATGGGGCGGAGGGAAGATATATCTAGGAAGGGACAAACAAAGAAGCGCTATGCTTTCATCTGCCAGACAGCCCCTGGCCACCTCTTATCCATCCAAACCTGCAAAGGCTGCCCTGGGCCAAGAATGCTGCCTCTTGGCCAAAGCCTCTGGAGTCTCCAAAGTCGCTAGTCCATAATCTACTCCTGCCACCACAGAACACAACGCTTAGCATCCACTGCCATTGCAATGAAATGATGCTTGCCAACATCATTCTCTTGGAAGACAATAACGAAAGAACAGAAGCTTTTAAAAAGAGGTACACGAATATACCTTACTGCACATACACAGAAAGAGAGGGAGAGAGAGCAATCTGGCTGCTGCCATCAATTAAAATGTTGATAATAATAAAGGGTTAAGAGCTAGTTTGACTCCAGGAAATTACATCATTTATTTAATATAGGTAAAACAAATGGAAAATGAGCCTATTTTTTAACAACAGAACTTTGAGTCATCCGTGGCAATTTAGAGAGAAAGAAAGAGAGAGATTCATATTTATAAACCGTCAGATGCAAAAGGTCCAAGGGTTAGCCAGGAGCCTTACCTATCAGATATCATCCTAGAAGTGTTAAGAAAAATCCTCAGCTAAACTGCACGACTTCATCAGGTTACTATGGAAATCCTCTTCAGGAAGATTAGAAACAAGCCACCTTTATCTTTCTCCCCCGGCCACGAAGGATACTCATCCAAGGAGCCAGTGATCAGGAGTCAGTACAAGCCCAGACTCAGATAGATGGATGGATGGTTGTGCTCTGAGTGATGGAGTCACCCTGCCTGCCTGCCTGCCTTCCTCCCCCAGAGGACTCAGCAGGCGATCAGATCTTCTCCTTGCTACCAGAGCCAGGAAGTAAAAGGACAATCTCACACCAGCAGCCCCAGCCCAATGCTTTGCAATAAAAGGAGCTGTTTCCTAGTCACATAACTGGAATTTAAAGGGGAAGCGCCTATCAGGGTCCCCCTCTTACCTTTAAAAAAAAAAAAATCAGTAGTAACAGTAACTGGGGAAGTTCAGAAAAGAAACAGTTCAAAAAGGCTATAGATTAGGAATATATTATGTTTATCAATTAATATTCCATTTCAGGCACTAAGAGCTAACCCTAATGCATTGTTATGAATTGTTACACAGTAACATTCAGGGGATGGAAATGCAGCCTGCTGAGACATAAAACTATTATTAAACTATAGTTTGACACATTATGTAAACAGAATCACTGTTTTAATCAAAACTCGAAAGGGTTGGCCTTTTGCATGTTCTGTACAGTAAAACAGGAAAAGAAGAGAAAGTATTTCTGTTAATCTCTGTGAGGGTTTTTTCCCCCTTAAATACAATACTAAGGTTTCAAGGCCAAAAAGTATGGCATCAAAACAGTCCCAGGAGAAAGGAAATATATAAGGAAATCACACAAAGCCTTTTTTAATGAGAAAAAAACAGCATTATGCAGAATTTGCATATTTGAGATCAGCAATACAGAATACTTGTTTGTAGAACTGTAGCAGGTGAAGCTGTTGCTAGCATGGGGATCACTAGGTCAATTCTTTAGAGTAGTAAAAAGCACATGTGTGGAAAAAACACAGAGTGAAGAAAAAAATTAAAAATTAAATAACACCATTTTTGAGCCAAGATTTCATGCTTACCATATGAAGCGAACCCTACTGTTTGGAATCCCTTTAAACTGGATGCTGTACATTGTTGTTTATAGCACTGGGTTAAAGAAATGCAAGGTGAAAACTCCTTTGAGTGCTTATAAAGTAGTGTGAAACTGAGTTGAATGGTTCCATTTGTGCCATATTTGCTTCATTGTATAAAGTTTATGCCTTAGTGTGTTGTGCAGTTGTTAAAGCTAGAAGAAATATTTCAGAAGCAGTTAGCTGAAGTTGATGAAGTAGTTGAAAAAAATGAAATGATCAAAAACAGAGCTGAGGTATCTTGGTGCAGAAGAGGTATCCAACTAGGTATTCTCCAGATATATTGGATAACTCCCATCATAGTGCCAGAAACCAGGGATTTATCATCCTGAAGGGGACCAGATTAGAGAAAGGTGACTTAAAGACTGGAGGTCTGTTTTTTTCTGTTCCTTTTTTATTTGTTCTTCATTCATGGTAGGAAGGAACTTTTCCCCAAAACTATTACTTACAGATGTGTTACAGCTTCAACCATTACAGATGTGTTACAGCTTCAACCATGCATATCTGAAGAAGACAAAGAAATTGGAAATGATGATCTCTTGATACTCTTTACTTCTTTCATGTGGTTAATTTTTTTAATTAGTATGCATGTTTATGGTTGTGGGCTTGGTTATTGAGTTTGATTATAAATTATTGTTTTGCCAAGCTCACGTGAAATTCATTTTTTCTAAACATCAGAATGGAAAAAAAGACATCTGAAGACCAAAATAGCTATGTTTTTGCAAAACAAAGCTCCTGTGATAATTACAGATTGTAATAAGATTGCCAACAGATCAAAATTAAGACTGCCAACAGATCGATTAAGTGTTCTTATGAACTATTAATTGAGAAATAATCTGACAAAAACTGTTTAAATCATGAAGACAGTTTCAGAAGAAGTTGTAGTTAAATTAATATATGCACAAACTAGGCATGTGTGAGAGAAATCTTATGAATGATATTTGCAGTTCTGATAGAATAGAATAGAATAGAATAGAATAGAATAGAATAGAATAGAATAGAATAGAAGAATAAGAATAAGAATAAGAATAAGAATAAGAATAAGAATAAGAATAAGAATAAGAATAAGAATAAGAATAAGAATAAGAATAAGAATAAGAATTAAATAGAATTCTTTCTTGGCCAAGTGTGATTGGACACACAAGGAATTTGTCTTGGTGTAAATACTCTCAGTGTACATAAAAGAAAAGATACATTCATCAAGAGTCAAAAATCATAAGGTACAACACTTAATGATAGTCATAAGGTACAATAAGCAATCAAATCATACTAGGAAACAGTCAATATAAATTAGGTTACAAGCGACAAAGTTACAATCATACAGTCACAAGTGGGAGGGGATGGGTGATAAGGAGTGATGAAAAGATTAATAGTAATAGTAATGCAGACTTTGTAAATAGTTGGACAGTGTTGAGTGAATAATTTGTTTAGCAGAGTGATGGTGTTCAGGGGGAAAAACTGTCCTTCTGTCTAGTTGTTCTACTGATTCTACTAATTTCATGATAAATATGATTTCTTAAAATGGGAGGGAGGCAGGGAGGATTCCAGTATGACTTTATTGAACTGGGAGATTCAATTCTGGGAAAGTGACACTACTAATACTGGTAGCTTTATTTCCAACTAAAACAATATACCCTAAGTGTCACTTTCCCAGAATTGAATCTCCCGGTTCAATAAAGTCATACTGGAATCCCATCCTTCCTTCTGTCAGACTGGCCACAGTTTGTTCCCTAGGAAAGAACAACCCTTGACTCCATGGCTGTTAGAGAAAAGCAGTGGTAGGATTCAAATATTTTTACTACCAGTTCTGTGATCATGGCTTGGTGGACATGGGAAGGGAAAGATACTGTCCAGTCAGAGATGCTATTTACCGGTTCTCCAAATCACTCAAAATTTCCACTACCAGTTCTACAGAACTGGTCAGAACCTGCTGAATACCATGTTTGGAGAAAGGGTACTTTTACTAGAGATGCTGAGCGTAGTGTAGCGAAGCAAGCTCTGAAGAAAAACCATGTGAAAATCATATATTGAGAGCAATCCCCAATGTCCAAAATCCTCCCCCCTGTGAGAATATTCCCTTTTTAAAAAATAAATTTTATTAAGTTTCCAAATTCCAAAAACACAAAATAACACAAAATAAAACTTTATACATTGTTATCAACAACATCTTTTGCATCTCCTCACATTTTTCAGTATATGTATTTACTTATTCCTTGACCATTACATCTTACTCTTGCTTACCTTGTGAGAGTATTCCAATCAGGTTCTGTTTGGATCTTTTGAGAACCTGGAGCCTCAGGAGCCACTGTAAATTCCTTTCCCAGGGCTGGTGTCCTTGAAAGCAGGAAGATGGCTTAGTCTGGCACCTCCAGTTTTTGTTAGTGTTCATACTCCTCAATTTCCCACAGCATTCTTTCATAGCTCCAGCACCCTCCCTCTCCCAAATTCCCCCAGTTATGGCAGTTGCTAGTGAAAATGAAGAGGGGCAGCTGACACCTTCCTTCCTCCCTTCCTTCTTTCCTTCTTTATCATGACATATCTTTCTTTGCATTGGCACCACATTTTGGATTGCTTTCCCACCAGAGGTGCAGAAAGTTCCCTCACTTATGTTTTTTTAAAAGATCTTCAAGCCTAGCTAGTTTATTAATGACATTTTGGAGGAGGGTTGATTTTTTGCTAATTAATTCCTTCTGTTGCTTTCTCTACAACATGATTTATGGGTATTGTTGCTGTTATGTTTAAGGTGTTACCTACCCAGAACCTTTGATCTCATCTAGTTATAAAAATTGCAAAATAAATTAATATAATATGAAGGTATTTCATAGGATCTTAAAAGCATTTATGTTTTATCTGCACATTTATATGCAAAATACATTGGTTGTGAGTTATCCTACAATGAAAATAACAGTTTCAAAAGATTGATTTTCTCCAGAACAATAGCAGGGAGAAGAATGATATGAATCACTTTTACTCAGATTTCCCAAATATGGTGCCTTCCAGATATGTTTGGCTATAATTCTCATAATCTCCAGCTAATTTTGCCAAACAAAGTAATAATCTAAAATCCTTTGCAGCAACTCTTGCCTTAGGGAATGCTGATCAATTTGATGCAAAGTATTTTGGAGGAAAAATATCTTGTACGGGTAATGCAAGAACACAATAGTTTCTCTAGTTTGGCCCTAAAGGGGAAATATTTTTCACAAGTCTCTTGTTATATACATATACATTATATTTTGATTTAGTCTAAATCAAATATGTAATCACCAGTAGAAGTGAGGATGCTGTCATTATACACTGCTAAGTAACACTGGAAAAGCTCTTCCTTAATTATCCTGATTGTGACAATAGGATAGTTAAAAATCATTAGGGGAAACTAATCTATGGTAAATGATCTTGAGCAGCCTTATTCAAAAATAAATAGCTTCCTTTCTTATGGACATAATATTTTTCCACTAATAATGTAGATATATAAATTATTATTTATTGTCACTGAATATTTGTAATCATCAGATTTTTTAAAAAAATCACTTATTTAAGCTTCTATTTCATTTCTGCCCAGTGTATGAATGATAACTATTGAAGTCTACAACATTATTTTTGCAAGTACTATTGTTTCTTCTACCATTCTCTCAAATGTTTATCCAGACAAACTTTGTAATGGAATTAACACTTCAGTAAGTAATTTTTTTCTTTTTATATATAAAATATTAAATGAATGATATGGATAATGTACTAGATGAATAATGTACTTTTAAAACATTTTAAAATAAAAAGTTGCTACACAAGCAGGCAATTTTGATTTAAAGTTTATTCTTCCTAACAAGAAAAATTATCTAACAAAACATGGCAAAGCACATTCCGGTTCTCAGGTTCTCCTGAGACGTTTGTAAATCAACTGTACAAACTTCTGAATAGGAAAATATTACGCAGATTTTAAAATGTGTATCTTTCCCATGAGATAAAAACTGCAAATATTTCATGCAAAATATGGATTTATTTACATGTATATAGCGTCATACAACATAAGAATATTTTAATTTAAAATTTCAGTACTTTTCTGGGATATTTAAAAGAGCAGAAGCGTCATCAGTGATATACACTTGTGTAAGTCGAAGGGCAAAACACAGAAAACCTTACAATTACAAAATAATAAATCTGTCCCAGTGGAGAAGATACAGGCAACTCAGTTGAAATGACATCATTGTGGTTCAACATGCTCAAATCCTAGAGGAATATATCACAAAGCATAAAAGCAAGATTAGCATTACTTTCCATATATATTAATTCATCCCTTCCTAAATTACGAAAAACATCATTTCGAATAAAACCTGAAATGAAAACAGCAAATGGGAAAATGAAAACTTTCTTGCACTACAATCAAACTGAGTGCAGAAGAGGAAATGCAGAAATGGGATAAATAATATAACCAATTAGTAATATTTTTGTTGTGCTATGGATTTCTTGATGATGCCGAAGTATTTTTTTAATGTGTATTATCTAAAAAAACATCTTCCTTTCAGTCTGATTCTTAAAACACATTTACTACAAAATTATACTGATTTCAGTTTAATCTCTACATAAATGCATTTGTAGTACAGCATACATGAATAAAGGGATTATTTCTTTCTGCATTGTCTGCCACCTTTAGAGCATGGAAATGCAAAACAGGAATCCTTACAGGAAAAAAGACGAAGTCAACCCTCTTCAACCCTATTATTCCTGCTATGCCAAATACTTATGAACTGGAGTCTTCAAGCCACTCTCTTTGGAAGGGTTTTAGCTGGAAAGTGGGATTCTTTGATACAATAGTTTAAAGGCATAAGGGTCAGGTCTATAAACATTTTCTTCTAATGGAAGAGCTTAGTATTACTCTCACTTCTCTGTGATGGTTCCGGTGTGATATATACTGAATCTGAGATTTTGTATAGACTAGTAACCACCTGCACAAGGCTCACTGTGGATGTCTTCTGGACTGTGAATATGGTAGTAGTGATTTGTTAGTTTTTCATTTGCAATTCCATCAGTTCCAAAGCTCTAAAATTATGCAATATATGATTACACTAAGCTCACTTGGCAGGCATAAAAATACGATATGCAAATACAGGTAGTTTTTGCTTACCAACCATTCATTTACCAATTATTTAAAGTTATGAGGATGCTAAAAAAGACTTGCAACCAGTCTTCAAAGTTGGGCCACTGTAGCATCCCTGTAGTCATCCAATTGTGATTCAGTGCTTGGCAACTGGTACACAGTTACAGCCATTGCAGTGTCCCATGGTTATGCAATGGGCAGCTGAAAGCTTAACTGCAGGATTTTGATGTATAAAGTCAGTGGGGAAACAAGTAGACAATTCTGGTCAAGTCACATGTTGTGCTTAATGACTACACAGCTTAGCAACAAAGTTGCCAGTCCTAATTGCAGTTGACAATTTAGAATTACCTTTACCAACTTAAGTTTTGTATATTAAATGGTCCTTTTGATCCTTTTTTACAGTCAGATCCTTGCAAATCCTTCTATAACCTGATTCTACATAGCCCATGTGGGATTCAGTACAGATTTGCTACTAAGGAAGCATGAAGATTATACTCACACAATTGGTTTCTGTACATATTTACTTAAAAGTAAATCCACTTCAGTTCAGTGAGGTTCATTTCCAAGGAGCTGAGTTAAAATTTTAAATGTACCAGAAAAGACTGGTAGATATTTGTCCAGAATGGTGCAAGGATTCTTGCACAGGGCAAGGATTTGAACTTGAAAATTTCCAAGGTTCTTTCCAATATTGTGATTCAATAATTCTATATTTTGCTTCAAGTAAATAAGCAAGACCTGCTTTGGAAACTAAAACTGAACATGCATTGATCATAGTTTCAAAATTCATTTCAGGATTTTACCTGCAATAATAACTTTCAAGATATAGCCTGTGGGTCCCTGAGAGTCTGTCAGAGGGTCACCAAAGTCAAATAAATATATTTAATATGTTCAGAAGTCTTTTTTAAAATACTGATAGATGAAACAGATATACCACTTTGGTTTATCATTTTAAAGAATGTAAATTAGTCCTGAAACAAAAATGTTTGACAATTGCTGACCCAGAGCAATAGACTGTTATCATCACTGGTCACCTCACCTTTTCCAAACCAAAGATCTATAGCTGGGGTGTCAAACTCACGTCATCATGGTAGTGTCGCGTGAGGTATTGGGACTATTTTCCCCTTTGCTAAACTGGACGTGGCATGGCCAACATATGATACATGTTCACAAGGAGTTTGACAGCCATGGCCTATAGGGTTTTTTTTAATCAGTACTGGCTCCTGGATTTTGATAATCCTCAAGAATCCTTAGTCAACTCCCCTTAAAATGACAAAAGTTATGCAAACTAATATCTATCTTAACAGTCATCTAATCTTGTGTGCTCTGCTTGCTAGCTTACAAAACTGGCAACACCTCTCTTTCCAAAACTTCAATAATGAAGAGCTTGTGTATTCTACTGCAAACTACTAGGAGAATATAACACATAGAGGAGATGTCAGAGTTGCCATAAACAAAATGAAAAGGTTGTATTTATTATTAAACTCAGCTTTGACAGATACCTTTCTGGGTAAAAAATATGTAGAAACCAAGGACACAAGATCTTTCTCCATCCTCCTCGTCCTTGTCACATATACGCATACAGTACATATCCACATTTGAACAAACCATCTTAGTGTTCAGCATTTCTTTAAAAATAGTTCCTGGTTTGAGTCAAAATAGAGATCTTTCTCTTCCTCTTTTTCCTCTCCTTCTACAGAAATTTGGTGTAATTGAGGTATCTATCCTTTACCAATTACCAGAATGAAAACCAAACCAAACAAATGTAATAGAAGGAAACCACATTTGAATTCTGGTCGCCCAACTCAGATTTCTGGTTTACATTGCTTGCTTGCATAGGTTTATGCAATTCTGGAATAGCAGATCCAACCACAAGAGGTAGCTAAAACTGCATATCTGCCCTGCCACAGGGCAAATCAAGGACTACTTTATGGGGACCCATCAAGAACAGTTTGATGAAGAAAAGGTTGAATCAAATTCAAGTGACATTAGACAATTATAACAGAGATAAAGTTTGCAGGTGTGGTACAAGATTACTTACTTACTTTTAACAGCCATAATTATTCATAGTAATTGAATGGATCATCTGATGTCTTCTCCAGGCCCATAACCAGAATTTAAATGAGTCTCAAGTGTCCATTTCAGATCACTTTTAGATCAACTTGAATACTTAAAGCATTACTGTGTCTGCTCTGCTGCTGCTTGTGGTGATACAACCTGGTCCAAATCTAATTCTCAACTAGCAGAAAAACTTAAAACAGTAAATTTCACCCAAAGGCAAAACTAACTACATCTCCCACTAACCCTTCATCTCATTGAACAAATTACAGATATTTGCTGCTTTTAATCATGCAAGGAAAATGGCACATCATTAAGTCTCTAGAAAAAACTAGAAAGAGGCTCAGAGGCTCTTAACATACTTTCTTCCCACCCCTAAGTAAGAAATAAAGTCTATAGGCCTAAATTACATTATCCTTGTGCTTGAACTTTACCATACCTGAGTAACTATGTTGGACAATGTAATTGCTCTCAGTTTTTACTGCAATACAATTTCAAGATAGCAGCCCATGAATTCCCTGTCAAAATTCATTTCCAATCCAGTATTACATAATGGTAGGAATGCCACTCAACAGTAGCTTATCTGAACATATGTCAGGTAAGAATGATGATGCTCCAAGTCTTATAAATATGCTCCAAGGCTAATAAAATATGACTTCCATAACTAACATTAGTATTTATTATTTATAATAACAAACATTTTTATTTATCATAATTTTTACTATATACCCCATGCTTTTGAGAGAACTGTCACTCTGTCAGTAATGTGGGCAACCTCTAGAAGGCACCTTCTATGATATCATTTGCCTTTTGAATTCCTGGACAGTCAGAAATCTGATAGTATTGATACATATTGATGCCAAACATCCTCTAATATTTCCTCCTTCATCGATAGATAGATGATAGATAGATAGATAGATAGATAGATAGATAGATAGATAGATAGATAGATAGATAGATGATTGATAGTTAGATGATAGATAATAGAGATAGATATATAAAGATAGATAACTTTATGACTATAAAGACACATAACTAATATTTTAACTTTTATCTGTCAATAATTCATAGTTATTCCAAAAACATTATTCTTAACATTTTGATTTTATCCACATTTTCTATCATCTTCCCTTTCTTATTCTTTCCAATCTGAAAAAAAGTGTTTTTTCTATATCATATGCCAAGGGTATACAAGTTTCTATTTACTTCCCTTCAAGGGAATTTTCAATCTTTATTTCATTGGGACTGATTGACTCTTCTTGCAGTCTATAGTGCTCTTATTAACCATTCCAAAATCCACAATTTATCTCAACCTTTTCAAAGTCCAGGTTTCACAGTTGAAATGTTAATACTGGATACAGCATTGCTTTAACTATTCTGATTGTTGTTTCATAGAAATAGCTTTGCCTTTCATGAAGTCTTCTAACTTTATTGATACCTTTCTAATTTACAGAACTCTGTCCATTTCTATCTATTCTTCAATCCAAGAAAACAAAATTGTTTACTACCTTCACTTCTTTGGCAGCTTTAATCCTGATTGTTCATTCCATTTTATTTTCATAATAATCAACAAACTACCAGTATTACAGCATCACTGTAGTACACAAACCAATTAACATGCTCCAAAACATCTTAAGCAAACCAAAACACCTAATGGTCCAAGAAGAAGAAACAGGGGTCATCTACAACATGCATGTAAGGACAGTAATAACCACTATTTGGAACAAATTGCTAGAAGGCTAACAAAGCACATCCATGAATGCCAACAAGCACTCAGGAAACTTCTTAACCTCACCTAATTTCAACAGGGAAACTATGAGCATCCTGGATCAAACTAAATTCAAAACCCTAGGGAACTCCTCAAAGTTTGGCATTCAAATCAACTATCAATAGACACATAGAGATAAATCATATTAATATACCTTTCAAAATATACAATAAAAAGCTAAGAAAAAGGAAAAAAAGACCAGAACATATGTTCTTCAAAAGTTCACACCCAGATAAGCAGCGATTAACCAGACATACTATATAATCAAGCAGTAAACAATATCTTCATAAAAGAACTATCAAAGACAAAACAACATTCCCACCAACACTGACAGGGCAAGATATTGTATATAAACAGAAGAAAACCCCATTTGCACCAATTATGTTACCTAGTCAGGTAATGAAATATCTGCCAACAAACAAACAACCTCAGGAATTCCAGAGAGTATCAGTTCAATTCTACTCTGAATTTGAAACAGATTCATTTCTTTCTTTTTCATGATATTAAAATGCTCTGTAATTTTATGGTGCAATTGAGGACAGAGCTCCTACACATTGAAACTGCATGGAAAGAATTGTTATATATCTTACAATTCTGTCAACAACACAACTATTTAATGTGCTAAAACTTTGCTGCCACCTGTTTAGATAGATTTATATAGTATTATTTGCATAATTTCTCAAAAGCAACTACCACTGAATTAAATGGTTTTTACTTTTACATAAATCTATGAATCTTTCTTCACAGGAAAGATATTCTAATTCTATTAATGTTAGTTGTCATTGTCAGTGCCATTCCACTTGTTTTTTCCTGCTGATGTGTATTTGCCTAGTTGTTGGGATTTTTCCCCCTTTCCCTTCCTTTCTTTTTCCCATTCAACACAGCAGCTATTGCCTTTTTCCCATTCATACAGCAGCTATTGCCTTTAGATGGTGTTTCCTGCTACTTTCTGTCTTTCTTTCTCGCAACCAAAAACAAAACTAAAAGAAGAAAAATGCCTTCCTTTTTTTGCTAATGAGAAACCAAGGGCACCTTAAGCCCAGCACCTGGTAATCAATATGGCAATCAATCTGCCTAGATCTTCTGAGGCAAGTTATCAGTGTATAGATTAGATTCTTTCTTCTGTCCTCAAAAATTTAATCATATAACCTGGGAAGGGTTTATATTCCTTCTATTCAGCAATGTAGAATAACAAAAGTCCTCCAGCAAATTCTCTATTTAACCTCAAGTGAATAAGTATTGTCCATGCTCAAAACATTAAATAACAGGTCTCAATGGCTTTACTCTAGAGAAAAAAGGGATTGGTTTGCAGGTCAATTGTGTGCATGTTGTGACTTTACAAGGAATCCTGACTGTGTAATTATTAGGGATTTTGTATTCCCTTGCATAAACCATAGTTCATTAATCACTTGACTGGTTCTTCTTTGTTTACAGAATAAGAGGTAACAAAGACAAAACTCTTAAATCCATGATCTAAATCAGTGTGCCTGTTTCTCAGACACTATAGGCTCAGTTTGCCTGGGGTTTTTCACTAGTTTGCTTCATATAGCTCAGATGCTTGTTGAAATGGTTGACTGACATAATCCTCAACTTATTTATTGAATTACAATGACAGATAAATAATCTCTAGCAAAATGTATACTACATTCAAGATTCCTAATCAAAAAATATTTTGTTAATTAATGTATTTTTGTAAACAATGAAGTAATGTACTAGATTTTTAAGAACTAGCAAACAAAAATTGCAAAAAATATATAGTATGTGATAAGAAGCTATCTTTTTAATGTAGCTTGGAAACACAAAATATATAACAAAGGAAACGCTGCACCAAAGAAAATGCTATCCAAAAGTCTTTTATTCCTGCTAATTTTCTACAAGGAGAATTGGAGGAGGTTGCAATTCATCTTAACCAGGGGTGTCAAACTCACTGCCCATGGGCCAGATGCATCACATGTTGGCCATGCCCACGCCCAGGTTAGCAAAGGGGGAAAAAGTCATGATACATCATGTGACAATGCCATGACAATGGGAGTTTGACACCCCTGATCTTAACTCAGCCACTTTGCCTAATTGTCTCCTAATACATCTTGTCTTGATTGTAAATTCTGACCAACAACGTTTGCCTTCATTCTACTCTGCCTCCCATAATTACCAGTAGAAAATTATCTTGCTAGGGAGGATGAGAACTACAGTTTAAGTCCCAGAATGGAAAAAAACACACCTGCTTTACATCCTTTTACTTTTGTATTAAATAAAAAAGGAGGAATTTGAACTGGCAACTGATAATTGACAAGGATGATTAATTTTGGAGTTGAGCAGTCTGCTTCTGCAGCATGCAATCTGGAAAAAAAAAGCCACTTATTTGTTGAGAAAAAAAATCAACCATCTGAAACTATGTAATATTCTAGCAGAGCATCACAGAAAAATATGAAAATGTCAGCTGAATAGGGTATCATGTATTTTACTAGTACATGACTGTAGCAAAAGGGAAATGAGTTAGCAACCATAGTGGTTTGGAGTCCCTATACAGTGATTAGAACCATCATAATTATGAGTTGAGTCTGATATCTTTATAAAGATTTCCACTTGGCATATAATTATCTTGACTATTCCAATGCTTGCATTCAATTCCAAATATGCAATATCTGCAATAGAGTGTTTTTTTTCTTCAGAATAAAGCAAGCACCTATGAAATGCATCAGTAACATTGAAAATTATAATCCTTCAATACTTTATAAAGTCATGTCAGTGCATCTGGCATTGGGTTAAGAGGCCCATTATGAATATGTGCAGCACATTCAGATGTTAAATTTTCACATGAATCTAAGCGAAGATTATTTTTACTTTATTATATGACAAACGGCCTGATTACTTGAAAGCTACCTGTCTCCCATAGTACTTGCCCAGCCAATTTGATCCTGCGGGATTTGTGAGTTCTGGATTCCTTCAATTAAAAAATGTTATCTATTGTGACCCCCTAAGCCCACTTTCTCCATAGCAGTTCCTGCCCTCTGGGATGAGATTTTCCCCCCCCCAAGATCCAGGTGAACCCCCCCTCCCTCGAACTTGGCTGCTTGAAAGAGTTGTAAACACCTGGCTCTTTACTCAGGGCTTTGTCAAGAGAGAGTAAAACCTCTCATACCACCAGTCTTGTCATCATTTTTCTTTATTTTTTATTTTTTATGTTTTATTAATATTACTTGTGTTATATTAGCATACTCCAAACCCTCACAACTGATTGGTCCAGCCGGACAGCGACCCGATTGGTCGAAGCCTCGGCCATGATTGGAGCACTAGGAATCTACCGCGATTGGCTGTGCCGATCGCGGGAGATTCAAAGCACTGCCACTGGCCACCGAGCCACTAGCCAGCCCTATTTAAAGGGCTGCCGCGGCTCGTATTTCCCAGACTATTCTTATCTGAAATAAAGAGCTGAACTCACTAGATGGTCTCGCGTCTCCTTCGAACTGATCCACCCCAGATCTAACACTGGCAACGAAGGTGGGATCGTGAACAAGGAGACCCCAACACGTAGCGGAGCAACACGCGGAACAGGCAGCATGGCCTGCATCAACTCGCCACCCGCACCCTTCAACCCTGCTACCGAGAACTGGGAATCCTATACCGATAGGTTCCAAATGTTCCTCGAGAGTAGCAACCTCAAGGACGCCAACGGCCACAAGAAACGAACCATGTTCCTCACACATTGCAGGCCCGCAGTATTCAAGATGGCCAAAGCCTTGGCCAAACCAGAGGACATCAAGGCAATGGAGTGGGACGACCTTGAGCCCCTGCTGTGAAGCCACTATGCCCCCATCGTGCCCATCCTTATCCGGCAGCATGACTTCTACAGGCGGGATCAACGCGAGGGCGAGGGGCTGGGCGACTTCATGGCAGTGCTACGGGACCTGGGCGGTCTGTGCGAGTTCACCGACCTGGATGAGGCCCTGTGAGACCGTGTCGTCCTAGGACTCCGAGACCCCATCCTCCAGAGCCGCATCATGGCAAAGGAGGACATTTCCCTCACCGATGCCCTCACTGAGGCCGCTGCAGCTGAAGCGGCCAAGAAATCAGCAGCTCGGATGCGACAGTCGAGCATCATGCCTTGACCGGCGGCCGGAGAGACTTCGACCCCCGAGAGGCGACCAGAAACAGACCAGCGAGACACAACCACACACCACGGCAACATCAACTCCTTCTTGGAGACCGAGGAAGAGGAGGAGGAGATCCACTGCCTCCAATCAGCGCGGGAGTGGTGGGAACCATGAGGTCGTAAGTCGAGGTTCCAGTGTGCTGGCTGTAGCGGCGATCACCCCCGGGCGGACTGCTGTTTCCTCGATGCCACTTGCAGGCATTGCAAGAAACGGGAGCACATTGCCAAGGTATGCTGAAATAAAAGGCACTACAGCCCACGACGATGAGATGGCAGCCCCCAATGGAGAGAAAGCATCTCCACCAGAAACTGCGATCACCAGACGGAGAACCGCTAGAGCTGAGAAAGTCAGAACAGGCGACTCCAGGAGACAAGACAAAGGGAGGAAATACACCAAACCATCGTCATCGGCCACTCCTCCATAAGTGACGCCAGGAAGGTATATGTGACAGTGGGGATAGAAGATCAGCTATGCAACATGGAGGTGGACTCCGGGTCCTTCCTCTCAATGGTCTCCATCATCCATCGCCACAAACTGGAAGACCAAACACTAACTCTCAAAGACTATCAAGGGAACTGAATCCCTGTAGTTGGCAGAGGCCACTTTAAGATCACCTTCAAGGGCCACACAGAAGTGCTACCCCTGACGATCGTTGACTGAGATTGACCGAGCCTGTTGGGACTACAGTGGTTCGCACCCCTGGGCATCGAAGTAACTGGCATACACCACATCGGAGAAGCGGACTGGGAAGCGGCGCTCGTGAGGGACTTCCAGGAAGTCTTCAATGACAGCCTAGGCAAGTACTGGGGGTCCCCTATCTCATTCAACATAGACCTGAGCATCGCGCCAATTCACCTTAAGCCCAGGCGAGTGCCGTTTGTACTCAAGCCCAAGATCGATGAGCAGCCAATCAGAACACAACCAACCCCCCAACCAATCAGAACACAGCCAAACCCCCAACCAATGAGAACACACCCCCACCCAATCAGAACACAGCCAAGCCCCCACCCAATCAAGTCACACCCCCACTAGCAGTTAAAAGAAAGAAGCAGCTGCAAGCTCACATCACTCTGAGAAGCACAGAGCTGAAGACCAAGCCTGAAGATGATGAATGAGACTTCATCAAAACGTTGCCTAGATACTTCCAATCTTACGCGGGAGAAAACCCGAATAACCAAAGATCCACATATATATATATATATATATATATATATATATATATATATATATATATATATATATATATATATATATATTGCTATGTTTTTGAATGTTATAATTTTAGAATGCACCAATTCAATGTTTAATGAGATTTCATATGATAATAACAGTAAGATTTAAAGGTGTTGCACTTCGATTGACAATCATCGGGGGAATTTTGCTTCTTAAGAATGAAATTGTAAACAAGACAGATGAAAGTATAAGTACAATGAATAAAAAGATATAGAAATTTAGGCAAAAGAAATACAATTGAATAAGAAGAAAATGAGATAACCATAAAAGAAAATTAGGAGAAGTAAAGGGAGAAATAGTGAGAAGTTGGAAAAAGAGTAATAAGATATGAAGTTGAATACATAAGATGAATATGCATATGAAATTGTGTCTGTATGGAAATGTGATAACCCAGAACGATGCTGTACTCAAATAAGATGTTTTATTAGTTTTGTTAAAACTCAATAAAACTTTATTTAAAAAAAAAAAGAAATGCAACTGAGACATTTATCCCTTATCATGGAAAGAAAAGATAGGAGAAGCTTTTCTGCTTCAGACAGGAATTATTAGCACTTGTTGTTGTGACATTTCCAAAAACATTTTTTTTCCAGTAAAATAATATATAAAATATTGCAATTTGTAAATCTTCAAGACTTGCTAACAGTCAAGCAACATATAAATTTAATATAGTATTTGTATTATCCTTTACCGTTTTGCTTCCCTGTGCATTCATATGCTTGTAGTGACAGGTGGGTTCCCATCATTCAGAGTGGTTATCCCTTTCATAAACTAATAAGCATAAATAGCATCTACTGCTTTTTAAGACTGTGGCTCAAATCTAGCTCAAGCTAGAAACAAAGTTGATAGCTATAGAGGTGGAAGAAATACAGAGGAAGTAGCAATGTGCTTTTTTCCTAGAGAAAAGGTGAGATGAAAATGAAATCAAGGCAATGAATAAAGCAACTTTTGGGAGTCACAGGTATGTTTAGAATTTCAAATCTTTATCCTATTTAGACACTCAAAGTGTCTGGTCTGGTGAACAGGACTGCCTGTTCACAAACTCACCGTCAAAATATGTATGCCCAGTTACAAAACTTTCCTATGAAGAGAGAAACTGGTGAAAATAAAAGAAAAATAATTGTCTCAAAAACGAAAGCACAAGACAGAGACAGAGTTCTAAAGTTCAAAACATATATCTGTAGCACAGTCAGTGGCTCCACTATCCATATTGTGTGGGTCCAAGGACTGCATTACATGTTTGTATCCTGTTTATGGCCCATAGCTAGTAGTAAATATTTGTATCATTTTAAATCTGCCCCAGGTATATAAGCGCCAAGACAAAGTCAAGACATCAGTCATTCTTCAAGTTAAATCTTGAGTCTGAAAATGAGAAAGTGATAAGAAAAAGTAGAAACTGAACAATAAAGAACTTTGCAAAAATTCAGAAAGTTATTAGATAGCTACAGTAAATCAGACTTAACTAGATTTTTGTAGTCCAGATCTAGTATTCCAACCAAATATATTAATTACTTCCAGTATTTGAAAGTGACAGAACCCTCAAACTATAAACTCATGTCAAATTGTGAAATTTATGCATTTTCCTCATTGACACTGGTGTTAGTTATTTACAAACTGGAATTCCTGAGCCTACAAAATCTCTTTGTCTGATGGGCTGTGCATATCACATCTGAATTTTCAAGTCCTTCGTGCATTATTAATGCATAATCAACCAGTTCATCTGACTCAAGTATTGCATTCTCCATAGCACCACTTTATCTGATTTCCTTCCTGTCTGGTGTTTGTGATTTTTCTGCAGATTTTTCTTAACTTTAATCTTCCACTTCCTGTTTTAGATGAGGAATCCTCCTCTTGAGGATAAATAAGGAAGAGAACCTGGTGGGTAACAACAATTGAGTCCCTCCACAGGGTAAGCAAGAAGGGGGAAGTGATGTCATATATGGAAGAGGTAGAAAGAATAGAGATCATACAATCAGAGCACCCAGAAATAGTGTGGAATTATGTAGATGACATTAGAATAGAGAAATCTCACAATGGGCTTATATTGTTAATTGATACTAAGCACAACAAAAGGGGCTTCCACAGATATACATAATGAAGCACTATTATACCAGCTGTTTAGTGAAGAAGAAAAAATGCTAACAAGTAAAAAGCAGAACAACTCAACTCTTCATTTTATCAGATTAACTTTCTTCCATTTCATTTGTGTAACTTCTTTTGTTACCTTATGAGAATATCATAAATGTAATATAAGATGACTATATTTGTTAAGTCCGCGTGGAAGGAAGCCAGGAGTCGGTGACTGTGTATCAAGCTCTTTTATTTAGTCAGGAACTGAACTGGGGCTAAAGGAAAACTTTGCGGCTTTTTATTTCCAAGCCGCGGCGGCCGCGGCCAATGGCACCACTTTGAATCTCCCGCGATTTGAATTGACCAATCGCGGGAGATTCTCAGCGAGCCAATCGGCGCGGTTCGCCTAGCCAATCCGATTGCCCCGCGCTTTGGCCAATCAAAGCACGGGGATCTCAAGAATTCAAATGAGGGGACAGAACACCCCTCTCCTCTTGGTTCAGTCCTTACGTCGCGTAGTCCCGTAGGTAGGCGGGGCTCCATCTCTGCCAACAGGACCTGCGCAGGTCAGTCGTAGGTTGCATCCCGGCCGGTTCGGTCGGGGTCTCTGTTTCTCCAGACTCCATTGTGGGAACCGCCTGGTCTGTCTGGCCGGACCACTCTCCGCAGCTCCCTCCTGGGCTACCCGGGTTGGTTGAGCTGCGGGTTTCGCCACTCCCGCTCGGTCTTCCCGGGTTGGTTGAGCTGGCCTGGCTGTCTCTTCCTGGCGAGGTTTCGTGCCGGCTGCTTTCAGGTGAGTATGGCTGGTTTATTTTTTCTGGGTTTTGGTTCCCTGGTTTGTGTTGAGGGGGTTGGTTTTGCTTGGTTGCATGTCGATGGTGTCTTGTGTGGTTGTCCTCGATCTTAACTGATCGATGTGGCGTTTCCACGCTCGTCCGTCGGTTGTTTGTAGCCGGTATGAGTGTGGGCCTGTTAGTTGTGTTATGATTGCTGGTACCCATAATGGGTCTCCGGTTAGGTTCTTTGCGTAGACGGCGTCGCCTGGTGCGAAGGTTCGGTGTTTGCTGGTGGAGTCTGGGGGTTTCTCTGGGTTGTAAGTGGGGTGTAGTCTATCGAGTGGGGACCTTATTTTCCTCCCCATTAGCAGTTCCGCTGGGCTTTTATTTGTTGTGGTGTTCGGGGTTATGTGCTGTATGAAAAGTAATTTATTTATTTTGTCCTGGATCTCCCCGTGGTCTATTTTTTGGATGGTTTTTTTTGTGAATTGAACCACCCGTTCCACCCTACCATTCGCTGCCGGATGCGCCGGGGCCGTATGCCCCTTTCCGCTGGGAATTTTTTGAATTCTAGCGAGGTGAATTGGGGCCCGTTGTCAGAGACGAGGACGTCCGGAAGGCTATGTGTTGCAAAAAGTTTGCAGAGTTCTTTGGTCACGGCCTCCGTGGTGGTTGTTCTCAGGTTGCTTACCTCCAGCCAGTTGGAGTAAGCGTCTACGGTTATTAAGAAAGTGTGTCCTTTTGTGGGCCTGGTGAAATCTATGTAGATCCTAGACCATGGTCCCCTGGGGGTTTCCCACTCTAGGATGGGTGCTGTGGATGGGCTTGGCCAAGTTTGCTGGCATTGTTGACACCTTGCTACCCAGGTCTCGATCTGTTTGTCCATCCCTGGCCACCAAGCGTAACTTCTGGCCAGGGCTTTTGTCCTAACGATGCCCAGGTGCCCTTCGTGTAACAGTTCCAAAACCTTCCCTTGTAGTTTTTCCAGGATGACCACCTTATCCCCCCATAGTATACACCCTTTTAGTAACGAGAGTTCCATTTGCCGGTTCCGGAATGTCCTGACGGACTCGTCGTTGTCCTTTTCCGGCCACCCTTTCTCTACCCAATGCAAAACCCACACCAGACATTTGTCTTTATTAGTTTCTCGGGCAATGTCTGACGCGGTTATGGGTAGGTTGGGTAGAGTCTCTATGCTGAGGGTGGTCGTCGTGGGTGCTGGGTCAGTGTCTGGTTCCGGTAACGTCCGCATGGGAGATAGTCTTACCAGGTCGGTGTGTGAGTCCGTAGTTGTAGGCAGCCAGGAATTCAGACCACCTTGTCATTCGGGGAGACAGAATGTTCAGGGTGGCCCTGTTCCCTGCAAAGATTCCCAGCAGCGGTTTGTGGTCGGTGATAATGGTAAATGTCCGGCCATAGAAGTACTCGTGAAACCTTTTTACTGCGGCGACGATAGCCAAAGCCTCTTTGTCCAGCTGGCTGTAGTTCCGCTCCGGTTTGGTGAGGGTCCTTGAAAAAAACGCGATGGGTGCTTCCTTTCCGTCGGGGAGAGTGTGGCTGAGGACAGCGCCGATGCTGAAGGGTGATGCGTCGCATGTGATGGTTAGTGGTAGGGTCTCGTTGTACTGGATGAGGATGGCATCCAAAGTGAGCAGGTCCTTGGTTTTCCTGAAGGCAGCTTCCTCGCATTTCCCCCAAGTCCAGGTAGCTGCCTTGTCCAAAAGCCTATGCAAAGGCTCCGCCGCGGTCGCCTTTTGGGGCAGGAAGACATTATAAAAGTTAAGTAGCCCCAGAAACGCCTGCAGTTCTGTTTTTGACTTGGATGTGGGGGCTTCCTTGATGGCTTTAATTTTCTTGTTGGTGGGGTGAATGCCGTGCCAGTCTAGGAGGTATCCTAGGAATTCGACCCGCTCTGTGTACAGCTGGCATTTTTCCCTCTTCACTTTAAGCCCGGTTTCTTTGAACCTCGTTAGCACCTCCCTTAGGCGAGTCTCTAGTTTGGCCTGGTTGGTTGCCGATACTCGTACATCATCGAAGTATGGGACCTCCCCCTTGATGCCCTGTAAGAGTCTTTCCATGAGGCTCTGGAAAATTCCAGGTGCCACGTTGACTCCAAATTGGAGGCGGTTGCATCTAAAGGCTCCCCGGTGGGTGACTATGGTTTGCGCCTCTGCAGTTTCCTCATCGACCGGCAGTTGCTGATATGCTTGGGCCAGGTCGAGTTTCGCGAAAACTTTGCCCCCTCCCAGTGAGTGTAGGAGATGCTGCACTACTGGGACGGGGTAAGCGCTTTGCTGCAAGGCGCCATTGAGGGTGGCCTTATAGTCCCCGCAGATTCTCACTGACCCATCAGGCTTAATTGGGGTGACTATGGGGGTCTCCCACCAGGCGTGTTCTATTGGTTGTAATACCCCTTGCTTGACGAGCTTGTCAATTTGCTCGTCGATTTTCGGTTTGAGTGGGAATGGTACCCGCCTTGGTTTTAGGCATTTCAGGGGAATGTTTGGGTCTAGGCTGAAGGATATAGGGGGCCCTCGGTACTTGCCTAGGGTGTCATCGAACACTTCTTGGAAGTCCCGGGCCAGTTGCTGCTCCTAGTCGGCTTCAGCGATGTGGTCGATGCCCATGACTGTGATGCCTAGCGGTGCGAACCATTGAAGTCCCAGTAGGCTAGGTCGGTCTCGATCGACGATGGTTAAGGGAAGTCTTTCGGCATGTCCCTTGTAGGTCACTGTAAACTGTCCTGTTCCGACTACAGGGATGCGGTTTCCCTGGTAGTTTTTGAGGATTAGTCTCTGGTTTTCTAGTTGCCTTCTCTGGATGGTAGGCACCAAGCGTTTAATTTCTTGCCAGGCTACCATTGAGAGGTAGGACCCAGAGTCCACCTCCATTTTACAAGGTTCACCTTCGATGCCTACCTCCACGTAGATCTTTCTGGCGTCTGTAGTTGTGGCGTGGCCGATGGTGACCATCTGATGTGTCTCTTCTCTCCGCCTGGTCTCGCCACCTCGTTGGGCTCGTCCGTTTCGCTCCCAGCGGTTGTCTGTTGGCCAGTCTCTGGTCCTGGGGGGTGTGCTCTCTCGTCTCCGCTCGCTCGGGTCCCATCGTCTGGGGCTGTGGGTCTTCTTGAGGCAGCAGACACGTGCAATGTGGCCCTTCTTGTCACAGTGCTGGCAAACGGAGTCAAAGAACCGGCATTCGGATCTGGGGTGGTTGCCTCCGCAACCGGCACACGTGGTCCTCGACTTACGACTCCGCCGGCTGCGCTGGTCGTGGCCTGCCTGGAGATGGTGGATGTCTTCCTCCTTGTCTGACGTGCCCGAGGTGGAGTGGAGTTCACCCTGATGGGTGGTCGTTGCAGGTTGGGCTTCGGTCGACCTTGCAGGTTTGTTGTTTTCGGTGCGGTCCCCGGCATTCGGTCTCCGCATGCAGTCTGCTGATTGTCGGGTTGCTTCGGTGGCCGCGGCTTCGGAGATGGCGTCGGCAAGAGTGATGTTGCCCTTAGCCATCAACCAACTTTGGAGAACGGGGTTCCAAAGGCCAAGCACGATTCGGTCCCGAAGGGCCTCGTTCATGTTGGAGAACTCGCATAGTCATCCCAGGCACCGCAGCTCTGCAATGAAATCACTGAAACTCTCGCCCGATCGCTGGTCCCGCCAATAAAATTCATGTCATCGGATGAGGATGGGCACGGCGAGAGAGTAGTGTCTCCGGAGCAATGGCTCGAGGTCCGCCCAATCCATCGTGGTAACGTCGGCAGGCTTGGCTAGCACCTTTGCCATCTTAAACACTGCGTGCCCCCAGTGTGTTAGGAAGATGGCTCATTTCTTCGGTCCCGTGGCATCCTTCAGATCGTTGCATTCGAGGAACATGTGGAATCTGTCCATGTAAGATTCCCAGTCCTTGATAGCGGGGTTGAAGGGGGTTGGTGGCGCGATGCTGGCCATCTCGTCGGTTGGCTGGCTTCCATCGGACACGTGCTTCAGTTCAGGAAAGGTATCCCACCTTCATCGCCAGTGTTAAGTCTGCATGGAAGGAAGCCAGGAGTCAGTGACTGTGTATCAAGCTCTTTTATTTAGTCAGGAACCGAACTGGGGCTAAAGGAAAACTTTGCGGCTTTTTATTTCCAAGCCGCAGCGGCCGCGGCCAATGGCACCGCTTTGAATCTCCCGCGATTCGAATTGACCAATCGCGGAAGATTCTCAGCGAGCCAATCGGCGCGGCTCACCTAGCCAATCCAATTGCCCCGCGCTTTGGCCAATCAAAGCGCGGGGATCTCAAGAATTCAAATGAGGGGACAGAACAATATTTGACAAAGGACTAAAACTTCTCATTGGTTAACCGCAGGAAATCCATTTCCCCCAAATAGGAAACAAAGGAAGTTATTGAGATGTGTGGTTCAGTGTTGACTTCAAAATGTAAGATTCAGATGACTGTTCCTTTCTCCTAGGAAGAATAATAGAATAGGAAATAAAAGCTACTTAGAAGAATTTAAAATATTTTTGAACTTTTCACTCTTTTCTTATTTTATTCTAAATCTAGGATTACCTATGAGTATCTCTTTGATAAAAAATACAGCTTTAAAGTATAGCTTAAATTTAAAAAATAGATCAAAGATTACAGCCATGCGCTAACATTTGTAACTGCATATGTTCAAAATCACTATGTCACCAGTTATGATTGTCCTGCTGAGATTATTTTCACCAAACTTTATTTATGTCATTCCTTATCTTTGTGCCTTTATCTTTTGTTAACTTAAATTTCTAACTGCAGGTTAAGACAAAACTATTGTCAGAACTACTAATCCATTTTTATATAAGCTAACTGAATTTTATATCGAGGATAAAGATAAGAAAACTTCCAAATACATTTGTTCCGTGCCCATGATTTTTCCTCCTCCCCTCAGAAAAGAAAACAATTGCATATTAAAAAAAAACAAAAAGAGCACATTGAATGAGAAGTGAGATGAGTAAACACTTTAGGGAGGAACTGGTAAGACTCTGTATAGATTTTATTCAGGACCTCTGCAAGCCAATTGGAGTTACTGTTCTCAAGCTTATTAAATTATTTTTAATTTAATTTTAAATTTTCTATTCATGCAATTATCTATAATTTGATTCTACAAGGTTGATTCAGTTGTAAAAAATGTTGCTTTAAAAGATAAGAGAGATCCAGTTAACATTTAAGTCTAAAATAGTTGCATTGCTGTAAGACACACATACAAAGGCATGCAGTGCAGCCATATCTCTTATCATATTAGCCATAGTGAATGGTTATTCCCATTAATTCATAGGTAAGAAAACCTTTAGAGTCTCTTGTGACTATGATAAGTGGAAAATGTGTGGTTCTCTGGTGGATTCAGTCATAATAACTCTAAAGCTCTGTCATCATCAAGGAGTCCAGACAATTCACTAACAGCAACAAAGCCATAAACTTCAAACTAGCTCTTCAGCCAGTCCCTAATGAAATGAAGGGTAAAAACTGGCTTTTCTTCTTCTTAGCAGTTAAATCTTCTTTCCCCAATCTGAGCATCAAATTGAAAGATGCCAAGTTAACTTTTCCTTTTTGTAACAAATAAGGAAGCTGTATTTCAATCTATCTTGTTTATTTGGAATTCTGTGGGAGGGAGGGAGCTCCATCTACCATGGTTTCTACCATATTTATATTGTATTATACATTAGCAAGGTAAAAGTTTGAAGTGGAATGAAATAGTTTTCAGTTTCCCAGGACTTTTGAACTGACTGGCCAGACACTGGGTGAATTAGTTTATGTATTTATTGTAGGTATTCCTATCCTTTTTGCTCAAATTTCTAAATGCTAACCAATATAATTCTTCAGAAGGAATTTAATAGTCCTCTCCACATTTTTGTCCATTTTTGTCTGTAGCTACCTATTTGATTAGAACTTCTAAAACTTTACTTCTCCTCGAGCTATTATTTATGGAACATTAAAACATTTTTATGGTGGGAATTTCCTCTCGTTTGCATTGCTATAGTCCATGACATTCATCCATTATCATCAGCCGTATCCACAGTGATGGCAAAATGATAATTCATGTAAGTTTACATTACTCAAACACTACCATTATGTATTTACTTGTATCACTGTTACATAATAATCTGCATCATGTAACACAACTGTTATATTGTAGGATGGCAACTTCCATGTGTCCTCATTTGCCTATAACTATGACATTAATTAGGATAATAGTCTTACAATTTTTCTCCTACAATATTTGCTGCTCAGCTAAAAAATGTAGAAAAAAAGCAAAAACCTCAGAAACTTAATACAAGATCTTGCTCTTACTCTGCAGTATATTGGCAGTAGCAGGGATTGTAAATTTTTATTATATACTAATAAAATCTCCTATAACTATTCACACACACCAGCCAATAGGAGAACTTTGTGAAGCTTAAATATATCATTTTTTGTCTTCATGTACATTAAAAAACTGTATACCCATAGCCCTATTGTAAGATATTAATAAATCTGCACTGGAGCAAATAAACAAAAAATATTAAAAGGGGGGAAATTGACTATAAGGCAAAAGAAAGCCTGATTTCTGGCTTGGTATCATAAGCCAAACTATTAAAAATATATCAGCTGAAAGACAAATGTTAATTGGAAGTTCTACTTACTATACATGCTTTCCTTTTTCAGACATTTTTCATAAATTATTATGAAAATTGAGGTGTCCATTTTCTAGAAAGAGACAAGAATAGATAAACACAAATTAGCTTTAAAATAGCTACATAAAATACCGTAAGAAAAAAGCCTCGTGGCATCTTAGAAAATAAGCTGCCTCTCAGGATGTCAGCAATGGATTCCCAATTTCAAATATTTCTTTTAGTCTTATTTCTCCTGAGCATATTAGCTTAACTGCTAATTCCCTTGCAAAAAAGATTTTGCAATAGATATGAGGCTTATAAAAAAATCAAGTCAGTATGATCATAGGACGTGCCTTGTTTTCTCTGATTATGATGGCTATAATCATATATTCACCCAGTTTAGAGAATGCCCCACTGAGTTCAATGAGGTATGAATAGGAATACACTATCAATGCCTCCATTTCCTGTGAGGGAGCTTTCAGATAAGGATTCTGTATCAATTTGAAAGTGGTTCCAGACTTCAGTGCTCCTAAGATGTTATCTGGGTTGAAAATTGAGCTGATGCATGTCCAACACAGCTACAGTGTAGTGGAAATTACTGAAAATCAAATTCTCCCCATTAGAGGGAATATGCGCTTCCATCCTTTGAGCGTCACATCTTTCCATATTTATAGGAAAATGCTAGCTCATAGTTCCTTTGACAGGAATTTTGTCAGTTTCATTCTGTCTTCTGCACAAAAACAGGCATGTAAAGTTACACATTATCTGAATGCTTTTGTTTGCTTATTGTGTACACCAGTGTAATGCGGAGAAGTTTACAACCTCAGGAACCTTAACAGTTTTGGTTGGGAGAGTGATCGTTCAGTCTGTATTCTTGGCATTTTAGTTAGCAGAAATAAAACAATCACATGTTACCTTCACACTTCTTGACACAGATGAAGAATAAAAGCAGTGGCATTGTGGAAGTGCTCTGAGTAGTAATAACATAGTTCTAGAGAAAGCCAAAAAATAGCTCTCTGGTTATTTTTAGGCAGAGTGGGTTGGCCCTGACAGGGGGAAGATGGTTAGCAAGTAGCCACTACTGGCCTTCTCTGTGGAGTAGAGAAGATAGTAGGGGGGAAGAATTGCAAATAGATGATACAGCTCTGGATTTTAGTTTGTGTGTGTGTGTGTGTGTGTGTGTGTGTGTGTGTTAATCCTGCCTTTATTACCTTGGGAGTAACTCCAGATAGCAAACATACTAAATATTCCTTCCTCCTCCTATTTTCCCCACAACAACCCTGTGAGGTGGGTAGTGCTAAGCGAGACCAACTGAACCAAAGTCATCCAGCTGATATTCATGGACAAGGCAGGACTAGAACTCATAGCCTGTCAGATTCTAGGCCAGACTGGCTCTTTTTTGTTACTTGGCACTAGCAGCAGAGGTGGTATTCAGCAGGTTGGAGAACCGGTAATGGAAATTTTGAGTAGTTCAGAGAACCGGCAAATACCACATCTGACTGGAGATTTTAGAGTATCCTTCCCCTGTCATGCCCATCAAGCCATGCCTACAGAACCGGTAGTAAAAAAATTTGAATCCCACCACTGACTAGCAGATAGTACAGAGCACTCAAAACAACTAGAATTGTTTACCATGGACAATGGGTAATCTCCTTTGGTTCACCTGCTGTAGTGTCAAGAAGGTCACAAAAACACTGTAGCAAGACTGAATGCTATATAAATTGAAGACTGAATAGCACACATAGCACATTGGTCCTCTAATACCTTGCTACCTGTACAAAATATGATCAGATAGGAAAATATAATTACAGTCCGATTAACAAGACAGCTGTTCATATGAAGCTGATGTAGGGAAATCTCACTTTCTGATTGTAAAACATCTTAGGATGGACCTGGTTGCTATTTTTATCATTTCCATCCAAATTAAGGAGATATTTAATGTTTTCTTGTATGGTATATATTGAACATTTTAACCTTTCACATAAATACATATTAACTCAGAAATTGCAATACTGATGTTTTGAATAGAATTACTTTCTATTTTCACTGCTCCAGTCTTTAGCTTTAGTAATGTAGGAAGTTATCACCCACCTCTCTCCTAGAAAAATGAAATATCCGAGGAAATATTAAAAAGGCAGAATATTTCTCCTAAAGAGGCAGAAACTCAGCCTCTCCACCTTTACTAATGGACCATTAGTCTGGCCTGGGCCAGCCTATTTTAGATAACAAAGATCTCCAGCTAGAACTATAGGAATTGCCCAAAGCCAGGGGTGGGATTCTACCAGTTCACACCTATTCACTAGAACTGGTTATTAACATTCTAAGCAGTTTAGAGAACCGGTTGCTAGAAGAAATTACTGGCCTAATCCTGTAAGGAAGGCAGGAAGGAAACAGTCTGGTATTGCTTACAGAAACTGCCTCCCCGTTAACCCTTATTACATTCTTGGCAGGACTAGGCTTCCTGTTTCAAGAACGTCTTTGGAGGGTTTTTTTTCCTCCTTTGCTTATTCTTTGCTTGTGTGGAGTGACCATTCAAAGTTACAATGGCACTGAAAAAAGTGACTTAGGACTGTTTTTCACACTTATGACTGTTGCAGCATCCCCACAGTCACCAGAGGCCAGGCAAGGAGATGCGTGCCTCAATATGAGTGATGTTGAGTTGGCCACGCCCAGCCAATAACATGACCACCAAGCCTTGTCCACCCAGTCACCCAGTAGTTGGGGGTATGGCTTGCTCAACATCACTCATGTTAAGGGGTGCTTCTCCTCATCTGGCCTCTCATTACAGTGCAATGGTCATAAGTGTGAAAAATGGTCATGTCACTTTTTTCAGTGCCATTGTAACTTTGAATGATCACTAAATGAACTGTTGTAAGTCAAGGATTACCTGTAGAAAAATACAAAAATCTTCTTTGCTTACAAAAAGCTGCCCTAAATACCAATCATTAGATTAAAAATATCTGCAAGCCAGAGTTACAAATCAGGCAGGGTGCCAGAGCACCTTGAGGAATGAAAATCGTTAAAATGCAGTGATAACTATCAAGCAGCCAACTTTTGCTCATAAAGTGAAACCCTTTAGCAGAGAGGTCATTTAAGCTCTCCAGAAAAAGCACACCCAGGAAAAGCAATCCTTAGATCCATTTGCACCACTTAAAGATGACCACCAAGCCATGCCCACCAACTAAGCCACATCCACAGAACCGGTTGTTAAAAATTTGAATCCCACCCCTGCACAAAGCCCTTTCATTACATCATCATCCAGCAAGGCTCAACCAAGCCTGGGACTCAGGACAGTACAGAGTTTCCCCTGCATGGCCCCGTGGGAGTGTGACAACCAATCACAATACAAGCTCAAATTCAAATCCCAACAGAGAGTATAAAGCCCAGGCACTTTCAGTATCTTGGCCCTTCCTTCTTTCTTCACCCAAGGCATGTGATCCTGTCCACCATCTTTCCAAGAGTCACCATGTTTCCAGTGTCTTTCTTCCCCACTTGGAACTGAATCCAGAAGGATGTTTCTTCCAATGGTAATATATGGTAAGAGCAGAGCTAATGAATATATAAAAAGCATTTGTTCTTCTTCTTTTCCAGTGTGCATTCAGCAATTGTCATTGTCTTGATTTTCAATAAATCTCATTTTGTGATTTTAGATTTCTTGAGCTTTCTAAAAATGCCATTTCTGTTTATCTAAATAGCAGATTGCAGGAACTTTTGGTTTGCCACTTCGCTTTTTTTTTTTACCTGTTCAAAAATCAATAAGATTTAACATACTGATGAAGATCACTCAAATATTGCAACATTCTGGTGTTCGTTGTACCATTTTGATTAATTCTGCTGTTTAGTCCGTGACATATAAAGTGCCACATTCTACACAATCTTTTCTTAATTATCATTAGCTGAATTATGAAAATGTTCTAACAGTCAAATCTGATGACCTGTAATATCTGAGAAAGCTAGTAATTCTGTAATCCTGAATAACAATAGCTGTTCATGGGGAAATACATGTCTGCTTATATATTTTCCTGTTTATTTCAAAGGCTATCATGCTTTTTTTTTTAGTAAAAAAAAAAAAAAAGGTTACTATTGCACTAAGCCAACATTTGATAGATTTGGTTTTGGTTTAGTGTGTTGTCAATTTAGGGAAACTTTGCAGAAGAATTTCAATATTATGTAATACAGAATGATATTGGAAACTGGATAGTGTACTCCTATGCATGCCTCATTGAACTCAGTAGGTCATACTCTAAACTGGGTGAATATATGATGGCAGCCATCAGAATGCAAACTGTCCCCACCTATAAACTCCCATAAATCTCTTTCCGCCGGCCATTCAGAGTGATCAATTAACCGAATTCTCGATGTGCCAGAAATGAACTCATCTTCCCTTGAGCTGACCTCAAAGAAGAATCCGAGGAGTCATCCAAGGCAGACATCGCAGGCTTAGATACTTAACATCCCCGAGCCCTGGTGGCACAATGGATAGAATGCAATATTTCAGGCTACTTCCGCTGAGTGCTGGTTGGCAGTTCAAATCTCACCAGGCTCAAGGTTGACTCAGCCTTTCATCTTCCCGAGGTCGGTAAAATGAGGACCCAGATTGTTGGGGACAATGTGTTGACTTTGTAAACTGCTTAGAGAGGGCTGTAAAGTACTATGAAGCAGTATATAAATCTAAGTGCTATTGCTATCCCTACTTGAAAGAGCAATTGCAGATTGTCCTATTTCTTCCTGGGTTCTAATGGACACATTGTAAGCAGTATTGTTAAGGCAGTTGAACTAAGAACCTGTTACACTGGACAAATTAGAATATCATTAGAATATCATGTATTCATCTGAATGATTTTGTTTAAGGCAGATATATTTTATTGTTGTATTTTTTAACTATTTTACGCTGGAGGTAGATCATGTACTTTATTTTATTTGATATGGTCATAGGACTAATCAATTAATTATTTATCTACATTACATTTATTGACTATTAAGATAATTAAACTGGACCAGGTATAAACAAAAATAGTAAGTTCCTAAAAGTTGGAATAGTTCTTCACAGTATAAATTAATCAATGCTGCCTTCTTAAAAATGGCCCACCTCCTTCTCAAGATAAATGAATTTGCATATGTTCGCCTCACTGTTTTCCTTAGAAATGTATAATGATTCTGATTAAAAAGCAAGAAATCCACACTTATTTTTATTCAAATAAATTGATTCAAACAAAGTGGCTGTCAGGGCTCTAACAAATCCACCCTCATTCAAATCAAAAGTTTCTAGCCGCATCTCAGAGAAAAGAAAATTGATTTATTAGAAGTTGCCATGTTGACGCATGGCTGGGTATAGCCAATACTAAATTATATCATACATTTCCCCCTTGACCCCACCCCCTGGATATGACTTCTCCAATGGGACACATCCATCTCCAAGAGTCATCCATCATGCTCTCCAATAACCTTCTTATGCTCCGACAACTTTGGGCTACTGGGGTGTTTATCTAGGCATTTCAAGAATGCCTTGTTTTCCCCCACTCCCTTTTTCTGGCAGCTAAAAAGACCAAAGGAGTATCTTTTTAGTTGACAGTTGCAGGGTAGTAAGGTAGGGTATGCAGGGTAGTCCTTGAGTTACAACAGTTCATTTTGTGACTGTTCAAAGTTACAGTAGCACTGAACAAAGTGACTTATGACCATTTTTCACAGTTAGAACCTTTGTCGCATCCCCATTATCAGGTGATCAAAATTCAGATGCTTGGAAACTGGTTTATATTTATGACCGTTGCTGTATCACGGGATCACATGATCCCTTTTGCAACTTTTTGACAAGCAAAGAGAATGGGGAAGCCCGATTCACTTAACAACTTATCAACCATGGTGAATTACTTAACAACTGTAGCAAGAAAGATCGTAAAATGGAACAAGACTCACTTAACAAATGTCTCACTTAACCACAGAAATTTTGGGCTCAATTGTGGTCGTAAGTTGAGAACTACCTATACTGTCTACTTTGGCTGATAAGACAGTTCCATTAAATAGGAGAGTCTGATTAGACCTCTGAGATCTAATATGAGAATGTTGAAATTTCATGTGTTTTCACTTAATGTTCTAGAGATGGAGCAATTGTATGAGATTGTTGCAATTTTTCTAGCTGCAATTATTGAATTTGGAATGTACTCACAATAGATTGCAAATTCTATTCTACTTATTATGGTGCTGTAATATTTGAAAATATATTCATGTTTTTTCTCTTGTGGACAGTTTCCACATAATTTAAATATTTTATTTATTATTTAAAATATTTATATAGCTGCCCATCTTTCAACCAACTCTAAGCAGCTCCCAAACCAAAATTAAAAGATATATAAAATCATTTTTAAAACTTTAAAATGCAACCAATTAAAACATCCAAAACAAAAAGAACCTGCTAATCTACCATCATCTAATCTTCTCCCAATGTATGGGGGGAAAACAGGTCTTTAAAGCCTTATAGAAAGCTAAAAGGATGAAGCCTTCAAAATTTCAGGAGGTTCACATGGTGTGCATGCACACATGCATGTCAGCCCACTGCTAGTGAAAGGCCCAATTGCCCTCCCCCCCAGGTGGGCTACCAAGTCAGAAAGGTTGGGAACCACTGCTTTAGGCCAGGGCTGTCAAACTCCTGGCCTGCGGGCCACTTGCATCACGTGGTGACCACGCCCATGCCCAGTTCAGCAAAAGGGGGAAAAGTCCCAGTACGTCACGTGATGACACTGTGACCACATGAGTTTGACACCCCTACCTTAGGCAGTCTTGTAGGTAGCCTAGAGCCATATGGACAACCCAGGCAACTCATCATGGGGACAACTCACTGTGAGTCTGGGCCTTCTATTCTGGTTTCCAAAGCTGGCCCAGCCTAAGGGAGGCAAAAGTTCCCACCAGCCTGGACTCTTTCTCTAAAGGCTTCCTCACTTTGCTTTCAAGCATTTTCCTTCCCTTGAAAGACAGGCTGAACATTGTTTAAACACACGCATACACACACACACAATTCCAAGCTTGTGGCTTTTATCTGCATCAAAGCTAGCAAACTGCCATTTGCACCTGGGCGTTGGGGAGACAAACCTCTTCTCATGCCTTAGGGAGGCCAGACTCAGAGTCTTCTGGGTTCTGGGCCACCACTTTAAGAACTATATCAAATTGGCTTCTTCAGCTTTTTCACATTCTTTTGTTGCAGATCAATGCCAGAAAGCATTACAATGAGTTTTTAACTTTTCCTTGCTTTGGCTGTGCATGGAAGAAGGAATTGGTGGGTAGATATATGGTCAATCTAAATAAAATCAATTTAAGAAATTATTGCAAATTGAAATTGTTGATAACATGGTAGGGTCTATTAATATTGTGTCATTAAGATAATAAACACATTATATGGATTTAAGTGCTAATTTAGCTGTCAGATTTTACTTATAGTAATAGTAGAAGTAAAGCACATCTTATTCATAAAGTGTTGTCCAAATATCGGCAAATTGCCCATTATTTGTAATAACTTACTTCAGAAATCACTGTATCTATCCCTGTGCATTTGCAGACTAATAACTACAAATGTAAAAATTGGCTACCAGAGTTTCTTTATAAATATTGTTTGGAAAGTCCTCATATATTAAGAAATAGAAATAATACAGTTTCATGGCTTATTGTATACAGATGATTTTTATGTCAGTGGAATTGATCCAATCAATACCATTTCTGCAATGATCAAATTCTTATTTTTGGAGAAGCAATTGGATTTAGGATAAATTTGAATAAATAAATTACGTATATTGTTAATTCTGATAGTCAAAATTGTATCTACTCACTATAAGATCTAGATAGGGATCTTAAAATTTGAAGTATTTGGGAATAACATTGCCAATAACTTTGCCAAATAAATTGAAACAACTGGATTGTATTTATTTACTTCATAAAATTAAATCAGTAAATTTGCATGACAAATCTCTTGGTAAAATTATTGCATTTTAAATGAAATCACTTCCCAATTTATTTATTTATTTGCCCTTTTCTCAAACAATAATACAGCAAATATCAGAGAAAATCTAACAATGTTGCTAGATTTTATTTTTCTGTTTCAGAATAATAAATCTAGGCTTTCTTTAATGTAAACAGTCAAAAGGTGGAAGATGAGGTATTTAATTTTTTTATCCACTATTATCATGTGTTCAAGTTAAAACAATTGATTACTTCAACACAATCACAGGATAAATGATGACAGAAAATAAATTGAAACAATCTGAACTTTTCTAGCAAATTTCCATCCTTTGTGCAATTTTGTAGACAGGAAAGAAAATAAGCTAGCTCATTAATAATCAATTTATATTATCTTCTGTCTGGAGTTGGTTATTGTGGCAAATGTAACTTTAACCACCTTTATCTTTTTATTTCTCATTACAAACCTGTCTTTATACAAACTCAGTTAAAATAAAGACAGTAGGTTACACAAAAAAACAAGGGTTTACAAGTCACAAAAATGTGATTTCTAAATTATCTCTAAACTTAATACAGAGCCAAAATACTTAATGAAACTGAAGATGTTGTATTCTGTATAATTCCTAAGTATGAATTATTAATTTTTATTCATTATTAATGCTAATTATTAATGATTTCCACTGCTAGTTTATTTTTCTATGAATGAAAAAGATAATATGTGGATGTTCAAGATTTCAATGAAATTGTCTTGTTTCTAAATGCCCTTGTTCTTTGTAACTTTCTTTTGCTATATTGCTTTAAGAAAAGAATTGTAAAGGGAAAATGTAATCAATTAAATATGATTTGGCTCAGGTACCCATTCACTCATCATTAATGGATTAGTTTATTACAGGAGTGATTATGGATTTAAAGTACTTAGACTATAATACTAAAACACATTAATCTGTGATTAACTGAAATATGGTTTACCAAATTAACCCACTTCTGCAGACTAACCCACAAGACTCGAAACCATAAGTAACCATTCAAGTTAGTCTCACACTATGTAACCAACCTAATACTAACCACTTTGTGCACTTAATGTACAAAATTGTGTAAAGAACCTGAATTTGAAGCTATATAAATGTAAACTATAATAATCCAAAAAATGCTCCAGTTATGAGAACAATTATCATATGATGTTCTAATCAATTATGTTATCCATGAATTCTGATAAACATTGCCTATTTGTTTTATTTGTTAGTGCCTTTTGTTGGTTGTAACAAACTCATTCATCAAATTGTCCCCTCAGTTGAGGTAGAATAATCTGGTATATTACTTTCCATCTCTATTTTGGTACTCCTATGTACATAGGCCACTAGTAAATAAATAAGTGAACTGAGTGGTACATATACTTGCTCTAATTCAGAAAAAGGGACTAACTGGGAGTTGTGCTGGGCACATATTAAGCTGTAAATTATCCATAATAATTCTCCAATAACTTTAGATTCCTTTAATCCTTTCATACCCTTTCTTTTTTCTTGTTCTTTCAACCCCCTTTGGTCCTGGCAACTCCTTCTCCCCTTTTTGGGGGGAGGGCACTTTTTCTTTTCTCTCTGGCTCAAGTTTCTTTCTGTTCCCATCACTGCTCTGGATTCCTCTTCCCCCTCCTCTAGCTTCTTCTTCGGTCTGTCACTATTTCAGAAATCCTTTTCTCCCTCTGATATCTGCCTCCATGTTTCCTCCACTACCATTGTCAACAAATTCTGCTGCCGCTGTTTCTCTGTCATGGATATCAACCCAATCTGCTACCAGGACCACCATCAATTTACATCACTACCATCCCAGTTTCTCTTTCTGGCTGAAGCCCCAAATCATCATCTACTTCCCATAGTCTGTTGTCCTTTTTTCTATCTGTCTCTATATCCTTTGCCTCACTCTTGTCCCTTCATTTATTTCTCTTAGTTTTTGTTTCCTTGTTCTGTCACTATTATTCATTCATTCCCTCTGTGGCTAACTTTAAATCTAATTTGCCCAGCCATACTATTCACTCTGCCTCACAACCCAGAAATGAAGCATCATAGATATATTATTATTAATACTTTGTATAATTATTGCAATTTTGAAAATGAATTATTTATGTTGCAAGCTTCTTTGGACATGCTTACTATGATGTGTGTTTCTCAGACTGGACACACAAAGTGAAGAAATTTTGCTGCTTTTGCAAATCTAAATGATTAATCATTACTATGCAAAGCTGCAGTAATTATGTTTTGACCTTACTAGACCTTTCTTACTCACTGACTCATTCCCAGAACCCCCAGAGATGGGATATCAGTCAAAGCAACAGCAACTGCAGATAAAAATCACAGTTCTTGGTGAATTGGCTTCCTCTGCTAGCACTTTGGTCTTTTGCAACAGACTTTTAATTCACATCTGTGCTCCTTACTTTCATTCCTTAGAACACAACCAGCTTGCTCATATTAAAAATATAGTGTGTTTTTTAAACCATCAAGCAGGATTTATTTATTAGATTTTTATCCTGTCTTTATTATTATTTAAGTAACTCAAGGCAGCAACTTACAGAATACTCCTTCCTATTTTCCCCAAAACTACCCTTAGGATTGGGCTGAGAGTGACCAGTCCAAAAGCAAGGACTAGAACTCAATCTCCTGGTTTCTCTGCCAGCACTATAACCACAACACCAAATTGGCCCTTAGTTAAGGCCTGATAAAATGTTATCTGAATGAAATCAATGAGGGGAAAGTAATAGTTATGATCAGCTGGCCTCTTTATTCATGGGCTATTTAAAGCAGCCAATGACATGTCTCATTCTATGTGTGTTTCACACTGAGGTAAAATAATTAATGTAGAAAAACAGGCTAGTGGAACTAAGCCAATTATTCCAAATGCACAGCAATCACAGAACACTGTAGCCCCCACTTCCTTCAGACATCACCATGTCATTCACATATTAAATAACACAATGCAGCAACAACAACAGATTGCTATTGCTTGAAATTTCCTTGGCAAACAATGCAGTCAACAAGAATGGTTTCTCATCTAAGTTGTCAAAAGTTATTAATTTCAGTGCTGTTCTTAGTAGTCCCATCTCAATGTTTATGGATAAGAACCATTTACAAAATGCTGTTCATTACAAGGGCATAATTTCATTACAAGGCTGGCTGATACGCAATGTGAAAGAAGAAGCAACAAGCCTTCCTTTGCTGCAGAACAGAGTTCTGCACCCTCTTGTAACCTATTGCGTACAGAAGAGGTTGAGAATGCTGTCTTATCTCTTCTGTTGAGATAAAACTCATTGCTGGTCTGGTTAGCATTTATAAATGGGATGGGAACTGTCTCATCCTTTACTGAAGCAGTCAAATGTCTTGAGATGTTTATTTAGTTGAACAATACACAGTTGAATCATCATATCCTTTCCTGGTCTTTGTCCTTTCTATTATAAATATGGAATACTAGAATTTAACAATAGAGTGCTGATAGCTTGTGATATTGCAGGGCTTGAATCTCTCTGGTAGCCAAATGGGCTATGTGAAGATGTGATGCATCTAGAGAGTCTTTCTTTGGCAAGGGTGCAAATTATCTATAGCTAATAGCAAATAATAGAAGATGATGAATCAGGCACAGGTTCAGAAAACTAAATCTGGTTTCTGTATTTTGCAAGTTGGTTGATTCTTACTAGACTTCTGACAGAACATCAATGAATGTTATATTCTGTTATGTATTTATTTGCTGCATCTTAAAAACCATTCCAATCAAAAATAACTCTGATCATGTGTGTGTGTGTGTGTGTGTGTGTGTATGAAATGTAAGCTATCAGAGTTGTTTTTGACTGGAATATTACATATCATAATGTATTGTAACAACCAGATTTTAACTATTCAATAATCAGTCAAAATTAATATACATATACACACTCATGCACATACACACTTATCATAACAGATTAACAATGCAACATCAACAGTAACGAAAATTTACATCACCCCTTAGAAAGTCCAGGTTTTGATGATCTTCTGAAATCCTGGCAGGATTGGGCTGCTATGATATGGAGTAGCTATTGTGAAGCCAAACCCTATGGTTCTTGATGCTTTTACTCAGTTGATATGTTTTTTAAGAAAACTATACTTTTGAAAGTGCGATATGGTTAAAAAAAACAGGACATTCTCAGGAATGTCTCATCAAGACAAGAAGTGAGATGAATGTAACATCATTCAGAAATTTATGCTTTCTCAAAACCATGTCAGCACAAAATATGTTCCCTATATATTTACATCTGGCACTATGAGTGGGGAAGGGAAGAAAATATGGATGACAAACAAAGCAGTTTTCAATGGCAAATACAATTCAGTTAAGTTTCCAGTATTATGTACCTATGAATAAATAAGAACTTATTTTCAATAAGAACATTACTTTCATTCTTTGGGGGCTGTTGAGACTGCAGACTGTATAGCACGTATCTATTGTGACAGATATGAAGGCATGCTATAAATAGCAATTAACTATTAACAAATACCAGTAACTAGCATTAGTGCTGCCAATTTTTCTGTCTCTTCTATACTGAATGGTTCATCTTCAATATAGTTAAAACATACTGGTTGGCAATTAGAAATATTAGAAATCATCATTTATACGTCTTCACACTAAATGTTACATCCCTGTCATTCCATGATCATAAAAACATTTAAATCCCCTTATGTCAACTCCAAAATATACTTTCACCATGCAACATGACAGTTTTAAAAATGACTTCTAAGAATGAGTCCTTAATTCTGGGAAGTATTACAGTGAAAGTGCTATAGAATCTCCAATTGCAGATATGCATACTAGAGTGGTTATTTTCTCCTTTCATTACTAAGCACCTTAAAACTTGGTTGTCAGCAAAATTTGATTGATTTATTTGGATGAACCTTGAATGTAAACATCAGCAAGCATTTCTGAGTTTTGTTGGAAATTCTCATAAACATGAGATATTGTTTGTGGGACTGGGCACAACTGCATTGAGCTATTAAAATCAGTTTCCTGAATTCTCTTCACACAACAATGGGCAAAGGTTCATTTTCCATTATTTTCTCAGAATATTGCACACAAATTACTCTGTTCTCCTCAAGCTACATCTCCAAATTCCAAGTGTTATTGTTACTGAATAATATTTCTAAAAACAAATGAAGGGAAAAGATAATTCAAAACTTTCCTTTCCAAGAATAAACACATACAGATGTATTTGGTTCCAAACTGGTGTTTAACCAAAAAGTCCAGCTCAAAGGATATTCTGAAATTGAAGAAATTGTAACTAAATTAATATAGTAATCATAGGTGCATCCATAACACTGGTATTCAATATTCATGCTAAAATAAATTAATATGATTAGTTGTAGCACAATTACTATATTACTTCCTTGTTGATTTAAAGATGTATTGCCATGTTCATGGAGAAGCAAACACTCCTATTTACAAAAGTTAAAGTCTGTGGAATCAAAGGCCACCATAGACAGCTGACATAACATCATCAGGTAAAAAGGTATGCATAACTGGATACTTACTCTGGCATTATTTTTAATCAGTATGCTAGAAATTATATGAATTAAAATCCATTAAACCTAACAATCGGTAGACCAATATCATAAACATTCAGATTACAACAAGATACACTTTAAAAATAAGCTTAAAAAACGAGGGTGAGAAAAAAGCTTTTAACTTGGCATGTTAAATGCCTACTGGAAATTAAACATCCTTACCTAAAGGTGGAAGAAATATATCAAATTGTTTTTTTTTTTACTGAGTACAGCCACAAATCCTTCTGGTGATCTGTATCTCCACAACTGTTTGAACATGTATGAAACCCTCTATGACTTATCAATTACCTGATTAATGGCCTTCTTATATAGAGGAAAGAAAATGGGGCCCAGTTGTCAGATTATCAGAGACTGAATTATGATTCTATTTCTCACTGCAGAGTATGATTCTATTTCTCACTCATCTCATAGTAGTGAGCAGTAAAAATTTAGGATTTTAATTTTAACAATGAACTTCAGAAGACAGCTCCATCACCCTGTTTGGGACTGGAATAGTTGATTCTTTATAATGTACAGACAAAAGAGAAGTTCAGGCTCATCAGGATAGCAATGATAGCTTTCATCCTGGAGCAGTGAGTTTTGTATGAAACCTGGAATCTATTGAAAGTTACAATGCTTTGGTTAGGGCCATGCTAACAGCAAGATTGCTATCTTGTTGTTGCTTTAGATCAGCCTTCCTAACAAGAACACTGCAGATGTGTTAGGAATGCAATTCCCAGAACTGAGACCTATGCTGGCTAGGTTGACCAAAACTGCTAACACAGATTTTTAGTTTTTACTAAACTGTTAAAAACATTCCATGGGGATTTAAAATCACTTCCCATATGTACGCACTCTTTATAATGAAAAAAGCTGATCATTGATCTAACTGTGGCTTCCCTTTCCCATCCAGCTTTGTGAGATCCATATAATGCTGAGAATATATTTACAATCTAGTTCATTTTGAAATCTATACAATGATTTACACATTACAGCTAAGGAAGTTGCACTTTGTAACTTATATGTAAACATTGAATTCTAAAGAGACTTTAATTGATTACCTGAAATGCACAGCAAAATTGAAGAAGCAGCTTCAGCTAGGGAGCAAAGTGAGGAATCTATATAAAATTTTCATTAATAACCAAATTCATTTACAGAAGATCAGATATGTTTCCTTTCTACTCCATTCACCTATGCTGATGAGGTCATGTATTGGTAGAATGGGATCATTAGCAATAGGAAAGTTCTTAAAAGAAAATTATTCTTAAGGACCACATGTTAAGAGATTACAGTCAGTACACTAGGTAAAGAAAAGCATTCCTCTTTAGTCATCTGCTCATCTTTTAGATAATTTGTAATATAAAACAAGCTTCCACATAAATCTGTTGACCAAATACACATTTACTGACAGTTTTATAGTCACAGTATCTTTTTTTGCATGAAAGCAGCTCTTAAGGCAAACAGGAGGTGACTACATTGAATATACCAATAGCACAGAGACTTATTCTGAGTCAATCATAGTCCTGCGGAGAAGATAGTTATCCCATGTCCTATCTGCATAACCACAGTTGAGGTTATGATGCATGGTAGTGGCAAACAAAATTCATAGCAGGAAAATAACACAAGACTCAATGTACAATCCAGTGGGGAAAGAGGGATAATAGTAAGAGTACAGGAATGAGAAAATAAGCAGTTCAACAGATGTTCATTTTACAGAATAAGTACAGGCTGGAATCTGAGAACACAGACTTCTAAAATGACAGACAAGTGAATATTGTTATCTCAAAAGTTGCTGAATCAATCATGGGCATGCTGGATAAAATCATAGGCATGCTGGATAAAATTTTGAGAGATACCTGAAACAGTATTAGATTGGGTACCATCTATGCCTAAGTATCTATTGCTAGACCAATACTCAAATACAGATCATCTGTCTGGAACCCACACTGTATATCGGACATTAATACAATTGAGCGAGTCCAGAAGTATTTCACGAGAAGACTACTACACCCCTCTGCTCGCAACAGAATGCCCTATATCATCAGTCTTAAAATTTTGGGCTTGGACAACCTTGAACTACACTGCCTATGGTTGGACTGAAGCAGTAGTGGGATTCAAAAATTTTTACTACTGGTTCCATGGTGGGTGTAGTGTGGTTTGGTGGGCATGGTTTGGTGGGCATGGCAGGGGAAGGATACTGTAACATCTCCATTCCCACCCCACTTCAGGGGAAGGATATTGCAAAATTGCATTCCCTGCCCACCCCACTAACCTGATTTCCAGCACCATTCTCCTGTGCAGGGCAACAAAAAAAGACCCAGCCGATCAGCTGGGACTCAGGAAGCAGAGAATAAATGGGGTCAGTTCTCCAAACTACTCAAAATTTCTGCTGTCAGTTCTCCCAAACTGGTCAGAACCTGCTGAATACCACCTCTAGACTTAACTACTATAATACACAAAATTATCTGCTACAATGTCATACCAGTCAATGACTACTTCAGCTTCAACCACAACAATACAAGAGCAACAAGAGATACAAACTCAATGTAAACCACTCCCAACTTGATTGCAGTAAGTACGACTTCAGCAACAGAGTGGTCAATGCCTGGAATGAACTACCTGACTCTGTTGTTACATCCTATAACCCCCACTCCTTTACCCTTAAGCTATTCAGTATTGACCTTACCCCATTCCTAAGAGATCTGTAAGGGGCGTGCCTCAGTGCACAATCATGCCTACCATCCCTGTCCTATTTTCCCCATTTATTTGTACCTATTTCCTGTAGTCCTATTCATGTTGATATTGATACCTATTATCTTGTAAGCAATTGACAAATCAAATAAATAAATAAGTAAATATAATCTATTTCATGGCAAACATATGTAGGCCTAGAGGCAAAGCACAACCTAGAGCAGGAGTTTCAAACTCACGGCCTACCCCAGTTTAGCAAGGAAAGTTGTGGTATGTCACATGACAACGTGTCATCATGAGTTTTACACCTCTGACCTAGAGATATTGAACTTTGGCAATTTCATCACATGTGAACTTCAAGTCCCAGAATTCCCGAGCCAAATGGGAATTCTGGGAGTTAAAGTTCACATAGCTTAAAGTTGCTACGGTAAGACACTCATTAAATACCTTTTCCTCATGATGAATGTAATGATGAATTGTATGATCAATGCTTAAATGAACAGAGTTTCACATTAAACACACATTGATAAAAACTGGAATCCAAGAAGAATTTACTTGTGAACACTTCCATCTTTTACCAATTATTTAAACTAGGACTTGCTTATCAAACCCATCTTCCCACTGATTATTCAAATGTAGGTTAATTGATTTCCATATATTTCTGTTTGAATACCAGCTTGAGGGCCTAATTCTTCATGGAGAATTTTAAAAGTTTGTTGCACAATTGGAAAAAATGTTCCATTAATTTCAGTAAATTCACTTCTTTACAATTCCATGTATAGCATCATAATATAGAATCCAAATTATATTGTTTGGCTGGTGGAAAAAGTCCCCACATTGTATTAGTCAGTAGACTATACCACAATAAATATTAATAAACTATGTTCATTGTAACATAACAGTATAGTGTAAAGAAAGAAAGACTTAAAGAAAAACTTATTACAACACTATAGGGTCTATTTTCTTTTTGGCATATTTTACTGCACAGCTTCAAAATGTGAAAGGCAGCAATTAAGAGAGGAGATGAGATTAGACAGTCTTTTCAATTGAATCATCTTCTTTACCTTTAAGAATATACTTATTCTTTGGGGGAAAGTCAAGCAGTTAGCTCAGCCTATCTTGCTGTAAGCCACTAAACATAACTGTATGGTATGATGTTTTCCTCAACACTTAACTCTTTGGTTAACAATTCAGGGCACATGGAATTCAGCACGTATCCTTCAGTGCCTGCCCTGAAATCCAACCACATTAATGTGCACTTTCACATTTCTTTCTGAAACAGTATCGCTTCAAAGCAAAGCAAGCACATGTACGTTGGTTGCCATAAAATGGTTAATAAGCTTGTGTCAATCCAGGAACTAATGCTAGGCATATTTGTTATTGTCCTATTAGCTGCTATTGCCTGGGCAGTCATATAGGAGCCCACTAGGTTGTAGAGTTGCTGAGCTGAGGCCCTGGAGTTGCACAGTAATAGTTGCACCACTGAGTTTTGATTATAATAAAAATGAAAAATTCAGGTGAAATAATGCTTACAGAAAGTTTTTGCATCTGAAAATTTTCAGATGCAAAAAAATAGACAGAACTGTGATTTCCAGTAATGGAGTATCAGGAGAAAATGTGTAATAGGCTGTGTAATAGCTAAGAGGACGATTGTTCATCATTAATCATATAAACACCAACTGACTGACCGTTTTGTAACTATAACTAAACTAAAAGGCTAAAACTGCAGTTAAACCTACAGCTAGACATCCAGGGTATATATACAGAATTGATTTGAAGGGGAAATGTAATAGGTGTATATATACATGGGATAGAATTCAAAACCTTTTTTTTTGCCCATCATAGTTCTATTAACCATGAGCAAAAGGATTAAAATTACAGAGGATTTTCCTTTCCTTCCAGCAAATAATTCAGCAAGGAGGCACTAGAGATATGTGAAAGCTGCTGGAAGATATTCTTGGAAATGAAATCTCTGAAGAGGTTTTTAAAGTTACATACACTTCATAACAAAAAGTTTTCTAAAATAATACTGATTTATGAACTGCAAAATGATTTAGAATTCTGACTTCTAGAAGAAATTAGGTGTCTAAGTGAGACCATGTCTATTGATTATATTATTAGCTATTTGTTTTAACATATAATTAATGGTGGTTAATGCCCTGTACTGTATTATAGACATGATATTCAAGTGCCCCTTGAAATTCTAAATATCTAAGTTGCCAGATTTTGACCAGTTTCTTCTATCCATCCTATCTTAAGAGTGAAGATTAGTACAAATTTTGGTGATTGGTGCTGTTATCTGTGTGATCATTACTATATTAATTTTTATGAAGTTTTATTGTACTCTGTCTTTCTAGTTTTATTAATAATTATAGATTTATGCATTTTTATTATAATGTTCTCTGGCTGAAAGCCAGAGAAGATTTTGATTGATCTGATTGAAAACAAGGTTTAAAGTCATTCAGGATACAATTTGAGTCAAGCAGCTGAGTCAAGCAGCTGGTCTAAGGACACTCTAACACAGGGGTGTCAAACTAGTGTTGTCACAGTGGTGTCATGTGACATATCGTGACTTTTTTCTCCTTCCCCTTCATGGGCATAGTCAGTATGTGACACATCCATCCCTTGGGCTGCAAGTTTGACAGCCCTACTCTAACCAATTTTTGCCTAGAATCCTAAAATCATATGTAGCAACGATTTCTCTACAACAGCTTGGGATCATTGGATCAAGTTGGATTTGGATAAGCAAACTGCATTTGTTCTGCTTTAGAAGATATGGGAAGTATTACAAGCTTTCTTTGGCTGGAGCTGTGACCACAATGCAATCATGAGCTGTTTATGCTGAAAGCTTGATATGAAATACATAGATAATCCTGGCTTTGCCATGCACAGGTACTTCTTCCATGTGTAAGCAATGTGGCGGGAAGGGGACAAAGCCTCAGGTGAGATGGAACTAATTGTATGTCTTTTCCTCGATAATAAGGAGTGTAGCTGGTCCATAGTTTTGTTGCATTTATTATGATAAAATTATAGGGTAGGATTTTGGGGCTTCTAAGCTTGCCATACCACAACTGGTTCAATCTGCAAGCCATCCCATCTTCAAAGATTTTTCCACTGTTGAGGGAAGATGGATTATTGCCTTACATTTTCCATAAAGTATATCTTGTGTAATTTAGAATTGAGATGTCCTTAGAGTGGAAAGATGTATCCAAACTATCCTAAATGAGGGCTTCTCCCAAATGAACTTTAAAATAAAACAGAAATAGAATAATAAATGGCAGCATTGTATAAACAAAAGACTGTGGAATAAAATATAGGTAGTTCTTGACTTACAGCGGTTCATTTAAACAGCTGTTTGAGCTGTTTGAAGTTACAACAGTGCTGAAAAAAAGTGACATGACTGGTTTTTGCACTTATGACTGTTATATTCTCTGTTATATCATCTGGTCACATGATCAAAATTTAGACACTTGACAACTGACTCATATTTATGATGGTTACTGTATCCTTAGATCACATGATCCCCTTTTGGGACCTCCTGACAAATCAAATCAATGAGGAAGCCAGACTCACTGAGCAACTATGTTACTAAGTTAACAACTGCAGGGATTCATTTAACAACTGTGGCAAGAAAGGCTGTAAATTGGGGCAAAACACACTTAACTGTCTCGCTTAGCAACAGAAATTTTTGGATCAATTGTGGTGATAGGTTGAGGACTACCTGTACCTAAGTCCTCCTTTTGCCTGTATTTCTAACCTTAAAAAAAGGATTTCCAAGTTGTGTGGGCACTAACATGAATTTGACTAACCATAAAGATTACGTTAATGCATTAGAATTATTCATGATTTTATAGAGCTTGAGATCTGTGTATTGTCAAGATATTTCATAGACTGATGCAGAAATTGGCAATTAAGAATAATTAAAATTCTCAGCATTTATACCATCACCAAGAAGTCAGTAAGTATGGTAGAGACTGATAGCCTTCCATATAAGCAAGTGCTGCTAGCTTTCCTTTGAGATTATGTTCTAATGGAAGGCAGATGACTGGTGCCTATATTACAAGTCAAGTTGATTTTCAGTCCTGAATATGCTGAGCCTTTTTCCCCAATCAACCTTGCATGGTGCCAGCTGCATTTTTCAAGGAATCCAAATCCATTTGTTAAGCCAATCAGAGCCATGTAGTTTTTATTAAATCATGTATTAGTTAAACACCAATAACAAAGACATCATGACTAAGAAAGCTTTCTCCTTTGAACTAGAATTTGCACAGTTCAAATCCCATTCCCACAGCCAGTGGATTAATGTCTACATTATCTGAGCCTATGAAGGTATCTCTGTCCTACAGACTTGTAAAAAGGAAGCCGTTTTCCTTATCAGGATATTAAGATTTGTGTGTGTTTGCCAGGAGCTCATACACTAGGCCAGCACAGCTTGTCTTGGGAGGAGCTTGTACGATAAGCGTATTACCATTAAAAAAAAACCATGCTGAGTATTAGACATTATTTCTCTCATACATGATACGTTGTAATAAGATTTGAATGCAGTAATGCCTCCCTAAAATATAGCTGGAGGTAAAGCCCAGCAGGGAGCCAGATTTTAAATCCATATTATAAATTAAACTATAGGGTAGCATCTTCAGTTAAGGCTGCATTACATCCTTTTGTTGAAAATAAGGCAGAATATTTATACACATCTGGTAACATGCCTTTATTTTACCTGATTTGTAACTTAGCAACCTCTCATTTAACATTCTTGCCATTATTACCCAGCAGCTCATAAATCTAGCCAAGTTTTGGCAATCTACTTCCAAGTAGATATAAGATGGTTTAAGCACACAGGCAATATGTGAAGCCCCACCAACTTTTCTAGCATGTTATTTACCCGCGAAGATGTTTGGACCTCCCATAGTTGAAAGTCAAGTTTTATCAGACTGAATTTTCTGATAACAAGCAACAGAATTTAGAGAAGAAAAGTAGGAATCCAAGGATCAAAAAAGATTCTTGGTATAAAGTTTGGCTGTGGAATGTCTATCTACAATTAATTCAGATTTATCCTTTTTTCATCACCAAAAGTACAATTAAAATTCCAGGTGCTTTGTTCCCTTTGAATTTCCATTCCCTGCTTTCCAACTTCTTTTTAGATTTTTTTCCCAGAATTTTGAAAAGGATTTAATACAAAGTTATTACTCTGAAAAGAGATAGTGCAGTTAAATTTAATCCTTAGTAGTTGTCTTAACTTTAAACAATCTCTTTCTCTGGCCTCCCCACCCCCCTTTTTTAAAAAAAAGAGAGATTGGAAGGAAGATCTCTAAATAAATACATGTTAAAAAAGAAACTAGGTATGGGACAGATACTGTAATGACAAGGTTAGATTTCTGCATCACTTTGAACCTGTACTAAATAAGAGGCCATGCTGGAGACAAGTGCTGTCTTCCATAAACAAAGGCCTCTGGATCTCTGGGTCTTTTTTCAGAGCTCCAAACGATGGTGTTTGGCATATTCCTTGCAGATGTTCACCATTATAAAAGGCATTCTGTACATGTCTCAAGTATTTACATACAGGAAGCTGCAGAATAAGCTTTTCTCTCTTGTAGAATTTAGCTATATTTCCATCTGGAACTAAAGTGTGTTCTTTATAGTATGCCATTGATATCAGAAGTATACTTAAAGAATAATCACATTATAAAATATTTTTTGGCTGAAAATCTATGTCCTATTTTTACAGTGAAAATATTCCCTCTCTGAAAATACATTCCTCAAAGATGGACAGGAAAAATATCATTTACATCACTATTACAGTCTGTGTTTCAGGGATTCAGATATTTTATTATTATTGTTGTACTGTTATGATAACCTGAAGAACAGGATCAGGCTGATGCAGACTATAATTGGTTTATTTTTGTCAAATAAGCTTCGTGGTAAAGTCATCCTGTTCTAAAACTGCCTACTTAATTATTTTATCCAATTAATCATTCTGCTTGGATTGGTACATAGATTAAGTTTTTAAAAAATGAAGGTTTTCTTTTATAACATTCCTACCGCTAAAACAGATGCTAAGTCAAAAGTTCCATGGTGTTTCAGGCAGGATTACAAGTAGCATTTCCACCTGGTCAAAATGCAGAGAATTTGACCAGTTATCCTATATGAGGCTTTTCAGAAGTAGTTCTTGTGAAGTTCAGTGAGACTTGTTTCAAATTAGTGTTTATTTATTTACCAGGGTAAAGCAATCGACACAATTTATATAGACTTATGCAAAGCCTGTGATTCAGTGGTTCACAACAAACTGCTCTTAAAACTAAATTCTTTTGGCATTTCCAGATCCCTTCATAAGTGGATTACTGCGTTCCTGTCAAACAGGCAACAAATAGTCAAAATAGGGAGCACTATATCAAACCCTGCTCCAGTTAACAGCGATGTCTCCCAAGGCAGCATTCTAGGACCCACACTCTTTGTACTCTATATAAATGACCTTTGCGATCACCTTATAAGCAACTGCGTGCTCTTCGTGGATAACGTAAAACTATTCAACACCATCGACAATGCTACTGTCCTTTAGAACAACCTTGATTATGGGTCTGAATGTTCAAACAATTGGTAACTCCAAATCTCAACCAACAAATGCTCTGTCCTATACATTGGTAAAAAAAAAAAAAATCTGTACACCAAATACAAACTAGGTGGATATGACCTCGTTGATGACCCTCACTCTGTCAAGGACATTGGAATACTCATATCAAACGATCTAAGCGCCAGAGCTCACTGTAACAGCACTGCCAAAAAGGCATTAAGAGTTGTAAATCTAATCTTATGAAGCTTCTCCTCCAATAATATTGAATTACTAACTATGGCATACAAAACCTTTGCTAGACCAATATTCAAATACAGCTCATCTTTCTGGAATCCACACTGTATATCAGACATTAATACAATTGAGTGAGTCCAGAAGCATTTCATGAGAAGAGTATGACACTCCTCTGCTCGCAACAAAATATCCTACATCACCAGGCTTGAAATTTTGGGCTTGGACAACTTTGAACTATGCAGCCTACAGTTGGACTTAAGCGTAGTACAAAAAAATTATCTGCTACCATGTGCTACCAGTCAATGACTACTTTAGCTTCAACCACAACAATACAAGAGTACACAACAGATACAACCGCTCCAAACTTGATTGCAGAAAGTACGACCTCACCAACAGAGTGGTCAATGCCTGGAATGCACTACCTGACTCTGTTGTTACATCCTCTAACCCCCACTCCTTTAACCTTAAACTATCCACTATTGACCTCACCCCATTCCTGAGAGGTCTGTAAGGGATGTGCCTCAGTGCACAATCATGCCTACCATCCATGTCCTATTGTCCCCATTTATACGTACCTATTTTCTGTATTCTTACTCATATTTATACTTATACCTATTATCTTGTAAGCGATTGACAAAATAAATAAATAAATAAATAAAAAATTCCATGGTGTTTCAGGCAGAATCACAAGTAGCATTTCCACCTGATCAAAATGCAGAGAATTAGACCAATTATCCTATGTGAGGCTTTTCAGAACTAGTTCTTGTGAAGTTCAGTGAGACTTGTTCCAAATTAATGTTTATACAGCAGGTGTCAATCTTATTTTGCATCTTCAGTCTCTTGACAGATACATAGCTGGTAAGATATAAAAATCAAAGTGAGATTACTAAAGTCAGTTAATTCCAAAATATTATCTACATTCTATAAAATGCTGAGAGATAAAGATGAGGATGCTTCTGCCACCAATAATTCTGGATAAAGGCTTTTTGTTTCCTTTTCTAAATGAAACTTCAATCAGCATTAATATACAGCAGTCTAATTTTTTTGACTGGTAAAATGACATCTGGCTTCAGGCAGGAGTAGTAAGAATTGAACCATTGATGACATTGCCTAAGGCACAAGTTTTATCAAGACCGGCTGCAACAGAATAAAATTGTGGGTGATTTCAGCATCCAGCATGACTTATAAGTTGCCTTCAACCCTCAAGGGTTTCCCCACTACCTTAAACTGGACCTTGATGTGATGTGCAATTTTTACTCATAAAACAGACTTAACAAACAATTGCTTAGATACCAGTTGTGGTAATTAGCCACATCTCTTTCTCCAACTTCCTCGATACAGGTCCACTTAACCTCAGGCCAGGAGAGGTTCACCAAGCCACTGATTATTATCTATATTTCTGCGTCTGGAAATGAAGTTTGACTGTCAAAGAAATTGGAACATTTCCCCAGAACCATCACTATATCATTTGTACAAGCTTTTAAATCTCCTGCCCAAAAGAAATAGAAACACGTTCATGAGATATTCAGCAGATGCACACTTATAATGTTGGCATATGGCAAAAAGAATAAGCAAAGCATCTTTTTTGACTAAATATATTGCCTTTTTATTGTTGTTTGACTAAACATAATTTTCTCTTTTTGGTAATCACACCTTCTTAATTAACTTCCTCTTTATTCAGATGGGGACATGGTCCACCACACAGATATAATTGATTCTGACAGAATAGTCTTCTCAAATAGGAACCACAATGACATTATTTTTTAGGAGTGAAAAGCAAGCAAGAAATAGAAAAGCAATGCTGCTGTTATTCACTTTGCCCATCACCTAATTGCCAGTTATATTTGAAATGCATTTTTTTTCATCTTCAATTCCTAGTTTTCTTTTATGACTTTGGTCAGCAATTATGAACACATTTTTGTATAAAAAGGAAAAATTGCACAGATGTGGCAGAAGCAGGTGGGTATCAAGTTGCAGTAGAAAGGCTATGCTTCAGGTATTTTTCACATTCCCACCCCCCAAATACCTTTACTCTGCTACACTGGATAAGCTTATTTCACTCTACAGCTGGGGTGCCAAACTCAAGACCCGCGGGCCAGATCCGGCACATTAGGTCTTTAGATCTGGCCTGTGGGGCCGCTTTCAAAACAGCAAAGGACCAGCCTGCAGTTCCTCTATCAGCAAAATGGAGCTCGTGAGGGCCACGTGCAGTCCTCCCAGGCTCCATTTTTGGCCGTGACAGCCTCCTGCAGCCCTCTGCCAGCAAAAACAAAGTTCAGAGGGGGTCACACATGGCTCCCCTGGGCTTTGTTTTCACTGACAGAGAGCTGCAGGGGGTCATTTTAGCTGGCAGTGTGCTCAGGTCACCACAGGCCACCCCGACATGAGTGATGTTGAGCTGGCCACACCTACCCTGGCCATGCCCACCCTGGCCCCCTGAGGTCAAACACACCCCTGATGTTGGTCTCAATGAAATTGAATTTGACACCCTTGCTCTACAGGTAAAACAGTGAATTTTTCTCTACCTTCTAAGTAAACATACATATATATGTGGAAGTAACATAGACATATGTTATCTCTCTCTCTCTCTCTCTCTCTCTCTCTCTCTGTGTGTGTGTGTGTGTGTGTGTGTGTGTGAACATATACACATTGTGGAATCTTCTCCCCTTAGAGAAGAGGTCAATCATCATTCCTGAGTTTTTGAAGATCCTTCAAGATTTGGTTATATCAGCAGTCTTGGAGACTACAGGGGATGAGTTAATTCATGAGGTGTCTCCATTATTATTAACACCCCTTCTTCTTTTATTCTCTTTTCCTGTTTTGCTCTTTTAATAATAGATATGTTTTAGGTAATTATTGTTTTATTTATTTTATTCATTTATTGATTGTTCCATGCCACCCAGAGTCACTTTCCATCAGGTGGGTAGCCATATAAATATTACTAAAACTCTTATGTCTCTTTGCCTGTTTGAAAGCTTCAACTGGGTGGAACATAGGGCAAATATTTTTCAACCAAGATATCTCAAATGTTTTATTTATTTGTTTTATTTATTTTATTCATTTATTGATTGTTCCATGCCACCCAGAGTCACTTTCCATGAGGTGGGTAGCCATATAAACATTACTAAAACTCTTATGTCTCTTTGCCTGTTTGTAAGCTTCAACTAGGTGAAACATAGGGCAAATATTTTTCAATCAAAATATCTCAAATGGGATAACTTACAGAATGCTAGGATACATTATTGCCATGGGAATGAAATTTAGGGACATGATAGCCACTTCAGCACTACTGTGATGCTAACTGCTTCAGCACTGCTGCAATCAGCTGCGGCCATGTGATCATCATTTCCAATGCTTACCCTTCCTGCAAACAAAGTTTTCACTGGTCGTTTTGTCAAATAGTAAAAAACAGCTCTTCCACAGAACCTCCTCCTTTCATACGTGTATGTGACAACACAAAATATATAGGACTATAGGAGAACTTGAATCCTGTTAGTGCAATGTTAATTGACCAAGGGGGGATCAAATAACATGGGATGTCTCTAAGCTTCTGTAGTGAGTGGCAAGAGGGGGCAATGTGACAGAAGCATTGCAGTGTTGCTGCATTCACAGAAGACACATTCTTTTTGTATAAATACCTTATCTTTGTACTCACATGCAAAAGGACTTGAAGTGTGATGCTGCTTTTGTCTTTCTGATGGAAGAAGAGAGATCTGCAGAAACTTCTGGGAGCAACTTAAAACGAAGCTAATATAATTAAGTGAATTTAGTGCTATAATAGAACATAAAATAGGCTGATGCCCTAAAATTGTTTGGCAGCCAGCAGTCATTGGCTATGCACTATGAGGTACAAAAATTAATAGAATTTTTCTACCTCCATACACCACACTTTAATAGCCATATCATATCTGTTCCAATAGAATCATATTTGGGCTATAAAATGTTAGATAGAGCTTATCATTGGTGCTCTCTGAACTTGGTTGTTTTCTTGCAGATGTTTCATTACCCAAACTGATTATGTTATCTAGTTTTGATAATGAAATGTCTACAAGAAAACAGCCAAACACAGAGAGCACCAGAGAAGACTCCTCATCTCAGAGCTACAAATATTCTGCTTTATTGGCACATTAAACAGAGTTGGAGTTTTGTTTGCAGCCAATTCAGATTATGCAGATTTTTTCAGCCAAAATGAAATATTATGGATTGTCATATTATATGAAGCTAAGTAAATGCTAGTTGCATATTTAAGATCTATACAAATTTGTACTTACATGCAACAACTTCAGTTCTTTTGCTGATATATCAAAAAATTTATCTTCTATCATAGCTCTCTGAATGATACTGTCTCTATTCTTAGACAAACGAAAGTCTAGGTGACAAACTTTGCAGGAGCCAAAGTTAAACATAATGTGTTGAGTTAAATATCTGAAGAGATAGTCCATTTCACAATGAGATAACAATATAGTCTGTGATACCTTGCTTGTTCTCAGAGTAATTCGAATTATGCTTCTGATAAATATCAACCTACCTTTAAAATCAAATTTATCTACTTGCTGTAAATTTCAGTTGCTATATATAGAAAAAAAGAAAAAATATAAATATGATGAATTTTGCTACAAGGAAACGAAGTTTAGTTATCTGACATTTCTGCAACCAAAATTGAATTTATTTCAAGATGGTAATCTCTGAACTTTGTTGTCAATGCTTAGATTATTATTTCTGATAGCAATTCTTAAATAAGCATAATTCTAAGATATTTTATTTCTCTGGATGCTACTTTACAGTGAAATATTGCCAAATTTTAACAAACATTTTCCATGTTTAGATAAGTAATCTAAAATTAGTATTTGGTTTAGAAGATAATTTTCTTCTCCCATATCAACATTTTAAGATGTTTTTTGGATAGCTTAAATAATATTAGAATTAAGTTAGAGTTTAGTTTTCAATTATGGAGTGTATCTATTTTTCCAAAGATTCATTTATGAAAATTATTCACTTCAGGTTAATTATATTATAAATCAAATGCTGCTGAAATATAAATAATGATCAATGTCTGATGATCATTATTTATATTTCAGCAGCATCAAAAGTTGACAAAGTCTTCTCACTGTATCTGTGGATATTCTTGAAGAATATGATATCTTAATTTTTCCCCATAATTTAATTTAATTTCCTATTAAGGACTAGGTAGAGTTGCCTGAAAATGGACCCTGGCAAGGCTTTGGATTTGAGGTTTTCTGACCCATAAAGAATCTCTGGTCTTGAATGGGGTTGCACTACCTGAGACAGACCTGATGCTTAATCTTGGAGTTCATTCAAATAGTCATTTCACTTTATGTCATTTCACTTGCAGGAACTGCATTGGTTACCAATTCACTTCCAGGTCAAATTCAAGGTGCCTTTAAAACCTGACATGGTTATCCAAAGGACTCAGAGGATTGTTTCATCACCCCATCTACCAGATCAGGGAGGCAGAATATGTTACAAGTTCCCTTCATCAAGGAAGTCTATCTAGTGGGACACAAAACAGGGTATTTTCATGATAGCTTACTCCCTGTAGAACCATCCCTATGGACATAAGACTGGCCCCAACTTTACTCTTCAGAAGGATGCTGAAGTCATGGGTTTGCCATAGATCCTATGAAGATATGGGGCACAATCAAGTGGTTTTTTTGAAAATTGTCACCAGGAGGTAGGGATGTGCAAGCTTTTCTATTTATTCCTCTAGTCACCCAGAATCACCATGAGTGAGTTGGGCAGCTATATAAATGTCATAAATAAATAAATAATCATTATTTCAAAAGAGGTAAATGGTGTATAATTTAAACATATTTTAAAATAACTGATATTTAAATTAGAGAAAGCATTGAATAATCTATCTTAGCTGATAATTGGCATAGTTAGTGCATTAATAATTGACCTAATGTAAAAACTTGAGTGTAATTACTTATACGTGAGTGAAAGTAATCACTGTACAATGATAAATAATTTATTTATTTATATTCCATATCTTTATTGATCAATACATTTGTGTACATAACATGTTTGGCAATATATTACCAGTAATATCTATTTATATGTACTATGTGGATAGATATAATCTGTCAGGGTAGATATATAGGAATTCTGTGGCTAATAACATTCATCTGGAATGGATAACACAAAGATTAATATTTCCACAATATTTATACCCAACAAAAAAATCCTTCTGGACAACTGAAATATGGAATTCATACTAATAAAGTAATTAAGGCACTGCCTTAAAAGATTTTAAACATTTTGCCCTCCATTTTCACTTCTTTCAGATGCAAGCAACCAGAACCATTTGTGAATAGGCTGAAGTAGATATTCTATTGTTGACCAGCTATATTACAAGAATCTCACCAGAAATCTGCCTTCCCTGGAAATGAGTGTTTGACCTTAGACATTTTCTCCCCTGAACTGACTTCCATACATCCATACATCATAATATTTCTATAGACTATTGGATGCATGCTAGTGGAAGCAGCAGAGGCTTATTTCTAGAAGTCAAGCCATCATTAAATTTGTCTGGCAGCAAATTATGCATCCATCCTATCCATATGCAGAAACAAATTGGCAGACCTGAAAAAGGTAGAAATTGCATTTTGAATTACAAAAATGAGCCCCTTCATGTGCTTAAACTGTGCATAAAATCTAATTATATTATATTAAAGACACTGCATAGCCCTCCTTTTTACATAGTGACAGGGTAGCTATTTTCCAAGTGTTTATTAAAACTGATTCTTCCAAAATTATATAAATTTCCTTCCACAAGCAAGTCCTATTTTCACTATTTCCCCAAGTTGATGATTCCCCCTCCCTACAAACAAGTATAAACAGTTTCCTTGGTTTCCTTTTGTAAATCTGAGATAAAAAGGGCTTTCCCTCTTCTGGTTTATTATTTGTATATCCCCTTTAATTATTAAGCTGGTTTCATTTTGGCATCTTTTTCTATATCACTCTTATTCTCTGACATTTTAAAATTATTTTCAGATACATATTACCTTTTTTCCATATCTCTTCTTTAATCCAGCATTTTTGACTCCAAAACCATATTCACAACAGTCTCTGTTTTATTCAGAAAAATATGTTGTCCCTCTATATCCATAATAGCGAACCTATGGCACACATGCTGGAAGCGGCACGCAGAGCCACTTCTGTCAGCACGTGAGAGGTCACCCAGAAGAGCCCCACTGCATATGTGCATGCGCCTCCTGCCAGCCAACTGATTGTCGGGTATCTGCCGTGCGTTTGGGGGGGAAACACATGCATGGGAGATGCATGCACATGCACAGAGGCATGCAGCATGCAGGGGGTTGTGTGTGCATGCACAGAAGCGTGCTGTGCAGGGGGGTCATGCACACATGCACAGAGGCACATGATGCATGTGCAGGGGGCAGGGGGAGTTGCACATGCATTGCATCATGGGTGTGGGCACATGAGCACATGCATGCACGCATGCATGCATATTTGGCATGCAACGTGGAAAAGGTTCATCATCACAGCTCTATATCATTTACAATGGTATCAAACATTCTTGTAAGTAGCTTTTGAGTACCTTGTTCCCAAGCAACCTTGATTTCTTCTATAGTCAAATATTATTGCTCTATTGGGTTTGTTCTCCTTCAGAGTAATCATTTGTTCCATCTAGTCAACCTTCAAATCCCCTTTTATCGTGTTTATTTTCAAATCAATTAATCTTTCTCACAGGAGGATCTTTTTAAAAATTAACTTCAAAATCTTCACATAAAAAATTAAACATTCCACAGGAAATATTATTTTGAATCCGTCAATGCATTAACTTTCCAGGATCCACATTCTAGTTCACCTTTTGCTATTTTTCAAAACCCCATTCATCTGGTTAAAAGTGATGGTAGGAGGTTTCTACTTTCTAACTTGCAAAATTCTATTAATGTAGCCTTACAATAAAGTAGAATTAGATCATGTAGTTATGTCTCCTGCCTGATTACCTTGGGGGCTGTAAGAGGTTTTCCTGATGATGTAATAAAGCTTGCCCTTTGGAAGGTTCTTCATTCCAAAGCAGTTAAGCAGCTTCCAAAAGTCCTTAAGAGAGGAAAGTAGGTGAACCCATTGTCTTTTTATAAGTTGCTGAATTGTGTCTTAGGCAAGACCTCTCAAACCCACCGAATAGTAGTGTTTTATGATTTCTTTGCAGGAATATCCTGTGTGGATTTTGTACCATAAGTGTGGAGCAACTCTTTGTGTCGATCTAGAAAGGAATTCATTCACTGGCTCCTATTTTTGCCACTGTTGTCAGCTCAACTCAATGAGCCGAACTCAGTCCACCATTGCTGCCCCAGAAGTGACCATTTTTATGTTTCTGAAGCATCATTCTGCTGACATTTTTTTACTTGTGGTTGCTACCTAGTGGTTCCACATAAAGGAGTTTAGCATAGAATATGCTTTGCTTATATTTAACTATTTATCCAATTTAAATCCTGCCAAAAGACTATGGGTGACTTACAAATATACAGTAAGAAGATAGAATGCATCAATTTTATATTTAAAAGTTTAAAAATTGTCAAAATACTATATGATGTGAAATCCCAGAAACTTTCCAGAAAAGCTGTATTGGGGTTTTTTTTTTTCAGAAAGCAGATAATGACACAGATGAACCTCCAACAGAAGGACATTCCAGAGGATGGCCCCATCACTAAAAAACAATGCTTCCAGACTTTGGCCCTGCAGTATCTTGAAAATGGGAGAAAACCAGCTGCTTCTCTTGAAGTGATTCAGACCAACTTTAGTAAAGAGATATAACCCAGCATCAAATAATTGGCCTTAACCTATAAAGGTCTTTCAGAGAAGCATAAAAGAAAACAGTTCTGATATCTCTTGGGAAAATAATTTTTCTAATCATGGTCATTCTACAAAATCTTTACTTGGTTTGCTTACAACTTACAACTACAACTGGCCTTAAATCAAACTACTCAATGCAAGAAGCCTTGTGAATAAAATTCCCGAATTTCTCCTCTTAATAAATATGGCTAAATTTGACATCATATATGTCTGTGAAACATGGATCAATGCATCTCTCCCTGACTCCATTACCATAGTAAGAAACTATCATGTTTACTGATCAGATCATGAAATCCGTAGAGGAGGTGGTGTTGCTATCTTCTATAAAAAGTCCTTACATCTAAAAAACATCCAAGTTACCCAAGAGCTTGCTCTTCCTGAGACCATAGTCTGTGAACTGTCCTTAAATATCACATTTCGATTCTTACTATGTTACAGAGCCCCTGATTATGACATCGAACATGTAAACAAGCTAAATTCACTCCTAACATGGGCAACATCCTGCCCATACAGTTTTATCTTTCTTGGTGACTTCAATCTACCTACATTAACTGGACCCTAAACGAATGTAAAACTGAACCCATACATGCAACTTTCTATAATGCTGTAACAAATCTGAGACTGGAACAACTAGTAACCAACAATACTAGACTTAACAACTGCCTCAATCTCATCTTCTGCAATAGTTTGAATTCAATTTACAGAATACAAATTAAAGAACCCTTTTCCAACAGTGACCACAGCATGATTGACTTTTGTCTCAACAGATGTCCACACAAAAATCAACATAACGATGTGATCCCCAATTATAACTTCAAAAAAGGCAACTATGATCTTATAGACAACGATCTCTCATCCCTTGATTGGCAATTTCTATTCACTGGATGCAATACTGTTGAAGACAAGAGCAACAATACAAGAGCAAACAATATATAACAATACAAGAGCAAACAATAGATACAAACTCAAAGTTAATCGCACCAAACTTGATTGCAGGAAATACGACTTCAGCAACAGAGTGGTCAATGTCTGGAATACTCTACCTGACTCTGTGGTTTCTTCCCCAAACCCCCAAAACTTTAACCTTAGACTGTCTACTATTGACCTCACCCCTTTCCTAAGAGGTCTGTAGGGAGCATGCATAAGTGCACCAACGTGCCTACCACCCTTGTCCTATTGTTTCTTTTATTTTTCTTATATGTATCCATGTATTCATAACTATGTTTTTACTTATACCTATTATCTTATAAGCAATTGACAAACCAAACCAAATAAAATAAATAAAACTTTTTCAGAAGGTGGAAGAAGGAACAAGATAATTGAATATCCTTTATCTGGTGCTAATTAATAAAACAATATAAAGGTTTCTTCAGAAATTTTCAAAATAAAAGGAAGGAAAGTTGTTCTAGCTTCTCACCAAAGACTGTAATATTCCAATACATAAGAAAGAAAAGGAAGAATTAATAAACTTGTACTTTGCCTCAGTCTTTTCCCAGAAGAATACTTCCATTCTACCAAGTAGTTGCAAGAACAAAATGAAAATTCAGGACTGATGCTTAAAACGAATAGATCAGTCAGAGAATATTTCTTTATTTTGAATAAGTTAAAATTAGGGTTAGATGAATTGTATCTTAAGGTACCAAAAGAACCTTTTGGTACCTTAATGATCCAGTCAAATTTCTTCCCATTATTTTGAAAGATCCTAGGGTATAGGTTAAATGCAGGACAACTGGAGAAGGACAAATATTATCTAATGGGATATAAGGAATATCCAGGGCCATCCGTCAATCTGATAAAAGTACATGGGAAAATTTCCATGCAAATCATAAAGCAATCAACCTTGAAATATAGAGTTATTGCAAAAACTAAGCAAGGTTTTGTGAAGGATAGTTCTTGCCAGGCCTTCTTTATCTCATGTTTTCATTAGATAACTTCCATGATAAATTGTGTGAATGCTACAGACATAATTATTTTAGCGAAGTATCTACAAAGAACTGCATGACATTCTAACTTTGAGGCTAGTAAAGCATGGGCCAATTAAGTAGACAGATAGTTGGTTCAGAATAACGTCAGAATAATAGTCAAGAACGCTCATTAATGTTTCTTTATCAAAAAGAAGGCAGGTAATAAATGGAATGCAAAGTTCTTCATTCAGGAAATAGAAATCATGCATACAACTAAAGAATGAGTGATGCTGGTCTGGCAAAAGCATTCATGAAAAAGATATCAGGATAACAATTGATTGCTAATTGGCTGTAAGTCAGCAGCGTGTAGCTGTTGCCCAAAAGAAAATGTTCAGTTTTTGTCCAGGAAAAGTAATATTATAAGTTTATTTTGTTTTGGTCAAACTCTACCCTAGATATTACGGCCAATTCTGAGTAATATGTTTAAGAACTATTTAGACAAACTGCATTAGTTTTGAAGAAACACAGGTGATCAGAATGCTAGCAATTAATTTAAGGAAAAGAGAATGCTTAGCCCTGACAAGATAAATTTGAGGGCATGATACCATCTTCCAGTGCCTGAAAGGCTATTTTATAAAAGAAGATCAAGATCTGTTCTCTAAGATATTTGCTCAAAGTTCAGAGCACAGAATAATGGATTTAAGACACAGGAAGATGGATATTGACTGACATAGAAAACTTCTTAACAGTAAAAGTGATTTGATCACAGAGCCTATCACTTAGAGAGATAGTAAGGTAAGACTCCTCTCTTGGAGGTATTCAGCTACAGATGTCAAGGTCTTGCACTGAATGAGCTTGCGGTTCATTCTATTTCCAGTCCTATGATTCTACAGACAATTCTTCTGTACAACTGGATCAGACTGCAGCAAATCAAATTACTTACTTTGGAACTATATTCAATATATTGCATTAATGCTGTGCTCATCCAGATTTTATTTTAATAGCCAGACACATGGATATTGTGAAGAAGAACCAGAAATAAAGGAAAAGGAACTAGCGATAACTCTTTTACTTGATTTATACAGAATGTTCTCTTAAAGAGCTGCTGTGGTGCATTCCTTTCTCACCTTGCAAAGTAAAAATCCTGATCAAGTTCATTTGGATTTGCAGTTAAAATTACTATTTGTTTTATCTCTTTCTTATTCCCTTACTCTTCCCCTTCAATCACAAATTAATTCTTTACAAGCCTTACTGACTATTTTTCTCATAAAATGTATAATAATATGTATTATACATTTTATGAGAAAAATAGTCAGTAAGGCTTGTAAAGAATTAATTTGTGATTAATTGAATTAATTAATTAATTGAATTTCCAAAAATGTTAGATATTCTTTCTCAATTACATTTTCAAGACAGGAATAATCTATAGACTTTTAATACTAGCATATTGAGTCTGATACTTTTCATATGTGAAGTCCTACAACTGCTTCCTACTTTGGGAAAAGTCCCAAAGTCAAGATGGAACTGTTGTCCTGATTAAAATCCCTTGTCTGTCCAATCACACTTGGCCAACAAAGAATTCTATTCTATTCTTTAAAAAGGGTCTTTTGTATGGGAAGATCTTTGCACCTGGAACTACCCACAGTGCTTTCTAAGTGCTTGTTTGGTAGAGTGATTATCTGCCCCTCCTATCTCAGCACTTTATAATGTACATTTACCAATTTCTTATTTTTTTTCTTTCCCATGATACCTATTGAGAATCTAGTTAGACCATGGAGTTATTCCTGTATTCTACTATAGTACACTTATGTGGACCCAATATACTATGTTCAAATTCATTGTGGTTCACTTAGATTTTATTTCATGTTTTGGATTGCTTTCCATTTTCTAGAGAGTTTACATGCTTCAGGATTATAGCATCATTATTCCATAGCTTGCATGGGAGTTGTATCTTGATTAATAAAATTGATATTCAGCTATGATAACTAATACTGTATTTCCAAGATGATGGATGGATGGATGGACGGATGGATGGATGGACGAATGGACGGATGGATGGATGGACGGATGGATGGACGGACGGATGGGCAGCAGCCTTTGACAACTTCCTATAGGAAGCCACTATAGGCACCCTAGGAGGATAATTATGATTGATATACTGGCTAATATCCAAAATATTATTATGTATAAATCTGCTCATATAGCCTAAATCTTATTAATAGCTTTCAGGGATCCATACAAAGAAAGAGAAATAGGAAGCTAGAACTGAAAACTGGATGTAAGATAGAAATGGCCTACATGGGAAAAACTGCAATATTTTGAATAAGAAGACAGAAAATAATGGGCAAATTTCATGGTAATTTATTGATTTAATAGAAGCATTATGCAATTCTTTAACTTTGGTTGCAATTTACTGTGTTTGCATCAACAAACTTCAGAATTAGATACACTGAATATTCCTATTTGTAACAACAGAATGCTGTTTTTATTGTAAAGGTCAGTTCAATTAACAGTATTCTGAAAAATAGCTCTTAGAATTATCTTCATAAATTACCATATTAAATAGTAAAGAGAGTTTGGTCCTAGGTTTGAACAATTACTAAAATAATCCACCATATCAGCATTTTACTAATGTATTTCTATTAGCATTGCTAAATTAAAAGTGCATTTTAAAAAGGCATAAAATAAGGAAACAAATGGCAATCCATAAAAGACTAGAAAATTTAGATAGAGTTTTCATTGTATATTGGAACTCAATATGCAGTATGAGGTGTTATACTGCAATACACAACAAAAACTCAGGTAGAGTTTTTATTGAGTATTGCTGTATAACACTTCATCCAATTGGAGTGTTCACAATACAGAAACAAAAATCTGGATCCTGTATAAATATTTCTTCAGCCCCAGATGAAGATGTTCTATTGTAATTTCTCTGACTTTTCAGATTTAAAAACATGTTACATGGGTTTCTAGATTTTGCATGTTACTATTACTTTCATTTGCTTTCATTTTATTTTAACTTACTTTGAATGTTATGCTTGTTTTCCATTGATAAAATGTATTCACGTTAATCCTAAAATTGCAATTTTTATTTTTTATATTTCATGCTTCTTTTAATATACATCATTAAATCATTAAATTGTTCATGAGTGATATAAAATGCTGTTAATGACCTAATATGTAGTCACATATGTATAACTGCTGCAACCTTGTATTCATTCTGAGAAAAGGAAACCAAACATGTACAAGAATGAGGTTTGTCTATTTTTATTTGTTTTCCCTTGTTTATTAATCCTCAGTGCTGACCCTTCCTATGCCTGTTTACATATTTGTATTGTTTTCTGCTTGTTGCCATCTCTAAATGCCAGAAAGACTCGAACCATCTTATAGCTCCCTTGAGACAAAGATGCCAAATCTTTATATGACGACCCCCCCCCCCCCCCCCACATTTACAGACTGTAAAGACAAAAGCTTTGTGAAGACAAAGCTTTTCAGCATATCCTTCTCTGCTGGTGCTTTGCATACAGAGCTACAAGAAGATTAATTCTCTGCTTTCTTCAAAGCAGTCAGAATCATGCTGATACTTGAACTTCCTGTTAAAGGCAAGATGATTTATTATCTTTTGTCCCTTAGCTCAGAAACAGCTTCTACTGGGAATGAGATGATTTATATTATTTGGGAGAAGATATTTAAATATGTAAGATTTATATTTAGTTCCTTTCAAATGTATTTATTTATATACACACAGACAGACACAGACACGTACAAGGAAGAGCTGGAGTTAGTATCTTTAGATTGGATAATAAACATTGTCTATGTAATTCAATGATATTTTGGTCGTGCTTTCTTGCCAGTTATCCTAGATCACTGGCAGGTGCAACTCTCTCTAATCATTTGACATTCATCAATCAGAGAAACATTTGTCTTGATATAAACAGCTAGGGAGTAAGATGTCTTACCTGATTTTGAACTGATCTCTTCAAATTGTTTTAGTTTCAAAAGATGCTGCATGGGAATTAATCAGGAAATACTTCAGTAAACAATCCACCATTCTTATCTAGCTTGCGTACCCTTAAAAAAATCTGAAAATTGCTTTTATTATAACACTATTTTCATGCAAATATGGAAAGTACACAAACTAAATATGCACCATCATGAAATTATTTATGATCCAGTTAATGGATTTATCATAGCATCTGTATTCCTTTAGCACACAGTGGGATTATAAATTTTTTGGTCTTGAACACTGGGAATCAACGTAGTTTGTTGACTGCCTCTGCACTGCAAAATTATGCACTGAACAGTTGAATTATAAGCTTCCAAATAGTTTTTCTTCCTTTTTCTTCACCCTCAGGACATAAGCCATAATGATCATTTAAAAATAAGAATATAGATAGTGGGTGAAAAACAAAATTCACTAGAGATTTAACTGGCAGAATGACACACCAAAAACTTATTGAAAATTTCTTAACATGAAACTTTTCTATTGCAATTTATATAGGCTAGACCCCTATTAAGCATATTATGAAAAATAAACACTCTGTTCTGAATTTCAGATGCAAACCAATTTTAATGGTTAGACATCGCTTTAAAAAAAAGTTGAAATTGAAGTAGAAAAATATTGTGCCTTAACAAGATTGATCGATTTTTCTTAAGCATAGGGATAGATAGAAATAAATAGGCATAAACATAGTATAGCTATCTGCATTTCAAGGAAGACCCTTTATCAGGTCAACTGATGGCACAAGCTGTTTAGCAATGAAGTACCTAAATAATCCTTATAACAAAAATATATCTTTATTATGAATGGAAAGTGTAAATCCTCTCTCAGGTTACAGAGATTTAAAGATAAATATTAAGGGATTTCCTTTCTTCCTTCTTAATTCATTTTAAAATGCACTCAGTTTTGAGTGTTTACAAATCTGTAGACTGCACGATATTGCAAGCATAATCTTGCTTATTTCTTTGGGAGTTAGCACAGAACTGTTAATCATAGCTTGCTTGCTTTGATCAAAAGCTGAACATGGAGATATTCCAGCCAGTGTTCATTTAATATACTTTTGTGGCCAGCAGCAGAGTGTTTTGTCCTGCCTTCTTAATTTTCACTAAATGCATTCCACAATTAAATAAACTCCAGGTCCTTCCGGAGAGTTGTCTGCTCCATGGCCAGGAGGAAAACTTTTCTGTCATGGTTCCTGCCCTGTGGAATATCATCCTCCTGGAGATCAAAATGGTGACAACTCTGCTGGCATATCATAAGGCCCTGAAAATGTGGCTTTGCCAATAGGGGTGGGATCTGAAAGTATACACCCATAGAATGGCTGTCTTGACTACTGTGGATTGATGTGTTCACCTAGGCTATGAATTTTGTAATATTTTGTTTTATATAATTTTTATTATTTTAAATTGTTACATTGTTTGCCTGGTTTTATACTGTTTGTAGTTGTTTGAAGCCATCCAGTGTCATATATTGAGAGGTGGCTATATAATTCAATTAATAATAAAACACTTTCTCCCCTCCACAAACAGAAAGATAAAATTTCATACATTGTGCATTTTCACTCAGTTTTTCTTCTTTACCAGGAAATATCAGACAGGAAATAAGCCAGATACTCTACTTTATTGTAAAGCTACATGAAGAATATCTTGCAAGCCTGAAAGTACATTTCTCCTGCCATCATCTTTACAATCCAATAACTTAGGGAGGGTTCTGCTTGAATGCCTTTCTCCAACCATTATCTAGCTGTGACCTCTGCTTCCTCTAATCTGACTCTTCCCTATAGATGTTATGAATGCATAATACCAATAGAGTTATCATTGAGCTTGAAGTCTAGTGCAGGGTTCTGGCCCTGCACTTCTGATTGGCTGTTAATGGCAGGATCGGATTGGCCCATTCAGGAGCATACGATTGGCCATTAACAGGCCATTCCCATTGGTTAACGGAGCTAGCGCTCCAGGTTCGCTATTGGTTAAATAGTTAATGAGTTGCCTATATAAGTAAGGCTAGAGCAGCCCTTGAGCTGAGCTGTCACAATATGTAAATAAAGAGTTTGAAGTTCACTGTTTCTACCGACTCGTCTCCATCATTCGCACCCATGCTCCAGACTTAACACTGGCGATGAGGATGGGATTGGATGACATCAGAGCCAACTAAGCACGTGACGGAAGCGCACAAGGGCGGAACCATGTCCGGCGGCGCAATGCCACCCACTCCATTCGATCCAGCTCAAGAGGACTGGGAGTCTTACATGGATCGTTTCCAAATGTTTTTAGAAACAAATAATCTGAAGGATGCAATGTCCGGGAAGAAACGGGCAGTATTCCTGACGCACTGCGGCCCAATGGTTTTTAAAATGGCTAAGGCATTAGCAAAACCAGCTGAAGTGAAGGCCATGGACTGGGATGTCCTCAAACTGCTGCTAAGGGCCCACTACGCACCCACCGTTCCAACGCTCGTAAGACGACATGAGTTCTATCAACGGAACCAGCGGAAAGGAGAAAGCATCACCGATTTCATTGCAGACCTCCGGAAATTGGGAGGCCTTTGCAATTTCGCCAACCTGGAAGAGGCTTTGAGAGACAGAGTGGTCCTTGGGCTAGACGCTCTAAACGTGCAGAGCAAAAATAATGGCAAAGGGCGACATCACTCTTAAAGATGCCATAGCTGAAGCTACAGCAGCGGAGGCGACCAAGAAGTCGGCTGCTCAACTACGCCGAATTTGCACTCCAAACCACCAACCGGACGGCAACATTTCACAAAATGCAGAACGGCGACGTTCCACGGCCCATCATGAGGACCTCTCTTCATCGTCAGACAGTGACAAAGAAGAGGTCCATCACCTGCGGTCCGATCGGGAACGACAACCAAAGTCCCAGCAGCCGTGCGTGGGCTGCGGAGCCAACCATTACCACTCCATTTGCAAATTCCACGATGCACTCTGCCACGAGTGCGGGAAATGAGGCCACATTGGTCGGGTCTGCAGAAGCCTCATCGGACCCAGCCAGACCTCGAAAGAAACCAATCTCCGCCAATCAACGGGGAATCGCCCTGTAAGGCGAGAACCAGTAAACCACTCCTACGGAAACCAACCCGTGAACCATCTAGCGAGATGAGAAGAGGCTCACCAAATACTCACTATTGGCCATGCCTCTTCATTAGACACTCAGAAAATTCGGGTCAATGTGAACATTGAAAATCGGCCCTGTCAGATGGAAGTAGACTTGGGATCGTCTCTTTCAATGGTCTCATGGAAGACCCTCAAGCAACTCATCCCCACTATCCGGCGCCAAGACCTTCAATTCCAATGGCTCATGCTAAAAGACTACCAAGGGAACCGAATCCCAGTTGCAGGATCCAGTCGAGTCCGGGCTGCATTCAAGAACCACACAGTGTACTTGCCCCTGACGGTGATCGATAAGGACCAGCCTAGCCTGTTGGGCCTACAGTGGTTCGCACCACTTGGCATCGAAGTGGCAGGCATTAACAGAATCGGTGGCAGTGACTGGGAGGAAGACCTCGCCCACGAATTCAAGGACCTCTTCGAGGAAAAGCTAGGTGAGTACAAGGGGACCCCGATATCCTTTAGCCTTAATTCAAAGATAGCTCCCATCCGCCTTAAGCCTCGTCGAGTTCCGTTCACTCTAAAACCGAAAATCGATGAACAGCTTGATAAGTTGATTGCCCAGAGAGTTTTAAAGCCAACGGATCACTCCCCTTGGGAAACGGCGATTGTGACACCCATTAAGCCGGACAGCTCCATTAGAATTTGCGGGGACTACCGAGCCACCCTAAACCACGCCTTGCAACAGAACCCATATCCGGTGCCGGTGGTACAGCACCTCCTCCATTCCCTGGGGGGCGGAAAAGTCTTTGCTAAACTAGACTTAGCTCAGGCTTACCAGCAATTGCCGGTTGACGAAACAACAGCACAGGCACAGACTATCGTAACACACCGAGGTGCCTTTAAGTGTACGCAGCTTCAATTCAGAGTCAGTGTGGCCCCAGGGATCTTTCAGAGCCTAATGGAGAGACTACTGCAGGCGATCAAGGGCGTTGTCTCCTATTTTGACGATGTGCTTATTGCTGCCCCCACTCAAAAAATCTTGCAGGAGCATTTAAGATTAGTATCACAAAAATTTCAGGAAGCAGGCCTGAAAGTCAAAAAAAATAAATGCAAAATGTGTTCTGATCATGTTGAATTCTTAGGGTACCTAATTGACAGTCAGGGTATTCACCCTATTGATAGTAAATTAAGAGCAATAAAGAACGCTCCCAGACCCCAGAACAAGACCGACCTCCAGGCATTCTTAAGCCTCATCAACTTCTATAATGTTTTCTTGCCGCACAAGGTGACTGTCGCTGAACTGTTACATCGTCTTTTAGATAAAAAAGCAAACTGGGTATGGGGTCACAAAGAAGAGCAGGCGTTCCGTAATGTAAAAAAACTACTGTCTTTGGACGCCGTGCTGATGCAGTACAATGAGACTTTGCCAATAAACATAACCTGTGATGCATCGCCTTTTGGAGTGGGCGCCATTTTGAGCCATGTGTTACCTAACAGTAACGAAGCCCCTGTTGCTTACTTCTCAAAGACGCTCTCGAAAACCAAGCGAAATTACAGCCAAATCGATAAGGAAGCCCTGGCGATTGTATCAGCAGTTAAAAGGTTTCATGAGTACGTGTACAGCCGGGTTTTCACCATTGTAACTGACCACAAACCATTGCTGGGGATCATCGTTGGGGACAAGCCAACTCCCTACATACTTTCTCCCTGAATGACCCGCTGGTCAGAATTCTTGGCTGCCTACAATTATCGGCTACAATATCGTCCCGGTAAAGCCATTCCCCACGCCGACGCGCTGAGCCATACACCGCTCCCTGAAACTATCAACGATCCTGCACCAATGATGACAGCGTTGCAGATCGAGACACTCCACATGCCGCCATTGACTGCCTGTGACATCGCAAGAGAAACAAAACGCGATCCCATCTTGGCGCGAGTCCTCACGTGGGTGGAACGCGGATGGCCATTGGACCAAGTACCAGACAACTTTGCACCATTCAAAAGTCATCAAACAGAGTTGTTCTCGCAGAAGGGCTGTGTCATCTGGGGCGATAGAGTCATTATCCCAGAACGGCTCCAACAGATGCTGCTAAGAACCTTGCATGATGGCCACTCTGGCATCGTGCGCATGAAGGGCCTCGCATGAAGCTACGCGTGCTGGCCAGGCATCGATAGACAAATTGAATCATGGGTTAAAACTTGCAAGAGATGCCAAGAAGTAAGCAACGCTCCACCAAAGGCAACCCCAACCAAATGGGAGACACTGCAGGGACCCTGGTCCCGCATCCATCTGGACTTTGCTGGGCCGACTAAAGGCCACACGTTTCTGCTAACCATCGACGCCTACTCGAATTGGCTCGAGATTCACCGAATGAGCAGCACAACCACTGACGCGGTCATCAAAAGACTGGAAAGACTTTTTGCAACCCACGGATCACCAGACGTTCTGGTATCCGACAACAGGCCCCAATTTACCGCGCTACCTTTTGAGCAGTACTTGGCTGACCGTGGTATTCGACATGCTCTCACTTCGCCTGTGCACCCTGCTGCCAATGGTAGGGCTGAGCGCATGGTTCAATTCGTCAAAAAGACTCTCCAAAAGATCGATTATGACAACATCGACGAAAAAATCAACCGGATCCTTTTCCTGCAGCACATCACACCTCAGAGCATCACCAACAAAACTCCCGACGAACTGCTAATGGGACGAAAGCTCCACTCCCGCCTCGATCGGTTACACCCAGCCTACGAACCTGAAAAGACACTCGGATCCAGCAACCAATGCCGTACCTTCCAGGTAGGTGATCTAGTATTTGCTAAAAACTTATCAGGCGATCTGCTGTGGGTAGAAGCGACCGTAATCCGCATAACCGGCCCAAGATCATACCTCGTTCAGTGCCCTGATGATAGACTTTGGAAGTGCCACATAGATCAGCTACGATTGCCACCTCGCAATTCTGAACTCCCTTTTGACCAAACTAAGGGGGGGGGAGATACAGAGGAAAGCGAATTACTATTAGAAGGAAACCTTTTCGAAGAGATTGATAATGGAACGGAAACTCAGGAACAGGAACCAGGGACTGGAGTGAATGCACCTCAGGAAATGGCCAGTGATATTGATGACAATGAGAACGCGAACTCGGAACCAGAGGCACCCTTACCGCTAAACAACGATCTACCTCAGCAAGAGTGCAGCCAACCGCCAGGCACCTTGCAAAAATCGAAAAGACTAATTAAACAACCGTCCTACCTTAAGGACTATGTAACCGCGCCCCGTGGGCAGAAGCCGGGGGAAAGGGGTGTTGTGAATGCATAATACCAATAAAGTTATCATTGAGGTTGAAGTCTAGTGCAGGATTCTGGCCCTGCACTTCTGATTGGCTGTTAATGGCAGGATCGGATTGGCCCATTCAGGAGCATACGATTGGCCATTAACAGGCCATTCCCATTGGTTAACGGAGCTAGCGCTCCAGGTTCGCTATTGCTTAAGTAGTTAATGAGTTGCCTATATAAGTAAGGCTAGAGCAGCCCTTGAGCTGAGCTGTCACAATATGTAAATAAAGAGTTTGAAGTTCACTGTTTCTACCGGCTCATCTCCATCATTCGCACCCATGCTCCAGACTTAACACAACATATCTTCCCATGTCTCCCAAAGTTGTTTCTGCATTGCATTACATTATCCTATAATTCATTTGTTGTTGTGCAAGTATTTGTCCTGCTTTTCAAAAAAAAATCCCAATAGCAATTTGACAAGAGTTTATGCAAAGGAGGGTTAGATTATTTTAAAAATAAATACATTAAAATCCCTGGATAATTTCCCACACTCCTCTGCTTCTTGCCCAAATCTAATTCTGAAGTTGAAGGATTTTTTTCCCAATCAGGCCAGCAAATGTGGGGTTGTGATTCCAGGAAGCAACAGGTAGTTTGAGTCAAGAATTTCCTCCAGGGACAGCCAAACCACCCCCTTCTGCCATAAAGCAGCAAATCCTTGCCATTATAGAAGTGATATTTACTGCCTTGAGCTAGCATCATTCCATCTACAGATATTTTGGTTAGACTACTGTAGAGCTTATCTTATTTCCTAGTAGGATTGCAGCTTGGTTGGGAATATGTGTTATGGTATTTTATTTACATTTTGTAAGTGGGTGGGCCTGAAAAAGATTTCAGGATTTTGACATTTATGTGCTTGTGGTTTTTCCAAAATATTATTTAAAGAGACACTGTATTCTATTTATAGCTTTTAACAGAAACATTGTTAGTCAAATGGGTACTTTTCATCTCCATTGAAGGGACAATGGTTTTTAATTAATGCAGTAAAGTGAGAATTAGGCTACATTTAAATGCAATATGACCTAGTCACATAACATTATAAAAAGAAGCATTCACAGAACCACAGTGTAATGACCAAAAATCAAACATATGACCCAAATTAGTCTTGATGGCCATCACTATTATTCCACTTGGTAACCAGCTTGCATTTAGAGTTGTTTGCAGAATCCTGTAGTCATATGACTATAATTTATGGTGGAAACTGGCTTTTACTTTCAGTTTCCGGCAAAAATGTCCATTGCAGGCAATGGGTTCCATTAACAAACATGGTGATTGGCTTAATAATCACCACAAAAATATATAGTGAAATTGGGTCAATTAGGTGGTGATGACTGACACAACCTACAACCAGAACTCCGGGTTCAGTTATGGTCATAAATTGAGGACTACCTGTTCTAGCTTTCAAATTGCTGTCTCTTTTGCCTGCAATTTTCTTCTTCCAATGCAGTTCTTCCCAAAAAGTTCAGAATCCTCCCAAGCTTTTTATGCTAGACAAAATTAAGACTTGCACCAAAGGGGGGAAAGAGGTAACAGAAGGCAGAGTGGCATACTTATTTATTTATTTTATTTATTTGATTTGTCAATTGCTTACGAGATAATAGGTATAAGTATGAACATAGTTATGAGTATATAAAATGGATACATATAAGAAAAATAAAAAGAAACAATAGGACAGAGATGGTAGGCATGTTGGTGTGCTTATGCACGCCCCCTATCTCTTAGGAAAGGGGTGAGGTCAATAGTAGACAGTCTAAGGTTAAAGTTTTTGGGGTTTGGGGAAGAAACCACAGAGTCAGGTAGAGTATTCCAGATATTGACCACTCTGTTGCTGAAGTCGTATTTCCTGCAATCAAGTTTGGTGCGGTTCACCTTGAGTATCTGTTGTGTGCTCTTGTATTGTTATGGTTGAAGTTGAAGTATTCATTGACATGTAGGACATTGCAATGTATGATTTTATATACTATACTTAGATTGGACTGAAGATGGCATAGTTCTAGGTTTTCTAGAGTTTCAAGTCTGGTGGCATAAGGTATTCTGCAACGAGTAGAGGAGTGGAGAACTCTTCCTGTGAAATATTTCTGGACTTTCTCAACTGTGTTAATATCAGATATGTAATGTGGGTTCCAGACTGATGAGCTGTATTCAAGTATTGGTCTAGCAAATGTTTTGTATGCTCCAGTTAATAGTGTGATATTATCGGAGAAAAAGCTACGTAAGATTAGATTAACAACTCTTAATGCCTTTTTGGCAATGTAGTTACAGTGGGCTCTAGCACTTAGATCATTAGAGATGAGTACTCAAAAGTCCTTGACAGAGTTTGGATCATCAACAAGGTCTTGACTATTCAGCCTGTATTTTATTTTCTGATTTTTGTGCCAATATGTAAGACACAGCTATTTCAGAAGTTTCATTCTCCCATCAATGACTGTCAGTGTTTTAAATGACTCAGAAAAGGTTATTTTCTCTGACCCAATAAAACCAAGAAACATTTGCTAAAAAAAATCTGAGGGCTGCTTTCAGCTTCTTGTTGGCCTCAGATAAAAGAGGCCAACTAAACGCTAATTTAAACTAAATATTAAAAGCCTTGTTAATGAGGTTTAATTTCCCTAGAAGAAAGTCTTGTAATCCAAAGGGGTTTTTCTTTCTACTCATAAACAACCTGATGGATAAGTATTTACAACATTAACAGGTTCCTGTTCCCATCAAGTTTCTGGTGAACCCAGGGTGTTACAGGATTTCCTACAAGCAGCAAAATTCCAGCACAGATGTTCATTCCATCTGTCCCAATATTTTTGATATATACTTCACCCACTCACTCCTGAACTAGTGAAGAAATATTTTATTTATTTATTTATTCTTTCAAAACATTTATATAGTTGACCATCTTTCAATTAACTCTGGGCGGTTTCCAATCAAAAATTAAAAAACATGTGAAATAAAAAAATAAATTGTATCTGCCTGTCTCTAATCCTTTTTTCAGAAACCCAGCTTTCCAAAGGATACCAGAATACTACTAGACACCTCTTCGTTTCAAAACTTAATAGGGACCACTTGAGGATTCTCTCAAGGAAAGTTCTATTTACAGAAAACTTTGAAGGCCGAGATCATCTTGACCAATGTTTAAATCTATAGCACCAATATATTTGGAGTTCTAGTAGTAGTGCAAAGGTGGATCTATAATTATGATAAACATTCCATTTAAATATTTAAACATGATTCAAAGAATTTAAGTTGGATCAGTTGCAGTCAGTGAATGTAACCTTTGTGGGTTATATCTTCTTGAATATGTTTAGCCATCAAAGTCTGTTTATCTTAATCTACAACTTCCACTAACTTTTTGATGTGGTTTTGAGCTAATAATATTTGTCAGATGGTGGCAGTATGTACTAATATAGGAAAGTGGTTCAGTCCCAGGTGCAGGAAACAAGAGGAGCCATATATGCATCACAGCTGTGAGGTAGGAACTACTTTTCCAAGGCTTCATTCTATTATTATTGTGATATCTAAAATTGGGCACAAGAAAGCCCAAAGTCTTTTTTTTTCCCCTGCTAGTTCTGGTTAAGTGACTTGAAATGGAGGAAGCAAAGTTTCATGGAACTAGACATGTAAATGTTACAGCATCATAGGAGGAAGTAGTGGAAAAGTTTCTGTGCCCACTTACTCCTTTATCTTAAGTTAGCTTTTATGAGGTTTTGTTATCTCCTTATATCTCTTCTTAAGGGAGATGGAAATGTCCATTTAGGAAACAGCAATACAAAGTGCTATTCAGGTTTTTTTAAAAAAAAAATATTGTTAAATAGAATACAGGAGTCTTCGACTTATGACCACAATTGAGCCCAAATTTTCTGTTGTTAAGTGAGACATTTGTTAACTGAATTTTGGGCCTTTTTTACCTCAGTTGTTAAATGAATAACTACAGATGATGTTAGTAACCTGATTTGTTAAGTGAATCTGACTTCCTCATTGAATTTGTCAGAAGGTTGCAAAAGATGAGCACATAATCTTGGGATAAAGCAATGTTCATAAATAAGAACCAATTGCCAAGCATCTGAATTTTGATCACATCATCATGGGAATAGTGGAAAGGTTGTAACTGTGAAAAACGGTCATGTCATTTTTTTCGGTGTCATTGTAACGTTCGATGGTCATTAAGCGAACTGCTGTAATAACATGGTACAATTACTATCACACCTGAAATGCGGTGAAGACATATTTAATGTAAAAAAAATCTTTTTCCTCCTCAAAACTAAATTTCATTTAAAGTTTTTTTTTTTTTAAAGAAACTGAATTTAAATGGACCTCAATCCAATTCTCCATTTTAACATTTAAAATAACATACTTTTGTATCTGCCAAGTATTGGTCTGAACTCCATATACAAATTAGCTATTGAATCTCCTTGAAGTTATTTTTATGTTTTACACGAACTATTGTTTACTCTGCTCTGTCTTGCCATGCAATCAGTTTATTCTGAAATACACTGTATGCAAGATAATACAGATTACAGAATGTTTGTGTTTAAAATTACCTGAGAAAGAAATAATTTCTACCTGTATAAAAACATTAATGACTAGAATGTTTAAGGGGAGAAGTACATTCATTTTTTCCTTTGATCAACTACTGTTAGATGATGAATTAAAGAAAACATACATTCATACCCATCATATTACTTGCCTTTTCAAAAAGCAATGTTATGGAAAACACAGAAAGTGAAGAGAGCCTTTTTGATATAGGGGTGTCAAACACGCCCACCCTCGGTTTAGCAACGGGGGGGGGGGGTCCTGATACATCACGTGATATGAATTTGCCATCCCTGATGTAGTAGTTAAAGGCACTGTGTTAAAAACCAGAACACTGTGAGTTCTAGTCCTGCCTTATATATTGAAACCAGTTGGCCACGCCAGAAAGAAGGCAGAAAAAATGGAAGAAATAATAAGGAAAAAATGGGTGGGGCTGAACTGGCAAGCCTTCTTCATAATAAGAAGCTGACTGTGCTTATTTTGGGTTTTACCTGTGCTTTTCTTTTACTATTTATAGTAATATTATTTTTCTTTTCTTTGACACTGCCCAGAAATCTATGGGATTCACTTGGGTAATAACTATTATAAAATAAAGAAATAATCTACTTTATACCAAGACAATTCACCATACCTCTCCATACTTTTTTATTCTTACAAACTGTGATGACTTCCATCAAGTCAATCTAGCTGCAACTGTTTATTTGCTATTGTATCATAGAATGATGCCAGAAAAACAATACCAATTTCAGTATATGCTAATGTACAGTATTTGCTATTGATATGCCTATTTTCAGTCCTTTTCCACTATGAAGGCTGAATATTTTGCAGGGAATTAGCTCTGTAGTGCTTCTATTCAAATTCTATAGTTCAAAAACTATATGCAAAAAACTTGGTTTCCAATTGCAGGAATCAGCCTTGCTTTCTTCTCTGCTTTGTCCACAAGTTTGAGAACCATGAAAGAGATCCAATGCGCACTTCTAGTGTTTCTCTATTAATGTAGAATCTCAGCTATTACTGTTAGGGATACACCCTAGCAGAATGTGCATGGCAGTCAGGCAGTCAGGCAAAATATTTGAGATAAACGTTTTTGTAGCTTACACTCAGTAAAACAGATACACTGTGCTAGTTAAATAGTTTATTCCAGTAAGAGTTTTAGCATAGTCAAAGCAGTCCATATATCATTCACTCGTTCAGTCCGTCCGGGGATTATTCAGTTGCAAAGTCCAGTGTCGAAAAAGAGGTCAGTAAACTTACAAATATCAGTCCAGTAATATATCTCTTTGCAGTAGAGATATGAAGAAGTTCAAACCTCCTTTCGTCCTTCAGCAAAAACAGCAGCAGCAGGGAACCATCAATCCATCATTGTCAGCCATCCATCCAGCAATACAGTAAGCCAGCAGGTTCTCTTGCTCCCTCTTATGGTGGTTTTACAACCGCACCCAAAATTACATGCTTTGCTGTTTAAAGTGACGCACACTTTAACTTACAATCATAGTTTATATACATTATTTTACCCAAACTAAGTTAGGTAACCTTATTATTCCTAACATACTCCCTTTTGGGGTAATATAATAATATATATATCTATTTACAATCTGTTGTGTCCGTGGTGTCGGAGGCGGAGTGGAAGTCGCCATGATGGGTGGTGATCTCTCGGCGGCTTGCGTCTGGGTGGGCCTCGGTCGCCAGGCCCATCTCGATGGTCGCGGTGCGTTCCCCGGTGTCCGATCTCCTCATTCAATTCGCCAATTTCCAGGTTGCCTCGGCTGCGGTGGCTTCGGCGAGGGCATCGGCAAGGGCGATGTCGCCTTTTGTCATCAGACGGCTTTGGAGGACTGGGTCTCTGAGCCCGAGTACAACACGGTCCCGCAAAGCTTCATCCATGTCCGAGAACCCGCACATGCCCCCTAGGCTCCGTAGATCAGCCACAAAGTCGCTGATGCTCTCACCCGATCTCTGGTCCCGCTGGTAGAAATCGTGCCACCTGATGAGGGTGGGCACAGCGGGGGCATAGTAGTTTCGAAGCAACGGCTTGAGATCAGCCCAGTCCATCTCCTTCACGTCCCCGGGTTTTGCGAGAGCTTTTGCCATCTTGAACACTGTGGGCCCGCAGTGTGTTAGAAAGATGGCTCTTTTCTTCTGCCCGGTTGCATCCTTCAAGTTGCTACTTTCGAGGAACATTAGGAATCGGTCTGTGTATGATTCCCAGTCCTCGGCAGCTGGGTTAAAAGGTGCGGGCGGTGCGATGCTGGCCATCTTGTTGGTCTCGCTTCCTCAGGACACATGCTTGATGGGGATTAGTCTTGAGATCCCACCCTCGTTGCCAGTGTTGTGTCCGTCGCGGAAGGAGACTCGGAGTCAGTGATTTAGTTCAGCTCTTCATTGGATCCCGAGATAGGCTCGGGATTCAAGGGGAAAAACAGCGGCTTTTATTCTCTGGCTGCGGCAGCCGTGGCCAATGGCACCGCTGTGAATCTCCCGTGATTAGTTTCCACCAATCATGGGGGATTCGCAGTGGGCCCATCAGTGCGGCTCGCTCGGTCAATCAGATCGCCGTGCGCTTTGGCCTATCACAGTGCGGCACTTGCAAGTATGCTAATGACTGTACAGAACACAACCTTAACCCATAGTCATCACAACTTTCTTTGTGTTTGACTGAACCTTGGGCTTTTGTAAACTGATCAGCAATATTTTCTTCAATCATACAGTATTCCAGTCTTATTAAACCATTTTTTACAGATTGCCTTACATTCAGATATCTAAGATCTGAATGCTTAGATCTCGTTTTCACAGCAATATTTGTAGCCAACCGTATGGCTGCTTGACTGTCCTCATAAACTACAATAGAATTATTAACAGTTATTCCCATATCCAATAACAACTGTTTATACAGAATTAAATCAGTACATAATAAAGATAGACATGAAAATTCTGCTTCCATTGTGGACATACTTATGTGTTGCTGTCTAATTGACCTCCAACCAATCAGTGCTTTTCCTAACAGTATAGCCGTACCTGAAGTTGATTTCCTAGTGTTTATGTCTGTTGCAAAACTTGCATCAGCATATGCACTTAAAATCAGATCATCTTTTGGCTCCAAATATAATGTATAGTGCATTGTCCTTTTAAGATATCTGAAGATACGCTTTGTTGCTTGCCAGTGTCGTTCAGTGGGTTCAGCGTTGAATCTTGCCAATTGATTAACACTATAGGCAATGTCTGGCCTTGACCAATTACTAATGTATGATAAGCTACCAATTAGCAATTGATAAATAGTCTTATCGAATTTTGGACTTTGAGTATCAGTGTGGCCAAACTCCTGACCCATTGGAGTTTTTGCCGGTTTACAAAGTTCCATCTTGTATGCTTTTAGTAATTGATAAATCTTATCCTCTTGAGATATCTTATAGCCACCTTTGGTTTTATTTATTGTTAATCCTAGATACTGTTTTATCTCTCCTAATTGCTTTAATTTTATCCTCTTACCTAATAATGAGATTATTTCAGTAGCTTCATTATTAGTTTTTGTAATTAAAGCAGTATCATCTGTAAACAACAATAATAATGACATTGTTTCATTTGTCTCTTTCTTAAATACACATGGATCAGCTAAACCTGCTTTAAACCCTATATTGTTTAACTCCTTAACAATATATTGGTTCCATTTGTAACCAGATTGTTTTAATCCATAGAGACTCTTTTTAAGCTTCCAACAGTCATTATTCTTTTTATCATCCTTAATTCCTACAGGTTTCTTTAGGTATATAGTGTGCTGCAATGGTGCATGCAGATAAGCAGTTTCTACATCTAAGTGATTTATAATATAAATCTTCTTAGCTGCCCACACTAAAGCTGCTCTCAAGGTTGTTGCTTTTAGACTCGATGCAAATACTTCATCATAATCACATGCAGTTTGATTAAATCCTTGAGCTACCAGCCTTATGGGTAACAGTCCCATTTTTATCTGTTTTTAATTTAAATATCTATTTATAGCCAATGGACTTTTCTCCTGGAGGTAATTTAATATTTTCATAAACTTCCATTTTTTTCAATGAATTTAATTCTTTCTCCATTGCTCTATGTCAATTTTCTTGATCCTTTGCAGGATACATTCTAAGTTCTTCAACAGTAGTTGGAACTTTACTAATTTGGCAAACTACACTTGCTTGGTAACTGTCAGGTGGTCTGGTTTCATGTGTTGAACGTCTAGGTATTACAGGGCTTACAGGTAGACTTTCATGTACTACCTGTTCCTGTTCACCTATTTCTTCCTGTTCTGGTCCTATGTGGTCTTCCTGTACTTCCTCTTTAATTGTACTTTTCTTATTACTGATATGTTGTTTTGGTCTTTTGTAGGTATCTATGATTACTTCCTTACTTGAATCTTGCTCCAGTTTTTCCCATCCTACATGTTCAAGGAATTGTGCACTAGCACTACAGTAAACTCTAGATGTACCTTTTTCCCAGAATCTGTATAATTTGTGATTAGATTCATAACCTACAAAGAATAACTTTTTAGCCCTATGCTGCCCCTTATGTCTCAGTTGTGTAGGAATATGCACCCATGCTGGTGCTCCAAATGTGTGCATGTAGCTTAGGTCAGGTTTTCTACCATGCCACCGTGTGAATGGTAATTCACCTGTTGTTGAGTTAACAACATTATTCAATATATGATTTCCACACATTATTGCTTCTCCCCACAAAGTTTCAGGTAATCCTGAATCCGACAACATAGTACGAGCCATTGCTTGTATTGTTTGGCCTCGTCTTTCTATAAAGGAATTATGTTGTGGCCTATACAGTGCAGACTTTTTATGTTCAACACCTGCCATCTTCAGTCTATTTTGGAATTTATTATTTATAAATTCTGTACCATTATCAGTTACAAGAGTTACTAATTTCCTTTTCTTTCTGCAAACTTCAACCAATTAAAGAAATTCTGATATGTTTCCATTTTACTCTTCATTAAATAACAGAAACCATATCTAGAATAATTGTTGTGTCCGCGAAATGATGCCAGGAGTCGGTGACTTCAAATCATGCTCTTTTATTAAAGTAGGAACCGAACTGGCTCTTCGCAAAAGGTTCGCGGCTTTTATTCTTTCAGCCGCGGCGGCCGCGGCCAATGGCACCGTTTTGAATCTCCCGCGATTCGAATGGACCAATCGCGGGAGATTCTTAGCGAGCCAATCGGCATGGCTCGCCTGACCAATCAGAGTGCCCCGCACTTTGGCCAATCAAAGCGCGGGGATCTCAAGAATGCTAATTAGGGACAGAACAATAATGATCCATTATACTTAATATATAATGAGCACCTCCCACACTTGGTTTTTTAGGACCTATAATATCAGCAAATACGACCTCCAGAGGCTCTTTAGTTTTAAATCCATTAATTCTATTTGCTGGTATTACCTTGCTCTTTCCTTGACTGCAAGCATTGCAGTGCAAATACTTACTGCAAGGCTTCAGTTTTATACATTTAGACAGTTCAACTGTTTTCTTGAGCATTTTAAAATTTATATGCCCTAAACGTCTGTGTAACAAATGTGTGCGTTCATCATGAGGTTTAACGTTATTATACACTGTGTTAGCTACCTCTAATGGATTATCATTTAACACATACAGTTCACCTTTTAAAGTTGCAGTCACCTTTTTACCTTCTTTTTCTATTATGCAGTTTTCTCCCCTAAAGGTAACTACATAACCTAGTTTAACCAAAAATCTAACCGAAAGCAAATTAAACTTAAGTTGTGGTACATATTGTTAAGCCTGTGTTCCCCAACCAGGGTTAAGGAGACAAGCTAAACAGAATGTGCAGCATTAGTCAGATAGGCACACAGATAAATGAGTGAGATAAGTTTGTATGTTTGTTAACATACAGTAAAAATAACAGATACGCTTGTGCTATCAAAAATATAGTTTATTCCATTTAGAGATAATAGCGTAGTCAAAATAACAGTCCATTAGTCATGTATCATTTTAGTCAGTCCATTCAAGGATATTCAATTAGCAAAGTCCGTGTAGAATATCCAATGTCAGTTCACTTACAATAAATCAGTCCTTTCTCTCTTCTGTTCCAGTAGGGGAAAAACGCAGTCTTGAATCCATCCAGTAATTAGGGATCATCAAGCCAGAGAGAGCAAGCTGACGTTCCTTGCTTCTTTTATGGTGCTTTTTACAACCACTTTCTTAATTACATTCCTACAGTTAAAGTTGCAGACACTTTAATTAACAAACCATGATAACATATTTATTATTTTACCTAAACCAGTTAGGATAAACAATGTTATCCCTAACATTCTCCCCTTTTAGGTAATAATAATAATATAACTAATAACTATTTACATCTTTAAATCATATTTGTTACAACTCTCTTTAAACTTGATTACTCCTTGAGCTTTTGTAAATTGGTCTGCAATGTTTTCTTCCGTCATGCAGTATTCCAATTTAATTAGCCCATTCTTTACAGATTCTCTAACATTTAAGTATCTTAAATCAGTATGCTTTGATCTAGTTTTTACAGCAATATTAGTAGCTAACTTTATGGCTGCCTGGTTGTCCTCGTACACAATAATGGAATCTTTAACAGTTATACCCATGTCTAATAATAATTGTTTGTACAGAATTAAGTCAGTGCATAGTAATGACAGACATGAAAATTCCGCTTCCATCGTGGACAAGCTAATATGCTGTTGTCTGATTGACCTCCACCCTATTAGTGTCTTACCAAATAATATAGCCATTCCAGATATTGATTTTCTAGTGTTTATGTCAGTTGCAAAACTTGCATCTGCATAGGCACTAAGACTCAAATCACCCTTTGGTTCTATATACAATGTATGGTTCATTGTTCCTTTAAGATATCTTAAAATTCTCTTTAATGATTGCCAATGACATTGATGTGGATCTGAATTAAAACGTGCCAGCTGATTAACACTATAAGCTATATCTGGCCTTGACCAATTGCTTATACATGATAAGCTACCAATCAAAGATTGATATATGGATTTATCAAATTTGGGACTTTGATCATCAGTTTGGCAAACTTCCTGACTCATTGGAGTCTTTGCCGGTTTACAAAGTTCCATTTTATACGTTTTAATTAATTGGCAAATTTTATCTTCTTGAGATATCTTAAATCCATTTTTTGTTTTGTTAATTGTCAATCCTAGATACTTTTTAATTTCACCTAAATGCTATAATTTTATCTTTTTAGCTAATAATGATATAATCTCATTAGCTTCATTATTAGTCTTAGTTATTAAAGCAATATCATCTGTAAATAATAACAATAATGACACCATTCCATTATTTTCTCTTTTAAACACACATGGATCTGCTAAACCAGATTTAAAACCTATATTGTTTAACTCTTTCACAATATATTGGTTCCACTCAAAGCCAGATTGTTTCAACCCGTAAAGACTCTTTTTGAGTTTCCAACAATCATTACTATTTACTTTATTGTCTTTTATAATAACTGGCTTTTTCAAATATATAGTGTGCTGCAATGGTGCATGCAAATAAGCAGTTTCTACATCTAAATGGTTAATGACATAGTTTTTCTTAGCTGCCCACACTAAAGCTGCTCTCAAAGATGTTGCTTTAAGACTTGATGCAAAAACTTCATCATAATCAGATGCAGTTTAATTAAATCCTTGAGCTACCAACCTAGCTTTATGAGTAACAGTCCCATCATTTCCAGTTTTTACTTTAAATATCCATTTGCACCCAATGGATTTTTCTCCTGGAGGTAATTTGGCATCTTTATATACTTTCATTACCTTTAATGAATTTAGTTCTTTTTCCATTGCCTTTTGCCAATTCTCCTGATCCTTAGCAGAATACATCCTAAGTTCATCTACACTAGTTGGAACTTTAGTTACTTGGCAAACTATACTTGCTTGATACCTATCAGATGGTCTAGTTACAGGTATTACAGGACTTACAGGTGGACTTTCATTAACTAACTCTTCTTGATTATCTAACTCTTCCTGATCAACTGTTTCTTCTTGTTCTGGTCCTATTTGTTCTTTGTGGACTTCTTCTTTCATTGGACTCTTCTTATAACTTGTCTGTTCTTTCTGCCTTTTATAGGGTTCAATAATTACTTCGTTATTTAACTCTTGCTCTAATCTATTCCATCCTACATGTTCTAGGAATTTTGCACTAGCACTGGTGTAAACTCTAGATGTACCTGGTTCCCAGAATCTATAAGATCTGTGATTAGATTCATATCCTACAAAAAATCATCTTTTAGCTCTATGTTGTCCTTTTTGTCTGAGTTGTGTAGGGATATGCACCCATGCTGGTGCTCCAAATGTGTGCATGTAACTTAAATCAGGTTTTGTACCATGCCACAATGTGAATGGTAATTCACCTGTTGTTGAATTAACAACATTATTCAACATATGATTACCACACATTATTGCTTCTCCCCACAAATTGTCAGGTAATCCTGAATCAGACAACATAGTACGTGCTATTGATTGCAGTGTTTGGCCTCATCTCTCTATAAAGGCATTATGTTGTGGCCTATATGGTGCAGACTTTTTATGTTGAATACCTAACATTCTAAGTCTATTCTGGAATTTATTATTTGTAAATTCCGCACCATTATCTATTATAAGAGTTATTAATTTCTTTTTAGTTTTTCTTTCTGCAAATTTTATCCAATTAAAGAGATTTTGATACGTTTCAGTTTTGCTCTTCATTAAATAGCAAAACCCATATCTAGAATAGTGGTCCATTATACTTAGTATGTATCGAGCTCCTCCTACACTTGGTTTTTTCGGACCTATTAAATCGGCAAATACTACTTCTAAAGGCTCTTTGGTAGTAAATCCATCAACTCTATTAGCCGGTATGACCTTGGCTTTTGCTTTGATTACAAGCAAAACATTGCAAATACTTATTACAAGGTTTCAAACTTATTCCTTTAGATAGTTGAACAGTTTTCTTAAGCATTTTAAAATTTAAATGCCCTAGCCTTCAGTGTAACAAGTGAATACATTCATCATGAGGTTTCTTATTATCATAATCCGTGTTAGCCACCTCTAAACTATTATCATTTAACACATATAATTCACCTCTTAAAGATGCAGTAATTTTCTTATCTTCTTTTTCAATTATGCAGTTATCTCCTTTAAAGGTAACTACATATCCTAGTTTAACCAAAATTCTAACTGAAATTAAATTAAACTTAAATTGTGGTACATATAACATTTTTACATTCTGGAACTTCCGGTTTGCGTGGCTTCGGAGCAGCAGGAATTCGCGACAGCTCGCGATTCCTGCTGGCTAGCTGCCGAGGTACCCCCGATCCAGATGGGTCAGGGGGTTATGGCTGCCCTGTAGGGACAGCTGAAGATAGAGGGGAGCCGGTTAGGGAGGTGGGGGCATCGCAGACCCCCCCCTTCTCCGGGAAAACCCCTTTTCCCAAGGCGGTGGAGCGGCGGTCAGCAATGGCCGCCACGAAGAAGCCAGCAACCGGGTAAGAACTGTGCTGGAGGAAGTGTGAAAAGTGAAAGTTCTGTCTGAGCCGGGTCAAGTAACAACTTTTAAATTGCCTGGAATTGAGCTGCTTGTTGCTGGAGGATACATTGTATCCCTAAGAAGATCGAAAGCGGCGGAGAAGCTGTTAAAGGGAACTTTTTTTTTATTTTTTTTTTACTCTCTCATCCCACGGAAAAAGCAGAAATATTTGGATGTATTAGACACTGAAAGTGGATTGCTTTGAAAGCTAAGCTAAGAGACAAAGGGATTTTTGGACATTGAAAAATTTAAGAAATTGGAAAATCTCTGCTGGAGGTATGGATTTTTGATTATTTAAAATTGTTATTGCAAGTGGGAAGGGAGAAAGAAAAATTGGAGCAGAAACTGAAAAAGGAGGAGACTGTCTAGAACGTCTTGGTGGATCCCAAAAGAAGATATATGGTAATTGGACCTCTTTGATCAAAAATTAATTTGGAAAGAGAAAGAGAAGAAGGAAGAAAAGTATTAACTTTTGGAACCTTTTTCTTTTTTTCCTTTTTTTAATTGTTTTTGATTGTCTTGGATTAAAAATACTTGTGGTTGTTTTGGAAAAAGTTTCCCTTTTCATAATGGCATTCTCTGTGGATGAACTAGAGATTGAATATCAAAAATATAAAAAAGAAGATACTTTGGGCGCTTTGTTCCAATTCTTAGAAATGGCGTTATGTTCCTTAGAAAAGTTGACGCAGCAGAAGGACTGGGACAAGGAAGAAGAGGAAAAAGAAGCCATCTTTGATGAACAATGGGTTCCTTCCGGAGAGGAGGAGAAAAAGGATAAGAAAAAGGGGTTTTTAAGAATTATAAAAACAACCAAAAGAGAGAAAAATGAGCGAAGAGATGGAGGCAAGGTTAGAAAACAAAAGAAAAGGAGCAAGAAAAGCGAAGGGAAAAAGCAAAGGGGTAGAAAGGGCAAGGAGAAGAATAAGCAAGAGAGAAAAGGGGGGAGGAGAAGCCTTAATGGGGGGAAGCAAGATTTAAAGAAAAAAAGTTTATTTAGAGACAATGGGTGAATTTAATTTAGACTAAAAGAGGGATTCTGGAGGGTATTTAAGAGTGTGTTTTTATATGTATGTATATTTAGAATAAAAAATTTATTATGTAATTTTAAGAATTTTTTAAACAGAATCCCAAGAAAGATTTATATGTAGTATTTTTAAGTTAGGTAATGTGTTATAGATGCAACTCCAATTGGTTTACAGGAGAAGTATAGTAAAAGAAAAAAGATGAATGGATGTTTGGAAATAGAACAGACAAAGAATGTTGTTGAAAATGGTAATAATGGAAGGATATATATGCTTTTTTTTTTTTTTTTGATTTTGTATATTGATAAAAGGCAATAAAATTTTAATTGATAAATAATTTGGATGGAAAAGAGAAGTAGGGATAAGATATGAAGTTAATATTATGAAATATTGATATTATAATCTGGAAATGTTATGTTTTATTGGTCTATCATTATTATTTTTTTTAGAAAAGAATTTATAAGCTGTTATGCCTTGATTTTGTGTGTACGGATTTTAGAAAACTGATAAAAATGTTTTATATATATATATAAAAAAGAAAATGATAATAAGATATAGAAGGAGACTTAGGTTGAATATGATGTTTGAATTTGTGTCTGTGTAAAGAGTTTTTAACCCGGGAACAGACAACCTTCAGAAAAGATCTTGTAGTTTTGTCTATGTTTTGTGTTTGTATGTTTGTGTATTATGCTTATGATAAAACTAACAAAATTTGCTTTTTATTAAAAAAAAGGAAAAAAGAATCAATAAAACCTTGGAGGAATGTTAGATGAGAATAATTTAAATAAGTCAGAAAGAAAAGAATATGATGATTATAAAATGGATAAATATGGAAGAGAAATGAAATTGAATTGGAGTAAAGAGAAATAATGAGAAACTTGATGAAAGATATTTGCGTGTCCATATGGGGATGGGATAAATTGGAATTATGTTGTATAAAAATATTGTTTTGTTTGACTTGTAAGGATTTACAATATTAAGAGGTTTTATGTGTTTATGTATTTAATGGTTAATGATGTGTTGTTTTATCTTTAAAATTAATAAAAATTTGTTTCAAAAAAAAAAAAAACATTTTTACATTCTCTTTTATGAAAGAACAATATGCTATACCTTGACTTTTAGCTTTCAGTTTCCAGCCATTGGCTAACGATATCTGCTGTGTACTCCTGGACATTTTAATAAAATTTTTGTTATCATTTGTTATACAGTGGGATGCTCCACTGTCAATTACCCATAAATTATTTTTTACAGCTCCGTTAATATACATGGCTAACTCTAAATTTTTATTTATCTTTTGATAACTTTTAGTATTCTGGCCAGCATTCTGGCACTTTGCTTTTTTACAAAATCTTGCCAAATGTCCTCTTCCTCCACAATTAAAACACTTTTTAATTGCGTATGCAGTAGGAGATTCATTATCTTCTTTTTGAGGTTGCTCCCTCCTTAACTAATCTCTTTCAAGCCTTCTTCTGGCCTCTTCAATCAATCTGCCAGTTATATCAGTTAAAGTTAAACTTTCCTTAGGCAAAATTTCAAGGGAAGTGACGTAGTTATCATAACATTCGTTTAGTGATGATAGAATTATGTAGACTTCGTGTAGTTCAGAGAAAATAAGTTCTTTCTCGTGCAGTTCTTGAAAAATGCTTTTTATAGAATTCAAATGACTCAGCATATCACCATTCTTCTGGAGATGCGTCCTGAAATGCTTCCGTGTTAGATTTATGTGAGCACCAACGTTATCTCGGACATAAATCCTCTTCAGCTTCAGCCAACACCCAACAGCTGTTTGCTCTCCATGGATATGAACAAGTTGCTGGTCAGACAGTGTTAGTCCTATTATGCAAAGAGCTTGTTCATTTTTCTGCATAAAGTCTTTTATTTTTTTGTCTATCTTCCTCAATCTCTGGATCCCATTCCTCTACGTTTGGTGGGTTTTCAATTATGTTCCACAGATCTTCTCTTCGTAGAAGTAGACTACATTTCATAGACCATGATACATAATTTGTTCCATCCAGCTTGGTTATTAGGGACAAACTTTGTAAATTGACTTGTGCCATGTTTTCTTTATATGGATATAAAACTATAATTAATAAAACACAGCTGTCTGTTTACTGTAATGTGTAACAACACAAACTCTCACTTTTTACATAAATCTGTTTTATCCTAGTTAAACTGACTTTGCAGCCTCTGGGCCCATAACCAGTGTTAAGCCTGTGTTCCCCAACCAGGGTTAAGGAGACAAGCTAAACAGAATGTGCAGCATTAGTCAGATAGGCAGATAAATGAGTGAGATAAGTTTGTATGTTTGTTAACATACAGTAAAAATAACAGATACGCTTGTGCTATCAAAAATATAGTTTATTCCATTTAGAGATTATAGCATAGTCAAAATAACAGTCCATTAGTCATGTATCATTTTAGTCAGTCCATTCAAGGATATTCAATTAGCAAAGTCCGTGTAGAATATCCAATGTCAGTTCACTTACAATAAATCAGTCCTTTCTCTCTTCCGTTCCAGTAGGGGAAAAACGCAGTCTTGAATCCATCCAGTAATTAGGGATCATCAAGCCAGAGAGAGCAAGCTGACGTTCCTTGCTTCTTTTATGGTGCTTTTTACAACCACTTCCTTAATTACATTCCTACAGTTAAAGTTGCAGACACTTTAACTAACAAACCATGATAACATATTTATTATTTTACCTAAACCAGTTAGGGTAAACAATGTTATCCCTAACACATATGACATTTTTACATTTTTTTTTATGCAAGAACAATGTGCAATACCTTCACCTTTTGCTTTCATTTTCCAGCCATTAGCTAATGATATCTGTTGTGAACTCATGGACATCTTAACAAATCTTTCCTTATCTTTCGTTATGCAGTGCGATGCTCCACTATCTACAACTCATAAATTACTATTCACAGTTTTGTTGCTATACATGGCTAACTCTAAGCATTTTTTATCCTTTTGATGCCTTTTAGCATTCTGGCTGGCATTGTGGCATTTTCCTTTCTTGCAGAATCTAGCCAAATGTCCTTTTCCTCCACAATTAAAACATTTTCTAATTGTATAGGCTGTCGAAGATTCTTTATCTTCTTGTGGTTGTTGTTCCCTTCTGAGTTGATCCCTTTCAAGCCTTCTCCTGGCTTCGTCAATTAATCTGCCAGTAATGTCAGTTAATGAGAGGTTATCTTTTGGCAGTACTTCCAGTGAAGTTACATAGTCATCATAGCTCTCATCTAAGGAAGACAAAATTATATAAACTTGATGTAGTTCTGTGAAGATAAGTTCTTTTTCACATAGTTCCTGAAAAATTCTCTTCATAGTGTTTAAATGAGTCAGCATATCTCCATTCTTTTGAAGATGTGTTCTGAACAGCTTCCATGTAAGATTTATATGTGCTCTTACACTGTCTCGAACATAAATCTTCTTTAAATTCTCCCAATATTTCGCAGCTGTTTCTTCTCCACGAGTATGTACAAGCTGCTGGTCACAGAGTGTCAGTCCTATTATACAGAGAGCTTGCTCATTCTTCAGTTTATATTCTTGTATTTTCTGGGCATCATCCTCATCCTCCGGATCCCAAGCATCTACCTCTGGTGGGTTTTGAATTATACTCCACAAACCTTCTCTGCATAGAAGTAGGCTGCATTTCATAGACCGTGAAACATAGTTTGTTCCATCCAGTTTGGATATTAGAGACAAACTTTGTAAATTGACTTGTGCCATCTTTTTCTGGATATTAAACTATCATTAATAAAACATAGCTGTCTGTTTATAGTATTGTGTAACTACACTAACTCCCACTTTATATAAGCCTGTTATATCCTGGTTAGTCTGACTGTGCAGCTGGGCCCATAACCAGTGTTAGGGATACACCCTAGCAGAATGTGCACAGCAGGCAAAATATTTGAGACAAATGTTTTTGTAGCTTACACTCAGTAAAACAGATACACTGTGCTAGTTAAATAGTTTATTCCAGTAAGAGTTTTAGCATAGTCAAAATAGTCCATATATCATTCACTAGTTCAGTCCGTCCGGGGATTATTCAGTTGCAAAGTCCAGTGTCGAAAAAGAGGTCAGTAAACTTACAGTCCAGTAATATATCTCTTTGCAGTAGAGCTATGAAGAAGTTCAAACCTCCTTTCTTCCTTCAGCAAAAAAAGCAGCAGCAGGGAACCATCAATCCATCATTGTCAGCCATCCATCCAGCAATACAGTAAGCCAGCAATACTGTAAGCCAGCAGGTTCTCTTGTTCCCTCTTATGGTGGTTTTACAACCGCACCCAAAATTACATGCTTTGCTGTTTAAAGTGACACACACTTTAACTTACAATCATAGTTTATATATATATTATTTTACCCAAATTAAGTTAGGTAACCTTGTTATTCCTAACAATTACCTCTGGATAGGGTCTAAACAACTTGGTGCAACCAACTCACAGAAGCCATCTTGCTGTGGCCAACTTAGTGTGGCCCATATCACTGCAGCCATCTTGCCATGGCCAATTCACCGCAGGACAATTCGACAGTCCATGAGGGATACCTTTGACATTATTTCTGTTGACAAAAATGGAAATAATGTAGAAGAAAAAGTGGTGGATAACATTAAGGATAGCATTGAGTATGTGGATTGTCTGCTAGCAAATTGGCCATGGTGAGTTGTCCCACAGCAAGTTGGTCATGGCAAAGTGGCCACAGTGAGTTGTCTCATTCAGATTTGGACAGTACACACAAACTGAAGTTAATACAGAGATCTTTAAATTTTTTACATATATGGTGAAGTAAATGTCAACCTCTGAATTCTAGGATAAGAACGAGGAGCCAGATGTTGTCAAATTGACAGCATACTAAGCTAGTATGGCCAGTGTTGAAGAAAGCTGGAAGCTGCCATTCAGCAACATTTGAAGGATTATAAAATCAGTGGTTTGATAGATGACATATAAGCATAATGATTTGTTGAAAGCAGGGAGCATTAGCTTTATTAATACTCCTTTTTCAGATAATCCAAAAAGTATATTAAAATGACTTAGGAGAAGACAGCTATGAAGAAGGATGTTCCTGAACCAAATTTTGCCTGAATCTATGCATACAGCCACTACAACTATGTTCACAAATATGTTTAGTTAATGATTATTGTGTACATCAACTGGATGTGGTTTCATAACAAATTAATTCGTAACCAGGATTTATAAACTATGCATACAGCTTATAATGTATGGTTTACAAATCATAGCAGCTGAGTACATAGAAGTCTGTGATGTCGAACCTCTGGCATGCGGAGCCCTCTCTTTGGGCACACGAGCTGTCACCCCAGCTCTGCCATGCATGTGCATGGAGGGCTCTCCCCAGCCACCTGGTCTTCAGGTCTGTCATGCATGCAGAGGGGTGGGGCTCACAGGGGGGTCATACTTGCATGTGTGGGGTGCACAGGGTCATATAAGGGTCACATGCGCATGCACAAGGAATGCATGGGGGCATGCATGCATGTGCAGGGGCACAGGGGTGCATGTGGAAGTGCGGGGGTGTAGGGGCACACGTGCAGGTGTGGGGGCACAGGGGCATGCGTATGCACAAGCAGACAGAGCGTATGTGCAGGGCACACATGCGTTTTGGGCACTTGGTGCTGAAAAGGTTAGCCATCGCTGCTATAAGTCATCCTAAATAACACCCAGTGTAGTTACAGCGGCAAGAATGACTTTTGCTCAAAAATAGAAAGATAGAGAAATTTCTGATGAAGGTGTAGTGATAAAGAAGATATTGACATGTGCTGAAATGGATAGACTGATGCTGAAACTGAAAAATAAGGATGAGACAGAATATTACAAGATATGGAATAAATTTTACCAATGGTGTGAAAAGAAAGGAAGGATACAGAATAAAAAATGATCAGGATTTGTAGAACGGGTAAGTGAGACTATGTAATTAAATACAACTGAATATGAAGGATAACACAATGGATATAAATTAACTGTACAAATGTATAAATGTATTCAAGATATATATAATCTATTATATTATGTATGACAAAAAGGAAACTCAGGACAATCATACCGTGTTTCTCATATAATAAGGCTGGGTCTTATTTTTTTTGACCCTCGAAAAAACGGCTAGGACATCTTTTCAGGGGTGACTTAATTCCCACCCTTGCATCCTCGCCACCAGCCACTCCTAACGGGTGATCATGGCGAAGCGCGGAGCTCCCTACTCCCACCTTTGCTGCAGACACCTTTGGCACCCACCGCTGTTGCTTTCCCTTCTGCCCATTCTGCCAAGTTTGGAGCTGCCGCTTCCGTGTTTGGAGTGCCGCCGCCATTTGGTACTCCAAACAGCGGCAGTGCTCCAAACACGGAAGCGGCAGCTCCAAACATGATGGCGGGCGATCTTTTTATTTTGCTCTGCATGAAGTTCAGAGCGAGCAAGAGAGGGAGACTGCGATGCCTCCATCCGAGATGTCAACCTCACTAGTGGATCACAAAGTGGCTGGAAGCCCGAATCGACGGGAAACGATGGCAATCTTTTTGGAGCAAGAGGAAAGGGAGAGAAGAGTTGCAAGGCGTAATTTGCAGGAAGAAGTGGGTGTATACCACGGCAGGGAGACCAAGGAAGAAGGACCGGTAGGCAACAGAGAGCGTCCCGTAGCTCCGGAAGCAGCCTAGAAATGCGCCTGGGAAGAGGCGCAGATGCTGCCTTATAGTCCCCAAGCCAACTGCATGCGCCTCCTTTAGTTATGTGCGCTCTGCGCTTTGGGCATCTCCGTGTGATTGCGACCCTGTCCTTTCCACCTGGCGCCCTTGCTGCTTTCTGGCTCTTTAGCAACCGGCTTCACCTTTGGAGCACTGCCGCTGTTTGGAGCTCCAAATGGCAGTGGAAGCTCCAAATGCGGAAGCTCCAAATATGACGGTGGGCGATCTTTTTATTTTGGTCCGCACGAAGTTCAGAGCGAGCATGAGCGGGAGACCGCGATGCCTTGCTAAAGAGCCAGAAAGCAGCAAGGGTGCCAGGTGGAAAGGACAGGGTCGCGATCACACAGAGATGCCCAAAGCGCAGAGCGCACATAATTAAAAGCGGTGCATGCATTTGGCTTGGGGACTACAAGGCAGCATCTGCGCCTCTTCCCAGGCATGTCTCTAGGCTGCTTCCAGAGCTACGGAACGCTCTCTGTTGCCTACCGGCCCTTCTTCCTTGGGCTCCCTGCCGTGGGATACACCCACTTCCTCCTGCAAATTATGCCTCGCAACTCTTCTCTCCCTTTCCTCTTGCTCCAAAAAGATCGCCATTGTTTCCCACCGATTCGGGCTTCCAGCCACTTTGTGATCCACTAGTGAGGTTGCCATCTTGGATGGAGGCATCGCAGTCTCCCTCTCTTGCTCGCTCTGAACTTCACGCAGATCAAAATAAAAAGATCGCCCACCATCATGTTTGGAGCTGCCGCTTCCACGTTTGGAGCACTGCCGTTGTTTGGAGCCCCAAATGGCGGCGGCACTCCAAACACGGAAGCAGCAGTTCCAAACTTGGTGGAATGGGCAGAAGGGAAAGCAACAGCGGTGGGTGCCAAAGGCGTCTGCAGCAAAGGTGGGAGTAGGGAGCTCCACGCTTCACCATGATCACCCGTTAGGAGCGGCTGGTGGCGAGGAATTGCTGCCCGGGGGCGCTCCTAACGGCAAGTCTCCTGCCCTTCCCCCTTATTTTGCATGTTTTAAAATAGGCCTAAATTTGGGGGGAGGGGCTTAATTTGATTTTATGCCAAAGAAACATGGTGGGGCTTCCTATTGGTAGAGGCCGTACTGTTGGAGAAACACGGTACCATGTCCAATGTTTTAAAAATTCAACCAATAAATTTTTATTTTTTAAAAAAAATACCCAGTGCGGTTGTGGGAATCAGCCTCATGTCTGAGCCTTATTACATCTGCCTGAAATACAAGTATAACCACTGTGTTCCTTATTGTTTAAGATTATCCTTAGGGAACCCATTATTTTTGCCTCTGAAATGATCTGAATATTCCAAAATTGTTGCAATTATGCTGAATATTCTTAGGATAGGTTAGTTAACACGGTTATTATTCTTAGGATAGGTTAGTTAACACAGTTATCATTCTAATATAAATGTTAAGGAAAATCTAAAAGTGGAATAGATAGAAGAACCATTATAACAAGCAAGCCTGGGTCTACTTGCAAAGTGTTATAGCAAAGCAGGAATCAAAGATTTGCCCAATGAAACACCAGCAATTGCTTCTCCTTGGTGCCCTTTATCCCAAAGCAGCTTATGCTTTATGTCTTTTTGTTAGAGCACAGTTGATTCACATGACAGAGCAGTTTGCCACACCTCAGCTGTTTTCTTCAGCTGCAGTTGAAGGTAAGTATTATCTTTTTTAAATATGGAGCACACGTGCAGAGCCAATTCCAGTTGAATTGCACCCCTGGTTAGAGTATAGTATTGCAGGCTATTTCTGCTGACTGCCTGCTGCCTGCAATTTGGCAGTTCAAATCTCACCAGGCTTCAAGGTTGATTCAGTCTTCCATCCTTCTGAGTTGGGTAAAATGAGGACCCAAATTGTTGGGGGAAATAGATTGACTCTGTAAACCGCTTAAAGAGGGCTGTAAAGCACTGTAAAGTGGTATATAAGTCTAAGGGCTTTGCTAAGAGCTAATGCCAATCAAGCCTCAAAATCCTTGAGGGAGAGTATATTATGAAATACATTTCCATCAATGAGGCCCAATGAAGTATAGCCATAAGTAAGAAATTTTCTCTTCAAGCGGTCTATGGGATTCCTACTTTTACCCCTTTAATCAGTAGGAAAGTTATTTCAGATCCAGACTTGTAATTGGAAATTCATTAATATTTCCCTAAAGGCTACAGTGTGCATGGGTCATCAAAGAGTGATTTCCATGATGTGGAAATAATGAAGGTGACTCTAAGCCTTTTCAATATTAAGTCTACAACTATAGGTTTTATAATGTGTAATTTCGTACAACTGAAAAAAAAATCTCAGGTGGAAAACTACCATTCAAATTCTAGCAAGATCATCTTTGTATCTTATATAGAAGTGATTTTACTTTTCGTTATTGTTAAAATTATTGATCTGCAATCTTGAAAGCAAGATTAATTTAAGTTGTTTCCTGTTCTGTAAGACTCATATATTCGCAATCAAACAATTCAAAAGCAGTAATTGAAATATATGAGGTTACTTTCTGTTATAAACGATAACTGCTTATTCAGGAAAATAAGAAGTTAATATGACTCTTTAGTCAAATTTCTCTCTTTGGGTTACTGTGAGATGGGTGGGAGACCAAATGCTCAGAATCAAAAAGCTGATTGGAGGCAATAACATTTATTTTACTTATTATTGACTCATATTTTATTCAAAGAGTTATATATTAAGGACATCTATTATACTACTGAATGTGTGGCAATTCTGTATATTTTTTGAACAGGACTAATTGATTTCTCATTTTTCCCTTTATTTGGTTCAATACAAGATGGGTAATGAAATTGGACAACATAAGCATGCAATTCGGCCAACAGAGGTGCTGCACGGCTTTTATTTCTTTTGGTAATAATATGTGGGATTCATGGTTTACAAATCGTAGCAGGGTAATCCTCAAAGAGCCACAACATTTGTACTTTGGCCCAAGAGGCGATTGTCTCAATGCATACAGTGCCAGTTTAAGGAATTTGGGTGCCCAGTGCAACAACAGGTGTACACCCCATTACCTTTGCTATCCACTACCCAGAATCTTCATTAACACTGCAGATGGATTCTTTTTTTTTTTTGTAAAAGTTTTATTGATTTTAACAACAGACAAAAAACATATAAGACATAAAACATGACATAAAAAAAATAAAAAATAAAAATAAAAAATTTGAACATTCTTCATAAATTTACAGTGTATCGGTTGGTTTACCACTCCCTTTTGTGCATCCATTTCATAGTCATCAGAATAATTATATTACATAATAACTCACATTATCAATCATCAATAAAATATCCCAATATCATTATTGAACAATCATTTGACTATAATTTTACTAATTCATACTTAAGCGAGATAACTATAATTAGGTTAAATTATTTTATGACAAATCATGAAATCATATCAAATCTATCATAATAAAATATTCTTAAGAATTATCAAAACCAAGAAAAATTATATATTCATTATTTCCTAAATTTCTAAATATTCTATTATCATATTGTATTATCTAGCCATTGATAAAAAAGATCCCAAACTTCATAAAATTGTTTATCTTCTTGTTCTCTAATTTCAAATGTCAATCTACTCATTTCAGCACATTCCAATATTTTCTTAATAATTTCTTCCTCTAATGGTATTTTCTCACTCTTCCAATGTTTAGCAAATACAATCCTAGCTGCTGTTAATACATTTACAAGCAAATATTTTAAATCTTTATTATATATATCAGGTATGATTCCCAATAAAAAAATCTCTGGTTTCAAATCTATGTGTTTCTTTATCATTTTTTCCAGCCATATGCGAATTCTAGTCCAATATTTCCTGGCCTCCTCACAAGTCCACCACATATGGTAATATGAGCCAGGTATCTGATGACATTTCCAGCACTTTTCAGATTTATTCTTGAACATTCTTGCTATTCTTGTTGGGGGAAAGTGCCACCCGTAAAACATCTTACACAAATTTTCTTTATATTGCTGTTGACATTGTCATTTTATAATTTTGTGACCACAGTTTTTGCCATTTCTCTAAATCAATCCCATATCCAAAATTCTTCCCCCAAGCAATCATTGTTTCTTTAACTTGTTCTTCCTCTAATTTAATTTCCAACAAATAACTATATAATTTTTAATCACTTTTTCATCAGTACCTGTCAAAATCCTATCTAAGTCAGTCAATTTATTATAAAATCCTTCTATTTTAGAATCTTTAAGATACCTTGCATGTATTTGCGCATATGAAAACCAATTCATCTTTATACCTTGTTCTTCTAAATTTTGCATCGTTTTAAGTTCACCCTTTTCATCCAATATTTCCTCATATCTAACTGTTTGTTCCTTCTTAAAAGTTATAGGATACGAAAAAGCTTCAATAGTTGATAACCAAACTGGAATTTTCAAATAACATTGTTTCTTAATTTTCTCCCAATTCAACCATAACAATTCCTTATATAATGCCTTCTGAAATAACCCTGTGATTTAGTTCCCTTATACCATAAAAAAGCATGCCAACCCAATAATAAATCATGACCTTCTCATGTCAACAATCTTGTCTTTCTTAACGTTATCCATTCTTTAACCCACATTAAGTTTGCAGCTTGATAATACAACTCCCAATTAGGAAGGCCAAATCCTCCTCTAATTCTAGCATCCTGTAAAAGTTTTAATTTTATTCTCGCTTTCTTGCCTTGCCATATATACTTCAACACAATTTTATTTAGTTCTTCGAAGTAATCCTTACTTAACCTAATTGGTATTGTTTGAAACAAATATAAAATTCTGGGTAAAATATTCATCTTGATTGTTGAAATTCTACCTATCAATGACAATTGTAGGTTTTCCCATTTTTTCAGGTCGGATGCTATCTGCTGTTTAAGCTTAATATAATTATTCTCTTTCAATGTAGTACACCTTGACATCAAATATATCCCCAAATATTTAACTTTATTCGTAACTTGAATTTTCAATAAATCTGCCAATTCTTCTCTTTGCCTTAATAACATGTTCTTTGTCAAAATCTTTGTTTTGTCTTTATTTATTTTTAAACCAGCCATCTCACCATACGTCTCTATCTTTTCCAATAGTTTTAAAGCTGTCTCTAAAGGGTCTTCCAAAATAAAGACCAAATCATCCGCAAAGGCTTGTAATTTGAATTCCTCCTTTTTGACTTTCATTCCTTTTATGTTTATATCCTCTCTAATATTTCTATTTAAGACTTCCAAGGTCAATACAAATAACAAAGGAGATAATGGGCATCCTTGTCTTGTACCTTTTTTGATATTAATAGAGTCTGTGAATTCTCCATCTATCATTACTTTTGCTGTTTGCTTATAATATACGGCTTCTATTGCTTGTATAAATTTTCTAGCAAAGCCCACTGCAGATGGATTCTTGCCTAGTGAAGTGGAAGAAGAGACTGTGTGACTTGGAGGAAGCAGTCCTTTGGGTTGCCAACGTGACATGGGAAAGAGGAGGATTGTCACACATTAAATGCTGGAAGAGAGAAAAACAGTCCATTGCTAACCTGATCACTTGAAAAATCACTTCCTATAATACACACTGGATAACTTGAAAGCCATATTCAAAATCCATTTTGTGGTCTCTAAACTTCCCCCTGACACTCTAACAGCCACACAGCCAATTTATTTTGTTTTGTTTTAGCTTGAAGTAAAATGCTGTGCCTCTGCAACACTTAAAGATCGTATTTTGTATAAAACTTCATCCTGAAAAAAATGGACAAACCAGATCAGACATTTGGTTCCTCTCCAGTCCCCTTATTTTGATGAAATCATCCCTCCAAAACTTTGAAAAGTTATCACAGTGCCACCAAAGATGGAATATCATTTTTGACTATAATCTCTTTAGCATTCATTAATGATTATCTTTCACAGGTGGATTGAAATTAATGTAAGTAAAAGGGTGGAACTTGCATAGCTGCTTTTATCTTTCTAATAAAATCAGAAAGATTCTTCAGAGATTGCTCTATTCTTGCAATTCTTACCAGCTTAGTTTAAATTAATATTCATATACAGGTTTTTTTCTGCTTTTTTCTTTTCAAAAGTTTTATTGAGTAAATTGTTAAAAACATTGGGTGTGGTTGATTGTCCTGACAATCCTGTTTGTCATACATATTATGACAGAGTACATGTTTTATATACATTTATACATATTATACATTTATACAATATTTTCTATTTCTAATCATCCATTCTGCCAACCCTACTTTTGATTCTAGATCCTTCCTTTTTTCACACTGTTGATAGAATTTATCCCATACTTTATAATATTCTGTCTCATCCTTATCTTCCATTTCCAAAGTTAATTTATCCATCTCAGCGCAGGTCCATATCTTTTTTATTACTTCACTTTCATCGGGAATTTATCTTTCCACTTTTGAGCAAAGGCTAACCTTGCTGCGTGATCACGTGTATTATTAAATAAATAACCTCTTCATTATATTTTTCTGTTATGATTCTAAGAAAAATTCTGGTTTATACTCCACTTTATGCCCTATCATCTCAAGCCACCTCTGAATTCTATGCCAAAACTCCTGGGTTTTTCTCCATTTCCACCATGTGTGGTAATATGATCCATATTTTTGGGTACATTTCCAGCAGTTGGGTGATATATTTTGATACATTTTGGGCAGTTTTATTGGAGGAAGATGCCCCCTTAAAACATTTTATATAGGTTTTCCTTATACGATGTGGCCAATTTAATTTTTTATACACAGTTTGTTTTCGAATTAGATCCGTGCATATTGGAGTGATATATAAAACTCTTTGAGTGATGATTCATAATTTTGCAAAAACTAATTCTTTCACTTGCTTAATTTTCTACAAGTGTTTATATAGTTTTCTATAGGTGTTTATATAGTTTCACTTAACTTTTAAAATATTCATTTTCCCTAATTCCTGTGTTCATATTGAAGTTCGCTGCCAAGTTCAGATTGTACCATACCAATTTGAAATATGCCTCCAAATGTGCCCCTACAGACCCGATTGAATTTAACATTCTGATTTTGTTTCATGAGCCATTCTGTTATGTTCTGCGCATGGGCGCAAGGAACGAAGACAACGCAGTGAACAGTGAACTTCAACTCTTTATTAATCATTCTGAACAGAGCAAAACCCTAGGGCAGCAGCAGCCCTTTTATAGAGCAGGCTGCTGATCTAGTAACCAATGAGAAACGTGGAGTGTTAACCCCTTGAACCAATGAGAGTGGCTCGTTAACAGCCAAACAGATTCTCCTGAACGGACCAATCCGATATCGCTATTATCGGCCAATCAGAAGCGCAGGATTAGAACCCTGCTTTTTCTAAAGGTTTGATAAAACTTTATTTAAGTGTTTTATTAGTTCATAACATCCCTTCCCCCCGGGTTCCGTTTAAGGGATTCAGTGACGTAATCCCTGAGGTATGAAGGTTGTTTTGACTGTCTATTAGATTTACGCTGTCCCACCGGTTCCTGTCTGTAATCCGGTTTCGGCGGGACATTTTTGGGCAAATCAGGTACCAGTGGTTCCACATCCTCATTGGATGACTCGGTGCCGCTAATGTTCTCGTTGTTGTCCTCCGATCTTTGTGGGCTTGCTTCTGTTGAGGTGTTCCTCTGTGGCGAGGACACTCCCCTCCCTGATTCTTCTTCATTTGTCACGCCCGATTGCTGACTTCCTTCGCTCCTGCTTTCCACCATCTCAAATTCGGTTTCTTTGACATCCCCTCCCCCCTCAGTTTGGGAGTCATCGGAGTCGCGGAAACTGGGTTGTAGCCTAGAGTGAAGCTGATCTATATGGCGTTTCCATATTTTTCCGTCGCAGGTTTTCACGACCTGGGTCCGGTGGCTTGAATTACGGTTGCCTCGACCCACAACAGTTCACCGGAAAGGTTTCTGGCAAAAACTAAGTCATCTATCTTGAACTCGCGGCATTTTCCACTAGATCCACAGGGTTTCTCTGGCTCGTAAAATGGGTGAAGCCGGTCGAGGTGGGAACGGAGCTTGCGTCCCATCAATAGTTCAGCTGGAGTCTTGTTGGTGACGCTGTGCAGAGTGATGTGTTGGAGAAGGAGTATTCTGTTTATTTTATCTTCAATGTCCCCATAGTCCATTTTGTAGAGGGTTTTTTTAACAAATTGTACCATGCGCTCGGCCCTTCCGTTAGCCGCAGGGTGCACTGGCGAAGTTAGCACATGGCGAATATCCCAGTCCACTAAGTATTGTTCAAAGGGTAGAGAGGTAAACTGGGGTCCATTGTCAGAGACCAGGACATCTGGCAGCCCATGCGTCGCGAATAGCCTGTTCAATTTCCGGATGACGGACTCGGTTGCAGTACTCTTCATTTTGTGGATCTCGAGCCAGTTGGAATAGGCATCCACTGTTAGGAGGAATGTATGTCCCTTAGTAGGTCCCGCAAAGTCAACGTGGATGCAGGACCATGGTCCCCGGGGTGTTTCCCATTCTGTTGGAGTTGCTTTAGGTGGGGCACTGCTAATTTCTTGGCACTTTAAACAAGCCTTTACCAGGTTTCGATCTGTTTGTCGATGCCCGGCCACCACGCATAGCTTCGCGAGAGCGCTTTCATACGCACGATGCCGGGATGAACCTGATGCAGTGTCTTTAATACTGCTCGTTGTAACCACTCTGGGACGACGACTCTATCCCCTCATAGGATGCAGCCTTTTTGCGAAAAATGTTCTGTTTGCCGGTTCCTGAAGGGGGTGAAGTCGTCAGGGGTTTGTTCTACTGGCCATCCTCGTTCGACCCAGCTGAGGACTCACGCCAAGACAGGATCTCATTTTGTTTCGATCGCAATGTCTCTGGCTGTTAGCGGTGGTGAATGTAGCGTTTCAATCTGGAGTGTCGTAAGGGTTGGAGCTGGGTCATCGATGGTTTCCGGAAGTAGTGCACGGCTCAGTGCATCAGCGTGGGGAATGGCTTTCCCTGGGTGGTGTTGCAGTCTTTAGTTGTACGCAGACAAAAACTCCGACCAGCGAGTCATTCTGGGTGATAATATATAGGGGGTTGGCTTGTCTCCCGCTATGATCCCCAGCAAAGGTTTGTGGTCGGTAACAATAGTAAAAACTCGTCCCTATACATATTCATGAAACCGTTTCACAGCAGATACAACAGCAAGAGCCTCTTTATCGATTTGACTATAGTTACGTTCAGTCTTTGATAGGGTCCTTGAAAAATAGGCAATAGGGGCCTCACTACTGTTTGGTAACACATGGCTCAAAATGGTTCCTACTCCAAACGGGGACGCGTCACATGTAATTGTTAAAGGCAAAGTCTTGTTATACTGCATTAAAACAGCATCTGAGGTTAGTAAGTTTTTCACTTGTCGGAACGCTCGCTCCTCTCGGTGCCCCCAGACCCAGGTTGCTTTTTTGTCGAGAAGTCTATGTAGGGGCTCAGCTACAGTTGCTTTGTGGGGCAGGAAGATGTTGTAAAAATTAATGAGCCCCAGAAAAGCTTGGAAATCAGTCTTATTTCTGGGTCTTGGGGCATTTTTGATTGCTTTTAGTTTGCTATTGGTGGGGTGAATGCCTTGTTTATCGATTAGGTACCCCAGGAACTCTACTTTATCTGTACACAGTTAACATTTATTTTTTTTAACCTTAAGGCCGGAGTCTTTAAATTTCTGAAGAACCAATTTAAGACGCTTTTCTAGTATTCCTCTATCTGGGCCAGCAATTAAAACATCTTCAAAGTATGGTATGACCCCTTTGATCCCTTGCAAGAGTCTCTCCATCAAACTTTGAAAAATCCCCGGGGCTACGCTAACTCCGAATTGGAGTCGGTTGCACTTAAAGGCGCCTCGGTGCGTAACAATCGTTTGTGCCTCTGCTGTTTTTTTATCTACAGGCAGTTGCTGGTACACCTGTGCTAAATCCAATTTAGCGAAGACTTTTCCGCCCCCCAGGGAATGGAGAAGGTGTTGTACCACCGGCACTGGGTAAGCGTTCTGTTGAAGGGCATGATTGAGGGTGGCCCGGTAGTCCTCACAAATCCTTAACAATCCATCCAGTTTGATGGGTGTTACGATTGGGGTTTCCCAACGAGCGTGGTCTGTTGGTTCTAAAACACCCTGGGCTATTAATTTATCAAGCTGCTCGTCAATCTTTGGTTTAAGGGCAAAAGGTACTCGACGAGGCTTAAGGCGGATGGGGACTACTTCAGGGTTAAGGTTAAATGATATCGGGGTCCCCTTGTACTCGCCTAGTTTGTCTGGAAAGACGTCCTGGAATTCCTGGACGAGGGCCTCCTCCCAGTCGTTGCTTCTGGTTTGGTAAATGCCGGCTACCTCGATCCTGAGTGGGGCGAATCATTGAAGGCCTAGCAAGCTAGGCCGATCACGGTCGACGACGGTCAATGGTAAAGATGCAGTATGATTTTTGAATGAGACCTGGACTAGGCTGGATCCAACGACCAGAATTCGGTTCCCTTGATAATCCTTGAGTATGATTCTTTGGGTTCTGAGGTCTTGTCGCCGGATGGCAGGGATTAATTGTTTAAGGGTCTTCCAGGAAACCATCGAGAGGGATGATCCTGAATCAACTTCCATCACGCAGGGCTGGTTTTCGATGGCGACTTTCACTCGGATCTTCTTTGCATCAAGTGATGAGGCATGACCAATTGTAATGGTTTGGTGTGCCTCTTCTCGTTTCGTTGAATTGGCCAGTAGTTTATTTCTGTAGGAGTGGTTGTTCCATTGGTGGTTCAAATGTTCCCGACTCACAGGACGATTCCCTGTGGTTTGGCGGTAGTTGGTTCCCCTCTGAAGTGGGCTGGATCCTTGCTTACTTCTACAGACCTTTCCGATGTGGCCTCTTTTCCCACAGGAATGGCAGAGTGCGTTGAGGAATTTGCAGTCTGATTGCGGGTGGTTTGTCCCACAACCTGCGCATTGGTGCTGTAGTCTTTGATTCCGCTGGTGGCGTTGGTCTCGTTCAGACTGGAGCCGGTTGACCTCCTCCTCATCACTTTCTGATGACGATTCGAGGTCCGCGTGGTGGGTTGCCATTGTGTGTCTCTCTAGGCGAGGTGAGGTTTCGCTGGCGAGTTGGCGGAGCGGTGCGTTGGTGCGGCGCATTCGGGCAGCTGACTTCCTGGTTGCTTCTGCTGCAATAGCGTCAGCGATGGTATCTGCAAGGCTGATGTCGCCTTTCGCCTCAGCTTACTTTGCATATGTGGTGCATCTAGTCCCAGAACTATTCAGTCTCTCAGAGCTTCTTTGAGGTTGGCAAACCCACAGAGGCCTCCCAGGTTCCGGAGATCCGCAATGAAATCTGCAACGCTCTCTCCTTTCCACTGGTCTCTCTGGTAAAATGCATGTCTTCGAACAAGCGTTGGTATGGTAGGTGCATAGTGGGCCCGTAGGAGGGGCTCAAGGATGTCCCAGTCCATGGATTTCACCTCAGCCGGTTTCTTAAAAATGGCAGGTCCGCATTGGGTCAGGAATACCGCTCACTTTTTTCCCGTAGACATCCTTCAAGTTGTTGGTCTCCAGAAACATCTGGAACCGGTCCATGTACGAGTCCCAGTCTTCTTGTGCCGGGTCAAATAGAGTGGGTGGTATAGCACTGCCAGACATGGTTTCCATTGTCAATGTGCCTTTAGCCACGTGCTCTGTTTGGTGCTCTGTAGTGTTCAGTCAGCTCTGACGTCTCCGTATCCCACCCTCGTCGCCAGTGTTATGTTCTGCACATGGGCACAAGGAATGGAGACGAGGCAGTGAACAGTGAACTTCAACTCTTTATTAATCATTCTGAACAGAGCAAAACCCTAGGGCAGCAGCAGCCCTTTTATAGGGCAGGCTGCTGATCTAGTAACCAATGATAAACGTGGAGTGTTAACCCCTTGAACCAATGAGAGTGGCTCGTTAACAGCCAATCAGATTGTCCTGAACGGACCAATCAGATATCGCTATTATCGGCCAATCAGAAGCGCAGGATTAGAACCCTGCTTTTTCTAAAGGTTTGATAAAACTTTATTTAAGCGTTTTATTAGGTCATAACACATTCATTCAAGGCATGGGTTGAAAAGAGCTTACAAAATTCATTACCTCCTTTTTCAAAAGGAGAAGACAGTGCTTTCTTCCCAAGAAGCAATTCCCCCCCACCCCCAAAAAACTGCAATTTATGTTAGTGACCTCTGTCAGCTTATATTCTGAAGATTTCACACAATTATTGGAGGTCACAGAGCTTCATAATTATTTTCACTTTTCACCTGCTTTAGCAAAGCAGCTGTAAAAGATTAATTTTAAGCTCTAAACTAATCCCCAAGGAATTTAGGATATTGCATTGCACATTCTACAGCTCATCCATTCAGGCTAAAAAAAAACAAGACTGCAGCATAATTATGCAGTTTATATCTGCAATTCCAATGGTAGCCTTAGCACCCTAGAGGCTAAATCCTAGATTAGAATTCCAGACATGAACCCTTAATTTTCCAACCTAACTATAAATAACCTTCAATGTGAAATGGTTTTACAATCATAGCCTTACAAAAAGAAATGCTTCACAGCTGGTCAAAGCAGATGCTTATGGTTTTGTTAAGGATGAGAAGACAGCCAATTAAACATAATATACCTAGGTGTTCTGACATCTATTACATTATAACATGGCTAGACCTGTGTCTTGGGTGACAAATGAAAAGACACCATTATCAACTCCTGTGATGACCCAGGGTGGGATACAAAACAAACACAGTCACAGAAAACAGGTGAAGCCCCTTTTATTCCTTCAGTTTGCTTCCAAGCTCTGAATATCTTTGACAGAAGACAAAAAAACTCCTACAGTTACACTGAAGAAGGAAAAAAGCAACACAAACCAGGCAAGATAAGGGCTGGAGGATGTCCACAGATAACACACACTGGGAAGGATGCCAAACTCAGAGAGGAACTAAAAACTAGAGATATTTACACGATTTGTTTCCAGTGTTTGCCAGTACGCAGGTCCAAACTCTTGTTCAGTTGCCACACCTGCAAACCATGAAGATCAATGCCCTCTCCTCCCGACCATGTCTCTCCCTTATCCTCTCCTCCCTATATACCCTAGGATGGATAGGGGATGGGCCTGGGTCCTCCTCTGCCCTTCCCCAGCCTCCTCAACAACCTCCAAAGCCACAATTCCACTCCCTGTTGGTTGTTCCTCCTCTCCCTCAGTTAGTCTCCACCAGGGGCTAACAACTCTTTTTATATACACAGAAAATACATGCAATCACACTTTTAATATTATGAGACCAGGGGTGGGATTCAAAAATCCCAGCACCTAGATTCGCTGCCTGGTTGCTGGGTGGGTGTGGCCATGGTGGGTGTGGCCTACCAAAACTTCCTGTTTCTGGCTTCCGGTAGGCCTCCAGAGCCTGGGGGAGGCTGCTTCCCCCAGGCCTCTGGGAGGGCGAAAACAACCTTTTCCGGGCTCTGCAGGCCCACCAGAAGCCGGAAACTGGACCATTTCTGAACTTCTGGTACTTCCGGGAGGGCTGTTTTTTTGCCCTTCCAAGGGTCCGGAGGCCTTCCCCGGGCCTCTGGGAGGGCAAAAACAGCCTCCCCTGGGCTATGGAGGCTCTCCAGAAGCCAGAAACAGGCCCATTTCCGGACTTCTGGGAGACCTGTTTTCCCCCTCCCAGAGCCTCTGCGCGGACCCTGCACTTACCTCCATCGAAAATGGGCTGCATGGAGACTCCTGGGAGGGGAGTCAGGGCAGGTGGGGCCAGCTGATCAGTTGAAATACCAGTTCGGCGATGTAACTTTAACATCTGGTTCGCCCAAACTGGTCCGAACCGGTAGAATCACACCCCTGAATGAGACTCACTAAATGTTTCTTTTTCTTAATATTACAGTGATATAAATAATTTAATTTAACTCACAGGCCACCGATACTTTGCAGCTATTAAATTTTTCATAGTCATTCTATACTTATCCTATTAAATTAAAACCTTACCATAATGTATTATAAAACACAAAGTTCTATTTAAACAGCTTTGAATGAAATGATATCCTTTTCACTTGGTCATATAAAGATTTGATCTAGCCATACAATCTGGCCCTACAAAAACCAAATTAGTTAAGCTGCATTCACACATCACTCTAAGACCTAAGGTGTGAGCTGGTTTTGACTGAGCAAACCCAACCATTGTGGCTTGTAAGAAAATGTATGGTTTACCAGTGGATGTGTACCCAGTCATTGTGAAATAATCAACAAATTGCATTTTAATGCAAAGTGTGAGCATAGGCATAAATTCAGAGCAGCAGCTTCTGCAGCACAGTAAAAGAAGCACCATCACCATGCAATTCTCCATCTTTTCTACATGAAAAGAATTGCAATTGCGGGGTGGAGCTTCTGGAACAAGGTTACTACACTGTTTTCTATTTTTGACCAAAAAAAATAAGTACCTGCAGATGCTGCTACTGAGAACATCTATGCCAATGCATGAATTGTAGGTTGTGATAATTAATTAATTATCAAAATATATTCCAAATTATCTGGAATATAAGCGAACCTGTTTTTTCTTTATTGTTACTTTAAATATTTCACTAGTGCAATGACTTCTAATAGCATTAATAAAAGACAGACTTTCCATATGCTTTTGCCATCTTCCATGAAGTTTAAAAGCATTTGGCAAGGAAAACAGTTGTGAGGTTTGGGGAGTATGCATGTTAGTTTAGGAAGATTATGAAAATAGAGTAATAATTGTACATCCAGTGTCAAAATCAAGGAATCTGAATGTCCTCTATATTAGCAATTTTGTATCCTTAAAACAAAAACATTTGTTCTTTTTAGACAAACCCCATAATTCAAATGTGCTGTATTTGCAGCATCAATTGACTGGAATAGGATCAGGATGCCATCATACACAATTTAGCAGAAATTTATTGAACAGAAGATATGGAGATAATATGTACTTTGAAGATCATTAACACAAACAAACAGATTACCAGTTTCCCGTTAAGTGTAACATTTTGTGTCTCAATAATTCTCTCTATTCCAACAGTTTACAACTGAGCTTGACAGCTATAGTTTGGGGAAATGAATGGCCTCTTCTGTAACTTATGGAAATATGTACATACAGCATTGTCGAGATATCTTCATTGAGTATGACTTCAATTGCAGTTTCGTTAAACTATTGCCTTCTTTCTTCCCTGCAACTCTCCCTGCTTATTGCTTTTTCAGTCTTCATTCTTAGTTATCTGACTTCTAGCTATTTAGGACTTGCATTCCACACAAGGAGTAGCTTCAGTTTATCATTCCTACACACCTACACATACACACACACAATCCATCAACATCTTCCTGTGACACCTAGAATTTAAATTTTATTTTTTTCACAAAAACTGGAAAATAATGCTGATGCTGATATATGTCATCTTCAAACATTAAAAGCTGGGATAGACGAACAAGATTTCCCTGTAGGGTAGAAGTGGAAGACTTTGGCCCTCTAATCAGAGTTTTTCAAACCTTGGCAACTTTAAGGCATGTGGACTTCAATTCCCAGAACCACCCAGGCATCATGCAGATGTGAATGGAAGTCTACACATTTTAAAGTTGCTAAGGTTGAAAAACAATGAACTCATTCTTGCAAAACTAGAAACAGTCTAAGAAAAAGTTTGGGGTGAAGTTGCAAAGGCAAAGTTCTAATTTTACAGACATATAAAAAAAAAAACCTTTCGTAGAGAAGACAATTCTCCCTGAAAACAGCAACCAGAAATCCCTAAAGAAACCAAGATATTTGGTGCAGGCATTCCTTCAGATAATAACTAACGCGAGTAGAGAACATGTGATATACCATCCAAAGTATCAAAAATAGTTCTGTTGTATGACATCTTTTTTGACAGATGCAAATCAACATTAGGTCCACTAGGTTGTCAACTGTTGAAGCAAATCTGCTTCATGCAGCCATTGCTAAAAGATGATGTGATCTCTAATTTCCCTGGATTGTCTTACCAACTATAGTTTGTAAAGTGGTACATGTTCTTGTCTCTCCCTCACTATGCATAAGTGAAATGACCTGAGAGTGAGAAGACTGCATGAAGACTGAGTGAAGACCCAGCACATCCTATGATTCTGGATCTTGGAACAGGTGAATAGTACTCAATGCTGAAGATGATTCAAAAGCATGACTATTAACAGCATGCTTGAAAGTGAGTGCCTTGGCCTCTCTCAACTGCGGTTTTACAATCACAAACCATAGTTTGTGGGTCCAACATACAAAGAGCAACCAACTGCTCCTAAGAAGCTAGAATCAGATCATTTTAACTAGTATTGAATTTGCCACCAAGGCTCTTATTGACCACTCCAAAAAAAGTATGGCAAATCTTCAGGGCAGGTGACCCTATATACTAGTCTGGAAAGAGATAGTTCATGTTCCTGATTTTCTGCAAAATTGGGATTAATCATAGGGTTGTTTTTAAAAGTATGTTTAAAGTAACGAATTCAAGGATTGACTGGTATTTTGTATTCTCTCCCAGGATGTCTCCTGCATTGCAAAGGGAAATTAATCTGAGATTTCAAAACAGTCTTGGCCAAGTAGTAATCTCTAGCTTCCTATTTCTTTCCATTAATATGTTTCTGTGCTATTGCTTTGATTTAAAGAAGGCTAGGGGCTAAGGCTATCATATCTGGGCTGCAAAAAATTAGGGTGGCCACAAGATGGCAGGAAAGAATGAGATTTTTTTTCTTTTTTGCAACGTAATAATTTTCTGAATTACCATAACTCAATAAACTGGGTCTGACTTCCCAAGATTTCCCATAACCAAAATCATAAAAGTCATTTTAAATTTTTCTTTGATAAAACATGGAACACCTAAAACAATTCATGTTTTCTTCTACTAAACATCACTCAGTTTCCACTGATTTAGCAGAACTTTCCAAAATGTAACCTTTTCTTTCAAACTTGAAATATATTTTTGTGTCAATCCCTTCCCCATCTAACTGTAAAATCCACTGACATAGTAACAACATCGTTGGAAATTCTTGGAACCAAATCTGAAGGTAAAATTCTTGCTCTTTCCCAGATTGTCTTTCATCAATGTATGTGAGGTTTTCATTAATTCCAAAATTGAGTCTATAACCATACTATACATTTAAGCACTCAGGTGCAATACTGGAAAATGGCAGTTTCCTACATATTAACCTTTATACAAAAATCATGAGTGATAAAGAATACATTTTAGAAAATGTTAGTTAGGAAAGGGAAGATTGAGTAACAACTATGGGATTAATTTATGATATTCTATTCTCTTTAAACCCTTTATGTCCTTCATTCCATCTGCCCATTGCAGTCTGAATGAATGAATGAATGAATGAATGAATGTTTTGTTTAATAAAATTTATTGGTCTCCCATCTTACCACAGAGTAATTCTGGGCAGCAATTATATATATAAATCCAATTACAGATGGGAAGGTTGGGGGCAGGATGGGGGAGGTGGCATCAGTTGATACTCATCTCCACTGTGATAAGATGGTCCCTCAAGTAGCCTAGACCAGGGGTAGGATTCAATTTTTTTTACTACCGGCTCTGTGGGCGTGGCTTGGTGGGCGTGGCAGGGGAAGGATACGGTACATCTCCAGTCAGAGGTGGTATTTGCCGGTTCTCCAAACTACTCAAAATTTCCACTACCAGTTCTCCAGAACTGGTCAGAACCTGCTGAATACCACCTCATGGCCTGGACCCATGCTTTGAAAGGCTTTAAGGGTGATTACCCGCACCTTGAACTTCATTTGATAGCACACTTGGCAGCCAATGCAGCTTGCGACAATGATGTTACAGGAGGCATTCTTCAGACCCAAAGAACTGCCTGTGCTGCCGCACTCTGCACCAGCTGTAGCTTCTGAAGGATCTTCAAGGAAAGCTCCACGTAGAGGGCATTACAATAGTCCAACCATGAGATGACTAGGCCCTGGACGAATGAGTGGAGGAATTCCTGATTTAGGAAGGGCCACAATTGGCACACAACCCAAAGTTGTGGAAAAGCTAGAACTGCCGGAACTGCCAACCCAAAGTTATGGACCAAATCTATCTGGGGTAGTGCCACCTCATCCAGAGTCAAAGATGACAAAATCCCAGATCTCGGGGCCCTATATACCCTAATCCACTCAGTCTTGCCAGAGTTCAGTCGAAGCCTATTGTCTCCCATCCAGGGAGTCTACAATATAATGCTACAAAATATTTTATTTTATTTTATAAAGAGACAAGTGGGCAAAAGATAGGAAATCACAATAAAGTAGAAAACTGTAACACTTGGACTTTTTTTCCATGAAGGACAAATGGTATAAAATAACCCTAAACTGGCATCTATGCTTAATACCCTTTATATATGCTCATTAGTTAAGCTATTTTTAGAATGCACATATTAGACTAAAGCTTTTTCATCATGCTTTAGTTAGGCTACCTCTAGGAAAATCAGAAGACCAGTATTATGGACATTGACTTAAGCTTCTGAAGGAAAGGTAGGGGAAGGGGAGGCAGGGGGAGGCGAGGGAAATATATATTTCTTTTGGACATCTGTTAGGATATATTTTGAAACAATTTTGCAAACCTTAAGTATTTCTTAGAAAGCCATGCAAAATGTTAACTTATGTGTATAAAAAAACAGACTGATATCCTGATACAATGGATACATTATAATAGACAATCAAAGTTTACAACTCTAGCTGTAACTTAAAAATTCACACATATATGTAATAAAATCCATGACAGACAGATAAATTAATAACATGTCAAATTTAAGGGAATATTTGGTGCAATCCAGAGGTGGCTGAAGGACATTCTAGGTATTTATTGCTTTAATTTTAATGTACACTGCCCAGAATCACTTTCTTGTTAGATGGATGGCAATATAAATTAGATAAATAAATGTAAATTAGCTAAATGAATAAAATGTTTTATATATATATACATATACATACGCATACACACACACACATATATAATTACACGTATGCTGACATGCTTTGCTGACAAGTATCTCCACTTGTTTTTGCCAATCCAAACTTACGTTCTATGCTTTTCATTAGTCATGGTAACAATTTCCTTATTTCAGTGTTAGATTTATATTCAGTGTAATCACATGCTGCTCAAAAAAACTCTAAAGTGTAATATTTTATTAAGTAGCACAGCTGTGTTAATTATTATCACATTGCAGTTGTTTAATTACTGCTCAACGAAATCAATTGTTTACTCAAAGTTATTAGCCAGAAATACTCAGATCGCGGGGGTGAACATTCAATCCATCTGCTGTGTCAAGAATGGAAAAATGGATTGGCTAGGGTTGATAATTGTATAATACCTGATTAATTCAGTTGCTTCACAAGAAATGGAAGTATTACAGATTACAATGGAGGAGAGGAACACAATCTGCTGCCCTGACCTGTTGAAAGCAGAACAGGGCTGGCTTTAGGGGAAGGACAAATAGGAATCGATCTAGGTTGCCAATGCTTAGGGGGCACCAACACCACCTCTCTTTCCAAATCACTCTAAAAAGGAAAGTCTTTGTATTGGTGAGAAATGGGGCCATTGGTCAAAATGCCCTAGGATTGTGAACTGGGGCTGGCACCAAAGCAGAGCATGCTGGTTTTGAAGCAGATCAATTCAAAGCTGGCCAGATGCTGCTTGAATTGAAGGAATGCCCGATCAGCATTAGGCTTAGAGAGACTATTACTGGCTAACTGTCATAACCACTATTCTCACATGCTTTCTTCCTATCCTTAGCAGAAAAATACATTGGCATAAATTGCACAACACCCATGGCTGGGCCTTACTGCACCTCAGCAACATGGCAGGACACTGTGAGTGTCCTTACATTGTGAGTGTTTTTCATACACTATAATTCAGGGCAGCAATTGGTGACTTCATTGGTATTCTTTTTCCTACTTTCTGCCAGCAAAAACAATTACCATTTGATCTCCTGAGCATGTGGTGGGATAGACTAGGGAAACTGAGGATTTCCTACTTAGGGCCTTTCAGAGTGATTATTTATTTGAAGTATAAGGCTTGATTTTTTTTATTACATTTGATGTGGGAATATTGTTGTCTTTATATATTGATGCATGTTTCCTTAAAAGATACAGAAGATCAAGAGATGAATATTCTTCCCAGAGATGCCGTGCACAGTCCCAACTCTTCTTTCAATCTATTTTTAAGGAAAACATGGAAAAAAGAAAAATAAATGATCAGCCCAGAGAAACAAAGGCAGAAGACACATTTCCTCACTGTAGTACTTTTCCCCAATTGGGGGGGGAAGGGGATGGATGGTTTCAGTCCTGCTTTTCTTCTTGCCCCATTTATTTTGTATCAATGCCTCGTTGAAAAGCAAGCATTGTGACTAAAAGCTAACCAAAGAGCTATTCCTGTTCTTTTGAACGAATGGCTGTCTCTCCTAATGATTTTGGTCACTTGGAAGAACTTTATATAAGATAGCAATCATATCAGTTCTACCCATGCCAGCCTGGAGCAGCAACCACTTTACTTAGCCTTCACTTCCCTATGGTGTATCCATCATCTCCTTCTCTCTTCCCTCAATCCATAAATTTCACCTTTTTAAAGAAATGCAGAGATAGTTTGGCCTAAATCCGTCCCCAGTTCCTGGAGCAGGAAACCAGCCATCAAGGACTAGTGAGAAGATAGGTGCCCCTGACTCATTGCAAGGTTCGCACTAAGGCATCCTAAATTATCCCCATGGGATGTTTGCTGTCAGAAGATGCAAAATAGCACTGCCCAAGCCATCAAATTAAAGCTGCCTCTACCACATTGCATGAAAGATGATTGCATCTCAAAAATAATAAAGCATCTTTGCAAGATGGTAAAGAAGACATGAAAATAAGTTCTTTAAATGACTATGCTGTTTCCTGCAAAAGTGATAAATGAGAGGATTGGTCATAAACTTACTTTTTGATCACTGAATAATTCATTAATTCATTCCACAATTAAGTTGTCCTCTTCATCATCTTCCAAATGATGAAATGTAATCATTATTCTTCAAGCATAGGCTGCTTTCTTTTTGTAATCATCTTGAATTTTCCCATCATTAAAACCTTTTCATGCCACTAAAAACTACCTTAAAAATAAAAATAGAATAGAATATGTTAAATATGTTGACAATGTTTAAATATGCAACGTTGAATAAGCTAACATCAAAATATACCATATACCATCAGAATATACCAGAATAATATTTCTAAAGTAAATAAATAACACTTTATTAAAATGTTAAAATGTATCTTGTATTTTAATGCATCACAAGGACAAATTCGGCTCAACATTGGAAAAGAAACACTTTGCAAAGAATATGATTAGAAAATCAAAATATAGCAGAATATTTTTTTTATTTAAAGTTTTAAAAGATCTGATATTTGAACATTTCATTCATTATTCATTAATTAAGAATCACTGAAATTGGCTTATGTAAAAACTCCAATTAAAAATCATCTGGAAGAAAAAAAATCAATATTTAAAAAGGAGGCCAAGATTACCTACTAGTAAACACAAACACAATTAGAGAGAGAGAACTTTTAAATCATGGCAGAGAGAACAAATCAAAATTATGAACTGAATGTAAAATTGTTAAGAAACATTAACAAACAACAAAATTCAGTAAATTTACTCCTTGCTATAATTTAAGAGAAATCTAGTGCAAAATATTTTAGAAATGGTACAATGGTACATAACTCCATTAATAATCATAAAAGAGCTCAAAATGCTATGATACAAAGGAAACATTTTATTATATAAAATGAAACTTCAGGGTTTTTTTTTCTACTAGGAATATTTCTAAAGTAAATAAATAACACTATTAAAAAGTTAAAATGTATCTTGCAGAAGGATAAATTCAGCTCAATATTGGAAAAGAAACACTTTGCAAACAATATAAGATTGGAAAATCAAACTTGGAAAATATGCAGCAATGACAAATTTAAATGTAAATCCAGAACATTCAGAAGTTTGATCGAATGTAAGTTTATATATAGTATACTATGTCATACAGCGCCAAACTTAGATCTTAGACTAGTTTTTTAAAGGGAAAAATAAGTGACATAAAGTTAATAATTAGAAACTGTCTGTTTCAGTCTCTATAAATATTGTGATGCAATTATTGTTCAGGTTCAATCCAAGAGAATTTAAAATTATGCAGTTTTCCTAATATTGTTTTTACTATTTTTTCTTTTTTCAGTTTCCTTTTTAAAATAATTTAAATTTTTGTTTTCCCTATAATGCCCATATTTAATCAATGGATCTGAAGTTTCAATTATACCTACAAAATAATAGATAAGTTAACTGTTTCCAAGTTCTGACTGGACAATCAACATTACTTGTATCGTTATATAATTGATATCATTTGTGCATTTGTATTTTTGTTTTTGGTGTAATGATATAATTGACATCTTTAATGTCATTTGCATCAATTTTAAGTCTTTTGCATGTTAATTACATCATTATACAAGTGACAAAATTGATGCAAATGATGTAAAAGTACCAATTATATCATGATGCAAATAGAATGTAAATTTGATTTCCATTGATTTTTGTCATTTGCATCAATTTATATCTTCTGCATAATTAAACATCAAAATGTCAATTATGCTATTACATACATGATCAAATTGGTGCAAATGGCATAAAAACATCTATTATGTCATTATAGGAATGATGCAAATGATATCAGTCATGTAAATTTGGATTTAGCAGACAATTGATTTTAACAGACATCCTCTTCCCTTCCCAAATAATCTATATTTATTGTACAAATAATGTAAACTGGTAACTGAAGAAAAACTACATTAGCAAGACCTGCACAGGCAAAAGCAAATAGGAAAAAATAAAATGTGGGGAAAAAAGAGAAAATGATTACCAGCAACTAGATGAACTCAATTTACATTGACGATGGATGCACTTTTAGAAAACCTGAAAGACCAGGTTAGGGCCAGACTAGAGGTCTGATATGAAGAAAATATATATACATATGGTTGCTAAAAGTCAACAATGATGTGATGGCACATAATCAATCAGATCATAAATGAGGTTTTACTTTTAAATTTTGTTTTTACCATTACAAATTTAAGTTCAACCAATTAACTAATTGAGATTTACTTTACAGAGTGATTCCCAATGAAGAGCACTTTTTTAAAAAAATAAAAAAGACTGAAAATTAGTTAAGAAACAGAAAGTTGGGAAGAGGGTGCTGTATCCATTATATACCATGGGCAGAAAAATAAATGTTGCCTAAATAAGTGAATAGAAGTGCCATTAAAAGTTAATCTGCTTGGCATTGTCTAAGTTTATAATGTCTTTCAGTTACTGAACTTAAGACTCAATTATTTGTTTTATTATACAGAGTAATTGTCTTCAACCTTTTGTTATTGTGATGTATTAAGTCACTACAGTTTCTGGTTGGGTTTACCAATACAGTTGGAAAGCAAACATTAACTTTAGTTTAGATGATGACCTATAGACCCTATAGAAGTAGGCCCTTATCTGACAATTTGGTAATATCAGGATACTGCATGCAGCATACATTTTATAAAATATGCATATAATTAATTTTTGGAATTACTTCACACTTATTTGAATACTTTGTTTTCTACCTTATACAATAATTAGCAAACATATTACTGTATTCTTGGGGGGGGGGGCACTGGAGAGTCCCACTCCACACCATATCCTTTCTAAACCAGATCTGTCAGGTAATCATTGAATGGCTATTTGGAAAACTACTGGGAACTAATCTGCAGTTCAGTTGATTTCTGCCATTTGAGAGTACACACAATATGCAGGTGCCAAGAAAGCACAACTAATATTTTCCAATGAAACTTGTCCACACGGTAGCCTGATCGCTAGTCTATAACTCATGGCCTTTCACTTCCAATCTATGTGAATTGGTAGCATGTGAAGGAAATATTATGCCATAAGTATGAAAGTAAGAAATGAAATCATAGGTGTATTTTCAAGGTTATTTTTCCTTTTTCCCTGTCTGCATGAGAACCTAGATTGTTTGGGGCAATATGCTGACATTGCAAGCCACTCAAAAAGTGCTGTAAACTTTTTTATATACTATGAAGCAGTTTATAAATCTAAACGCTATTGCTCTCCTGCACCATTCCGTGAAACTAATATATGCATGAATTTGCCTTCTTTTAGTAATCTCTTGTCAGTAAAAGAAATTAGTAATTTATTTAGGGTTATTCAGGGAACACGCGTGTCTCAAGCAAAGCGCTATTTGTTCGGGCGTGCTTTCCAAACTTTCCAAAGCGATTTTTAGGAAGCCCAAAAGTTAAGTCAAAATAACAGACTGCAGCAGAGGGGGAAGCCAAGGGGGTCGCCGCCAGCTTCCACAGCGTACCGGAGTTTCAAGTTTCTTAATTCCATCTGTGCGCTTTATTTCCCCCTCCCTCCCTATTCTTCAACGCTACACTTGAGCTACCCGCTCCTGGCGAACAAAGCAGTTGGTCAGCCCTTTCCTCCCTCCTTACTGTTAAATTGCGCCTCGAGCTTCCCAGGTACCCCAGTGGAGGAGGAGGAGGAGGAGGCGAGGGCGGCAGCGACGGCGGGGAAACAGCCCAAGCTGCCAGGACTAAGACGCGGGACCTTGAGACAGAGCGCGCCGACTCTAGCGCCAATTCTCCCAACAGAGCTTTAAGCTGATTGGCGGGAAGGCTAGAGGGACGCCCCCACTGTAAACGCCTGATTGGTCGGATTGTAAAAATATGTTCCAAGGCGCCAGAATAGAAGCTTTAGCGCCTAGTGGAGTCTCCAGGGCAGCAGGCGAAGTGGCCGGTACAGGCGAGTTACTGACAGAGGTGGAAGCTGCAGGTGGGATTCGGGGTCCCTCTTCCCTTTGGAATACCTCCGATGCCCTTCAGGGGTGACCTTAGCGAGCCTGGAGACGTCGAGCCCGAAGCCCAGGGGTCCCTTTGAGAAAGAGTGTCGAGAAACGTAAGCCTTTACAATCCGGGGGGAGGGGGGGGAAGGAGACGGGGGGGTCTGCAGAGAGAAGTTCTGCAGTTGTTTTTATGGGGGCCTCTTACCTTGACCCCCCCCCCAACTTCCCCATATCCTCGCAGAGCGGGGAATTGCCTTTCCTGCCCCAGGGGTCGGGGTAAAGCCGGGAGAGGGGTCCTTCTCCCGCTTCAGGGCGTGGGGCCGAGCTGGGTTGTCCCCGCCTTGATCTGGGAGGTGAGTCCTTGGGAATCCCGCTCCTTTCAAAGCTGGGATTCCTCGTCCAGGTTCTTTGCGCCAAAAGTAACCGATCCCGGCTGGGTAACTCTGAATGTCAATGACAGATTCGCCAGGGCTGCTCATTCCCAGGCGTCTTCTGTTGAAGTTAAAACTTTTTGCTGCTGGATTGTGATAAATTCTGCGCGTTTTTGGGAGCGCGCCTTCTCCTAAATTTTGCTCAGATAATTTCGCGGGAGGAGGTGGGATACGGGACCTGAAATTTATTGGGAGGGGGAGTGATGTAAGATGCTGAAGAGGTTGAACAACTTTTACATTTACAGATGGAGTTGAATTGTTTAACACTAAAAGACCTGATTAGCCCGAGACATGGAAAGATAGATTACATAAACGAACATGGGGACAGTGCACAAAAGGTAAGTAGGCAGAGCTGAATTCCAAAACCTGGAATTCTTGACTTTAAAATCTGCTGGCAGTGATAAGGCTTTTTTTAAATTGTTTTCTTTATACTCCAAAGTTTCAAATCGTAATGGGTTTGATACAGCCAGAAATGAAAAAGCCAAACAACAAAGCTAGAGGAAGGAATTTACAGCAATATTAGGTGGATAATTATCCTTACATTAAATTATTAACTAGCTCTACTATTAAAATAAAGAAGAGTAGTCCTAATCCACCTCATGTATCATGCAACTGTTTTTCTGCTGGGCACATTTCTCTTACAATGCATCTCAGTTTGGCATTAGCTCTCTGCTTTTTTAACCAGTTTGCCATCTCTGTTCTATTAAGGAGCTAGGAAATAATTTACTCCAGGCTAAGATTCTTTGTTTGATTTGGCCTTACTAAAGTTAACTAAACATAACTAGTGGTTTAGTGCAGGAATGATACAATTTTTGCAACCAAAGAGGACGTTTTTAAAAAACTTTTCAGGAGGTTCCAAAGGCCATTTGAAGTCTGGAAGTCATATACGGTAGTTGAGTAAAGTACTTTGGGAGCAAGTCAAAGGGTTAAATAATGTAAATTTGTTATGCCCAATTTGTTGCTATGAGAAGTTGATAGCAGATCACATAATTAACCTGACAACATGGAACATGTGAATTGGGCCATTGTGGGTTATTCAATAATCCTGGCTGGGCAGGATATTGACTGACCTCTGGAATGAGGCCACTACCACTCCAATCCAGATGGACCCCACTCTACTATTGTTCAGAAATTCTGTAAAGATCTGGTTCTTCACCCAAACCTATGGTTATCTTTGAACTTTGCTTTTTTAATGTTTTATTTGTTTTATTGTAATTTCTTTCATTGTAAATGAGCTTCCCAGAGTTGTTGGGAATCAGGCAATATATAAGTTTAATTTTTAATTATTGTTATTAAAATGCAGTCACTAATGTGCCATTATTTGAGAAGAGCAAAATGAACCTTTGTGGATCAATATTTGGAGGCAATTTTAACAAAATGAATCTACAGAGGTACTTCTGAGAAATATAAAGAAAAGTTATTGTTAAAGAAAGTTAAGGAAAGAAAACAAAGCAGAACAGATAATTTTGAGTTATTATTAATTTTTTATTTAAAGAAAACAGGGAAGGAGTACTGATACAAATACATGTTTAAGAGAACATCGAAAACATAGTAAGGAAGTGAGGGAAAACAATATGAAGTAATCCTCAATTTATAGCAGCACAGAAAAAAGTCTTACAATAAATCCTCACACTTACAACCATCACAACATTCCCATAGTTATGGGATCAAAATTTGGGCCCTTGGCAAACAGCATATATTTAAAACAGTTGCAGTATCCTGTGGTCATGTGATCGCCCTTAACAACCTTCCCAGCCAACTTCTGACAATGTCAGTAGAGAAAGGTGGATTTGTTTGATGACTGCATGATTCACTTAACAACTACAGTGATTGGCTTAACTGCCTTTTTTTTTTTGTAAAATCAGGCATGACTCACTTAACTGCCTTAACCTGCCTTGCTTAGCAATGGAAATTCTGGTCCTAATTATGTCAGCCAAAAGATTTATTGCTGAAGCCTATACACAAGAATCTACCTACTAAATTTCAGCAGTAAAGTGGCACCAGATAACGATCAGTGGAATTCAAAAGGGGTTGTTCTTGGACCACTTCTAGCAACATAATGACTCTATGCTAATGACATGCTTAATTCTACCCCACCCATTCTTTCTATTATTTTCTTACAGTTGTGGTTATAAGTTGAAAACTATCTGTTAGCAATAGAATATGGGTGAATAACCAACAAATCTCAAATAGCCAGAAAATTAAAATATCAAATGGCTAATGTATATTTGAAAATATAAATATTTCATACCCAATTTCTAATTAAGACCTGTCTCTTTGTTATATTTTTAATGAATAAGGAGGAAAAGCTATAAATAATAAACAATAAATTGGAAAATAATATAAATCATGTATAGATTACATGTCAGATTAAGTTGGGGTGTGGGACAAATCCATGTATAGAATTGTAATCTAGAAATTGTTTCCAATAAGATTGAATTGTACATCAGTTTTTAGACTGAAATTATTCTGGACATCAAAGTATATTCTCAAAGTTCAATTAACCATTCTTCCATATAGGGGTTCGAAGATCTTTTCCAATAAAAAGCCCCCGACAGTCTGTTAGCAGGAGTAGGATTTTTTCCCCCTTTTTTAAGGAAGAGTGTTGGGGATGATTCTCAGAAAAGGCAGAAGAGGGTGTCCTATTTCAGTGGTGCTGAATAACGGGAGATAAGAGAGAGGGCAGGCACGGGGAACATGACCTTGGTGTTTAGTACCAGTCTTGTGTTCTGCCCCCTTGCACTCATGTCATTTTCCTGGTCAGCAGATCTGTGGTGGCCCTGGTCTTAGACTGCTGCTTTTAAATATGAGATCAGCCTGCAATAAAGCTAGCCTTATTGCCAATTTGATCCTCGAAGAGAAGGCTGATCTGGCTTGTATAACTGAGACTTGGCTGGGCCCAGAGGGAATTGTTGTTCCCCTTCTAGAAATTGCCCAGTGGGTAATCAAGCATGGCACCAGTCTAGACCTCAGGGCCAGAGAAGTGGTGTGGATGTTGTTATCAGAGAATCTCTAGTAGCCTCCAGAGGCACTGTTCTACAAGTGCCCAGCTGTGAGATCCTTTTTCTTAGGTTGAGCTCAAGGGATCAGGTGGGATTGCTGCTGCTGTACCATCCTCCCTGCTGCATGGCAGCTTCCCTAGCTGGGCTTCTGGACCTCACCACAGGGCTGGCAGTGGAATTCCCCAGGCTTATAGTTCTGGGGGATTTCAACCTGCCTTCTCTGGGGAGGGGGGAGGAGGTAGCCCAAGATTTCATGGAAACCATGACTTTCATGGGCCTGTCCCTGATCATCCAGAGCCGGACTAGTAATAGTGGTCACATAGCCGATTTGGTGTTCTTGTTGGAACAGTGTCTTATGACCTGTAATTGGTGGACCTGTCCATGTCCCCTTGTCATGGTTGGATCACAGTCTGGTGTCAATGAATTTCTCAAAAGCGGCGCACACACACACACACACACACATGCAGGTGATTAGATTAGTCCACCACATCGATTAATGGACCCAGATGGGTTCCAGAAGGAGCTGGGGGTCATAACTGCACATCTACTGTGCAGTCCAGCCAAACTCATAGTCACTGTTTGGAACAGGAATGTGACTGAGGCTCTGGATAGGATTGCACCTTTGTGACCTCTCCTCACCCATAGACCTCTCTGTGCCTCATGGTATACAGAGGAACTGAGAAGGATGAAACGTATGAGATGCCTAGAGCGCCGCTGGCGGAAGATAGGAGATGAACTCAAACACGGGTAAGAACTGCTACTAAGGCTTACCTCATGGCAATTTGTGTGACAAAGTGTAAATACTTCTGCACATTAATTGCGTCTGCAGATAATCACCCAGCGACCCTCTTTAAGGTGGGCCATCTCCTCCTGGGGAAGGAGGAGATTGAAGGGGTGCACTGAGGAATTTGCAGATTTTCTGGAAGACAAAATTACTCAACTTCATTCCCAGCTAGATACCAGGTTGCTGGTCTGGTGGAAGCTCCTGAGGTAGGTTCTTGCCCTGTTATCTGGGAACGGTTTGACCCTGTTGCTCCTGAGGAAGTGGACAGGATCCTAGGGAGTATGCGCACAAGCATCTGTGTTTTAGACCCTTGTCCCTCCTGGCTTGTGAAAGCTTCCCAGGAAGTGACAGGTGGGTGGACTCTGGCAGTGATTAATGCTTCCCTTCAGGAGGGGACAGTGTCCCAGCACTTTAAAGATGCTATGGTCCACCCTCTTAAAAAGCCATCGCTGGACTCTACCCGGTTGGATAATTTCCGACCTGTCTCCAATCTTCCCTTTTTGGGGAAGGCTGTTAAGGTGGTCGCACAGCAGCTCCAGAGGTTTCTGGATGAAACAGATTGTCTTGGCCCCTACCAGTCAGGATTCAGGCCTGGATTTGGGACAGAAATGGAATTGGTCACACTTTTGGATAATCTCTGGCGAGAGTGGGATGGGGGTAGTGCATCCATCCTTGCTCTACTTGATCCCTCAGCATCTTTTGATACCATTGACCATAGGATTCTCCTAGGGTGGCTTCAGGTGATGGGAGTGGGAGGCCTTGTGCTATCCCTGATTCACTTCCTTCTTCTCCGGCTGCTCTCAGTGTTGATAGGAGGGGAGAGATCCAGCCCTTACCCACTGCTTTACGGGGTTCCGCAGGACTCGGTACTCTTTCCACTCCTGTTCAACATTTATACGAAGCCTCTGGGTGAGATCATCTGTCACCATGGACTGAGATATCACCAATATGCTGATGATACTCAGCTGTATCTCTCGGCCTGTGATGAGTTAAGTGTTGCTGTGTCTTCCCTCTCACAGTACCTGGAGACTGTTAGGGGCTAGATGGGGAACAACGGGTTGAAACTAAACCCTTGCAAGACCGGTGGCTCTGGGTTTGGGGTTCATTGGCTCAGGGAGAATTGCCACCTTTGGTCTTGGATGGGGCGGCACTACCCCAAACAGACCCTGTGAGTAATCTAGGGGTTTTCCTGGATTCATGACTCCTGCTCGAAGTTATGCCCTTTCCTGGACCAACGATCCCTACTCACAGTCACTCATGCCCTAGTCACTTCCAGTCTTGATTATTGCAACACGGCCTACATGGGGCTGCCCTTGGACATCTGGAAGCTCCAGTTGGTGCAAAATGCAGCAGCTGCATAGTTTTGTGCAGATCCCGGTGTGCATATGTTTCACCTCTCCTGCGGCAGTTGCATTGGTTGCCAATTTGCTTCCAGGTGCAATTCAATGTGCTGGTTGTCATCTTTAAAGCCCTTAATGGCTTGGGACCAGATTATCTGAGGGAACGTCTCTTGCAGGTTACATCTACCTGACCCATTAGAATGGGAAGATGGAACACTGCAGGTCCCATCCCTGAGGGAGATACATCTGATGGGACCCAGAAGAAGGGCCTTCTCTGTGATGGCTCCCTCTCTGGAACATCATTCCCCCAGAGATTAGAATGCACTCCTCTCTAAAACTCTTCTGGAAGGCATCGAAGACCTGGTTCTACCAGCGGGCCTGGGGAATCCAGAGTGGGATGGAGCCCATCAAATGGCTCGTGTGATCTGCTGTCATCGGGGCGGGAAGTGGGAGTTGGGGGTGATTTATTTATTTCCAGATTTGGTTCTATTGTACTTTATTAATTTATTTGATTCTTTTTTTAATTTTTATTGTTTTTTATTTTAAATATGGTTTTACATTCTGTAAGCCACTTCAAGTTGCCATGGGCGAATAGGCGGCAATATAAATTCAATCAATCAATAAAATAAAATAAAAAAATCTTGCAGCTGTTATTATATATTATATGTAGTCAGCATGGCATATTTCAAAGGAAAGTGTTTGGTGAAATTTATAAAAGGTGGATATTACAATTATCAACATTTATTTTATTCTACCATAAAATAATTTCTAAAATTGTTGAATGTTACAACATTCCTACAACATATGGAAGATCTGCTTTGTTCATTGCATTTTTACCATTTACCATTATGAGCCTTGGCGCAGTTTCTAGAATTGCAATACTGCAGGTTACTTCTGCTGCCTACAGTCTTGTAGTTCAAATCTCACCAAGCTCAAGGTTAACTCAGCCTTCCATTCTTCTGAGGTGGGTAAAATGAGGACCCAAAATTGTTGGGGGCAATATACTAACTATGTAAACGGCTTAGAGAGGGCTGTAAAGAGGTATAGAAGTCTACTTGCTATTGGTATTTTAGAGAAAAGGAGCTAGTCATCTTAGCAAACATAACTGGAGTAATATATTGCAATGAAGCATACTAGTTCTTTCTAAATATAATATTTAAGATGAATGTACTATTTATCTATTGAAATTCCTACTGCCTCATCTCTATAACTGTTTTTGAATTTTGCAACCATTAATCATACAACCTTTAATTTGTTGTTTCTGAATTATGTTTCACTAATAGATTCTAAATTGTGCCCAGTAATATGTTATGAGTTATACAATTGTTAAGTTCAATAAACTTACTCAACATTCCTTCTTGTTTTTATAATTATTTTGTTGCTGTGCTGCTTATTTGAAAATATTGGAACCAACTGTGTGTGGAAGAGCACTGTGTAACAAAAGACTTGAAAATTGATTCTGGCTTGTCTGAAAAAAATTAAGTTGAAATCCCAATTTATATGTAAAACGTAACAAACCATAGATGAAGGCTTCCTGGTGCTCTCCTGATAAACAAGAATTTTAATTAGCTTTTTTGAATCAGATCAAATTAGAAATACCAATGTTTTCATGAGGATGAAAGGTTGTGCATGGGAATCTGCATTTATTGATTTTGAAACCTGAATGCATAGCTGTTTTTTTCCGTTTTAGTACTTGAAGTTGCTTTTCACCAAAGAAAGTAATTATTTTAATTTTACAACTACATTTTTTGATATGCAATTTAACACAGGCAAATTGTGTGTGTGTGTTTGTGATAAAATATCAATTACAAATAGTTTTAAATTTCAGGAAGAAGGATAAGCCGCTCCTTTTAAGTTGTACTTAAAAATATGTAACATCTGATGGAACTGTTACCTCAGAAAGTTATTTGTAAAGCTGAGGGGAAAAACAAAAAATATAAACATATAAAATGCAGGCATAATCTGCTTTTTTTTTATCAAACTGCTTCTGTTCAACTCACTCAGATTAGATCAGCAGATTTGACTCCTTTGGCACACTCCCTTATCTATAATAAATCTCTAGATCTCTAACCAACTAAGCAGGCAAAACAAGTCTAAATGCTTGTTGATTGCTGTGCAGTGTTCCCTTCAACAAAGCTAGATGTCTTAGAATAATTCAGCAACATTTTACCTTTGTAAAAATTCCACCATTCTAAGCAATTACATAATACAGTGTGCAGGCCGTTGTATTGCAATTGCCAATTGTACTAATATGAGTTTTTAATAAATAAGATTTAGTGCTTAGGCTCAGCCTAAACTAAGATGTCTTGCTAAGAGTTGAATCACAAAAGGTGGATAGGAAAAATGGAGCCTCTAATTCATGTCTCCCCAGAGATTTGCACCCTGTAATGAAAAAGCAAGTTCTTAAAAGAGGGACAGAAAATATGGCAAATCAAATGATTATTCTACTCATCTCTCCTTAAGATCAAACTGAATATACAATTTTATAACATTAAATAATGCAAGATTTGATACGATTGTCATATACAGCAAGAATGAGTCTCTACTACATCAGTGAGTTTATCAAAACAATTTGCTGGTATCTACACATATTTTGTAATTGTTACCTGTAACAGTGCTTATGAAAAAACAGTCATTGAATCTTTACTGATTATTCAAATATGAAGGCATTAATTTTAGAAAGACTAATCATCGCTCTCTGATTGTCAATATTCTGGTTCCCACCACTTCAATTACAGTAAATTGGTTTATGACCAAGCTTGAATAAGTCCCATGCTTATTAAATATAGGTCTTCGTACACAGGTAGTCCTTAACATATACGGTCATAATTCATACAACATAATATAACATGTTTTTTACTATCTTTGTGACAGTCATAAAGCAATGGCTGCAGCTGTTCCCTATGGGGGCAGTTTTGCTGAAACCTGGAAGTGTTGTTTACAAACCATTGCAAAATGTGGTCATGTGACCATGGGATGCTGCAAATTGTCATAAGTTCAGTCATGTGTCTGTGGAAGGGGCTCAACCATTGGAACTTCAAATCTGGGTTATAAATTCCCTTATAACTTCAAACAGTCACTAAGTAATTGGCTGTAAGTCATGGGTCATCTTGTGACTGAAAATTGTGTGATGTGCCCTTACATATTGCAAGTCCTCTAGGAAGTGTTTTTTTAAAGAAGGTAGAAAATCTAAGATTCTAAATGGTGGTTTGCTCCAATTCAGTTCTTTGAAGCTTCCTTCCTTCCCAATATGAGGAAAGAAAAGCACTGTTCTGAGAACTTGATTTCCAAACTTTGTGACTTAAGTGTTCTTGAGTCAGTTTCTTATCACCTTCCCAAGTTGTAATCTCTTTCTTCCTATAAAAGTCAAGGCAAGCTATTTGAAGAGCTTTATGTGGTTAGAACTATCTTATTTCACATTTGTTCCCATGAAAGTCATCCAGATGACATTGACACATCTATGAGAAGAACAGGAGCACAGTATCCTTTCTGAGAGGTACACTGTCCATGAACAAGATGAATGTCTGTTCATCTTGGCTAGAAGCCATTGATAGTCTTGACTCCTAGCAGGTAATGCTTGGTATGAAGCTAAAGTATTGTACAATCCAGGAATTGTATATATATGTTAATTGGCTGCCTTCTTTCTAACAGGAAAATATATTTGATCGACCCAGAATGACCCCAAAGACTCCCATGAAAAATGAGCCCATTGATTTGTCTAAGCAAAAAATCTGTACCCCTGAGAGAAGCCCAATTACACCTGTGAAGCTGACAGATAGGCCTCTTGCAGATCCATGGACTCCAACAGCTAACCTAAAGATGCTTATTAGTGCTGCTAGTCCTGACATGCGGGACAGGGAAAAGAAAAAAGAACTCTTCAGACCAATTGAGAACAATGAATTCAGTGATGCTCTCCCCGATTCCTCACAGGTAACTCGCCTGTCATAGGGAAAATTGTCAGAATTAAAAGGCTACCTATTTTAATTATAGAGTATTCTGTTTAGGTATGTAAATAGCTGTTGTTTAACATCCACAATCTCAGTAACCATTTGCATTCTATTCTCTTTAGTTATGTATAGTTTATTTTACATTATTAGCAAGCAGTATTCAGATCTGAAAAAAGTAAAATGTGTTTCAGGGGTATCTAGCATATTTTTGATGTATCTCTCGACAGCTGCTTAAAGGAATCTTATCTTTTCGTGGGCTCATGGGAGCACTACAGGGTCAGAAATATTGCAATGGAGTTAAGGAAACCATAGGACAATGGCAACCTGTTGCCATCTGAATACTTTTTGAACTTAAAGATTCAAAGCCTGGGCCTATAACTATCTTGTGAGCCTAGATTAAATAAAATCCTGAAAATATAATAGATGGGCCTAGGAAAGATCTAAAGCGCTTCTAGAACAATGGGCAGGAATCTTTTCAGGTTCAAATGACAGATCTCAAGTTCTGAATGCATAGATTTAATGAGACTTGGTTTTCTCATACATATTTTACCATATTTAATTTTTTTTTAAAGTAATCAATGTTTTTAAGTTCTTTAAAATGGGTGGAATACTCCGGGGACTCTTCAACTGATATCACAGACACCCTGGTGATAGATTCTAATGTAAACTATAACACAAAAGTACCTGATAAAAAAGGCAAACCCAACTGTTCTGAATCAGTCCATTTTTAAAAAATTAAAATATAGTGGATGCTCTACTAGCACTGTATAATAAATTATGTGCTGTATATTACATTCATGAATGGTAACTGAAAAGTTCGTCCTTCTAGAATTTATTTAAAATGGAATGACATTAACCAATCAACCTGTATTGTATAGGCTTTATTAAATGTAATGATTTATAAGTAATTAAATCTATTGAGAATTGTCACTTTCACACCACCAGTGAGAAATGTATTAATAAATGTTCAAGAAAATGAAAGGGGGGGGAGTTTAAGCCTTTAAATGCTTTGCAGGAGCCCTGGGTAAAGATTTGATGACTTTCTTATGATACTAAAACATGGAATTTTGTCTCTGAGAATAATGATAATCCTCAAGTTATGACTAGTCATTTAATATCTATTTGAAGTTAAAATGATTGGAAAGCACTTCCAGTCATTGTAAAGTGACCCCTCTCCCACAGTCATATGTTCTCATTTTGGTTTTTGGCAACAGCTCATATTTACAACCACCGTCTCATCGTCTTGTGTCTGGAGTCCTATTCAGGAATGCAGATGTGGACTTTTAACCACATACTTTATTTAACGATTGCCATAAAAAACCTGTCAAAACTCCAATTCTGGTGATATGATGCCTTGGCTTACAACTGCAACCATCTATGACCACAATTCCAATCCCAATAATGGTTGTAAATCAAGGACTTCCTGTATTTCTAATTTCTCTCCCTTGTATCACTGCAGGTCCCCCTGTGCAAACCAATGACCAGGGCCTACTGTTTCTTATTTAATTTGCATAGAATGCTTTATAATGCTGTATAGAAGACAAATTCCTTGTGTGTCCAATCACACTTGGCCAATAAAAAATTCTATCTATCTAGTAAAGTTTAAGAATAAGAAAGGTCATAAAACATTCCATCAATTTAGAACCAGGTTGAAACATTCCCAGTAATAATTGACATAATGAATCAACTTAGCATGCCAAAGCTTCACTTTTACTATAATGATATTTTAGCAATCACCACTTACTGTCATAGATATGCAGTTAGTGGCTGGCGTCAAAAATCGGTCTCTGTTCTGTCTAATTTTCTGGCTGAAGATAAAGACAGTTAGATAAACTCTATAAAGGCTTCTATACAAAGTTTCTTTATTGGATTGTAATAGGCATCCTCAAGGTATAACTCACAGTTATGTTGAGATTCATCTAATGTCTAATCTTTGTATAGTCATCTTCATAGTGTGAAAATATGGTTATCTTCATCCCATAATAATACAGCAGCATGCTGGATCCAGGCAAGGAATGAACAAAGGCTTCCCCCAACCCAACTAGAGGTCAATTCAGTGACCAATCAGGATTACAGATGTGACCACGTGACATGTACTACATTTCCCATGATGCATTAACTACGTTTCCCATGAAGCATTCACTTAAGGGGACAGCTCCCAATTCCCAATTAACTATATACTGTCTGACCAGCACACTCCCTGCCTGGAATTATAAATTCCACTACCTATCTACTAACTATCAACATAAAAGTATCAAAGTAAACAACTAAGATAACAGTAAATAATATTGCATCAAACAATGCAATGAGGTAGATACAAAGCATGCAAAGCTTGAGGTTCAATCTTCAAGTATACTCTTTCTCCGCAGCAACACTAGGTCGATGAATGGTCTGGTGTGGAGCTTCTTGGTGAAAGTCTCCGGTTTATGTACATCCACAAGCTTATTTTCTCTTGCGATTTGTGCTATTCTCTTGAAAGGTGTAGAGTTTCGGTTGTGTTCTTTGTCAGTTGGGAGATAGCTGTTTCTGAGGCGGAGGTTTCGATGGCTGTTGCAGGACTTTGTTTGGCGGGCAACAAATTTTTCAATGTGGAATCGCCATACTTCTGATCAAGCTCATCCCACGTTTGTTTCAGTGCGGTGCCTGGGTTGTTTAGTAAGGATGAGTAAATGTCTTTCACTATTTCAACAGACCGTGGTCCTTGCCATGCCAACAGAAATTTAAGTTCTTCGCCAGGACGTAGCTTTCTTGTTGAATGGTACTTGTGAGAACACGCTTCCACTGTAGGTGTTCTCTGCCTGGCTTGTCGTTAAATTTATACACACCATTAGCTGCTAAGTCCAGCTTTCTCCATTGTGGTGACTGTTCTCTGTTTCCTCTGTGATGGCAGATCATCCCTTGGTGCAGCATCCTCGTAGGCATGGCATTCTGGCTCGAAGGTATGTGTCATAGACGGTTCGTGGTTCTCCTCAGAGTACTTCATGAGGAGGTTGTGATCCTTTAACACATACGCAGGTAGTCTCTCTTGCTGCCGGGTATGGGTACCACATTTGTCTTGCCATACATCTGTGATAGAGTTGCCTTGAGGGTCTGGCAGGAACTCTTTTGCCTTTGGATTGATGTGCCAATTGTGGCTGCTTGCATACCTATCTGTTGAGAAATCTGTTGTTACTGGTGGGCTAATTTGCTTGCTAGCAGGTCGTGAGACATTGGGGTAGGTTTGCTGTTTTGGGGAATGGAATCTCGAGTCTTAGGTCTTACGACATCAATTTTTTGACCAATGTTTAGATCTTGTGGTTGAGATTCATCCCTTTGATCCCCTGGTTTTTGGAGACTGCTAACTAACCATGCTGGTTCCGCCTATTTGTGTCGTAGTGAGTACTGCTCATCCACGTAGCCTTGACCCATTTATCTGGGCTCTCTTTTTCCAACTCTCCATGGTGGAAGTTGAGTGAGGTGTCATTGGACGCCTTCTGCAATGCTGTGACCCGTGCTGTTTTTGCTGCCGTCTCCCTTTGTCATTCGAGCAACTCCAATTGGGCCTGAGCTTTGGCCATTTCTGCCTGTTGGCTGGCCATTTCTGCTGCTTGAGCTGTTACTGCCTCCTTCTGCCGTGTCACCTCCGTAATTGCACGTAGATCTGCCTTTGCTACTGCAGCTTTGATTTGAGCTTCTACAGCTCATTCATAACTTGCTGCTTTTGAGGCCTTAGATGTGTTACTACTACGGGAGGATGCTCTGGAAGGATTGGAAGAGCTAGCGACTGAGAATTGCCATGAGACACTGGAACCTACTTGAGATCTAGTTGGCTTGAAAGGAGGAGGCTTTCTTATAATAGTGGAAGGAGGCAACGTGTGATCGAGGGGCTATGTCAGATGTGGCCCTCTTTCTCGACATTTCTTCCATCTGTAGCACGTCATGGAGTGCGGCCTGGAGGGAATCTTTGTGTCTCTGAACTTAGTCCTCGTGTTCCTTGTTTAACTCCTTGAAGCAATGTATGTGCTCTTGGAGCTTTGAGTCACCCAGCCTCGACTGGATGGATTTGAGGTTACCTTCCCTGTCTCTCCACCATGTGAGAAGGTCATCTAGCTCATTCTGCAATGTGCGGATTCTCTTGAGGGACAGCTTGCATTTGGGAGTGTCCCAGATCCTCAGCAGCTCCAACCATGAGTCTGCATAGCGGCGATACTGCCTGTTCCAATCTTCCCTCAAGCATGACTCCATGGCCTCGATAGGCTTTCTTTGCTGTCTGAGGTTGTAGGCTTTCTGAGGTACCCCTGCTTTTTCGGAAGTTTGGACATCCGATGGGTTTTGGGAACCAAGGTCCACATTTACATCAAGGATGGGGGGGAGGGTTTTGAGTCTTCTGGCACATCAGAGAAATCTGTCATGGCTGAAGATGCTGCCATGCTTTAAATTGGCAAAAGGTGAATTTTGGAAAATTTAGCAATTTTCCATGCAATTCCCCTTTTTCTATTAGGGTGCGCTGCAAGTGGGTAGCTGAATTTAAGAGATTCAGATGAAGTTCACTGCTTGGCCCTTGGTCTGCGGTGCAACCGGGTTGCTGAATTTAGGAGACTCCGTTGAAATTCACCGGTTGGCCGCTAGAGTGTGTTGCGAGGTCTGGAAGATGTACAGTACAGTGTACAGTACACTGGTTGGCTGCTAGGGTGTGGGTTGCAAGCTCTGGAAGATGCTGGTGCAACACTGGTTGGCCACTAGGGTGTGTGTTGCAAGCTCTGGCAGACACTGGTGCAACATTTCCTTGGTGTAGACTTTAGGCTGACTTCTTGCTAAATTCATCTAAGGATTTGTCTCCAGTTTGGAACAAAGATGTTAGGACATAGAAGGGCAACTTTCTTTTAGCTTTTTCACAGACATAATTCCTCTTTGGGGAGGGAGGGAGGGGCTTGGTTTCCAGGTAGAGTAGTAAAGGAATTTATGACTGGTTTCCATGGGAATGGCTCATCTCCATCTTTCAATTGCTAATACCTTCTCCTCAGTCCTTTGCAAAACCAATCTAAAGTATTTATGACTCTGTTGCTTGGAAACTGCCATCATAAATTCAAGTAAAGAAGGTCCCCTTTATGGCATGAGTTCCTTCTTCCAGATGAACAGAGGGGAATCAACTCTTTGTTTAATGACTCAAGAGCCAGGAGATAACACAGCTTACTCAAATCAGCCTCTTGTTTGCAAAACAGTCACAAAGGATGAACACAAAGGATGCAGAGAGAGACAGAGGTAATGCTAATTTGTCTCTTGCAAATGGGGGGATTTCTGGCCCCTCCCAGTAATTCAAACAGGATTTTTAACTTTCTTGCTCAGAGAGAGAGAGAAGATTCAGGGTTTAAATCCTTCATCGCAGTCTGATTTGAAAGGATTTCATTCAACTTCATTCTTGCTTAGGAGGAAGTCAGAATCAAGCTTCTTTTTCACTAATTTAAGAGGAAATCGGACTTTTTACTGTCCTAGGATATCAGATTAATCCATATTTTTACTTATGGATAGGAATTCAGATTAACGCATATTTTCACTGTTCTGTCTAACTTTCTGGCTGAAGATAAAGACAGGTAAATTCTACAAAGGCTTCCATACAAAGTTTCTTTATTGGATTGTAATAGGCATCCTCAAGGTATAACTCACAGTTATGTTGAGATTCATCTAATATCCAATCTTTGTATAGTCATCTTCATAGTGTGAAAATATGGTTATCTTCATCCCATAATGATACAGCAAGGGATCCAGCATGCTGCTGGGTCCAGGCAAGGAATGAACAAAGGCTTCCCCCAACTCAACTAGAGGTCAATTCAGTGACCAATCAGGATTACAGATGTGACCACATGATATAACTACATTTCCTATGATGCATTAACTATGTTTCCCATGAGGAGCTGTCTGACCAGCACGGTCTCCCTGTTTTAGTACTTGCACTGCAATAATGTTGCATGCAAGTGTGTAAAAGGTAGAGCCTGCATTGTGACATTATGAGAAACATTTCCTCATTTTAAAATCTCAGCTTGCCATAACATCCCTGTTTATGTTGTATCAGTGTCTCATGATATCTACCAATAGATTAACTAATAATTTTGGTAATGTAGTATACATATGGATATGGATATGAGACTAGGCAGATGGCAGGAACAGTCAATAAAAACAAGTTAATATGCTGTATATGCTGTCGCCAAGCTTTTGGACTTCAGGGACCACCAAATTCATAATTTTAAATCCCGGGAACTTCTTATATGAATTTTGACTGATGGTGGCTTGCTAATATTAGAGAAAGACAGAGAGAAAGATCTGATCTAACCTCTCTGTCTTTCTCCCTCTCTCACACACACACATACATACACAAACACAGAGGCAGGGGTGGGATTCAAATTTCTTAACTGGTTCTGTGGGCATGGTGCGATTTGGTTGTCATGTGACTGGTTGGGCATGGCTTCTATGTAAATATTATAAATATTTGTGTTAATGTTTTATTTAAAAAGAGCAACTTTTACCCAAAATCAGGCAAAGCAGGCAGATTGAGTTGCTCACAGAATCACAGATTCACTTAGAGATCTATGATTCTACAATCGGCTACCAGAGTCTATCACATAAAATTTGCTTGCAAGCAAACTCGTAAAATTAACTCAAAACACACTATGTATGTAAATATTGATTTTTTATATATATATAAAAAAGAGCAACTTTTACTGCAAAGCAGGCAGGCAGATTGAGTTGCTCACAGAATCACAGATTTATTCAGAGATCTATCTATCTGCCATTGGCTACCTGCACTGAATAATAGCAGCTTCAGTCCTAAGGAAGTCCTCTGCTCTTTTAAGCAGAGCCAAAGATCTAAAGATTAGCTAGAAAGCAAGAAATGCAACAATTTCCTGCTTTTTAGCTAATATAAATCTCCCGGCACAGCAGAACAGCTGATGGTCAGCGGGGAGGAAAAATAGCAACTTAGCTGGCAAGTTTGCCAGGTAAGGAGCAAGTGGGCAGGGAGGATTCCACAGGCCATGAGGGTGGCACAGCCTTGTGTTCCCACGCAGCCTGGATTAATTGCTTTGGGGGGGTTCTCTAGGAGTAACATTTCTCCGCGGACTACCAGTGAGCCGTGGACCGCCAGTTGGCAATCAGTGGTCTAAATTAAAATGGGTGGATCCCTAAACTTTGGACCTACTTGGAAATATTTGAGCAGTTGCTCCAAAAGAAGTAACCAGTTGAATTAAAAACATTCTTCACTCATTCTAGTGAGGACAATTCTGAAAATGTGTAACATAGAAGCTTCCACAGAGGAAAGAAAACATATATGAATACCAGAATAGTTGACAGTTCTTACTCAGAGAGCTGAAGTATTCTCCCTGGGTTTTCCAGAGCAAGGTTTACTTTCAAACTATAAGTGAAACATATCTGAAGAATGGTAATATGTTTCTAAATTATAATAATTCTAAATTATATTTTTCTGAATACTAATACAGTTTGTAACAAGAAAGCAATACAAGTTATCTAGCTTTCAGAAATGAATTTCTCAAACACATAATAATTTGTATGTGTATTAGTGAACAGCTATATGTAATTAGTGCTTTTGCATAATGTGACAGATGGCCATAAAGAAATATTCTCTCTGTTTTCTAGTGTGATACTGCAGATGACGCTACTGCAGATGAATATGAAAAGCAAAGACCCAGCAGAAAACAGAAAAGCTTAGGACTGCTATGCCAAAAATTTTTAGCTCGCTATCCTAGTTACCCTTTATCAGCAGAGAAAACAACAATTTCTTTGGATGAAGTGGCTTCTAGCCTTGGTATGTATACGGGCAAAATTAGGTTGATTGAAAAAAATGAATGTTTCTAATAAATTTAATATTGACCTTAATGTGTGTCCATCAGACATAGTGCTGTAAATATGCCCTATTTAAATGTATTGTACTACTGTGTAATTTGCATGTGTTCTATTTAGTTTTCACAGAAGGTGCTGCTGAATTGCTTTTGTAATGCTGCCAAGTGATTCCTTCACAGGAATTGATCCAAAAACGCATTCCAGTAGAAAAAAAAATCAGTTGAATTAGCTGAAAGAGTCTGTATCAGATCAGTTTGTTTCATGGTGTTAGTTTCACAGGCATGTATTCACTCTTCAGTCCACGTCATCTTCCTTCCACATAAACACATAATAATATGCATTATATAGTGTGAATTTTAGTATGCTTTAAAATTAATAAGTGCATTGTTAATTTAGACAAGCAGTAAACTGAACTATTTCAACCCACTTAATACTTAAAAATATGAAATGAGTGGTTTGCTTTAAAATGTGAATCACCTAACTTGTTTATAAACAGTTATAGAACTTCCAAATTTATTTGGAGGGATTTCATATGGTTCATGTTTAGCAAAGTTCATAGCTTGTTATTTCTTGATGCAAACTTTAGCCTTCAGAATACTTTATCAATAAAATCATGAAATAAATTATTTCATTATGTATAATTCTAAGATTGGGAAAGAGTCGTTGCAATAGTGCTGCAGAATATTTTGATTGTCACCAAATGATCAGTTCCACAAATTGCCAATTGTGAAAGTTGAGTTGGGTGATAAATTTGAAATGATGCTATAGCATTGGCCTGCCTGCTTCTCAACAGCCTCCTTTCTCAAGCTGTTTAAATTCATTGCTGGGTTTGTAGTTGGGTTTTCTGAAGTGCTGAGGATTTTCTAACTTTCTCCCTAAAGAATACAGACAGAACTTCATACCCACTATGACAACAGTAGGCTAACCATGGGCCATGCTTGATTTAGCATTTACCTCAGAGATGTGATCTTCTGGAGAATATCGCCACTAGCCTCTTGTCAAGAAAAGGTCTCTTTCTCATAACTTGAACTTGTGCACATCACCAATTGCTGCAGGGGTGAGAACCCATTAAATTAGGGCACTCAGTGTGCCCATGGATCACTCTTATTTTCAGAAATCTTTGGGAAATATCCTAGATATTTTATGAATCGGTCCACACATACAATTGTTCAGACTCTAGACTATGGAAGAAACCAAAGTATTCTATTCAATACAGTGGAACCTGTGGTCACAAACGCTTCTGTTCGAGACCAAATTGAGTGATGACCCAAATTTTCAGAAAATTTTAGCATCTGGTTGTGAACAGATCCTCAGGTCACAATCTAACATGGCCGCAGTCGATTTCTCCTTCCATGCCATAGAGAAAGTCCTGATCTGAATAAACTTGTCTGCCATTCCACATATTAAAGTTACCCTTTAATCTCGTTCTCGCTGGCATCTTACTTGTTTTGTAAGATAAACTTTCTCCCTGTCCAGGCGGCCTCTCTGTCCCTCTCCTACCTCCCCAGGAGAGCCGCATGATGGCACAGAAGCCTCGATCGCAGCTTTTTTTTTACCGTTTTGCGCATACACGCAGCAAGGGCTGGAACCAGCCAAAGCAGCTCTGCAGTTGGGAATTCCGGCAGCTTGGAAGCCAGGATCTCCCCCCCCCCCCGCCTCCTCTCCTCTCAATCCTCCACGAGCTTTAGACAGCGGTAGCTCTCTGCCTCAGCAGGCCGGCAACAGAAAGGCCCTGGCACTGGCTTCGGAGTGTGGAAGGACGGCAAGTGTTAGACCACTTTTACTCACTGGGGCTTCCTTGCAGAGAGGAATGCAGGAGGAGCTATCAGTGTTATTAAAGGATTTTACTATTATACTGTGAGTTCTATGGCATAATTAACTATTTTTATGCTTTAAAATCTTTAAAAAACAATATTTATATACAGTTCGTAGGGGTCTCGAATGGATTGATTGTATTTACATGCAATCCAATGGGAAATTAGTTTCGGGTCACGACCAAATCGGGTTGCAACCAAAGTTAGGGAATGAATTGTGGTTATGACCACTGTATTTGGTTGAGGTTGGCCCAGAGCAGCTTTCTCTTCGTTAAGGTAATCCTTAACTTAAAACCATTCATTTAATGACTGACTGAAGTTACAAGGGCACTGAAAAAAATTACTTATGATCAGTTTTCACACTTAAGATCACTGCAGCATCCCCATGTTCAGGTGATCAAAATTCGGGCACTTGGCAACTGGCATGTACTTAAGACCATTGTACTGTTGTGGGGTCATATGATCACCATTTGTAACCCTCCTAGCTTGAATTTCAGCAAGAAAAGTCAATGGGGGAAGCCAGATTCACTGAACAACCATGTAATTCATTTAACAACTGCAGTGATTCACTTAACAGCTGTGGCAAAAAAGATCATAAATGGGGCAAAACACACTTTAAAATTGCCCTATGTAGCAATAGACATTTTGGCTCAACTGTAGTTATAAGTCAATGACTGCTTCTACTCCAGGGTTCCCCTTGGTTTACTGAAGAGAAAAAAGACAGCAGTGATCACTCGTGCAATGTTAGCAAAAAACAAGGAATGAATGTATTTGAATATGGATATGCAGCTAGTTTGGGCCTACAACAATAATAAGGGCAAAGATAGGTTGGTAGTTTTCCACAAAATACATTGTCAACTAGGGCTGAATAAGAAATACCTTGCTGGCTGTGAGTTGTAGTCATATCCAGCAAGAGGGCACCAGGAAGATTACATGAAACAAAAATTGGCTACTAAGTCTTTATAAATGAGCTAGTATTACTAGACGCATGATGGCAAACCTATGGCACGCATGCCACAGGTGGCATGCAGAGCCATTTGTGCTAGCACGTGAGCTGCATGCAAATTTACCTCACTGCGCATGCCTGTGCCTCACAGCTGATTTTTTTTTCAGTTGGTTTGAGGACTTTTTTGGCCTGAAAGGTCACTTTTTGTCACTTCCTGTAATACCGGAAATGACGAAACGGGCCTATAATTCAGCCTGAGAAGCCTTGCAGAGGCTTTTTCCAAGCCTCTGGGAGGCCGGAAAAAGCCTCAAACAGCCAAAAAATCAGGCGCAGTGGGGGTGGGGATTGCGTGCGTGTGGGGAGGGGGCATGCATTGCATTCTGGGTGCTGGCACATGAGTACGGGCATGCTGACGCGCTCGCGATTTTTGGCACAGGTGCCCAAAAAGGTTAGCTACCACTGTACTAGACTATTGATGTAACTTTGACCTCATATAATTATATTGCTTTGTTTCATTTTGTATAGCATATTGCCTTAAAATAGTCGTTTTGCATAGCAAAGTTATTTCTCTTCTGTAGGAAGTTTAACGAAAAATATAATGAGGAATGAAGCCTCAAAAAATATGATAAGAGCAGTAAATTATTTTCAGTGAAGACTTATATCCCCCAGATCTGCTATTAAGGCAAAGTAACTACAGATCTCTCAACTGACACTTTTTATAGTTCCCCAAACTCACATTAATGTAACCATCTTCAACTCACGGATAGTGAAACAGAAAGAATGCTTTTATTCCAAATGTAAATCTTTGCATGGAGAATACATAGTAAGTTTATATACCACAGCTTCAAAGTCATGTGTTCCCAGTTGAATTCTTTTTTATTATTATTTTCGTTACTTATAAAATAATGACAAAAAGGGAAAAAACAGGAACCCAAGAATAATTAGAATACAATACATCAATGCAAAAAAACCCCCGATATAGTGAGTACTTTTTTAAAAAAGTAAAAAATACAACAGGAAAAACTATCATGGTTTTTTTAACCTATTGTATGTTGTATACCTCGAGTATAAGTCGACCCGAATATAAGTCAAGGCACCCAATTTTACCACAAAAAACTGGGAAAACTTATTGACTCAAGTATAAGTCGAGGGTGGGAAATGCAGCAGCTACTGGTAAATTTCAAAAATAAAAATAGATACCAATAAAATTACATGAATTGAGGCATCAGTAGGTTAAATGTTTTTGAATATTTATTTCAAAGAAAAACAGTAAACTAGCTCTGTAAGTGGAAAAGAGAGCCAACAAAACCAATATGGTATCAACAATAACTTTAAAAGTACAAAAACCTTAGCTCAATCAGCAACCAAGCTAAAACACAAGAGTTAAAATCCTTCAAAACTGGATTCCTCATCATCATCTGTATGTCCAAACAGAGTCACTCTCTCCCTTGCAAGAAAAAAGCATGTGTATGTGCTGCATGTACATCCTGTTTTGGAGAGCCACCATCTCTTTCACAGCTCTCCCTCATGCCTCCATTGCATCTGCACACATGCTCAGTAGTAGGTCAACATACAGATGTCACACTAGGTTCCCTCCTCAAAAGGAACATCCAACCTTTCTTGAGAAGTACAAACTTCATCTGTTCAGGATTGTGGTGACAAAGGTGAAGGAGGATGGGGCTGAGAGAAGGGAAGGGAAGAAAAGATCATTGACAGGGAGAAAACAGGTAGAAACACCTGGAAGTGTGAGCCCTCGAGTTTCCTTAGGGAAGACCAGACAACAAGGGGAGAGGAGAGGAGGAGGAGGAAGAGGAGAGTTAAAAAAAAAAGAGTGGGAAGCCAACTCACGCGTGCCATCAAAGCCAGGGGGAAGTGGGGCTTTCTCCGCCTGCTGCCGCCAGAGGAGTGCGGGGGAGAGTGCGGGGAAAGGGGGTTCGTGCCGAGGCTCCGCAAGCGATTACCAGATTTGCAGCTCCGTTTGTTGGTGAAGCTGGAAGCGCGCAACGCAGGAGCTCGCGGGGGCCCCGGGCGCCCGTTAATGGGGAAGGAGAGGCCGCTTGGGGTCGCCAGGCTCAGGCAGCCTCCCCCACCCCCTCCCCTAGCAGCGAGGAGCTGCTCTGGGGGCTCCCGCCACGGCGCAGCCAGGCACTTTGTCTCGCTGCCCCCGGAGCAGCTCTTCGCTGCTAGGCTAGGGGGTGGGGGAGGCTGCCTGAGCCTGGCAGTTTCTTTGCAAAGCTGGAAGCACGCAACACAGGAGCTCGCGGGCGCCCCGGGCGCCCGTTAATGGGGAAGAAGAGGCCGCTTGGGGTCGCCAGGCTCAGGCAGCCTCCCCCACCCCCTCCCCTAGCAGCAAAGAGCTGCTCCGGGGGCTCCCGCCACGGCGCAGCCAGGCACTTTGTCTCGCTGCCCCCGGAGCAGCTCTTCACTGCTAGGCTAGGGGGTGGGGGAGGCTGCCTGAGCCTGGCGGTTTCTTTGCAAAGCTGGAAGCACGCAATACAGGAGCTCGCGGGGGCCCCGGGCGCCTGTTAATGGGGAAGAAGAGGCCGCTTGGGGTCGCCTGTGTGTCCCTCAGCAGGTAGACAGCCGCGGCGGCGATGCTGCCCTGGAGGCACGATCGGTTGCAGCCACGCCAGCGCAGGCCAGGCATGGTGCCGTAGCGGCTGACTTGAGTATAAGCCGAGGGCGGTTTTTTCAGCACAAAAAATGGGATGAAAAACTCGGCTTATACTCGAGTATATGCGGTAATCTAAATAGGATATTTTTCTTTTTAAAGATTTGACAAGATTTAAATAGTGTTATCAGGTGTCGCAGAAACTGAATATGCTACTGGTTCCCAATTGAGTACTTAGTTTCATTGACACAGTATGAACTTCAAGAATAATACCTGTCTCAATATATATTTCAAGCTGAATCATCTTAAACTTTTCAAAGACTCGAGTCATAAACAAGGAGTGACTATTGCTGCTACTTGTAATAGTATTTAAAGTTTCATTATTGCTAGGTAATAGTGCTAGTCTTCTTATCTCTAACAGTATTATTCAATTTTGCATAATTCTTTTTGAACATCACAAATATCTATATATTTTTTTCCATGATAATATATGAGCATTTACAAGACTGAGACATTTTAAATCCTCTTATAATAAATCTCAGAGCTCACGCTCTTTTCACTAAGGAACATTAGACAGTTTTGCTGTTGGAAGAAAAAATAGAGTTTGAAAATTTCTTTTCACTGGAATGAATTCAGATTCCTGAAAGCAGTCCTAATATGAGCTCTAGCACAATCTGGTTGTTATTTTTCTCTTAGACTTTGGATTGTTATTCTTTCTGCGCAGTAATTGTTAAACTCTTTTCAATGTTTACATTTATATGTATATATGCACTTAGAAATTATGAGTTGCTTCTAAGATATTGTTATTGCCTACCCTTGGAAACATTAAGCAGGATTGGCAGCCCTTTAATAAGCTGAAGCTGGTACGGAATCTGAAAGAGCTCTAGGGTATTGCTCATGGATCAATAATTCCTTGTTCATACAAGCATATTAGAATATAACATTTTAAATGGAGCCAGCCAATTGTTCATATTACATACAACAGAGAATTGTTCTTATAAGATCAATTGCAAATGAGTATCTTTAAATGAAAATGGATCTTCATCATTTTATTATAATGCAGTCCTATGCATGGTTATTATTAAGGAAGAATAATGCATTTGCACCTTCATATTTATAGGTACCTTACAATGTGCACAAATATATTGACTTCTGTAGTTTTTGATACCCTATCACTTCTTATTAATGATACAAACCTTTATTGACATAAATAGCATCACTGCCAGATCTTCTGAATTTACAAGTTCTTGGCCAGGAGAAATCAAAATGCCACATTGATATGAAGGCATAATCTAGAATTGACTGTAGCTCTCTCTTGCAACTGGTATTAGTGGTATGAGGACAATTTATGATATACAAATGTTCTGATGCATCTTCTGCGCATTCTGTTGAGTAGCGCAGAATACTTAACAGTACTTTTTAAAAATTATACTGCCACAAATAATTCCTAAAGTTCCTATCACATTACCATATTTTTATCTTATATAAATTATTATAATTACAATCTCATGAAAATTTTAACATTTCTGTTAGTCCTTATGTACAGAAGTGTTGAATGCTAAGGAGAAAAAATTTGGATCCTGCATTTGGAAGTAAAACTCCTTCATTTGTCTTTTCTTTCAAAAATTTTATTGCTACAATTCCTTGATTACATTCTCTGTCTTATGCTTTGGTTTTCTACCTCTAGGAGTTGAACGCAGGCGGATTTATGATATAGTAAATGTCCTGGAATCTCTTGATCTTGTTAGCCGAGTAGCTAAGAATCAGTATTGTTGGCATGGTCGCCACAGTTTGAGCCAGACTCTGAGAAAACTCCAAGAAATAGGAGAGCTTCAAAAATATGAAGAGCTCATGACTTCTTTCCAGCAGAAAGAACTTGACTTTGAGTGCAGATTTGGAGAACACAAAAAAGAAAGCTTTGTAGATTTCCAAGATCGACAATTGCTTGATTTCTCAGAGACAGATTGTCCATCTGGTAAGTTAAGGAAGAGAACTAGCAATGATTTAAAAATGTATATAAGAAGAATGTGCTGTATTTTTCTATTTTACATTTTTACATAAATCATTAGATCCAAATTATCATTTTCTTTAGATTCAAGTAGTCAATCACATGTCAAACAACTATTGTGTTTTGCCCTCAAATTGCACCCGTACAGCAGGGCTGTCAAACTCGATTTCATTGAGGGCCACATCAGGGTTGTGTTTGAATTCAGAGGGCTTGGTCATGGTGGCCAAGTGCTAAGGCAGGACTTCTCTGAGACCCTCACTCACTCATTATAGAGGTAATCCTGGAGTTACGAGTATAATAGAGCCTGCCATTTACATTTGTAACCCTAGGATTCGTTTGTTTGAAACACATTAAATGAACGTGATCACTCCCTGCTTTACCCAATGCATTTGTTAATCGAATAAGCAGGTCATTAAATGAACATGAGGTATCTCAGAGTGGGGAAGAGCATGCAGGGCCTAGTGCTGGAGCAGGCCATCCAAGGCCTCTACCAATCCACTGAGGTACCTCATGTTCCCCTGAGGTCCTCACAATTGCTTTCCTCCATGCTGCCCCGATGGGTCCCCACAGACAGGGCCTGCTTTGCCAGCATTCCAGATTCCATTTACTTACTCCATTTCCCATTGATTACTTACTTTTTGAAGATTTCCAGAGCTCCAGAAGAGGCTGATCCACTGACAGAAAAGACAAAGTGTTTTATTCAGATGATGGTGAAGCTGTAAAAACATGAAATCTAAGGAAAACATTTTTGCCAGCTTCTGAGTAAAAGGCTTTGGCTTGGGGCCCTGGGGCCATCAGCCCTCTGGTAGTAGAAAAGGCCTCCTGCTTCAGGACAACTTCAGGGATTGAGGCAGCAGTAGCAGCCAATCAACGAGAAGCTTGCTTCCTTTGTTTCATTGGGCTGAACTGCAAGCCCCTTGTTTGGCTGCCAAGGCCCAATCCCTGAAGCTGCTCATTCGAACTAGCCAGTCAACAGCAAGCAGGAGGCTGCTTATCAGACTTGGATTAAACTGAGCCTGCAGGTCCTCATGGCAGAGAAGCTGGTCTTTTATTCAGATGGGGAAAGCTATTTTCCTTACATCTCATGTTCTTATAGCTTCACAGGCTTCTGAGTAAAAGACTTTGGCTTCTTTACCACATTAGTCAGCTTCTTCTGGAGCTCTTCGAAAAGTAAGTACAGTAAAGCCCACGGAGGCCCCATTTCGACCTGTAACAGGCCGGGGGAGGCCTGCAGAGGGCCGAATGGAGCCTCTAAGGGCCACAGAGGCTCCATTTGACCTATAGCAGGCCAGGGGAGGCCTCTGGAGGGTCCTCACCACCACATTTTGGCTGGCAGTGCTGCAGGAGACCGTTCAAGGTGAAAACAGGGCACAGAGGCTACACTGTTTTTGCTAGCAGAGGCACCATGCCCCGTTTTTGCTAGCAGAGGCACCATGGGCTGATTCTTTGCTATTTCCAGGCCGGCCCTGTAGGCCAAATCTAGGCATCTTGAGTTTGACACTCCTGCCATACAGTATATGGCTATGGCTTCATAACTTGATACCATGCTTCTATCTTCTGGTACAATTGATGGAAAATAGGGAAGTGCAGAAATTCAGATCTGAAGCAGAACTCATGTTTTTAAACAAGTATGGGCACCTTCAGATCCTCTTCAAGAAATGAAGATTTTTCACAGAGAAATATATGTTTGAGTTGAGGAATTAGCAAGAAAATGACAAGGTGCTAATTCATTATCCTAATGAATAATCATTCCAATTTCATTTGTTCAATATATCATTTTATAATCTTTTCATCTGTCCTGGAAATAGTTAAAGTGCAGCTATCCATCTGTTATAAGCAATTATTGTCTGTTCATTAAAAACATGCTTTTCAACCACGATTTTGTGTCTTTCACTATTTCTTCCATAAGTCTTCATAATATTTTCTTGGCTGTTAATATTGTAACATGTTGAGACTTGGGTTTTGTTTGTAATACAGCGTCTACAAACAGCAGAAAGGACAAGTCATTGAGGATTATGAGCCAGAAATTTGTCATGCTGTTCCTTGTCTCCAAGACCAAGATAGTCACTCTTGACATAGCAGCAAAAATATTGATAGAAGAAAGCCAGGATACTGCTGATCACAGCAAGTTTAAAAGTAAGAATCACTTGGAAATGAATGTTCTGAGTCAGCAAAAAAAAGGTTATACTGGCAGAACTAGAGAACATATATAATTTTTTAAAATCTTTTTGGAGCAATTTCAACTTGAAAATAAGTATAATGTACAAATACCAGAAAACCTCTTTCAAACTTTGTTATGCAGCAATAATTGTAATATTTACTGAAATGAGATTCCACAAAATAAGTATGGCATTTCTTGTCAGATACTAAGATACTAACATTTTTCAAATAGTGTATGGTTGATTGATTAAAATCAATATTAAAAAAATTAAAATTAGTACTACTTGAAATAGTAGCTTTATGTTCTCATAAAATGCTGTGCTTCTAATTTATTGTCAATAAAACTAAACTAAAACCTACGGAGGTTAAGTCCAAAAGCATCCAGTTGGATGACAGTTGGATGAAATTTAATATAGACCATGGGTGTCAAACTCAAGGCATCGTGTTGCCATGAGACATCATGACATTTTCATGAAGCTGGGGTGGGTGTGCCCTGCATTTGACACATCCAGCCCGTGGGCCTCCAGTTTGACACCCTTGATATATACGTTATTGATTTATTTTTTTTTTTGAAGTTCTATCCACTTATTTATTTATTTTGAAGGACATTTTACTTTGTGCCAATTCCCCATAATTTTAGCTTTTCAGCAACTTTTTTTTTCCTAATTTGTTACATTTATATGTAACGAATGAGGACATATAGTTCACTACATTTGAACTAAAGCTGTTTTCCTTTCAGCAAAGGTAAGAAGACTATATGATATTGCGAATGTCTTGACAAGTCTTGGGCTCATCAAGAAAGTGCATGTAACAGAAGAAAGAGGTCGTAAGCCAGCCTTCAAATGGATTGGACCTGTGGAATTCACTGGAAATAATGGTACTTTTCTATTTTTGCATTATCAACAAGTCATTTCTCAGAGAGCCTTAATCAGTTATTAGATTTATGAACAAAACTGATAATATCCAGAGAAACCTGTAAAAAATTCAACACGCATTATAAGGTGATAGAAAAACAGTTCTGCCTATGATTTTGTTTTGCCAAGTATCTACTTACTAATCTGACTGGTTTAGTGTCCATGTGATACTCCAAGGTTATATCGGGGAGAATAATTTGTGAACATATAAATACTTAATATGGAAAGCTCTAAATGAAACATGACAGAACAGATATGGAGAGATGATGAAAACACACTGTTCAGTAAATATAGTTCTATTAAAAAAGTTGCTAGCATGTCAATGACATTCTGAAGCAAATCAAGGAGTAATTTTACTATTATATATGATCAGCAAATAAATAGGAAGCAGAGCTATGAATTATGGTAAGAAGACTGCTAGAAGAGGGGAAAAAAAACGTTCATTTTTTTTGCTTGTAGAAAATGTAGCAGAAAAAGCAACTACATATTTTGCTATAGGATTCATGGTTTAGTAAATAATAAACTAGGTTTTCCTTTGAGTAACCAATTTAACGTGAGTGTATTTGTTTAGGAGATATAAAAATTGAAGTTCGAACCTGTGCTACTCTGACTGAAGTGAAAAGGCCAACCCGTGTTCCACATCAAGCTTGCTCTAATAGAAAAGATCGATTGTCACGCCATGCTTCTTTCAGTATTCCTCAGCCTTCTGAAACGGTTAAGAGGAAAGTTAGTTCTGAACCAAGCAGCCCACACAAAGAGAGGCAAGGTAAATGTCAGGACAAGCATTTTAGCTCTTCTAATAGCTTTTGATTAATAGCTAAATGTGTGTTTATTTTTGTGTAACACAGTTTCTGTCTATAAACTAAAATTAAGCTACCAATTAATAAACAATACTTGCAGCTCAGAACTGAACTTTGGAATTCTTGATGCTATCTGATGTTCGTTTGCAGACATCTCATTATCCAATTGGGCAACATAATCATCTGATGTTCTCTAGATGGACAAGGAAATGTCTGAAAGCAAACATTCAAGTTCAAAGAGCACAACCAACCCCGCCATTGATTGATTTTAATTCTTAGTTATAATGTTATTTATTTGGACCTTCAAATTAGCCTAGGACTGAGATAGAGTAATTGACCCAAAGTCACACAACTGGCTTTATATCTAAGGCAGGACTAGAACTTTGGATAATGACTGCCTCTTCACACAAGGTGCAGACCTTAGAGAGAACTGAGTATTTTACCTATCTTAAGATGCAAAATCTCCACTCAAGTTAGATACAATGAGACTGAACAATAGAGATGGAACATTTATTCTGAATGCTAAGGCAATTTTGGTAGTGAGCATGACATGGCAAATATCAGCAATCCTCTCCTACTGCTGAACTTGGAAGTGGAAAAGAAGTATATATTGTTTCTGCAGTCCTAACGTAAGCTGCCTAAGTATCAATGAAGCACAGGGCAACTTCAAGGGCAATAGTCTATATTACCTTCATAGGTTCATAAAAGAACCACATCAAGAAACAGCATATTATGTAGTATTGTATGAATTTTCAGGAGTATAACAACCATAGAGATGTGGAATTTTTCACAAATTTTGAGATGAACAAAGCCATTGAAACTCCCGTTTCATGCTGTAATTTGTAATCTGCTTGGATTGTCTCAAACCCTGTTGGAGTGTCCTAGGAACCACACGTACTAGTTAAATAATAGAGGTAAAATGTATGGATACTTTTCTCTAGATACTTAGTAAACCTAAACTGAACATTTTAAATTGTCTTAGCATATGATTTTGAATGAATGAAATTATATGAGAAGGATCAGATAAAGGAATTTGCAGATTATAGCAGCATACAAATTTGATCAATGAATAATGAATACCGATCTAGAAATGGAGTGATAATTGTGAAAAGGGGAGAAATTATCTCGAAATTGAATTTTGAAATTTCAAAAAGATAGTGAATGACATAAATTGTAAAATGATCTGTAGATTTTGGAGTCCTTATGGACAAATGGAAATTTGCTGGGAGGGCATTTTATGGGCATCTCATAAAATACTTGGTTGATTCCAAAATGTCTGATCTGAGTAACATAACTTGATGTATATTACCTTAGTCCAGCTCTCTCCCTTTGCAATTCTACATCCTATCTTTGTTTACCTTTTTGCTTTTTTCAGGTTACTGGACATATTTCCAAATAAAGCATGGAGTGGTCAACTACTATTTCTATTTTCTAAACATGTTTATATAACTACTCGGCCCAGAGATGTTCATGAAAATAAAATGGATGCAGGAATCTGAAATTTCTCTCATTAAAATATGTTTCCTAAATTATCAAAAGTCAGATGGATCAAAAGCGGAAATGTTTATGAATATATTGGCATTCTTGAATGCCACATTAGAAACCCAAGTTTAGAAAACATGTATAAAATGTAGTATTCTTCATCCTTAATGACAGAGCTCACCAAAGAGATTGTGAGATCCTATATGTTCCCAATGTTTATCTAAAAAAGGCATAGATTAGATTAATTGAGATAATAGATGGTAGATGTAAAAAATCTGTATTATGATCACACATTGATAATTGATTTGATTTTCTGATTTTCCTTAGATGATTACTGTTCCAAAATGATAAACCTAGCATCTGTTTGCTGCCAGAATTTGGAAGATAATAAACGGTACATAGAAATTCAAACCTGTTGTCTTATAAAAAAAATAACATTCTGTATTAAATTTGTTTATAATTACTGTGGAAAGGGATCTACATCTATTTATTGGTGGAGGGTAGATGTCTATGTTTGATGAAGCATTGAATGGAGAACTGTAGCCATATATCATAACATAAAGTGACTTTAGAGTGAAATGAACTCCTAGAATATTTTACTTCTAACTATATGATATATAGAAACCACATCAATTACATAAAAATGTAATGTATGAAGGAGATATTTTTAATTAGGGTAATTAACCATTGTGTGAAAGAATTGATTTGTTCTACTAGTAGGTATATTAATTCACATTGTGTCTGCAATTTACCAGAAGCCCTTTTCAAGCCTAATTCTGTTGCTTAACTGTTACTTATCTGAATCTCTTCAGTTCATCATATCTTCTTCCCATCATAAACTAAACAAAATAGTCTCATTTTCAGGGGTCTCCAACCTTGGCTCCTGGAAGCCTGGCGGACTTCAACTCCCAGAGTTCCACAGCCAGCTGGCTGTGGAATTCTGGGAGTTGAAGTCCGCCAGGCTTCCAGGGGCCAAGGTTGGAGACCCCTGCTCTAGATGTTTGGATTGCATCCAAAGCTGTTTGACAAAGGTGATGTTAGAATGGAAATACTTTGGTGGTCTAATTATTTTCCTTCATCTTTCTAATAGAAGTATTGAAGCAGCAAGAAATCTGGGCATCATTTCTTCCTTCTCAGTTTTTCCTGTTCCAGAAGATACAGATTACTGTGCTAATGTCTTCCCCTGCTTTCCTAAAAAGACCAACTCAGCTGCATCACATTGGTCTTTACCAAATGGAATAAAAAATCAAAATGTACAATCATCTGCTGTATCAGCTTCCAAAACTGAGACTGAGGAAACCAATGCACTCCCCAGCCAACCTTTTGTTTACTTGCCATCTCCATCCCTTTATATGCTGTGTGGCAAATTTCATGAAAGTCATTCACAGGCAAATTTTCCAGAAAAAAGAAGTGAAGACACAGAAGGCTACGTTTCCCCCTGTTCGTTAGAAACTGCCAAATCTCCAGTTAACTTGTGCAAGCGGGTACCTCCTACTGCAGCTCCATCTGAAGAGGCGCCTATAGCCAAAAGACAAAGCCTGGAGCAAAGTGATGGTCCCCTGTCATTAGTTGTATCCAAGGTGAGAGAAACTCAGAACCTGTGGAAAACTATTTCATGGAGTCATCCGAAAAGATGGCTGTTGTATTTATGAAATAGTATATTCCATCTCCCTTGTATATCACATGGTCTTTTTATGGTGACTGCCCTTGCTGTTTTTTTATTTAGAAAGGGAACACTGGCTCTTAGTCCTTTCTGCATGTTCTATGAATTAACTCCTGCTGGTCCAGCACTCTATGAAAGTTTCCTTAAAGTTAAGGAGAAAGACTCTTAAAGGAGCAGTTTAACCTTTCACAGCTAGATCCAGAGTATTTGGCAGTCTCACACAATAATGTATATCCCAAGATGAGGTTGTTTGTGTATTTTTTATTTAGAAAACCAGCCAGCCAGCTGCCTCTTCTTCAGACAATAACTACAGCTCCATTGACCAACAGAAAGGCTCTCAGTTCGAATCAGGGACTTCTGAAATTCTGGAAACTGTCATAACAGAAACCCAGCACCCTGAAGAATCACATAGGAATAAAGATGTAAAAGAAAACTTGAAAGAAAAGGAACAAAGCTCTCAGGAAAATAGCAAACCGTCTTTTTTACCACAATATCTCTACGTACAGCCTACAGCTGGTAAGGGCTAAGCTGAAAACATGTGTGTTAATTTGGCATTTAGATAAAATATATTTTCACAACAGCCAAGAATTCCTAGAGAGGTTTTCAATAAAATGCCATCAATCCTTTAAAAAAATGATAAAAGTCCAGATAGATACTTAATATGGCAGATATATAACTGAATGTCTTGATACATTTCAGTGAAACGCTTCTAGCAGTGTTCTAATTCTGACACAAACATGCCTGAAGCTCTGTTATTTCTGAGAAGGCTCAAACACATCCAGTGATATTCAGTGAAGTTCAAATGATATTTTGAGCTCGACGTTTTGAATGCGAAAATTTACAGGTCATTGCTATTTTGTCTTTATCCTTGACAAGACAGGATTTTACTGTATTTGGTATCTTTTTCTTTCTTTTAGGATTAAATGGTTTAAATTTCCTGTTTCCCACCAACCAAGCCTCTGCTCCTGTCCGCCCACCTTCAAGCCACTTGCCTTCAGTTAATGTTCCTTGTATGATGGTTCCATCTACTGCATTGGCACCATTCCCTGTTATCTATTCCTCAGCAGGAACAAGCCAACTTCATTGTTCATCTTCTGCCTCTTTCCCAAATGTCACTTGCATGAATTTTAGTATGCCCGGCTTGACTTCTACAACTCCTGTTTTCATTGGGACCCCTACTGTGCTAACTCCAAATTCATCACAGTTGCCTACACTGGAACCACACCAGCAGTTTCATTCAGCTGTACATCTGAATCCTCTCCTTGGATCTGCTTGCAACTCTGTTAAAACAGACTCATCAATTTGCATGGGACATCCAGTCACCCTTCTGAATCTACCACAGGTGAGAAGGGGAATCATTATTATAAAGCAAGTAGGAAACATTCATAAGAAGATATAATAGAATACTATTGATCCTACTTAAGCTAGATACTATTATTTCCAAAATTGTGGTACGTATCTGCCACCTAAGTATTTTGCTAAGTATTTTGTTATCTTGTAAACAGAAGTTTTTTTTATTACAAAGCCTCCATTCAGGTGATTACTCATATGAGCCACAGTGGCTCAGTGGTTAGAGTGCAGTACTGCAGGCTACATCTGCTGGCTGCCTGCAATTTGGCAGTTCAAATCTCACCAGGCTCAAGGTTGACTCAGCCTTCCATCCTTCCGAGGTGGGTAAAATGAGGACCCAGATTGTAGGGGGAAATATGCTGACTCTGTAAACTGCTTAGAGAGGGCCGTAAAGCTCTAAAGTCATATTTGGTCTTCATATTGCTATATGAAGACCAAAACTTGAACTTAGTTGTGTAGATTTGAAATATTTCATTTTTAAATCCATGCATTCTGCAGTGCATATATATCCACAATGCTGAAGACAGTCTAACATTATTATCATGGTTGATTGCACAATTAGCTATATGTTTAGATTGGATTTAGCATTTTTATCCATCTATCATTATCTATTTACAACACTGAAATCATAGCTTCCAGTTCTTTAGCTAGTGTTGGGCTTCATATGGACATAGTTCTTCCCAAGAATCTAGGGTATATTGATATTGGATCCAAGCACTGTGGCCTTTTGCAATTGTCCAATGGAAATGTTTTTATTAATATCATTAATACAAGAGCTTAAATAGTTGTCTTTGAAGATGTTCTACCACCAGAGTATGGTCTCAAATCATTTTCTCTAGTAAGAATTTTTTTCCATTGCTTCAAGTGTAACAAATCAGCATTGCATTCATTAGTATGGGACTGAGCATTTCTTACAAGGCTATTTTTTCTTACAACATTCAAAGTTTTGTTGAGTGGGAATGAGATGATATATAAAATCTCTATTAAGTTGTACTGTCTCATTTTATACATAGCCTTCTACAACTCCACTAACTCCTAAGAATATGCGTCCAACAACTCAAGAAACATTGTTCAAGACACCTGGCAGTCTAGAAGATACTATTATATGGCGGAAAAATGAAGGCAACCAGAGCAGAACATCAAGTTCTGTTCAAAGAAGATTAGAAATCTCCAGCAAAAACTCTGATTAATCCAGCCCATTACTGCAATATGGGTAGCTAAGAAAGTCTGCTTATTACCGAAAAAGAAACCCAATTATTCCATTCAAAAGAGAAAATATTGGTAATAGGTACATTTGTCCACTGTGTATTTGCCCATTACTTATCTTTTTCCCTCATGAATACCCTAGTTGTGTAAATATCAATTTTGATTAAAATTTGCCCATTACTTATCTTTTTTCCTCCTGAATACCCTAGTTGTGTAAATATCAATTTTGATTAAAATTATAATTATGCAGACACAAACATTTTAATTCCAGAGCTAAAAAAAAATGTATCAAAGAGATGAGCAAGTTTAATTGTGACCCAAAGTCCAAAACTTGGGAGTGGGCGTGTGGGCTGGCTAGCACTTAAATAGTGGGGACATTCTTTACAAGGGTTCTATTTATCCTGTGTTGAAGGGGGGTTGGCTGGAAGGGCAGCAAGAACAGTGCAGTCTTCTGAGACTGATTTAATCACGTTACATTTGTAACTGCAAAGCAGACTTTTGCAGAGTGCTTGAATGTGACTGACAGATGTATACTTTTTCCTGCACTTGTTAAGAAAAAGCCTAATTTACAGTAATGAACGAATGTATTCATATAGATTACTTTAAGGCCAAAATAACTGTGAATTTACTTTTGTATTAATGAACTTCGTATTTTCTCTTGTGCTTTTTTCCTGCACAAAATGTTCAGGTTGTTAGTAATTGTCACAAAAACTTTTTTTTCCTGAAATTGTAGAGGCAAAAGGTTGTTTCAAGAATCATCAGCCTCTAAAATGTTTACAATAAAATGTAGCTCTTCCCTAGTTTAAATATATGAGGAAGCTGCAATTCTTGAGCCAGGACTTCTTTTACAGCATTACACAGAGCTCATCTTAACTGCAATTCTGCCAAAGGAACTGAAAGAATTATCTTTGACTGATGTCACTGCATTGTATAGTTGTATGAATTCCACAATTAATACTCCTAAATGTTCATTAAGAAACACTTTAAGCACAGTATTTATGGCATGAGTGACCACTGAGGTCAGAAAGAACATATGTAGGAGATGGAAGACCTGCAGCCTAAATATGAGTTAAATTAATCAATGCACCATTTTTTTAATTAACAGAAGGAGAAACTTGTAATCCACAAGTTTATGAAATTGACACTTGAGGGCAATTCATATTCACAAAATAATTACTATAGTGTTCAAAAAATTAATGGATTAAAATACCTTAAATGGCACAGATACTGGATTTTAAAAATTATCATGTTACTTTTGAGTTTATAATCAAGTAAATGGCCTTTTTTAACCTAGAATGACTTTGAATTCATAATGTATGTTTCTTAAGGTCAGACACATTTTCTGATCTACCATTTCATTAAGTTTTAGAAGGAATTATGGCTTTAGTGTGTTTAATTTTGAATAATGGGATATGTTACCAAAAGGAGGTTAAAGATGAACAGTTTTAGTGGAGCTGAAATTGAGAATATAATAACTTCCTGTTACATTAAATCAGTAAGAACCTTACATGGAAGGTATTTGATAAGATTTACATTTCTTAAATCTCAACAGTAAAATCACTTTGGAAGATTTATTGTTAATTTTAAAAATACTTTACATGACAGAATTTGCAGGTTTATATGCCTTTATCCTGGTACATATGTGTACATTCAAGTATGGCCCAATGGAATGATTTTTCCCCCGGTTACTGCAGCAGGAGACAACTCAAAATAGACTTGCTGTTAGCAGACAAAAAAATGCAGTACCCCTATAATACCGAGAAAGACTAAGGGTGGGTTAAAGTTCTCAGATATAAAGTCAATTGTTTTATTTTGTTTCATAATTGACTATCCTTTCAGGTTTCCTGATTCTTGGACAAGTTGGCTATGTTGAACTCATTAAATAAGGAAACTGAAAGTGAAATAATTTCACTGGCACAGCTTCTTTATTCAAAACTCTTGTATGCGAATAGAATGATCTGTGGGCCTAAACACCTGTGAAATGCTGCCATGAACATTTGAACAAGTAAAGAGCATCATTTCCTAGGAAGAGATGGGAAATTCCTCTGCATTTGAACTATTTAACTCTCTCCTAAGTATACCAGCAACACAATCTCTGCTGTTCAATTGAGGATTTTCACATATTATGAGCAAAAAGCAGGATCCTAAGGGCTATAAATATCCTGAGAAGGAAAGCCAAATCAAATCTAGAGCCAGGTTAATAGTGCAAGGTGAAATGTACACTGAGGCTTCTTTTTATCCAGGGTTGGCAAGATTTTTAAGCAGAAATGCAGGAATGGAGCTTGGTGACCAAGAGCCCCTTGCTTAATAGGATGCTGAGATGATTATGATTGCAATGACTATTCCCATAAAGCTATGGCAAAACTGCTTCAAGATAGCTTAAGACAGATACAAGGACATGTGTACACCACTAAATGGCAGGATTTCAGGGCTTTTAAAACCCTGTTCTGGTACGCAAGAGTTTGGGAGGGAGGGAGGGTATGTATAACTTATATACTTGAATCTACATACCACGTTTACATTTCTCAATTTATGTAAAAGGTGCTATTCCTGTATTTAAAAGCCGTGTGTGTTTTACAATGTAAACCTGCTTTATGTTTATAACATTGCACTGCTAGTTTATTACCTTGATATTAACTTTACAACTGCTTATGGATTTTCTTCACTGAACAAAAATTACTTCTGTTTTAGGTTTCTTGCTATATTCTGCGTATAAGACTATTAAGAACACACGCTATTGTTGGGGGAGCATATTTTTATACTTTCAGTTATAGAACTAATCTTTATAATATAATAAAAATAAAGCCAAACATTTAAGAAGTTGTGTTTTTAATATTTTGGGAATTGGGATTGATTAAAAAAATATAGCTGTGCTTTGAAAGAGCTAGTGCACACATTTAATCCCGAGAGTTCCCATATTCCTGAGAGAAATAATGAAATGCAATATAAAATCCAGAAAACAATACAAATCAAGATAAAACAGCGATCTGTTATTCTAATCCAAATCAGCTCCTTGTTAAAAAAAATATCCAAAGATAAACATTCTACATTTTTGTCTGTCTTTAAACATTCACAATAACTGAGTTTCTAATTAATCTGGATTCATGAAATCAATTGTAAATGTTTAAGGTAGGAAGACTACCACTTGGCTACTACAAAGCCTTTAAAATGTGTCCATCTCCCCCCCACCCGCCCCAATAGTTTGAAGGGCTGTCAGATCTGGAGTCAGCATGGCTTCACTCAGATCTGATTAAAGGAAATCATTTTCAACTTAGACCACTTGATAAATCTACTGAGCTATCCACTTTTAAGGTAAGCAGTTTTACTGCAACATGGAATTTTTAAAAAATACATCTAAATTTAATTTCCACCAAAATATTCTCCATACCTTTCTACCCTTGCAAACCATCTTTGCCTCCACATTCATATATCCTATATTGCCTTCTATTAAACCTCATTCTTTTCCAAGGTTTTTTTTGCCTGTGAGAGCTCAGTATTTTCTTGTCAACCATTTATTTATATTTCTTTAAAATTTTGATCCTGATCCACACAACCAATTTCAGTGTACAATTTGTTTACACTCTAAGACCAAACTGGATAAAAAGACAAACAATATAATAAATATAAGAATACAGTAAATAAAAAGCATCCATTCCAAGTCTTTTATGAGAATGAATAGCTAACAATTGATAGCATGAAAAATCAGCTGGCTTCTAATTGCTGTAGCTTATTCATAAACATTTTGCAACCTGATTTTGGAGAATGTTCATCCAAAAAGAGTGATGGCCTTTGATTACAACAGAAATTGAAGTTATTAACAATTTGAAATTTTAAGCTCAGTCACCATAGTTTGTACCAAAGGCATTTTAGAAGCACTTTAAAAGATTCTACTTCCATGTCTGAGAAAAACAAATACAACTTTCATATTGGAGACTCCCATACCTACCAGACTGTTATTCACTTCATAATTCTACCAAACATCCTTTGTACATATTTCCCATTAGTACAACGCAGATTTCTGTGGTAATTTGGAATATAATTTTTATTTTATTCTATGCAGTTTCTGCATCCTTTCTCCTTTTGTTGGCAGTTATGACATTTTGATGTTACAAGGAGGAAGGGGAAGAGGAGAAAAGAAGAGGAAGATATGTTACCTCCTCCGAGGGTGGTTTTTCAAAAGGCAACTAGACGTTTTTCCTTGAAGATGTTTTGTTTGTTATCCAAGAAACTTCTTCAAGAACTGAAGAAGCTTCTTGAATGAGAAGCAAAGCATATTCAAAGAAAAACAAAGTCCAGTTGCCTTTTGAAAAACTACTTTTGGGACAACCATGACCTAGATGACTGAGAATCTCTTTAGGAATACTTCCCACTCATTCTGTTGGGAGAATCTACCCCTGTATTACATTGACATATGAGATTTATACTATCTCTTTCTACAGTTGTTTTACTTTCCCAATACTTTCATTTTGGTTTCCTTTTCCTTCTGTATCCTTATCTTTCTGAGATCCTAACTTAAACACAACTAAAAGATTGTCTGCTACACATTCACGCCTCTCGTTTTCTTGGTATTCTGTTCTGATTTTCTCTCAGCAAAAAATATTTTAGTTTTTTAATTAATTCCTTTTCCATGTGTGTGTGTATATGTACATATGTATACATATACATATACATTATATATATATGAATAAAAAAATATCAAATAAATCTCCTCTTGGCCACAATTGATTCTGGTCATTGTAATAACTGTCTTTTGGATGAAATACATATCACATAATTGCATAGATTCCTTGCTATAATTCTGCACAACTTGAACACAAGTATTTCAAGCTAAATACATGGTCTTTCTTTGAGGCATTATAAACAGAAATCTGGAAAATGTAAAGACTATAGCTGGTCTTTAAATACCTTAAAAACTTAGACAAAAAGCAGAGAGAGAGAGAGATGTTCTTAATATGTTTCACTCCTTTAACTTTTTTCACTGACCTAAAGTCCTAATTAAATTAGTTAACTTTTGTAAGATAAGGCTTTTCAGTATGAGGCCAAAATCTCCTAGCATTTATCAAGACTAGGTTTTTGATGTTATGCCTATAGAAACTGGAAACAAAAATAAAACATTTCTTGTCTTATTCTCAAATACAAATTTTTGAAGAATGTGGTGCCCATTCTGTTGTATTTTTCCCATACAAAGGATGTACTTGGACTCACCACACGATGGCAGTAGTGTTTGTGACAAATCACACATTTATAATTGCATGCTTTTTTAAAAAATACATGACAAATTGCTATCTGCATTTTGAGATGTCTTTCCGAGTGATCACTTCATTTCCTGACACATATACCTGAGATACCTTAAGACTATCCCCAAACCACTGCAAGACTTCCTGTTGCAGACTCTATTACACTTTTTCTAAACTTTATTATTCACCAAATAGGTTCAAATTACTGTCCTAGGAGGCTACCAGATTTTTTAAAAAATTGGATTATGAGCTAGAACATTTTTAAAATAAATAAATGCTATAGCTCAATATGTGGTTATTTTGAAAATCACACACTTGCCCTGAAAAGCTAATACCAGTAGTTGCTGCTTGATACAGTTCCTTATGAATCACATTGTTAGTTTTAGTTTTGTCTCAATTTTATATTTTAAAAAATCCTGTTGGTTTTATGCCTGAAGTTTCTGTAGTGAAATCATGTCTCTGCTTTCATTCAACTCTGGCATAAGCTTCCCTTTTATATGTTCGGTATGATTAATGTACCATTCTACCATTATCCCTCTAAAAAGTGGAATCATCTGAGATTAAACCACTGTAAGCTCATCTACCAAACCAGAGTATAAAATGTGCCCTGGTGATTGTTTTTTTTTTTAATGTCATCTTCCCATGATGTTGCTTTTGTTTCATCTCTATACCACAGACAAGGAGAAACAGTACATTTCTCAACATAGTTTTTGTCATGAATGAGATAAAATCCACTTCATTGGAGATCAGATTATTGACATGGTTATTCAGGAGATCTCCTTAGCTCAAGCTGAACTATAGCCTGCTGCAGAGCGTTGAGGTAATTCCCCATTAGGAGAATGAGAGCATACAGGGAGACGTATTTGAGAGAAGTGTTTGAGAGAAGTGTTTGAATAATACACACACAGTACACAAATACACTGTACAGTAAATGTAGGTTTTTACTTCCAGAAAGGTTTTAGCAAAGTCCAAAATAAGCAATCCAAAAGTCATTCACAGGTAAAATCAGTCAGTTTTTCAATCTAGGGATAATCCAAATATCAAAGTCCAGTGTCAAAAAAACAGTTCAGTATCAGACTTACATTAAATCCAGTAATATCAGTCAATTAGAAGAAATGGAGCAACAGCAATACTTTCCAACAGAAGGAAACAGAGATACTCAGACACATACTCTCTTCTGAGACTAAGACTAAACAACCCAGGTTTCTGGCTCCATCTTATGGCTGTTTGAGAAACCACACCCAATTGCATGCTCTTGCATTCCCTTAAAGATATAGTACTAAAATGTTTATCCTGGTTTATATATTTCTAACCTAAATACCTGTTAGGTGACTTATATTCCTAACACAGGTGCATGTCCTCTATTCAAGATGCTGAGAACTACCTTCCATGGCCATTTTGGCTTTGGCTTCCAAAGAGATAAAACCTGCTCTAGCTTTCTTGACAGACTGCTAGGCCTGTCTCAAACATTAGGTTAACTGAAATAAGAAAAGCAATAAAGTCTGCTTGTTGGATGTTCCTGATTATGTCAACCTTGGCTTCATTGTAAGTTTTCTGCTGATTCTACAACAAGGCATTTGCATTACCATCTTCATGCGACAAAAACTCTTAAACTTAAACTGGGCAAAATGGTGCATCAGAGAACATCAATTTTTGAACCAAGATATGTCAAATGGGCTGACTTGCAGAACATGTCCAAAATCTGGGACCCATGACTCCCAAGGAAATGAAAATCTGGGGACAGACAGAAAACAGTGCTGTCTTGACAGTTTTAAAGTAGAATAAGGAAAGAATAAATTGATTCTCTGTGGGTAGAAAAGGCAGTCACTTTCCTTAATGGAGGATAGGACTGATGGAAGAGGAAAGATTTGGCAGATGACTAGGTCTGCATGTTTAGTCATCTCTCAGAACATGAACAGTTGGAGTGCTGGTCTGCCTGTCCTGCTTTACTATGAAACTCCATTACTAATGCACCCAGATTTCCCTGGGTCATTTCTGTCTCTCACAGCCATAAGCTCTTTAGACAGCCTTTCTCACTCTTATTGCCCCTCTATTTCTCACCCAGTCATTCAGGGTTGTGTCTCTTGCACAATATCTCCCTCAATCTCTCATTCCCCAGAGCAGCTGGCACAAAAGCTGTCAGATGGACTCCCTACTCCTCATCACACACACACACACACACACACACACACACAAACCAATCCTAGCCTTATAGCTTGTCATCTCTGTACTCCCACTGTGAGAATGACAATCAAAACCTGCAGCATTAATCATTTAATGAAAGTGCACTTCTGAATTGGAAAAAAAGGTGTCCATAACAGCCCAAAGCAGCCAACAGGAGCTGGATGGACTCCAATTCCTGACCACTGTCGTGGTCAGGAAACCAAAGCATTAGATATCAAGCATATGGCAAGGCTTGTATCAGGAAATGATAGAAAACACTATTTTGACATCAGATAGGTAGATAAATGTGTTAAGTTATGGATTGAAGGCGGTGGGAGAACAGGCACTGAGACATGCTTGAGTTGTAGTTTAGAGGATGTGTGGACAGGTCCTTAGCCTAAAAGCCATCCCTTCAAAAAGAAATATGGGGCTGGGCAGCATGTGCCCTTTATGTCTTGTCTTTGGTCACTGAGTCATAATTGTTTTGTTCAGTCTGGAAATTACAGAGTACTGATGAATTTTCAGCAAATATTAATAGGACTTATTTCCAGGTTGAATAGGATGCAATTTTGCAAGATTATGTTACTATAACCTTATCATAAAAGTAGTTTTAGCGTGCATGGCTTTGGTTTTCTCATCTGGTCCTTCTTGAAGGGCTGACATCAATCCTGCAAGTCTGAATGCACTTCCAACTCCCTCCCTTCTTTGCTGTCTTCATACTGTTGTTTTAGCTAAGGTGTTACTCCTGCTTTTGTCAGCCAAAACAAACAGAAGACAGAAAGGAATGTTACTGCAGAAACACAAGTCTCTGATGTCAGCAGGAGCTCTTGACATGGACAGCCACAAATATTTCCTCCACTTAAAGCACTCCATACTCTTGCAGGCCAGCTTTTTCTGTTATAACCATTCATAAATCACTGATGTTCATAATAATTACCAGTGTTAAATACAGTGACCTTTCTGTGGCTGGAGATACAAACTAATCAGCGTGATCTTAGGAAAATACATCCTAAGGACCCTTGTCTCCCTGTTTCATTGTCTGAAGTGTCAAAGCATCTCCAAGAGACAGGAAACTTGTCTCCATAGATGTGTATATTAAGTGCATAAAAGAAGCAGCCTTATAAAATAATCTAGCAGAAGAATAGAGCCTTCTTTTAAAGCAGGTCAACATACCCTTATCATTCATGTATGGACCTCCAGTTTTTTCTATTTCAGTGTCTCTCAACTTTGGCAATTTTAAGATGTGTGGACTTGTGGTCTGGAAGTCAGAAATGTGCTGTTAACACCTGGCCCATGACAAAGTGTTTACACATTCCCACTTTTCAAGGACAGACCTGAGTATTCCAGGCAACCAATTCAGCATTCCCAAAACCAAGGAGAGATAGATTCAAGTATGATGGAAGCTGCCCTCCCATCATCTGTATTGAAGTATGATGTAATTGTCAATCTGGTCAGCTTGTAACCATAGAATGAGGGAGGGGGACATATTATTCTTTGCTTTAGTTGTGTCATGGATTTGTTACAAGGTAAACACTTAACTGAACTGGAAGCAAATGGAGAGGATTAAAAGAAAATCAAGCATGTTCTTTATAGTTTGTCACAACTTCACACAAACATATGAAAAACTTAGAAAGGAAGTTTATTCTATTAACAGAGGTCATTTTAAAAATTAAATATATATATTTGCTAGGCAAAGGAAAGAAGGAAACATATGGTTTGAATGCGCTGTCAACTTCAGTAGTAATATCTAATTTGTCATAAGAACAGAGAAATACATATATCCTGAAAACTATATTTTTATACAAATAGTCTAAATACCACAATTCTTTGGTCTGCTCTTATTGCAGTTTCTGAAATTTACAAGCATGTTGTTTTCAGACTGTTTGTTTTCAAACTATGTAGAGACCAGAAAGGAAAGGAGAAGCATTTCTGATTAACAATTTATGCTATCTCAAGTTTTCAGGGCAGGCATGGCAAACTAAAGATGGCTCTGTAAAAGTGGAGCACATGACTGTGACAAAGATCAAGAACTGAGTGAAGCTTCTCTGGATTAGGAAAAGGTGGGAGTGTACTCTCAATGGCTGTTCCTTTCAGTTTTCTGCAGGTTTGAAGGCCAGGAGATGAAGGAATTAGCAACTTGCTTGCAATCACAGCAAAACTTTTTAAAGGACACTAATTTTGCAAATTTCACTTTCTTAAGACACTTTAATGACTATAGTGCAAATTTAAAAAGAGAAAAGGCCAATGACATAGTTTTCTTATATACATTGTAAGATCAGAAGAACTTAGATTATTTTTACTGCAGTAATTCTCTTCACTCTTTTCCTCATCTCATACACACACATATATATAGCAAATACATAGAATGGGGGAATATAATACTAAAAGGCTTTTTGCCTGTGCTTCACACAATCAGAAACACTGTAAGTAGTGAAAAATCTGTTACCATCATGTATGAGGTTTATTACAGCTTGAAAACTGGAAAACCTACTTTTTTTTGTCTGAAACCCTTTTAACAAAGCTACTTTTCTTGGTTCAATTTCTTCTTGTATCCCAGTAGCTTCAACAACATATTCAAATTTTTGGATTTAGGACATGTTTGCTTGTCGTTCAATTCCTTTAGATCTATGAAATCACACAGACACTCATTTCTTTGGATTTTCAAGCTTTTTTAAATAGCACACTTGTTCTTCAAAACAAGTTTTCGACATAACCAGTTGGTAGGTTCTATTTTGTTTTCCCACTGTAATTAAAAATAATTTGCAAATAAGCCCACAAGAAACAAAAGATCAATTCACAGATCAAACACAGGAAATAAAATGCATCAAAATGGCACTGGAATTACATTGACATACCTTGTTTTTTCTAGATATATTAGTTTTCTATATCTAAATTCCAACCAACACATGGTTAATAGAGTCTACATTTTCAGGGTCTCAGGTGATTGGAAAACTTGTTTCTTACATCTATCATTTTATGAAGTTATGTAATTATGTTTAAAATATAAATTCACACAAAAATTTATCATCAACCTATGAAGATTATATGCAAATAATAATGTCAGATTGGATATATGGCCTTACAATTTTAATTTAATTTACAATTTTTATTAATTTACAATTATCTATAATTGATGACTGATTTGTTACCCTACTCAGCCTGGTTTACAGAGTCAGAACTCATATCACATAATCTAAATAAAAATGGAATGAATTTGAAAATCCTTATCTAAGAAAATTTAGCAGAACCCTTTCTCAGGTATGTTTTGACATGTAATTCAGTCAATTCACAGGCCATTTGTTTTTAACATTGAAATGTACATTCAATGTACAAATGTACATATCATTAAAATCACTTTAGATTCACATTTTGTTTGTTTTCAGAATGTACTGAGTATATTCCTAGGGTTTTCCAAAATTGCATTGGAAACAAAGTAATTCTTCCGTTTAGAGTACACTGAATTACTTTCACATGCACCTGAACATATACATAAACTATGAAAAAGGCCTAAGATAAAAGATTTTTTCCAGAATATTTTGCAAAACATTTTCAAAATCAGGACAAATATAAAATAAAAGCTAAAGCCAGACTAAATTAATTTTATAAATAACTTTGCACTGTAATTATAGAGATAGATAATATAGCATATATTATAATTATTTTATCCATTATATGGTATATGGTTTGTTCTCATCATTCTGCTGCCAGATACCAGGATTCAAACTTCATCCAAGGCAACCTTTGTCTTTTGAGCAAAAACAGATTGTAACTTTGGATTTAGCACTGAAATAACTGCAAGCAATAAACATTGCAACAAACGATAATGTGATTTGATGGTTTTACTTCACATGTTTTCTGAACCCTGCCATTGTGTGAATTCAAGATATTCCTGATGTTATTGGGCTACAATTTCCAGTGCTGCTTACCATTTTCTACATGGGCAGCACTGTGAATTGCTTACTTTGATTTAGCACAGTGTGTGAGCTGTAATGTATAATACTGCTTTATGAACATTTGAATGGGACAAAACTAGAACAAACCTCTTTCAGTGAGTGCAGTACTGCAGGTTACTTCTGCTGACTGCTGGCTGACTGCAATTTGGCAGGTCAAATTTCACCAAGCTCAAGGTTGACTCAGCCTTCCATCCTTCCAAGGTGGGTAAAATCAGGACCAAATTGTTGTGAGCAATATGCTGACTTTGTAAACTACTTAGAGAGGCCTAAGTCCTGTAAAGTGGTATATAAGTCTAAGTGCTATTACTATGAGGAATTGTGTCGAATACATGTCAAATGAGCTGGCTAATATTTCTTTAAGTTGTAAGGGACTTTTATATATTTAGTCTTATGTAATAGTTTGTACAATCATATGAATTCCTTTAGAGCAGGGGTGTCAACATATATTACTGCATATTTTTATTTAAATATATGTGGAATTATTCTTACAACAAATATTCAAATATGTTGTAGTCTAAATTTCATCCTATGGGAGATCCTTTTTATACATAAAATGGTCCCAGGCTGTTCCTAGTAGGTACCTAGAATGTTTGATTTGCTGCTTTAAAATATGATATTATGGTATTTAGACAACTCTGAGTAGAGCCATTCTTAAGGAAGATTGCCTATGTAGGTTAATTAATGGGTAGTACACAAATTCCTGTAATTACAACAAACATTTAGATTTTAAGTTTATGATGCATCAACTAAGAGTATATAAGCACATTTATATGGTTTCACATGCTAGTTGTGAGCAGTGCCTAGATTGTATATAACAGGGAAAGAAATAAAAGCAAGGCTTGTTGAGTTTTATTTTAATGCTGCATAATGAATAGAGGTGAAACTCTGAATCACTTTAGTTCATTTAGGTGCCATTGAATCAACATGTAGACAAATGTTGCCATCTTGGCCCATTACAGGTAATAATCCTTAGTTCTTCCAAAGACATTCTAGTGTTTTCTATTTATACAGACTATTACATTCATTTGTCTAGTGTTTTTCTTCCCTAGACCTTACCAAGCATACCATTTCTCGGTTTTGTTTTTTATTTGTTTGTTTGTTTATCTTATGCTTGCATTATATGTCAACATATGTGAATTTCTGTTGTTTGCTGATCATTACCTCAAGGAAGCAATAAAGCCTTATTCCATCCAAAAGCAATTGATTGATTCTTCTTGCACTCTATGGTACTTTTAGTACCTGTCCAGAGTGCTACAATTCAAAAGTAATTATCTTCTTTCTGTAGCTCTTTCTCAGTGCCCAGTACCCACAACCATTCATTAATATAGAAAAAAAACCATAGCTTTAACCGTTATGCTCTTTCACATTATACAACTGAAGAACTTTGTTCTTCAATACCCTCTGTACACTGTTGTCCTCCTTAGAATTAATCTGCTTTTTACTTTTCCAGCATACTTTAATTGCTCTTAAGCCTAAGAAAATAAACTATCTACTACTTTTCTTTGTCATTAACTGCGAATTAATTGAGCATGCAGGTTGACATTAGTTTTGTCTTCAGTGTTTAAACAACACCTATTTCCCCATTTTCTTTTATCATATTTACTTTTCAACTTAAAAGTGTTCTCTTCTTCAAGAATAGATTAGACTGCCATTTGTCAGAAATGGTGTAGGGCAAGGGGTTGGGCTAGATGACCTACAAGGTCCCTTCCAACTCTGATTATCTGTTATCTATTTTATGTTTCTATACCCAGAGAAAAAAAATTCGAGGAAAAAAATTATTGTACAACCTTTACATTTTGAGAATTTATAGCTAGCTCACTTTTTTAATGAATTACGCCTTCACATTTATTATACAAAAATGTCCCTTCATAATAGGATTTAATGCTAAGATTCATTAGCAAACAATTTTGGCCTAATTAGCCTTTTAATGTATCTGTTATCCTTTATAGGGATATGGCCTCACAAATTAGTAAAATGGCTTTAATTTATGCAAATCAGCTTAATTTGGCTTGTCTTTAATTATGCATGGAGTGGGGGAATCTAATTAGAAAATTAAGAATATTGTGGAAAGAATCAGGCAAAGGAAATTACTTTAGAAAAAAGGGTTTTTTATATGTGTATATGTTAAAACAGGGTACATTTCGCAAACCTACAAATGATTCTGAAGAACTTGCTGTTAAGTATGGTTCATAAAGGTAATAATCTTGGCTGCTTAACATTTAGTATAAGCTTCAAATCACTTTCCATATATATAAAATGTAATCTTGCCTATAACATAAAAATTCTAGCATTACTGAATATTTTATTATATTCCAAGTGTGTAATTAACATCCAAGTTTTTCATTTCAGCAGCATATCTTGGAAATTTTAGCAGTTTGTGAGGTAAATGATTACAGCATTAGGAGCATTGTTAATTGGACTTCATAAGAAAGCTGGTTTCATATAGGAGATTTGTGTGGTGTTTTTCTGTATAATAATGCAGAAAAAAATCAAGAATATCTCTAACCACAATAACTAATGTAACCAAAACCAGAAAAGGAATACAGGCCACATTACATGAATTCACAGATGGCTATTTGAAAAACTTCAATTTCTTCTTCACTGTAATCATTGCATATTGCTGAGTAGTCGGTGCCTTATCCGATGGAAGACAATTATTTGAAGATATGTCTTCTGAGAATGCAGGTCTAGACAATGATGAATAAACATTAAAAAATTGGACCAGGCAGCTCCCCAGCCAAATTTACTCTTATAGAATGGTTTCAGAGCTTTTACTATAATTTTATGGTAGCCACTATTCATCTGTGAAACATGGAGGTAACAGCCATAAACCTTTAGGCAAAAGATTTTGAATTGAATTGAATACTTTATTTGGCCAGGTGTGACAAAGAACAATAGGTGGTCCTTTCTACATCATCCAGTTCTTCATAAATAAGACTTTCATCTGTTAGACAACTAGGGTATCCAAGGATATATTCATCAGTGTTGAGGATTTCTAGAAGAAAAAGAGGTTGAAATAAGATTTTGTCCCAAGTGAAACTTAAAAACAGATTTTGCTAAAGAATTATTCTCTATTTTTAAGAGATTAATAACACAGAACCAGAAAATAAGTGTCCTTTACAGAGGCATTGCATACCTGAAGATGTGTAATCATTTACTGATCCAGAATCTCTCCTTTCAAGATATTGCCTTGGTTTACTTAGTTGTCAATTGGAGAATGGAAGATTTTACTCAGGCAATTTTGAGAAAAAGCACAAGTCATAGCCTGAGGTGGCTGCTCAGACAATACATAGCCTGATACATAGTGCTTATTCACAAGATGGGATAGAAATTACACTTAGTGTAATAAAATGCAATCTTGCAATTACCTTGATTAGAATGGGCTGATTGTTTTGGTAATTTTGATTGCTTGTTCAGCGATTTCCCTGGTTTTACACTTTGAAGTAAATAAACAAGCAAGTAATCTCCTACAGGAGGACATTAATTTCAATATGTGTAAAAACCCATCTAATGAACAATGCTTTTCTGAGACATGGTAGATAATCTAGACCAGTGGTTCTTAAACTGTTTGATACAATTACTCTTTTTCTTGGTCTCAGATGTCATCATCTCCACCAAAAAATCAGATTCTGTTATTCTACATGAGCCTTTAACAGCCACAGTCCCATACTGGATCCTTGATTCACAAACAAGCAATTACAAATTGTTCCATTATTCCCAAGATACTGTCAAACTACCTCTTCTGGATAATTATCCCTAATTTAAAAATCACTATTCTAGAATAAGAGAAATATCAGAGGTTTTTAATTGCTGTAGCTTGACCATTTCAAAGTCTGATCCTAAGAATTCACTCTTAGTCATGATAAATGGTCTTTAGTAAAGACCAAGAAATACTTACAGGCCTATGTCATATTCTCTTTTCCAAGCCACAAAAGGGTGGAAACATCTTATTGCAACTTTAGCACTTGTGGAATAGAGCTTTCAAGGCCATAGAAATTATACCATTTCTTTTTTCATCTCTTTCATCCTCTTTTTGTTCATCTGTACTTTGTCAAGAAAACTTGTGGATGAAAGCAGCATTCTCTGTCAACAAACAGGCTACTCAACACAGACTAAGGAGATTAATATGAACCACAACTAAGCAAATATGGTAGACAGGGAGGAGTGAGCTCTCACCAAAAATATATAACTCCTGAATATTCCACGTGAGAATTTATGCAGGCCAAATTATGGAAACCACAATAAAGAATTTGCTTATTCTGTGGCATAACTTACATCTTCAACTGCAGAAAATCAGTAAATTTCATCTGCTACTTATAGTTTATGTACATCTATTAAAAACCATCAAAAGACACTCAAAAAAAGAAACCAGTAATTTCATGAGTGATGTCTCTTTGGTGGGATGCAATGAATGTTCAGATGAATATATTAAATTTTATTTCAAAAGAGTCATAGCAAAAGCAAGCTAATAGTAGATGACATAATATTAGGTTTCTAGTCTAGTTTGTATAATCTCCAGAACTTAAGAGAGCTTCCCACCTGAAATCCTTGATAATTATTTCCTGGCATTCAGTTTAGCTTCTGCTAATCAAGATGGACATGTAAGTCCTCTAGCATTTTATATTGAATCTGGTTCAGAATTTTTCCTAGCTCTCTGTCATTGATATTTCTCCAAACAGAGTTTCAATTTATGATCCTGAAGGACTTTCCACTGAGCTTTTTTTTTTTTGACATCCGCTGTTGTCCTATGGCTTTCTCAGTTATCTCTGTTTTAAAAGAATCCACTAAAGGTCGGAAAAGCCCAAAGGCAAGAAAGGTTGGATAATTGTCAAATTCAGAGTTTCAAAAGCAACAATTCATATTTGTAATAGTTATCACATGATTACTGTTCTATTACAGTAAACAGAATCTTTTCAAAATGACAAATAAATTTTAGTTAACATCAGCTAATTCCTTTAGATTTTCATGGTATAGAGTACAATAAATTTGTATTTCAAAATTTAATTTTTTTACTTATTTTTTGTGAAGAATTCAAGTAATTTGTCCAATTACCACTTCTCCATTAGGAAGATAATGCTTCCTATGTATTTCTTCAGCTCATATAGTAACAGAACTAGAATTGATATTATGTTTCATACAATATTTGAATAAAATTCTAGATCTCCCATTCACCCTCTCAGTCTCCTGGTATCTTACAGGCACACAGGCAAGATACTTATATTCTCTTCCACTTTGAGTTGTTCATAGATCCCCTACTCTTACTCTTAGGTCCATTCTCCTGCTTTCTCTAACCCTTAGCTACTTCTTCCCATGCCCAAGCTGGTCTCGGTCTCCTCCTATCCTATTTTGTTGCCCGCATATCAACTCTTCTTCTTCCTACCACTATGTTTGATTTATCTCAGTTCTTACCTACAGTCATTTCTAAGCCTTCCTTTCTTCCAGATAGCGATAATGGGATCTTTCTATGGTGAAATGTCAGAGCCCATCATTTTTACTTCCTAAAATGTTTGTCTACATGGAAAGCTACTCAAAACACATCATTTAAAAATCATGTTTATCTTCATTAAATAAATAGATGATGTTGATAGATTTATAGAATATAAATATCTATTTATAGATAAATAGGTGCAGCTTTGGTGCTTCTATGATATACTAAATAAAGGTCTGGTTTTGTTTTTTCCTGCCAACTCACAGTTGAAACATCTTCCACAATAACAATTAAGGGATGCAGGGAGAGAAAAGAAACATATAGTTTCATTAGTATATCTACACAAGTGGCATTGAATTCTATCTCATGACTGCTTCCAATCAGGCACACTTGGGGATAAGTCCCATTGAACTCAATGGAATGTAAGTGTGGAAATTTGTATATGTATAAGAATTTGTGCTCTATCTATATATTACTAAGCTCTTGGATTTATAACTGGCAAAAACATAGGGAAAACCTTTTCAACCAAGTACCTCAAATGGGTTGGTATAGTATACAATTCATTCAAAATCCACAACCCATGTGTAGAATTGAAATTTGAAAAAATATAATTTATCATTTTTAACAAAAATTGCCATAAAGCATTTTATAATATAATATAAAAAGTCATAAAACATTTGCTGTGAGTGGTGTGGTGGACTAAAGATGAAGCTCTCGGCTCACAATCAGGAGGCTGTGTGTTTGATCCTAGGTAGAGGCAGATATTTCTCTCTCTGGGCACACTGAGAATATATCTGCTGAATAAAACTCCACATTGGCAATAGGAAGGGCATCTGGCCATTAAAACACTCTACTAGCTCCAGTTGCCCAGACTCCATTCTTCAAGGGATTATGGGGTTGTTAAATGAAGATGATGATAAAACATTTGCTGTGGTCAACTGCTGAGCTTTGATTATGCTGTGCAGTTCAACATGAGCTACAGTACTTTCAAAGCTGATGTATCTCTGAATATCTTTCTGAATTTTCAAGAATTTGCCAAGTACATGAGAAGCTCTGCCACCATTAAAGGTATTATGGAATCTGGTAAAGAAATATCTCTTATATGTCAGTTTTTAAAAAACACATGTTGTCTCACTTTATTCCTTTTCTTATGTGAATGTCTATGTCAGGGGTCTTCAAACTTGACAGCTTCAAGATTTGTGGACTTCAACTCCCAGAATTCCTCCTCCATTCATGTTAGCTCAGGAGTTCTGGGAGTTGAAGTCCACAAGTCTTAAACTTGTCACGTTTGAAGACCTTTGGTTATGTAATGATAAACACAATATTTGAAATGAGATAAACATCAAAGGAAGTGAGCATAATTTTAGTTATGGTACTTAAGACTCTGTACTTTGATTTCACTTCCTGTCATGAGCATGTTTACCTTTAAAAGTACCATTGAATGAAATGAAGCATCCAGTTATAAAAATTGGTACAAATGAAGCGGTGAAAAGGAGTTACTGTAGATAGCATTTGACATTACTGTTAATAGTCATATTGTTTTCTGACTAAAATTTACCAGCTAGTCTATGGAAAATATGTTTCTGAGAATCAATGTATTTGGATCAGGGCCATTTTACAGTTTGTGGCAAATTATCATTTACTCCCTCAGAATTTATGGTAACAAGACGACTATTAATAAAGTTGGACATTGTGAATATAACTGTGACATGGAAAATCTACCATGTATGGAAAAATCTGTTCTCACAATGAATGCTAAAAGGCCAGCATTTACTGTTTAAGCCACAGTACTAACAAAAGATTGCCCTGTGTAATGAAAGGGCCATCACCTTAGAATTTGACAAATTGGAACAAATTAAATTGTTTGTACCCTTTGAAGTATATCAACAAACCTAACGCAATTTATTTTTCTAATTAAATTAATTCCAATAGCTCATCTGTTAACCATGATGCTCAACCATAATTTTCTGCTCAATCCATTAAATTGCTATCCAATATTGTTATTGTGGCTATAGCAGTAAAAACAAGGGCTGCAGTCAGAGCTTGGGAAACATCTGTAGTGTATAGTAAATGTACACAACTATTCTTGGACTAATACATGTAGAGTTGCAGAACTAGCATTTGGGATGTAATGATCAGGAAGCAAAGTGATTTATTTCAGGCCATTATCAAGAGTTCCAGAAGTTCCATAGTGGTGGCCTAAGAAAATATTTGCATGCTTCACATATGTAAAGTGTTTGGTTCAGTGAATTATATAAATTCAGCAATAACAAAATAATTTTTAGTATAATACATGAATGTAACTATAAATATAAATTATCATATTGTTGAAGGTCACTAATAATGTCCATTGTACATAATTTATTTATTTAGTTTAGTTTGTCAAGCATGTATAACAAGTATAAGTATGAATATAACATATAAACATATAAGTATAAACAGGTATAAGTATATACCTAATAAATGAGTATGAATAAATGGGAACAATAGGATGGGACAGTAGGCAGGCTGGTGTGCTTATGCACGCCCTCTTATAGACGTCTTAGAAATGGAGTGAGGTCCATGGTAGACAGTTTAAGGTTAAAGTTTTGGGGGTTTCAGGATGTAACAAGAGAGTCAGCACTGATAGGCTATTTCCTGTTCTGTCTCCAAAGCTGCTCTTACAGAATCCATATTTGAGTAGAGTTGGAGCAGCTTTTGCCAGCTCCATGGACTATGATACATTTTATTATATTATCTATAATTTGTAGCTAACATGGCCAGTGATTACATTGTATAAAAACTCTGGTGGTTAACTTTCAACACATTTGGAGAGTACTAAATTAGCATAGGCCCATGAAATGTCTCAGCGAAAGAATTATAATATTTTCACAATTTATGATTATATGTTACTGCAATGCATCAGTTGTGCCTTCTATTATTCAAGAGGAACATATATACAGACCCATCAATAGAAAATTGTACAATTTGATGAGGTGTTATTTTGAAATAATTTCTCCATGCTCATCCCTTTACCCACACCTTTCAAAGCCAGCAATTCAATCCTTCATTGCAGAATAAAAGGGGGTATTTGCTTTATCAAATCAAAATAATAATGAATTTACTTTCAGCATTTCGGAGTAAAGGGTGGGAACCCCATTTCTTTTATACACAGTGATCTGAGTTACATGAAATATAAATGTATGTGGGGGGAAAAGACATCAATGTAATCCAGAATAGGCTTGTACTCTTGTACTGAAGTACTCTTGATTAGCTGTCATTGAAGCTTCAAAGTTAATGAATGGTAATAACTTATAAACAATTGCTGCTAATCAGAATGAGTTTCGGTAGTAATTGGATACAATTATGTAACACATGATTGTATGATGGCCTATTAGATAATTGATTTGTTATGTGTCCATTTATGGATGCAAATTGAATCCCCTCTCAAAAGCCCTGAATAATAATTTACAAAATAATTGACCCTGGAACTTGTGAACTTGTTTACATTTCGTTTTGTGCTTTGGAATAAACTGATGGAACATCTATAAAAACAGCATGGTTTGCATGCGACAGCATCTGATCATGGCCATATTTTAGCTTGAGTATGCTTCATGACAAAGAGAATAACCCTATTATCTAATTTCAAACAGGAGATCATGCTTGTAGAAATTAAGAATAGAAATTGTTCTGTACAGTCATTAGCATACTTGCAAGCGCCGCGCTGTGATTGGGCAAAGCGCACGGTGATCTCATTGGCCGAGCGAGCCACATTGATTGGCCCATAACGAATCCCCCGCGATTGGTGGAAACTAATCGCGGGAGATTCAAAGTGATGCCATTGGCTGCGGCCGCCAAATAAAAGCCGCTGTTTTTCCCTTGAGTCCCAAGCCGATCTCGGGACCAAATAAAAAGCTGAAACTGAGTCACTGGCTCCGAGTCTCCTTTCCCGCAACGGACATGACACTGGCGATGAAGGTGGGATCCCGAGACTAACCCCCATCAAGCACGTGTCCTGAGAAAGCAATACCGACAAGATGGCCAGCATCGCACCGCCTGCACCCTTTAATCCAGCGATTCCCAGGACTGGGAATCGTACACAGACCGATTCCTAATGTTCCTTGAAAGTAGCAACTTGAAGGATGCAACTGCGCAGAAGAAAAGAGCCGTCTTTCTAACACACTGCGGGCCCACAGTGTTCAAGATGGCAAAAGCTCTCGCAAAACCCGGGGACGTGAAGGAGATGGACTGGGCCGACCTCAAGCCATTGCTCCGAAACCACTATGCCTCCACTGTGCCCACCCTCATCAGGCGGCACGATTTCTACCAGCGGAACCAGAGATCGGGTGAGAGCATCAGCGACTTTGTGGCTGATCTACAGAGCCTAGGGGTCATGTGCGGGTTCTCGGACATGGATTAGGCTTTGAGAGACCATGTCGTGCTCGGACTCAGAGACCCAGTCCTACAAAGCCAACTGATGGCAAAAGGCGACATCGCCCTCGCTGACGCCCTCGCTGAGGCCACCACAGCAGAGGCAACCCGGAAATTGGCAAATCGATTGCGGAGACCGAACACTGGGGAACGCACCGTGACCACCGAGATGGGCCGGATGACCGAGGCCCACCCAGAAGCAAGCCACCAGGAAACCACCACCCATCATGGCGACTTCCACTCCGCCTCCGACACCACGGACGAGGAAGAAGAAATACATCGGCTCCAGATGGGGCGCGATCGGCAGAGTCGTAAGTCAGGGACCGCATGTGCTGGGTGTGGAGGTGACCACCCTCGATCAGAGTGCTGGTTTTTCGATGCGATTTGCCGACACTGCGATAAAAAAGGTCACATCGCCCGAGTCTGCCGACTGAGAAAAGCCTACAGCCCCCGTCGGCGAGATCACAGCAACCGGAGACGAGATGGCACCCTCCCCTCAGGGCCAGAGACTGCCAAGCTGAAAATCGCTGGAACCGAGACAGACGGAACTGACGAAGCGGCGAAAACCAGCAGAAAGAGGAAACCCACCAGACGGTCGTCATCGGCCACTCATCAACCACAGACGCCCGAAAGGTATACATGGAAGTGGGCATCGAAGGCGAACCATGCAAAATGGAGATGGACTCCAGGTCCTACCTCTCCATGGTTGCCTGGCGAGAAATCAGGCGGTTGGTGCCGGAAATCCACAAGAGGAGGTTGGAAACCCAGAAACTAATCCTCAGACACTACCAGGGGAACCGCATCCCGGTAGTCAGAACTGGACAGTTCGAAGTGACTTTCAAGGGCCGCACAGCAAAGCTTCCCCTGACGATCGAGGACCGAGACCGCCCCAGCCTTTTGGGACTACAGTGGTTCACACCACTCAGGATCGAGGTTACGGGCGTCAACCATGTCGCAGATGCCGACTGGGAAGAACAACTGGCACGGGACTTCCAGGAAGTGTTCGATGGCACCCTAGGCAAGTACTGAAGGCCCCCTATTTCCTTCAGCCTAGACCCTAGCATTCCCCCAATACGCCTAAAACCACGGCGGGTACCTTTTGCACTCCGGCCCAAAATCGACGAGCAAATTGACAAGCTCGTCAAACAAGGGGTCCAACAACAATCAATCACACCCGATGGGAGACCCCCATAGTCACCCCAGTCAAACCCGATGGGTCGGTGAGAATCTGCGGGGACTATAAGGCCACCCTAAATTACGCCTTACAACAAAGCGCCTACCCCGTCCCAGTAGTGCAGCACCTTCTACACTCACTGGGGGGAGGCAAGGTCTTTGCAAAGCTCGACCTGGCGCAAGCCTATCAACAGTTGCCGGTCGACACAGAAACCGCCGAGGCGCAGACCATAGTCACCCACCGGGGAGCATTTCGCTGTAACAGACTCCACTTTGGAGTCAGCGTGGCTCTGGGAATTTTCCAGAGCCTCATGGAGAGACTTTTGCAAGGAATTAAGGGGGTGGTGCTTTACTTCGACGACGTAATGGTATCAGCGGCCAACCAACAAGAACTAGAGGGTCGTCTAAGGGAAGTACTAACCAAATTCAAAAAGGCTGGGCTAAAGATGAAAAAAGAGAAATGCCAGCTGTACACAGAGCGGGTCGAGTTCCTAGGATACCTCCTAGACCGACACGGCATCCACCCAACCACAGAAAAAATCAGAGCCATTAAAGAAGCCCCAACACCACGGAATAAAACAGAACTGCAGGCATTTCTAGGACTGCTTAATTTTTATAATGTTTTCCTGCCCCAAAAGGCGACCGCGGCGGAGCCTTTGCATAGGCTTTTGGACAAGGCGGTCACATGGACTTGGGGGAAATGTGAGGAAGCCGCCTTCAGCAAAACCAAGAACCTGCTAACCTCAGATGCCATCCTAATCCAATACAACAAGACCCTACCACTTGCCGTCACATGCGACGCCTCACCTTTTGGCATTGGCACCGTCCTCAGCCACACGTTCCCCGACGGAAAAGAAGCACCCATCGCCTTCTTTTCGAGGACACTCACCAAACCGGAGAGAAATTACAATCAACTGGACAAAGAGGCCCTGGCTATCATCACTGCAGTGAAGAGGTTCCACAAGTACCTCTACGGCCGCATGTTCACCATCATCACCGACCACAAGCCACTGCTGGGAATCCTGGCAGGGAACAGGGCCATCCCAAACATTCTATCTCCAAGAATGACAAGGTGGTCCGAATTCCTTGCTGCCTACAGCTACCGGCTCACACACCAACTGGGGAAGACAATTACCCACGCAGACGCCCTGAGCTGCACGCCGTTACCTGACCTAGACACTGACCCAGCACCCACGACAGCCACCCTCAGCATAGAGACTTTGCCCGATCTACCCATAACCGCATCAGACATTGCCCGCAAGACTAATAAAGACAAACATCTGGCGTGGGTGTTACATTGGGTAGAAAAGGGGTGACCGGAAAGGGACGATGACGAATCATTCAGGACATTCCGGAACCGGCAAACAGAACTCTCATTACAAAAAGGTTGTTTACTTTGGAGGGATAGGGTTGTTATTCCGAAAAAGTTACAAGGGAAGGTATTGGAGTTGTTACACGAGGGGCACCCGGGCATAGTTAGAAGAAAAGCCCTGGCCAGGAATTACGCCTGGTGGCCAGGGATGGATAAGCAAATCAAGACTTGGGTGGCAACATGCAAACGTTGCCAAGAAACCAGACCGAGCCCTCCCGCAGCACCAATCCTGGAATGGGAAACCCCCAGGGGACCATGGTCCAGGATTCACATAGATTTTGCCGGGCCCACGAAAGGACATATATTCCTTTTCACGGTAGATGCTTACTCCAACTGGTTGGAGGTAAGCAACATGAAAACCACCACCACAGAGGCCGTGACCAAGGAACTCAGCAAGCTGTTTGCAACCCACAGCCTCCCAGATGTCTTTGTGTTGGATAATGGGCCCCAATTTACCTCACTGGAATTCGAAAAATTCCTAGCGGAATGGGGCATATGACACGCACTGACAGCACCAGCACATCTGGCGACGAACGGGAGGGCGGAACGGATGGTTCAATTCACAAAAAAAACCATCCAAAAAATTGAACACGGGGAAATCCAAGAAAAAATAAACAAAATGCTCTTTATACAACACATAACCCCAAGCACGACTACCAACAAAAGCCCGGCAGAACTATTAATGGGGAGGAAATTAAGGTCCCCACTCAACAGACTGCACCCCACATACAACCCAGAAAAAACCCCAAACTCCTCAAGCAAAAACCGAACATTTTCCCCAGGTGACGCAGTCTACGCAAAGAACCTTACCGGAGATCCACTTTGGGTACCGGCAACTATAACCCAGATGACAGGTCCCACTCGTACCGGCTGCAAACAACCGATGGACAAGCATGGAAATGCCACATCGATCAAATAAGATCGAGAACAACCACGGGAAACACAACCGACACGCAAACAGACACAGACAGCCTCCATAACACAAACCAAGAGGGGAGGGAATACCCCGGGAACCAAAAACCAATAGAAAGAAACCAGCTATACTCACCAGCAAGCAGCCAGCTCGAAGCCTCACCAGGGAGAAGCAGTCAGGCCAGCTCAACCAGCCCAGAAAGACCAGGCGGGAGTAGCAACAACCGCAGCTCAACCAGCCTGGGTAGACCGGGAGGGAGCTGCGACGAAAGGCCTGGCGAGGCCTTCCAGGCGGTTCCATCAACGAGGCAGAGAGCAACACCGAACCCGACCGAACCGGCCGGGAGCCAAGCAATAACTAACCTGCGCAGGTCAAGTTGGCAAGTACGAAGCCCCGCCTACTTACGGGACTACGTTACGTAGGACCATACCAAGAGGGGAGGGGTGTTCTGTACAGTCATTAGCATACTTGCAAGCGCTGTGCTGTGATTGGCCAAAGCGCACGGTGATCTCATTGGCCGAGTGAGCCGCACTGATTGGCCCGTAACGAATCCCCCGCGATTGGTGGAAACTAATCGCGGGAGATTCAAAGTGGTGCCATTGGCAGCGGCCGCCACAGCCAGAGAATAAAAGCCACTGTTTTTCCCTTGAATCCCGAGCCGATCTCAGGACCAAATAAAGAGCTGAAACTGAGTTACTGGCTCCAAGTCTCCTTTCCCGCGACGGACACGACAGAAATTAAGAAATGAGATGGCAAAATTACATACATACATACATACATACAATTTTGCCATCTCATTTCTTAGCTTCTATTCATACATATATGCATAAAATACATACACACACTGTATAGAAATCAAAAACTGTTATTTATAGTTCTCATTTAATCAATCCTGCTAAAATGTTTTATCCCTATAACTATTAAAAAAGCAAAGGATAGTAGAATATAAACTATAGAGATTTGGTTAAACTTGCCGTCATGTCTATCTTCTTTAGCAAAACTAGAGATGGATGAATCTGTGAACTTTAGTCCTGTAAATTTCACAAAATACAGCTTTCAAACATAATTGTAAAATTGTTTGCAAATGTATGCATTGACATATTACTAATATTCAGATTAGAATGCAGTGCAAACTATATGATGTTTTTTAAAATGAAGAGTTCAACAGTAAGTTTGAGAAAAAATGATAAAAAGCTAATGTTTATCCAAAAGGACATAATTAGTTATTATAATCATGGTAACAATAACAATGTAATCTCATGCAATTGGATCTTCTTTTTCAAAAATATATTCACCGTTTAAAAGGTGAGTCACATAGGAAGAATGACTTCATTAATTATAAACTCTGAATAAATATTGTTAAAACATGTTTGCTGTAGTTTTAGTAAGAATTATCTAGCTCTAATCAACACTTGAGGAACAAGCAGTTAAGAAGTACACTGCAGACTCACAGTTAGAGCAGCCACAAAGACTTGAGAAAATATATTAAAAAGCCATGATGTGTCTTTATCTACAAAGATCAGATAGTAGGAAGTAGGATAGGAAGAACACTGACATTTTTGAACTTCAGTTTTGAGGAAGATTATGAACAGCCAAGAAAACAAACAGATGGATCATTGAATAATGAAATCACTTGAGGCACAAATAACCAAATTCAGATTAGCCTACTTTGGACACATTTTGTGAAGACATAGGTCTCTGGAGAAGGCTCTAATGCTGAGAAAAACAGAAAAGATGAGAATATGACCACCCATAAGGTGGATGGATTCACTTACAGTGGTGATGAGGGCACTGTTGGAATTGCTGAAGAACCCTTAGCAGCACACTATCAAGCAGAAAATCTAGGTTGTCCCTAAGAATTGACAACTTGATGGCATGTACTCAAAGAAAGAAAAATCTGAGACGAGACTATGAAACTGTTAAATAATTTGCTTTTTAATAAAATCTATGATATTTGCCATAGAATTGGTATTGAAAGTAGATTTACAATTGACAAGCAAGGAAACTAACTTGAAAAAGGATGTTTCATTGGATCTACAAAAGAAATTGGTTGATGTTTTAAAATTTAAATAAGAAATACAAATGATAGACCAAGAGACTGACTGACCTGCACAATTTTTTTCGTATTTGATTTTCAAAAAAAGCTTGAAGGATTCTATATAATCCTACCAAGACAGGAAAAGAAAGGAAAGGAAAGGGGGAGGGAGAGGGAGGGAGAGGGAGGGAGGGAGAGACAAATGGCATGCTCCTGCTGACATTTCAGAAATTTACATAACTTCCATATTTCTGGTCATTGGCAGAATATTTATGTTGGAAAACTACTATTAATTAATCATCTCACTAGAAAGGAGACAAAAGCAGAAAGCTGTTGCTGATACCTATGATTAATTGAATATGTAGTTTTCTATAACTTTTATATATTGCTCTGATTTTATATAAGCATGGATATCCATGATTAATAGTTGGGAATAACAATAACAACAACAACAACAATAATAATAATAATAATAATAATAATAATAATAATAATAATAATAATAATAATAATGGGTGCTCATCTGGTATTTGCAAGACAAAGTTCAAAGACACCCCCAAATAGCTTTTAGTTAGCATTATGGATTATTTTCTATAATGATTATCAGCTAAGAAGGCCGAAGTATATTCCTCATACTACTTGGTCCTTATCTGGATGTTCTCCATATAATAGTATGTGAGAATAACCTTGGGAGATATTAGGGAAAGCCATAGACTGGGCAACCCTGTCTCAGATCACTGAAGGAGGGAGGGTATGGGATGCATTTCAGAAGGGACCCTCCTTATTTTTCTGGAAAGTAAAAGGAAAGAAGAGGAGAAATACTTTCAGTCTTGTGAGATTCTGTTAATGTAACCTTAAAATTAATAATTAATGTTATTTATTACATCACTGATTAAGATTAATTAATTGCAACTTAATAATATTGATAATTGATAATAATTAATATTCTTGTTAATGTAAACTTACAAACTCACAACCAGTTTGGTGTCATGGTTAAGGCAGCAGGCTAGAAACTGGGAGACTGTGAATTCCAATCCTATCTTGAGCACAAAGCCAGCTGATTGATTTTGAAAGTTTCTCTTAGCCCTTAGAAAGGAAGCAATGGCAAATCACTTCTAAAAAACCTTGCCAAACAAACTTCAGAGATTTTTCCAGGGAGTCTCCAAGAATCCAGTTCAATGTAACAAAAGGCAAAAAAACCCCACAACCCCTTACAATAAAAATGGAGCTAATACTTTCGGTTGTGTTTCTTGTCTACTCTACTTCTCAGGGTTAATGCTCCTTGGAAGTTAATGCTCCTTGCATGTGAAATAGAAAACAACACATATGAAGTTTCATTCTAAAGCAATAACAGCTAAAATATCTGAAAATACTTTAAATGAAAACCTGATTCTGAGAAGTGATCACAAGACTGACAGTCCCTCCTTTACAAGCATTAAATACTGACACTCAACAAAGCAGGTACATTATTATATATGATCTGTGAACACCTTGTACCTAAAGTCCCCAAAAACCCAATTAAATATCTTGTATATTAAGGCCATACAAATAAATGTGATATTCAGTATTTTTAAGGGATGTTCACTCACAGTCTGTGTAGCCAAATACCTTTACTGAGTAATAAAATTGTGTACATTTTTGAATTAGATATATATCTAGACCAGAACAAAGAGATTTCATTTCACTTTAATATATGCTTTTGACTGTGCAAGGGGCTATTTTTAAAATAACCAGAACCATTACATAATAAAGCTAAAATCATAGAAAGTTAAGCAAAATAGAAAAAGAAAAGGAGATTTTTAACAGCTGTGACTGATGCAAAAAAAAAATATGGGAAACTATCTATTTTTCCAAACTGCTCTATATTTTGAGCAGTATTGAAAAGGACATACAATTTTTGCCAACAGTAATCAAGTATGTCTTCCCAGATTAATTTTATTACTACTTGTGATCAAATGTTGTATAGTTTTAACTACATAATAGTCCTATTGATATATAACAATTCAATGTCATATAATATTTACATAATAATATTTTCCATAATACATTTGCTTGTCCAGATTATTGAATCTTGTATCTAAACAAAGCCATACATTTTTATCAATGATGTACTGCTAAAGTGAATGTATGCAACACAGAGATTTTGATTGATTATCAATCTTTTACTGTATCAGAAAAAGGCAGTGTCAAGAAAAAAGGCAAGAACTGGCTTTGTGAGAAATCAATGAAATAGAGACTTGTTTTTGGAATATAAGCTGCAGTAGGCTTTCATAAGTTATCTATGCAGTGAGCCAATGTTCATAGATCTCCTTCACAATACAGTGGTACCTCAATACTCTGCGTTAATTCATTCTAGTAAGTGTGATGGGTACTAAAAACGATGAGTCCCAAACAAACCATGTGACTTACATGTAACCATTTGTTATGGCCAGGAAGAACTTTCTATCTTTTCCTATGTCAATGATCTTCTCAGCATGGCTGACTTTCTATCTGTCCTCTATGGCTGTCCCACTCCTTTTGCAGAGACCTTCCCAGCATGGCTGACTTCCTGTCCATTCCCCAGAGCCATCCCCCTCTTCCTAACAGGAGTGTGTCAAGTGCTAAAAAAAAGATAGGTACTGGGACAACATTTTCACATCAAAATGCATTGAGAATCAAATTTGACAAATTTTGAAGCAGTCAAGTACCACTATATAATGATATTTATACATTCTACTAGATATCAATTAACCTTTGATCATGTCATACTAAACTATGTTCATTTGAACCATGATTTGTTGCAAAAAAAAAACCCTATAGTTTATAAACCATGCTGCTTCTTAAGTCTTAAGGATTTCATTTTTGGCTCTGTGTGCTATGTAGATATATTTCAAAGTAGATATGTGTAAGATTTCCTTATTAAATTCATTACCAACATTCTTCAACAAGAATATTCAAGTTGTAACTGAATCCCTATGACAATAAAGGTTTTTTCCTTGCTATCCAGCAAGATGGGGAAATTCCTTATCCAAACAAAAGCTATGTTCAAAATTCTTTAGGTATAATATCTCAGCAAAAACATAGATGTGAACACTTTTCCAATGCATTTGAGAATACATTTGGCTAAAGCAGTGAGGACAAAAAATGATGGCAGCATTTTGAAACAAAATAAAGATCACTTGAGATAGAGCAGGAAATAAAATCATTGAGAAAAAGAATGTAAATTGTAAAGAGAAAGGCAACAGAAACCAAAAGCAGGCTTTTTATGAACATGCATTTTCTCCTTTAAGAGCTCAACTTGTTTCTGCTTTATTTATTTATATTACATATTTCTTAACTGCTCAGGGAGGTGCTTAGTCTACACTATCATCTATACATACTCTGATCTCATGTACACATGACAATAAGTCCTATTGAAATCAACATCTTGGTTTTACTTCTTGCTAAATATTAAGCATTGCCTTTCTGAACCAAGAGTCTCCTGTTTTTTTCTCTGCTAGTCATTGCTGTCTGTAGGGGGCGGTGCTCATCTCCATTTCAACGCCATTGAGCCAGTGTTGTCTGAAGATATTTCTGCAGTCATGTGATCAGCATGTATGGAGTGCTATTACTTTCCCACCAAGGTACCTGTTTTCTACTTGCATTTATATACTTTTTTTTGAACTACAAAGCTGGCAGGAGCTGGGACGAGGATGGGAGCTCACCCAGTCATGTGGAGCTTGAGTCTCAAACCTGGGCTGACACCTTTCCAACTGACAAGTCCAGTGTCTTAACCATTGAGCCACCATGCCGCCCTTCTCAACTAGGAGCCTTCCAAATAGGTCAGACTAAGTACTCCCAGTATGATCAAAGACAGTGCTAGCTGGAATTCCTGGAGCTGAAATTCAATTATCTAAAGGGCACCAGTTATGACAGAACTCTATGCATGTTAATTTAGAAATGTCATTGATCCAGTGGGTGAACAATTCATGAAAGCATAGATAGGATTTCAAACACGATAAAAAAATCTATGTTCTAATAATGACAAACATGAAACAACTCACTTGTTGAAAGCATACAATTATCAGAAGATATTTAAAAATAAATTAGAGGAATCGCTGCATGCTACTGAATAACAGTTACTAGAGAAGAAACAAGGATCTTGGTTTACAAATTGCATTAATCAATGCGTTTCTTGTTCAAAAATCATTGTTAAGCCAGGGTTTGTTTAAATATACTTTGTGGAACAAATCACAATTGACTAGATTCACATGCCTCATTAACAACAAACCAGCAGCCATATTATAGTTTCATATAATATCTGAATCCATTGAGTAATGAAAAACAGTTTTTAATTTTGGCCCAAAGAAAAGTAAAGTTCTGAGCAGAAGAATTAAAAAAATAGAATGCTAGGTAATGTTAAAGACTAAAGCTAGTATACATGTGTTTGCATAAGTCAAATATTCCCATTTTCACAGCTAGCAAGTATTCACAAAACATTAGTGATGTGTTAATATTGTACAGTGAAGGTATCTGGTGCAAATCACCTGATGGAGGGTTGTTGTTTTTTGCAAAATCCATATTGACACATTTTATTTCCTCCTTTGGGAAGTAAGAATAACTGAGGCACCAAATAACAATTCTGCCACTTCCTGTAAAATTGAGCCACGGTTTGCTAATAAAATCAAAGTGCAACAATGGGATGAGGTAATTTTAATAAAAATGTATCCAAGTTGGAATGTATCGATTCAATCAATAAAAACTAACTTTATGGAATTAACAAAACACATATCTTTGTAGAGAAATAAATATAGAAAATATGTATGTATAACTGCTAGAGTCTGGTTGCAGCTACAATCATACAATGTATTGTACTGTAATTATTTGATTAGTTTCAAGCCCATTAAGTGCTGATCACAAACAAAAAAGCAATCTTCCTGAAGGAGATTTAATGATAAAAAATGTTAGAGTACAAACTTCTGAGACCTCATACAGGATTCTTCCAGCCCTCCTTTCTTAATTAGTTCAGTATAATGGGTCTCTCTGAAACTTTGTGATTTCTCTTTCTCAGGCTGTTTAATATGATAATTGCTTTGATAATTCTGTGGTCTCTTCTTCTCATTATGGCTCTTCAGAATGCCAGCAGGCTGGAAGTCCTCCAGATTTCAAGGGGAACCTCAAATGATTCGAGGCAGCAGGCAGAATTCGGAATAGAAATAAAACTCTTCTGAGTACCGTCTTTGCAAAAAAAGAAACTGAAGCTACCCTCCTGTAGTATACAGGTAGTCCCCTACTTACAACAGTTCTTTTGGTGACCATTTAAAGCAGTGAAAAGGGTGACTTATGACAATTTTTCACATTTACAACCGTTGCAGCATTCCTAAGGTCACATGATCAAAATTCAGACACTTAGCAACTCATTTCGTATTTATGATGCTTGCAATGTCCCAGAGTCATGTGATCACTTTTTGTGACCTTCTGTCAATGGGGAAGTAAGATTCACTTAACAAGTATAGAAAATAATAAAACTGGGACTTGAGTGACCACCTTATGGCTGTTTTCAGATAAGAAGCTCAAAACACTGGGGCAAGAACAAGAGCAATGGACAAAAACAAAACAAGAAATGACACAAATCACCCTTTTAACTGAGGTGGCGCAGTGGTTAGAATGCATGTATTTCAGACTACTTCTGTTGACTGCCAACTGCCAGCAGTTCAGCAGTTTGAATCTCACCAGGCTCAAGGTTGACTCAGCCTTTCATCCTTCAGAATTGGATAAAATGAGGACTCAGATTGTTGAGGGCAATATGCTGACTCTGTAAACTGTTTAGAGAGGGCTGTAAAGCACTGTGAAGTGATATAAGTCTAAATGCTATTGCTATTTATTCAGCTGTCCATATATATTTCTGATTAAAGTGAATATATTTCATTAGAATTGTCCAGAAAAAAATGCACACTTTGGTTTGCTGTCTGCTTTTTTTCACGTACCACACTTTTATCTGGACTTTTCCACACTATGCCTTTGGTACTTTAAAATAGTGATATAAAAATATGCAGGTTTAGCAAGCTTCTAGTTATACAAGTACTCTATAACTGCATTGTCGAGTTACAGAATTCATGGTAAGGTTCTAAAAGACATTAAAAAGTAATAGAGCAGTTAAGAAAGGATTTTTTTAAAAAAAAGAAAGCTTTGTTCTGCCAGTATTCTGTCAATGTATTTCTATACTTTCACTCTGTGTGTGTGTATGTGTGTGTGTGTGTATGTAAAATTTCACTTCATATATATGGAACTTCCCGGTCCCAATTATCATTTAACTGTAATAGTTAAAATGCAGTATGCCCACAGCCTGGCATTTAGTCCTGATGGGTCTGAATGCTTACATTGTAAACTGCTCAGCAAGTGCTGTAAAACACTATGGGATGGGATAAAGGTCAGATTTCCTTGGGAAAATATGGCATCACATACCAGGAAAACAGGCATCAGCAATCAGTGGTCGCATTGCACATGTTCACTAATTACATTTAGGACTACATTGAAACTGTATATTTTGTTCTTTTTGCTTTAGAGACATCTGCTTAACACCTCCATATAGTCATAACTATGAATAAAAGAAACATGTTTTTTAAAAAAGATCTTATGTTTCTGATTGTGGTTTTTGTAATTGCTTAAAGTGGTTGTTCAGTAAATAGGTGAACATAGAAGTTTTTTTTAAAACCTGTTCACCTATCTACTGAACAATCACTTTCATCATAAGACTGTAGACTTTGCTGACTAGACATTATGTAATCACTCACTTTTAAGGTTATATTAAGAGTCCCTTTAAACTCATTAGACACTGTTATCATACATAATAAGTTCATAGAGGAAACTAAATACATGTAAGGAGTGCCATATTAATTTAAGCAAAACTATAAGACAACCTGGAGCCAATGCCAATTTAAAATTCTGCAAATTTATTATTATACATTTCCACAACAGAAATTTAGCACAATTTTTAAGCAATTAGATATACAGTAAGTTAATTAAAACTGTGCAATACAACTTTCAAGTACCTTACAATCACATCACATTAATTCATGATCTTTAAAACCACACTGAAATTGTTATACACAGAATAAACTACAATGGATTATATATATATATATAAATATATATTTCTGATTAAATATTATATATATATATATATATGAGATGTTAGGGTTAGAGATGATGATTGTCCCAAAAGCATTATTATTAGCTTCTTGTCCTAAACCTGAGTTTTCCTAGTTTTAGTTCAATATCTATGGCTTTCATAAATCATCATGTCTAAATACAGAGACCAGGCCCAAATCAAACAAACAGTATTATAATTCAGTAAGATATGTGAATGAAGTCTATATCAATCTTCCCCTAATTGGTATCCAGCACAAATGCAAGATTTTCAATATTCACAATCTGTGGAATGTATGGCAAATAGCTCTAAAGGACAGGAATTTTGAAAGGAAGAAATATAATTCAGTTTAAGAGTACCATGTTTAAGAATGCTGACTTATATTAAACAGCAATGCTCTTTCCTAAGCTTTATTCATAAGTAAGTCCTAATCACTAATTATCTCTTCCAACACTTAATTTTTAAAAACTTCTTGTTTTAAGACTCTAGTCCTTTCACTGGTTCGTATTGACCATGGCTGACTATTACTAATGAATAGCTTCATTTTGGCCCTTTGAATTATACAATATTAAATGCTTTGAATATTAATTTTATACAGGCTAACTATAAAGTATGCAATTGTGTATATAAATATGCATATTTGGGGCTTTACAATTCAAACTTACAGTAGAAAAATAGAAAGCAATTGAATGATTCATGAAAATATGCCTACCTTCAAATCAAAACAATGGTTTTCTATTACAGTATTATTCAGAAGTTATGCCTAGATGACAAACACAACAAAGAGGGCCTTGTGTTCAGAAGTACTACCCAGCTGATACAAACACTGATCCTCAAAAGTTCAGCTGGCACTCCCCTTGCAAACTAAATTAATGCCTTTTAGACCAATTAAGAAGGCAGCGTTGATATAGGAAAGTAGTTTTCTGAATATATGGTCAAGAAAGGATATAAAACCAATTCTGTTTGTTGCAAATCTTTAATCCAGTATGGAAAGAGACTTTGCATGTTTCACAAACCTAGAGTAAAATATAATTAGCAAAAGGCTTGCAAAATAATAAGGCATTGCTTTCAGGGGGAGAAAATAACCTTGTTAATAGTTGCCATTTTCCATGATAAAAGTTCTGTGCTTTAATTATAACTAAAAATAAACTTTTATAATGCTTAAGGCCAAGAATTGGAGAAGAGGAAGCCCCCCTGAACTCTCATTTAACTAGAAAAGTTGACTTGTGGCGAAGGAAATATAGGGAGGCCATCCCAGCCCTCATAACCATGAAGCCCAAGAGCCACACTTAACAAATTGTATAAAGTGAACCAATGCAGGTTGTTCTGTACTACAAGATTATATAACGGTTCCTAGTTGAACAATCAATGAGCAGCTTTGTTTTCAGGTGCCAGTTCTGCAAATCCAAATGGCAGTTTATAGGTTCTCATGTACATCAAGATATGCCCATTGTGGGTGAGGGGTAGCAACTTGGTTAATTTGCCACACTGGCTTTGCATGTCCTGACATGGAGCAAGCCAGGATATGAGAAACTTTTTAACTGGGAATATAGTTGATAAAGGAAGGCACTTCAAGTATTGCCGTTTTGATAATGATGTTCAATAGATGGGCCGATCTTTACTTCTTTAATCTGAATTAGGACTATGGAAATAAAATAATGGTTGACACCTCCAAGGCAGGCTACACATAGAACAAAAAATAAATCAAAGAAAGGCTGTAATGGTTAAATCAAAGATCAATCTGTGTTCAGGACCTGATAGTCACAATGGAGATAGCGGAAGTACAGCTAAGAAGTTTCTATCTCTTCCCTGTAATTGTTTTCTAATAATTAGTGCAATCTCCATATTCCATCACTGTTCAAAGCTAAACATAAGCCTATATTCAAATTACCCTTTATTACATATATTCTTAATTGGGACGCCCTGAGAACATCTAGAAATGCTTCTATTTAGCTAGCCAGGGATTTCATACTTCATTCGGAATCCTAAAATTATTAAATTCCAAGATTTCCTACTCTTCTGAGGAAATGCAAGTGGGGTGGCCTTCCAGAGGGGACATCAGAAGCGCGCGCGCGGCCAAACAAAAAAGGACGACCAAAAGCCACTAAGACCACGAAAGCCAGCACGAGAGGATTATTTTACTGCAGCTGTCGAACGTCAGGAGGAGGTGCGGCCTCGGTTGGAGAAGCCGTCCGATGGCTCCACCTCCTCGAGAAAGCCTATAAGCAGCCACCGAGGAGGCTCCAGGTTCGTTTCTTCGAGAGCCGCGGCTGAGGCGAGGGTGGGGTGTCTCGCTGCAGCTCTGTTGTCGGCAGGTAAGTGGCGAAGTGAGGTGCGCTACATAGCGCGCTTCATAGAGAAGCAAGAGGAACAATGCCGGGAGGTTTTTTTTTTATTTTCTCGCGATTGGCTTTCCTCACCCGCCTCGACCATCTTCGCTTTTATGCTTTAGCTCTACTTGGAGGCTCCAGAAGTTAGTATCCGCCTGGCCAATCCGAGGGGTTCTGCTGCGGGGAGTCTTCCCTGGGCTCAGACCGGTGGCAATGACGGAATCTCCTTTGCAAAGGCCGTCAGGCGTTTCCAAAGGTGCTTATTCCAAAATGGAAGGTTTTGCGAGTTTTTTTTTTTTTTTCTTGTAAAGCGTCTGCTGGAATGAATTGCTTATTTAGCTAGGAAGACTGGCTTCCTCATAAACAAGTATGGGATGGGTGCAGAACCTCTGTACATCAGTGTCTCTGGCGGTTTCGTGATTTGTCTAGAATAGATCTTTCTAAGCCTGCCTCCGCCCTTTAGCAGGTAATTGTCTTTGTTTTCTTCTCCTGCATTCTCCTTTCCGCCTCTCGCCCTTCATTAATTGCACTAATAAGGAACCCATTCAACCCAGATGTCTTCGCTTTTCTTTCTTTTTTTTAGCTGCAAGCTTTCCTTCTAAAAAGGCTTGCAGGATCTCGGCGCCTGGCTTGCTCTAGAGCAGGGGTCTCCAACCTTGGCCGCTTTAAGCCTGGAGGACTTCAACTCCCAGAACTCTGGCTGGGGCATTCTGGCAGCTGAAGTCCACCAGGCTTAAAGTGGCCAAGGTTGGAGACCCCTGCTCTAGAGGATGCTGAACTTTTGTTTTGGTTGATTTGTAGATCGTGCTAGTTCCTCTTCTGACCATATTGGGAAGATTACATCCTTTTTAGTTGAGAAGTGGTAATTACTTGAAGGAATCTATTTGAGTCCTGACCTGAAGATAGTTGTATTTTGTGAAAAGGCTGTGAGTATATAGCTTAATGGATTTTTTTTTTTTTAAAAAAAAAACAATTTCAAGAAGAGATTGGACAACTGTTTGTCGGGAATGGTATAAGGTCTTCTGGTTGATCACTGAGTTGGACTAAAAGTCCTCTAAGCTGTTCTATATTCTAATTTAGCTTGATCCCACTTATGAAATCTCTGTACACTGTCTTGCTTATGAGAAAGCTGGTTATATGTGAAATTGTACCCCCTAGCTAAAAATTGACAGTTTAGGAACACCTTTTCAGATTCACACATTATTAAAAGGCATCCGCTTTCACGGACTGTTACTCATCAAGTTTTATGTCTGCCAGCAAAATACTGTTAAAAGATGCACTGCTCACGTAATCTAGTTTTTGGATTATATCACTGGGAAAAGAAATGTTAAAAGCTCAATAAATCACCATCTCCTAGTGCATATGGGTGCGCTAGTAAGGAAATGTTTGAGATTTCTTGGTTTATGATGGATATCCACTAGGGCTGAATATTAATTTAAAATTGAATTAATTATAGGATAAAATGCAGGCCAATTATTAATCTGCAGGAGGCTCTCATATTTCTTTTGTGAGATTTTTTAAAATTAAATGATTCCTTAGTAAAAGTATGAGTGGTAAGTGTCTTAATAGAAAAACGGATTGATGCATGTAATGTAGCTGAATCACATTCATTGACAGTCTATGTGGTTGGTTTGCTGATGTTGGCTATCCTGTCCTCAAAGGTTGCAATAATGGAAATTCTTGTCTTTTGAAAATGAATGAGAATGGATCATAAATGTAACAAAAAATTTAAATAGTGAAAATGGCTGTCCATTGTTGGATGGATTTATAAATCTGATGCTGTCTTCTACATTTCAAAATAGTTTTGTTTGAATTTGAATATTTAGAAACTTCTCAGGAAATCTTGAATAGTCTCAAATGGGCAATTTATATTCTGTTTTATAATTTCTTCCATCAAAATATTTATTTTTAGATTGATTTCTTACTCTTTAACACACAGAACAGGTTTTGTCTTAAAGTAAAACAAGGAAAAATGGAAAATCTGATGCTGTTGCTTTCCTAGGATAGATCCCAAAAATATTTAGCCATTTTATCTGATTCATAGAACTTGTTCTACAGCCTCCAAATTGGACCATAGAAATTTTTCTAGGATGGACGTGCTAGATAGAAATGATTGTGAAATAGAAGCTAATTTTAGACATTTTATTACAACTTATCCTATTTGCCTTTACTCTGATGAGTATATTCAAGGTAAAATTGTATAGTATGGATATATTATATTTTACCTTGCTTTTACAATCATGATGAAAGCATTCTATTGTAGAAATACTTTATCAAGCTTTGGAAAAACATGGCCTGAGCACATTTGTAGTGAGATAGAACTAGTAAACTCATCATTTTTTAAATGGATGGAATAACATAAAAATCCATATTAAGATAAATTATAATACATTATATATATATATATATATATATATATATATATATATATATATATATATATATATATATATATATACATACACTTTTTTTAACTCATTACAATTAACTCAATGCTTTGCACTGAGTTTCTTTTCTAAAACAGCCTTTGAGACTTGAGGCCAAAGTACATGTTAAATTATTAGGCTGTATACTTTAAAACTTAACATAATTATAAAAACTAAAAATGAAGATTGTCATTGGCTAAAGTTTATAGACCATATTTAATATAGTACAGATAGTCCTCAACTTACAACTGTTTGTTTAGTGACTGAAGTTACAGTGACACTGAATAAAGTGACTTGACCAATTTTCACAATGACCGTTGCAGCATCTCTGTGGTCATGTGATTTACATTTGGATGCTTGACAACTGGTTCATATTTGTGATGGTTGCAGTGTCCCAGGTCACGCGATCCCCTTTTGTAAACTTCTGACAAAGCCAGTGGGGAAGCCATATTCACTTAACATGTTACTAATTTAACAATTGGAGTGATTCACTTAATAAACATAACTAGGAAAGTTGTAAAATAGGGCAAACCTCACTTAGCAACATAAATTCTGGGCTCAATTGTAGTTGTATGTCAAGGACTATTTGTACTTTCATAGAGGCCTTAGATCTAAAACAGCAAGTATTGAAGTCTGAACAATAACAAATATTCAATGATAAATTTGTACTTTCATAGAGGCCTTAGATCTAAAACAGCAAGTATTGAAGTCTGAACAATAACAAATATTCAATGATAAATTGTTTCAGATATAAATAATCAACCTTTCTCTTTGTAGAATGACAGAATAAATCCCCAAGCATTGTTTTGTGGTTTATTAGTACAATATATGTTTTTCTTGCCTGGATTCACAAAATATTGTAAGCTAAAATGTGTTGACCAGTTTGTGGCTCAATGTGATTAGTTTATGGTTCAGTATGGTGTGAGAAAATCTGATTAATTCCATTAACCATGGGCACTGAGTGTTGTGTGAACATAGCCTTTCTCTGTTTTCATTCCAGTTTTCATCTTGATTGCCTTTTGCATCTTGGACATTGTTTATTTATAGAAAGCTCTTGGTCCTTGGAGGTAACAGTTTTCTGATTAAGTCAGAAAAGTCTAACTTAAGTTGTTTATGATGCTAAATCAAAGGCAAGTCTAAAATGGAAATAGACTACACATTACTGTAAGTGTGAAGCTTGTATATAAATCAGGCAGTGAGATGTATTACATGAAATTTGAGGGCCAACTGCATTTAAAGTCAAACTTCTCAAGTTGTCATACTATATTAATTTTAAAAGGTAGATAGGTCTTCAGTGAAACATAAGGAGCAGTCATAGTACTTCTAAATTGCTTCATGAAGAACAGTTTTCTGAAACACATCAAGACAGACTGGAGTACTGATTCCTAACATGTCTTTGCCTGTGTCACAGAAATGAAAATGTGAATCGTTCGTAAAACTATTCAGGGAATACTGTAGATCAGAGTTTCTCAATCTTGACCACATGAAGAGGTATGGACTTCAACTCCCAGTTCTGAGAGTTGAAGTCTACACCTCTTCAAGTGGCCAAGATTGAGAAACACTGCTGCAGATTAAGGGGTCTCTAAAGCTTTAAATTTACAATGGATTCTTTTTTTTTTTTTTAACAAACTTCATTCAGTTTTCACATTAAAAACAAAAATCTCTTTTTGGTGGACAACATATTTCCGGGTCATCATCTTTACATACAAATATGACAGAAATTATACAATGATATATGCATACTTAATTCTATTATTACCTTTTCCATTCCAAATTTTCAGTAGGGAGAGAAACAAACACATTAATTCTAGCCTCTTTCCTTAATTTCAATCAATTTTGTTTCATTTCAGTTATTTCAAATTAATCCTTTAATATTTGTTTTTAAACATAAACAATATGTATTTACCTAATAAATACTAATAAGGTTTAATTCTAAATTCTTTCATTAATCCCAATCTAAACATTTAATTTTATTTCAATTATTTCAAATATAATCCTTAATATTTATTTTAAAAATACAAATAAACAATATATATTTGCCTAATAGTGGTAATAATGAAGTTACCAATGTCTCTCCTTGCTTTTAGTAATCTATATTAAACTTATTAATTTAGCTGGTTCTTTAGTCTGTCACATTCTCTTTTAATTACACACATTTAATAAGTTCTAAATTGATACAGATCTTAACACACCCACACAAAAAGAAAAAAGAACAAGTATAAGTTTCCCCTCTTTTACTATTTTGAGTGTGACACCTTAATGATTAGAATATACCTTTATTCCCTCATCTTAATTCCCAATAAACCATTAGTCATTACATCTTCTCAATTGGATTCCACAGCATATTTCCCCCCCTTTAATAAGAGTTATCAATATCTATATTACCCTATTTTCTAAATATTTTTAATTGCAGAAATCTTATTACCCCGTGTCACCCTGCAGAATCCCCCTTTTAATTCATCAACCATTATCTCTGAAAAGGCAATTTCTTTTCAACATTTTACTAGTTCTGTGGTTCTTTCTGTCACATGCCTGTTTCTTACTGCTTCTCCGGTGCATTGTCCAGGGAGCGAACCCGAGTCTCCTCCCGCTCTCTTCCCCATGTCTTTTCTCATTCTTTCTACATTTCCTGACTTCACAAGTATTCCTTCTTTTAATTGTAAAGAAACAATTTCCTTTCAACATTTTACTGGTCTTACTGTTTCTCCTCCCTCTTTTTTCCTCATGACTTTTCTCATTCCAATTTATCTCCTTCTTAATATCTTCCCTTTCCCTTTTCTGCTGAATCTTCCTGCCTTTTCTAACTTCACAATTATTCCCTCTTTTAATTGCTTTCTTAAAATTCAACTTTTTAACCTTCCTTCTTTCCCCACTTCTTTATAATGTTATTTGTGTTAATTATCCATTCAAAATGTCTTCTCCTTGAGTCAATTCCTGCTCTTCTGAGAATCTTTCTTCTTGTTCTTCAATCGCCATTTCCATTTTTTCTAGCACAGAGCAAAGTGATTCGCCTCTTTCCTGTAGTAATTCTCTTATATTTTTAAGTTCCATTTTTAAGTCCCAAAGAGATATCATCATTCTTATATTTTATAATCCTCAAAGTCCACAAAAAAAAAACCACTTTTACTTTCCTTCTTTCTTCTTTCAATTTTTTAAAGTTCTCAGCTATTCCAGTTCAGGGTTCATACCAAAAACATCAGTCAGTCCTACAAACAATCTTTCCTTCCTTGCTTTTTCCTTTATTCTGGTTCTGCTTTCACTTTCTAAAATTCTTACTTTGTTTCAATATTTCTGTAATTTTATACCAGTTCATTCAAAAACAAAATGCTTTCCTTTTTATTTGAACTAAATTTTTATCAAAAGGTGACACTCTCCATTATACGAAGTTTTCACTTTTTTTCCCCTATATTTTTATTTAAGGTTTTTCGAACCTCAATATTCCAAGACAATCCAGTCTCCAATTTATAAACTTTATTATTATTATTCTTTGGCAATATTAAGTCCAGCTTTAATTTTATACTTGATTATTCCCAAATTATTTTAGTCCAATTTCATTAAATCTTTAATTCCAGCTTCTTCCTTTCCCGGTTCGAAGCCCCATTTAGCTGTCAAAAATATTTTCCTTTTTTTTTTTTTCTGTCCCTTTGTAATTTCGCAGCTCACTTTTCTTTTCTTAAAAATTCCATATTACCTTAATCCCGGGGTACTTTTATTTGGTTATACTGCCCAGTTGTCCCGGTTCAGATGTTGTCCACCTCTTTCTTCCCTCCTGCACAAATCTTAGTCAAGCTGAGTCATCCTCTTCGGGATGGCCATTTTAGACCATCGCTGCAGTCGTCTTCGGGAGGAAAAAAAGCCAAGCCCAGGGGGGGGAGATGAGGCTCCCCACAGACAGGCTTGCTGCTTCCTCTTACTCCGCTGCCCCTCCAAGGCAGTTTCAGCCTCTAATCAGGATAATTGGGGCTTTCCGATGAAAGAGCACGAACGATAGTCGCAGAGAGTTGCGATCTACCGTCCGTCGGCAAGGAGGCTCCGCCTTCTTCCCTAAATTTACAATAGATTCTTAGATTCTGAAGAATTGTAGAGATTGTGGTATCTTGCTAAAAAAAGTAACAAATATTCCTAATAAAAACAGCAAAAGTACAAGAACACCAATTTTAATTATTTGTAATAATAACAATGAATTATTAAATTTACAAACAGAAGGAAAACTTATAATTCTTAGTTACTTTGTTGTCAAAACAAACTGGAATGACAAGCTTCTTCTAATCTTTAGGAGATACCACAAAATGTGGGAGTCTTCTAATGTTAAGGGTTTGAAACACATTTGCCTGCCTTGGGCTGATACTTTGAATAGATTTTGAAGAATAATACTGTAGAACAAAACTATAGGATAAATATATCATTTTTAGGGTAAAGTTTATGAAAAATTACAGTACAAGTACTTGAAGTATATGGCACGTTGTCATTTTTCACTTCCTTTTGATCATTACATAATGCAAAAATCTATGCTGTTATCTAAGATTCTCAAAAATATAGCACTATTGGCATGCTACTACTAAATTATACATGTGCTGCAATGCAACAAATGGGTGAATATGTTTTATTTGTGATTAATTATTAATCCTAGCCATATTCCAATTATGTTTACATCTAAGCAACCATTGCTTAGCAGATCCTATATATAAGTTCTACAGGAAATGTACATCATAAACTGAGCCTCACTTTCAAACTATTCTATTATTCTTCACTTAAGCAACAGAAAGAACAGTAAACAGATGCCTGTAATACTGGTGAGCCTCTGTTCTGAAAGAACAATTGTGTGGAGGATAGTGGAAGCTTCCTCCCGCACTGTTCCTTCATCCTAATGTTTGCACTCATTATTGGACAAAAAATTACCAGTCTTCCCAATGAATAGTAGATAAATTTATCACCCTTCCTCTGACAAGCTTACCAGTGCAGGCAAATGCAGCTAAAATCTCTGTCTCCCATGGACTAATCTTTGCCAATCGATCAAGTGGGTCTTCATCAGCCAGTAACTAATTGGCACCAGAGGAGGATTATCACTTTCTCTCCCCCTCCAGCTTCTTTTGTAGACTGAACCCACTTTTTCTATTACTGAGACTGGAAGTATGGTTGGCACTTCTTTAAGCCACTTTACAGCATGGATTATAATGCTTGGGGGTTTATGCAAAAAAGGCCTTAGCACATTTTAATCTATGTGCTCAAAGCTTTGTTAGAGACTGCACAAACTTACTTCACAATCTGTTTCTGTTGCTTCCCTCTGGAAGGAAATTTTGAATTATTTATAGCAGGACTATTAGATTCTGTAACAGCTTTGTTCCCTATGATATTTGTCTTATAAATTCACAGATTTATTTATTTTTTGCCATAGATACATTCAAACTAGACTGATGTTTCTCTGTGTTATACATGGGTTTGGGTGTGTGTGTGTGTGTATGTAATGGTTATATTTTCAGAGCTGAATGCGACAAAATTTCATTTTAATGTATGCTGATAGTATACATTTAAAGTGACAATCAAGTTCTATATTCTGTTTCTAATTTTATCCTATTCTATTGTTAATTGTTAACATTTATTTTTCAGACTCACAATGCCAAACTGGGGAGGTGGAAACAAATGTGGAGCCTGCGGCAGAATAGTATACCATGCGGAAGAAGTCCAATGTGATGGAAGAAGCTTCCACAGATGTTGTTTTCTTTGTAGTAAGTATCTATAAACTCTTTTTGAATGAATTACCAGTATTTGAGCAGTAGGAATCATAAGATTATAAATAGCAATCACCTAAATTTAGCATTGAGCCGTACATTTGCCACCTTGGGCTCCAAAGAACAAAGGTCAGAATGTAAAATTATATAAGGTTGTATTTTGCAAGTTCGTATTCCAGATCTCCTGTGTGATTCATGCAGAGTCTTAACTTTGCAGAACAAATGTATAGTTAAAAGAATGCTTTCAGATAGTCATTTAGCTCTGACTAACATTAGCAGGTTTAAAAGAACAGTTACCGTATATACTCGAGTATAAGCCGAGTTTTTCAGCCCATTTTTTGTGCTGAAAAAACCGCCCTCGGTTTATACTCGAGTCAGATTCCCCTCTGAAAAAAAAATGGTGTGGAGCTCCAAAGCTGGGCAGCCGCTTCCCTGCTTCCGTGTTTCCTTTGCAACTTTTAAGCATGGGGGTAATTGGAAGCAGAAAAGTTCTTGCTTGAGGATATATTGTTTTTTCTTTTTTTAACTGTTTTTAGGGGGGGGAAGACCCACCGCCATGTGAGAATGCTCAGACACGAAATCTATCCGACCAAAAATAAGTGTGTGTGTGTGTGGGGGATTTTAACAGAGGGAAGATGTAGGGAGAAGGCAAAAGCGACGGAAGATCTTTCAGGGGAAACTGAGGGGGAGACTCACCCTTGGTCCAGATGAGCCCCCTTCCCCTTTCTCTAGGCTGAGAAAACAACGCGAGCCGAGGTTGCTTCGGCTCCACTCAGCTTCGTTTCCTCAGCTCCAGCTGCTTTCAGTCCACTCGGGAGGAGGGGGAAGAGGAGGTGGTGGTGGCAGCTCGCGTTGTTTTCTGATAGTGAGATCATCTCCCAAATTAATTGATTCACTAACCCAAAAGAAGAAGATGTTGGTGACAGTGGGAGGCAGGAGTCACTCTCTCCCTTGCAAGAAAAAAGCAAGAGCCGTTCTTATGATCTCTCCCTCTCTCTCTCTCTCCCCGTAATACAGTCAAGCCCTTTCCAGCATGCGCGATCTGCCTTTGCCACTTTGCACCTTGCAAATGCAAAAACCCCAGGATTTTGCATTTGCAAGGTGCAAAGTGGCGAAATGAGTGTGTGTGTGTGTCTGTCTGTCTGTCTCCCTCTCTCTCTGTGTGTGTGTGTCTCTCTCTCTCCCTTCCTCGCACCACCATGCCTTCCTTCCACTGCTACGCGTTTGGGCTGCTTTATGCCCCCCTCCCTCCCCGCCATCTTTTATTTTCTCCTTTCCTTTAGGAGGTGTCCTAAAGGGCTGGAAGAGCGAGGAGGTAAAGTAGCTTCCTCGAGCGTTTCTTGCTGCTCCTCCGGGCAAGATTTATTGGCTGGAAGCGAGGAGTGAGTTGCTCGCTTTCCTAACGAGGGTCTTGGAGCAACAACATCCCCTCCCCCGCCGCACCCCGCATCCCCACCCCCACACTTCCACCTGAGTTTGGAATAAAAAACGAAGGTGCGAGTGTGAACTTGGTGGGGACTCTCCGCTCGTGAATTTTTGCGTCGTTTTGGGGTAGTGCTCGGTAAAAGGAACTGGGAGGAGGAGAGCTGCTTTGCCAAAAGTCTGCCTGCCCTTCGCTCAGAAACGAGCTTTTGAGTTCTTCTTCCGCAAAAGCGGCAAGTTCTCTGGGGAGGGGCTTAAGGAAAGGAAAAGTAGTCAAAACAATGAGGAGGAGGGAGGAGGAGGACGGGAACTTTAGGCGGCTCCGGAACTCGAGAATCTGTCCGACCGGAGGAACAGACTGTGTGGGACGAAAGTGTGTCCGTCTGTGTGCGTGGAGGGGGCAGATTGTCGGGGGTGAGTTTCTAAAATGGGATGACTTCACGTGAGGAAAGGCGAAAAACTCTTGACTTTGGCCAGCGCTTCGGAAAGCCGCGGGGGCCAATCGGAGCAAAAAAAAAAAAAGCCGCCGATTGAAAGGGACCCACTTGGAGAGTCCAGAATGGGTGCGCGGTAGGGTGGAGATTTCTAACGTTGAAGCTGTTTGTGGTTTACAGCATACGGAACCCCTGCCTGCTTAGGCTGACACGACCACGGGTGCCCGAAGAGAGGCTGTAGCGGTGGGGGTGGGGGGGTCTTCGTGCAGTCCTCCGGCTCTGGCGCTTTCCAAAGCAACTCAAAACTTGGCGCGTCCTCACCTTCCCTTTCTGCCCCTTCCAAAAAGGTCCCACTCCGGGAGTAGCGAGATACGAGACCCTGCTCTCTGTTTCGGAGCGGGGGAGAGCGAAGGCGGGGGGGGAGAGTCTTCCTATTCACCCTTCCATTATAAACTTTAAGATCATTATCTTATTTTCCAAACAACCGCTCCACCCCCCCCGCCGCTTTGCACCTTGCAAATGCAAAAACCCGAGGATTTTGCATTTGCAAGGTGCAAAGTGGCGAAGGCAGATCGCGCGTGCTGGAAAGGGCTTGACTGTATTACGGGGAGAGAGAGAGAGAGATCATAAGAATGGCTCTTGCTTTTTTCTTGCAAGGGAGAGAGTGACTCCTGCCTCCCACTGTCATCATCATCTTCTTTTGGGTTAGTGAATCAATTAACCTTTCATGATAGTGAGATCGTTTCCCAAATTTCCCTTAAATCAGGGAAGAAATCAGAAACAAACCTTTGGACTGAGAATAAGCCTGTTCCTATGATGCCATTTTTGTTCACTGCAGTGTGAAAAGTGTGAAAAAACACACTTCTTTTTCTTCATCTTCTTGTTCCCTATTTACTGGTCTCTTTCAAAGAGGAAATTGTGAACATCAAACTTATTCTCAACTGTCCTAGTGAAAGTTTTTATTGGTATCTATTTTTATTTTTGAAATTTACCAGTAGCTGCTGCATTTCCCACCCTCGGCTTATACTCGAGTCAATAAGTTTTCCCAGGTTTTTGTGGTTAAATTAGGTGCCTCGGCTTATATTCGGGTCGACTTATACTCGAGTATATACGGTAATAAGTAATATAATTTATAATATATTACCATACTTGTTAATGATACACAAGATTGACACTTTGATCCATGTAGACAACTTTAAATATAAAGCTTAACTGAGCTTTATTCTGTTGACAAAATGTACAGAATTATTTCATCAAGATGCAGTTCTCATATTGTATGCTATTCTAGAAATCTACATTTTAAATATCATTTTGAAAAATTATTCACTAGTTTGATACCCTCAATGCTTACATCAAATAAATTAATGATGTGATTTACAGTTGTCAATTTTCTAATTTCATGGATTTTGTTTAATGGAGACAAAATTTTCTTGGGCTTTGTCACAGAGGTTGTAGACTGTCTTTAAAAACAGAGTTGATATGATTGTTCAGCTTAGCAATTGTTGAGATGCTGAATTTTTGTACTAAACTTGATTCCTATTTTAGTATCTTCTAATTATTTCAAACAACTGGCTGATGAAGTGTCATGAACAGTACTGTTCATGGCACCTCATCAGCATTTGATAAATGCTAATTGTAACTTTTATAAAAGAAAAGGAAAAAAATCTGATTAAACTGAAAGTTAAATTTGGAATTTTTATGAGGTATGTTTAAATAGAAGCTTCAGCAAGTTTCTGCTACCATGGAAGATAATGCTTACAGTAAAAACTATCCAGTGAATGGCAAGGAATGAGAAGAATAACAAATAGTTTTAAAGTTTTATATTTTCTTCACATTGTATAAAACTGAACATCAAGAAGAAATAAGTTTGTAAAATATACAGAATGTACTCACTGATGAAGGAGTATATAATTCGCCATGGGTGAATAGGTGACAATATAAATTCAATAAATAAATAAACAATTTAGCTTCTAAGTGTGGAATAGAGTTTAATTGTTAAACTTATAATTGGTAAATCCAATGACTTTCAAAATTGGAAACATAGTGTCTTAGGGAACTGTGAAACATATTAATATACTGTACACAATTAACTACAATAATTAAACTGAAGCATAGAATCCAATTTAAGTACCTGAATGAAAACTGATACCAAAATCAAAAACAAAACCATTTCTAAAAGTTACTGCAGTGATATAGCTAAGCTTTGATGTGAAAAAAAGTGATTTCCAGAGAGGATATCACAATGAAAATGTGTCTTCACTAAATTTTGCCAACAACAACCTAGTTGAGGAAAGGAGACAGATCAAATTCCATAAAGAGTTAATTCTTCCACACCATTTATTTCCATTGTCCTTAGCTTGAAAATTTAGAATGGCTCTTCATTTGTATTAACATCTGGTTTGGCTGTGATGATATTGTTTCAGCTTTTATAATCTTGGTTGTGCAGGAATCTTAACTTACTGAGCAACTATTATGTTCTACTACTATATTTATTATAGAATTCCTCAAAGCATTACTTTTTTCAGCAAGTCTAAATTGAACTGCTTTATTCTTAATTTTTATAAAATGTGTATAATGCAGAACTGTGATTATATAAAAACTGTTTTAATTCGCTTATTAATACAGAGATGTTTCTGAGCCAACTCAACAAGCAACATACATCTAAAGAAGGAATAAGTAATGAGCTAGTATGGACATGTATTTAAATTGGCTCGATATTTTAGCTGTTTCACACAAAAGTATTAATGAAAGAGCTAGAAAACAGTCCTTGTTTGGCATAAAGTTGTAGATGTTTTGTAAATGTAACGTGTCCTTGAGAACTCTTGCATGATTAAACTTATTGACACTGATGTAAATAGTTCTATGAGGTTTGAAACAAAGAAAAAATGTTTCCTTCATAGCCTCACAAATTAAACTTGGTCAAGCTTCCCTTCTGCAAATGCAAATCATAGAAGCCAAAGGGGACAGAACATGTTAATAGAACAGAATTTAATATTGTTATTCAAAGAACCAGCCCCCTCAGTATACCTAGCTACTGAAATTTTCTTTTAGTTAATAAACATGTCTAATTTCTTCCTTAGTGGTATGCCGGAAAAACCTGGATAGCACAACTGTGGCCATGCATGATGAAGAAATATACTGCAAGTCTTGTTATGGGAAAAAATATGGCCCCAAAGGATATGGCTATGGGCAAGGAGCAGGCACTCTCAATATGGACAGAGGAGAAAGGCTTGGCATAAAGCATGATAAGTAGGTACAGCAGTTCTAAGCATGATAAGTAGGTACAGTAGGTCTAGCTTGATACAGGTGTATTTCCTGTTAAATACAAACTATCAAGATCACCTGAAATAAAAGTGGAATAAAAAGATCACAGATCACTCTGGTTCTGTATTTGAGCAGTCATGATCTGAGGTTGTTCAGGGGACCAGCATTTGTAGAAAATTGCCAGTTATTTTTTATTTGTATGTAATGGTTTGTTACATCCTGTGAGAGCAAAGTTCAAAAAAGTGAGGTTATCTTTTTGGCAAGATCATTTCCTGCTATTGACTAAAGTGTTTATGATCAGATAAAACACTCTGAGGAAGAAGTAAACTTTTATCTAATCCCTGGTTGAATTGTGTTAAGATCTTAAACATGAATGTTAGATTGAGCAATCAGTTCAATGTAACACAATTCATGGCTTCCCACTGCAAGAATATGGTTGTATGTTCCTCCTCTTCAGCTTACAGCTTTGGCTGCAGTGATTTCATCTTGTGTCAAACCAGTATGTTATTGGCTTGCCTCTTCTGGTCACAGAAGCAACAGACAACTTTACTAACAATAATAACCAAAGCATTATTGAGGAAAGACTTACTCTATGTCAAGAGACCAATGTGTTATATCCTTTGCCATCTATTTTTGCTCAAGATCTAAAGATTCCTTTTTTCTTTTGTCACAGTTGAAGTTGACTTATGGCCCTCCTTGGGTTAATAAAGACAGTTAGACTTCAACAATATACCATGGTAGAGCAATAGTTGCTCTTAGATGAAGAAATACAAGACCCTGATTTTGCACACTATTAATAAGAGCTCAGTCTAGCCTGTCTGTTCTTTGCTGATTCAGAAAGAGACTCATTTCAGCAGTTCATTTCATTCTAGCATACCTTCTCATCGACCGACAACAAATCCAAATACTTCAAAATTTGCTCAGAAATTTGGAGGGGCAGAAAAATGTTCCAGATGTGGTGACTCTGTGTATGCAGCTGAGAAAGTAATAGGAGCTGGAAAGGTAAGGTGACATGTAATAATTTGCAAATGCCTTGGCAAACTATTCTGGACTTCCTTGGTTGATGACCTTGACCTGTTAGAATTGGATTGGTTTTGTTTGCTTTAAAATGAATTTTGTAAAAAAGAACACCACCTGGGAATGGGAGCTAATTCATTTTTCCAAATGAATTTGTATCTATGGTAAATGCTTTCTATCAAAAAGAATCTAACATGAAAAACATAATTATCCCTAGAAGATTAGATTGATTGATTATATGCCATCAAATTGGTATCAAGTTCTCTTAGTTGACCACATAGATTTTCTCTATGAAAAAAACTATGTTGATCTACTGAAAATGATAAAACACAAGACGTCTGAAATAGTTTATTTTATTTTTTTAGCCTTGGCACAAAAATTGTTTTCGCTGTGCCAAGTGTGGTAAAAGCCTTGAATCAACAACTCTGACAGAGAAGGACGGCGAAATCTATTGCAAAGGTAAGGTAAAATATCAGAATTGTTCTGGTGTAAGAGATGTAATTTTAAATCTAAAAAGGAGATGGGATTGCTACTAGTTTAATATCATTTATCACACTGATTTAGTTTAAGGGGATGAAAATGTAAGTGACATATGCTTCAGTTACTGTCATATGAGACAGCTTTATTGAATGGTGAGGGATCTCTATATAATGTATATTCTATGTAACATCTGCACAAGATACATGTGTAGGGAGATTGGTTCACATCAGCAAGTGTAAAAGCACATTATAAACTAATATTCTCTGAATCTGATTATATTTTTAAAAACAGCATGTTTGTATTGAATGGAACTAATAGATTACTCTTTGTCTTTTCAGGTTGTTATGCAAAGAACTTTGGCCCCAAAGGATTTGGCTATGGCCAAGGTGCTGGTGCTCTTGTTCATGCTCAGTGACACATTAGCTATTTGGCATCCCTTTTTCCAAGGCACAACTTAAAAAGCTACCATTTACTGTGAAACAGCTCTTGGCTTATGCGACTGCTTTTCCATAGAGTACCGCATGTATTCCAGTCTTGAAGCAGATTTTTAAATAACCTGTCAATCAATTTCAATAAAGCTTTGTATTTAGACATTCATTTGCATTGAAATGTCTGATGGAAAGCATCATTCACATTCTATTGCTTAAATTACTGCAACTGTTTCTTTTTAAAATAAATTTGAAGCATCATGCAGATATTTATAGCATCAGAGAAAATTGGTGTAAAAGTACAGTAATCTAATACAACTATCTCTGGGCTGCATCAGGTAACTTCCAGAAGTTCAGGAAAAAAAGGTGTGATGTCCCCAGCATCCTCCAATTACAAAATTTCTGTTGTAGAAAATAAAATAGAAATTACTTGTGAGCATTGAGCATGTAGCTTTAAAGACTTTTAATATGAAAAAGCCCTTGAATTATAATTCATTATAATTAATACTTTACATTGGATAAACTGTCACATTAGCAACAAATAACAGGATTAAACCTTAAAAATCAGTTTGGTGTAATGGTTAAAGGCACTAAGCACTAAGCTAAAAACTGGGAGACAACATAGGAAGAAGGATAAGGGCAAAGCAAATGTGAAAATGTTGCCAAGAAAACTGCAGAGACTTGTCCAGGTAATTGCCCGAAGTCAACAACTTGCAGACATTTCCCTCTCATCAGTTTTTTTTTAAAAAAATAAAAATTAAGACTCAAGTTAATCTTGACTTGTTGGTATAAAACAACAAAGAAAATTGCCCTTGATGTTAGTAAACCTCAGCTAGACTTTTACTCTTTAACATATTAACTGATTGAGTGATTAGACGCTATCAAGTCTGATGCCGATGCTTAATAACCAGGTACAAAGAACTGGACTTTTATTACCTATCTAGTAGGAAACATTGAAGCAGAGTCAAGATTCCTTTCGAATCTGGATGTATGTGTGCAAGGAATGGGTCATTTTCAGGGTGTTTCTGAATTCAGCTAAAGTAATATCTAGGTCACTCAAGTCTAAATCTAAATGATTACTCAATTGCAGCAACAAGCTACAAGTTTGTCTATATTTTTTTGCTACCACCAAGTGAAATCTGTATTTTTATTGCCCAGATGGAACACACTTAGTATAGCATAACCTGTGACCAACACAGAAATAGAATCTGAATGTGGAAATGGTATGGTAATGTGACACTAAGGAAATCTTGCACATTTAATTAGGAATATTTTTGGAGTGGATATTTAATTTACTAGATTATACACTGCTCAAAAAAATAAAGGGAACACAAAAATAAGACATCCTAGATCTGAATGAATGAAATATTCTTATTAAATACTTTGTTCATTACATAGTTGAATGTGCTGACAACAAAATCACACAAAAAATATCAATGGAAATAAAATTTAGCAACCCATGGAGGTCTGGATTCGGAGTTACACTTAAAGTGGAAAAAAACACTACAGGCTGATCCAACTTTGATGTAATGTCCTTAAAACAAGTTAAAATGAGGCTTAGTAGTGTGTGTGCCCTCCACATGCCTCCAATGCGTGGGCATGCTCCTGATGAGGTAGCGGATGGTCTTCTGCGGGATCTCCTCCCACACCTAGACTAAGGCATCCCCCAACTCCTGGACAGTCTGTGGTGCAACATGGTGTTGGTGGACGGAGTGAGACATGATGTCCCAGATGTGCTCAATTGGATTCAGGTCTGGGGAACGGGCGGGCCAGTCCATAGCATCAATGCCTTCGCCTTGCAGGTTCTGCTGACACGCTCCAGCCACATGAGGTCCAGCATTGTCTTGCATTAGGAGGAACCCAGGGCCAACCACACCAGCATATGGTCTCACAAGGGGTCTGAGGATCTCATCTCGGTACCTCAGGGTAGTCAGGCTACCTCTGGCGAACACATGGAGGGCAATGCGGCCCCCCTAAAGAAATGCCACACCACACCATTACCAACCCACTGCCAAACCAGTCATGCTGGAGCATGTTGAAGGCAGCAGAACGTTCTCCACGGCGTCTCCAGGCCCTGTCATGTCACGTGCTCAGTGTGAACTTGCTTTCATCTCTGAAAAGCACAGGGCGCTAGTGGCGAATTTGCCAATCTTGGTGTTCTCTGGCAAATGCCAAACATCCTGCACGGTTTTGGGCTGTAGGCACAGCCCCCACCTGTGGATGTTGGGCCCTCATACCACCCTCATGGAGTCTGTTTCTGACCGTTTGAGCAGCCACATGCACATTTGTGGCCCCCTGGAGGTCATTTTGCAAGGCTCTGGCAGTGCTCCTCCTGTCCCTCCTTGCAGAAAGGCAGAGGTCCTGATGCTGGGTTGTTGCCCTCCTACGGCCGCCTCCACATCTCCTGATGTACTGTCTCCTGGTAGTGCCTCCATGCTCTGGACACTACGCTGACAGACACAGCAAACCTTGCCACAGCTCGCATTGATGTGCCATCCTGGATGAGCTGCGCTACCTGAGCCACTTGTGTGGGTTGTAGACTCCGTCTCATGCTACCACTAGAGTGAAAGTACCGCCAACATTCAAAAGTGACCAAACCATCAGCCAGAAAGCATAGGAACTGAGAAGTGTGGTCATCACCTGCAGAACCACTCCTTTATTGGGGATGTCTTGGTAACTGCCTCTGCTTTCCACCTATTGTCTATTCCATTTGCACAACAGCATGTCAATCAGTGTTTCTACCTAAGTGGACAGTTTGATTTCACAGAAGTGTGATTGACTTGGAGTTACATTGTGTTGTTTAAGTGTTCCCTTTATTTTTTTGAGCAGTGTACATTTCCTATCTCATTCATTTTTCAGCCCTGTCAATAGAGTCCTTGCAATGTTTGGCACAAGGAGCAAACACAGCCTCTGTAGTGTTTCTCATCTTGTGTCAGAAATGCAGGAACTAGAAAGGGGGAAAGTATTAACAAACTTAAAAATATTAAAAACTTTAATAACATAAATTTATATAGTTCTAGCTAGCCCAATTGACAGCAGAAATATTTCTGACCAGTAAGTCATTCTGTGTGCATGTTGGCTCCAGGGGACAATGTGAAAGATGGATGGTTGTTTGAATAAAACCCCATGTGCAGTAAATATCCCTGTTCTCTGGAAGAACCTCCCATTTTTCCTATGTGGTCTTTAGTTCTAGCCAAACCATGCACTATTTAAACATTTTCAAACTATCCACTCCTCCTCTAAACTTCCAGGTAACTCCTCAAGTGGCTCTATCCAATTATGAAGTTGTTTATCTTGAAGTTTCCATCTTTTAAATCATCCTGTTTGAGGTAACAGATGCAATCTCCTTGATGCAATCTAAATAGCTCCTTCTTGACTTCCTTACTTCACATCTTGTGCCACACTCCTAACACCTGACATTGCTATTCCCACCAAGATACATAGTTTGTCAAGCTGGGTGGGATGCAGACATCCAATAATAATGTGGCATGTATCACTAAACGCCCTGACTGTGTAGAGTTCATTTACCGTCCCCAAATGGGGTAGGTATCAGCTTTTTGAGATTATTATGGGTGAAGATCTTTTGCTTTAAATTGCAACAATGTCTTTTAAAGGTTAATTTTGATCCAGTGTAATGCCAAGGTAATGTTGAATGTGCCAGACTCATTCCATCCCAGATAATATAGAGGCTACATTTAGCCTGCCTGTTTTTGAGATGGAATGCCTAGACATTAGTTTTTGATGGATTAAGTTCTCTCCCCTAACTGGGAGTGTCATCCTACTCAAAACTGGCCTGGCTGATCTTCACAATTATTTTTTGACAGGATCACTATTATTTTTCAATATCTTAATATAATATCTTAATTTGTAATGGCTTAGAACAACAAGTGTGGAGAACAACAAATTTGGCCAGGAGCAAAAGATTCAGATGTTTAACTGATGGTAATAACAGTTAATGAACTCATATTCATGACCTACATGTCTAAATTGTATTAAAAGTAATTGCCAGCATGCAAACACAGGAACATTGGATTGAGATGCCTACCTCTTCATTACACCACATTAATAAACACATAATTAGAACTAGGCAATATACATTACGCAAAGGGAAATATCCTACAATTATATGTATGTCGAGATTGACTTTTAAGCTATATTACCATTGGTTTGTCTCACAAATACATGGTTTTGGAATGATTAAATGACCAGTTGAAATTTAGTCACAATAAGCAACAAGTAGGCTCATATTTATTTTGAAAACTAGCTACTGCACTTTGTGTTTGTACCTTAATTTAAATGTTCCAAAATCTTGTGTCTTTTGTCTCTCAATTTGGTCCACTGAGGGACATTTGACTTTTGCCTGGCCTGTTGCCTCTTTTCATCCAGACTTAATGTGAGTTTCACTTTGGGGCTAAAACTATATTTCAATGGGTAAAATGTTTCTCTTACTTGAATTCATGTCCCTAGTTCACTCAAACATACTTTATCCACTACTACTTTAGGTTGATGAGAATACAACCCAATACAAAAATACAAACCCAAGCAACATTATTCACATTCTGTAATAGTAAAATTCTGTACCCTCCTTGTGTGACAATTCTACATGTCTAGCATGACAAGGGTTGCATGCTGTCATTTTGGGGGATTCTGTGAATTGATAAGAGGAATGTCACTGTGACACTTTGACATATGACAGTCTTCACAATGCAAAAATAAAATTTAAGATTTAGCACTCACAGCAAAATTCTCATGTGTAGAAAATTTGGATATGAAGAAACCTCAAAACATTCCTGTTGCAAACTTGATGCATAAGAAAACCTACTTTCAGCAAAGAGGCTATTGTTCAGTCTTGTTGGGAAACTGCAAACATCAACATTAAATATAGTTTTGAAAGCATAGAGAATACTGTAGGACAATGCCTTCCACATGGAAGAAAGACTAGACATTGAATTTAACCATTGTTTACAGCATCGCCACAGCAACTGGGTAATTGTATGAATATTATTTGGGAAGAAAATGCAGAACTTTGCCAACAGAATGAAAAATACTGAGTAGCATGCCACCTTAGCTTCGGATTTCAAACCTATTACAGATAGCCCTCAACTTATGGCCACAATTGAGCCCAAAATTTATGTTGCTAAGGGAATCATTGCAATTGTTAAGTTAGTAATACAGTTGTTAAGTGAATTTGGTTTCCCCATTGACTTTGCTTGTCAGGTCACAGGATCCTGAGACATTGCAATGGTCATGTCAGAAATTTGATCATGTGACCATGAGGAATGCTGCAATGGTTGTATGAAAAATGTCACTTTTTTCAGTGATGTAACTTTAAACAGTCACTAGATGAACTGTTGTGAAATCGAGGACTACTTGCATATGTTTTTACATCAAAGGCAAAAACAATGGTGGACAAGAATTATATAGTGGCTAAAATTCCAACTATTTCTATGTTTTTCTGAGAATGCCAGATTGCTCAGAAGCATTTCAGGAAAAACAAAATGATTGGTTGCTTTAGCAAAAGTTCTTTTCAGCACTCTGGTAAAAATAATGTAAAAGCAATAACTGCTCTAGTTTGCCCTCTGGACTCTGGTTAGATGAGACAAATGCTGAGCCCTAAATTTCAGAGAGAATGTGACACTAGCCAATGACATATTTTTATATAAAAACTAGTTTTGCTAAGATAACACACTGTAATTAGGTATTTACTTATTGGAAATTACCTTAAACCAAGGAAGTATTTCCCAGAGATTGTCAGCTTTCGTGGACAACCTGTGAAACCAGGAAAGAAGCAATGTCATGTATGCATTTTCGCACACGCCAAAATGTTCTCCTTTGAATAGGGGATCTATGCATAGCCCTTGTAATCTGGTTTAGCACCACTGGTCTACCATCAGCCCATTAGATAATTTAAGCGCAGGAATTTGTGGTGCACATTGATACTCCAACTCAACACATGAGTATGGTCACAACTAAGGTCACACTCATGGTTGAAATAAAAGGGTGACTTTCTCTACAAAATAGAAATTTGCTGCTAGAAGCCAGAGATGGCGGTTCTGTGGCTGGCTAGCAATATCACCAACACTTAAGACTTATATTCCACTTCACAGTCCTTTCTAAGCAGTTTATAGAGTCAACATTGTCCCCCCTGAATGTTGAAGTTCTACCTATGACTGATGCATTTAGTGGAACTCTTGATGGTAATTATTTATATCCTAAAAGAAAGATGATTTTAATCAAAATCATGGGGGGTGCTTGCATGTTCCAAGGGATATACCTAAGGATCCATATTCCTCGACATATGGAAGGTGATACTTGCTGAATATTTATACTATTTAGATTGTGTAAAACATGCAAACACTTAAAACAGGGGTGTCAAACTCACAGCCTGCAAGCTGGATGTGTCACATGCTGGCCACACCCACACCCGGTTTAGTGAAGTGGAAAAAAGTCACAATACATCGTGTGATGAGGCCGTGATAACACGAGATTGACACCCCTGACTTAAAAGAAGTAGGGAAAAATAAAAGAAGAAAGATGAATACATTATGTTCTAATGACTTGGAATTTTACATTATTTTAGGATTTCACTCAACATATTAACATACTTAAATGTATAATTTGATCTGATTCTAGCAAATACACTGCTCAACTAAACATTTGCACATAGTTGAAGCAATTTCACACAAACATGCTTTAAGTTACTACTGTATTAAGGAAGTAACTTAAGTATGCTATTTAGATAGTTCTTGGCCTGTGTGCAATTGTCTACAAAAGAAATACATGCTGCAGGAATCAATCTGTGTATAATTCAGTTTTGCATAATTGCAGATCATTTGCAGACAGCTGACATTGTGCAAGCTTCAACAGCTGTTTCTGTTCCTTATGTGAATGTGTTTGTTCCCACAAATTCCAATTGAATGCGAAGTACCATAACATGCATGACCAAGGGCAGACAAAATAGTCCTGCTAGCAAACATCATAATCCATTTGGTGAAATAAATAAGATGAATAAAGACCTTGTCCTCTTCTCTATTTACAAGGGAAGGCAGTTATTCTATTGTACCTCAAAACATTTTCTTTTAACATTCAAGACTAACTGTAAAATGAGGTGCATTTCATAGTTAAGGCAGATTTGTATTCAAGTGTTCAAAAATTGAGGGATCTTATCTCCTTTTCTCAATCAAATATTACATTTTACATAATTTTATATCTGGTGATTTTAATGGTTGTTTAATTTTTATTATGCTGTAAGTCAATCAGAGTTATTTGAAATGAGATAGGTAGCAAATAAATTTAATACATAAATAAATTTAAAACAAACAAACAAACAAATTACAGCAGTCTTCTTAGTACATTCATAATAATAGCATGGAAAGTCGCTTTCCATGTGAAGGCAGACATATGCCTTTTTATCACTGCTCTGTGGCTAATGTCATGAGTTGGGGTTGACTCGTGAGGAGGGTTTAACAAAGCAAGTATGTGGGGAGTTTTCTCTCTTTTGATAGATCTGCATAGGATAACATTAATTGCAATTACATGCTTCCTGCTTTTACCAGGGAGGTAATGAGACATTAAAGGTAGAAATGCAAGATAGTCTGTACAAATAATTTTCTTGCCCATCAGCACTTGAATTATTTTCCATTCTCCTTCTTGCCTATTTGCTAAAAACATTAACAAAACAGATATATTCTTTTTACTTAATCAGGAGATTCAAAGAGCTCTGGCTATTTGTCAAACTGACAAAAACCCAACTGAGGAGAAACAAGTGCCTCCTAATTTGGGTTCAGTCTTGAACTAAAAAGAGATCTCCAAAGCTGGAGCAAAATAATCAGAGTAATAAGCAAAGCAAGGGCAAAAGCTAAGACAAGCAGTAACATCTAGGAGACAAATACTATTTTGATTAATAACTTACAAAAATAACAACTTTATGGAAGGAGAACTATTTTATTAAATCTTTTACATATTTTGTTCACAATGTAATACATCAGTCATAACAATAAAAGAATACTTGGCACAGTTATAAATAAATTAGAAAAACAAAAGTCAATTTAAAACAGTGATGCACTTTTAATGCATGTTAATTGTTGAAAGGAAAATCAGGGGGAAAGTTGTGCATTATAAAAACTTAAAACCTGTATCTGAGATATATATATATATATATCTTTTTTTCTAGGTCACAGACAATATGTTAATCCTTCGTATATCAATGAATGTCAAACTTCTAATCTTTTTAATTGGGTTCACAGAGGCCTTGGGGTGCTGTAGTATGCTGCAATACATTCAACAAGCAGGAAAAAAAAAATCTATTTTCGCCTTTTGTGTTCCAGACTATGAATGTCCAAATTTCTGGCAACAAAATTATTCTAGGTGCCTCAAATATTGAACCTTTATCTTCCACTACTTTTTCTCTGACAATTAGGCAGAGTACAAAAACAAAATTTATACTTTTTCCTCACTTAAGTAATATACTTTTTATTGTATAAAGGACAATTATTTGGACAAGGACTCTATATTATATATATTTTTAGATACAGCAGAAGAGCTACAAATATATTGATCTTCGGAGGCCTTTCAAAAGCAATTGTTTATGTGAAAATACATTTTTTCCAAAACAGAATCAAGGGTATTAAGATTGTAACCATGATTATTAAAGGAGAAAACATGACTATTAAAGGATAAAATAAATATGGCTTCTCAAACCTGCTAAAGTTTGCAGTATTAAAATATGAAACGAAGTGCTGGCTAATCTTTTCAGCTTTAACATTAAAAATTAAAAGGAGGCAAGAATAGTATATTCTTAGTATTTTTCTAAAATGTATCTTTCAAGCTGGCATAGGCCTACCTCCCTGCACATAATTTCATTTTCATAACCTCAACCATAGTGTATTATAGATTAGTTGAAGTTTCCCAATATTAAAATATCCAAATTATACTAAAGTTGCATTTCTGTAAATTTTGATATCTGGTACTTGCAAACTATGGACACCTGGCAATCAAAGAAACACCTTGAAGGGGGGGGGGGGAAGCATACTTGCAAATACTGAACATCAACTATTTACAGTTTCACTGCTCCTCTTTCTAAGGCAAGGGGTGGGAATACCACTGGATTGCTTTAATACCTGTAACCTCAATATTACAGGAAATGCTAGTTTTGCCAAGCATCAAACATGCAGTGAAATTGCAGGGTATAGTGCCTATTAATAGCAATATTGATCATTACTAACAAGCCCATTAGATATTATCCTACATTTTTTGTTGAATAAAATGAAATGAGCAGCTTTTAAATATACTAACATACACACATGTACATATACACACACTTACAAAAACTAGTTGATAAATTATTTATATACAGATACACATTCTTTACACTGGTCTCTATTTCTGTATTAAAGATCCCTTCTCTAGATCCTCCTCACAGGATTCTTGAACCACTATACTGCTACAGCACTTAAAGAGAACCTAAACATATTTCAAGTCTCTCTGTAAACAATATTTAAGAAAGCAGTGAAAAATTCACAAGGAATATATAAAAATGCTGTAACTGAAAATCAGTGCATCACATTCAACAACAAAAAATTGCTTTTGGAATGTGATTTTACACCACTCCTTGCCTTTCAAATTTCATAATCTGAAACTAAGCTTATTGTATTTTATCACTTACCAACATACCATATAATTCATGACACCTGTAATATTGTTAACTTACATGTGCTACAAAGGAATAAATTTAGTTTTAAATTTATTTTATCTTTTTAAACATTATTTTAATCTAGCTATATTTCTTGGAACTGCATCCAATATAATAACAATGATATCCTAATTTCTAAGAATTTAACCTTTGATTTTTTTTGGCTCCCATATAACATTTTGTTTACCAATTCTCTAATGACAGTAGAATATATCATGCACAATGTCTCACATTACTTATGAAACAAAGTTGTACTAACAGCATATATTACATTTTTCTTCAATTTTTGCAGATCATATTTTATTTTGTAGTTTAATTTTATAAAGTATCATCATGCACTTAAGTGGTGTTTTGTATTAGGCAGAAAAGTTGCTTTCCTCTATGTTGTTTTTTCTGCCCAGGATATACAACTTCATATACGATTTATTATAAGTAATTTATTGTATCAGAAATAAATCAGCCCTAACAACTGATAATAATTACTGTTACACTTAGGTAAGAGTTTTGTGACGAACATCCTCAACTTCACAATTTATGGTAGACCCCAACAAAACTACATAATTCATTACAGTATTTAATGTACATTTTTCAATGCACATAATACTACAGCAAATCTATACAAAATTCCATTGCAGTAAATATAATACAATGATCTCAAGATCTGTTAGCTTCATAAAATTTAACTTCAAATGAAATTGTTCAAATTATGAAATAAATATTGAATCTTCAGCACAGCATGACTTTATTCTGTTTGTATTTTTAACAATTCATGCTTCATTGTGAAACTAAAATATAATTGCGTGAATATGTCTTTCTGAGTTATTCCTGTAGTAAGAACAGTTAAAATTCCCTTCTTCTTCCTCATTGTCTGGATTGGCAGTTTATTCTGTCCTTTTTAAAACTTCTGTTAATCCAACAGATGCAAAGAAGGTACTATTAGATTCACTGTTAGCTCTATTCATAACATGCTACTGTTCAAGTGATGTGGATTCAAAAGAAACAAACTTCCAGGCACCACTCAGATCTGCTCACGGATTGAAAGTGGGTGTTAAACCAGCTGGTAGCCAGTTCCAGAGGTTTGATCATATTCTATTGTATATTGCCGTGTCCAGTCCACAATAACAGGACGAAATAAACCGCAGCATCTGAATTCAAAGAAGTCTATAACATTTCTTATACATCCATGGCTAAAAAGAGAAGAAAAAACCAAAAACCAAAAAAAGGTCAATAGTACTTAATATTGCAACTAACAAATACAAAGTTACCCCTAATAATAACATGGATGATTTCCACAGTAATTATTGTGCTTGTTGGTACTGACAATGCTTACTATTACTGAACTGCTACAGTTATAAGCTCTTAATTGAATACCAGATTCAAATACCATATTTGGAGTCTTACATACATCTGCCTTTTCTCAGCCTTGTAATAGAGACATACTACTAATCCATTATTCTGGGTTTCAAAAAGGACTGATACTATATTCAGGGAGTAATACATGTCATTTAGCATTAATGATGGAACCCAAATTACAAAAAGGAGAGTAGCTCTGAGAAAGAAGCCCAGAACAGATGTTAGCAGTAAAAATGGAGTGAGAATGAAAAGAGAATTAAGGAAAAATATCAAATGTAATGAAATCTGTTCTGGAATTTTATTGGAAAGAAACACTTCAAAAGTTGAGTAGATTAGGAAAACTTCCGGTTTGCGTGGCTTCGGAGCAGCAGGAATTCGCGACAGCTCGCGATTCCTGCTGGCTAGCTGCCGAGGTACCCCCGATCCAGATGGGTCAGGGGGTTATGGCTGCCCTGTAGGGACAGCTGAAGATAGAGGGGAGCCGGTTAGGGAGGTGGGGGCATCGCAGACCCCCCCCTTCTTCGGGAAAACCCCTTTTTCCCAAGGCGGTGGAGCGGCGGTCAGCAATGGCCGCCAGGAAGAAGCCAGCAACCGGGTAAGAACTGTGCTGGAGGAAGTGTGAAAAGTGAAAGTTCTGTCTGAGCCGGGTCAAGTAACAACTTTTAAATCTCCTGGAATTGAGCTGCTTGTTGCTGGAGGATACATTGTATCCCTAAGAAGATCGAAAGCGGAGGAGAAGCTGTTAAAGGGAACTTTTTTTTTTTTATTTTTTTTTTACTCTCTCATCCCACGGAAAAAGCAGAAATATTTGGATGTATTAGACACTGAAAGTGGATTGCTTTGAAAGCTAAGCTAAGAGACAAAGGGATTTTTGGACATTGAAAAATTTAAGAAATTGGAAAATCTCTGCTGGAGGTATGGATTTTTGATTATTTAAAATTGTTATTGCAAGTGGGAAGGGAGAAAGAAAAATTGGAGCAGAAACTGAAAAAGGAGGAGACTGTCTAGAACATCTTGGTGGATCCCAAAAGAAGATATATGGTAATTGGACCTCTTTGATCAAAAATTAATTTGGAAAGAGAAAGAGAAGAAGGAAGAAAAGTATTAACTTTTGGAACTTTTTTCTTTTTTTCCTTTTTTTAATTGCTTTTGATTGTCTTGGATTAAAAATACTTGTGGTTGTTTTGGAAAAAGTTTCCCTTTTCATAATGGCATTCTCTGTGGATGAACTAGAGATTGAATATCAAAAATATAAAAAAGAAGATACTTTGGGCGCTTTGTTCCAATTCTTAGAAATGGCGTTATGTTCCTTAGAAAAGTTGACGCAGCAGAAGGACTGGGACAAGGAAGAAGAAGAAGAAGCCATCTTTGATGAACAATGGGTTCCTTCCGGAGAGGAGGAGAAAAAGGATAAGAAAAAGGGGTTTTTAAGAATTATAAAAACAACCAAAAGAGAGAAAAATGAGCGAAGAGATGGAGGCAAGGTTAGAAAACAAAAGAAAAGGAGCAAGAAAAGCGAAGGGAAAAAGCAAAGGGGTAGAAAGGGCAAGGAGAAGAATAAGCAAGAGAGAAAAGGGGGGAGGAGAAGCCTTAATGGGGGGAAGCAAGATTTAAAGAAAAAAAGTTTATTTAGAGACAATGGGTGAATTTAATTTAGATTAAAAGAGGGATTCTGGAGGGTATTTAAGAGTGTGTTTTTATATGTATGTATATTTAGAATAAAAAATTTATTATGTAATTTTAAGAATTTTTTAAACAGAATCCCAAGAAAGATTTATATGTAGTATTTTTAAGTTAGGTAATGTGTTATAGATGCAACTCCAATTGGTTTACAGGAGAAGTATAGTAAAAGAAAAAAGATGAATGGATGTTTGGAAATAGAACAGACAAAGAATGTTGTTGAAAATGGTAATAATGGAAGGATATATATGCTTTTTTTTTTGATTTTGTATATTGATAAAAGGCAATAAAATTTTAATTGATAAATAATTTGGATGGAAAAGAGAAGTAGGGATAAAATATGAAGTTAATATTATATGAAATATTGATATTATAATCTGGAAATGTTATGTTTTATTGGTCTATCATTATTATTTTTTTTTTAGAAAAGAATTTATAAGCTGTTATGCCTTGATTTTGTGTGTATTGATTTTAGAAAACTGATAAAAATGGTTTTTATATACATATATAAAAAAGAAAATGATAATAAGATATAGAAGGAGACTTAGGTTGACTATGATGTTTGAATTTGTGTCTGTGTAAAGAGTTTTTAACCCGGGAACAGACAACCTTCAGAAAAGATCTTGTAGTTTTGTCTATGTTTTGTGTTTGTATGTTTGTGTATTATGCTTATGATAAAACTAACAAAATTTGTTTTTTATTAAAAAAAAGGAAAAAAGAATCAATAAAACCTTGGAGGAATGTTAGATGAGAATAATTTAAACAAGTCAGAAAGAAAAGAATATGATGATTATAAAATGGATAAATATGGAAGAGAAATGAAATTGAATTGGAGTAAAGAGAAATAATGAGAAACTTGATGAAAGATATTTGCGTGTCCATATGGGGATGGGATAAATTGGAATTATGTTGTATAAAAATATTGTTTTGTTTGACTTGTAAGGATTTACAATATTAAGAGGTTTTATGTGTTTATGTATTTAATGGTTAATGATGTGTTGTTTTATCTTTAAAATTAATAAAATTTGTTTCAAAAAAAAAAAAAAGTTGAGTAGATTCATAGGTGATGATTAATGTATTTTTGGAATTATCCCTCAGACTATTAATTTTTTATGGAATCTGGTTACTGTTATTGTATGTAATATTTGAATTTTAAAGAGTTTGGGAGAGATAAATGAGATAACAGAAGGTACAGAGAATTGAAACTAGACAAAGTCTGAAGAATTCAAGGGAATATTAAAAAATAGGGCTGTCATAAGTCATAAAGAAATATTTTAAAACTGTTGTGTGCCATATAAGGCAGTTTCGTGTTATATGCTGGACCAGTATACATGAGGTGCTTTCTTTCATTCACAAATGAAGCCCTCTGTATGTACACTATGCTACAAGGCTGCTTCAAGAATGGGCATATCCAGTAGACATTCCTGCTGTGATAGGGAATGAAGCTTTTCAGTAAAGACTGTTCTATTACAACCCTGGTTGGATGCAAAATTTATTATTGTTAAGGTTATGATTTAAGCAGATTTATTTTTAAAAAGCTGAAATTAAGCCACAGGGTGTCTGTCAATTTGAATGGAAGAATAGCGAGTAAAAATGGATATTTAATCCATGAGCTATTTTTTGATTACTCAGCTATTTTTTCTTCCATGGTAAAATTCCATACCATCACCACATAAATCTGCTGAAGTACTGATTTATTATATTTGACTGAAAAGTTAAAAAGATAGTTTAAAAATCTACACAAACTGACCAGTTGACAGTCAGTCATATCTAAACTGTTTCATCCTGAGTATCATATAAACATTTAAATAAACATGCATTTAAACACATTTTACTTATATACTTACTTAAATGGACTTTCAATAGATGTTGTTGTTACTTTAAAGTGCTTATATCGTCTGGCATTCATTCTTTCATTTGTAGTAATACCTAAACAAGAAATCTAGAAAAAAAATAAAAATAGCCAATTTAGAAGCCCTGAAATTATAGAAATATCAAGCAACGAAACCCAGAATCAATATTCATTTAACGATATAGTTACATAAGATAATGAAAATACGCTTTTCTAATTGTATGTTAAAAGAATATGGTTTTCACACACGGAATATATTTTCACTATATTATAGGTACCCTAATAGCTATTCTAAACCAAGTTAAACACCAAGCCAACATCTGAGTCAATACTTTTCTTTGTAGAAGAGATAACTAATAGGGCAGTACAATACTTTGCACTTGATTGGGTAAAGAAGTTTCAAAACCTGAAGTAGAATCCAATCCACTGTACTAGTGACTCAGAAAACCACCATGTCTCCTTTTAGGAGCAGGCACTCTTTTACAGGCAATTATGACACGTACACTTTTCCCAAAACATTGAACTCTTGATGGAATTCAAAACATCGCACAGTCCTAATAACGGTGGGATTGTGATAACATTTATTTAGCATTAAATTATTTTCTTTTCATTAAAAAAGTTCTCTTCATCTAGCTGTATTTTGCTTTTTACTAAATGAAAGTGGCAGTAAACACAAAGGCATGTACATTTTCTGAATAAATTAAAATAGTACTTAAAACTAAATTATACAAACAAAAACCCGAGGATTTAAAAAAAACCATTCAGCTGAGATTTCAAGGATCAGCAATATTAACAAATACACACACGCGCGCACACACACACAGAAATCAACTACTAAAATATTACTCTGACAGGGCTTAACCAAATTAATGACTTTCACTAAAAGAGATACTTCCAAGAGCATATTCCAGACCTGCATTTTAGAATCTTTGTTTCAGTTCACATTTTCAGAAATTTTGGGAGCAAAATTTTACTGATATTATTGTATTATCTTTCAGAAATAGAACAACTACATCCAGTATGTACTTCTTTAAGTCTTCTTATCTCTTGTCTCTTGCACTTAGGATAATTTATAATAAAAGATCCATGAGAACAGATTTAAAATCATAATTTGCCCCTTATCATTTGATCTACCATATTCCAGACCTGCATTTTAGGATCAAATTTCTGAAATCAACTCATCCAAACTTCTGAAATCAACTCATTTAAAATTTGGTAATTTATATTAAACAGAAGAATAGATAGGAAAGAATGCCTATCTGTATGCCTGTCTGTCTCTCATTTTCTCATGCATGCACTTATTTTCTATGGTAAGATATTCTACATTCCATATATTTCACAGAAGATTCCACTATATATCTATTAAGTTGTTTTTTCCTACCTGATACATTTGACACATTAGTAGTACAGCAACCCACATGAAGTGAAACACACTGTTCAAAAACATCCAGAACATCCAAGGTGAACAAGTGGCAATTTGTGTAACATAGGTCCAAAAACCATCTGTTGTATAACTTGTGTGACAGTGGATTCCCCAGTCTGAAATAAATATGTGTGTATGTATATATATATATATGTATATAAATATCAGAATTTTACAAAATAGCTCCATTCTATATTCCTTACAGCATTTGAAAGGATTTGTTTTTACAGACTAAACTGTATGAAAATAGTTTCAAAATTAAAGTATTTAGTGATAAAAATCAGATAAAGCAGATCAATATGAAGAAAAACTTACAAAATTGATGCAGAGCACAGATACATTAAAAAAGCTAGGCAATTAGAAATATGTGATACAAACTAAACTTACAAGAGATACAGCCATAAATCATCCAGCAAATCATGAAGAGTAAAAAGAATAAATATCCCATGAAATAACGATGATTGCCTGCTCCTGGGGAAAAAATAAAGTATTGCAATAAAACATTCACATTTTGCACTACATTAGCAGTACAACAAAGATAATGTGCAGGCCTATTTTTTTTCTATAATATTTAAAATAGCAATAGCAGACTTATATACCATTTCACAGTGCTTTACAGCCCTCTCTAAGTGGTTTGCCTCCAACAATCTGAGTCTTCATAATTGTGGACAGTGCACCTCATCAGGTACACTTTGCAAATAAGTCACAAGTCTCTTAAGGAGCCAATGAAGATGGATGTATTAAAATTAATAAAAAGTACTAATGAGCATAAACATGAAATATAAAATCAGATGTCTTGCTCAATGGCTTTTAATTATCTCCTGAGATGACAACATAATACAAAAACAAATACTGTAAATTATTTGAATGCAAACTTTAAAATTGTGGGGTGTACAAAAACTACATTTTGACTTATCTATGAAAATAATCCATCACAAGAACTTCACTCAAGATGTTTCAGCTGCTGAAAAAGAGTACAAACCCTGCATATTTCTCAGTCTTGTATAGCCTCAGGATTTTCTCCTGGAAAACTGAACAAATGGATCCTTCCTAACTGTGAGAGACAGATGCTGATTCCTAAGTTTATATTTTAAGTTACCAATCTTATTAAACATACTGTTTACAGATTATATATTTTTGCCCCAAATCTAACTCTAATTATTTAGCAGGTAATTAGTGGATTTTGTTGTTTTTCTCAAATGTTTCACTTTAAGTTTCCACCAAATTCATATTTCAATTTCATATCAGATGAAAACTGGAAGTTAACTATTTCTAAGTTTACAAAATTGACTCTTTTAAGATTTTACAATCAGCTTTTACTTACATTAATATACATGATATGGTATGGCTGTATTTATTAATGGCTCAAATTTACCCCTCTTAATATTTTGCAACATTAATCTAGCACATCATCATAACTGCTGTCTAGAAAAGGAAAACTCTAGTGTAGCATTATGTATTACTTTTATAACACCCCTGAATTTAAAACAGCAAGAATTGTGGCCTCTAACTATTCCTGAAGTATAGGTAGTCCTTGATTTACAACCACAATTAAGCCCAACACTTCTGTTGCTAAGCAAGACAGTTATTAAGTAAAATTTGCCTCATTTTACAACCTTTTTGACACCGTTAAGTGAATCACTGCAGCTGTTACATTAGTAACACAGTTGTAAAGTGAATCTGACTTTCCCATAGACTCTGCTTGTCAGAAGATTGCAAAAACTGATCATTTGACCTCAGGACACTGCAACTATCATAAATATAGAACCAGTTGTCAAACATCTTAATTTTGATAGTGACCAAAGGGATATTGCAGTGGCCAGTAGTGTGAAAAAATGGTAATACACCCCTTCTTTTCAGTGCATTGTAACTTTGAATGGTTGCTAAACAAATGGCTGTAAACTGAGGATTATCTATAGGCTTGTCCAACTGTCATGTATTACATGACTACTTTTTTGAAGAAATTAGTGTACTATGAACAAAAATGCTTGCCAAACTTTATTGGGTAATCTGAAGATGATAACATTGTTTTCCAAGACTCCCATAAATGGAAATAATTTAAAAAGTGGAATGATTTACATGCATAAATGATTTTCTGCAACAGCTAAAAATTATATCCTTGGAATCGTGTATAAAATGTCTGAGGTACATTATTCCCATAACTGTTATATATTTTTCTATATTATTCCAATAATGGAAATAGCTGCAAAATAGTATGCACATCCGTTTTCTTGTTTGTTCACATTAAGTCTGAAAAGGTCTACATGTTAGATATATGCAAAATGTTCCATTTCAGGGATAAAATGTTCTGGAGAACATAGATCAGGCTACTGTAGGGAGGTGCAGCAATCTTCTTGAGGTGAATATTTCTAAGATGGACTTACTATTTATCCATGAACATTCACAACAGGCCCAATAACTATCCCATGCTATGGATGGGTTATATTACCTCCTCCACTCCAAAAAAAAAAAAAAAAAAAAGCAAGTATGGGACTTGGTGGTCCTCCTAGACTCCTGGCTTCTGCTAAAACAGAAGATGGGAACCTTTATCCAGTTTTGGCTGATGACCACTTATGATCTTATCTTGACCAAAAATACCTTGCGGATAGTTACTTATGCCCTAGTTGCCAATCCAATAGACTGCTTTAATATGTTATATGCTTCCTTTGAAGATAAGCTGCAATTGGAAAGCTGCAATTGGTAGAAAATACAGCTGGAAAATTGCTGATCACACTATCATCAGTGAGCATAAAGAAACACTGGATTGATTGCCAATAGGCTTCAGAGCCTAATTGAAAGTGCTGATCATTATCTTTCAAGGTCTCAACATCTTTTCTGTCCAGGTCATACACCAAGGATGGGTCTGCTTAAAGTCCCTCCTCCTAATAGATTTCCTAAGGTGCAGATTAGGCAATCGATTTTGGTGATGGCCCCCAGTTTATGGATTTTTTAAAAATGCCAAAAGTACAGGTGGCCACGAAGATTTGATTTTGAGAAAGCTTGTTAAACTGGTAGATGAGACTGAGCTTTTAGCTTGTTCGTCATTTTGAATATCATTATTTTAATTATGTTTTTATTATATTATGAATTGTTACATGCCATCCAGAGCAAGTATACATTGGGACAACTTAAAAATATTGTTAAATAAACAAACATATATTCCAGAAAAAAAGCAGTCTTGAAAATTATTGGATTATACCTGTTACAGGCAGATTAGCATGACTTGGAGTTGAAATCAGGGGTGAGATTCTACCAGTTCACACCTATTCACTAGAACTGGTTGTTAACATTCTAAGAAGTTCAGAGAACTGGTTGTTAGAAGAAATTACTGGCCTAATCCTATAAGGAAGGTAGGAAGGAAACATTCTGGTGTTGCTTACAGAAACTGCCTCTCCATTAATCCTTATTACATTCTTGGCAGGACTAGACTTCCTGTCTCAGGAACTTTTCTGGAATTTTTTTCCCCTCCTTTGTTGGTACTTTGCTTGTGTGGAGTAACCATTCAAAGTTATAATGGCACTGAAAAAAATGACATGACCATTTTTCACACTTATGACTGTTGCGGCATCCCCACAGTAATGAGAGGCCAGGCGAGGAGATGCATGCCTTGATGTGAGTGAGTTGGCCATACCCAGCCAATAACATGACCACCAAACCACGTCCACCCAGTCACATGACCACCAAGCCATGCCATCAACTAAGCCACGCCCACAGAACAGGCTGTTAAAAAATTTGAATCCCACCCCTGGTTGAAATGGAACATTCTGGACTTTTATATATACCAAATGCATAGGTAAAAGATTGGCTATGCTCACTTATTTCTCCAGAATAAAAATGCATTGCTGGGTATATAAAAACTGAAGTACAATGTTTGTTTTTTTTTAAATAAAAGGCTTATTTGATAAAATAAACACACTGGCTAGTATCTCTAAACAATACTTACCTACACAGTTACCCACCCATGGACAGTGATGATCAAACTTGGCTATACATTGATTGCATACACCACAATGTTTGGACCTCACTGGCTTCCGTATCTGTTTGACAAATTTTAATATGCATACTATGTGACAAAAGCTTTACAAATATATATGAACTTTTAAATATGCAGGGTTACCAAGAATAGTAGATTTGATCTTTAGATTTTAAACCCATTTCACTATGTAGCTATGTGTGAGACAGAGAGAGATAAACAGAATGAGAATATTAATTTAAATCAGAGCTTTCTTTTTATATAAATTCAGTGGTTTAAAAGAATATAGATAATTTGAAACTGATATCTGGATAAGAAATAGACAAACATAAACATAAACAGAAGCCTGATGTTGTGATAGGCTTGCGATAAAAAGCTAAGACTTTAGTAATGAATTTATTTTTACTAATTAATAATGAAGTCTTAAGAAATTTCTTGTTACCTAGAGATCAATTATCCATGAATAATAAATGTTAAGTCACAAGGGGAAAAAATTCAACAAGAGATAGTTTCAATAATATGCGTTCACATATTTCATCAAAACAAATGTTATATCATACATACAAATGAAATAAAATATTAGTGTAGGAAATACAAAGCTTTATTTTCTTAAACTAAAAATTATATAAAGTGTCTCAAAACTATCAAGATTAACATTTTGCCACCTGCAGTGCCATATCATTTTTAGTTCATAAATAAAAGTATATTTTGCAGAAATTGTAGAAGTTTCTGCAATAGTCCTACATTCTTAACCACTCAAAAAGTATCTAAATTTGATACAGCATGATTGTGCTTGTTTTGCTTTAGTTCACAGTTCAGATTAATCTTAAAACTCTATATGCTACATAACTAAACTCCACATAAAAAGCATAGTGCATATGATTTACTGAACTATAATAAAGCTGTAAGCTTCATCTGTAATTGCTGACAGAAATATATTCGTAGTTCATGGTTCACATTTAGATTATGCATACTGAACATTTAGGAAAGAAAACAAGCTGCAGAAAGGGAACATCTATATGTCAATGATCCCCTGTAATAGTCTGAAAGTTCCCTTGATCTAAAGGAAAAATGAAAGAAGCAGACAGAAAATGTGTATGATGCAGTCAAACCATTATCTGAAATATATTATACATAATCATAAAAGTACTGTAGTTAGATTGACAATATGGTAGTAGAAAGAGGCCAGTAATTTAATAGGTGGACTAAAAATGATAAATTAACCACAAAAATAACATGGGAAAGTCTAATAACAGTAACTGAATTGAACAGAATATTTATTACAACTTACCATATTTTTCAGATTATAAGTCACACTTTTTCCACCCCCAAAAGTGGGTGGAAATGTCTGTGCGTCTTATACAGCGAATGTTGCCAAAGCCCTGCCCACCCTTCGGCTTCTGCCTCCCAGCAATTTGCCTCCTTGCAGCAAATAGCCTGATCAGCTTCAGCAAAGCTGCATCTCCGCGGCCCATTTTCCGCCTGTTCCAATCCCCGCCGTCCGGAATGGTATGCGGAAGCTGAAAATGGGGCGCATGGAGGTGGCAATAGGCAATGGCAATCCCTGCAGCCTGAAACAGCTGATCGCCAGGAGGCCGATCCAATGACAATCAGCTGCTTGTGCTAATCAGGCTGTGCTGAAGCTGTTTGCTGTTTACTGCAAGGAGGCAAATTGCTGGGAGGCAGAGGCAATTTTTTTTTTCTTGTTTTCCTCCCCAAAGCTAGGTGCATCTTATACTTCAGAGCATCCAATACTCCGAAAAATGCTATTCCATTTCAAGGGACACTGAGTGGTTTGTATCAATACTATAAGATTTAAAACAAAAATACAATTATAACCATTGAGTCCAACATGCCACCATTCGGAGTAGCTCCCAAATACATTTCATAAGAGCCATGTTTTGTTTTTGTTTTGGCTGACCAACAAAAAATGATTCAGATATTTGAGGATGAGCTATTTCAAACTATACAAGCTATCAAGACTTGAATCGGGGAATTCCTAAAATGGCATCTCTCAATGGTATAATCCTCAACAAGTCTTTTCTCCTAAATCTTATTGGGCAGCTCAATTCAACTTGAAGAAGGCAGTTTCAGAGATACTAAGGTTCTGTGCCTGGCAGTGGCAAAGGGCATCTTTATGTGTGCCCAGAAGTTAGCTGGCAGCCAGTGTAGCTCTAAATGTAGTATTATTGCACGGGCAAACCTTGGTGTACCTCTAACTATCCATCTGTTGCATGTTACATCATATAGCGGAAAGCCCCATGTACAACACATTGCACATGCCATAAATTGGTGGCAAAGGCATGAGTGACTGTGAGAAATCCTTCTGATTCACGAAAAGCCAAAACTGAGCATGACATGAAATGATACAAAGATCCTCATGGCCAACAGCCCCTATCTGTTGTTAAAGTGTGAACCATGACTGAGTGTTATCAAACATCCAGCAATAATAGCCATGTGTTTGCTCCTGATGGGGCAGTTTCCATAAAAGAGCTGTTTTGTGATCAGAGGCCTTCTGGACCTACAGCTCCTGCGAAATAAGAATGGCCTGAGGGACCAACCATGAATGGGATGTTCTTGCAACAGTATCTCAGTCCCAGATTATTGCTTTAATGTATTACTGCAATGCATTCAATGGGACTAGTTTTGGACTGGTGCTGAGAAAGCAGATTATCAGCTGGGGAAACTTGCTATGTGAGAATTACATGTATCCTTAGACTGTTGCGCTGGCTACACAATCCTCCAAAACTTATTCGAAGTACTAGTTAATATTTATAAAACCCTATATGGAATGGCACAGAAATATCTGAGATCACTTTACCAAGCATGATTCTGCCCATTCTAGCTTGGCAATCTAGAAAAGATGTGTTAAAAATCAACCCCCTTTTAAAATGTTGCTTATATGAGTTTTAATCCTACTGACTAGGAAAGGTATTCAAAGCTAAATAAATAAATCTAACCCTAACCCTGTAGTTTTATATGGATTTCTCTATATCAGGGGTCGCCAACCTTTGGACCTCAGGGACCACCAAACTCATAATTTTAGATCCCAGGGACCACTAACCAGTTCTGTGGGCATGGCCTAATTTGTGGTTGTGTCTTGGTGGTCATGTGACTGGCTGGGCATGGCTTGTATGTAAATATTATAAATATTTATATAAATATTGAATTTTTCATAAAAAAGAGCAACTTTTACCCAAAATCAGGCAAAGCAGGCAGACAGATTGAGTTGCTCACAGAATCACAGATTCATTCAGAAATCTATCCATCTGCCATTGGCTAGCTCACTCTGTCACATAAAATTTGCTTGCAAGCAAACTCATAAAATTTGCTAGCAAGCAAACTCACAAAATTAGCTCACAACACACATGTATGTAAATATTGAATTTTTTATAAAAAAGAACAATTTTTATCCAAAATCAGGCAAAGCAGGCAGATTGAGTTGCTCACAGAATCATTCAGTGATCTATCTATCTGCCATCAGCTAACTCAGTCTCAAATTTGCTTGTCGTGAGTCTGCATTGAATTTGCTCGCAAGCAAAACTTCAGTCCTAAGGGAGGTTTGGCTTAAAGCAGAGTCGAAGATCTAAAGACTAGCTAGAAAGCAAGAAATCCAACCATTTCCTGCTTCCTAGCTAATCTCAATCTCCAGCACAGCAGAACAGATGATAGTCGGAAAAATACCAATTTTAGCAGGCAAGTTTGCTGGGTAAGGAGTGAGTGGGCGGGGATCGTTCCTGCGGGCCATGTGGACGGCACATCCTTGTGTTTCTGTGCCGCCTGGATGAAGTGCTTTGTGGGGGTGCTCTGTGGGTGAGATTTCTCTGTGGCCCACCAACATTTTCTCACGGTCCACCAGTGGGCTGCAGCCCACCGGTTGGCAACCGCTGCTCTGTATAATTTTTTTTATCTTGAAAAGTCTTGAACCTCTGGTACAACCATCTGTCAGAATTTATCTAATTTAATATGGTTCATTACAAAATGTTACATATATTTTAATTCAAATTTCCAACAAAAGTCACCTGAACTATTTTTCAGATGTTGAAACTTTATCAGTATGAAGACTCCAGTGAGGAACCTTGATAGCCTACTTTAAGTTTCATATCAACAAGAATACTGTTACTGCTCTTTATGGTTTTCACATGTCTTAATTCCGAATGAATAAAAAATGACTTATATTCAATGTGAATATATCATCTTGCATTCCTAAAGTATACATTTAAAAAAAAACATTCAACATTAAAATGTTTTGTTTAAATTCAAGTAAGTTGTGTCTGTATGTATTAGGGAAAAAGTATACTACCAAGCAGGTACTGCAGAATATACTGAGATCCAAGCTTCCTGTTTCTGCAAGTTCCATTATTGTCTGTATAAAAATAAAACAAAAAACATATTAAAACTTTTAAGAACTTTTAAGAACATACTATGTACATTTTTATAAACAGACATATTAGCATATGGACCATCTGAATATCAGACAAGTAAATCAAATTGTGCAATTTCACTGCTTCTGCTGCTTGGATGCCAAGCAATTAAAGCATATTAACACTCATTCTAATCAGCTGTGTTTGTTGTTAGATTGGGCCCAATTAAAGGATTGTTATCATTCAGTTCTATATGTTTTGTATCCGTCACTAGAAAGACTGCCTGTACTTCTATAAATCTCTTAAAAATTTAGATCTCAGTTGACACAATATTGTTAAGGTTCATAAGCTCACAATTTTTTTAGTGATGGTCTCATAATTATAAGCAACATCATTCTTGTTTTAAACTCTAAAAAATGGTTATTTACCATTCATTTTAACATATTGGGTGATGTCAGTATGAACTTTAAAGTGTAAATTTAACCATTTTATTTTAATTTTTTTACTAGTTACTGCTAGCTTTGATATTTATTATTATTATTATTATCATTATTATCATTATTATTATTATTATTATTATTATTATTATTATTATTATTATACTTTTGTGTTCTACCCAACAATTCTGGATATTTTACATACAACCAACATTAAAATGAATAGAATAATGAAACAAGATACAAGAACAAAGAAATAAAAGGTGACAAACTGGACAGGAGCAAAAACAAACCCATACTACCTACATGGACCTTACAATCACTGCTACTATTCATGGCAATGCATTATAAAAATATTCAAGAAAGTGAACAGGTATTCAAGTAAAATACATTTAATACAGAAAAATAACCTCTAAATAACAATTATGCCAACATTATAATGGTGAGTTAATTCAGTGACCTTTGCTAATAATTCTTCCTAATATTAAGCACAGAAATGTTACTACTGTTTAGCTTCAAATATAAAAGGATTGTAGATTGAGTCCAAATACAGGAAACTATGTCTTTTATAATGTGGTAAGAGACGAAAATACAAAAGCTTCTCTGAGGAATGCATCTAGAGACAAAAAGATAAAGGTTAAGGAACTCAGCCCATAATCTGCAAGGCAAGGGATGGAAGGAAACTAAGAAGTCATATTCAATCAAGAAAGAACCCTCAATCAATAAAGGAACTATTCAATCAAGAAACTACATTTCACTATTTATTAACAAATACAAAACTTGTTACCTTTTTCTTTTGTTCTTCTGTGGCTTTAATTATTCCTGGATCTGATTTCCAGGACTTCCCAAAATTATAGAAAAGTGCAACACTATTAGCAAGAAATGGAAGGTGGATAAAGAGAAAACTGAGATGTACAATTATTAAGGAATGTAAATATATATTCAAATTAATATAACTTTTATTTTTAAAACATCAGTGTCCTTCAAAGCAAAGTTTTTTAATTAATTAAATTTATTTCTACTTTAGATACCAAAGAGTATTCCTGATACAGGAAACTGTCTCATAACCAGGCCTGAATCCTGACTGGAAGAGGTCTAGATCAGTGGTTCTCAACCTTTTTGGCTTCATGAACCAGCAGCAGCAGCAGCAGTGGTGCAGCAGGGAAGATGGTTTCCATGCACAACCTAGCTCCCATGCATGCGCAATGAAGCTTCACACACTTGCCACTTGCACACCCCAGTTTCCAACTGGGTTGCGGACCCATACCCGTCCATGGCCCGGGCATCAGGGATTCCTAGACTAGATAATCTGGACCCTCTGAAGCTGCCAAGCAACCACCTTTTCAATCACTTTCCCTAAGAAGGGAAGATGGGAAACTGGACAGAAATGGTCCGGACAAGTGGGATCCAGGGATACAAATATTTTTTTAAAAGATTTACTAGTGGATGACCATCTGATGAATTGCCTACCACCCTCCTCCTGGTTCTGTCCTAATCTTCTTTCATCTGGGCCACTTCCACAACCATGTTCTCCATCAGGCAAGGCAGGCAATCATTTCTTCTTAATCACACATTGTAGCTTGCTTGAACCACCAGGGCTTCAGCCTTGGTAAAATTCCAGTATAAAATTGGGTTACTGTTTTCAGCTCTTACTCAGGTTTACTAAAAAACCTCTACCAAATTTGATAACCAGTGAAAAAGGGAGAAAACTTATGGAATCTAGGAAAAGGAAGATACTAAAAGGAGAACTCTAAGAATTTCATAAACCACTTAGAAAAATTTCATTTTGCCAGGTAAACTTCGCTTAATGTTGTGCCTGGAATAATTTAAACCAATGATTTTATAGGTTTTTTAACCAATCTTATTTCTGTTGTATATTATCAAGGAAAATCTGCACTATTCCCTTCTACACACTTAAAATAGTCTTTCTGGCACAATTGCTGAGATCAAGAGAAAGGATATCATTCCAAAACCAGAAAAACCACGTCACATACATCCAAAATTTTGTTGCTAGGTAGATTCCAAGAGGCAGAGCACTGTGCATGGAGTGATCAAAGAATGATCTGTAAGACAGAGAAACATCACATAATTGTTTAGTATACATGTTATATATCGTTGCTTACTGAAAATAGTTGAATCTGTTTAAAAGATCATGTAGGCTAAAATAGATCATTTCACCGGGAAAAATATATATAATATATCATTTGATAAATGCTTGTCAGGTTCACAACTAACTGATTCAGAAATTGCATCTGTTCAGCCTACAATCCTCACATGATGTATCAATTAAGCCAATTTCAAAACTGGAATCTACCATGACTGATGCTGGGAATTAACAGTGTTGTAATTAATTTGTCCAGCAAATATAACACTAGCAACCATCTGGATGAATTTTTAAACATTTGTCCAGTAAAGCTTACAAATGTTATGTCAATTTGCACACACACATACATTCCATGCATTCCCCCTTTCTAAAATGATCAATGAGAAATAAGAGAAAAAAGAATATTGAGAAGAGAGAACTAGACATGAAAACAAAGTTCTTCAGATATTACAAAAAATATTTTCACTGCTACAAGGAAAGTGTTTTAATTCATTAATAAAGAGAAGTCAACATTTATGGCTAACAGACAATCAAACGAAAATTGTGAAAGAGGAACCACTTTTGATTAATTTCTTCACTGTCACACTACAAGATGAAATAATGATTGATATATTGATATCAATCTGGAAAAACTCCCATTGAAAGCTACATTATGAATGCCACTTGTAGCATCTAACATGAGCAAATATGAAGAAGTTAGGATGTAAGAACAGCACATTTCCTTACATAAGATACCCAATATTTTCCATGTTTCATTATCTATCCTTAATATTTATGTATAAAGAAAGAATGAAACTAAATAAAACTAATCCCCTTCAATAGAAGCACCTTAATATATATGATAGTATTTTACATAATAAGCAAATCAACTTTTGAGGGTACCTACTTGGAAAGAAACTGAACCATAGCCCAAACACCACCGTACATTAGTCCTTTGATTAGCCAAGAATCAATATCAAGATCTGCTATAAATCCAACCAGCCAAATAACTAGGAATGGTGTTCCTAGCATCACCTTCTGACGAAATTCCTACAAAAGTAGTAAATATTAATTATTCTATTTTTTAAATGAAGCACTGCAAAAATATATTTTTACGCAAACATTTCACAGTAACTTTAATTAAAAAGGATCGAACAGGAACTATGTTCAGTGAAATATATGAGTCCTAGTTATGGTCAGTCACTTCTCCCCAATAGGAAAAGCTATTTTTTAGAAAGTCAATTTAAAAGATACAAAAGCATAAGTTTTCAAGTACTTCTTGACATCATCTCAAGAAATTACATGTCAACAAAATCAAAGTTTATCTGTTTTTAAATATAGTTCTCACCTTATCAGCCCTCAGCTTCCTGAGAAAAGATGGATTGTCATAACCTTTTGCTTGCCTTGCCTCTTGTAGATGATTTATCATCCAAACATTTTTTCTTTGCTTTGCTAAATCAAGTGGCGATTCTCCCTATTAAAATATAAAAGATTTAAAATAATTTTAGATTAAAAGTGGAAAATATGTAACAATTTCATTTAAAATATTATTTAAAAATTTTACAAGTATTAAATCAGTTCATTACATTATGTAGTTCACTAGTCTGGAACACGAGGCTCTCCTTCACATATTAACAAGCAGCAGAGGCCAAGAAAAAGTCAATTTCATCAACTAACAGGATTTAGCTAACAGATATGTTTATATGTATTATCAATATGTCATGTAGATATTTACTCTATACTTTAGATTGGCCGCAAATCAATTGGAGATTAAAGTATGTTTTAAGCATCATTATATGTGATGTAATAGAATTCTACCCATCAATTTGCTCCCACCAAATGTTTACATTTTTAACTAAAAATGTGCTAGTGCTTATATTTGCCTTGAGTAAAATTGATTTGCTTACCTAGATTCTGTCAGCAGGTTCTATGCATTTTATTGCCTAAAGATCATATATTTCTGTCTCTATGGGCATTTTGTAAAGATTAATCCAACAACTGAGCAATTGGGAGTTTTTCATTATTTATAGATAGTTCCTGACTTACAATCTAATTGAGCTTGGAATTATGATTGTAGTTAGTTGAAGTTGTAAATCAAAGCATCACATGATTGGACCTGAATTATTATTTTTTTACATTTTTCGCAGCAGTCATTAAGCAAATGCAGTGGTTAAATAAATGCTGCAAACAGTAAGCAAATCAATTTTACTCAAGGAGCCTTTTGCCAGAAACTAGATGTAAATACTGGAAACCTAAAAAATGACTTATACATTCTGGCCATTTGACTATAAAACAGCAAACTGCTGTAAAGGTGAGCCAATTGTCAAGAACCCAAAATACAGTCACATGACTGCAGAGGATGGGGGTTGCAGCCATCATAACATGTTGTAAGTAGCTTTGTGGGAATCTGTTATAGCTTCGAAAAGTCACTAAATGACCAGTTGTAAGTTAAAGACTACCTGCTAATATTAGTATGAAATTTAAACTATAAAAAATGTTTTCATTTTCAAAATCACTGCTATAATAGAGAAGAAGAAATAACATTAATAAGAAATAAAATTAATAATGAATAATTTTCATCCTTCCTCTGAGATACACTACATTAATAATGGGTCCTGATCACTTTAATCTGCAAGTCTCATAAATTTTGCAGAACACAACAAAACATTTTGAGATTGTGGCAATCTCTTTATATAATTCATCATGAAATATAGAAACCCTTCCAATGCCTAAAAAATTAAAATAAACCTGCAATACAGTTTTCTTTCAGAGACTTGGGACAAAACAATAGACCTCATTTACACCTAAAGAAAGAAAAGTTCTTATGGAACAGAGGAGGCAAAGGACAACCAACTGAAGGTACCTTCAGCTCCAGTTTTGCACTCCTCCTCTCTTCTACTGAAGGTAACTCCCCTCCTAAACAAATATTCATGGAGCCTTGAAAAATGGTTGAATCCTCTATCGTTTGGCCCCCGCCTAAAAAAAAATGAAACAGGTACCAGAAACTGAAATTTACCCTGAAAAGGCATAAATCCTTTGAAACAAAGTAAAAATTGCAAGGATTACACATATGCACTCCAGCATCAATAGAAGCTAGATATATGGAGAAGTAGGTAGTTAATTTCTATTGGTAGGATTTGAACACAAAAGCCCTGGGTAGTAGTATTAAAATCTTAGCCAACAAATCATCATCAGAAACTGCAACAGAAATAAAAATTGCTCACAGTATTTTATGGTTCTTTCCATTTCCACTATTCATTTAAAAAGTACTTTGCCAAACTCCCAAGATATTACCTCTCCCTTGAAACATCACATGCTTCAAGGAAATTAATGCCTATGTAATCTGGATATGCCAGGTTGGACAAAGCTCTTTCTGGTTCACCTTTTCATTGTGGTTTTACCTAAATACAATTTCAGACCATGCAAATTTAATAATAGTTTAAGGCTGCTTAATTGCTTTGGTCCCCAAAGACAAACTAGAACACTGCAACAACTTAGCCCCAAAGTTTGTTCACTGGAGTTTTATACAAATGTTAGGATGATTCCTAACTAGCCTACTAGAAAAGACAGAATACAGAAATGACAGTTCAATGTCTTGCTACTTTATTTTTGTTAAGAGAAAGAAGCAGAAGCCTATGAACTTCCAGAGCAGCGGGAAATACTAGTATTCTTTTTTATATACTGAAGTACAACAGTCTGAATTGCAATTTTTCTTTTCTACTTCATTTTTAATATCAGAACCATGCATTTGAAAGCATGTGAACAGAGCCAGGTTAAGAAGGAAAAAGGAAGAATAAACAGTACAAGTCCCAGTTTCCAGGCAGAACTCTTAATCTGAATCACAAATGCATTACGGAAGGATTAAAATAATTGATTCCTTTCTCACCTAAAAGTAACTATCTATTTATTTGTATCCTGCCTTTATTATTGTTACAAATAACTCAAGGTGCTGAATATATTCAACACACCTTTCTCTTATTTTCCCCACAATAACCACCTTATGTGGTGGGCTGATAAAGAGAGTGACTGGCCTAAGTTCATTCAACTGGCTTTCATGAGTAAGGCAGTTCTGGTCTGGTGCTTTAAACACTAGACCAAGCTGTCTCTTAGAGTAAATTAAAATCACTTATGTGGAAAGAGAAAAGATTTTGTATATTATGAGCATTCTGACCAGAAGCTGACTAAGATACAGTACTATGTTTTTCAGGTGGAAAAACTCTGCCATGCAAAGACATCGACGCAAGAGCTCATTTAAGTTTTAAATAAAATAAATAGTAATTTAGAGATTGAATCTGAACTCCCAAAGCATTCTCTCTTTGAATTGGCTACCTATATGCAAACATATGACTTTTAAGAGCAAAAGAAAGAATGGATTCAAGATTTTGTAATACGAAGTTATAACTCCATGTTTTACTTTTATGCCAGTATGTTCAGATCTCAGGAAAATAAGTAGTGACAATATTGGCTTGTGTAAAACATTATCAATTATAATAGAATTATCAATTATTCAGAACTGGGAATCTGAGAAAGTGAAAGAAAGCTGAGCGATAATCATAAACATTATCGCTCAACCTCCTTATGCTCACATAGAGACAGGCATCTCTGTCATAATAATTTCAGTCCTTTTTTTCCTTTCACTTTGTACAGTATAAGACAAATAACTTTTGCCCTATGGCTTTTCCCCTAGAAATGGAAACCTGTAGCTTTACCTAGCCCCTCCCCCCCACGCGCATAAGTCACGGTATCACAAAGCAAACATATAAAAGAAATAATATTTAGGAGTGACATCTATATTTTGACCAATCAAGAGTCCCTTTTCTATTAACTGGAATAATATGGGTATCAGACTTTCATAATGATTGAGGTTGGCAGGACAGGAGCTAATCATTCCCAGAAAGATACATAATGTGTATCAACTACTTAAAGCTACCAAGAGACTAGGTAAATATCTGTTAAATTGAAATGACAGGAGGAGAGTTTAGAATTTGGAGGATAGATATAGCTCTATTTGTAAGCCCTCTATGCTGCAGTAGATAATTAATTACTTTTTCTGAGACCTCATTCTTCACCAATATCTACAATGAAGATATAACTCTAAGTATTTAACATCTGAGACATTAGTCTAGAGCTGATATACTGTAATATACTGTTGAGTCCAGATGTTTGATTGTTCTCAGAACTATGAGCAAAAAGAATTGTTATCCTGTGAGCTGAGGATTAACGTGATGGTTACAGTTACCCACTATCAGGCAAGTTACTAGCACCTTTTTCAATACTGGTAGATCCCAGGTTATGATGGCAATTGGGACTGGGATTACCATCAATAAACTATGTCATCATAAAGTGTGATGTCACATGGCCACATCACTTAGTGATGGCAATCCTGGATGCCGTTGTAATCCCAGGACCCAAATGGCTGTTAAATGGGAAACAATGTCCAGGCAAGAAGTAGAGGAGGAATGCCACGTGCAGGCACTACAGAACATGGGTGGGCAGCAAGAGGCCCATATGCCACAGGAGGCTCCTTGGGGAAAAAAAGCAGCAGGAATGACTTATCAGAATTACTTCCAACTTTCCTTGCTAGCAATCATGTGACACTGCTCACCTAATGTCACAATTGAGAAGTTGTGAACTGGATCACAATCAATGACCACAGGGACACTGTGATGGCCAGAACTTCAAGGGTCAGTCATTTGTCCATTTTTTAGCATTGATGTAACTTTGAAAACTTTAAGACTATTTTTTTTAACAGAATCAAGTGATAATAATAGATGATAATCAACCAGATGACAAATCAGTGAGCTCAACAGGCAGGATTAATCCACCAAAGCCAGTGTCAGATTTAACGGTCCTGACTTGTTTAACAGGAGATAGATATGCAGCAATTACGAGAATATGCAAAGTCAAATCAAAAGGCTTGAAATTTGACTAATCCAGTACAATAACCATGAACAATACAATCAATTCTTTTGCAAACAAACAAATGGCATTCCATGCTGGTCTATGACCATAATAAAGATTTGATCTGATTTGCAAGTGGCTTTCAGATCTTTATTATGAAAAAGAGATGTAAGATGTAAACCCTGATTAGCTATATGCATATCCATTTGCAAGATTTACTTTATTTGTTATTAATAGCTTAACAAGAAATGTGCCCTTTGATTAATATGTGAACCTTCTAGTTAATGTATCATTTGGATAAAGCAAAATAATACTTAGGAACATCCAATAGAGATTAGAGCCTTACATGGAAAAAGGGATGCCAGATGTTCAAGCTGACTTTAGAAAAGGTTGGAGTATGAGAAATTATAGTTGATGCATGTACTGTAGAATAATTGAGAAAATCAAGGAATATCCAAAAGAAGTCACTGTTGGTTATAGAAATGCTTTTTTGTCTATGACCATCACATCAAGCTGTGGAACATGATTACAAAAATATGCATCCCAGAACACCTCATTGTCCTCATGAGAAACTTATATACGGGTCAGAAAGCCACAGCATGAACCGAACATAGTGAAACAGATTGGCTCCAAGTTGGTAACATTACACTGATGGCACTATTCTGGCAATGAAAAATACAAAGGATCCGAAAGCTCTAGTAATAAACGTTAAGGATCAAAGTTAAATATATATATATATGACTAAACGAATGACAACAGGTAGAATAACTAATCTTAGAATTAGTATCTAAGAATTAGTTAATGACAGTATCAGTGGTGGATGGCTTTTGTCTTTTAGGATTTACTTTCAACAATAAAGGAACAAGTACTTAAAAAATACACTGCAAACTAGCATTAGATGGAGCAGCCATTTATGCCTTGAAAAATATATTCTTGATGTTACTCTGCCTACAAAGATCAGAATCATGCAAGCCGTGAAATTCCTTAATGGAAGTAAAAGTTGGACTTTGAAGAAGCAGGATATGAAGAATATTGATGCTTTTTAACTCTGCTGCTGAAGAAGAGTCCTGAGAATACTGGAGACAGCCCAAAAAATAAACAAAATGTTATCAGCAAACAAATTGATTAGAGTCCCCACTCAAGATACAAATGACCAGGCTCAAATTATCCTATTTCAGATAAATTATGTGAGGACCTAGCTTCCTGGGGAAAGCTTCAATGCTGGGAAAAGTGGAAGGAAAGAGGACAACCAGCAGCAAGGTGGATGGACTCGGTGGAGATGAGACAGATAATTTTCTAGTTGAAAATGCCTTGATGGCACATAATTAATCAATTAAAAAGTATGACAGAAAAAGTCTATTCCTATTTCCAATTTACAAAAAAAATACTTTGTCTTCTTAGACAAAGAGCATGGCTATCAATCATCCTGTAACTCCACTGAAGGAGCAAGTGGTCAGTGACTTGTTTTAGTACCTGAACCAAATGGTGTTGTATCAGAATCAGATAAGTGTAGATAAATTGACCAAGATGATGAATCTACTACTCATCTAGTACACCCCTGTGTACCTACTGCAGCACTCCTGAGCATGGCAGTACTTTCCCACTTACTGCCTCATGTAGGATTTCTAATTGATCTTTGATCAGACTTCAAAGTGGGCTATTTCAGTTCTGTTAAAAAAAACCTGGAAGGGTACAATTATACTAATTTTATAAGGGTAGCTTCAAAGCTACCCTTTATATCCATTTCCCTCTCAGTATTGGATAAACTGTTCTAAACCATTTCCTCCTTTTAAAAAATAAAAACATTAAGCCCACATTTCTCATTGAGCTGGATAAGAAAAAAGGCACTTTTTAAAAAGTTAATATAAAAATGTCATATATTTCAAATACCAGCAGATCTAAACTTACTGCCATGTTTTTCTTTCAAATGAAGTCTACCTGTCCATTTAGACAGAACATATGCAATACAACCTACCTCCAATTCTAGAAGATTTATTTCCAGAAGACCAACAGACTAATCTCAAAAATAAGCAAATAGATATGAAGAAACACAATGTTTAGGAGTTATTTAGAATATTCTGTTTCCTAAATTATATGCTTTGCCCATTGTTATTGAATACTGGATCATTTTCAATTATCAACCTTCCTCCTAACACTAATCAACACTCTCAGCGATGCCAAATGAATTCCTACTTGCTATCCCAGAACCTCAGGAGGGCTTTAAAGTTGGCCATCAATATCTTGATTCTTTGGAGTGGTGACTTAACAGGTTCTTTTAACAACATAAGGCTTTGACACTGGCATGAAGATCTGAGGGTAATAAGATACATAATTAAAAAATATTTATTTTATTCCACATTCTTTGGAGGTCCACTAAGACAATATATAATATCTTATGGGGTAAGCTGGGCTGACAGTGACTGAGCCAAAGAATCCAGTAAGCTTCCATGACTGAGGACATATCTGAATCTAAGTTCTTCACCTAACACCCTTATATAAGATACACTTACATTATTCAAAATCAGCATTTTAAAAAATCCTAACATTAAAACACAAACACAGGTGGTTGAAAGTAAACCATCCATCATGCCAGACTACAATGTAGAAGATGTAATAAATCATCTTCCATTACTCTTTCCCTGGATTAATTAAAGAAAATAGGGGAAAAACAGAAGAAGAAAAAAGGAATGCATATGAGCTTGGAACATGTTTGAGTATTTCAATCACAGAAAGCACAAAGAGTTTCTGGGTTTTCACCCTGAGCCAGAACAAGACACAGAAATGTAATTTCTTTTATTTTACTGACTGGAAGGGAGACAATATTTAGCATTCAGCTATAAAGAAAACAAGTATCCAATATGCCTTTGAAGGGATACTTCTGAAAACTCTGAAAAAAATCTTTTTATTTTTTAAAATAATATCTTATTTGAGAGTATTCAGCTCAAATCTGAATAATATTTTAATTTCCTTTTCTTTTTATAGATACATATTGAAGAAAAATCAACTGTTTTTTTCTCTGGGATTGCCATTGTCCAGACATTGCAGGCTTTCTGAGTTATCTTCTCCTTCTCCCATGAATTATAAAACAAGTAACTTATATACCTGGATTTATCAGCCTGCTGCAGCAAAAGCACAAGAAAAACTGTGCTTTGTAAAGATTATTTTTTTAAATCCAAAGCTTCTGTGCCTTATATTCACTTCATTGAAAACAACTGATGAAAATATAAGTTATAGTATCTGTATTTGTTTTTAAGGTTCCACAAAATTCTTTATGGGATTTTTCATCTATTCATTACTTTGCAGTTTTCAAAAAACAAAACATGTAAATAGTTCATGGCCAACTGCTGCTTGCCATTTAATGAAGAGAAAGCAAAGATGTTCCAGACTATGGAAGCTATTTTTAGATAAATCTATTCATGGCTTTATTGGGCTTTTGCAATTAACAAAATTAACAACAAAACTAATGTCTCACAGGACCTCAAAGATTAATCCAAATGATGTTACAAGATCTGATGAAAAACAATCTAACAAAGTGAATATTGTCTCATAAAAGTTTACACTAATAACAACATTAAAAAGTTTTCAAGATGTTACAGGACACTTTGCTTTTTCTTTAATAAATATATGAATATTTTATTTTCATGGATCTATACAGTGTATTTGTAGTTACAGTATTTCCAAAAATATTCTTAAGAGAACAAAATGATTGCCGTTTGCAGCTCAGTGCTTAGTTTGAAAGAGTACCCACCTATCCAGAAAAAAAACCTAAATTAAACTGAGATGTTAAGCTGAGATCTTGGGCAAAGCAAACCAGCCACAGTAGTTTGCCTTGTGGAAAAAGAGGTTTGTGACTGGCCATATCCATCACGGTAGCAATTCTGTGACAATATCAGGACATGCTCTCAAAATTCCAAATATGTTAACCATCTCCAAAATATTGGAGATCTCTGAATATTTCAAAAAATAACTCAGTGGAGGAATAGGCAGTAGAAAATGTTGTCAAAGGAGATTTTAATGAAGCATTTATATAAGCTTTAGCACTGATTTAATAAGACTGGAAATCATGCCACAGATAAAGCAATGGTTTTAAATATAAGGCAGACAGTGTCAGAAGATGAAAACAGTCCTAGAAGATATGGGGCTAAGTTTATATAATACAAGAGACAAGGTAACTCAAAGAGAAAAAAACCAAGTAAATAGTAAAACTGTAACCACAACCAAGGGATGGAGGGAATATCCATGAAGAGTTGAACAACTGAAAAACAAATGAACACCAGGCATTGGATATGGGGAAAGAGCCAAAAGTATCTGTAATGTAGAAAAGAGTTTTTACTGAATGTATGTGTTGGAATTGAATCGTGTTTTTATTAAAAAATAACCAACAAAATGTGAAATTTCTACTACATGAAGACAGACTTACCTTGATATTTTGGGCATCAACATTAGCTCCAGCCTCTAACAGTAGACTAATCACTGTAGTATTTCCTGCTAGAACTGCCCAGTGTAGTGCTGTATTCTTGTGATATTTGTCTCCCAAATTCACAGAAACATTAAAAGTAAGCAGCAACCGAGTAGGATCCACACTGGAAAATTAACAAAAACACTATATAAACTAAGACTTATTATGTTCATTTAGATAAAAAATCATTGGACAAAGAGTATATATTCTTTCAGACCTGATCAGCTTGATTTCTGAATTAATTAAAATACAAATGAGTGATTTATTATTGGGACAACCACAACAACCTCCGCTCACTGGAACCACCCGTGCATGAAAAAGCAGAATCCTCAGAAACTGAAAAATATCATGGACATCTGATAATCTGTTGTAACTGAAGTCCTACCATCTTCTCTGAGTGGAAATTGTCAAAGAAGACTATATCAGACATGGATTCTTAAACAGATGTCCACACTGGGAATAACTATATAGCATCCTTCACAAAACAGGGAATTGATCTTGAATCAAGCTACACACCTCCCATCTAATTTCTTGAAAGACCTAAGCTGGGCAAGGATCCATTTCAGTGAAAGCAAACCTCATGTCACTGAGAGTTTTATCCTTTTTCTCAGACTTCACTAATTCAAAAGAGTCTCAAATGATCATACAAAATATTGTTCTAGTCATGGCACTAGACCAGCGGACTGTGAAAAAAATTTGATGGGCTGCAGAAGAAATGGCCCCCAAAAGCAATAAATCTGGACCGTGCAGTTCTGTCGCCTCCCGGCTCTTTGAGGGATCCTGGAGTCAGGTCCCTGAGATACATGCACCAACCAGGTCCCACACACGGCGGTGGCGGCAACAGTCTCCACCCCCAGTGCCCACTGTTAGCTCTCCCCATTAGTTCTCTAGCTTTGAATTGCTCCCACGTCTCTTTCCTCCCCCACCCATGGCCACGTGGAGCTGTGCACAGTGCTCAGCTCTTCCAGCCCTCACTGCCTCTCCCAACATCAAAGCCTTGGAGACACAGGCAAAGCTGCCACAGCGGTAGTGTCCTGAGTTGCCTTAGCATGCTCTGTTAGTTAAGAATCTCCCTACCCAGAGAAGGAGGTGCTGAAGGAGGAGGAGGAGGAAGCAACAGTGGAGAAGCAAGCAACTCAGGGCACTACCACTGTGGCAGCTTTGCCTACGTTTCCGAGGCTTTGATGTTGGGAGAGGCAGTGAGGGATGGAAAAGCAAAGAGATGTGCATGGCTCTGTCTCCCTTTCCTTTCCTGCCTGCACATGGGCGGGGGGGAAGGAAGAAAGAGAGAGAGCTGGGAGCAATTCAAAGCTAGAGAACTAATGGGGAGAGCTGACAGCAGGTGCTGGGGGAAGGGACTGTTGTTGCCGCCGGCATGGTGTGTGGGAGTGTGCATCTCAGGGACCTGAGCCGGGAGGCGTGGGAACTGCAAGTGGGAGCGTTTAGTGGTTTTTAAAATCTCCTGGAATGCGATAGATTGGTCTTTTGTAGGTCTTGGCGAAATTGAGTTTTGTTTCACCTCCTTTTCTCCCCTGGTAATGCTAGAGATGCTCTCTCTCTCTCTCGCCCCGCCCCCGCCCCCAAATAATCACTGGCTGTGGCTGGGTTTGTATGTGTTGGAGCAGGCAGTGCAAGGGATTTCGTATACTCCTTGATTTTCTAACTCGATTTTGTCCTTAGGGTTTCTTAGGATGGTGGATATCTTTCTGTTTGTGCAGAATGCTGTCTTAATGTTGTATTTTTGGAGGATCTTGCTGATTTTGTCTGTAGTGCTTTTTATATATGGGAGGAGGGCTTTGCCATTCTCTTGTTCTCTGTCTTGGATTTTGGTTGGGGTTTCTTTTTGGATTAGGTGGGTGATCTTCTTTCTTTGGAATCCATTGGCTGTCAGCACGCCGGTGAGAGTGTGTAGTTCGGTCTCCAGGTGTTGTTCGTCGGCTAAGCATTTTGTTCTGGAGATGAGTGTCTCGGCTACGGAATTTATCTGTGCTGGGTGGTGGTGTGAGAGTGCATGTAGATAGCGGTTTGTATGTGTTTTCTTCTGGTAAATGGTGTGTCCTAGGGAACCATTGGATTTTTTGTATACCAAGACATCTAGGAAGGGAAGTTGGTTGTTAGCTTCTGTTTCCATGGTGAATTGTATTTTGGGGTGTAGGCTGTTGAGGTGTGTGAGGAAGTTATTCAGTTTTTCTTTCCCATGTGGCCAGATTATGAAGGTGTCATCTACGTATCTGAGCCAGAGTTTGGGTTTGTGATCATATTTTTCTAGAGCTTGTGTTTCAAAGTGTTCCAAGTAGAGGTTAGCGATGACAGGTGAGAGGGGTGATCCCATGGGTGCTCCTTCTATTTGTTTGTATTTTTGTCCATTGTAGGTGAAGTATGTATTGGATAGGCAGTGGTTGGTCAGATCTAGGATGTGCTTGGGGGGGTTGTATTTGTTTTGGATGGCTGTCAAGGCTTCTTTTATTGGCACTTGGGTGAAGAGGGATATGACATCGAAGCTCACTAGGAAGTCACTGGGTTGTAAGTTTTGTTTCTTTATGATGTCGATGAACTGGAATGAGTTTCTTACATGTGAGTTGATGGATTCTGCATAGGGCTGTAGTTGTTTGGCGAGAAATTTGACTAGGTTTTGTAGAGGTGAGCCTATGGAGCTGACTATTGGTCTAAGTGGGGTTCCTTCTTTGTGTATCTTGGGGAGACCATATAGTTTAGGGCATCTGGATGATTTCTCTCTGGGTATGATTCTTTGCTGGATTTCTTCACTGATGGGGGAGGCTTTTATTTTGGATCTGGTGGTTTTTTCTAGGTAGGTGGTGGGGTCTGTCTTTAGGGGTTTGTATGTGGGGTCTTGGAGTAGGTTGGTTAATTTGGATTGGTAGTCAGATGTGTTCATAACCACTGTCACGTTGCCCTTGTCTGCTGGTAGGATTATTATATGAAATCCCTTGCACTGCCTGCCCCAACACATACATTGGACAAACTAACAGAGAAATAAGTGCACACATTGAAGAACATAAGAACTCAATCAAAAAGGAAGAACCGACCTCTTTCCTGGTCCAACACCTCAAAGCCACAGGACATGAGATTGACTTTAAAAATACCAGAACTATTGCCAAAACCGAACACTTCAACAACAAATAATCAGAGAAGCCATAGAGATAGAAAAACATCCACACAGCATGAATAAATGAGATGATACCTCCCGCCTACCAGCCATTTGGAAACCTGCCCTCATGAACAGACGAGTACCTAACATGAAGAATGATACCAGACCCACACCCCTGAGAGTCACACAAGATGCCACCACCACACTTCCACGTAGAAAGCAGACTCACACCCACACAGAAGATGAAACACGACCACGGACCAGAAGCCGCACTGCAGCTGCATCACTACCCACTTCAAACCCCTCTGAGCCATACGTGAAGCGAACTGACCCCCACCATGAAGATGCAGCACAACCACGAATTCGAAGCCAAACAGCAAGATCACAGCTCACCAGCTCAAATCCCCCAGCAGCTAAAACTAACCGGAGCACAACCAAGCCCCCACCTGAACAGAACACGCCTCCAGCCAATCAGAACACAGCCAACCCCCCAACCAATCAGAACACAGCCAAACCTCCAACCAATGAGAACACCCCCCACCCAGTCAGAACATAGCCAAGCCCCTACCCAATCAAGTCACATCCCCACTAGCAGTTAAAAGGAAGAAGCAGCTGCAAGCTCACATCACTCTGAGAAGCACAGAGCTGAAGACCAAGCCTGAAGATGATGAATGAGACTTCATCGAAACGTTGCCTAGATACTTCCAATCTTACGCAGGAGAAAACCCAAATAACCAAAGATCCACATACAAATACCCGCGAGAACCTCAGAAGACAAATATATATATATATATATACACAACTTTAAAAGCACAACTATAGACGTGGGAAAATACCTGAACAAAGCTGAATACCATACACACACACACACAATCAATGTATAAATTTTTATATTAAATCTTTTAGCTTTTTAAAAAATTCATATTAGTAGTCTTTGGGATTTAAAAGTATGAATTTGGTGGGCCCTGGGATACAAAAGGTTGGCGACCCCTACACTAGACTGTCCAAAAGCTGTTGAGTCTGGATCAAATGGACATTGGTACTTACCTGATATTCCCTTTCTCGTCGAGCTGCGTAGAGCATCCAGAGTGGGAGGTGCTCTAGTCTTCACTCTAACAGGCTGAGCTATAATTGAGGAACGCTCCTCCTCCTCCACGTGACTCCTCCACGTGTTCCCCAGTTTTACGAAGACGAGAAGACAGCAACTATCCTCTCATGTCAACTATTATACAAGTCTCAACTATAAACTATATACATCATTGGCCAAAACAGGATTCCCTACCAGATGGACCAATTAGGGCGGGGCTTGATGCTCTACGCAGCTCAACGAGAAAGGGCGTATCAGGTAAGTACCAACGCCCATTCTCCATAGAGCTGCTGCGAGCATCCAGAGTGGGACATACCAAAGCATGGCCTGTCCTACGGGAGGGGACTCCGTCCGGTCCGGAATCACCTCTGGGTCTCTTGCCACTTGTTGAAAGACTCGCCTGCCAAAGGATGCCTCAGCTGAGGCGTAAACATCGATTTTATAGTGTCTTATAAAGGGAGAAGGAGACACCCTGGTGGCTGCTCAACAGATATCCTGAATCGACGCCTGAGTAGCCCAGGCCGCCGATGTGGCTGTACTCCTTGTAGAGTGAGCGGTAATTCCACTAGGGACAGGAAGAGCCTGAGCCAAATAGGCCTTGGATATGGTAGCTCTAATCCAGCGGCCAACGGTAGACGGGGATACCTTTCAGCCCAGCATCTTTGGCTGAAAAGACAGCAATAATGACTCTGACTTCCTGATAGACTGTGTACGATAGATGTAGATACGAAGTGCCCTTCGCACATCGAGAGTGTGCCACTACCTTTCCCTGTCTCGAGAAGGCTTAGGACAAAAATTAGGCAGTACCAATTCCCGAGCTCTGTGAAATGCCAAATTGATTTTAGGCATAAAGGCAGGGTCTGGTCTCAGAACCACCCGATCAGTGTGAAAAACACATAAGTCCTTTCTCACGGATAGAGCTGCAATTTCAGATATCCTTCTTGCCGATGTTATCGCCACAAGGAACACCACTTTGAATGTGAGAAACTGAAGTGACGGCTCCCTGAGAGGCTCGAAGGGAGATTTGGTTAATGCCATAAGAACCTTATTAAGATCCCAGGTAGGGTATCTGTGAATCACTGGAGGGTGCAGATTGGAAGCCCCTCTAAGGAAAGCCCTTTTGCGAGGATGGTGGGAAAGTGAATCAGAAGAGCTGCCAGAGACCACTGTTGACAGGGCTGCGAGCTGCCTTCTCAGGGTGTTGGGGGAGAAGCCCCTATCTAGCCCGTCTTGTAGGAAGGCCAGGATCTGTGCAATTGAGGAGAGCGGTTCGACGGATGACTTACGGCACCACCTGCAAAAGATGTTCCAGGTTGCGTCATAAATGCGGGTAGTCGAAGGCTGTCTTGCTGCCAGGATGGTATTGATGACCTGGACCGACAGACCCTCATCTTTTAGCCTTTCCCGCTCAACCTCCAGACAGCTAACTGAAGCCACTGTGGATCTGGATGTTGAAGAGGTCCCTGGGACAGAGAGATCCTGTCTAGGGGGATCCTCCACGGAGGGGCCACTGACAGATTGCGAAGATCCACAAACCATGGTCTCCTGGGCCAATATGGGGCTACTAGCAGGACCTCCACTCTTTCGAGGATCACTTTCTGAATCACCTTGGGGATCAATGGAAGGGGGGGAAAGGCATACAGAAGCCCAGTGGGCCAGGGGCAGCACAGGGCATCGTGGTTCTCTGCCCCATCGGCGGGGTAACGTGAGAAAAATCTTGGTGTCTGGGCGTTGAGTGGAGATGCAAACAGGTCCACCAAGGGCTGACCGAATATTGCTGCTGCCTCCCTGAACAAAGAGGGATGTAGGTGCCATTCCGACTGGTCCAGCGTGGCCCTGCTCAGCCAATCTGCCTGAACATTCGAAACCCCTGAAATGTGTTCCGCCCTGATGGATAAGAGATGCCCCTCTGCCCATCGACAAAGCCGCTTGGCCTCCCTCATGAGGCAGATGGAATGCGCGCCCCCTTGACGGTTGATGTGGGCTTTGTTAGTAGTGTTGTCTGTTAAGACCAGTATGTGACGCCCTCACACCTGAGGGAGGAAGGCGCACAGGGCTAGGTATACTGCGTGAAGCTCCAGCCAGTTGATGCTGCAGCGCCGCTCAGTTGCTGACCAAGTTCCCTGCGCTGAAAGCAACTGCATGTGGGCCCCCCATCCGAAAAGGCTGGCGTCTGTTGTGAGAGTGACCCTTTGGGGCTCCTTGAAGAGATGACCACTGTTGGCAGAGGGTCTTGTCCACCAGAGGAAGGAGGCGAGAACCTTTGGAGGAACCTTCACCATGAGGCCTGAGTTGCTCCTTCCGGAACGTTGGTAAGGCAGAAGGAACCACTGCAAGGATCTGAAATATAAGCGTGCCCAGGGGATAATTGATATGCAAGAAACTAACTTTCCAAGCAACTTGGACAAGTCCAGCAATGAGGACTTTCTAGTCCGTCTAATAGTCCTGATAGCTTTTTGGATACTGCTGAACCTCTCGTGGGAAAGGAAAATCCTCCCTTCCACCGAATCAATCACAGCTCCTAAGTGAGTATACAGGTGGAAGGGTTAAGCTGGCTCTTCTCCCAATTTACGAGGAAGCCGTGAGCCTGAAGCACCGAGAAGGTGGTCTTAGTGTCACTCTCGGCCTGATGCTGGGTAGGGGATAGAATAAGAATGTCGTCAAGGTAGCAGTGAATGCAGATAGGGAAGTGTCTGAGGTGAGCTGCTGGAGCTGCCAACACCTTGGTGAAAGTCCTCGGGGCCGAGATGAGACCAAAAGGAAGGGCTACATACTGAAAATGCTGATTGTTGTTACAAAATCTCAAATATTTGGCACACGAGGGGCAAATGGGTATATGGAGATATACCTCGGAGAGGTCAATGGATGTAAGCCAGTCTCCCTTTCTGGTGCCTGTAAGATCGACTGAAGTGTATGCATTTTGAACTTGTGGCCAACGATATAGCGATTTAGCCTTTTCAGATCTAAAATGGGCCTCCAACCCCCAGAATGTTTAGGGACCAAGAAGAGGAGGGAATAGAACCTCCCTTCCCGCTGTGAAGGTGGCACGGGCTGGATGGCCTTGATATCAGAAAGATGTTTGATAGCGGCTGCCATGAGAGCTCACTTAGTCGGGTCTCTGGAAAGGGGAGAAACCATGAAGTGCTCTGGAGGGGCAGACTGAAACTGAAGAGAGAGGCCAAACCTTACAGTGTCCCTAACCCAGGCATCTGAGGTGGATGATTCCCATTGGTCGGCAAAATACTTAAGTCGACCGCCAATGGAATAAGAGACTGAAAGACTACCTGAGACGGCGAGGCGGCTTATTCCCTGCACCCCGGAAGGGCCTCCTGTAGCTGCCTCCCCTTCTGTTTCTGTCTCCCGAGTCACTCCGGTCCTGATAGGCCGACTGGAACGTCAGGGAACTCTGATACCTAGGGGTGAAGGAGGGTTGGAAGGAGGTGCGAAATGAGCCCCTCCGAAAGGGCTGGGAGCCTCTGGACTCTTGCCTGTGAAAAAGTGATGGGAGGAACTTCTTCTTATTCCGGGTCTCCATCAGCAATGGCTCAAGAGCCAGGCCAAACAATTTCCCCCCCGCTATAGGAGCTGAGGCCAACTTAGTTTTATTCTTAACGTCGGCCTGCCAGTGCCTAAGCCAAAGTAACTTTCAGGCAGTAACGTGCGAGGAGATGGCCCTAGAAGAAAATTTTACAGAATGAAAAGTGGCATCGGCCGCAAACTCCGCTACGGCCGTGAGTTTGGCAATGTCTTGATAGGCCCTAGTGTTTGATGGAGGGACATGTTGTTTCAACTGTCTGAGCCACCTGATAGAAGATCGAGTGAAAAATGACGCGGCCGTGGCCGATCGGATGTCCCAAGCATCTGACTGGTGCGCTCGCCTCAGTGCCATCTCTGCTCGCTTATCCTCTGGCTTCAGCGCTTCCAGAGCGTCAGTAGGATTGGATGATGATGCTAGTCTCACTATGGGGTCGTCTACCTCAGGAGTGTCTAGCATGGTAGAAAATTCCGGGTCAAGATTAAACAATCTCTTGTCTTGGCTGGAAGTAGCAGGAGGGGGACCGACAGAGGCCAATTGCCTCGCAACCAAATCGGAAAAGATCGGGGGGGGGTGTTGGAATAACCTCGGTTTTGATGACCGGTTGTCTGAATATTGAATCCTCTGGTCCCCCCGTGGTCGCTGGAGATGGTTCAGAGGAAGACTGGGAAGTCAGGCCCGAGACATTCTTTGTCTTGAATAGCAAGGACTTAAACAAATGAGGCTTAAACAGGCCTACAAATGCTGGTTGGTCAGGAGAAATGCCCTCGTTCTCTGACATCTCCCCTTCCATGGGGTCTACTTCGAAAAAGGGTTCTGAATATTGTAGAGACCCCCTATCTGAACCTTCCTCTTCCCTGAAGGGTTCAAACCCCATTTCCTCCTCTTCCTGGGCCTCCTCCCCTTCCGGGAAAGGGGCTTCCACTAGGGGAGGTACCTGACCGTGTTGTGATGCCGGTCTGGAGAGGGATCTTCTGGACATAGATTCGACCTTGGGCGCCATCATTTGGGAGCCTGGTCTGGATAGCTGCTGGATGCCCTCTGCTATTCCTTGCCTGATGGCCAGTTGCATCCACTCCCTAATGCTGTCCGGAATAATAGTTGAGGACGGGTCTTCTGGACGTAGACCCGCTGCAGTTGGTGTGAAGGTCGCTTCAGGCGTGCGAGAGGCCTGGTGACTTCGGGCGGGTGAGCACCTGGAAGGAGAAAGTTGACCTGAAAGGGGAGGGGGTTGAGTAGAGCTAGAGGGCAGGGCAGGGTTTACAGAATGCGAGTCTTTAGATCGTTTGTCAAACTCCCTCTCCAAGGCCTTATGATGCCTTAAGGCATCCATTTGAGAGGTCTTGGAGGAGTCCTTGTCCCTTTTGCGCAAATAGTGTGTCTCTGACTTCGCCTTCAAAGAAGGACCGCTGGGATTGCCTTCTACCATGACACCAAAAGGATATTAGACAAGAAAAAAACAAAAAAAGGGCGGTTGGCACGCCTGGGAGTTCGACCTACAACATAGGCTGACTTTCCTATAGTTGGGCCGCGTCCCCTTTTTGGATAATTTTTTTTTTATTATATTTTATTTTATTTTGTGGGCGGAGCCCAAAAAACCAATCAAGTCCAAACAAATTTTTTTATAATAATCTGCTTTCAACTTATTGATCAACTTATTGACCAAGAAGAAAGAAAATAATTTTAGAGTTAGACCCTAACCATCCAATACACCAAATGAATGCAGAGGCCAGAAAAAGGAAGAAAATAACCAACAAGGAAGAAAAAAGGGGGCCTCCTGAGGCAGCCTCCCAACAACAATGGGAAGTAAGTGCCTGCATCTTTGAGTGAGCTGCGGAAAAGACAAAAAGCCAACTAGCACTAGAATGAAAGGGCAACCGGGCACTGAACCACACTACCCTTAAAATCCAGGCTCCACACAGCCTGCCGGTCCCTGCTATGAGCCTTTAGAAACTTCGCAGCCCGATCGGAATGAGATAACCAAAATTCAAAATGGCGGCTGGCCACGAGGAGATTACCTCAGAGATGCACAAACCCTCTAAAGCACACAAACAGCTGGAAAAAAAAGGAAAGGACACGAGGGCTGTAAGAAGCTCTCCTTCTTCTAGGCGTTCGTGGGGGGAAGGCGCAACGTAGCACTATCTAAAGCGCAATCTCAAGCCGCTGCTCAGCTGTAGCGCGGCTAGAAAAGTGGCAGAGGAAGATGAGGGTGGTGGTGGGGGGCAAAGGGCTCCAAATCCCCCTATTTCCCCCCTTGAGGGGCGAAAAAACGCTCCAAAACTAAATTTGGGAAGAAAACTAAATGCACAGGGAACAAGGAGAAAGGAGAGATCAAACCTGATTTTAAGAGAACAGAGAAAAACCTGGATCGGCCAAGGAGTAAACGAACAAGCTGTCTATCTCTAGCGAGGCTGAGCTAAAACTGGGGAACGCGTAGAAGAGTCACGTGGAGGAGGAGGAGCGTTCCTCAATTATAGCTCAGCCTGTTAGAGTGAAGACTGGAGCACCTCCCACTCTGGATGCTCACAGCAGCTCTATGGAGAATGTCAGGAATTTTATCTGTGAAGAACCTTCCAAGAGCAAGCAGTCCGGAGCAAGCAGTCAAGTTTCCTAGCAAGCAGTCAAGTTTCCTAGCTGTTCTGAGTATACAATTTACAGAGGAGAAATACAGTTTTTCATTGATCTGATCATACTGCCAAAATCTGGGCTGTTCAGCAACATTAATTCTTCATTTCCTCAGTCCCACGGTCTATTTTGATATTTATCAACAGAACTGCCATGTTGTCTAGATTTAATTTCATGTTCTTTTCTTTGTTTAGTCATTAGAGTTCAGTGATGTCCAAGCTGTTCACTATTTCCTTGGAACTGAATAATAAGGCCAAGTATTATGAATATAATAACGCAGATGACATGCAGTGGATATACTATAAACAATAGAACTGTACAAATATTTTTCAAAATAATTTTAAATTTTATATATTTCTCAGCTATTCATTAAAGCAGAATTACTTTTTCAGGTTTCTATGGAAACTTGAAAAAAGATCCTGTTGCTCTAAAAATGAGATAAAATATCAAAGAGACCAAGGGACAGCAGAAGAAAAAAACAAGAATTATGTAAAATAGACATATCAGCTCATGGAGACTAGAGGTAGCATGGGCAGGTATAAGAAAAAAATTTCACAGAAACTTTACCTTAATTATGGTAAGTTGAGCATAATGCTTTGACAGGCTTTCAAATTTTTTATTGGCAATATTTTTCTGGAAACTGAAGTGGCTCTTTTTTCCTGAGTTTGCTAGCTTTGTTGAACTATCTTAATGGACAGTAGAAGAGTGCAATGCACCTGTGAGGTATGAACCATTTCTTTCAAATCATATTTAAGAATACAAAATTCTAATATATTTTATGCTATGTATGCTACTGGAATGTTAAAAATAACAACCCACCAATTTAAGCTAAAATGAGCAAATTACCTGTGTGTTCTATAAGCTGCCCACATTAAAGGTGTCATTCCATTTTGATCCATCATATCAACTTCCTGATAAAAACAAAAATAATCAATATAAAATGAGAATACCAAGGGAAAGCATCTGTATACCTCATCTGAAGGAAACTAAGACAGTATAATACTATGCTATTATGATGTATTTTAGGTGTTGACTGAAGGTTTTATATATTAAAATTTTGTGTGCATACATTTGATCAGTTTGTTGTAGGTGTTAGAGCACCATCTACTGTTGTAGGTCATCACTTCTGGTAAATGCAATTACAGGTAATCCTCTACTTATAACCACAATTGAACCCAAAATTTGTGTTACTAAGCAAAACATTTGTTAAGTGAATTTTGGTCCATTTTACAACTTCTCTTACCACAGTTGCTAAGTGAATCATTGCAGCTGTTAAGTTAGTAACACGATTGTTGAGTGAATTATAACAAACAAAGGAGACTCACGGAGAATTGATAGTCTCCATATATATCACCCAGCTCCATTTAAACAACCCAGCTGATTAGTCAGCCTGAATTTAAATTCCCACTCAGCTGATTGGACAACCTCCACTAAACCCCCACCCAAATCTTATCCTTTCCAAACTCCAAAGTAGATGATTGGTGAGCTCATTCAAATCTTCTCCATTCAAATCTATCAAACAGCAACGCTTCCTCTTTAAAACAAAAACAAAGCAAAAAAAAAACCAACAAACGTGGCTTTAAGGAAAAACAAAGGAACTTTACACAACAAACCTCCAATACTTTACTACCTACACTATTTCAGTACCTCAAGACCAAATATTTATAGATAATATTTTGTCTATAATAATTGATTTATCATATAATAGTATAATAATTAACTGTTAAATGACCACTAATTTACTGATTCATTGAACTGATAGAGATTTAATACTGTATCATTGATTATCTAGTCTATTGATTGATTCTTAGTAATGTTGATTGATTTTTAGTAATAAGTAACCTTAATTTTGATTTGTTCTCTAACTTATCAATTAACATTTATTAATTACCAACATTCATTAAGTAACTGTCTACTTATCATATAATTAGCTATTGTAACTGTAGTAGTGTACTATTGTACAATAGCGTACTATTGTCATTTACCATGCCAGCCAGAAACTCCAGATTGTCCACTACCAAACAAAAAATAATAATAGCTCTACCAATGACCTCCCAGACTCCTGCACATGCTTCAGATGTCTTAAAACCATCAATGAAAGCGAAAATAACATCAAATGCTACCTATCGGACAATCAAGCCCACCCTGCCTGCTTAAAATTAAACAAAGACGTAGCTGATCTCCTAAAAGCATAAGATACATTCCCTTGTCTATGTCCATCATGTTTTCCTAAGCTAAAAAAACCAAGTACCCTGCCTGACAGAGTTGATAGTATAGAATCACTCATGCACTTAATAGAAAAATGCTTAGCAACACATTTTGAAACAATTATACAAGAAAGCCTAATTTCTCTTGAAAAAAAAAAATACAGCACTGATAAGCAATTACGTATCAGCTCAAAAACAAACCCCAATCCAACAACCACTACCACAACTACTACCTCAACTACAATCACAATTACAACCAAAAATAACCATCAAACCACAACCACAAATAATTAATATCCCATCAAATAATTCCACAAATGATATCTCTTTACTCACTAGAGACACCATCGAATGTGATCAGAAATGTCCAAATGCCATCATATTTGGTCTTGAAGACACCGAATCAGATGACATCACCAAAGTTTGTAATATTATAAGCAACTCAAATACAACAAACATCTCTCCTGAAGATATCATTGAAGTAACCAGAGATGGCCCTGAATCCAAATACAATGATGGCTCGGTGGCCCCAAAATTTTATAGAGTTGTTTGCAAAAATGAATCCAGTAAACGCATATTCATTCATAGAATAAACGCCATTGCAAAAACTAATCCCAACCACAAAAAAACTTTGCTCAAGACCAGACTTATCCACACTGCAAAGAATCCATTCCTGTGAACTCCGCAAGGAACTCAAAAGACATCTAGACAATGGAGAGAAGGATCTCTAAATTGACTACCACACTGATTGTATCAAAAGTAAGTCTCACAACCCACAACTCTACATCCAACCCTACTTCATCCAACCCACCATCACTCAAAACTAGGCATGCACGCTGCCTAACTACTTCAATTCCAACTACAACTGGCCTTAAATGCAAGCTACTCAATGCAAGAAACCTTGTGAATAAAACCTGAATTTCTCCTCTTACTAAATATGGCTAAATTCGACATCATATTTGTCTGTGAAACATGGCTCAATGCATCTCTCCCTGACTCCATTACCACAGTTTACCGATCGATTATCCATTATCATGTTTACCGATCAGATCGTGAAATCCATAGAGGAGGTGTGTTGCTATCTTCTATAAAAAGTCCTTAAATCTAAAAAACATCCAAGTTACCCAAGAGCTTGCTCTTCCTGAGACCATAGTCTGTGAACTGTCCTTAAATATCACATTTCAATTCTTACTAAGTTACAGAGCCCCTGATTATGACATCGAACATGTAAACAAGCTAAATTCACTACTAACATGGGCAACATCCTGCCCATACAGTTTTATCTTTCTTGGTGACTTCAATCTACCTCACATTAACTGGACCCTAAACAAATGTAAAACTGAACCAATACATGCAACCTTCTACAATGCTGTAACAAATCTGGGACTGGAACAACTAGTAACTAACAATACTAGACTTAACAACTGCCTCGATCTCATCTTCTGCAATAGTTTGAATTCAATTTGTGGAATACAAATTAAAGAACCCTTTTCCAACAGTGACCACAGCATCATTGACTTTTGTCTCAACATACATCCACACAAAAATCAACACAACGATGTGATCTCCAATTATAACTTCAAAAAAGGCAGCTATGATCTTATGGACAACGATCTCTCATCCTTGATTGGCAATTTCTATTCACTGGATGCAATACTGTTGAAGACCATTACAACATATTGTTACTTGAAGTCAAAAGAGTCATCAAACTATATATACCAATAACAACTCCAAAACCCAGAAAAAAACAGATTACCCATAACAATAAGGAAGCTTCAAAAGCTTCAAAAACAAATCTGGTCATGTTGCCAACTTCAAAAGCCGATACAAAAATATATGCTACCAGATAAAGACTGAATGCACCAATTATCACATTAAACAAGAGGAAAACCTTCAACGCACAAATTCCACCTGTGCTTTCAACAATTTTGTAAACAACAAACAAAAAGACTCAAGGTCCATCCCACCCCTGAAAGGACCTAATGGTAAAGACTGCAATGATGACACCATTAAAGCCAACCTCTTTAACACATTCTTTGGCACAGTATTTTTAAACAGCAATGTACTAGTATTTCCTAGTCGAACCACAGACAACTACAATGATCTAATACATATCAATTTTACAGAAGACAATGTTGTAAAAGCACAAAGCACTATGCAATCTAAAACCATCTCTTATCTATTGGACCCAGATGGAACATGTGCCTACTTCTTAAAAATGGTATCCACTGCCATAGCTGAACCTCTAAGCATAATCTTTGAAAAATCTTTCAGGACCAGCTCCTTGCCAAAACTATGGTCACAAGCCACAGTCATCCCCATCTTCAAAAAGGGAGACCCCAGCCTAGTTGAAAATTACAGATCTATCTTTTTATGCTGCGTCACCTATAAAGTCATGGAATCAATTATTAACCAATCCATTATCCTCCATTTAGAGACAAACAACCTACTCTCTAATAAACAATTTGGTTTCAGAAAAAGGCTATCCTGCAATCTGCAACTCTTACACTGCAAAAACATATGGACTACACAACTCGATCAGGGCAAAGCAATAGGCGCAATCTACATAAACTTCTGTAAAACCTTTGATTCAGTGGTACATGACAAACTACTCCTAAAACTAAAATCTTGTGGTGTCTCTGGACACCTGCATAACTGGTAAGAAGCATTCCTGTCAAACAGACAACAAATGGTCAAAATTGGGAATGTCCTATCAAATTCTGTACCTGTCAACAGTGGTGTCCCCCAAGGCAGTGTTCTAGGACCAACTCTCTTCATACTCCACATAAATAACCTCTGTGATTATATTAAGAGCAACTGCGTTCTCTTCGCTGTGTAAAGCTATTCAACACCACAGACAATACTGCTACCCTTCAAAAAGACTATGTATCAGAATGGTCAAACAAATGGCAACTTCAAATCTCAACAAACAAATGCTCTGTCTTACATATTGGCAAAAAAATCAGAAAATAAAATACAGGCTGAATAATCAAGACCTTGTTGATGATCCAAACTCTGTCAAGGACCTTGGAATACTCATCTCTAATGATCTAAGTGCTAGAGCCCACTGTAACTTACATAGCCAAAAAGGCATTAAGAGTTGTTAACGAAGCTTTTTCTCTGGTAATATTACACTACTAACTAGAGCATACAAAACATTTGCCAGACCAATACTTGAATACAGCTCATCAGTCTGGAAACCACATTATGTACCTGATATTAACACAGTTGAGAAAGTCCAGAAATATTTCACAAGAAGAGTTCTCCACTCCTCTACTCGTTGCAGAATACCTTATGCCACCAGACTTGAAATTCTAGACCTAGAAAACCTAGAACTACGCCACCTTCGGTCCGAAATAAATATAGTATATAAAATCATACATTGCAATGTCCTACCTGTCAATGAATACTTCAGCTTCAACCATAACAATACAAGAGCAATAAACAGATACAAACTCAAGGTTAATCGCACCAAACTTGATTGCAGGAAATACGACTTCAGCAACAGAGTGGTCAATGTCTGTAATACTCTACCTGACTCTGTGGTTTCTTCCCCAAACCCCAAAAACTTTAACCTACTGTCTACTATTGACCTCACCCCTTTCCTAAGAGGTCTGTTGGGGGTGTGCATAAGCGCACCAACGTGCCTACTGTCCCTGTCCTACTGTTCCTTTTATTTTTCTTATATGTATCCATGTATTCATAACTATGTTTTTACTCATACCTGTTATCTTGTAAGCAATTGACAAACCAAATAAAATAAAAAATAAAATAAATCTGGTTTCCCTATTGACTTTGCTTGTCATAAGGTCACAAAAGTTAATCACATGACCCTGGGACACTGCAACTGACATAAATATGAGTCAGTTGGCAAGCATCTAAATTTTGATCATGTGACCATTGTGGACGCTGCAATGGTTCTGTGAAAAATAGCCATGTCACATTTTTCAGTGCCATTTTAACTTTGAACAATCACTATGTAGTGATTGTTATATATAGACTATATGAACTGTTGTAAATTGAGGACTACCTGTATTAATTTATAGTTAATTTAATTTAATTTATAATTTCAAGATACGAGTGTAATGAAGCCTGCCCATTAGGGTTGCATGTTGTGGCTATCATTAGGTGAAACATGTCCATTTGTGAGTGAGGACAAAAAGGTGGCCGCATTTGGATCATTGCTGCACAGCCCAATGATACATGGTTTGTCGCCTTCCACAATCTAAGATCTGGAAAGCTTCAGTAGGTAAGTGTGGGACGTGATGACTGTGTGGGATGGAGGCTAAGTTTGCAGGATTCCAGTTAGATGGCATAGGGGAGAGAGAAGGGAGGGTGCTGCAGCACCCCTGTGGTGGGTTGTAAGGGTGAATAACCGTAGGCTACAAAGTATTTTCTGCAGTTAAAGCAATTGAATTCCCTATTTGCAATTAAGTCCATTTAGATCAGGAGTGTCCAAACTTGGTAGCTTTGCTGGCTGAGGAATTCTGGGAGTTGAAGTCCACAAATCTTAAAGTTGCCAAGATTGGACACCCCTGATTTAAATAATATAAAACAATTTACTAGTATCATATTCAATTATTCAGTGGTAAGTTCTGTTGACTTCAAAAAGTTATACCCAGGAAGTTATCCAAAGTATTACATATGTTAATCTCAGAAATCCAATTATAAAATATATATGAACATGTGATTGTCACAAGTTATGAAACAAATATACATACCTGTCCCTTGGCTATTAGGTAAGCAACAATAGATGTATGTCCAAACTGGGCTGCTAAATGAATACAACTACATCCTTCTCCATCAATTAATGATGGATCTGCACCATATTTCATAAGCTGTACAACCATTGATAAATGACCCTGTCTAAAACAATAAAAACAGCATTAAATTTTGTAATGTAGCTTTTCCTTTATTTGTAAATTATTTCACCTAGAGGAGAAAAATCATCCTAAGTAACAATTTCAAAAATGTTGCTTACTTCATATTTCTTGAACGTGAGAATTTTATCTTTATTTAGTCATCTAAACAACTTGACTGAATATTTTTTATGCTATTCCAAGTCCTTAATATGTGGGATAATAAAAAGTCTATAATTTCTTCAGCCCTGTCTATCTAGATTTCTCCAGATCTACAGATAAGACCGAAAGCCTGATAAAACAAGAGCACCTGCACATTTTCATATGAACCATTACATTTTTAGATGATGAGAATTACAATGTAATACATTTAGGTTGCACAAATTTGAGGGAAATCTGATTTATGTACTGAGTTTTGATACAACAATTGAAACATGGAAATATTCCATGAGCATATAAAACCTTTTCCGGTTTTACATTCATCAATCATGCAGTTTGTTCTTTCATTTAGTAAACATACTAGATATTTAGCTATGTTTTCTTAAAAATTGGTTCTTGGAAATTAGTGTATTAGTGAATGTACAGATATGGCCTTTCAAAATTACTAATCAGCAAATAATAAACTCTTGATTCATTGAGTTGACTGATAATCCACTGTGGTTTGCTGACTCCTAACAATTATTAAATATACAATACATAATTTTAAAAATCCATGGTAAATATGTACAAAATAATACATAAATGTCAATGTCTCAAACTAAAACCAAAACAAACAGCAGTAACAGAAGAACCCAATTGGCAGCGACTTACCCTTTGGGTAACTTACCCTTTTCAGTGTTGTCTGAAATAAATACAGGGAGTCCTATACTTATGACCACAAGAGAGTCCAAAATTTCTGTTGCTAATCAAGGCAGCCGTTAAGTAAGTTTTGCCCCATTTTATGACCTTTTTGCTACAGTTAAATGAATCACTAGAACTAGTTGATTCATGCAGTCATTAAACAAATCTGGCTTCCACCTTTGACTTTGTTGGAAGCTAGCAGGGAAGGTTACAAATGATGTTCACAGGATCCTGGAACAGTGCAACTATCATAAATACATGCCAGTTGCCAAGAGCCTGAATTCTGATCACGTGACTATAGGGATGCTGCAATGATCATGTGAAACCTGGTCTTAAGTCACTTTTTTAGTGTTCTTATAACTTCAAGTGATTCTTCAAAAGCAGCCCCTGCACTAAACATTACACTACAAATGAGTGGTGATGATATGAGTTATTCTAGGTATGTCTTTCTGCTACAGATAGGAGCACAGTTGATTTACCAAAAAAAAAAAAGAACCAGGCGCAAATGCTGACCTATCTATAACCTGTACTTGTCCAGCAAGCAGTAGCTGTGAGTCCAAGTTGCAGATCTGTTTCCTCAGTGTCTGACAGAGATCATATAGATCTCTCAATGTCAATCAGCAACTCTTTCTTGCTGGATTTAATTTGCAGTACAGTGTTGCAAAGTTGTTTTATAAACATTAATTAAAAATGAAATTATGTGAAAACATCAAATTTTTCCCACCTAGTTGCCCAATGGAGTGGTGTGGAGTTCAGGTCACCTCCTAGCTGGTCAACAATAGCACCTTTTGAGATGTAGTACCTGTAGACAAAGAATAAATATAAATCTAATAATGGGAAAAGAGAAAGTGACAACACTTTCATAAAGAAATGCAGGATACAAAAAGAGCTTTTATAAACATATACAACAATTTATATTCATTATATTTTTGGATTAATCAGTAAATGATATACTCCTTTTAAATAGTAAAAGATTAAGGGAATCAAAGTACATTTAAGATGAACACAGTTCTAAAAAAACGACGACTAATTAGAAAACTGACTTTTAAAGTAAAACTGTTGCTTACATAACTATATACAGAAATTTACTGATAAAAATATTTTAAATGTGTGTTCATTCATGCTGTTACCATTAGTTTTTATCAGATTTTTTTTAAAAAAGCAAAGACTAAGATAAGCAACTCAGCTGCAGACCTTCACTGAAGTCGGGTGGCCAATAAGTTTAAATAAACTCCATATCCACTGTAGAGAGGCCAAATAGTAATTTGTAGAATCACTGCTCAAGAAGCATTAAACATTTCAAAAATAATGTACATATAATCAACATAAACTGACTTTATCTCTTATGTTCTTCTCTGCATTATATCCTACTATCAAAGGAGATAATGACCAGGAAAGAGTTTCATTTGCCTAATTTGCCAGCTTTTCAGTGCCAGTGGCTTTTAAGCTTTTAAAATATTTGTTTCTCTTCTTTTCTAAACAAGTGACATTTTAGTTGTTTTATGCTACATTTTAATAGTATAAATTACACAGCAATCTTAGAATGAAAAGCACTATACGTGTTCATAAAACAAAAAAGCTTCCTCCAAGCAACATGCATAGCAGTCCTACTTCTTTATGAACACCTTGACTATTAAAAAGCTGAAAAATAGTCTTGATCATTGCTATATAAGTAGTTATAGTAGCTGACAGGCTTCACTTCAATCCCTTATAAACCATTCCATCTCCTGCAGAATGCAAGTGGTATCAGCTAACAAAAGAACATCAATGATAGTATTTAAAAGCAGTAAATCAAAATTTTGTAGTTATGTCAAGTACACCGGACTAGAGAGATTTTAAATATATTTAAACAATTAAATGTGGTTACTTTTATAAGCAAAAGTTTTATGAATAACATATTAATTCCAAAACTTAGTATTTATTTTATATATAATATAGTGTCTACATGTGTATTAATATATTAAATATTATATTTGTATTTTGTTCTACAATATTATTTAAACTTTATGACTGTAATCCTGAAGATGACAATACAAATAATTCAAATATCTCATAAAAATAATGCATCCATTAACCTGACATAGGCACAATTCTCTAATCAGTTTGGCTTCATTTTCCATACTAAGCATTAATTTTAATGAACATAAATTAACTTCATTTGTTCTTTAAATACAGCTTTCCTTATATTTCAAACTAAACAAGCTTTTTCAAGGCACAATATTGCTGTTTCAGTAATGACTAAAGTGAAAATGGAAATTATAGCATTTATATAGTGAGAAATGAAACAGCTACAATATTTTTTAGTTTATTAATCTAAAATGATAGAAATGTAACTGTTGGTGATCCATAGTTTTGACCATTACAGAAAAAGTATTTGAAAAATAGCTATCGAAAGCTATAGACAGCCCTAAATTGATATTTTAATCTACTGCTATGATCATTTATTTATTGAGGAAATAGTTCAAACACTGTAAAAAAGAATAGTCACTATTTAAATGAATGAATGAATGAATGAACTTTTCTTACAGCCTTTGGCCAATCAATTAATTACTATTTAAAGTATATAACTACACAATGTATTTATGCGTAACCAACTATGACAGAAATATGGAGTTAAAATCCTATTAAGAATATTAAAAACTGATTGTGGCAGAAAAGTAGCACTTACTTCACTAAATCCAATCTGTTGTTGATTGCAGCCCAATGGAGAAGCGTAACATTTTCTTTATCAGGTTGCCGTACATCATAGCCTGCATCTACTAACTCACAACAACGATCATATATTCCATACCTTGAAGAAAAGTCTAATTAGTCAGTTATTCTGAATTAATCAAACTTAATATTTGAATTTGAACAACACTGGACAGAATACAGAAAAAGGGAGACATCTCTTATTTTCTATTTCCAAATGACTTCTACATTTAAATGCAATGCACATACTTTCCTTTTCTTCCAAAGTGAAATCTTATTGTTTCTGCCCTACATAATCAATACTATCAGTAAAAACTTTTTATACTCTCCATTATGTAAACCAAAATTAGATTTAAGAATTAAGAGCCATGGTGGCCTAGGGTTAGAATGCTGTATTGCAGGGTAATTCTACCAACTGCCAGGGATTCAATCCTCATTGGCTCAAGGCTGACTCAGTCTTCAATCCTTCTGAGGTCAGTAAAATGAGGACCTAGATTGTTGGGAGCAATATGCTGACTATGTAAAGCCACTTAGAGAGGAGTGTATAGCACCGTGAAGCAGTATATAAGTCTAAGTGCTGGTACTACCATATTTGCATTTTTACAACAATGAAAATGTTTTTAGGCTAGTTATCAAAGTTATCACAAAAACCATTTTATTTTATGAAGCTGCCATTTATACCTGTTCACTGTTATTATAATATTTATTTGAGGACAAGGAAGCAATAACTAGTTTTTGTAAAATGTGTGTAGGTTTTAATCTTTTGTAGTGATGCAACTAGATAATTACAGGTAGTCCTTGAGGTACAAACAGCTACCTAACAACTGTACTGTTCATTTGCACACAGTTTAAGATTGCTTGCAGAAACATACTTTGCAATCAAGAGTATGTTTATTTGCTTTTGCTTTGAGGATTAGGATGAATTACTATAGATTGCTTGTAGATCAGCTAATGGGTGGCAGTTCTTTCCCGAAGCTCAATTTGGAACCCTACAAATTTACCTCCATTGCAATTTAAGTCTGAGTACTTGCCTGGAGAGGCTGCAATTCAGAACAGCTGATGGGCGGGCAGCAGCATTCCCTCTGGAGACTCCAGCTGGGGAACCTGACAAATTCCCTAGCCTCTCAGTTCACTTAAGGATGGCAGAGTCATTTAATGAATCAAAGCAAACAGTAAGCTCAATCTTCGATCATTTAGAGACCCAGTTGATTCGCTTAATGAGCATAATTCAAAAATGCTATAAAAATGAGTCCAATTCATTTTACAAAATTTTGACTTACGACCCTAATGGGAAAGATCCATTACGGTCATAGCTTGAAGACTATCTGTAAATCATGGAGATAATAACTATTCATCACCATTACTTTCATCTATTCCTTCTCCACCCTTCATCAATGCATTATTTATAAGATCTTCTGAATTTCTAATACACTCAGAATGAAAACACAGAGAATTTGGGGATCCTGATTTAAAAAGTGCACTCTCAACATGTCAGTTTATACCACCTGTGAAAGAACAAGTTGTGTAACTACAGGAAGAAAAACACCTGTCTGCTCTTTTTAAATGGCCCTCCTGCCTATGCTAGTAGCAGATAAAAGAAATGGAATTTCTCAAAGAGGCTCAAAGAGAATGGAGACTCAGCCCCCGCTCCCCCCCCCAAAAAAAAAAAATTCCCTGCAGTTCAAGCTAGCTGAAGAGAATGGAGAGAGCTGAAAATCTTTGAGGAAAAGCAGAATTGTGGTACAAGCCAGGAAGCTGTAAGCTAGAAAGAAAACCAAAGCTTCAGTTATGAAGAGGCCTGATGGAAGCAAGAACAAAAATACTTAGGATAGTTCACCAGAAGCATGGCTTGCTGCCAGATTTGGCAGGGAAGGCTAGAAGAGGCTTGGTGGGTGACTGCCTAAAAGTCCTAAAGTGCTAAGCAGTGCTGTAATTGAAGCCTACTGAAATTGACCAGCAGCAGACCAGTATGACATTGTGTAGCCTACAGTAACAGCTGGAGGCTGAAACTTCCCCATTATGCTATTCCCTTTCAGAGTAAGCATCATTATTCAAAGCATAAAAACATAAAAAACAAATAAGCAAAAGCGTTAGAGAAAAGCATTAGATGAAAAGTAATTAACTAAATCACCAATGTCATACACTATATTTCCATATTTGTTTCATGTGGAAATCAACATTTAAGGTATTAATTTTGTATTGTAGCCAATATTGTTTAGGATCAAAAAGGTCAAAAGACCCTTTGACTCGATCCTAAACAATCTTTACTTCTATCACATCCATTCATAATTATGTAACAATACAAAATTAATACCTTAAGTGTTGGTTTCCAAATGAAACCAATACCTATATGCTGACTAAAAAATACACTTACTGTGTGGCTTTGACAATATCCCATGTGCTGTAATCATCAATGTGGCTTTTGCGCCCAAGAGTTTCATTGTATCCATGGTTATAGTGACCTTGAGACTTGATTTCCTGAAAAGAAGCAGTTTAAGTAAACTATTTGAAATATATTAAAATGTCTAAAACAGAAAAGTATCAGTTCTACTAAATCAGGCTGCTGATCCATTTAGCACAATAAACTCTTTTCCACTATATGTCATATCCCTAAATCAAGTATGGGCAATTTTTGCAATTTCAGTTTCCAGAGTTCTAGAGGACTAAAGAAGGCTTCAGAGACAGCCCATTTTTCTTTTCTGTTTTTAAAACAGTAATAAAAGTGGGAATAAATAAATTGTTTCCATTGCCATCCTCAAGACCTTCCTCTCCCTAAAATAGCCTGAAATTATACATCATAAATGTGACCATATTAGTCTGGAGTTTCATATGCATGATTTTGGACTGATTTGAGGGTAATTTAAATAATTGAGATAGAAGTCATTTTCTTTCTGAGAGCATCTTGGTCCCGTCCTGACTTCTATTTTAAAAACAAGCAAACTGCTGAAATTACATTATCTCATGATGCCACAGATGCCATAAACTAAGATCTGGGAGTCTACATATAGCTTGTGGGGCACTGATTATCCACTTCTTCCAGACAGATGACAATCTGGATGAGAGTAACAATCCTCTTTCACTAGTAATCCCCAAATGATATTCAGGCACACTGCCTCAAAATCCGTGGTTTACGTATGGCTATTGTAAGATTGCCCTCAAAGTCAGGAAGCACTTACATCAATAATTTCAGCAAAAATTGCACATTAGTTTCAGTGTAGCTTATTTTGATGTAACCACTGATTTATTTATATCCATATATATACTGTCTGTTATTAATAACTCTAGTTACAATACTACCTACTATACAAATAGATGTACAATTAAAATAATTACTTTAAACATGATCATAAAAAATGAAAAGATACACAATTCTTCTGCTTATTATTAGACATATATACATTTCATTCAAGAGTTCAAGATGCATACAGAGTGGTTCCTCTCTTCTTATTTTTTTTCCTCAAAGCAATATTCCTTCTAAGGTAGATTGGATAAGAGGGAATGATTGACCTCAGTCATCTGGTAACTTTCATGGTTGAGAACAAATTAGAGTCTCAATTCCTTTGCTTCTAGTTCAAAAATTTAACCATTATTACATCATGTTGATTATTCTTTAAACTGTGCCAAAGTTTTTCAAATTACCAAGTTTTTTGTATAACTCTTCAGTAAATCAAGACAATTTTACGCACCTATTAAAATAGATCGAGGCACATAAACCAGTCTACCTGTACTATGCTTTGTACTTTTCATTATTTATAAACTTCCCAGATGTATATCATTTACAGTGGGAATACTTTTTAGTTACTCACTCTGAATACTTTCAAATTCAAAAAGTTAACAAGAAAATCCCAGCTTAAAGAGCCAATACTGTGTTGCCCAGGCAGCTGTAGTAGCTGCGCTTCTGGTTGAGTGAGCTGTTACCTGTCTGGGTGTTGGAAAAGCCTGGGCCTTGGAGGCCTTGGCTATACAAGCCCTGATCCAGTGGCCTATAGTTGAAGAGGAGACTTTAGTGCCCATTGAAGATGGCTAAAACGAGACGAACAGGGCCTCGGTTTTACGATATGTTGATGTACATTTGATGTACATGCTAAGAGCCCTCTGAACATCCAATTTGTGCCATCTGTGCTCTTTGTCATGTGAAGGAGCAGGGCAAAAGTCTGGAAGAACGACTTTCTGAACCCTGTGGAAACGAGAGTTTACCATTGGATGAAGAAAAGGTCGAGGCGCAGGACAACCCTGTTGTCATGGAATGTACAGAGGTCTTCCCTGATGGAAAGAACTGCCAATTCTGATATGCAGCAGGCCAATTTGATGGCCACTAAGAAGGCGAATGTGTGTTAAGAACCACAGGCTTACAGATTGAAGAGGTTCAAACGGGTCCTGAGTAAGGGCTTGTAATACTGTAGACAGGTTCTAAGAAGGATATATGTGGACTGCTGGAGGATTAATATTGATAGCTCCTTTGAGGAAGAAGCGGATAACTGGATGATAAGCTAAGGAATTCCTCTTCTCATAATGCAATACGGTGGATAGGGCTGCTACCTGCCTGCGTAGCGTAGTAGGAGAGAACCCTTTTTTGAGTCCTGTTTGTAGAAAGTCCAGGATCTGTGGCACTGAGGTCGCAGTCGTGTCTGTGCCCTTCTTGGTGCATCATTGATGGAACGCTTTCCAGGTAGCATCATATATTCTGTTTGTAGAAGGCCTCCTGGAGGCTTGTATTGTTTTGATGACACTTCTGGAAAAGTTATCCCTCCTCAGGATCCTTCTCTCAAGTGCCAGGTGGTCAATTGGAGCCACTGAGGCTTCAGGTGTTCCAAGACCCCCTGGCCAAGGGGGATATCCTGCTCTGAGGGTGGAACATTGACAAGCTCCCCACAGCAGTCTGAGCCAGTGGGGAGTGATGAGAATGATTTCTGCCTGTTCTAGAAGTACTTTCCTTATCACCCCCGGTATGAGGGGAAGACGAGGGAAGGCATAAAGGAGACCCTTGGGCCAGTGGCTGTGAAGGGCATTTACCCCTTCTGTGCCTGGCGACAGGAATCTGGAGTAGAATCGGGGAAGTTGTGTGTTCATTGGAGTGGCAAAGAGGTTGAGTACTGGCTTCCCGAATCTCTGAGCTATGTCCTGGAACAGATCTGGATGGAGACGCCACTCAGAGTTGTCTACCCTAGTCCTGCTTAGATAATCTGCCTGGACATTTGCTATCCCCGATATGTGTTGATTGACAGGTGAGCCTCTGCCCAGGTTCCCAGTTGCTGTGTTTCTGATATGAGGGATCTGGAGTGGGTCCCTCCCTGGCGATTGATGTGTGCTTTGGCCGCCACGTTGCCTGTTAGGATCAGTATGCGTTGGCCAGTTACTGTGCTTTGGAAGTGTTTGAGAGTTAAGTGAATAGCTCTCAATTCTAACCAGTTTATGTTGTGTTGAAGGTCTGCTGTGGACCATTGACCCTGCGTGAGCTGGGACTGTAGATAGCCCCCCCCCATCCCAACAGACTCGCATCTGAAGAGACTGTGATGCGATTGGTTCTTTGAATAGGGACCCCTTGGTGATTGCTGGGGAAACCCACCACCTGAGGGATCTGAGGACATCTGACTGGAGTCAGACCCTGACATTGGAGGTGCTGGTGCCTGCCCTCTGAAATGGTAGGAGGAACCATTGGAGAAGCCTGGCGTGCAATCGAGCCCATAGTACTATGGCTATGCACAAGATTAATTTTCCCAGAAGCTGGGAAAGAACCGCCAAGGGAGCCACTTGCTCCACTGTGACCTGTGCGATCAAGGACTTGATGCTGTCCTGACGCTCCTGGGATAAATATACTTCACATAAATTTGTGTCTATCACCGCGTCCAGTTGAAGGAGGTGGGTGGAAGGTATTAGCTGGCTTTTCTGGAAATTGATTAAAAATACGTGGTCCTGTAGAACCTGGATTGTGTAAATCAGGTCTGATTTGGCTTGTTGGCTAAAGCTGGACTGGATTAGGATGTCGGCCAGATAGCACTGGACATGCACCGGAATTGTTCTGAGGTGCATGACCAGTGCTGCCAGCACTTTTGTGAAGTCCTGGGGACCGATGACAGTCCGAATGATAGGGCCTTGTATTGATAATGGCCCCCTGCATAATAGAACCTGAGAAACCTCTGATAGGAGGGGTAGATGGGGATGTGGAGGTAGGCTTCCATCAGATCGATGAACGTTAGATTGCCCCCCCCTTGCTCTCCAAGATGGACTGCAGAGATTGCATCTTGAATCTCTTGTATTCTAAATGAGCATTTAGTTTTTCGAAATCCAGGATCACTCACCACCCCCCAAAGACTTGGGAACTACAAATAGAATGGTCCTCTGGTACCACCTCGATGGCCTGGATGTCCAGCAAATGCTGGACCACCGTGTCCATGAGCTTTCTCCTTACGTAGTTCTTGGAGATTGGGCAATGGGTAAAAGTCCTTGGAGGAGAGGACAGAAAATCCAGGGTGAGACTGAATCGCACTGTTTTCAGGACCTAGGAATTGGATGTGATGGTCTCCCATTGTTCTGCAAATAGGGCTAGAGGTCCACCAATGGGAGGAAGGTTCCACCAGTCATTTGGATCGATGGTATGGAAGACCTCCTGTGCCACGAAAGGGCCATTTAGTTTGTTTCTATCTCAAAATCCCAATCTATCTGTGGATCAATCTGATCTGGACTGGTAGGACTTTTAGAATTGCGAGAATTCCTGGCTTGAGTCTGAGGAACGAAATGGCTGTCTACAGGTGTAGGGAGAAACCCTCCTATCAGCCCTCCTGGTAAGAGAGATGTCAGCCTTCAAGATTTCTTTCCTTTGCATCTTTCGGCTGTCATTAGTAACCAGGGTGGTGGTGGTGGTGGTGAAATAGTTATGGGAAGCGAGCTGGAGGTTTCAGAATAAACTGTCTAAGTTGGGGAGGGAAAAGTTTCTTGTTTATGCTTCTTTCTTATGCTATGCGCAAGCGCAAAATGTCAAGGTCAACGGACAGATTCCACATCACCACCTGAAGATGCCCACATGAGATTACACACAACTTTTAATTGGATGGACAGTTTGAATTATTGTGGGTGGGAACGTTGTCATCACTTTGTATATGTGATTTATGCACTCATTTTCTCAGATTCAGAATTCCTTTGATGCTACCACTTGATTTCCAGTAAAAGATTTATCTAATTAATGGAGTCTGGATTTTGAATGGAGTACCAGCTGATAAGAGAATACCTTTCTCTTGTTTTTACTCTCAACTATAAAAGGATTCAAGGCCTCTCCAAATAGGGAAGAACCTGTGTAGGGGGCAGAGGCCATTTGGGTCTAGCATCTGCTTGCTACAGACAGCAGACGACAAGAATTGATGTTGGAGGCTTTCCCCTGATAAGAATAGCAAGAATGTTCAAGAACAAATCTGAAAAATGCTGGAAATGTCATCAGATACCTGGCTCATATTACCATATGTGGTGGACTTGTGAGGACCCCAGAAAATATTGGACTAAAATTCGCATGTGGTTGGAAAAAATGACAAAGAAACACATAGACTTGAAACCAGAGATATTTTTATTGGGAATTTTACCTGATACATATAGTAAAGATTTGACATACCTGATTGTACATGTATTAACAGCGGCTAGGATTGTATTTGTTAAAAACTGGAAGAATGAGAAAATACCATTACAGGAAGAAATCATTAAGAAAATACTGGAGATGAGTAGATTGACATTTGAAATTAGAGAGCAAAAGGATAAACAATTTTATGAAATTTGGGATTTTTTTTATCAATGGCTAGATGATAGAATACGATAATAGAATATTTAGAATGTTAGACAGTAAGGAATATCTTTACTTTTTTTCTTGTCTTTATTATTTGACATTATATTTATAAAGTGTTTTTAGGATTGATTTGGAATGAATATATGATTTGTTACAGAATAAACTGTTTAAAGTATTGTTATCTCATAAAGCATGAATAATTAAAAAAGTATAGTCAAAAGTTTTTTTGTTTTTTTGTTTTTAATAGCGATATTAGGATACATAAGTTTGGATTGACAATATGAGTTGTTATGTAACATAATTATAATTGAGACTACAAAATGAATGCACAAAACTGATGAACCAACCGACACGCTGGATGTACATATGAGAGTTGATGTTTTAATGTTTTGTTTGTCTTGTTTGTATGTAGAAAATCAATAAAATTCTTTTCAAAAAAAAAAAGAAGAATTGATGTTGGAGGCCAGGGCCCTGGAGGAGAATCGGGCTGCATGCAGGAGGAGTTGGCCGCAAATTCAGTGACATCCTGATGCATTCTGATCTCCTCAGAGGGAATCCTAGCCTGTAATTGGCGAAGCCAGAAAAGGGATGTCCTAGTGAAAAAAGGAGGTGGCTGCAGCTGCTTTAACTGCCCAGCCTGGTGTGTTCTGCAGAAATTTTGTTCCATCTTAAGGGCCTCTGCTATGTTACCTGATATTACAGAGGGAGAGTCCAAGGATGCCAGAGGGGGAAGTTGAAGTCACTCAGAGAGGAGAGGAGCCATATTTAAAAAATTTTTATCATTGCCCCCCAGAGTGGGGAAGGATCCAGGCTGTGCCCATTGTCTCTGAACTATGTCCAAAAATAACTTGGGAAAAGGAATCTCCTGTTGGAGAATTGTAGGTTCTGAAAAAAACCCTGTTGTTGGGTTGCTGAGTATCAGATGAAGCAGCTGGTATAGTGGGTGGAGGATCAATTTGGGCAGTGGTCCTAGCCTTGTGGAGGAAGGATTTAAACAGTCCCGAGCTAAACAGACCTGTGAACGAGGGTGAAACAGGTGATAAGTCATCTGATGAGAACCCCTGCTCCCCCTGAATTTCCTCCTTCCTCCCAGATGCTCTGCTTCTGATGGAATGGGCTGGAAAAGCCTCCCTCTGGTGCCTGGAAAAACCCATGGAGGCCTGGTATTGCACTGGCTGCAATGTCTGAGGATCAGATTTTGGGGAAGAAGACTGGCTCCTCCCCCTCAAGGAGGAGGATACCCCATAAGAAATGGCCTGAGCAATAAAGGCCTTAAGATCCTCTGATAATTATGGAGCCACACTTTCTGCTGAGCGCATTCCCGCTGCAGTTGGAGTAAAGGAGGCCTCAGGTGATCCAGTCCTGCCTCTGGTCTGCAATTCTGCAGGACAAGGAAGCATGAAATCAAAAGGAAATCTCTGAGTTTGAATTTCCTCAGCAGGAGGGATAAATTCCTGCTCCCTATCTCCCTCTGGCGACCAAGTCCCTGAAACCGCAGACTTCTGTGCTAATGGCTGCTGAGGGAAGGGACTAACAGGCCTTGGGCTGGGGGGAGGGGGAGGGGGAATACCTCTTCTGGTCAGCTTGCTTCTGAGCTCTGGAGAACTACTTTTCCAATGCTCTTTGCCTCCTTTCTTCTGCTCTTATGGGCTTTCTGGAATAAAGAGCCTTTGCCTTTAATCTTGTCAGCAGCCTCTTTACTTGCAGATCTGGCCTTCCTGGGACTCTTCTTGGATAGTTTAGCACTCATGGGCTCCATGCTGCAATTGCCCAGATTGCTGGGAGGAGAGCTCTCTCGATCCTCCAATCCTACTGCTCCAAAGGCAATTAAGGTCTGGAAGCCTTCCCTAGGCTGTGACAGTGGTGGACTACCAGCCTCCTGAATAGCCTGCACAACTCACTGCCAGCCCCAAAAATCAGCTGGAGGTCGCAAAAGCGAAAGCGGATGCTCTGGAGCTACTCGATTAAGCCTGGGATCGAAACGCTTCAGCACCTCCTCCCCTGGGGTTGGTGGGGTCATTGGGGCTCCCCCTTGACTGCCTGGGCTGTTAGGTCTTCAATTGATAGTTCAGGGTCCGTCCGGCAAAAAAACAGAGCAGGCAGAAGTTCCAATTACTGCCTGTTTATCATGATTTGGATACTTTGTGGGAGTTTTTGCAAACCTTTGGGAGAATCTACACTTTAAACTGCTGCTTTCTGCTGAAATTGTTGGAGCCTACCTTTTCCACGTCTCGATAGGGCCAAGACTGAATCATGACTGGGGCTAGGGGGCTTTCTGCCCTGACAGGAAGAGGTATGGCAAAGGTTGATGACTCAGTCTCTGGGCAGAAAGACAGATTCAACCCATATGTGTGGATTATCCCAAAGGTATGCTGGAGAATAGCTACTTTTTTTAACAAATAAGACATCAATCCTAGGTGTATTCCTAATAGAGAATGGAAAAAAATGTAAGACAGTGGTATCTGACAGATTTAGACTTATGGCAGACAAGGGAATACTCATCTTTTTGCTCAAACCAAGGCTGGCACTTTCAAAAGGACACTAGGTTCATATACTTTGTTTTTTAATCATTTGCAGAAATTGCTTATGAACTGCTTTTCAGCTATTAGGAATCTTTGGATTGACAAGCCTGAAAACAACTGGTGTGTTTCTTCAATATTTAGCAATAAAGTTTTAAATAAAAGTTTAAAGACTTAAATAATTGTTTGGAATAAAAAGCCAAAGGATTATCAGAACTTTGATTTTGGAAAGTTGCAAGCAGACTAAGATTCCAAATGGATCTGAAATAAGATTTTGGAATTGATTATAAGAATTCTTTACATAGTAAAATGCTTTTGTTTTGAATTCTCTTTAAAAACAATGGCAGGATGAGACTGTGAACACTGGATGCCAGAAGGCAACCAGAAGGAATTGAAGGTTACAAATAAAGGAGAACACCACTTAAATTTGACTTCATAGTACAGATGTAGCAAAATATTTTAACACTGGACATATCAAAGGATATTTTTGAACAATTAATCCAGAAGTTAATTTTAAGAGTGTTTCCCTCTATAGATTATGTTTAAAATACATACGTCATGGAAAATCAGCAACTTTTACTAAAAAAGATTGGGACTGCCTGAAAATAAAATTTAAAATGACAGGCTACAGAATGATACAAAAAAAGATGCTAAACTGACATACAAATAACAAACCAAAAAGGTAACCTGGAAAATTTCATATTGGATTTACAAAGGAGATTTGTTGAAGAATTTTGTAAGAAGCAACAAAAAAAAAGAAAAGAAATTAAGTTCTATGGCATTAGAAGGGACTAGATCAAGATTCCTAAATGTAAAAGGAAGAAAATAAAGTTGGTTTATTTGATCAAGGTTTAAATAGATAAGTAATCTCTGCTGATCTTTTGCTGATTAGGATTGAACGACAAGGCTTTAAGATATAAAATATGTTTATAGATAAGAAAAGAGATATGGGAAAAAAGAGTTCATTTGTTACATTTTAAGGGAAGGTAGTAAGTTACAAAATGATTCTGATGAAGAGGAAATCATTTCTTTATATACTTACATATTTATTTTCTTTTTCTTTATTCTTATTTTTTATCTTTTTAATTATAATTTTCAATAAAATGACTTTTCCAATAGCCACCATTTTCCAAGCATCCACAATTCAATGTTTCTGTAATCTGAGCTCTAGAAATCTTTGAAAGTGAGTGAGGAATGTGGGGCTTGGTGGGATGGAAAATAAACCCATGGAGATGGGGAGGGGAGGATGGGGGGCAGATAGGTGGAGTATCCCTATAGTCAGCTGTAGTGGTAAATGACAATTTTGGGACCAGGTCATAAGTGGCTTGGGGGGGGGGCTGTCTGCTGAAATTTTGAACAGCTGCTAAGTGACTTCTCATAAATTGAGGACTATGTGTTTTTGCTAAACTCTATTGATGACACAGCATAGCACCCCTACTTGGGCCACAGGTGGAAGGTTTCCTTCTCTTTATGAAAATGCAGTCATACAAGTTAGATATCAAAGAGCTGGTCACCTACTTGCAGACATTCCAATCTATCAAGGTGCAAAAAATTCTAACTCCCCTGGGTTTAATATCTGTTTGAATTCAATGATAGTTGCCTTAACCAAAAAGGAATTCTATCCTCCCAAACTTTGTGACAGGTATTTGGCAATATTGCTTATGCTGATGATGCAGCAATTATTTCACCTACATAGGTGGACCTCAGAAAAAGTCTGCAGGCCTGAATGGAATTCTGTAAGAAGGCAGATTTACAATCAACTGCTCTAAGACCAAAGTTATAGTTTTCTCAGGAAAATCTAGTTATCATGAACATCAATAGCGCATTGGAAATAATAAAAATTGGATTATACTAAATGTGGCAAATACATGTAGAGTCCTCAGTTAATGACCGTTCTTTCAGCAACATTTGAAGTACTGATGACGCTGAACATGTGATACTTATGACTAGTCCCCAAAGTTCTGACCATTGCAACACCCACACAGTCACTGATCATAATTCAGGGATTTGTCAACTGGCTCATTCTTATGACAGTTGCAGCACCTTGCAGTCAGGATATCACCATTTGCAAACTTCTCTGCCAGCTTCTACCAAACAAAATCAACGCGGAAGCCAGCAGAGAAAATCACAAGTCACCCATCTAAATTGCTCCTGCTGCTTTTTTTCCCAAGGAGCCATTACAAACCACAAAATCCTAGCAATACTGTAGACCATCGTGCCCGCCTGCCCAAAGCATCCCCCCATCTGTACCCACAGCATATGTCTGATCATACTTGTGCAGCACTCCTCCATCACTGAATTGCGCTTGCACAGCTTTACAACACCCCCCTCTCCTGCCTGGGTACACTCTCATGGTGCTGCAACATACCTCTGCCCACCTGCCAAAGAGCTGACCAGGACTTGTGATTCCCTGTTGGCATCCCCAGAGACTTTGCTTATGGAAATCTGCAAGTCATGGTTATGTGATCTCCTCACTTAATGACTTGAGATCCTCACTTGGGAAAGGGACTGCCATTACTAACTGATGTAGCCACATGACATCACACTTTATGATTGTATCATTTAGCAACTGAAATTCCAGTCCCAACTGCTGTAGTAACCCAAGAACTAACCACCTGTACCTGCCGACATCAAGCTTTTCAAAGCTAAAACTATGTTCAAATGCAATACAGTGAAGCCTTCAGACATTATTCAATTTAGGCTTTTTTACCAGACAAAAAATAAAAAAATCCCACAATTAACCAATCTAAATTATCAATTAAATCTCCAAACTAGCTGCCTAGTTACTTTCTCGTATTCCATATCTCAATCAGAAAACTCTGGCTCTTGTTTGTCAAAGAAAATATGAATTGTGAAAACCATTCCTTTCACACTGTTTAAGATTAGATGCCAATTAAAATTATTTTAATTTCTGTCAGGTAATCTCCACTGAATCAAGTTCTATTCCTGGTGACTTCAAGTTCATCTCCATGTAGGGTTTTTTGGTAGCAATAAAAAAGCAGATTGTCCTTGACTTCTGAAAGTTTTTTTTTTTAACTGTGCAAAGTGGCCTTCAGTTCTTGGCTTTGATCCAAATTATAAACTAGGTTTTATACTCGTTAGCTTTTTGGGATTAACCCAAGATTGGAAAGATATTGCCAAAAATCTAAATAATTTCCCCATGAATAAAAAAAATATAATTATGGTCTTCTACTTCAGCAAATGCTGAAGGCAAAGGAAGCTTAATTATTAGGAATCCTAGCTGACTGGGTAGATGTTTAACATTTTCTTAGATATAAATTTCCAGGCATCTAAAAGCAGAGAAGAAAGAATGACAAAATGAATATGTTACTAATATTTCTCTCAAAAAACAGTTTTGGAATAAGCCTCTCCAAAAGCCGTTATAGGTAGACTTTGCTTACCAATTATTCATTCAGTGACTCCTCAAAATAATTACAACGCTGAACAAAGGGTTGTACAACTGGTGCCCAACATTATGGCAGCTGCAACCTTCCACTCCTCCCCTATAGTCACTTGACTGAAATCTGGACTCTAGGAAACGTGTTCACATTTATCACAGGTTGCCAAGTGCCCCATGATTATGTTTCTCCAGAAAGTCAGTGAAGAAACTGGCAGAGAAAGTCACAAGTTACTGTTGCCTGGTTCCTGGGGGCTGATTGAAAAAGGTCCTTTGGAACATTTTGAAAAGGACCTTTTTAAGCCAGCCTCTTTGAGAAGAGCTGCTTTCAGATTCATTTTACCCAATACAGGATGAAATTTCTCCACTAAGCAGCCCAGTTGCTCTCAAAAATACTGGCTGAAAAGTCCATGGAGAAAGCCAAGAGAGATTTTAGCATGGATGATTGCAGCATGGGGCATTCGGAATCAGTACTGCAAGTGCCCCACATTAAAATCCAATTTGGGTTTCACCAAGAATTTTTTCAGCCATCATCTTAGAGAGCGGTATGGCTGCCTTTGAGGTTGATTTTGTTTCCAAATCCAGCTATGTGCAGCCATTCTACGCACAGATGAGAGGAAAACTTCAGTGCTGAGCTGGAGAAAAGCTGGGATCACAAAGATCTGAGCTTCTTTTCTCCAGCCCAGGCTGCAATTCCCTTCTGCTCAGAGGTAGAAAGAGCCTCAAAAACATCATGAAACAAGTGCCAGTTTTACGGTGTTGTTTGGAATATCTTTCTACCTTCAGAAACATTTTGTTAGCTAACTTTCCACACTATAGGTACCTAGTTCGGCGAGGTATGCTTCTGCAGATGGTAAGAAAAAATAAATGAACCTGCATGGAGTACTGTGTCATGCACTGGTAGGCCTAACCAGCTGAGGTCTACTGACCTGCAGTATGTTTCCATATACCATGGATGTTGGGCCTCTAGGGGTTTCCCCCTCATGCAGTAACTGAAGGACTGCAATGAGTGAACTGGGACTGTGGTCATGAATGAAGCAGTCCTGGGGGCATTTCGCTTAACAGCCACAATGACTTACAACACAAATTCCAGGCTCAATTGTGGTCAAGGAATATCTATCCAGTAAAATGGCTCAATGTAAGTGGAGTAAATGTATAATTTGTAAATCGAACTATCCTGTACTTGAGATCATTATTCCTTTAAAGAGAAACAACTGTAAAAAAACAACTGCAGAAACTGGGATAAACAGCTGTTGAAATTATTTATTAAAGCCCAGCTGCAAACATTTTTGAAAGCACAGAACATTAACACATTTTATGTTTTTAGACACTGAAAGCCAATCAAACTAATAACTAACTTATTCAGTATAACTTTTAACTCACTTATTAATCTTTCTTATTTGCCATTATGATTATACAATTTTTATACAGCAATAAAGTGAAGCTATACAACCACAGTCTTTAATCCAAATACTGTATTTAGCCTGGAGAATCAACCTGTCCATACAATTCATACTGCAGAATTCACTTATTTTAAATATTAAAAGCATATTCATGATATAAATTATATAAAAATGAAAGCAGACCACTATACAGTGGAATGGTTGGTATGGACAGGTTGGAACAACTGCTTTGAAACTCATCAAATTTGGTAGTCAACACATTTTGATGCAGTATTTTTGTCCCGGTACTCATCATTTTTTCGGTACTCAACTCACAAGCTAGAATTTACATTATCCCTTAGGGGAATAATTTATTTGGTACTCATTGCATGTGTGGGAGTATCTGTGTATATATATATTTGTGATATGTAACATCTATCATTAATACTTATTGAAATAATTATCTACTTCTAAGCAATTAGTAAAAATGTTTAAAAATATTGTTCATAAGTGGTAATTTAACCACTTATGTTATCTAGCACAGCATTCATGAACTCCAAATCAAGCATAAATTGTCATACAAACATTTGTTGTGGCCTATTTATAACCCTTCTGCCCATTGAATTACAATATTTTTCATCCCTTTGTAAATTACGACTCACAAGTGTAGCTGTCTCTAGCATATGGAAATTGACTCCTGAAGGTTCATTGTAACAAGCAATTACACGTGATGTCACTAAAGCTTACAGAATGCAGGATATTATGAAACTGTGATGTAGAGATGTGTGCTGGACAATATGTTCCAATGTTAAAGTCAGTTGTCTCCTTCTGGATCTACGTGACAGTAGCACACAGTTATAAAAATTTGATTTGTGGAAAAAATAATATTCCTAACATATTCCAAATATTTACATTTTCACAATACCAGAACTAAGTATTCAAGACAATCTCTTCTATTCCACAATTCCTGTGTATTAGTGAACAGAATTGCTATATTCTAACAATATAAAATATAACTTATAGTTTTCTAAACATATTATGATTCTGGAATTATTGTGTACAGTTTCATTACAGTATGATTAAAGTGTGTGTACTATCCATTGGACTGCACTATTTTCACTGACAGACAATACAGTTTTGTATAAGCATTCTCAGAAGTAAGTGACTGAATTCCATAAGACTTACTCAAGATAGAGAATTGCAAGTTGCAAAATAAGATTTCCAAATTTAAATTACCATCTTTCTTGATATATGGCACATTGACAGACTGCCATTTTAATGACAGAAGCATGTTCTTCTTCATAGTAAGGTGAAAAGTTAAAAAGAACAACAAAAGTCTTCCAAACATTTACCATATTTGCTGGGATATTTGTACTTAATTGCTCCTCTGTGAGTTTGAATTTACCATATTGTCAAAGCAACTGCGGGAATTTTAAAGAATCTCAAGAGCTAAAATTACATTTCAGATTAACGTAACAGTAAAGATTCTTCTAAATACTCATGCTAAAACTATTACAGTGTTTTGTTAGCACAAGCCATAGATTTCAATATTGGAAGGAAGAGGGCTAACTTCTATGATGCAATGAAGAGCAGATGTTTTAACTGAATATGACATGATCTTCTGGAGGAAAAATAAAAATAATTTGCTGATGTTTTTTATTATTTTAAGCATATCTGCAGGCAACTGGTGTACCAAATACAAGTAATGTAAAATATCATGCATCAGGTGTTCATTGTAAAATCACCTTTCAAACAAAAAATATATGGGATAAAAGGGTCACTGTTTCCCAGTAACTGGTTTTGGAGAAACAAGTATGTTTGTCTAATTTCTAGATAAAGATCCGTCAAATAATATTTATTGCTATATACTTTAAACCATACTCATAAGTAACATAGATCAAGAAATAACACCACTAGGCCTCATCTGTATGTGTAACAATAGAAGAAAGTAGATCAATAATCCTATGAAAATAGAATGTTTTTTAAAGAAGAACTTTTGCATTTTTCAGACACAGAAACTTGTGAAACCCCCAGGATGTGGTAAATTGTGTAACTCCATGCTAGAACGATCAGAAAAGTTGAGGTCTTTTTCTAGGCAATAAACTAAACAAACAAATGCAGAGCATATATCTGTAGTACTACTTGTTAAGATGAGAGTTTCAGAATCTGAACACCTCCAAAAACACAACAGATACGGTACAACCCTATCAATAGTGTCCCATATCCACCTTTGGGAAAATAGAGATGCTTTTAACTCTTTCGGACACCAAAGAAAAAGGTAACTCCGGGGGAACTCCAGCTTAGAATAGCCACCTCAACCAACTTCCTTTCACTTTACGTGGAATAAAAAGAGAAACAAAATTTCTCTCCTCAACCTCTGTCTACATGAGACAATGGTTTCTACACCCATTTCCCTACATCTCATAACCCAGCAAGGATCCCGCCCGCTTCTCTCTCTCTCTCTCTCTCCCTGACAATTCCTCCTGTGCCTCAGGGCCATCCTCCGCCCGCGCCCGAGAAGGGAGTGTCAAGGAAGGCGGCGGCAGCCACCAGTGTCTGCTCCTCCCCCGTCCTTCGCTCGACCGGATCAAAAGGATCTCAACTGGGGCTGCAAAACAGCCGAAAACCCACAGGGCCTCACCTCCGAGTGCAAAATAGGAACGCAGCCTGCTTCTTTTTCGTACTCATTTAGAGGCGCCGCCATCTTGGTGCGAACGCACTGCCTGCTGCATGCCGGGTAACGCGCTCCCTCACGACCTCTCTTCTCTCACACACACTCTTTCTCTCTCTCTCTCTCTCTCTCGCTCTCTGTGCGCGAGAGGAGGGGAGGGGTGGGGTGGGCAGCGCCAGCCCGGCTGGAAGGGGGGGGGAGGCGAGCCGTAGATTGGATGAGCGTCTGAAATCGGAGCCCCTTGCTGCCGTCACAAAATTCCCAGGCCACTTTTGCGGAGATCGATGTATTTGTGCACATAAATGCTTTTATCTTGATCCCAATGATCGAATGCTAGGAAGTTCGGGGAGAAGGATCTTCATGAGGTAGATCTTCATCCGGGCCAAATTCGGGTTATCTTTCCCTATCTTATCAGGCCGTTTTTCCCAACTCTTCTCAGTATGCAGGACGGGAACAAGATACTGGCGGATTCGAGATGAGTACAATCCCGAATGGGGAAAGAGCACTGCCGAAAAGTGCGTTAGGATGCTTCAGATGCAAAAGCGACCAAACTCATATTCTGGCTGTGTTCACATAACCCAGTACGAATTGTGAAAGCCAAAATTCATAGGGTTTGCATTATAAACGAAACCAAACTTTGTTTCTGGATGCACACAACTTGTTAAAAACAAGCAAGCTTAATGTGTGGCGCAAAAGCCTCTTGCATGTAGAATTAGGACTCCACATTTCAATTCTGTTTTACATTGGTTTGCTCTCTCTGCATCCCTGGTGGGGTGACGAGCTGGATTTACAGTATAATCTTTGCAGGGCTCAGGAAAGCACTGCTCCAAGTTTGTTAATTTTCAATTTTCATCAGCCATTATATATGACAAATTTTCAAAAGATTTCTTAAAATCTGGTAAATAATATGTAATAAATCAGTATTACCCCAATGCCAATATTAAACTTTGATGATTCAATAATGGCACTGCTAATCAAAGCAGGGTCACGGAGGATGTCTTCTCCCAGTTTATAGTCAAAAGGGATGGGAGAATTGAGAAGCCTGAAGGCAACTCAGAAAGTCCTAGACTTGGAAAAGATGTTAGAGACAGAATTATAAATATGTCTAGAACTATGGAAGGAAAGTATTGGCAGATTATAGGTATACTGTTATATTAACTGACTCTACATATGCTGAGGAAGGAAGACAGGCAGGTTAAGTTCCTGCTTTTAGAAGTTAGAAATAATCCTATAGTTGCAGTTTATTTTACTTTTTCCAACCCAATATAAAATTGCATATAAACCATTAAGGATTGGAAAGAATTTAGGAGTCTGAACTTGTGTGCTTTCCCTATCTTGTTATTCTTTCTAACCAAACAGGATGTGGGAAATCAATTTTATTTATTAATAAAAGGAGAGCAGTACTTTTAACGGAGAACCAGGCTCTGTATGGCTGTCTGCAGCAAGATAGCTCCTAAAATAGGAATGGGAATATTTGAGGGGCAAAAGAAAGATAAGTTTGAAACCAGGCTGGGGGTGGGGGGAAATCCCTCAGTGCATAGCTGTGTGAGAGAGACAGTTGGGCAGCATCTCAGCAAGCAGTCCCTGGTGGGGTTCAGATAAACTATCCTCATAATACAGTTATTAAAAATAGCTTTATAATGGTATCTATATACATTATGGAATTGGTATTGTTCTCTCCAGAGGTGGGCTGCCCTTTCTTGACAAGGGGTTCACTGGTCGTGAGCGCGCATGTGCTGCTTTGGGGCTACAATACAACTTCAAACAGACAGCTGATTGACTCAGGCAGCTCCGGTGAGTACAGCAGGGTGGCGTGGAACTCACCTGGGTAGCCTGAGCAGAGGAAAAGTTAGTTATTTAGGGAAAGCATAGCACAAGGTTGAGTGGGTGGGCCCAGCTAGAGATCACAGCAAGAGTTCGCATGAACCTCACTGACCATCCAGCAGCCCACCACTGGTTCTCTCTTCTCTTTATTAATAGGATTAATAAAAGTATTAATCATATTTTCAAGCAGTCAGTTGATTATAGACATAAAAGACAAGAAATTTAAAGAGCTAAAAACATATGAATGGGATGAATGCAAAATAAAGCTACAGAATGTTGTAATGAAACGGAATTTCTATAAACTAAAATTCAGCTTTCTTTGTCATGTTTTGTTTTTTACTATTTACTTATTTAAAAAATTGTTTACAAATACTTCAAAATCTGATTCATTTATTTTTATTTCTTCCATAGAATCAAACTCCTTTGAGCTCATTGGGTTAGGGTTACAAATCACAATTTACTGATTCACAACACACAGATTGCTTGTAAGAAAAAAATAGATAACCTTTAAACCCAGTCTGTGTCTCCTACCAAGTGAGTTTTGTGAATGGCCATTATTTCTAGGAAGTTAGCATTATTTGCATCCCCACTATTTCTTCCTTTCATCTCTCTTTATATTACTTTCTCTACCCTGACCCAAAATATTACTTTTCCTGAAACCAGTTTTAGTAAAATCTACCTACAAAAGAAAATTATATTAGCAAATAAAATGCCACAATATTTTTGTTTGGTTTTTTTTTTTTTCAGATTTGAGGAGGTTAAGATCTAAAAAGCGGCTTGTTGCAACAACCACATAGTAGGAATTATCAAATACCTCCCTGAAGGCTTTGTTGATCTCATCTTCCTTTTATGTAACAGCTAAGATTTCTGTTCTTTAAAAATAAGTATATCTCCCATCTTAATAACTTGAGCCCTAACAAAGTGATATTAGTTAAAGAATCTTTGAAATTCAAATAATTCCTTCAACTTGGACAAATCATTGGATCAATATAGGTGCGCAATGTACTGTAAAACTTCCAAGGACACATGAAAACCTGTGCTATTCCTAATTGCCTCACTTCTCTCTAGTGACTGACTATGCCAATTGTATAAACAAGAGATGTGATATTGATAGATTTAACCTCTGAAACAAAGCTATCTTCAGAATATCAAAGACACTTTCAAAAATAATATGTTCTAATTGTTTACATAGCAGTAAATTTCAGTAATTTTAAAACTGAAAATGGAAGATAATCATACAAATGATTTTAAAATCATCAGTAACTAATGAGTAGTGTGGATATAGCGACATTCACATTATTTTTAACATCAAATGCTTCAATATTTGCAAGAACACCTTTGCATCTATTATCCAATATATTGAGAATAATCCAGTGGTGGGATTCAAATTTTCTTACTACCAGTTCTGTGGACATAGCTTGGTGGGTGTTGCAGTGGAAGGATACTGTAAAATCTCCAGTCAGAGGTGGTATTTGCCGGTTCTCTGAACTACTCAAAATTTCCTCTACCAGTTGTCCAGAAGTGGTCAGAACCTGCTGAATATCACTTCTGGAATAGTCAAGAAATTAGCACAATGAAGTTGTTTTCAAGAGAGACAGAGAGAGAGAAACTTTAGATAAAGTCCATAATAAAGATCTTGTTTCCAAGGGAGTGGCCAACCAGGAGTCCTGGGGCATCTTAAAAACCAATATCTGCTTTCATGTGAGATTGTTATTCTGAGAAAAAATAGATGTATATTGCTAGCTAAGAGAGAATATATATGAGAAAAACAATTCAGGAAATGTCCTAAATAGCAGTTAGATGTGATACATATGTTTTGCCCTGAATTGCCATTTACATAGTTTAATCAAAAGTTTTGAGTTATCTTTGTTCTGACCTTAAATTCAATATCAACGTATGTTGATGATGTAGAGGCCTATCCCAGTTCTACAGTCAGAACCACTGATTAGGTTGCTCCTGTTTCTGCCTCCTAGGAAGTGGGAATAGGACACTGTGAAAAAGATCACTAATTTCTATTTCCTCTGCTACATAACGCACTACATTCATTAGTGTAATCTTAATGTATTCAACTCCCCTAAAAATCCAAATGAGCATAAATGAACAACGAAAACAATACAAGGAAAAGCTTGGAAAAGGATTTATTTAACAATGTAAAGTGAAAGGCTTTTTTACAACCTTAATTTATGTCTGCATCTCTCCCAAAGAACCTCAGTTTGGGAAATCTTGAATTAGAGCAGTGGCATCATGCACTGACCATGCTCGTTCCGGTTTAGCAAAGGGAAAAAAGTTGTGATACATCATGTGATGACGATGCGAGTTTGACACCCCTGAATTCAGGGATGGGATTCAAATTTCTTAACAACCAGTTCTGTGGGTGTGGCCTAATTTGTGGGTGTGGCTTGGTGGTCATGTGACTGGATGGGCATGGCTTGTATGTAAATATTATAAATATTTAGTAAATATTGCTTTTTATTAAAAAAGAACAACTGTCATGCCCTTGGTAGAGTTGGACTCTGAAGGAGGAGGAACCGCCGACAGGGAGTGGAGGTGTGGCTCCGGAAGTTGTGGAGGAGGCTGGGGAAAGGCAGAGGATGAATCAGGCCCATCCCCTCTGCATCCTAAGACATGCAGGGAGGAACGGAGAAGGCAACAACTTGGCTTGCGAGAAAGGAAGCGGCAATGATCCTCCTCATTAGTTGCAGCTGGGGGGATGAGTATATAAGAGAGATGGTTAAAACACAGGTTGCCAGAAGCAAAGCGTGTTTTATTTTGGTCTGAAGTTATCTTGGTTGGCATCCTTCCAATAGACTGTGCCTTGTTATCTCCTTGAATTTGGTAAATACTTCTACTGTTCTGTTGTGGAAATTTCATCATTGTAGTTTATGTGTTTTTTTATTTCACCTCTGGTCATTAAATTCAGACTGTATTGCTTTCTTTTGAAGACTATTTTTGAATACGTTTTATCTCCAACTGAGTATTAGTGGGGCCAAGTTGGAGGCATTAAAGGACATTTATTTATGTTTTGGATTTTGTTACATTTGTGTTACACTCTGGGTCATCACAGCAACTTTTACCCAAAAGCAGGAAAGCAGGCAGGCAGATTGAGTTGTTCACAGAATCACAGATTCACTTAGAGATCTATCTGCAATCAGCTACCTGAGTCTGCACTGAAAAGCTTCAGTCCTAAGGAAGGTTTGGCTCTGCTTTTAGATTAGCTAGAAAGCAAGAAATCCAAGGATTTCTTGCTTTCTAGCTAATCTAAATCTCCTGGCAGAGCAGAACAGCTGATGGTCAGAGAGCAAAAAAGGAAAAATAGCAACTTAACAAACCAGGAAAGCTGGATGGCTCGCATTCCAGGTAAGGAGTGAGTGGGTGGAAAGCGGCAGGGCCAGCCAGTGGAGCAATTTGCCAGTTCTCCGAACTGCGGACAATCATAACATGCATGTGTGCAGCGTTTGCAAGAAATCAGCTGTGTCGCTTGGGCAGCTGACGTGTGCAGCACTTGAAAATCCTCGTTTCCTACTTTTTCAACCTCAGTTGTGCCACACAAAGCAGTTGAGGAGGGAAAAGCAGGGAATAAAGGACAGCCTAGAGTCTGACAACCTGTTCGGTGTCAGCTGCTCTTTGCAGCTACTAGTTCTATAGAACCGGTCCGAACCAGTAGCAGCCCACCCCTGCCTGAATTAGAGGATCATTAAAAAAGTGTTGGGCAGATAAGTACTTTCTGGAGTAATTTGTTTAATGGGGCACAGCCTCAACTGCTCTGCCATGGAAATAATCCTAACTTAAACTTGAGGATACTACGTAATAAAGGGAGACCCTCATTGGCATCAGAAGCAAGAGCCTGCCTAACAGCATCCAAGCATAAAGCCCACCTCATTCCTCTTATCCATCCTCTTGATATGTGAACTTATTCTTAACCTGAGATCTTAATCTAGAAAATAATGTTGCTTGCTGAAAATTATTTTAAATTTTAAACTATATTTTTTCTTTTTTTTTCTGTATTTTTTCAATTACCATAACTTCTATTTAGATTTAGAGATTTGGTTTCATTGGTAAAAAGACAGAAGCTCTTGTGAAACCTCAGATATAACATTTTACAGTTGCATCCATTGTGTTCTTAGGGTGTTCACATCCTTTTTTTCATTTTATATCTGGGCATTGGCAGAAATGTCTCAGATGATTTTATTTCTATTTTTCTAAAACCAAGGTTGAAATTCTTTGTACAAAAGCTGTCAAATACCCAATTGGACAAGCTGGACTGTGTCAGGAGATTCAACTTATCACTATTATAATGATGATCTTTTATTAAGGAACCATTGGTATTCTACCGGTTCAGCCTGGTTCAACTGAACCGATAGCTCCAAAGATCATCCGTGAACAAACTGGTTTGTTCCAACAATCAGCTGCTGGGCCCTCCCACCCACCCCGGCTCTATACTGACCTTTATTTCCTGGTTTTCAACCTCAGCTGCTTTGCGCATTGCAGCAGATTGCCGCACATTTGCTGTTATACATACAGGGCTTGCAGCAGGAGGTGTGTTGCAAATGCTGCATGTGTGCAAAGCGCGTGCTCACACTGAACTGGTAGGAAAACTTTTTGAAATCCACCATGGGAACTAACTCTTGTGGGAAATCTATCTACTTTCGTTTAATTTCCATCAGAATCAGAACATGGAATTCTCTCTCAGATTTAGTTATGACAGTGAAACTAAGAAAGCTAGGCAAAACTAGAAACAGAAAAAAAGCTTTAACTTATAAATTGGACATGTATTGAGGAAGCTAAAAATAGGATGCTAAGCACATTCACAAAATACAATGAAATAAAAGTTTTTTTTAAACTCATATGAAAGGATCTTCGAGTCCTTTTTGAAAATATAAGGAACAGCATGTGAAATAATTTCACGGAAGAAGTCAAGACATTGGAGGTAATAAGCTACAATTTGTCTAATTCTGAATATAGTAATTATTATTTTTAAAATGCAGAATCATAACTCACTGGACTAAATACAGAATAAGGTAGGAAAAGTAGTATGAGTTTACTTGTTTTTATCACAGGGAGAAGGGTTTGCTATTAATTCCCGCTACACAAAATGCATATTGCAGAAAAACAGATTCTCTTACTGAATTTGTCAGCTCTTCTTCAATTTCTGTTTCTCTAGGATCATGTCTACATAAAAGGGTATGAGTTTTTTCTGTCCTGGAGCTATTCCATCAAACCATTGACAGAAAAAAATTCTGAATAAACGAAAGGAATGGAAAGATATAATCAGTGTTCACAAAAACTTATTTATTCTGGCCACAACACTGTGAGGAGGAAATTGGATTATTGTGCTCTTTGAAAATATATCCATAGAAACTTATAATAGCCTATCTGGGTTGGAAGAGAACATGGAAAATAGCTATATAAAGAATTGTAGATGCCAGGCCTTCTGGAAATTATTTGACAAAGGACACGGCTTCTTTCAAAACCTCTTTAACATTTTATTTTGATTAGACTGAAATGGGGTATATGTTTATTTAATAACTATACAAATAAATTACATATATACTTCAATTCCCATTGTAATCTCAGCAGTTTACAGGGTATACAATATACAAAAATTAAAAGATCCACAATATGATTAAAACGAATAAGAACAACTTAAGAATTTAATGTTTTTAAGCAACATTTTTTAAAAGAACAGTGTTCTTTAATGTTCTTTAAGAACAAAGTCATGTTCTTAAAAATGAAGAATACAAAGGGCAGGACCATTTAAATTAGTGCATTTAAACTTTGTGCTCCGTCCCCCTCTCCCCAACTTGCTAGAAGTATGCTATTATCCGCAGTTTTTCCTTACAAGTTCTAAGGGATAAATGATTCTGACTGTTGCTGCAGTTACCTGGTATCAATCCACAAAGGGCTTTTTAAGTCAATATCAGAATCTTAATTCTACCCAGAAACGAAATGGCAACTAGTACAGGACCTGCAGAATCTGTTGTGTTCTCACAATCCTTGAAGACAGCAAGTATGTGGGCCATAGCATTCTGGAGCAGTTACAGTTTCTGAATAGTCTTTAAGTGCAGCTCCATGTAGAACAGAAAGGAAGTCTAACCCTGCCTGCCTAAAAGCAACAAGTGGTCTTAGCACACACATGTGTATTCAGTAGATAACTACTTTTATTATCGTCTACATTTGGCACATTTCAACCATAGTGAAAAATAAATCTTCCTGCAGTTAAAAATGTAGAGAACACAGATTTTTATTAATTTATTTATGTTTGACCCAGCTCACAAGTTCACAGTCTTGCATAAAATTATGTGTCCCTTTCTAGACAAGAAAAAAAAAAAAAAAACCAAAAAATGTAGCTTTAAGGCAGTGCTCTTCAATTATTTTCTGTCATGCCCCCCCAGTAAGAATAAAACATCTCGCGCCCCCGCGTGACTATAAATAGTATCATTTGTCTATAAAATTGTTATAAGTACACCTCTGCATAACACTGTATCCTTATTAACGTATAAGAGAATAAAAAAAGAAATATGGACCAACTCACAACAAAAAAACAGCTTTATTAACTGTAACAAAAAAGATTTAAAGTGCATCTGAAATTCAAAAATAAAATTAAATCCTTAATTAAACTATAAACATTTTTTGACTGACCATGTTAAACCATATGATACTGAAAAATAAAATATAATAAAATCAAATAAAATCAATATATATAATATATTGATATAATAATGCATTCAAACTGATCACCAACATTAACTTAGGAGCACAATATTAAAAAAACTTTGACCTGCAAAACAAAAATATATAAAATAATTTGTGCTGATTTTTTAAAATCAAAGATGATGTCTGGATTAATGGCTACAATGAGCATGTTTTGCAATGCACAGCTTTTCGAAGCGGGATTTGAAGCAGGACACAGCAACTCTCAGCTCCTGCTCAATTTGTAGCTGGGATCTGTATTTGCTTTTCAGAGCAGCAACAGCAAAGAAGCCAGTCTCACACAAGTAAGAAGTTGCAAATGGAAGAAGAATGTGCACAGCTCTTTGTCCTAAGAGTGGGTATTGCTTCTCCACATTCAGCCAGAATTCACTCAGTGTCTGGGATGTGAAACTTAGTCTCAATGTGGAGTCAGATGTGATGTCTATGAACTGCTCCTCCTCTACAGAGCTGAAACCAGTTGGAGCTGGTGCATTAAAAGGATCTCTCACCCAGTCATACTGTGAACTGTTTTCAGGGAAGTACTTTGTAAAGAATCCCATCAGTGATGAAATATGCTGCTTAAAATATGGAATCACTGAGGTGGCATCATAGTCAGTAGTGTTAACAAATTCCTGCAGGTTCTCAAATGACTCAGTATTTCCTTCATCAAGTCACCTGCCCCACATTGCAAGCTTTTGAGTGAAAGAGCTGATCTTGTCTGTGACCCGAGGGAGGTGTTGATCTTTCCCTTGAAGCTGTAGATTTAGTTCATTGAGCTTTCCAAATATGTCACTCAGGTAGGCCAGTTTCATCAGAAAGTTCTCATCACTAAACTTGCTTGCAACATCATACTTGTGCTCCTGCTCCAAAAACATTCTTATCTCCTCTCTGAGCTCAAAAACTCGAGATAACACTTTTCCTTGTGACAGCAACCTTGCCTCACTGTGAAACAGCACAGCTTGATGTTCAGCTCCCATCTCCTCACAGATAGCAGAGAAGACTCTTGTTTTTAGTGGTCTGGTCTTTATTAAATTGACTACACCTACAATGTCAGTCATAACCTCACTTAATTCAGAGGAAAGGTGCCTTGCTGCCAGTGCTTCTCTGTGTATAACACAGTGTGTCCACTCAGCATTAGGTGAGGCCTTCTTGATGAGAGTCCGAAGTCCTTTTCTCATCCCTGCCATGGTCTGTGCATCATCACTGCAAACACCAATGCACTTCTCCCACTTTAGCCCATTCTCAGTCAGGAAACAGTCTATCATTTTGAAGAGCTCTTCAGCTGTGGCTCTGTCTCTGACATATTTACAAAAAAGTAGATCCTCACACAGGGAATTTGTCATGTCAAAACGTACATAAGCAATAAACAAACAGTCTTTGTTGCTGTCAGTTGCTTCATCAAATTGTAAGACAAAACATTTGTCTTTGAGTTTATCTACCAGCTGTTCTTTAAGATCGTCAGCAATGTCATTTATACGTCTAGCAACAGTGTCATTGGACAGAGGGATAGTTTTTATTTTTGCAGCACTTGCATCATCCAGCATGACAGAGATCATGTCTAATGCTGCAGGCAGTATCAGCTCTTCTGCTATGGTGTGGGGTTTTTTGCACTGTGCAATTTGGTACGCCACCTTATATGATGCCAACAACGCTTGCTGGTTTACTGAAGTAGCAGTCACAAAGCGGGATGATTGTCGGCAATATTCGGCACGTTTTCGCTGAAAAAACTCAAGCGGCTTATCAGAGTGATTGGGGTGTAATATATTTAAGTGACGCCTTAATTTATTGGGCTTCATGCTGTCTGCTGCCAACATTTTTAGACATAGTAAGCACACCGGTCTTTCCTCGTCTCCCACCGTAGTCACAGTGAAGCCAAGCGCCACATACGCTTCGTCATATTTCCTTGTCTTAGCTTTCGGGAGATTTTTGTTTGTCTCTTTATCTCCGTCTCTCTCCGCCTGTCTTCTCATCCCTGTTAAATATTTTTTCATGGTGTCACTTGAGGGTAAGCTACACTTCGTGTCTACACTTTATACTCAAACTCTGTGCTGTGTGCAAAGCCCGCATGCTCAGTGCAAACAAAACTCCTACACCACCGAGCGAATGCTCCCTGCGCACACTCTGCCAATGAAAGCGCCACTGCCCCCTAATGTAGTGGAAATGCAATTGCACTTTATTCTAGGACAGTAAAAAAATCAAAATAAAAAAGAATGTTCTCCGAGGTCAAACGCGCCCCCCTTGATGGAGCCTCGTGCCCCCCAGGGGGCACGCCCCACTATTTGAGAAGCACTGCTTTAAGGAAAAACAAAGGAACTTTACACCACAAATCTCCAATACTATACTACCTCCACTATTTCACTACCTCAAGACCAAATATTTACAGATAATGCTTTGTCTATAAAAATTGATTTATCATATAATAGTATAATAATTAATTGTTAAATGACCACTAATTTACTGATTCATTGAACTGATAGAGATTTAATACTGTATCATTGATTATCTAGTCTACTGATTGATTGATTCTTAGTAATAAGTCGATTGATTGATTTTTAGTAATAAGTAACCTTACATTTGATTTGTTCTCTAACTTATCAATTAACATTAATTACCAACATTCATTAAGTAACTGTCTACCTATTACATTAATTAGCTATTGTAATTGTTTAGTGTACTATCGTCATTGACCATGCCAGCCAGAAACTCCAGAAACTCCAAATCCTCCACTACCAAACAACAAAAAAAACCTACTACCTCAACGACGATCACAACTACAACCAAAAAAAGTACCAAACCACAACCACAAATAATTAATATCCCATCAAATAATTCCACAAATGATATCTCTTTACTCACCAGAGACACCATCGAATGTGATTAGAAATGTCCAAATGCCATCATATTTGAAGACACCAATGAATCAGATGACATCACCAAAGTTCATAATATTATAAGCAACTCAAATACAACAAACATCTTTCCTGAAGATATCATTGAAGTAACCAGAGATGGCCCTGAATCCAAATACAATGATGGCTCGGTGGCCCCAAAATTTTGTAGAGTTGTTTGCAAAAATGAATCCAGCAAACGCATATTCATTCATAGAATAAATGCCATTGCAAAAACTAATCCCAACCACAAAAAAACTTTGCTCAAGACCAGACTTATCCATACTGCAAAGAATCCATTCCTGTGAACTCCGCAAGGAACTCAAAAGACATCTAGACAATGGAGAGAAGGATCTCTAAATTGACTACCACACTGATTGTATCAAAAGTAAGTCTCACAACCCACAACTCCACTTCCAACCCTACCTCATCCAACCCACCGTCACTCAAAACTAGGCACGCACGCACCTAACTACTTCAATTCCAACTACAACTGGCCTTAAATGCAAGCTACTCAATGCAAGAAACCTTGTGAATAAAACCTGAATTTCTTCTCTTACTAAATATGGCTAAATTCGACATCATATTTGTCTGTGAAACATGGCTCAATGCATCTCTCCCTGACTCCATTACTACAGTAAGAGACTATCATGTTTACCAATCAGATTGTGAAATCCATAGAGGAGGTGGTGTTGCTATCTTCTATAAAAAGTCCTTAAATCTAAAAAACATCCAAGTTACCCAAGAGCTTGCTCTTCCTGAGACCATAGTCTGTGAACTGTCCTTAAATATCACATTTCAATTCTTACTGTTACAGAGCCCCTGATTATGACATCGAACATGTAAACAAGCTAAATTCACTACTAACATGGGCAACATCCCGCCCATACAGTTTTATCTTTCTTGGTGACTTCAATCTACCTCACATTAACTAGACCCTAAACAAATGTAAAACTGAAGCAATACATGCAACCTTCTACAATGCTGTAATAAATCTGGGACTGGAACAACTAGTAACTAACAATACTAGACTTAACAACTGCCTCGATCTCATCTTCTGCAATAGTTTGAATTCAATTTATGGAATATAAATTAAAGAACCCTTTTCCAACAGTGACCACAGTATCATTGACTTTTGTCTCAACATACGTCCACACAAAAATCAACACAACGATGTGATCTCCAATTATAACTTCAAAAAAGGCAGTTATGATCTTATAGACAACGATCTCTCATCCCTTGATTGGCAATTTCTATTCACTGGATGCAATACTGTTGAAGACTATTACAACATATTGTTACTTGAAGTCAAAAGAGTCATCAAACTATATGTACCAATAACAACTCCAAAAACCAGAAACAATAACAATAAGGAAGCTTCAATCCAAAAAGAGATCACTTTGGCAGAAAAACAAATCTGGTCATGTTGCCAACTTCAAAAGCCGACACAAAAATTTATGCTACCAGATAAAGACTGAATGCACCAATTATCACATTAAACAAGAAGAAAACCTATGCACCAATTCCACCCGCGCTTTCTACAATTTTGTAAACAACAAACTAAAAGATTCAAGGTCCATCCCACTCCTGAAAGGACCTAATAGTAAAAACTGCAACGATGACACTATTAAAGCCAACCTCTTTAACATATTCTTTGGCTCAGTATTTGTAAACAGCAATGGATCATGGCCAGCATTTCCTAGTCGAACCACAGACAACTACAATGATCTAATACATATTGATTTTACAGTAGACAATGTTGAAAATGGGAATTGGTACTTACTTGATACGCCCTTTCTCGAGCTGCGTAGAGCATCCAGAATGGGAGGTGCTCCAGTCTCCGCTCTTACAGGCTGAGCTATAATTGAGGAACGCTCCTCCTTCTCCACGTGACACCTCTGTAGCGTTCCCCATTTTTACGAAGACGAGAAGACAAACACTGTTATCTCCTTTAAACTATTGTAGCAGCTCACAACTACTCAACTGATTGAATCATTGGCAGAAACAGGATTCCCCACCAGACGGACAATTTAGGGTGGGGCTGGATGCTCTATGCAGCTCGACGAGATAGGGCGTATCAGGTAAGTACCAACGCCCATTCTCCATAGAGCTGCTGCGAGCATTCAGAGTGGGACATACCAAAGCATGGCCTGTCCTACAGGAGGGACTCCATCTGGGTTGGAATATCCTCTGGCTCTCTTGCCACTTGCTAAAGGACTCACCTGCCAAAGGATGCTTCTGCTGAAGCAACAAAACACATTGATTTAACAATGACGAATAAGGGGCGACGGAGACGCCCAGATGGTTGCTCGGCAGATATCATGTATTGAAGCCTGGGTAGCCCAGGCTGCTGAGGTATCCGCACTCCCTGCAGAATGTGCGATTATTCCACTAGGGACAGTAAGCGCCTGAGTTAGATAGGCCTTGGAGATTGTCGCTCTGATCCAAGTGCCTACAGTAGACGGGGATACTTTGAAACCCAGCGTCTTTGGTTGGAATGACAGGAACAATGCTTCTGACTTCCTGAGAGGCTGAGTGCGATTGATATAAATATGTAACGCATGTTTGACATCGATAGAATGCCACTGCCTTTCCCTATCTGGAAAAGGCCTGGGGCAAAGGTTAGGAAGAATAAATTCCTGTGATTTGCGAAAGGCTGAGTTAACCTTGGGCAGGAGAAAGGGTCTGGTCGCAGGACCACCTGATCAGCATGGAAAAACACAGAGATTCTTTCTAACGGACAGAGCTGCTATTTCAGATATCTGTCGTGCAGATGAAACTGGTATGAGAAGCACTACCTTGAACGTAGAGAATTGAAGTGATGCCTCTCTTAAGCGTTCGAAAGGTGGTTTAGACAGTGCCGTGAGAACCCTGATAAAATCCCCGGTTGGATATCTGTGTCTCACTGGAGGATGCAAATTGGTGACTCCTCTACGGGATGCCCGGATACGAGAGTGGTGTGAAAATGGTTCATAGGATCACCAGAAATGACCGCTGATCAGTCTGCCATCTGCCTTCACAAGGTATTGAGGGAGAGGCCCTTGTCCAGTCCTTCTTGCCAGAAGGTCAAAATTTGAGCAGCCGCTGCGGGTAGCAGATTAATGCGTGATTTGTGGCACCATTTACAAATAATGATCCGAGTAACGTTATATGTCTGGGTAGCTGAGACCGTCTCGCTGCTGAGATGGTCTCAATGAACTAATTGGAAAAAAAAACCTTCCCTTCTTAGCCGGTCCTACTCGACCTCCAGACGGCTAACTGAAGCCACTGAGGATTTGGATGCTGAAGAGGTCCCTGGGATAGCGAGATCCTGCCCGGTGGGATCCTTCAGGGAGGGGCCACTAAAAGGTTACGAAGGTCTGCAAAACCACGGTCTCCTGGGCCAGTACGGGGTAACCAGAAGGAGTTTCGCCCTCTCATGGATCAGCTTTAGGATCACTTTGGGGATCAACGGTAGTGGGAAAAAAGCGTATAAGAGCCCGGTGGGCCAGGGCCAACGTAGGGCATTGTGATTCTCTGCCCCTTGGTGGGTACCTGGAGAAGAATCTCGGTACCTGGGCGTTGAGTGGAAACACGAATAGGTCCACTAGGGGGAGGCCTAACATCACCGAGGCCTCCTCTGCATTATTTTGAACAGGGAGGGATGAAGGCGCCATCCTGCCTAGTCTAAGGTGGCCCTGCTCAACCAGTTTGCCCAAACGTTGAGACTCTTGATATGTGATCTGCCCTGATGGACAATAGGTTGGTCTCCGCCCAGCGACAGAGACGCTCGGCCTCCTTCATCAAACGGATGTCATGATTGCCCCCCTTGATGGTTGATATGCGCCTTGGTCGTAATGTTGTCTGTCAGGACCAGTACGAGGCGCCCGCATACTTAAGGAAGGAAAGTGCGTAGGGCCGAGTATACTGTGTGAAACCTCCGCCAGTTTATACTGTACCTTTGCTCGGTTGCTGACCAGGTGCCCCAGCTGAGAGCGAGTGGATATGGGTCCCCCATCCGTGTAGGCTGGCGTCTGACGTGAGGGTAACCCCTTGGGGGCTCCTGAGGAGATGCCCTTGTTGCTCGCGGGTCTGGTCCGCCAAAAAAGCGATGCTAGAACCCTTGAGGGAACCTTCGCCCGGGCTCCTGAATTGCTCCTTCCGGAGCGATGATAAGGTAACAGGAACCACTGTATAGATCTGGAATGGAGCCAGTCCCAGGGAACAATGGATATCCATGAGACCAATTTGCCAAGTAATTTTGATAAGAATAGTAATGGCATCTTTCTTGTTCGCCTAATGTTCCTGACCGATTGCTGGATACTGAGAAATCCTTCAGGGGAAAGGAAGACCGTCCCTTCAACTGAGTCAATCACTGCCCCTGAGTGAGCTATTCGAGTGGGAGGGGTAAGTTGACTCTACTCCCAATGTACCAGAAGATCATGTGCCTGAAGAACCGAGAGGATGGATCTAGTGTCCCCTTCGGCGTGGCATTTGGTAGGAAAGAGGATGAGGATATCATCCAGATAACAGAGACTGCAGATGGGGAAGTCTCTGAGGTGAGCTGATAGGACTGCCAGAACCTTGGTAAAGATCCTCGAGGCCGAGGCTAGACCAAAGGGAAGGGCCATGTACTGAAAAGGTTGACCAGTGTAGCCAAGTCTTAGAAATTTGAAAAAGGAGGGATGAATGGAAATGTGAAGATATGCTTCTGAGAGGTCAAAGGAGGTGAGCCAGTCTCCCCTCTTGGTGCCCTGCAGGATGGACTGAAGTGTAAGCATCTTGAACTTATGAAGGGCCACATTAAGCCTCATCAAACTAGGGTAGGCCTCCAGCCTCTGGAGTGTTTAGGAGCTAGACAAAGGTGGGAGTAGAACCCCCTTCCTCGGTGCAAGGATGGTACGGGCTGTATGGCTTCGATTTCGGTGAAGTGTTGGTAGTGGCTTCTATGAGAACACGCTTGGTGCGGCCTCTGGAAGGAGGGGAAACCATGAAATGCTCCAGAGGGGGGGACTGAAACTCAAGGGAGAGGCCAAGTTTAACAGTGTCACTAACCCAAATATAAGAAGTGGATGATCCCCATTTGTCGGCAAACTATATGAGTTGACCGCCAATGGGGTAGGAGGCTGTAAGCCTTATCTAGGGCACCGGGACGATCTACTTCCTGCGTCCCAGCAGGGTCTCCCGTAGTTGACCCCCCTCCTGTTCCTGACACCCGTGTCGCTCCGGTCCTGAAAGGCCGGCCGAAAGAGCGGGATTCTCTGAAATATGGGGAAGAAGGGAGCCTGATAGGAGATACGAAAGGATCCCCTTCAAAAGGGTTGGGATACTCTGGACTCCTGTCTATGAAAGGGAGATGGGAGAAATTTCTTTTTACTTAGCCACTCCATGAACAATGGTTCCGGGGCCAGACCAAAAACTTTGCCTCCCGAGATGGGAGCAGAAGCCAATTCAGATTTAGTCTTAAAGTCTGCTTGCCAGTGTTTAAGCCAAAGCAGCCGCCGGGCTGTAATGTGAGAGGAGATAGCCCAGGAGGAAATTTCGCAGAGTGGAAGGTAGCGTTGGCCGCAAATTCCACTGCGGCCGTAAGCGTGGCAATGTCCTGGTCCGCCCTGGTGTTAGAGGGGGAACATGCTGCTTCAACTGACGGAGCCATCTAATAGAGGATCGAGTGAAAGGGATGCGGCCGTGGCTGATCGAACGGCCCAAGCATCGGATTGATGCGCCCAACGTAACGCTGTCTGGGCCCGCTTGTCCTCTGGCTTTAGGGCTGCCATAGCGTCAGTTGAAGTAGAGGACGATGTTAGTCTCACTATGGGGTCATCCACCTCTGGGGTGTCTAGCAAGGAAGCAAAAACCACATCGAGATTAAAAGATCTCTTGTCCTGACTGGAGGAAGCGGAATGGGGCCCTGATGAGGTCAACTGTTTTGCTATTAAGCCGGAGAAAAAGAGTGGAATAGGAATGACCTTGGTCTCCACGACCAGCTGCTTGAAAATAGGATCCTCTGGGTCTCCAGAGGCTGCTGGGGAGGTACTAGAGGGTAACTGGGACGTCAAGCTCGAAATATGGTTCGCCTTGATTAGCAAGGACTTGAACAATGGGGTTCAAACAGGCCTATGAATGCGGGCTGGTCGGGGGGATACCCTTATCTGACATTTGTCCTTCCATCGGATCCATCTCCAACGGAGGTTCAGAGTGATGTAAGGACCCCCTATCCGATCCTTCCGCTTCCCTGAAGGGCACGAGGCCCATTTCCTCTTCCTCCACCCCTTCTGGAAAGGGGATCTCCCTTTGGGGAAGTACCTGACCTTGGAGAGGTTCCGGTTTGATGAGGGATCTGTCAGAAACTGATTCAACATCAGGAGCCATTGCTTGAGAACCTGACTTGGTCATCTGTTGGATCACCTCTGCGATCCCTTGGCGGATGGCCAGCTGCCTCCATTCTCTAATGCTGTCTGGAATAAGTACCACAAATGGTTCCTCTGGTCGCAAGCCAGCAGCGGTCGTGAATGTAGCCTCAGTGTCCGGGAGACCTGGAGGCTCCAAGTAGGAGAACTGTACCTGGAGGGAGAAAGTTGTTCTGGCAGAGGGGTGGGTTGTGTGGAAGCAGAAAGGATGGGAAATTTAGGAATTGGGGTTACCGATTGAGAGCCCCTTGAACGTTTACCAAACTCCTTTTCCAAAGCCTTGTGGCACCTTAAGGTGTCCCTCTGAGAAGCTTTGGATGAGTCCTTGTCCCGTTTGTGCAAATGGTGCATCTTTGACCTAACCTTAAAGGAAGGTCCTCTAGGATTGTCCTCTGCCATAATCCCAAAAAGGGAATTAAGAGTGATATTAAACAAAAGGGTGGTTGGCACGCCTGGGAGTTCGACCTACAATGCAGGCCGGCTGTCCTATAGTTGGGCCGTGTCCTCCTTTTGGAAGAATTTTTTTTTTGTAATGTAAATTATTTATAATCTTTATTTTATTTTATCTTACTATTATTATTATTTTTCCTTCCTTTTTTTTTTTTTTGAGGGAGGAACCCCAAAAAAGGTGCCAATTGAAATAAAAAAGTTTAATAATAATAATTTACTCTATTTCTCTTTTATTTATTTATTTTTTGAAAAAGATAACAAAAAAACTAAGGGTTATTTCTGATTATCCAATGGACGAAATGAACGTTGAGGCCAGGAAAAAAATGACAACAAAGTCCAAAAAAACAAAAGACCTCCTGAGGCAGCCTCCCAAACAAAATGAGAAGTTTGTGCCTTCGCCTCTGAGTGGGCTACGGAAATTTAGCCAACGAAAACTAGCAAGGGGGGCAACTGGGCACAGAACCACACTACCCTCTGCATTAACTAGGCTCCACACGGCCTGTCGGTCCCGCTATGGGCCTTCAGAATCTTCACAGCAAGATCGTGAAAAAGGCAAACAACAAAATGGCGGCCGGCCATGAGGCATGTCCAAAATGGCCGCTGGCACCGGCGCGAAGACTCAGAGACAACACAAGCCCCTCAACAACAACAAAAATTAGCCTGACTGCAAGTGAAATGAGGGACTGTGGAGAAGAAAGCTTGCCTTCTTCCAAGGGCGTTCGTGGGGGGAAGGCGCAACATAGCACAATGGAGAGCACGAACAGAAGCTGCAGCTTAAAGGCAGAACGGCTTAAAAGTGGCAGAGGAGAAAGGAGGGGGGAGCGAAAGGCTCTAAAACCCCCATATTTCCCCCCTGAGGGGCGAAAAAAACGCTCCTTTAGCTAAATTTAGGACAAACCAAATGCGCAGGGATCAAGGAGAAAAAGGAGAGATCAAACCTGAGAATTGGAGAGAGAAACACCTGGATCGGCCAAGGAGAAACTATTAGAGCTGCCTGTCTCTGCGAGGCTGAGTTAAAACTGGGGAACACTACGAAGGTGTCACGTGGAGGAGGAGAAGCGTTCCTCAATTATAGCTCAGTCTGTAAGAGTGGAGACTGGAGCACCTCCCACTCTAGATGCTCGCAGCAGCTCTATGGAGAAAGCACTACGCAATCTAAAACCATCTCTATCTATTGGACTGGACAGAATATGTGCCTACTTCTTAAAAAAGCTATCCACTGCCATAGCCGAACCTCTAAGCATAATCTTCAAAAAATCTTTCAGGACCAGCTCCTTGCCAAAACTATGGTCACAAGCCACAGTCATCTCCATCTTCAAAAAGGGAGACCCCAGCCTAGTTGAAAATTATAGACCAATCTCTTTATGCTGCATCATCTGTAAAGTCATGCAATCAATTATTAACCAATCCATTATCCTCCACTTAGAGACAAACAACCTACTCTCTAATAAACAATTTGGTTTCAGAAAAAAACTATCCTGCAATCTGCAACTCTTACACCGGAAAAACATATGGACTATACAACTTGATCAGGGCAAAGCAATAGACAAAATCTACATAGACTTCTGTAAAGCCTTTGATTCAATGGTACATGACAAACTACTCCTAAAACTAAAATCTTATGGTATCTCTGGACACCTGCATAACTGGTAAGAAGCATTCCTGTCAAACAGACAACAAATGGTCAAAATTGGGAAAGTCCTATCAAATTCTGTACCTGTCAACAGTGGTGTCCCTAAGGCAGTGTTCTAGGACCAACTCTCTTCAGACTCTACATAAATGGCCTCTGTGATCATATTAAGAGCAACTGCATTCTTTTCGCTGATGATGTAAAGCTATTCAACACCACAGACAATACTGCTACCCTTCAAAAAGACCTCAACTATATATCAGAATGGTCAAACAAATGGCAACTTCAAATCTCAACAAATACATGCCCTGTCTTACATATTGGCAAAAAAAAAATCAGAAAATAAAATACAGACTGAAGAGTCAAGACCTTGTCGATGATCCAAACTCTGTCAAGGATCTTGGAGTACTCATCTCTAATGATCTAAGTGCTAGAGCCCACTGTAACTACATAGCCAAAAAGGCATTAAGAGTTGTTAACCTAATCCTATATAGCTTTTTCTCTGGTAATATCACACTACTAACTAGAGCATACAAAACATTTGCAAGACCAATACTCGAATACAGCTCATCAGTCTGGAACCCACATTACGTATCTGATATAAACACAGTTGAGAAAGTCCAAAAATATTTCACAAGAAGAGTTTTCCACTCCTCTACTCGTTGTAGAATACCTTAGGCCACCAGACTTGAAATTCTAGACCTAGACAACCTAGAACTACGCCGCCTTCGCTCCGATCTAAGTATAGTATATAAAATCATACATTGCAATATCCTACCTGTCAATGAATACTTCAGCTTCAACCATGACAACACAAGAGCAAACAATAGATACAAACTCAAGGTTAATCATATCAAACTTGATTGCAGGAAATATGACTTCAGCAACAGAGTGGTCAATGTTTGGAATACTCTACTTGACTCTGTGGTTTCTTCCCCAAACTCCAAAAACTTTAACCTTAGACTTTCTACTATTGACCTCACCCCTTTCCTAAGAGGTCTGTAGGGGGTGTGTATAAGCACATCAACATGCCTGCTGTCCCTGTTGTATTGTTTCTTTTATTTTTCTTTTATGTATCCATGTATTCATAACTATGTTTTTACTTATATCTATTATCTTGTAATCAATTGACAAACCAAATAAAATAAAATAAATAAAGAATAAAAAGAATAAAATCAATTTCCCATTCATGCATAAACTATTATATAATGTTATAGTTGCCTTCTGTTACATTTGTTATTATCACAATCCATAAAACAAAAAGAAAAACCCAATATACAAGTAGATTTTACTAATAATTGCAAGTTATTTTAGAAGTAATGAGCTACACATTTACACACACATACATGCCTTATTTTATAAAATAATACAAATCATAACTAAAAGCCTAAAAATAGAGTTAGAAAACAAGGTTAAAATTTACAAATTATTTTTTATCTATTCCTTACACTGTTCACAAGTAATACAATTGAGCACAATATATCTGATAACATATTTTTTCAAGATTCTTTTTTTTATAAATTCCCACATCATACTGATTTCCCAAAACATTTTATCCCTTATGTTACATTGGCTATATTTTTAAGAAAACTAGATCTGTGTCTTTTCACAATTGCATTACTAAGTTGTTATTTCTTCCTTCTGCATGCAATTAGAGCCAGCATATAGTCTTTCATCTTTCTTAAATCTTTTCAGCCATTGCTATAAAATAAAATCTGACAGTTTGCTTTTTTTATATAATTTGGGTCCGTCTCCATATTTCCTATGTCTAAGAAATACATTGATTCTATCTCTTCAGTTATAACAACTTTGCTTTTCTTGTTTTTATTTCAGTGTTTTATAAATGCTTCCTTGATCATCTTGTGACTTTCACAAAATATCAGATGATTGCAAATATTTACTCATTAATAATTGTACTGGTGATATCCAAAATAGGACTATTTCCAAATGCCCAAACCCCCAAATAAAAATCAGAGGCATCCAGTTTTGACTTTTCTAATATTCTCTTTGCAGTCTATATAATCCTTTCTACACTGCATAATACAGTTGTGTGCACTAAGTTGCAACCTTTTGAACTAATGATTGCAATGACTTTCAGAGTTTTCTTGTGCTGTAAAATCAGTTTGACTGAACAAATTTTCCAAACAAAAAAGTTATAGAAATGTAGAATAGCAATTTACTACTATAAATTCAAATTTAAAGTTCTAATATATGTACATCCAATTGCCAAGTTCTTCTGTTTTGTATATTTTAAAATATTATTTGGTATACTTTAATCATTCCAATAAAAAGTTATAAATAATCTTCATGCAGTGCACGTGATGTTTTAGTCTAACTTTTTGTCATTAATTCAATACATTTTTGCAAAATAATTCTGCTTTCTATATTCTGTTCTAGCAGTTGGGCATCCTTTTTTATTATAAATCAATCCCAAACATGAGTCTCTTCAACATTGCAACAGACTGGTGTGATTTAGGTGTTTAGGAACTTTACAAACATTAATGTGTTTCAGTTTTAAATACTAGATCCTTAATAGTCGTTTCTATTCTTTCAGAACTTATTGCAACACTATATTGTCTTGATTGCCATATTATTATCCCAATTCACAATAACACACTAGATATTTTAACTCTGTTACATAGTCATCATTATGTTCATCTTGTCTTGGGTTTTTTTTGTAAAAATGCCTTATATGACACATAATATGAAAAAAGCAAACATTCTCATAAAACATTATAAATATTCTCATAAACCACCTTTAAATTTGTAGGCGCTGGAATAAGCACCTGAACAGCAAGAGAAGGTGTACTGCTTCTTTGCTACCAATATTTCTTTTCATCAAGGTTCTCAATTAATAACCAGCTATAAAAACTAAATATAATTTCATGAACATGTAGCATAAACAAGGCTCTACAAGCAAGGATGATTTGTGCATCCTTCTTTTAAAAAAACATTTTACCCTGTTCTTTAGTCTGCAAGTCTCCCAAAATAATTTATAGTCTGATACTATCAATACCAAAATATTTCATAAACTGCTGAGAGTTTGTTTTGGCAACCAAACTAAATGACTTAAATCAGCTGGTCTCTCAACAGAGGTAATTGTCTCACTCTCTTTGCCAGCATTTTCAAGTTCTTAATAAATACAATTATTTTATTTTCAGCTTTCAGAAGCTCTATTTATGTAACACTACAGAATAAAAAATATGTAACTAAGAATAATAATCAGATATGCTTATAGAAACTTAACATGATTCCCTGAAAATAAGAACCTGTGTTATATATTTTTTGCCATAAAAAGGCACCAGGTCTTATTTTCGGGGAATATCATCCACTGACTAGTCACACTTATGTGTGTCGCCCTCAGCTTCCTTTTCACTATCAGAGGCTTTCAGAAATTTCTCATGCGGGTTTCCGGTTTGGCGTGGCTTCGGGGCAGCAAGAATTCGTGACAGCTCGCGATTCCTGCTGTGCTAGCCGCCGAGGTACCCCCGATCCAGATGGGTCAGGGGGATATGGCTGCCCTTTAGGGACAGCTGAAGAGAGAGGGGAGTTGGACAGGGGGTTGGGGGTGTCACAGACCCCCTCCTCCTCCGGAAAAACCCCTTTTTCCCAAGGCGGTGGAGCGGCGGTCAGCAATGGCCTCCACGAAGAAGCCAGCAACCAGGTAAGATTGCGCTGGAGGAAGTAAGAAGAGTGAAAGTGCTGTCTGAGCCGGGTCAAGTAACATCTTTCAAATTTGTTGGAACTGAGCTGTTTGAATTGCTGGAGGATACATTGTATCCCTAAGAAGATCGAAAGCGGCGGAGAAGCTGTTAAAGGGAACTTTTTTTTTTTCTTCACTCTCCCACCCCATGGAAACAGCAGATATGTTTGGACATATTGGATATTGAAAGTGAATTGTTTTGAGAGTTGAAGCTAAGGGACAAAAGGGTTTTTGGACATTGAAAAACTTAAGAAATTGGAAAACCCTTGTTGGAGGTATGGATTTCTGATTATTTAAAATTGATATTGCAAGTGGGAAGGGAGAGGAAAAAAAATTGGAGCAGAAGCTGAAAAAGGAGGAGATTGCCTAGAATCCCAAAGAAAGGTATATGGTAATTGGACCTCTTTGATTAAACATTAACCCCAGAAAGAGAAAGAGAAGAAGGAAGAAAAGTATTAATTTTTGGAATTTTTTTTTGAATTATTCTTGATTAAAAATATTTGTGGTTGTTTTGGGAAAAGTTTTTTTTTTCATAATGGCATTGCTTGTGGATGAACTAAAGACTGAATATCAAAAATATAAAAAAGAAGATACTTTGGGCACTTTGTTTCAATTCTTAGAAATGGCGTTACGTACTTATGAAAAGTTGACTATGCAGCAGAAGGACTGGGACAAAGAAAAAGAGGAAGAAGAAGCCATCTTTGATGAACAATGGGTTCTTTCCGGGGAGGAGGAGAAAAAGGATAAGAAAAAGGGGATTTTAAGAATTATAAAAACAACCAAAGAAGAGAAAAATGAGCAGAAAGGTGGAGGCAAGGTTAGAAAGCAAAGGAAAGGGAGTAAGAAAAGGGAGGAGGAAAGACAAAGGGGTAAAAAGGGCAAGGAGAAGAATAAGCAAGAGAGAAAGGGGGGGAGGAGAAGCCTCAATGGGGGGAAGCAAGATCTAAAGAAAAAAAGTTTATTCAGAGACAATGGGTGAATTTAATTTAGGATAAAAGAGGGATTCTGGAGGGTACATAAGATTGTGTTTTTTATATGTGTATTTAGAGTATAAAATTTATTGTGTAATTTTAGAATCTTTTAAACAGAATCCCAAGAAAAATTGTTATATGAAGTACTTTTAAGTTAGGGTAATGAGTTATAGACGTTACTCCAATTGGTGTATAGGAGAAGTATAGTAAAAGAAAAAAGATGAATGGATAGTTGGAAATAGAACAGACAAAGAATATTATTGAAAATGGTCATAAGATATGAAAGGATATATAAAGGTTTTGTTATTTTTTTTTTTTTGGATGTTGTATATTGAAAAAAGGCAAAAAAAATTTTAATTAATAAGAAATAATTTGGATGAAAAGGAGAAGTTGGGATAAGATATGAAGTTAAATAGACAAAGTATTGATACTATAATTTGGGATTGTTATGTTCTATTGGTTTTCTTCTTTTATTATTTTTTCTTAGAAAAGAACTTATTAGCTGTTATGCCTTGTGCATTGTTTATATACAATTGATAAAAATGGTTTATATATATAATATAAAAAAGAAAATGATAATAAGATATGGAAGGATATATAAAGTGAATATGATGTTTGAATTTGTGTCTGTGTGAAGAGTTTCAACCCGGGATCAGACAACCTTCAGAAAAGATCTTTTATTTTTGTTTATGTTTTATTGTGTTCTCTGTAAAATTAATAAAATTTGTTTAAAAAAAAAAAAAAAAGAAATTTCTCATGCGGCTGGCAAGTCTTTCCTGAAGGCCCCTGCAGCCAATAACTGAGCTCTGGATCGATAGTTTGTTATCAGCTACAGAGGCCTTCAGGAAAGACTTGCCAGTTTTGTAGGCTGCAGAAGAAATGGCCAGCAAAGCAGGTGTCAGGATGTGCGAGGCCTGGCTACAACTGTCCAAAGGTAAGTAGTAGGGTAGCTTCACCCCCATCCCCAACTTAGCTTAATTTTTACCCGTGAACTCTAGATGGGCAGGATCTTAATTAGGGCTTATTTTGAGGGTAGGGCTTATATCAGTTGCACGTATAAAAATCAAACTTACTTTCAGGGTAGGTCATATTTTTGGGAAAACAGAGTAGGAAAAGAGACACTGTTTGAAAACCTAATAGCAAAAAAGAAAGATAAACTTGTAATAAATGATGATTCTTAGCAGGAACCAAAATAAATATGTGCCAGCTGTACTCATCAGCTCATGAAATGTATTGCCTATCACAAACAGTTGACTGAATCATTCTGACTAACATGTGAGCAAAGAATTGTTACCACCATGAAATATTAAGCTCCAGGAAGAAAGCTCAACTCCCATGGGCACAGGTGATGTTCTCATGCATCTTCTCTGTAAAAAGGAACAGAAATGGGGAAAAAAATAATCCAAGTGAATATTTATGAAGATGTCAAGAGATACATTTAATTTCTGAGAACTTGGTTTCTGTAGATGAAGGCCTTCTGTTATACGTTGCATGTCACAAGGCATAATAAACATATCCTTCACCAAAGTGATAATAATTATTACTATGAAAACTTTAAAATGAATTATGTAGGAGTGAAAAAAACACCCTTCCCCAAAGTAAGCACTTCACATACAAATTAGTATTAGAAAGCCAAGGGAATGTTGATGAAATTAGGGTCAAAATAGCCAAAATAAAGTCAAAAGTCAAAAAAGTTAAAATAGGCAAGACAATGGTAAGACAACACCAATCCATTCTAAAGTTCAAACACCAGAACCAGATGGATTACATCCCAGAATTCTGAAAGAGCTGGAAGATGTGATCTTGGAATCACTGAATTGTATCTTTCAAAGGTTATGGAGCATCGGAGAGCTACCAGAGGACCAGAAGAGAGTTGATGTGGTTTGCATCCACACTTTAATGTATATACACATTTTAATGTAGCCTTTAATCCTATGGATGACTACACCCTAGCAATGATACTTTTTAATAATAGTTTCATATGTGGGTGTTATGCAGATGTTGTATTATATGAAGGTTTTTTTTCTCTCTTTTGTGTGTTCCATTTCAAAATGATGATTGCAATGCAAGCAAGATTAACGCTTTGCTTGTGTAAGATGCCTGGAGATGGGCAAGAGCAAAATTGTTGTTGGTTCCACCATGGAGGCTGATGGATTCCATTTGTTCTTACATCAACTTGTATTTTGTTTTGTGATGTTGGGTATGTACCTGTCTCAGTGAGTTCACATCTATGCTTGTAATGCATTGCTATTGGCACAATTCTATTATTAGGTGGTTTAAATATTTAGGTTGCAAATATTATTTATAATTAGAAAACTAGCACAGCATCAGCAAAAATGCAAAATAAAGCCAGAACTTTCATGTTGGAGAAATGTATATGCATAATATACAAAATTTTCACATCAAATTAAGCCATACATTATTTTGCCAGATTACTAATTAGTTCATATACTGTACTATTCACATACTGTACTAACCAGAATGTTGACTCATGTCATACTCCCATGGGTTTGTTTTACCTAGTGTAAGAAGTCAAGGCAAATGGAAAGTGGAATTTAACACTTTATCTCTGTGCAGAAGCAAAGAGGACCAAGTTCTCAGGACCAAGTTCAAAATCAAACAGACCCAAATGAGGAAAATCAGCATCTTTTATAAGAAAACCACTACAGTGGAATCTCAGGTGACGACCGTAATCCATTCCTAGAATTCAGTCGTCACCTGATTTTGACATCCCTGGAAGAGCATGCACCCCCAAAAATATGGTGTGGCATGGGAAATTGGCATGGAACAGCAAATCGCTGCACCTGTGTTTAGTCACCATCTGAACACCTGTTCACATAAAAACCTTTGCTCACCCGAATTGGTTGTAAATGGAAGCGTTCATGACCAGAGGTTCCACCTGTGTATCATTAGTTCCTATTTTTACCTAAGCACAGTGGTAGGCTGCTGCAGGTTTGGACCGGCCCTAGTGAAGCGGTAGTTCTGACCCACCCACTCACTCCTGCCCTATCCTGTCCTATATTTCCTTCTTTCCAGCTCAGCTGACTCAAACGGCACAGCTGATTTCCGCATCTCATCTGTTCTACTTACTGGGGCTGCCCTAGAAAGTAAGCAGTTGAGCTTGAAATTGCTGTGTTTTGAATGCTGCATGCACAAAGCACACTCACAGAACCAGTTGTAAAATCAGTTGCAGCCCACCACTGCCTAAGCATACATAGTAAAATGTACTATCCATAAAGGGATGCATTTAATTAGTTAACCATAACATGTTAAACTCTGCTTTATCTTTGGACTTCTGTCCAGCAATGTTGATCACAGCTAAATGATACCTTACCTTCCTTTTTTCTAATAATGGGCCACTTACAAAGATTCTTAGCAAGATTACCACAATCTTCAGCTAGATTGACACATGTGTATAGATGTTTGTGATCAACTTTAGTTTCTACTGGCAAATGTTAAAGCAGACGTTAGCTAACTGCCAATTCTAACAATGGCTGTAATCAGGCAAGAATACAAATGAAATTATTAAGATGGAACAGTTCTGGCTAAGGTTAATTCATGTCTCACTTATAACAGCCTCTAACACAGGGCTGTCAGACTCCAGCCCAGGAGCCATATGTGTCACACACTGGCCACGCCCATGCCCGGTCTAGCGAAGGGGGGAAAAGTCCTAATACATCACATGAAGTCACCATGACGTGAGTTTGACCGCCCTGCTCTAACAGGTTGCTAATAGGGTAATAGTTTATAATAGATTTAAACATGAACTGTGGTTTGTTGGGCAAGGTCAATAAACATTATTATAATAGTACCTTGACATACCACTATTAGACTATAGTTTCTGAATATATTATTGCTGATCTTGAAAATTTGAAAATATTACTAGCAGTAATAGATACTATAGCAACAAAAATGCTAATTAGAAAGACTACTATATTACAAAACTAAACTTTTTTTCCCTTTTATGTTAACATGAGAAGTAATTGGAAGATACTTGGTTTCTCAGATGAAGCACATTTTTCTTTTAAAGTCTAACAAAAATGCTCTTTTTATTCATGTACAATAGGCTATCTTAAAAGATGTAAACCGAGAAGCATTAAAGTAGGGGTGTCAAACTTGATTTTATTGAGGGCTGCATTAGGGTTGTGCTTGACCTTGGGGGCTGGGATGGGCGTGGCCAGGGTGGGCATGGCCAGCATGACATCACTTGTGGCCCAAGTGCTCTGCCTGTGAAAACGGGCTCTCAAGTTTTGTTTTCAGCTGATGACTTCCTGAAACCCTCTGCCATCGAAAACAGAGCTTGGGAGGGCTGCGCACAGCCTTTGTGAGCTCCATTTTTTCAGACCCAGGTACCACAGGCTGATCCTTCGTTACTTCCATGGTGACCCCCGCAGGTCAGATCTAAGCACCTTGCAAACCGGATCCGACCCCCAGGCCTTGAGTTTGATACTCCTGCATTAAGGTAACATACAAAATGCAAAATTTCACATCTCCAAAAATTCCATTAGAAATATGTGTTCCTTCTGCCATTATTATAAAACTAAAAAACAAATCCCATGGGACTTTTAATAATGCTTCTTTATATTCCAATTTTTTTTGAACAAAACTAAGTTACATCCTTTTTATCAAATTCTATTATTTCAAAACTATGAATAAAGAACTAAACAGAATGCATCTGCATACATTTTTCAAAACAAAGAGTTTGGGTATTTTAATTTTAGATAATTCTGCTAATCAGTATTATAGGCTGTTTCAATAACAGCAATCCATTTAAAAATTATAATTAACAGCATTAGAACTGAAAGAACTAAACTATCAAATCATTAATTTTTCAACTTGTAAGGTAACTCAATCCCAGACGCCCATTTAAAAACTCTTTTTAGCTATTCAGCTACATAAAACATAGTTTAAAAAATAGATTTATAGTGAACGGAACAAAGGAATACCAAATATTTCCAAGAAGTACATCGAACACACATTAAGTTACTCTTTCCCCTCTGCCAGCAATTAGCTAATCTGAGGTAATTTTATTACAACTAATGTTCTGCTTTTTTAAAGCTTTATGTAATAATAATTTAAGGTTCCAAATGAGTTTCAAAGTCTTGGGGGAGATCCTTACGTGCACCAGCACAGTAAAACATGACTGCTTTTTAGTGTATTCTACATTCAAGTAACATAAAATGAATTGAACGTGCTTTGTCTAATCAATATTTCAGAGGCCACGCTTCTCCACCGAGACAAATTTCGTTATTACCGTATGATAAAAAGACCTCAGCAACGTTTTGTTGGAGGCAATAGGCTGGTTCTGTAAACTGCTTAGAGAGGGCTATAAGCACCATGAAACAGTTTGAGTCTAAAAGTGCGATCCAGATCGTGGAACGTTTGCTATTTCGGATATTTATTTATTTATTTATTTATTGCGGTGGCACTGCACTATTGTTATAAGTCAACCTCTCCCGAAACACTAAGTTCATTTAAACACGAAATAACCGATGATTTCGGAAGAATTGCAAAACCGTCCGACAAACCATGCTCACAACAGCTAAGCGACGCGAGGAAGGCCTCCCGCTCAGGTCTCCGCAGAAGCGGAGGGCGGTGCCTCCCAGTTGTTACCTCAGCCCCGTGCTGAGAATGCCCAATCACGTGATTTTCCAGAAGGACGTGGTTGGACACGAAAGCCCACCCTTTTCTAGCGCTGACTCGCGGTGTCCGCGAGCGGGAGCCGAGGGAAGAGTTGTGGCGGCCGTTGATGAGAGCATCAAGCTGCGACGTCCTTAGCAGTAACGGCAGCGAGCTGGGGAGAAGAGCTAAGTGAGCGCCAGACAGACGGGGGGACGGGGCGGGACGCGTGCGTGGTTTCCAACTCGCAAAGGACAAAGAGCGAGCATCCCAAAGACGCGCGAACGAGATCCTCTCGACTTACAAAAGCTTGCCCTTTTTTCAAGCATCTGGGCGCTGTGGCCCTGCCCTTTCCGGAGCCGGAGGGTCCGGAACCGATGGATCACTCCTCCCCCTTGACTCTGGACCCCTAGAAAAGAGAGGTAAGGGGGCGGGACGGAGGGAAGCGTAGCACCAATCTCGTGTCGCTACTCCGAAGGCGAAATGTTGCCCCACCGAGCTGCGTCGGGGAAGGCATGGGCGTGGGCGGCGAGGCAGAAGCGTCCCTGAGCGGAGCTTTTGCGGTAGTCTTCCTGGCTTGTGTGCCGTGTTGCATGACCTTGGGCACGTCTCTTGGTTCTGGCGGCTCTGATACCTATCAACGTGAAAATTATTTCTGATGGTGGTAATGATTCAAGTTGTGATGGCTTGGGATGTGAGTTTTAATGCCCCAGGTCTCCTGCCCCTTCGTTTTGATTGGTTTCTTTTTAATAATTTTTGCTTGTGAAAACAAAGGTGTCCCCGTTGTCGCCCCGGTGTTTTGATAACTATAGATACCGTAGTGTTGAATTGTTTCCCTATTAAAGGTGCGAGAGCAGCTTTCTGCTTTCTAAGGCCATAATACTGGGACATTTCAGTTTAACGAAACTGTATAGTTCAGAAATGGCTGTACATTAATTTGCTGCAAGAGCCTTGAGTAAGTGAACTAGGCAGGTAGGTACATTGTGCTAACTCAATTGCACAGAAACAGCACACTGTTCCTATTATTGCCAATACCAGATACAATTTGACTCACAGTACTGCTACTTTCCTTTTTATTAATCCATGCCCACGTCTGCATCACTACAAATAGCTTTTTCTGCCAAGATACATTGCAGTATTTGTAAATAGTTATGAATACATGTAACAAGATTGCCTAATAATGTACACAGAAGCAAATCCTTTTGTTTTTGTGCTGCTAGTTTCCATGTTTGCCATAATTTAAAGCACATTTTAATAGCATTTGTAAGAACAGGAAAATTTGAAGGTATAATCAAGGATCTGAAACTCAAATTGTTCATTAGCTTGAAGATAACAACAATGAAGCTTTTTCATAAGAATGTCTACTGAATCAAAGATGAAGAACATCACACTATACCAGGGGTAGGGAAACTTGGCTCTTTTATCACTTATGGACTTCAACTCCCAGAATTCCTGAGTGAGCCATAAAAGGTTCCCCATCCCTGATCTACTGTTTTTTCAGTTGTGGGGGAAATCAGTTTTTGACTTGAATGGGACTAATATACAAATGTATATTAATTATTATATATGTCATTATTATATATGTCCTATATTAAATAAAGATAAATTTGTTAAATACACTTTTAAAAGAACACTGATTGTTAAACAGATACACAGTTTCATAGTTTCACTTTGACCACTTGTCTAGCTGTTTTTTCTATTAGCCACAAATCAATGTTCCTTATGATAGTTGGAAACCATAAAAAACTTGAATGTAAACATGTAAAACATGGCAGCATTTATCCCCCCAGGAAAAACAACACAGCCTGAATATTATATCTAGTTTCATCAAAAAATAAAAATGATACTGAGAATTTACAAAGAAAATAATATTTTGTCTTTAATTTTACTTGTCATCTCTTAATAAGAGGAGGGAAATCCAGATCATTTTTTGATTGCTTTAAATGAAATTCAGACTAAAAGATTACTAATAAAATACATTATTAGGGGCAAAGGGGGAAGTAGCAATGGCTTTGGTGTTTTTCAGTAATAATTAACAAGGATGTGTGCAGGTTTGGGTGAGGGGAAACTATCAAGTTTAAGATCTGAGTCTAAGCCTCTGAGAGATTCGTCATTTGTGGGAACTGATCATTCTACTAACTGGAACCAGCCCCTTGAGAATTTATAGGGTGAAGTGGTAATTTAATATTAGAAAAGAAAGAAGGCATCTGAACATAGCTCCTGAGTGTTGCGTGAGCTTTGAAATGATAATTTTGCAAGCTCCAAACAGCAGTGGAGGGCTTGCAGAAGCTGTATCAGGAGTGTATCTTTATTCCTGCTATTTGGGTGAGGGTGGCATTCTGCTATCCTTATGAAAGGAATCACACTTCCCCTCCCAGTCAAAGTCTTGAAGACTTGGCCAAGATGCTGCCTCGTATCCATTTTCTGAAGCAGCAGACTGCTCACATTCTGTCTAATAGTATGGAATACAAGGAAACCCTAAATCTTGCCTCTCCCACTGGCTGCTCTGGCTAGAATGGGTTGAAGGAGGCCTCCAAGAGGCCCATATTTAGCCATTAGGTTGTGTTGTTATTGTCTGGAAATGTAACAGAAAATACCTTTATTATGAATCTAGCAATTGAACTACTAGAAGAGCAATATACACTTGGACTTAATTGTTTTTTACCAAGATGATTTAATATTATGTATGTGGGTTCCTCTTGATCAGGGGTGTCAAACTTGCGGCCCACAGGCCAGGTGTGTCACGTGCTGGTTGCACCCATTCCCAAAGGGGAAAAAAGTCACAATATATCACGTCAGTTTGATACCCCTGCTCTAGGTGTTGTTATTACAAATGGTACAATTTCTAACCAAAGTTCCCCTCCCCCGAGAAAATTGTAATAGAGTAATGCTAAAGACTTATTGTAAGTCCTCAGATCTGCATGTAATGATAGTAAGATTTAAAAATGTAAAGATAAATGGAATAGATGAAAGGATATATGAAATTGAGTCTTACAGGAATGAGAAAAAGTAAAAATAGGAGTGACAGTCTTTAGAGGTTGCCATGTTAGCATTGGGTTTCACCAATTTATTGTTAATTCTCTTTCACTTACCCTGAGAATAAGTGCAATCTGGTGATTTTTAAAATTTAAGTTAACAGAAAATGTAGTTAAATTGATTATAAACAAGATCATGCTGAAGTCATAAAGAAATCTCATATTTGGAATTGCTTCATTTTTATATATTTCAAATATTAGATATTCAATTTTTGTTTCAAAATTTGGTTTAGACTGGAATAATTGAATAACAATACAAATAAATTTAGCAAAGGATATTACTTCCATTGTGTTATGTTTTGTAACTTCAAAGACCATATAGCTATTTCAGAATTAGCATTTTCCACCTGTGTAGTTTTAAACTGCATGGTTCTATGCAATATTTGAAGAGTTCTTCGAAACATTGTTTTGTTTACTATCCAATTGTAAAACATTATACAGAAAGGCCCATACATCTATCATAATATGGATATGGTTTAACCTTCCATTATTTGATTGGATTTACATACTTTTTCATCCTTTGTTGTATAAAGAATGAAAAAGTACCCATCATCCTTTGGTGAATTGCATTCCTGAGATATGTTAAAATGTCTTTCAATAAAGAGATTTTAACAGTTTTTCCTATTAGATTTCTCAAGAATATCAGGTTGAGATGATGGTAAAGCATTGTATTTGATAACACTTAAAAAAAAATACAAGTTAGTCTTTTCAAAGGTTTCTTGAGGTTTTACAGATATTTTAATGGAATTAAATTATCTGTTTTATTTATAGAATAATGCTAGAAATGCCATGACTTCTGTACAATATTTAGATAAAATTACTTTATTTTCTTATTGAATCCATATGCTTTGTTACATTAATCTTGCCTAGTGGCCACAAAGGCTTCGGATACCATATTTTTTAAAACTTTCAATTTAAGGATTTGCACTGAGAATTATAGGGTTTCTCATACAGCATGCTGGGTTAGTTATTCTTTGATTTTCTGTTGCGTCCTTACAATCGGTCTATTGTTATTATTTTTATGATTAAATATAACTTCAAAAATGAAAGATAAAAAGACAAAATTCCAAAGAAAATTAGTTACACCACTAAAATGAATTGCAAAAGAATGTAATAATTTTCTATAGATTTGGGCACCTATACAATATTTTCTGTTTCTGTAGTGTTAATGATTACACAAGACATTATATTTATATTTAATTCTCTTAATGATTTTAGCATAGTATCCTTATTGTGTTGTTCTTCAATAGAACAATTCTAAGAGGGAGGCACGTACTATGATTTATTTACCAGAATATGAAGTTGCACTGTACTTCTCAAAGTTTGCTAATGAAAAATTATGAAAGGGGAAATCAACTAAAGAACTTCCTAAATACAGTGAACAAACTATTTCCCCTGTAAGTTTCATACTCACTCTTGTCAGCTTTCCATTTGTTTGAGTTCTCAACTTAAGATCACAGTTGGGACCAGAATTTCTGTTGCTAAGCAAGTCAGTTGTTAAATGAGTCATGCCCAATTTTACAACTTTTTTGCTATGATTATTAAGCAAATAACTGCAGTTAAATGAATCATGTGGTCATTTAGCAAATCCAGCTTTCTCCACTGACTTTGCTTGTCGGAAGCCAGATTGAAAAAACATGCTGCTTGCCAAACGCCCAAATTTTGATCATATGCCTGTGGGGATGCTGTTATGGTCGTAAGTTGTAAATAACTTTTTTCAGTGCTATTCTTACTTTGAATGATAACTAAATGAGTGATTATAAGTTGTGGGTTACCTGTATAAGAAAACAATGGTAACAGTTTTCTATTTTCTGGCAAAGATGTAGTTTTCAAAAATGAAATCAGTGCTATGAGAATGTTGAAAACATTGAGGCCACAAGTATAAAAGATACATGAAAAAATACCGAACTAGGAATGTGGTTATTCTTCAAAATGTCACCATCATTCCCATACAAATTTCTATCAAGTAGTCCATCTGCCATTCTCTCATTTCAGTTTCATCTGAAATGATATCATTACTTTCATTCTTCTAATTTTCTTTGCACCTTATATAGCTCTTTTAATCTCTTTTCAAAAAACACTTTCTATATTTTAATGACTATTATTTTGGTTTTTCTCTCTATAAATTTTTAATACTGATTTTTGCAGAAATAATACTCAATTTTTTTTTCCATCCACTTCTTCTTTTCACTTCATAGAGCCATCAAACACCTTTTTTTAATATGACTCCACACTTTTGTGTGGTATTTTGTAATATTTAACTTTATTCCAAGAAGTTTCCATATCTTTCTTTAAATCAACTTTCCCATTCGAGGGCAGAGGGGTCAAACTCGCAGCCCATGGCCCGGATGCATCACATGCTGGCTATGCCCACCCCCAGTTTAGCGGAGGGAGAAAAAGTCACGATACATCATGTAATGATGCAAATTTTACACCCTTTTCTAGGGAAACAATGTTTTTTTTATTCTGGGAAATATTACGTTTTTCATTCATACTTACTTTTCTGACATTCGTTCCTTCACAAATATTTTTAATGTGTATTCCTTCCTACATCCTCTCTAGACATATCAAATAATGGTCTGTCCATATTCATAATTTTGTACTCCCCTCATAACCTTCATTAATTATCTAGCTTTCATAAAACAGTCAAATCAGTCATGCTGTTGTATTCATTTCTTTTGCAATATATATGTGTATATTTAAGCTAGATATTAAAAGAAACCTTTTACTAAACAGATCTGAATCTATTGATATTCTCATTTGTTCTTAGTTTTGTGAATCACGCAACCATTTTTTTTATATCATCTCTGTCCCACTCTTCCTTGCAATCCACATGCAAGCTAAAAAATAGTATTCCCATCCCTGACTGCATTCATTCAGAATACTGAGCAATTTTCTTTCCATCTTTGCTTTTTTATCATTATTCATGAGAGTATAACATGTAATTATCATTAACTTAAAAATTCCTTTTTTCGTATACACCCACTACAGTTTAGGTGGTATAGTTTCATATACTATACTTTTTTTTGCTTATAATTAAAAGATGCTTTCTTTTTCAAGTATATATTTTGCACGCTTTGATGTAATATAATTTGCTATAATTTAATTTATTGGATGTTGAAGCCACCCAATTCCAAAAACTGGGTAGCTGGCAATATTTAAAATACATAGTTTAAAAAATAGGACAAAAATATCACCAATAAGATTCACAGAAGATTCAACAGGATATCCCTAAACACCATAACACATTCCTAGAAACAAAACCTGGTCTCAAGAGACTTGTAGAACATTTGGAGGGTGGGAGCGATTCATATCTATGGTGGGCATGTTACTTCACAGGGTAGGGGCTGTGAGAGAGAATGTGTGCTTCCTCAGTATCAGAATATGACAGTGTTTCAAATAGGGGACATGGTTCATTCCCTGTTTATTCAGTTTTATAAGACATATAAAAGGAGAACAGGACTGAAGCGACACTTAAGCCAAAGTTCCACTGATGATATTACCTAGCCTGGTGACGAAATGTTCGGAAACTGAACAAGAAGCTTGGAGAATAAACCACCAACATGCTCCTCCATGCTGCAGCGAGAGCCCAGGATGGGTAGACTCCTTCCTATGATGTCATTAAGCTGGGTCTGTACTTGTATATATAAAAAGCCAGCCCCAGGAGAATCCCAAGCTTTGACTCAGCTTCTTTAAGTCACAAGCTGTGTCTCTGAAAGCATTAGCTTTATTCAGTGATTTTCTAGAGAAGCTGCCCTTGCTTCAATCAGTTCCTGGGGATCTGGGCAGCTGCAACTTCAGGAGAGTGGGGCCCCGTTCTTCTGCAACATTGGGATAAACATTTTCCCAAGTGGTGCTAGGCAAGCTGGGAAGCGCCTGAGACCTTCCCCATAGCCGCAGTTTGTCCGATCGTAAAACTGATTAGCAAAACTGATAACAGAGCCAGCCAGCTGATCGCGTGGGAGGCATCTCTTCCTTCTCTGGCTGATCTGATCGCTCGGGGCTTGCAATAGCCTAAGAAGCGAAATTCACTTCTTGGAGCCATCAATGAGCAACGGCCATCTTTCAGTGCAGTCTCTTCTGACACGAGGTGAGAGGCCATTTTAAGTGGCCTGGTGGCCATTTTCAGGGCTCCAAAGACCCAATACCACCCTCTGCCATTCTTAAGCACTTTTGAGAGCCATTCTCTCAATGCTTGAGCCTTGCTTATTCTCCTGAGAGCTGCTCGGATCATCCAGATAGTGGGTGGAGCTTCAGTCTCTGCTGTTGTCGGCTGAGTTTAATTTCTGAGGAACGCTCCTCCTTCCATCACATGGCTCACCACCGCGTTCCCCAGTTTATGTTCAGCCCTCGTGCAGAGTAGGCAGTTTTTGATTGTGCTCTTGGCCGTTTCAGGAAAGCCCTATTTGATTCGTATTTCTTCTTCTCCAGGTTGTATTTGATTCATTTAATTATTTTGGTAATGAGCGCCTCTGTCGGTGGGTGCAGTCTCACCTCCTTTCACTCAGGGAAGACCACATTTTGGGTATCAACAACACCCAAGCAGACTGGTTGAGCAGGGCCACCATAGACCAGTCGGAGTGGCGCCTCCACCCATCCCTGTTCAGGGAGGCGACAGCAATATTCGGTCTGCCAGTAGTAGACCTGCTTGCCTCCCCCCTCAATACCCAACTTCCAAGGTTCGTTTCCAGATTCCCATCCCTAGGGGTGGAGGACTACAACGCCCTTCGATGCCCGTGGCCCTCGGGCCTTCCCTCCCCTGGTGCTGGTGCCCAGAGTCCTTCAAAAGGTACTCCACTAGAGGGCGGAACTGCTTCTTGTAGCTCCTTATTGGCCCCATCGCTCTTGGTTCGCGGACCTCCGCAGCCTATCTGTAGCCCCTCCCTGGAGGATCCCAACAGACAGAATCTCCCTGTCTCAAGGCCCCCTTTTTCACCCGGACCCCCAATGGCTCCATAGCCATCTGGAGGTTGAGCGGGAACATCTGAAGAGGGAAAATTTCTCTCATGAAGTCATTGATACCATTTTAGCAGCCAGGCGTCCCTCCACCAGAAGGATTTACGGCTCCACTTGGGCCACTTTCCGCAAATGGTGTGCCAATCTCCTCATCAACCCAACTGACCCCTCTATTGCCCAAATTCTCGACTTTCTCCAAGAGGGTCTCAGCAAGGGACTGTCCCCCAACACACTAAGGCATCAGGTGGCAGCCTTATCCACCATCATTTCCTGTGAGGGTGTCAGTTCCCTCTCTCACCATCCCTGCATCCGAGCCTTTCTGAAAGGGGCCACAAACTTACGTCCACCATCCCTCCACCGGTATCCGACCTGGGACCTCAACAGAGTCCTGACTTCTCTCATTAAGCCACCCTTCGAATCCCTAAGAGAGGTCTCTTTTCAGTTCCTATCCTACAAAGTAGTGTTCCTGGTAGCAATTACATCAGCCCGTAGGATTTCAGAGATTGCTGCTCTGTCTGTTAGGAAAGACCTTTGCGTCTTCCATCCCGACCAGGTGGTCCTCCGACTTGACCCTTCCTTTTTACCCAAGATTAATTCGGTTTTCCACAGGGCTCAAGAACTTATCCTCCCCAACTTTTGCCCCAGGCCAATTCGTGAAAGGGAGAGACTATGGCACACTCTAGACGTCAGATGTGGCTTGCGGATCTATATTAAACGTACTCAGACCTTCTGTAAATCCGAGGCCCGGTTTATCTCCTTCCAACCAAAGTCACAAAGGCTCAAAATACCTTCAACCACCATAGGCCGTTGGATAAGGGTGGCCATTTCCAAGGCATACCAGGCTCACGCCCTCCAAGTGCCCAGGGATATCACGGCTCACTCCACCAGAAGTGCGGCAACTTCAGCCACCTGGGCTACTCAGGCCCCAATACTCGACATTTGCCGGGCAGCAACGTGGGCCTCCCCGTCGCCCTTCATTAGGCATTACAAAATTGACAGGTATGCCTCAGCGGAGGCTTCTTTCGGTAGAAGGGTCCTTCAGAGGGTACTCAGGGAACCCGAGGAGTCTACAGACCAGATGGTGTCCCTCCCATAGGACAGGCTCCAGCTTTGGTATGTCCCACTATCTGGACAATCCAAGCAGCTCTCAGGAGAATGAGCGTTGGTTCTTACCTGACACGCCATTTCTCTTCAAGCTGTGAGGATCATCCAGCCCCTCCCTTTTCTTTCACCGTCTGGCGGGGTCTTGTTTCAGCCAATGCACCTGTAAGTCTAGTAAGATGAGAGCATGAATTCCTGTTTTCCTCTCATCTTCGCATAAACTGGGGAACTCGGTAACGAGCCACGTGATGGAAGGAGGAGCGTTCCTCAGAAATTAAGCTCAGTCTACGACAGCAGAGACTGAAGCTCCACCCACTCTCTGGACGATACTCACAGCTCGAAGAGAAATGGCATGTCAGGTAAGAACCAACGCCCATTCTCAGTAGCATTTATTCTTCTTACATATTTTCATTTTCATTTGTCAGCAGATGGATCTATTAATGCCATTTTATCTTTACCATATATCATAGCTTTGTTGAACCAAGACTTTCATATCATGTGTTTAATAAAAGAAACAACTAAGTTATCAGACTTAGATATATCAAAACCAACTACTATGTTTTGTGCTGAACAGTAAGAACACAGTGACAATCGCTTTTCTTAAATTCTGGTTAATGTTGCATAAGGTCTTACTCAAGCTCTGTCTTACTCAAAACATGCTCGTTCTGTTTTCTAATTTAAAGATTATCATACAAGTCAATGTACTGTTGTCAACAACCTACTAGGTAGGTGGTTAAGTAACCCTATCATTGTAGCAACATATTCAAGATATTGTGGATCTCTGTTTCTGTTTCTGATTCTGTGAATATGTAATATTAATAATGTCATAATTCTACATGTTTTGTTCAACAATAAACCTTCATCTGACAGGCTATCTGTTCCCAATGAAAATGTGTACTATTTCAGCCTCAGTTTGAAGGAACACTGAAGAATGTTTTTGTAATTATCCATAATGAAGAGAAAAGAGAAGAATTTAGTGTCAAAGATTTGTCTTCATCTTTTTTCCATAATTAATAGAAAGTCAATTATCAGAGAATCTCAAGATTTCTAAGAAAGAGAAATCTGCATATTCAGAAAATACGTAATATACAGTACTAATCTTAAAATTAAGCTTATTTGTTGCAAGCATTCAGTATGTGTCATACATCAGATTTTAGAGAACTGTTTGTTTTTAATGTAAGCAATATGGCAACCTGCGGTAATGAGATTGCATAAACTATGACTATTTACTTGGGAGTTGGTGCAATTTGCTGTGCTGCTGACAGTCATAAAAATAGACTTGGAACTGTTATTTTCTGATTAGGTATTGTTAGTCAATAAATGATTTGCTCAGCAACTAGTTTGTGGTAGTTATAGATATTTTCTGACCTCTCAACTTCTTGATAATAGTAACATATCAGTCTTATTATAACAAGACATTTTTTTCTCTTGTAAAACATCTATGTCCATATGAATTATCAAGATAATTCTCTTAACTTGTGACGTAGTGACCACTAATAGAAGTTATTTAAGAGATACTTCTCTTAAATTGTGATGTTGTAGAATACAACAGAATTCTACAAAATTGCATAGTAAAATATTCAACTGTTCCCTGGATATTGATTACCGTATATACTCGAGTATAAGTCGACCCGAATATAAGTCGAGGCACCCAATTTTACCACAAAAACCTGGGAAAACTTATTGACTCGAGTATAAGTCGAGGGTGGGAAATGCAGCAGCTACTGGTAAATTTCAAAAATAAAAATAGATGCCAATAAAAACTTTCATTAGGACAGTTGAGAATAAGTTTGATGTTCACAATTTTCTCTTTAAAAGAGACCAGTAAATAGGGAACAAGAAGATGAAGAAAAAGAAGTGTGTTTTTTCACACTTTTCACACTGAAGTGAACAAAAATGGCATCATAGGAACAAGCTTATTCTCAGCCCAAAGGTTTGTTTCTGATTTCTTCCCTGATTTAAGGGAAATTTGGGAAACGATCTCACTATCATGAAAGGTTTGATTGATTCACTAACTCAAAAGATGATGATGATGACAGTGGTAGGCAGGAGTCACTCTCTCCCTTGCAAGAAAAAACCAAGAGCCGTTCTTATGATATATCTCTCTCTCTCTCTCTCCCCTCCTCCCCCTCCTCCCGAGTGGACTGAAAGCAGCTGGAGCTGAGGAAATGAAACTGAGTGGAGTGACCTCAGCTCCCGTTGCTTTTTCAGCCTAAAGCTCAGAAAAGCCTCCCTCTCCTCCTCCCCCTCCTCCCGAGTGGACTGAAAGCAGCTGGAGCTGAGGAAATGAAACTGAGTGGAGCGACCTCAGCTCCCGTTGCTTTTTCAGCCTAAAGCTCAGAAAAGCCTCCCCCTCCCCCTCCTCCCGAGTGGACTGAAAGCAGCTGGAGCTGAGGAAATGAAACTGAGTGGAGCGACCTAGGCTCGCAAGCCTCCCCCTCCCATGCTTAAAAGTTGCAAAGGAAACACGGAAGCAGGGAAGCGGCTGCCCAGCTTCGGAGCTCCACACCATTTTTTTTTCAGAGGGGAATCTGACTCAAGTATAAGTCAAGGGCGGTTTTTTCAGCACAAAAAATGGGCTGAAAAACTCGACTTATACTCGAGTATATATGGTAGATAGTCAAGCTTCTAGAATTACTATTTGAATTGGGAATTATGCATATGCAGATCGATTTTAATAGATTTTGTAATTTATCAAAGTTATTATTTGCATTTTAAATTTATTATTGTTTGTTTATTTTATAAATGTGGATGGATTAGTGGTCTTCATGATAAAGAAATGAGTTTACATAAGCAGAGTAGGCTCCATACTGAAGACTGTTACTATTCAATTCACATGGAGCAGAGTTACCCATACACAATATTGTATGGAACATTTGTAATGCCTACTTTCATAAATAGGATTATTTGTTTTAGATATGCTACAGAGGTAAGATAAATCCTTTCTCCCACACAAAGTGAATTTTTTCAAGAAAAAGAACATTGGACTTATCTGATACATTCATTCTCTTTGGTGTGAGAGAGTCCAGGCAAGGGTTAACTTAGTCTCACTGATTGAGTCTGTCAAAGCTGCTTTAGCTCCGCCTCTGTTGCTGGCTTTCTCCAGCTTTTGGTGAAATCACATGACAGGACGTCCTTTGTAAGTGGAACAAGAACAAAAACTCATCTGTCGTCCCGCCCGACCCTCGCCCCAGATCAGACATACGCAGGGCAGGGCTGGGACTCTCTCACCATTAAAGAGAATGAACGTATCAGGTAAAACCAGCGTTCTCATCCACACTGCGATGAGAGTCCAGGATGGGTATGACTCCTCTCTCTGATGTCAGAGCTGAGTCTGCCACTGTATAAAAAAAAGCTTTTGACTCAGCTTTCTTGTCAAGAAGAGCTCATGTCTCTGGATAGGAATTAGGAGTTTAAAAGCACAACATATATATATAGATCAGGCAGCGAGCAGCAGGAAGAATGCTGCGACACAGCTCCTGGGGCTCTGGTTGAGCTGTGCCACGAGGAGAGCGGGGATCCACTTGCCTGGGGCGTCAAGGCTTCGGCAGCACCTCCTGGGAAGCTGCGAGCTCAGGGAATGCTCCGCGAGCTTCCCAAGCATTTTTTTCTGTTTGACGCTCTGCAGCTGATTTTTAGAGCCTTGTTTCACCACCTCTCAGCTGATTGCAGTTCAGTAAGTTTCTGATTGCTCAGGGCCAGTAGATAGCCTAAGGAGTGAGGAAGGCAGAGAAGCCTCTTTAGGACCGGCGCACATGGTGGGCAGCCATTTTGAGTGGCCAGTGTAGGCCACTGGCCTGGAGGTCAAAGGCTGAGTCATCCGATGGAGGTGATCTTCTGCTCTGCCCACTTGCAGCTCTCTGATTTTTTCCCAGCTGCTTCTCCAAGGCGTTCTGATGTCTCACAGCATCCTTTTTCTCAGTTTTGGAGGCCTTCTTGCGGGCTGGAGCCTTTTTAGCTGCTCTGCTCCTGGGGAATTTGTGGGGCTGTAGCTGCCCTCCCTCAGGGTTTTGCCGGAAGTATGAGCCTCTGACATTTTGACTTGAAGGGCAGGGAGACCCGTGCCAAGAAGGAGATGGGTGGGAGAGTGAGGTGGAAGTTGCAGCCCCACAAGCCCCAGGCACACTTCTGCCCTGATGATTCTCCTTACCTGGTCTTCTGGCCTGCTTGTGGCCCTGCTAAGCCTTTAGCGAGCTCTCCAACCACGCCCTATTGGAATCCTGTCCTTCTGGCCTTCAGCGGGCTCGTGCTAAGCACTTCATGATGAAAGAGAGACCAAGAAGCTGTTCAAGCCTTGATTGATGAGGCCCAGGCCCTCCGAGGTGGACTGAGGCTGCGCCGTTTGATCCTGTTCCTCAGCACTGGGTCGCTTCCCCCAGCGCTGGAACTAGAGGCCTGAGTGAAGGCTGACCAGCTGTTGAGCGGGCCAATGTCTCCTGCCAATTCGCGCTCACTGATAACCATGAGGCTGTGGCCTGCACGTCGAAGTCCCAGCGCTGTGCTAAGAGTGGCTGGGGCAGCTGCAGTGGCTGGAACAAAAAAATCTGCAACACTGACCTATTCCTTCCAATTATGTGAAAGCACACACACTGCGAAATCAAAACTATGAGAGGCTAAATGACACATCAGTCCTGGCTGAGGGACTGAATTGAAAGCTGGGGAAAGTCAGCAACAAAGGCGGAGCTAAAGCAGCTTTGACAGACTCAGTCCAATATGCGAGGAGACTAAGTTAATCCTTGCCTAGACTCTTTTAACTACACAAAGGAGAATATATACATGATTATTTCCCATTTAATCAAAGATTACAGTATTAGCAATTTTTTATCTAAACAAAATCACTAAACATTTAAGGCTGTGGTCTATTCAACAAGCTTAATGACTGATCATTTGTTAGTTTGTCCCCCCCGCCCTCCCCCCAATGGGATACAGTGTGCATTTTGAATGATCTGTCCCTTTACAATATAATTTAGTTTTGTTAGCAGGTAGAAAGTATAAGCACCAAGTGAACTCTGAGTTAGTTGACATAGTTAGAGAACTTACAGAAATGACTTGAACAAAAGACAGCTTTATATGGGCAAATTTATGTGGCCAAAAGACAATAGAAAATATTTGTCTTTATTATTGCTGTATTGGATTAAGAGGCTGACATCTCAACTGCAACTGTAGTAGTTATCTACTTTTAGTTGGGAAGGGAACTACCTATGAAAAAAGATGCATAGTTGCATACTTATTGATCTGCTCCTAAGAAATGTATTACTGTAGTCTGTTTTTAATCTACTCAATTTAATCTACTCAGATGGGCAGAAGCAGGTTTTTGTTTATGTGCCGTGCAGTGATTTCCTTCTAAGATTTGTCTTTTCACCATGAGTGCCATATGAAACAGTTTATGTAACATAATTTCCTTTTGGATATTGCTTTAAAAAGTTTGGGGTGAAAATGTGCTTTAGTACTAAATATTATTAACATGAGTCATGCAAAATATGTTTATAGTGAAGTATATTAAATGCTGTTTGGTATTACGTAGTTTCATACAGAGAATGCCATATGTTTCAGTTTCCTATGACTGCAGATAGCACAGTCAACTTTTGAAGTCAGTAAACAGGATGCTCAACATTGAAATAGCAAGTTAGCAAAGAAAGTGTTACTGAATGACTTTTTGCTCAAGTTTTTGTTGTTGCATTATGTGCTATGAAGGCATTTATTTTATTCCTTTATATCACAGAAATCATTCCTAGTATTACTATAAGAAGAGTTGGGAAGAGTATGAGAGAAATAATTGTTATGGAAAAACAAACTTGTTTCATTTATTCCTTTTCCTTTTTTATAATTAATTATGTGGGGAAAACTGGTAGTTCTAAACATTTTACCAAGTTTAATTGTAATATTGTGTGAAAAGAAGTATATGTAAGTAGATGGATTACTGCAGGAGGTGTTCTGATTTCTGTGTGACCTTGCTTCCCTTCTGTTTAATTGTTACATTTACTGTTAATATTTCAGAACAATATTTTCCAACCTCAACAACTTTAAGACCTCAATTCCCAGAGTTTTCCAACCAGCATGAAGTCCACACATTTTAAATTGCTGAAGATAAGGGCATTGTTTTGGATTTAGAACAAGGGTTTTTAAACCTTTTCAGGCCAGCAACAAAAAAATCCCCAAACCCCTAATTAGGAGACAAAACATTTGCAATAGAATCCTAGTATGGTAATAAAATGAAACTTCTGCTTGCTTTATTTATACAAATTTATATATTAAAATTATTTAAATTTTATAGAAATGCATGCCCCAATTATAGCACTAGAATTTGTTTCCCTTTTTTCACCTGTGCTGTACTATATGCAATTACCAGCTTGTTAATGATTATCCATATCTATAAAATGTTATTATATAAATATGTATTAGGTCTAATCAAAAAACAAGCTAAAATATGCATATGATGAGGATGACCCTTTAATATTATGAAATTGAAAATTATGCAGCAGAATCACTGATGACTTAGAAAGCTTCCTTTACTTAGAAATGATAATAACATGGCATGCATAAACATGACCTGCAGCATAATCAGAAATAATGGCTTGGGGTTTCCGGTTTCGCGTGGCTTCGGGGCAGCAGGAATTCGTGACAGCTCGCGATTCCTGCTGTGCTAGCCGCCGAGGTACCCCCGATCCAGATGGGTCAGGGGGATATGGCTGCCCTGTAGGGACAGCTGAAGAGAGAGGGGAGTCGGACAGGGGGTTGGGCGTGTCGCAGACCCCCTCCCCCTCTGGAAAAACCCCTTTTTCCCAAGGCGGTGGAGCGGCGGTCAGCAATGGCCTCCACGAAGAAGCCAGCAACCGGGTAAGATTGCGCTGGAGGAAGTAAGGAGTGAAAGTGCTGTCTGAGCCGGGTCAAGTAACATCTTGCAAATTGGCTGGAACTGAGCTGTTTGAATTGCTGGAGGATACATTGTATCCCTAAGAAGATCAAAAGCGGCGGAGAAGCTGTTAAATGGAACTTTTTTTTTTTCTTCACTCTCCCACCCCATGGAAACAGCAGATATGTTTGGATATACTGGACATTGAAAGTGAATTGTTTTGAGAGTTGAAGCTAAGGGACAAAAGGGTTTTTGGACATTGAAAAACTTAAGAAATTGGAAAAGCCTTGTTGGAGGTATGGATTTCTGATTATTTAAAATTGATATTGCAAGTGGGAAGGGAGAGGAAAAAAAATTGGAGCAGAAGCTGAAAAAGGAGGAGATTGCCTAGAATCCCAAAGAAAGGTATATGGTAATTGGACTTCTTTGATTAAACATTAACCCCAGAAAGAGAAAGAGAAGAAGGAAGAAAAGTATTAATTTTTGGAATTTTTTTTTTTTTGAATTATTCTTGATTAAAAATATTTGTGGTTGTTTTGGGAAAAGTTTCTTTTTTCATGATGGCATCGTTTGTGGATGAACTAAAGACTGAATATCAAAAATATAAAAAAGAAGATACTTTGGGCAGTTTGTTTCAATTCTTAGAAATGGCGTTATGTACTTATGAAAAGTTGACTACGCAGCAGAAGGACTGGGACAAAGAAGAAGAAGAAGCCATCTTTGATGAACAATGGGTTCTTTCCGGGGAGGAGGAGAAAAAGGATAAGAAAAAGGGGATTTTAAGAATTATAAAAACAACCAAAGAAGAGAAAAATGAGCGGAAAGGTGGAGGCAAGGTTAGGAAGCAAAGGAAAGGGAGTAAGAAAAGGGAGGAGGAAAGACAAAGGGGTAAAAAGGGCAAGGAGAAGAATAAGCAAGAGAGAAAGGGGGGAAGGAGAAACCTCAATGAGGGGAAGCAAGATCTAAAGAAAAAAAGTTTATTCAGAGACAATGGGTGAATTTAATTTAGGATAAAAGAGGGATTCTGGAGGGTACATAAGATTGTGTTTTTTATATGTGTATTTAGAGTATAAAATTTATTGTGTAATTTTAGAATCTTTTAAACAGAATCCCAAGAAAAATTGTTATATGAAGTACTTTTAAGTTAGGGTAATGAGTTAAAGGTGTCACTCCAGTTAGTGTATAGGAGAAGTATAGTAAAAGAAAAAAGATGAATGGATAGTTGGAAATAGAACAGACAAAGAATGTTATTGAAAATGGAAATAAGATTTGGAAGGATATATAAAGGTTTTGTTATTTTTTTTTTTTTGTATATTGATAAAAGGCAATAACATTTTAATCAATAAGAAATAATTTGGATGAAAAGGAGAAGCTGGAATAAGATATGAAGTCAAATAGATAAAGTATTGGTTTGTTCTTTAATTATTATTATTTTTTTAGGAAAGAATTTATAAGCTGTTATGCCTTGATTGTTTATGCACTGTTTTTGTAAAACTGATAAAATTGGTTTATATATATAAAAAAGAAAATGATAATAAGATATGGAAGGATATATAAAGTGAATATGATGTTTGAATTTGTGTTTGTGTGAAGAGTTTCAACCCGGGATCAGGCAGCCTTCAGAAAAGATGTTTTAGTTTTGTTTATGTTTTGTGTTTTGTATGTTTATGAAAGGCAATAAAATTTTAATAAGCAAGAAATATAATTTGGATAAAAGGAGAAGTTTGGATAAGATATGAAGTTAAATAGATAATGTAAATATTGATATTACAATTTGGAGTTATGTTCTATTGGCTTTCTTCTTTAATTATTATTATTATTATTTTTAGAAAAGATTCTTCAAGTTGTTATGCCTGGATTGTGTATTGTTTTTTTTTGTAAAATTAATAAAATTTGTTTAAAAAAAAAAAGAAATAATGGCTTAATATAGCAAAATTAAATTTGATTTTTTTCCCCTCACTATTACTGCCTTGCAGAAGCCATTTAAGCACCCATCATCTTCCTTCCTTTGCAAATACAGTTTTGATATATGTTTATTCTGGAGGAAATTTTACTACTATAGGATTTGAAGCAAATATGCACTGCAGCTGGGCAGTTGAATCCTATGTTTCAGTATTAATTCCTTTATAACTCAGTGGATTTAATCCTAAGTAAATTTGCACAGGATTATTGCCTTGATAAATAAGATGACCAATTGGGGACATACCCATAAATACCCAGAAATGGATCTGCAACATAAAAAGAGATACATTGTTTCCAGGAATGTGTAGTTCTTGGGCTTTTAACCTTTTGTTAAAATCATCCTGTTAGGAATGAGTCACCTAACAGTTGGGTTGGCAATATATAAACCAGGATAGTTATTTAATACTGTTGTATCTTTAAGAGAGTGCTGTAATTGTGATTGGCTGAGGTTCCTCCAAAGGCCATAAGAAACCTAGTTTGTATCTTTTTGCATTTTCCCTATTGCCTTTTGCCTGATCGTCGTTCTGCTGGAATTGCTGTGAGTCTTGCAAACTGTTAGCAAACTCCATTTACTGAACTTCGTTTATGATACTGGACTTCGTTTTTGGATTATCCCTGGACTGATTGTATTGAATCCTAGATTGATTGTATTGAATCCTGTATTGAATACTACCTGCTTTAACCGTGTATGATTTGGACTGTTTGTTGGACTTTGTTTACCCATTTACAGGAAGTAAAACATACATTTTACTATTCAGTGTATCTGTATGCTGGTTGTGTGTTATTCCTCACCACTCTCACTACGTTTCCCTGAGTGCACTCATTCTCCTAACGGGGAATACGTCATTTATTTTTATTTTTACTTCTTTTAGGATAAAGTGTAATAAAACAGGAAAAAGATTTAGTAAGAAGAGGGACTCACCCTGATTGATTTTATGCTACTAAATAAATCAGAATCTCTTTGGATTTTAAGCTCTCTCTCTGAGGTTAGGATTAGAACTCCTCACCATCCAAAAGCAATAGTCCCTTTTAACTTTCTCATCTGCCCTTTAAAATAGCATTTTCTACTTAATGCCTTAGAACATGTTTGTTATAATTCAGAGGCAGGCAGGAAATTGGATGTTGTATATGTGCATGTGGGAAGAGAGAAAAGGAAAAAAAATGAAGTGGTGAAAGGCAACCAGCTGCCTCCTGCATGAATGGCTTGCAGTTTTAACACCAAACTTTGGTGATATTCAGGCAATTCATTTTACTAATCTAATTGGGCCCTTCAACAGAAGCAGCAAGCTCTAGCATTGAAAAATTATACACATTCCAAAACAAAAGCATGTTAATTGTCTTCCCAATTAGAAAATAAATGTTATTCGCATTGTCATATCATTGCCTTTTTAAAGGAAATCTTGTTATATTCCTGCATTTTTTTAGGAGGTATCTCTTACACCATTATCCTTCAAAGAAGTTCCATTTTTTCTATCAAATACTTCATAATTATTCCTCCCTCCTCTTTTTTTTTTTTTTTTTATAGACTGAAGAATGAAAGTACTTTGATGGGAAAAAAAGCTGTGGCCACAGGATGGAAATTGCTTCATTTGAAGGGGACTCTGATAGAGCTTCGGTGAGTAATTTTATACAAAATAGTTGGCAAATAATACATCCATAGAGAAGGAATTTCCTAAAATATATGCATGTGTACAAAACTATATTCCTTTTCATGATTAATTTAACTTACTTTTAGATAAGCAGTCTCATGCCCCTTTTTAAACCTACTGTTCATCCTTCAGTAAGTTTATTTAAAACTTTAAAATGAATAAAATATTAAGAAAGCTAGTTTGATATGGCGATTAAAGATATTGTTGTGGAAACCTGAAGACTGTGAGTTCTAATCCTTAGGAACTTTGGGCTGAACTCTCTCTTTGGGGCATAGGAAGTGGTGGCAAAGCTCTTAAAACAACATTGCTAAAGAAAACTACAGGGATTTGTTCATTTGGTCTCCAGAAGTCAAGACTGTCTAGTAGGGTAAAGAACCCTCTAATCTTATTCAGGCTAAAACATATCAAAGCATTTGTAGATTTACAAAAAAAATCAGTTATTTTTAATATCAAAATATATTGGATTGTTTCAACAAGCTCTGCATGGGGCTGCCCTTGAAAAGTATCCAGAACCTTCAGCATACAGAACAAGGCCGTGAGAGTTACATTGGATGCTCATAGAAGGGTACATGTAACAACACCCTTGCCCTGCAAACTGCACTGAGTGCCAGTTTGCTTCCAGGATCAATTCAAGATGTTGGTCATCACTTATAAAGCCCTACATGGCATGGAGCCAGGCTGCTTATGGAATCGGCTTCACCCTGTCACATCAGCCTGTCCCATTCAATCAGGTAGGAACAATATATGCTGCAGACCTTGTCAGTAAAATTTTTTGACTGGTGTGGTCTAGGAAGATGCTGGCTCCCACTTTCCTGGCCTTTCGTAAGGGTCAAAAAGTGGCACTGTGAGCTTGCGTGGGGAGGTCCACAAAGAACCATTCAAGCATTCCCTCTGTCTTTATTAACTAATGTTAAATGGCCATCTTGGAATTTATTTCTTTGAAATTTTATAATGTTATAATTTTATAATTTAAAAAATTTTAAATTAATTTTAGTATTTTAATATTTATATGCTACTTTATATGTTGATTACACTGTATACCACAGGTGGGATTCAGCCAGTTCTCAGTGGTTCGCCTGAACTGTTAGTTAATTTCTTATGCAGTTGGGAGAACCTGTCTGTCTATCTGTCTGTCTGTCTCCATTCACTTAATAGCTCTGGACAGCCAGCCAAGAACCACTTAACAGTTGCAGCTGGAATGCAGCTGGTACAGGCTGAATCAAGACAATAAACAACAGAAACTGACAGGATTAGGGCCGGAAAACATCAATCACCATCTAGGGATGGGATTAACATTTCCATTATAAAGAGTATTAAGTAACACTTCTGTGATCAGTTGATACTCCCTGGAGTTCCCCAAGACCTTTTATAGCTGCTGCAGTGTTGTCTACTTCTTGTTTCTTCCTGGGGGAAAAGATACAGGAGGGGACAATGATGCAGCTTGATAATAGAGGCTGTGAATTTAATGCATGTGTGATCCAGCCGGCTATATTGCTTCTGCTGTGAAGCATCCAATTTAGAACATAGAGAACATAGGATAATAGAGTTGGAAGGGTTAATGGCTTTTTACAGCATGCCCAGGCTTTCAATTAGCATGAGCGGCTAATGGCTGAGGAATGGCTGTTTTTAAGTTTTCTGCATTGTTTTAGTGGTTCCTGTCACTGTCTTTTTGGGGTGTACTTTCCTCACTCTTTTTAAAGACCTTTAGTGATGGAGCACCCACAACTTCTGAAGACAAGCTATTCCATTGGTTAATTGGTCTCACCCTCAGGAAATTTTTCCTTAGTCCTAGGTTGCCTCTCTCTTTAGTTAGTTTCCATCCATTTCTTGTTGCGCCTTTTGGTGCTTTGGAAAATAGATTGACTTCCTCATTATTTTTGGAGCCCCTCAAATTTCCTGACAGTCAGAACAATCAGTGGAACAACTTGCCTCCTAAAGTTGTAAATGCTCCAACACTAGAAGTTTTTAAGAAGAGATTGGATAACCATTTGTCTGAAGTGATGTTGAGTTTCCTGCCTAAGCAGGGGGTTGGACTAGAAGACCTGCAAGGTCCCTTCCAATTCTGTTATTCTATTCTAAATATTGGAACAGTGCTATTTTATTGTGAATTGGACTAAAGAAAAATTTCCTAAGGGTGAGACCAATCAAGTTGGCCATGCCCACCCTGCCACATATCTACCCAGGCATGCCCATCCACTCATTAGGGCACAGTTAAATTATTTGAATCCCACCAGTGCTTACACTACCCAGAACTCTGTCTTGAGGGAGATTGGCAGTTTAGAAACATGAAATGTGTGTGTGTATGTGTGTGTATAACATATAAGTTATTAGTAGAAACTGCTAAATAGCGTTAAACTGTTAAACAGCGTCTTGAATGCACAGTGCTTTAATTTTATCCATAAGAGCAGAAAAAAGTAGCTACATGAAGGTATGTTAGTGAAATTGGGCTGATGACAAACATTCCTCTTTTGGGTAAGATTTATATAATATGAGTACAATAACCCTGTTAATTTTAGTCCTAGTAATTTGCTTAATATAATCAAGCTACACATCATGTGACATATCTTAATTTGAATTATTGGATTGGGTCTAAAGTGAAAATATTCTTGTTGAAGAACAGATGAGATTTAGAGGGAACTTTTCAGCCTTAGACCTGCCTTATTAGGTCTGCACTATTCAGTTGAAAAATACATTTTACCCACCAAAGGTACCCATTGCCTCCTTCGTGGATTTCAAATTTACTTTTGATCTGATTCCAAAGTAGAAGCTATGGGAAAATTCCAGGGATGCTCAATGGATAAAAGGTTATCCAGACTCTTTATTGTAACATTTCACTGTCAAATGCTGTCCACCAGGATACCCTTTTGGAACTGTTTCCATCAAAATAGAGGTAGAGTAAGGGTGCATTCGATAATTCAGACTCATCTTCTAATAATCACTCTCCAATGTTAGTAGTGCAGTTCTAAGCTTGCTATGTACAGAAATTGTATCTGTCTCCCAGGTCAAAATGTAAAAGCATTGAGGGCATTGGTTTCTTATTTTATAAAATAACATATTAAAATTCCTGAGTCGTTAGTTGTTGCACAACATGTTATTTTACCAAGTCTTGGGGTAATGATCATGTCTGCAGGCATTTGACTATTTTGAATCAAGAAACAATAAAAACAAGTAGCATATATACCAAGCAAGATGAAACCCAAATCTCTTACAAGTTATCAGTAATTCCTTAATAATGACAGCAGAGATAACCCTAGAGCAGCTAATTTCCACAGTACCCAATACTAAGTTATGTGCAGAAGCTGCCAAAAAACAACAAGATCCTCAAAGTTTTTATCAAAGCCTGGCACCCTGACTTTGTGGCCTCGCTATGGTCAGAAGATTTTAAGACCTTGTATTGAGGGTGGGTGGCACACAACTCTGGGGTGGGAATTGAACGTTTGAGAATTTCAAAGCTTTGAAACGATGTGAAGAACCTCCCCTTTTTTTAATTCATCAAAGAAGAGTAAAAAACAGGTTAGCTAAAACTTTAAATTTCTAGATTTTTCTTAATCTAAATGTGAAATCAAAATGTCATCAAACTCTTCCAAGTAACAATGGTCTTTTGCATTGGCACTACAACAGTATGATGTATAAATATCAATTTAATGGGATGCCAATACAGTGATACATACTTATAAATATCTTGGTTTGCTGTTCTAAGTTTTCTTATCTTGGGACACACATTTTATTTTATCAGGTAGAAGTTGTCCAAAATTGTTGATGAGAATAGCAACTATTTATTTGAAATTAAGGTTGAAAACTTTAATATTTCCTTTAAATCAGACATACTTACCATGATAAGGTATTTCACATAAATGAAACAATTTCACTAAAGGTCCAAACAGATTTTAAGGATGTATAGACACAACCTCTATGACTGATCCAGAGGTCAGGTAATTCATTCAGGAAAGACGGATCCTTCAAATAGTCTACAGAAAGGTAGTTTACATTTTTAAGATAGATATCAGGCTTTTAAAACTTTGCTCAGAAGATATACTAGTATCCATTATACTTCGTATCGGATCACTATTATATGCTCTAATTACCTATCTCTCTTAAGCTTAGCATTTCTTGATCTGTCTTCCAGTACTGTGTTGCGTAGAATGTGTTTTCAGTAGTTTAGACTAGAATCTGAATATGAACTGTAGGAAGTTCCAGGGGTTTATTTTTTTGGATGGGATGACAACTGATAAATCATAGCTTTGTCAGTGAGGATAAAAGTCTCTAACAAATAGTGACACTTGAGATTTAACTCAAGAAATTTCAAACTATGTACTTATAATGCAAACTTGCAAAAATTTCTTTTTAAAAATCTTAAATTATCTAGAATTTGAGCATATTTTAATTGGAATCCAGTTGAATAAATCAAACAATCTTTTTATAGCTTTAATATTTATAAATAATGTTTCTTTCTTGATGACATCTACTATTAAATACGAAGGGAATCTTCAATAGTCATAATTTTTATGGGAGATTTATAATAGGATAGGAAAGTATCCATTGTACTTGGTATCGGATCACGAAGTTAAAGTTGGGGAAAATTTAGTGAAAAGTTTTGTTTACTTTTCCTTAAATGATGACAGTCATATCTTAAATGAGAAGGTTTACAGATATATCACATCTTATCATGGCTGAAAAGTTATTCAAGACACCAACATGGGAGGTAACATATTCTTATGGAGATGGGTTTTACTAATAAAATAGAGTATTTCTTATATGGAACCTCAAATAATCACTAGAGTTGATAAAATTAGCTGTAACTAAGATACCTATTAGGCTAAAATAAATATTTGAAGGCAGTTTTGTAAATTATTTATTATTTACTTAGTTATTTATGCTGAATATACAGTCCTGTGAAAAAAATACTTCTCCATTTTGGCTTTATTTTTGTACAATAAATGATGACATTGTGTAATATGTTATATATTGTTCATCTGAGGTTGTATTCATCTACTTTTAAGAACTGTTAAGGACCAGATGATTTTTACTATGTCCTGATACACAAACCATAGAATTCAAAGAGGGTATTCTTTCTTTTTCACATGACTGTATATTTAGGGCAGCTGGAAGGTGAGCATTGTTTTAAAACTGGAGGAAGGAACTTCAACAAACTGCTATACTCTAAAGCTGAAAATGAAAAGGATCTGCAAGTAATGAAAATCATTGAACAGAATAAAAAAAGGCTAACATAGTCAGAAGTTGAACATTCTGTACAGAAAATTCAAGTTATGTAGTAACTCTACATTATTCATGTTTTTAACATCATTGAAACAAAAACTGTTAAAAATTAATTCAGTACAGTTTGCTGTTTCCTATTTTTGCTCCTTGTCCCTCTTGCTGCCCCCCCACACCCCAGCCCTAGTAGTCCGTGCAAGTTGTCAGTTTCAGCAGAGGACTGTCAAGGAGAGAGAATTGCTTAGCCTTTTTTTTTTTTTTTTGGCAGCCACTTCTATTTTCTATATAGCCTCTTCTCCAGTTAATTTTTTCCCTGTGTGAGAAAAACCCAAAACAGTCTTTTTGTTCAATGAATATGGCAGTTGTTAAGTGAGGCCATTCATAAAATGACTGATCATTAAGTAAAGACTACCTATAATCTAACTAGTTCACCACCGAAGCCTTTTGGTTCACTGTATTCCAATAACTTTTTTGCATCTTGGCTTTACTTCATCTATCCATCCAGCTATCCATGTTTGTTCTAAATTCAGTGTCCTCCTTACTCTTTTTCAATCTCCCAATTTCATTTAAAATTGAATATACAGGTAATCCCCGGGTTACAAGCGTTCCTGTATCGAATATTCAAAGTTACACGATTAGCATCTCCTAGCGTTTACGAACAATTCCCGAAATTATGAATATTGCATCACCATGGCAGTTGTTTGTCCTTACAAACAACTGCAGAGGTTCTGCAATATTCGCCCCACCTATTTCCCCCCCCCCCCAAGCTGGGTCTTCACAGGCACTTTGCCTGTGGAGACTCATTTACCTTGCAAAGATCTCCTCCCTGTCGCACTTTCTTTGCCTGTTTCATTGCTTCAGGATTCTCTCCACAGAGAATAGAGGCCTAATATACTGCAATATCATGTGAGATAAGTACCATGAGATTTCGTGTTACTGATCTCGTGTGATCTTGCACTTTAGGACTCTATTCTTTGCAAATTGACGCCTGGCCATTTGCAAACGAAGGGAAGGCTTCAGTCCTTCAGGCTTTCCCTGAAAGGAGGCCTTCTTTCTCACTGGCGATCTACTTGACAAGGCCTTCAGTGATGAAAAATGCCTCGTCAAGCCCTTTGCTGATGAGAGAGCGGGAAGCAGGTGAAGAAACAGGCTGGAAAGGAGACAGCTCTTCATAAAGTAAGTCACCCCGAACAGCAAGATGGGGGGTGGAAGCAATTGTGGGGACCCCAGGAGAAGGAGATGTATCTGTGGGTTGGAAGAAACCTTGGATTGTCTGAAGTAGATAACTTGTTTGATCACTAGTCCCCCCCACATGGCGTTTCCACTCCAAGATACCTCATGTGCACTTAATGAGCCTCACATTCAGTTAGAGAATACGTGGGCGAAAAGAGGGAGTGATCACATTCAAAGTACAAGATTCAGTCCCACGAATCCTCTGGTTACGAATGGAATGGGCAGGCTCCATTACATTCCTAACTCGAGGACTATCTGTGTTAGCAACAGAATCTTAATTCACTACTGACAATATTCTCCAAGATGCCTGAAGGATATAGCTTGGAGTGTAGATTGAACTATGTGGCATGTACATTTTCATATTATCAGCATTAACTGTAAGGTAAGCTGCCTCATTTTACCCAATCTCCAGCTAGCCCTGTTTGCAAGGAAGATTATTTTCTTTTGATTTATGGAGCATGTTGCCAAATCCTATTTCCTCCTTATGGAATGCTTAAAATAAGTTATTTGAAAGTTAACAAGGTTGGTTATCTTTTCCTTCAGCTATCAGTTTCTCTTTCTTTGACAACCCACTCAACATATAGTGCATATTGGAAATTCACAAGGAAATTCCTTTTCAGATTTTGGGGGTTTGTATTTTGTGGTTGGTGTTAACTGAAAAGTGTCTCTTTCTCCATACATAAGATTGTAGGGTTTGGAAGATTTCTGTTTAATGGCTTGTGTTTTGCTTCCATTTTCTCTGTCTTGCTTGTAATTTAATTATTCAATCTATAATATTTCCATCTTCACTTGCTGAATTTGGTGCAACAGAAAAATAAATACAAATAGCAAGTTGGTTGTTATTAAACTGAAGTTAAAGTGTTTGTTTTCATTCATTCATTTTTAATATATATTGGATGTACTTTTAACTTCATCTCTTGATGAAGTATTTTCTTTCAAGTTTCTAAAAATAAGTACAGTCATACTTCATTCCTAATTTCCTGTGGCAGGTAAAACTTGGAGCAGGAATATTATCTGATGAATAAATTAAAAGAATTTTAGGAAATATATGAATTTCCAGATAGTATTAGTCTTACTGTTACAATAGCAAGTTAATAATTACAATAGCTTTGCTAAGTATATTTGCCTATGCTTTCTTAAAAAAAGAATAGTTCCTCTAATTATGAAGCTAAGTATTTAAAAAAAACAATCAAATTTGATATGCATGTTATATTTTTAGTTTTAAATTAACCTGCTATTTTCCTTGTTCTTTTCTTTTCTTTCTTTTTTTTCTGCTGTGTTCCTCCTCCTCTTTTCCTTTTGGCCTGGATACTTTTGTTTGCCATTCTCCGTATTCAATTGCACTGTAGCTCCAGCATCATGGTGAGATCAAAGAATGGCAAGGAACTTCAAGTAAGTAGTTTCTGCAGGAACAGTGAAAGAGCTATTTTTTTCATAGGGCTATACTTTCATTTCATATTATTAGCAAATTATTAGCAAATTTAATAATTCACACCAGAGCTTCACCTTCCATAATATTGTGCATTATTCTTAGCTTTATCTATCATTTTATCCATTTGTAAAGAGAAATATTATAAATCATACACACTTTTAGGTTTGTGCAAATGCTGATATTTCAAGACTTATCATTTTTCTGGTATGTGAAATACAAAGAGCAACTTGTCAAGATAATTTTAGGGGAATTTAAGAATTAAGAATAAAATGGTATGGTTAGTCTTTTTCTTTAATCATTACTTCCCTGGAATAATTTGTTTCATAGACTCCCAAAATTAGTATACGTACTCGGCTTTCACTACTTTGCAGTGAGTGGATGAGACTGAAAAGAAAGGGGAAAGGCTATGCAAAGTAAACTGATAAGAGTGTTGTTTTTTCTGCAAATACATTTTCCCATCTACTATTTAATTCGCTAGTCATTGTTATAAATAGGGTTCCTGGATTATACTAGGCATGACAGCTTCAAGAGCTGTGAGATTTTCCATCTGTGGAGCCCAATCTAGTAATTAGAAAACTTAAGGCCTGGTCACACTGCAGAACTTTGCTATAGCGTTCCTTGAACGGTAGGAAGAGGGGGACAAATTTCGACACCGCTCGTCACTGCGCACAAAATTGGAAAAAAATTCGAAAACACGGGCGTTGCCTTAGCGGTGCACCGCTGAAGCCGGCGTTGCTTTAGCGTTGGTTTAACGGTAGGGAATGTTGGTTTAGCGGTGACGCGAGCGTTGATAAAGCGGTGTTCTGCGCATGCGTGCGTTGGCTCGGCGGGGGTTTGAAGTAATTGATTTAGCGACATGCCGCTTTGGACTACCGTAACGGAGCTGTACGGATCGCTTGATAAAGTTCTCAAATTCGATAAATTCGGAAGCAAATTCGATACAAGAGATGTCTGCACTCAACGGCTATTCCAAAAGGGCTACTGGTCCATTTTTCCCCGTATTTATAGCCAAATTCTGGTTCCGCTCCAACACCTCCATACCAACGCCAAACCAAAGTTCATCACCGCAATGGATCGCTGCTTCAATGCCTGACACCATTCCAGGAATCCCGTGTCCGCTCGTAAAACGTTTACAACCGCTCCACCAAAGTTAGTGCAACGTTTAATCACCGCCCGGGCAAAGCTTGCAAAACAGCAGTGGTCCAGCATTGAAGATTTCTGCGTTGGCCTAGCGGACCCAAGCATCCATGAACTTGTGTCTAGCGGTAGCAAACTTTGACTGGGCGTTGTTGGAGAGGTGGTGAACTTTGCCGGAGCGGAAAATTGTCCGCTCCTCACCGCTCACAATATTTTGTGCAGCTCAAAACTTTCGGAGCGGTCGGAGGGACCATCAGCGGAGGCCGAGCGTATATGGCGTTGCCTTAACGGAGGCCAACTTCTGTTAAACGGTGGTGAACGGTTACGAGCGGTGATGATTTTTTTTTACCGCTCCAGGACCGCTATAGCAAAGTTCTTGCAGTGTGACCAGGCTTTTACATTTTTTAACAATATCTCTAGAGGGCACTGTGACTGTAAAATGTCAGAAGAAGGAAAAATTATCAAGCAATTACATTGAGAGAAAAAGAGGATTAACATCTAAAAAAATTCAAAAATAAATATATGTTTGGGAATTAGATTTTGGATTAATAAATCTATAGAATCTAGCTTTTTGTTTAGAATCTCAATTACATTGTTTAAGGAAACTTATGTTTGGAGTTTGTAGTCAGAAAGGAGGGAGTTGATTTTTGAGTGCATGCTGACTATGCATTGTATACATGTCACTTGATAATTTTCAGAAATTCAGTTTTTGGAAATTCAATTTTAAAAATACCAGAAAATAATGATATGAAGCAAGATTAAAATGCTATGTTTTTATAATTATTTAAATTGGACCTGAAAATAATGGAAAAGTTACCACTATAACATGAAAAGAAATCACATTGCAATTATATCATGTTATCCCATATTACTCTTCTTTCACACTCTCCAGAAGTATTAGACAAAAGATATAATGTCCAGTTAATCAGGTCTTTGTAACAATGATTTAATAAGAAAGGAGAGGAGCTGAATTCAGAAACAAAGCATGTAGCCCTTATGTTGAACATTTTTCAGTCAAATAATTTAAAATTATCTCATTTTTCTACTTTAATATTCAAAACCATTCAACTTTCTAAACTTTCTGAATGGATATTAATGGATATTATTTCTGTGTAACTTTTTTGCCATTGTCAAACATAAATCAATGTCTTATTTTCAAAACACCCTAAAACTACGTCCTCCCTTCCTTCTATTTATATATTTCCTGATGGAGCTCCAACACCATTTTAACAGTCTACTGCTTCTTTATTCACCCTTTCTAAGTAAATTATGCATTATCAAATTCCACTTAAACTATGATATTTTACAGTGAAACTTTTTACTCAATATGCCTCATTACAAACCAGTTTTATAATATGTAGCTGAGGGAATCACACATTATTGCTTTTTTACTTTAGCTTTCATTTCCTTCCTTTTTCTGTGTTGCATTTTATCATGTAAACTCCTTAGGGTGGAGACAGTTTCTACTATATTCAGTGAAATGTTGTAACTCATCATTTTTTGATGTTTATTTTACAGCTGCAGTAGTAGCAAGCAGTGATGAATCTCATACTTCTACTCCAGGAAAAATGAGCCAGCATTACGGCAAAGAAGGGTATCTTACACCAACCAAAGAATTACAGCAACTTTCTTTCAGTCCAGGCCAAGGCCATGGTAAGAGCCATTTTGTTGAATATAGTATCAAATAAAATGCTTTACAACACTTACTGTACATGTGACCAGTTCAAGAGAATTGGTTTTATGTTACATAAACCATAACTTAGTTTTGTGTGTTGTCCAGAAATCAGCACAGATATTTCTGTAATTTGAAAAAAAAAGTGGTTTAAAGGTACCTTGGTTTAATTGTGTAATAAAGGAGATGGGATATGTCTGAATGCGTGGGTAAGTCCTTTTTCATATATCAGTTCATTAAGCTGTGTTTGATAGTTATCAGCAGGCTTCCGTGTACTTCATATATGTATTTCATTGGGAGGTGGAAATGTAGTGGTTGAACTAGGAAATAGATATGTTGCATCTTTAAAACTTATTACAAAATTACATTTCATTTGTTACTTCTAATGAGATACAAGATACATAACTCCTAAGTTAGTAGGAAATTCAATAAATGAGAAAAAAGTAGGAAAATATTATTTGTAAGAGTTGAATTTAAATGTCATAAAAAACCATACATTACTGAACTCAGCCTTGTCTCATCTGTTCCAGTATGCACACAAGAAAGATCTCAGAAGCCTTCGCTTTTATGTGTGATTAAGTATGACTTGTCATGTTGTCTGAATCTACATTGGTAATCATTTATAAATTTAGCATATTTTAACACGTCACAATCTAAAGTTTATATTATATAAAACTTACTGATTTAAAAATATAAATGTGTTAAACCTTCTCTAGCCTACTATAGGGCAAATTAGTCTATTATATACTGAAGGAAGTTAGTTTCATTAAGTCATAAACTTGGTTTCAATATATGCAAAATGCTGAATGTTTTGTTTCCTAAATGGAAATTTTGCCTCCTAACTTTACCATATCTAATTCATTCAAGTTCATTTGGAACTCTTTGGCATAAATGAAGATTAACAGGTTTCTGCAAATAATTTGGAGAAGCATTTTATTTATGGTTTTGTTGTAACTGATAAACTAGGGGTGTCAAACTCAATTTCATTGAGGGCTGGATCACCATTGTGGTTGTCCTTCAGGGGGAGGAGGGACATGGCCATGGTGTTCGCAGCCGACTGGGCAGTGGCCACAAAGTAAGGTGGTGGGGGAGTTGAAGACAAAGTGAGGCAGAGGGTGAGGAGCTGCCCCATGCACCAGATTACCTGAAGGCCCTGCAGCCAGGCCATCAGTGTTATGTCAACTACCTGCCCTCGCGCCAGCAGCTCCAGAAACCCTGTCCAGGACCCAATGTGGCTACTAGCCTGCTTCTTGCTCTCCACCGCAATGGACTAAGAGGCTGAGTGATGCATGTGGAGTCCTGGATGCCTGCTGGAGCTACCGCAAGATGAGACAGTTGTCAGGATGTTGATGGCCTGGCTGCAGGGCACTCAGGCAAACCAGTGCGGGATTTTGGGAGCAGCTCCTGCTTCATCTTCCACCCCCACCACCTCACTTTATGGCCGCTGCACTAGTGCGTTGCTCTGCTTCCTGCTCCATTATGGCGGCAAGTAAGGAGAAGAAGTAGCAAAGAATGAAGCAAGGCGTTGGGGATGGAGGATAAAGCAAGGCAGGGGGTGTACAGCTGCCCTACCTGCCATGCACAGGCTTACCTGAGGGCCCTTCAGCCAGGCCATCCATGCCAAACCCCCTCCACCCCCACCCCCAGGGCAACTACATCCCTTCACTAACCTGCTTTCCAGCTTGGTGCGCCGCGGTGGCATGCAGGGCCACAAAAGTAGTCTATGGGGTTCTGGTTAAAAAAATAGTTTAGACCTTCAAACTTCTCATGAAAATCTAGTGAAGTTGGAAGGTCTGAACTATTTTTTGTACTGTAGTTTCACAGACTACTTTTGTTGCCTTGCATGTGGCAGCAGAGAATTGGGCCTGTATATGTGTGCAGCCACTGGGATGGTATGCCCCAGGCCAAAGCAACATGGGCTGGCCCCTTGCAGTTTAAAGGATGGCCGAACGGGCTGGATCTGACCTCATTTGACCTTTTTTGGCCTGCGGGCCTTCAGTTTGACACCCCTGTGATAAACCATCTGAGGACAATCATTTAATTATCCAGACAGCCTCCTGAAGGCTTGGCTGCTTCAAGTGCCTTCAAAGGTCTTCTGCATGTGTGTGCATATCCTCTTAGGAACACTTCTGCAAATTTATGTTGTTTATTTTTATTTATTAATTAAAATTTTATTCTATGTTATCCATATCCCTTGCAAGGTGACTTTGGACGGCTTTTAAGTTACAAAACAAACAAATAATAACTAAAATATTAAAACTAGATTAAAGTATTATTAAATCTGTATTAAAACCTAAGTTAGAAGAACTTTCAGGTGGACGGATAGTGATGAGGTTTTCTTAACCCATCAGCTACCTCCAGCAGTGAGGTCCCCCCCCCCCCCCACCTTACAGGCCAGTAGGAAAAGCCAGTTTCAATATCCTTCTGGAAAGCCAAAGGCAGTTCTAATCTCCAGGAGTAGAATGTTCCACAGAAATGTTTGCATATCTGTAAAAAATTGAATGTGTTTTGGAAAAGCATTCCCTACGCTTTTCCAATGACAATATTTTAAAAAAGAAACCCTAGACCAGATTTTTTTGGGGGGCGGGGCGACACCAAACTTCTGAATGTTATATATAGATTTTATAAGTTGCCATGATTGCTGGTTAAAAAAAAGCTACCAAGAATAGAGAGAAAAGTTAACTTTAAAACTGCATTTCTCTTCAAATTGCAGTGAGATTTTGACAATGAAGAAGCTTTATATGCCCTTCAGTGAATATTTTTTCATACAAATTTCTTTGGCATCTTAACATGGCTTATTGCTATCATACATCCTTCATTACAATTTAGTAAAAAAAGCTTTATTCTTGTATTTTTAACATTCTCAAATGTAAATATATTATCTTAACAATTTTTACATTCTTTCAAAATCTAAGACAGAAATAAATTGTTGTGTCTCTAAGCTGCCTAAGAAGTGGGGTGTACCATTTCCCTAACAGTTTATCACTGTCTTTTAAAATACACCCAAATATCTCTTCATTCCATATTCCTTTCTATTTTCTATAAACTCATCTCTAAATCTTCAGTTCTCCTTATTAATCCACAAAGCTCCAGTAATAATTAACAAGAATGCTTAATAACATAAGAATACAATCCCTCTTTCTGTTTAGTCTAAATTGTCTTTATCCTTCTCTAAATAGTTAAACATTGCAAAAAGGAAATTAAAAACTTAAACATTACCAGAAATAATAATTCCTTATTTACATATCAAAAACTAATCCATTACACCAGGGGTGGGCAAACTACGGCCTGTGGGCCACATCCGGCCCGTTGGTCTTTTTAATCCAGCCCGCCGAAGATTGGTACAGAATTAAGGTTTGATGTGAATGATTGAATGATTGCATTCATTTGATTTTGACTTGTAATGACAGGCATTTTGACACCAGGTGGCGGCCCATCTGTCAAATTTTAAAAGTCAATGTGGCCCAAGTTTGCCCACCCCTGCATTACACTATTAAATATTTAAAAAGAATAACTGCTCAATTCAGATAATTTCCCTTATTTAATTGCCAAAAGTGGCCATAAAGCCCCTGCAGAAAAATTGGTTGTCCTCACATCATTGAAGTCATCTAAGCTGTACAATTTTTGACTATAAAGTGAGGAGGATTATACAATGGAGTCCTATTATATAACATGCCAAAGAAATATTACAGTAATGGAGATTCTGACCATAGTAAAGATTTGGTTTGATAATTGTAGAAAATACTAGTATTGCTTACAAAAGTAACAGTTCTATACTTATTGGTTGGTAATATGTAATTTATTCTAGTGCTTTGCCTTCAACCAATGCCTTTTATAGAGAGCTGATTTTGTTATTTGTTGGACATCTTCTTTTGAATTGTTGATTACACTATCACAGTGTGTTTAAGTATGTTTGCCAGAAGAACCAGAATGAAATGGAGGGGAGGGCATTTGATTGGGATAGTCAGTTGAGAAGAAATCAAGGCACTTAACCAGCACTACCACCATTGCTCCTTATGTTCATTACATACGTTCTTACATACGTAGATTCCATTTTCTTTTAGATGAATTTACAGTTTCACAAATTGCCTGGAGAAATACTAATGAAAATTACTAGGATGAGAAAAGTTGTAGTTTACGTGAATAAAGGTTTTAAGTGTTACTGCTATTATATTAAGTGTTACTGTTCCAGTACTACTCAGATTCTTTTCTGAAGTTATTTACCCACCCTGCTTCAGTGTTACTAAGGAAACCATTGTTTCCATTGTAACATCTAGCACAACTCTTAGGTTACTATTCTAGAAAACAGGTTCTCTCTTTGTGTTATAAATGCGTGTTGTCATCATAATAATGGCAAAGCTGAAATTTGTGAACTTTCTCAGATAGTATTTTTTCCCATTACAGACCATCCCTGAGAACATGGTATGAAAGTTACATGCAAAAGAAATGAGATTTACCATAGCTCCAGTTAGTGTTTATAGTGTTGTAAGCTGTGTCCACAATTTAGTTTATATAAATAATTTGAGAAATGAAGTGTAAACAGGAATAAAAGCAAGTTTTAATGGGGAATTCTTTGCACTGTCCTGTATCCTTTTTATATTACAGTTATGGAAGGAAGGGGGAAGGCTGAATTTGGCCTTCCCTTATAATTTGAAATTACGATACATTTTCATGAGGAAATGAATGGGATATATTAGCATAAAAGAGAAGCAGTGATATTGAAATCTAAGTCTTAATGCTAATTGTGAACTTCACTACTGAAGTAACATTATATATTATGGTAGTTAATGAAGTTTAAAAAACTAAAAGCAAGATTTTTGATTGAATTATGAAATAACTGATTCGAAAAAAAACTCTGCAAGCTCAGTTTTATCTTGGACAAGTTTTTAGATATTTTGCTGACTTTTATTTGAAGCCTACAGATACTGTGTGTATTTGTGTGTGTGTGTATTCTTTTAAACCATCTAATCTCAGAATATTAAGAATAGTTGCCCTTTTTCCAAAATCTCTGGCAGAAAAAAAAAAAGTAGTGGTTATGAAAGATAGAGCTTTTAAAAATTCCAGACAACCTGTTACATCTTTTTTTGAGATATTTCCTTACCAGGTTCCTCAATGTCTTCAACAATAACAGAACTTCTAATTTAGGGCCTTCATTGCAAAAGTTCATAAAAATTTAGAGAGATATTCAGGGATGTATCCACCTTGAAAATAGTCTGTGTTAAACTGTATAGCGTAACATCAGGAGGGACTCCAAGAAATGTTTTATGACATTTTGCATTATGTCATAAAATGCTTTCTGATTATTTTTATATCAGAAAAGGTTTTATAAAATTTACAAAATTTCAATACCATGGGAGTCATGGGTCCCAGATTTTGAACACATTCTGTAAGTTAGCACATTTGAGGTACCTTGATTCAAAAATTGTTGCCCTATGATACACTATTTTGCCAGTTAAAGGTTTCACACAGATAGGAGTTTTAGTAATATATAGATGATGTGTATTCAGCTGATCCATTGTAAATGTCATGTTTTGCAAAGATTCAGTTGTTTGTAGTTAGCCTGCATTCTTACTTTTTTTTAATTCTTCAGTACTGTATACAATAGAACGTCTGGTCACGAACATTTCTGATCACGACCAAATCTGGCTCCAACCAAAAAATTCACAAAATGTTTGAATCTGGTCACAAACACATACTCACTCGGGCAGCAGTCAAACATGACCCTGATCCAGAAATTCCTGAAGACGAAACATTTGAAGACGAAGAAATCGACAAAGTTATGGGATTAATTATGGTCATGACCAGATGTTCTACTATACATCCTTGCCATTTAAATAAGTAATTTAGATGATCTAAATCAATTAAATTATTAGATATTTAAACTTCCATTGAGAAATTATACCTATATACAGGTAGTTCTTGATTTACGACCATAACAGAGCCCCATTTCTGTTGTTAAATGAGACATTGTTAAGTGAGTTTTGCCCCATTTTACGATCTTTCTTGCCAGAGTTGTTAAGTGAATGAATGCAGTTAATAAATTGGTAAACTGGTTATTAATGACTTTGCTTGTCGGGAGGTCACAAAAAGTTCACATGACCCTGAGACAGAGCAACAGTCATAAATATGTACCAATTGCCAACCATCTGAATTTTGATCACATGATAATGGGGATGCTATAAAGTTCATAACTGAAACGTCATAAGTCACTTTTTAAACTTGTAACTTTGAATAGTCACTAAATGAACTGTTGTAAGTCGAAGACTACCTGTAGTGCTGTCTTTATATTTCTGTTAAAATATAGTTGATTTGTATTTATTGAACAAAAAATGTAGTTTACGTTTAGTGATTACCTGCATGTTGAAAATATATTACACTTTTTAATGGCAGGGGGACCCTAAAGCTGAAAGATTTTGTATTTTCTTCAGGCTAATTATTCAAATCTGAAATCTTCATATAAAGGCCATGTCCTTTTATTTGAAGTTAGTTTAGCAAGGACCTCTATTATTAAATGATAATTGTTTTAATAATAAAGCACTTGTTTTCTAAAATTTCAATGTGCATTATTAATATTTGCATAATATTGTTTTAAGAAGCAATGGACATTTTTCCAGCAAGTTTTTTTTGTGGATCTGGTATTCTTAGACATTTTTGCTGGCAGATGCTATTTGTTTTGCTTTATTAAGATGAAGTGCTAGAAATGCAAGACTTTCTTTTATTGAGAAATTTATTTTATTTAGAAACTGAAATTTTCTGCTTTCTTTCAGTGTTGGAAGCATAACCATGATAGCTTGCTGTGTGTGCTTTAAAATATTTGAATGATTAGGGAGCAGAAGAATTATTTTGGTCGGTTGAGATACTTGATTATGCCAATTCTCTGTAACTTCCAAATAGTATAGAAAAACAGCTTGTATTAGAACATACTAACTAAAATAGGAAATATTACCAATAGAGAAATGGCAACAACTTGACATTATTATCAACATCCTTAAATGCTATCTTCATTTTTCAAATACACACATGACTCTCTTATTTGCGGGTTGCTAATGATGGCAACTGCTTTCTCTGCAACATTCTCATTACCACCAGCCTTTTGAATGACAAGAATAATTATATAAAGCATCTAACTCAAAAAGGAAGAAGATCCTATGAGGCGTAGGTTTTCTCTAGGTGCTGGGGTTTCACTTCCTCCACGAACTGATAGCCGAAAGCTTGTCCGGAATGCTTCATTTGGAGGCTGCAGTGAACTCTCACCAGTCTTTCAAGGTTTGTTTGTTTTTTTATATTGTCACAAAAGTAGGTTGCATTGCTAGGTGCAATATTAACAAATAAAAACAATACATTTTGGGTAGGTGTTAACTCACATCGTGTTTATTGATTGCTAAACAATATTTTACAGGTTTAAAATTGTTACGATACCACAAGGATATTTGAATGTTGTTTCTAATATGCTTATTCAGAATTTAATGGTTTTGTCTTTAAAGAAAGTATACTTGGTAATTATAATTTTATTCTATAGAGACTATTGTAAACTCATTCATTTCTTTTTAAGGTTTTGATAGAGGGAAAGATGATGCTTCACAGAATAAAGATGATTCCTCACAATCAATGTCAAAAAGTAAAGTAAGTACAATTATTATATGTATCTTTACCCTACCGATTTAGATGTATTTATTTCTTCTGAAATAAAAAAGTGGGCTTAGTTACAGCATGTCACACATTTACTTGTCTATACATATATCTATCTTGGTCTTCACTCAGTGGTCAAAAAAGGCAGATATAGGATACAAAATAAATTAATATTTATATTTATTTTCAATTATTTGTACACAGCCTTGTACTGAAATCATATAGTAATTTATTGATTAAAAAGGTTTTCCATTTGTAAAATCATTTGTCTTCATTTACCTTCATCTGTCTACATTTACACAGAGAAACTGTTCTCTGTCAAATACAAAGGCATACCAAGTATGTATGCCGTTATACAAGTTTCTCCACAGTACAAAAAGAGCAAAGAAGTAAATAAGATGTTTATGGAACAAATTGAAGGAATAACAGTACTGGATAAAGGGAGAAAGAAAGGGTTGGAGGAAAATATTATAAAGAAATGTGGAAGGGATGTTGTGTCTAACCAGGGAAAAATTAAGAGGAAAAAGTCAATAGAATTATTAAATTCAGAAATAGCATATTCCTATTCAGAGAATAATATTAGACTTTTTAAATTTCTTTTAATGTGTAGAGGCTATTTGCAGTCAGGGAGGAGGGAGATTTTGTACTACAGTGGAACTTCTTAATACTCATGCTTAATTGGTTCCGGGAGTCACATTGAGTATTAAAAATGACAAGTGACAAACAAATCATGTGATGTGCCACATAACGCTTTGTTTTGGCCGGGAAGAATATCCTATCTGTCCCTTTTCCTATGTTAGCAACCTTCCCAGCATGGCCAACTTCTTGTCCGCCCTCTGTGGCTGTCCTCCACTGCCTTTTGCAGCATGTTGAATACCAAATTAAGATGAGTATCAGGACAACATTTTCACATCAAAATGTGTCGAGTATCAAATTTGACAAATTTTGAACCAATTGAGTATCAAGGTACTAATGTATTACTTCTGATTCTTATAGTAATGACTAGAAAAATACATGTACTCTTACACATTTTTTTAGAATCATAGTGAGGCAGGATAAATGACTTCTATTTTCTTTCTTTCCTCCCCCCTCCGTTTCTTTCTTTCTTTCTTTCTTTCTTTCTTTCTTTCTTTCTTTCTTTCTTTCTTTCTTTCTTTCTTTCTTTCTTTCTTTCTTTCTTTCTTTCTTTCTTTCTTTCTTTCTTTCTTTCTTCTTGTTCCTATATGTCCTGACTTCCTGCTTATTCCCCTCATTTTTAGTAATATCTGCATCAGTAATGGGAATTTTTTTTTTTTTTACTATAGGTTCTGTGGGCATGGTTTGGTGGGCGTGGCAGGGGAAGAATACTGTAAAATCTCCAGTCAGAGATGGTATTTGCCGGTTCTCCAAATTACTCAAAATTTCCCCTACTGGTTCTCCAGAATTGGTCAGAACCTGCTGAATACCATCTCTGATCTGCATTTATCAATTAAAGGTAATGGGAAGGCAGCAACTAATGGAAGTTTTCAGTAGTAGCTTAATCTTAAACATGATTTAGATTGTTACATTTAATTACTTCATTCAATTGAATTGAATTTTTTTTTAAAAGGTATTGGTTTAAAATTATTTTTTTTTATTCTGTTAACCTATAGTAACTTGAGTAAACCTGCATATCACAAGTAGTTTTGTTAAATAGCAAGTTGAATTACCTCTGTGTTTAGGTTTTAGCCTTTTGAGAAGGTTTATTGATATGTTCCTACATAATTATTGAAAGACAAATGTAGAAGTTATTTGGTACAAACTGCTAAGGACTGTTCAGAAGTACTAGTTTTTCTTTAATAAATTGTAATTAGCTTCTCTGAAGTAAATAATGATGGATTTCTTAACTGAAATGTGTCTCATTTTTGCATAAAATTAATGAAGCAGAAAATGGCAGTTTTGGAATTGAGATTTTGAAATCACCATTATCTCTTCTTTTATTTTAAAAATACAAAGCTTGATATAAAAGATTTTGTGTTACTGGTGAAACAAACATTTTCATAGTTTTCTTGTATAATTTGTATTTTTAGTCAGAATCTAAGATATATAATGGATCAGAAAAGGACATTCCTGCTTCCTCTCCCACTACCAAACTCACAAAGAAGGAGTCCCTTAAGGTGAGTTATTTTCAGTATTAGAATACCCAAATCTTCATATTACACTTGCCCCAGAACCACAGTTAGTGGTAGATTTGGAAACTGTACTATGCTGCTTCAGAAAATACCGTGTTTCTCCAACAATACGGCCTCCACCAATAGGAAACCCCACCATGTTTTATTGGCATAAAATCAAATTAAGCCCCTCCCCCCAAATTAAGCCCCATATTAAACATGTGAAATGGGGGGGAAAGCGGGGGGGGCTTGCCGCTAGGAAGTACTTTTGTTGCATGCCCGGATATGGTGCTGCCTGCGTTGGTGGGGTACTTCATATCGGGAGACCTTCCACCGTTGCTTTCCCTTCTCCCTTGCTGCCGCAGCATTTAGAGCAACTCCGCGGCGTTTGGCGCAGCCATGCGCGGCCAGTCAGGGCTCCTCCCTGCAACTGGAGCCCCGAGGAGACACTTGGCTTCAGGCACTCCTGTCTTCCCTTTGCTTTCGAAGGTAAAGCGAATTATTTTACAAAGCCTCCCTTGCCCGAGAGGGCAGTCCAGCCCCACGTGGGAAGGCTAATTTCCCAGGGCCTCTTCAGTTCTTCCCCGATCTCCCTATACTGCGCGCCTTTGACGCGCCGGTGCCTTCAGCCCAGCGAGCTTTTCCACCTCAAAGAAAGGCCAGGCAGGTGGCTGCGGAGCAGCAGCGGGTCTGAGCCGCTCACAGCGGAAACAGCTACCACCCTTAGCACGACATGGGGAGAACGAGCGAGGTTAGAGCCCACCAGCCCATCCTTCCCACCTCCGCGGCTTGGTTTCCCCTACCGGCGGGTCCTGCTTTCATGCGGAGGGCTGCAGGGGAAGGCGCTCGCCCGAGAGGATCTCTCCCTCTCTCTCCCCGCGAGGTCGTCTGTGCTGCGGAGGAGAGGGCTGCAGCCGGTTCCTTCAGCTTGCTGAGAGGTGAGGAAGCCATGGCTCGCCCGGCGAGATCTGAGAACGAGGGGCAGGAGGAGGCATGCACACACCCGCGGTTCACTTTCCCAGCTCTGCCCAGGCCTTACGGCTCTGGCGCAGCCCTGGCAGGATGAGCGGAGGGTCTGGCGGGGTGGCGCTCGCTGCCCGCCAGGGCCGCGAGGGCTGGGCAGAGCTGGAAAAGTGTGTGTGTGTGTCTCCTCCTGCCCCTCATTCCCAAATCTCACCGGGCGAGCCGCGGCTTCTTCACCTCTCAGCAAGCAGGAGGAACCGGCTGCAGCCCTCTCCTCCGCAGCGCAGACGTTGACCTTGCAGGGAGAGAGAGGGAGAGATCCTTCCCCCACAGCCCTCCGCACGAAAGGAGGACCCGCCGGTAGGGGAAACCGAGCCGCGGAGGTAGGAAGGATGGGCTGGCGGGTGCTAACCTCGCTCGTTCTCCCCACGTCGGGCTAAGGGTGATGGCTGTTTCTGCTGCGAGCGGCTCGGACCCGCTGCTGCTCTTCCGCAGCCGCCCGCCTGGCCTTTCTTTGAGGTGGAAAGGCTCACTGGGCTGAATGGACCGGCGCGCAGTGTAGGGAGGTCGGGGAGGAACGGAAGAGGCCCCTGGAAAATAGCCTCCCCACGTGTGGTTGGGCTGCCCTCTTGGCTTTGTAAAATAATTCGCTTCGAAAGCAAAGGGGAAACGGCAGCGCCTGAAGCCAAGTGTCTCCTCAGGGTTCCGGTTGCAAGGAGGATCCCTGACTGGCCCCACGTGGCTGCGCCAAACACTGCGGCAGCAAGGGAGAAGGGCAGCAAGGGAGAAGGGAAAGCAACAGTGGCCCGAACCCGAAGGTCTCCCGAATATCCAAGCTGTCGCCGCCCGCCCACCCACCCGAGGATGCAAGTGGGGGGGGGGAATTAAGTCACCCCCAAAAAGACGTCCTAGCCGTTTTTGGGGGGGTCAAAAAAAAATAAGGCCCGGCCTTATTATGTGAGAAACACAGTATTATTTATTTATTTGTTTGTATCCTATCTTTATTATTTATAACTCAAGTCAGCAAATCTATCCAACATACGTTCATCCTCCTATTTTCCCTATAACACCTCACCTGTGAGGTGAGCTGAGCTGAAAAAAAATGACTTGTCCCAGCTAGCTTTTATGGCTAAGGCAGGATTTCCTGCTTTCCATACCGGTGCGTTAACCATTAAACCAAGCTGGTTCTCACATAATTATGACATGTAAAAGTTGTGCAATATATTCTTAATCATTTTTTTCATTATAGAAAGCTGTATCATATCAAATATCAAATATTTATTATAGTCAAGGACCAATAGAATTAAAAATACTTAGAGTATTTAATTAAAAGTGTTAGAATAAAATAATAACAAATAAAATCTATGGTAAAATCATAATTTGGCAGCCTGTCTCTTAGTTGTACATAAACAGGAGTGTGGCCTAAACTATAATGCAATATCAATCCTTAAATTGTGAAAGCCTATAGTTATTCAATATTAAAATACAACAAGGTGATAATATCAAAATATTTAGTGCATTATTAATTATATAAAATGGTTATGATAGATTCATCAAGTTCCAATGAATCTTCAGTGCCACTGTGCAGAATCTAGCTAACTGCATTGTGACTCCAATCCATTCATCTTTAAGCAACTCCTGAAGATAAAAGGTATCAGAACAGCCAGGGATACCTATTAGTTAAAGGGAATATACATTTTGTTCAAAAGTCTCTATAAAAAGAGCAGTGAAGAAGGACATGTCCAGAGGTTTCCATCTCTCCAGAATCACTGGGACAGAATTCTTTATATTTGCCCTCCGGGACAGTTGAGGGGAATACTTGACATCATGCAAGCAAAAAGGCTTTCCAGTGATTTACTATCTCTAACAAGCTAAGATAACTGGCAGGGGTGACAGTATATCTAATATAATCTGGAGTCAAAAACAGTGGAGCTTTCTCCTAGTCTGCTTGCCCCGCTATATCCTCTATCCTTTGTCTCAGGGTTTGTTTTGCCTAGTTATAGTCCAATTGAGAATGGAGAAAATCTAGTTTAGCAAGGTTGAACTCAACAGCCTTAATACATGAAGAGGAGAATTTATCTTGAGGATTAATGATACAAGGCCTTAAGAAAAGAAATTAAGTTTTAGCCAAATATTTAAAGAAACTTTACAGATTCAAACTTTATAAATTCTGTTCTCCAGGTGTAGGAGTACATCTAAAGCACAAACAATGAGGCATCTGGAGAATTGCTTTAATAAATTTGGATTAAACTCTTTGTAAAGGTGTAAAACAAGAAGCTTGGGTCTGAGCAGGGTTCCGTAAAGAAGCTGTGCTAGTGAATTGGCCTAGAAAAGTTTCTTTGCAGCAGGAACAACGGATCTTTCATTTAATAAAGGCCATAACCTTAGTTTTTTGGTAGTTTATGACCAATTCATCATTATTACAAAACTGGACAAGGGTTCATAAGGCTCTTTTAAGTTGTACAGGTGTTCTGGAGAGGATGCTTCAATTTCCTATTTTGGGGGATAAGGGTATAGAAACCTGGCAGTATATGAACTAGATTTATAAGCCTGCAGATACAATATGTACCAATTTTATTCATTAGATTAAACTTGTCAAATCTGCAATCTGAAGTAACACCAGATATGAATTTTTCACCTCAGAAGGGCCACAAAGTTGATCTCATTCATTCTCTCTTAAGAAGGAAAAAATATCTATGGTCAGCTGCTAATTGAGCCATAGAAACCTATAGTTTTAATTTTGGAAGGATTTTTAGAATATCTTTGCTTGCTTTTGTAATTGAATTGCTGGAATAATCTTTGAGGTTAGATTTCATAATTCAGAGAGAGATATATCCCTTAATTAAAAAGAGGAAATAAGAGGGATAAGCTCACAGTTAAGTGTGACCAGCAGTAAACTAGTGGTAGCGGCTATTTAAGGGGTGATTCTTAAACTTACAGAAAGTACTGCAGACAAATTCTGATAAATTCAAATATACTTACCGTATATACTCAAGTATAAGCCGAGTTTTTCAGCCCATTTTTTGTGCTGAAAAAACCCCCCTCGGCTTATACTCGAGTCAGATTCCCCTCTGAAAAAAAATGGTGTGGAGCTCCGGAGCTGGGCAGCCGCTTCCCTGCTTCCGTGTTTCCTTTGCAACTTTTAAGCATGGGGGTAATTGGAAGCAGAAAAGTTCTTGCATGAGGATATATTGTTTTTTCTTTTTTTAACTGTTTTTAGGGGGGGAGAAGACCCACCGCCATGTGAGAATGCTCAGACACGAAATCTATCCAACCGAAAATAAGTGTGTGTGTGGGATTTTAACAGAGGGAAGATGTAGGGAGAAGGCAAAAGCGACAGAAGATCCTTCAGGGGAAACTGAGGGAGAGACTCATCCTTGGTCCAGATGAGCCCCCTTCCCTGCCCCTAAGGAAGCAGAGGCAGCCAGCAAGGGCAGGCAAGCCCCACTTCACGGACTCCGTCCATCCTCGCTCCCACCGACCCACCCAAAGCAACGAAGTCCCCCAATCACGCAGCCCAGAATTGCCCTCCCCTCAGGGGGCAGCAACGATGCCCGGTGTTTCCTGAGACAAGAAGCTCCGCCGTGTAATGAAAGCGCCCTGGCTCTAGGCTTAGAAAACAACACGAGGCGAGGTCGCTTCGGCTCCGCTCAGCTTCGTTTCCTCAGCTCCAGCTGCTTTCAGTCCACTCGGGAGGAGGGAGAGGAGGTGGTGGTGGCTTGCGTTGTTTTCTGAACCCGCGAGCCTAGAGCTCAGAAAACAACGCAAGCCGCCGCCACCACCTCCTCCCCCTCCTCCCGAGCGGACTGAAAGCAGCTAGGGCTGAGGAAACGAAGCTGAGCGGAGTCGAAGTGACCTCGCCTTGCGTTGTTTTCTGAGCCCGCGATCCTAGAGCGCAGAAAACAACACAGGCTGCCGCCACCACCTCCTCCCCCTCCTTCCGAGTGGACTGAAAGCAGCTAGGGCTGAGGAAACGAAGCTGAGCGGAGCCGAAGCGACCTTGCCTCGCGTTGTTTTCTGAGCCCATGAGCCTAGAGCCTAGAGCTCAGAAAACAATGCAAACTGCCGCCACCACCTCCTCCCCCTTCTCCCGAGCAGACTGAAAGCAGCTAGGGCTGAGGAAACGAAGCAAAGCGGAGCCGAAGCAACCTCGCCTCGCGTTGTTTTCTGAGCCTAGAGCCAGAGCGCTTTCATTGCACGGCGGAGCTTCTTGTCTCGGGAAATACTGGGTGTCGTTGCTGCCCCCTGAGGGGAGGGTGATTCTGGGCTGCGCAATTGGGGGACTTCGTGGCTTTGGATGGGTGGGAGCAAGGACGTTGACTTTAAGCGCTGCCGACCAAGTGTTTCATAAATACCAGTGGGACCTCTGTCCACCACCACCCCTCCCTCTTGCCTCCTTCCTTCTGATCAATCAGGTTTTCCCAGTATTTGATCAAAGCTGCGTTTTCTCTTCTGCCGTGCTAGGCATTGAACGCGGGAATTTCTTTTTTTTTTAAACAAATTTTATTGATTTTTACAAGAACAATGCACAAACAATCAAGGCATACCAGCTTACAAATTCTTTTCTAAAAAAAAAAAAAATAATTAAAGAAGAAAACCAATAGAACATACAAAATGATTCCAAATTATAATCAATATTTACATTATCTATTTAACTTCATATCTTATCCCAACTTATCCTTTTCCTTCTAATTATCCAAATTATTTCTTACTAATTAAAATTTTATTGCCTTTTATCAACATACAAAACACAGAACATAAAAGACAAAACAAAACCTAAAACATCTTTTCTGAAGGCTGCTTGGTCCCGAGTTAAAACTCTTCACACAGACGAAATTCACACATCATATTCACTTTATATATTCTTCTATATCTTATTGCCATTTTCAATATCATTCTTTGTTTGTTTTATTTCCAGCTATCCATTCATCTTTTTTCTTTTACTATACTTCTCCTATACACTAATTGGAGTGACGCCTTTAACTCATTGCCTTAACTTAAAAGTACTTCATATAACACTTAATTTATCTTGGGATTCTGTTTAGTACATTCTAAAATTACCCAATAAATTTTATAAGAGAGGTTAATAACTAAAGAAAAAACCTATATAACCACTATCCATATCATTTAAAAAGAAGAGAAAAAAACCCTAATCATATATACTTATACTCATTTATATCTTAATCATGCTACTCTAGATACACATATAAAAACACAATCTTATGTACCTTCCAGAATCCACCCCCCCCTTTTTTTTCCCAATTAGATTCACCCATTGTCTCTAAATAAGTTTTTTTTCTTTAAATCTTGCTTCCTACCATTGAGGCTTCTCTTCCCCCCCTTTCTCTCTTGCTTATTCTTCTCCTTGCCCTTTTTACCCCTTTGTCTTTCCTCCTCCCTTTTCTTATTCCCTTTCCGTTGCTTTCTAACCTTGCATCCACCTTTCCTCTCATTTTTCTCTTTTTTGGTTGTTTTTTCAAACCTTAAAATCCCCTTTTTCTTATCCTCTTTCTCCTCCTCCCCAGAAAAAACCCATTGTTCATCAAAGATGGCTTCTTCTTCCTCTTCTTCTTTGTCCCAGTCATTCTGCTGCGTAGTCAACTTTTCATACGTGCATAACGCCATTTCTAAAAATTGAAATAGAGTGCCCAAAGTATCTTTTCCATCTTGTTCTTCCTTTTTATATTTTTGATATTGAGTCTTTAGTTCATCCACAAGCAATGCCATCATGAAAAGAGAAACTTTTCCCAAAACAACCACCCAAGTATTTTTAATCAAAAGTAATTCAAAAAAAGTTCCAAAAATTAATACTTTTCTTCCTTCTTCTATTTCTCTTTCTGGGGTTACTGTTTAGTCAAAGAGGTCCAATTACCATATACCTTTCTTTGGGATTCTAGGCAATCTCCTCCTTTTTCAGCTTCTGCTCCAGTTTTTTTTTCTCTCCCTTCCCCCTTACAACAACAATTTTTTTAAAAAAAATGATCAGAAATCCATACCTCCAATAAGGGTTTTCCGATTTCTTAAATTATTAAGTCCAATGTCCAAAGAGTCTTTTGTCCCTTGGCTTCAATTTTCAAAATAATTCACCTTCAATGCCCAAATAAATTTCAAATCTTCATCTGCTGTTTCTATGGGGTGTGAGAGTGAAGAAAAAAAAAGTTCCCTTTAACAGCTTTCTCTGCCGCTTTCCGTCTTCTTAGGGATACAATGTATCCTCCAGCAATTCAGACAGTTCAATTCCAGAGAGTTTAAAAGATGTTGATTGACCCAGCTCACCCAGCACTTTCACTTTTCTTGCTTCCTCCAGCACAATCTTACGCGGTTGCAGGCTTTTTCGTGGCAGCCATTACTGACCGCCACTCTACCACCTCGGGAAAAAGGGGGTTTTCTGGACGAGGAGGGGGTCTGCGACACCCCCAACGCCCTGTCCGGCTCCCCTCTCTCTTCGGCTGCCTCTACGGGGCAGCCATATCCCCCTGACCCATTTGGATCGGGGGCACCTCAGCGGCAAGCGCAGTAGGAATTGCGAACAGTCGCGAATTCCTGCTGCCACCGAAGCCACGTGGAACCGGAAACCTGAACGCGGGGATTTCTGATTCCCCTTACACGCGCGTGGATATGCCGCGGGGCATCTTCTTCCAAATGCCCCACGGGCAGAGAACGCTGACTTTCATGATAGTGAGATCATTTCCCAAATTAATTGATTCACTAACCCAAAAGAAGATGTTGATGACAGTGGGAGGCAGGAGTCACTCTCTCCCTTGCAAGAAAAAAGCAAGAGCCGTTCTTATGATCTCTCTCTCTCCCCGTAATACAGTCAAGCCCTTTCCAGCACGCGGGATCCGCCCCCGCCGCTTTGCACCTTGCAAATGCAAAACCCCGGGATTTTGCATTTGCAAGGTGCAAAGCGGCAGCGGCAGATCACGCGTGCTGGAAAGGGCTTGACTGTATTACACAGAGAGAGAGAGATCATAAGAACGGCTCTTGCTTTTTTCTTGCAAGGGAGAGAGTGACTCCTGCCTACCACTGTCATCATCATCTTCTTTTGGGTTTAGTGAATCAATTAAACCTTTCATGATAGTGAGATCGTTTCCCAAATTTCCCTTAAATCAGGGAAGAAATCAGAAACAAACCTTTGGACTGAGAATAAGCCTGTTCCTATGATGCCATTTTTGTTCACTGCAGTGTGAAAAGTGTGAAAAACACACTTCTTTTTCTTCATCTTCTTGTTCCCTATTTACTGGTCTCTTTCAAAGAGGAAATTGTGAACATCAAACTTATTCTCAACTGCCTAGTGAAAGTTTTTATTAGTATCTATTTTTATTTTTGAAATTTACCAGTAGCTGTTGCATTTCCCACCCTCGGCTTATACGTTATACGCAATAAGTTTTCCCAGTTTTTGTGGTAAAATTAGGTGCCTTGGCTTATATTCGAGTCGACTTATACTTGAGTATATACGGTAAATTGTATGTGCTTATAGGTTCCTGATAAATGTGTAATGTAGCTAAGCCTGTAAACAATTTGAAAGCATGTAGATTTCTAACCTTAGATTAACCATACTTTAAGAGTCCATGTAAATGGACCTTTGTGATAAGTTGTAAATATGGCTGAAAATTAAAACCATGTATTCTTTCGTATGAAATTGCTTGAAAAAGAACTTCCAATAAGTTCTTTTCTTAGACCTTTTTAAAAAATGTTTTTTTTCCTGTATTTTAACCATTTTCAGCTGGATATTTATTTTTATTTTCAAATTGATTGGATTCACTAACTTCTTTCCATTTATTTACTTTCTTTCCTTATTTCTCATTTATTCTTTACAGGTTCAAAAGAAAAATTACAGGGAAGAAAAGAAAAGAGCTACAAAAGAATTACTTAGCACTATCACAGACCCATCAGTCATCGTTATGGCTGATTGGCTGAAGGTGAGAAACTGAGATAAATAAAAAGCTGTAATTGCTGAATGTTTAATCTATAAGAAAACAAAAAAAATAAAATTGTACTTAACTGCTATTGTTTACTAGTAACAGGGAATATATTAGTTGTATCCCAGAGGTTTAATATTTAATACATAGAAACCAAATACATAGAAAACCAGGGAGAGACTTAGTTTGCTTTAAATGGTTGCCATAGTTACAGCAAATCTACAGCGATTGCGTTCGTAAACTCCCTATGTTAAATATATTAATAGAAAAATACCTCCCTTAATAACAAGCACCTGAAATATCACTGATGTAGTGAAATTTTAAAATAGTTTCCGTATTGCACATTTTCTTTTTTTTTTCTTGTTTACATGAGATGGTGAAAAATATTATGATTGTCACTGTCTAAAAATCAATGATGCTGTCAGATATGCCATCTTCAGCATACTCTGTTTTGCTGGCATCCTGCCATAAAATATGGAGGGGAGATAGAGATTGGGGAGTTAGGAGTGGGTGGGAATGACAGAGTGACAGGCACCACAAGTGTCAGTCCAGAACAGATTGTCTGATCAAGGGTGGAGCTGTGAGATCAGGAATTGAAACTCCACCAAAAAGGCGCCAAACCTCAAGGTCCTTCCCAAAATATCTAATTCAAATATCATTGGACACTGACTGACTGACCAAGTGGAAAGGCCAGAGACGAGGAAAAATCGCAGGGTTTGTGTGGGAATATTCAGATCCAGTTTTACTTATGCTGTAACCACTTGATTTTGGTAAAAGTAAACTTTTCAATTCAAAAATGGAGTCCAAGGGTCTTTATTTTCTAAATGCTCAAGTTGGGACAAACCTGACAGATGATGTGAATAATTAAGAGAAGATTGTGAATGGAATATGGGGATCAGATAATCCAAGCTATTTAGTATTAATGCTTTTTTTCATATCATAGAACTATTAAGTAACATTGGTCAATGACATATATAACCTGGGATGTTACTATTCAAAATATAATTGTCTATATAGATAAAATCAAAAAGCATTTACATTTCTACCCTATTCTTTGTTCAGATCACTCAGGGTACCATTTTATTTCTACATCAGTACTAAGAATTAGAATAAAAGAGAGATTTACTCAGGGTAATCGTTCAAGAGTTACCAGATATCAGAACAAGGAAAGGAAGACATGGACAATTGCAAAGCAGAGTAAATGGGAGGGAAAAGAAAGGCACACACTGTTTAATGTTTGTATTTACATTCATTGAAGAGGAAGGGAGTACAAGTAAGTAAAAAGGCACCCAATGATGAATACACATTGATAGGAATGTGCTAGCAGCTGTTGTTAACCTAGTGTCCTCACAGCTGTGAGTCACCAATCAGTAATGAGGCAAATGTGTTCAGGGAGAGTTTGTTAACTTGCAGATAGCACTTACTAGGAAGCCACAGCTCCATAAAGAAAAGCTGCTCAGTTAGATATTTAAAAAGCCAGACTAGATGTAGGAACTGAGGACAAAAAGTAGGACATGTTTTCCTTTTGCCTGACATCTGGTCATCTTGAAGTTAAATCAGAATTCACATTTACTCTTCCATTAATTATCTGGCCTGAATTGGTATCAATTTCCCCTCTTTTCAGACATTGGAGTTAGCTAAGTACTTACACTTACTGTATGTATTTAATATAATGTACTATCTGAGAGTAGCTTTATGAGCATTGCTACTTCACTAGAATTTAAAATAATTTTATAATTCTGAACTTGTTACATATTTTGTAAAAATCATATTTTGCCTGGGAGTTAGAGACTGAAAAATACTAGAAATAATATATAAATATATATAATATAAATATATATAATATATAAATATATATAAAATATATATTGCCCTCTTTTCTTTTCTGGGAAGATTCGTGGTACATTGAAAAGTTGGACCAAACTTTGGTGTGTGTTGAAACCAGGAGTATTGCTAATTTATAAAACACCTAAAAATGGCCAGTGGGTGGGAACAGTACTTCTGAATGCTTGTGAACTCATTGAGCGGCCTTCAAAAAAGGATGGATTCTGTTTCAAACTTTTCCATCCTTTGGAACAGTCTATCTGGGCTGTTAAGGTAAGTGAGCTTGTATTCTTAATGGAGTTGGTGTCAACAGAATTTTATTATGTCACATTAAAACTCTGCATCATTAATGAATTCAGAATGCCTTTCAGTTGTCCTAGATTGGTCCAAAAGAATATTTATTTTATAAAGCCTAAAACTCTAAAGTTCAGCTGTTCAGTTGCTTTGAAGATTGAAAAGGAAGATCTGACCTTTTACTGTGGATGGCAGGCAGACAATTGTTAGCATTTATTTCTATTAACCTATTATTCAAATTATGGCACAGTCATAGATTTTAACAGTGCAAGACTTCCACTGTTAAAACTGTTTAGTATTGCTTTATTAAATTTCCATCAGACAAGTTGCTTATATTACATTGTGTTTGATTTTTAAAAACAAAATCGCCTCTTTCTACTTATGGGACAATAAATAGTAGAATTGCTTTTTGCACCTATGGCTTCCTTTCTATGCATCCATATTTATTTGGGTGCAAGTATCTAAATGCAAATTCACTTTTGCTAATTCTGTTACGGTTGAGCTGCTTCTTTATTTCTATGGGGAAATAAGCATTCGGATGGAGTTGTCCCCGCAGTTCTTTCCATCAACTTGTTTATTTAAAAGTATTGTTGCTAATATATTTTGCTTATTTTTCATCCAAAACTGAATGGGCCATGTAGAGATTCTTAAAGCTACTATGTTAAGGATGAAGTTATTTTTGAAATATTTACATTGCTTTTGTGGGTTCAGTGAATGGGAAAGTAAAGACAAAATGCTCTCAAATTGATCTCAAGTCTTGATGACTATATCTGGGTGTTTTTTTTAAAGCAAGATAGAATAAATACTGCAGTTTATCATACTTTGTGATTTCCCTGTTTAGACAGCAGTCACAAATGGTTCATTTATGCAGTTTTTAATCTGAATATAATTTGTTTAGCATTGAATAACATCCAAGGTTGGCTTGTACTGCCATCTGGTGAACTAGGAAAAGGGCACTTATAAGACCTAGTAAAAGGTTTTATCTTCATTAGCTATTACTTGCTGATAAAATCATTTTTTTTAAAAAAAGCAGATAATTTATGGATAGAATGAATGCAAGTTGATCTAAAATACAATCAAATTAATATTGTTTTGTATTTTAAGGGCCCTAAAGGTGAAACTGTTGGCTCTATAACTCAGCCATTACCCAGTAGTTACTTAATCATTCGAGCAGCTTCGGAATCAGATGGTAAGCATTTATTTTGTCTTCCATGAACAATTTTTTAATTGAGGATACTTGAGCCAAGTGCCATTGAGAATTGAATTTTAAAGTTTGAATAATATGTATATATTATGAACATTGTTTTAAGATTTCGTAAGTGATATTTTTCATTTCAAATGGAGAAGCAAGTAAAGCATTTTCTTAATTCCAACAAATTGAGGGATGATAAAGGTAGTTTATCAAATCAGTATTTGTATCCATGTTTTGCAATATAAGTTAATTAGATAGCACATAAGCACAAATCAATAACTCTTCCTAACATAGGAACATTGTTAGGGCAATTGGATATATATGGCTTTATTTTCCTGATGCAATCTTACAGCTATATCTTATTTTATTACTCTTCACTTTATTGCGCTTTGCAGGTACTACTTCTTCCTAGCATTATTCACGCACTATGGCAAGGTCCCCTTGCCCTTTGTAGATAATATATTATCTACAGAGGGCAAGAGGACCCTGACATACATATAAAGATCCCCCACCAGCAAAAAGATTATGACCCACTGAAGGCTCAAATTATGATGAGCACTTTTTAGCAATAGAGTAGCTTTTTAATTAAGGTATGTATAGTTTTTAGACATAATATTATAGCACACTTAATGGACTTCAGCATAGTGTAAATCTAACTTTTATATACACTGGAAAACCAGAAAAAATTGTATGAGTCACTTTATTGCAATATTGGCATTCTTGTGGTGGTCTGGAACAGCAGGAGTAATCTCTTTGAGGTATGCCTCTGTATTGAACTGTTCTTATTATTAAGATTTTTTTTCTGATATCCAGCCAAAATCTGCTTTCTTCTCATTTAAACCCATTGTTTCTTTTCCCATCTTTTAGACCAGTTCTGCCTGACAGCCCTTCAGATACTTGAAGACTAATATCATGTCTCACTCTGGTCTTTTCTTCTATAGGTTAAGCACACCCCAACACCTCCAACAATTCCTCATCACTTTTTTTACTTCAAAGGCTATTATCATCTAGATTTACTCCATTTTGTTAGTAGTCTTGCTAAATTGTGGAACTAGAATTAGAAACAAAGTTGATTCTGACCAATCATAATAGAAAAGAATTATTATTTTCTGTCCATCTTGACATTATAGTTTGGTTAATACAGTCGAAGATTGCTTTTTCGTTGTTTTAACCTGTATTACAGAGTTGGTTCATAAGCAACTCATGATCTATCAAGACGCTCAGATATATTGGCATATATTCAGGGATGAGATTCAATTTTTTAACAACCAGTTCTATGGGCGTGGTTTAATTGGTGGGTATGGCTTGGTGGTCATGGCCAATTTGACATCACTCTTCTTGCCTGGCCTCTCATGACAGTGGGGATGCTGCAACTGTCATAAGTGTGACAAATGGTCATAAATCACTTTTTTCAGTGTCATTATAACTTTGAATGGTCACTAAATGAACTGTTGTAAGTCAAAGATTACCTGTACAAAAATGCAAAAATCTTTGCTTGCTAAAAGCTGCCCTAAATACCAATCATTAGATTAAAAATACCTGCAAGCCAGAGTTACAAATCAGGCAGGGTGCCAGAGCACTTTGAGGAATGAAAATAGTTAAAATGCAATGATAACTATCAGCAGCCAACTCTTGCTCATAAAGTGAAACCCTTTAGCAGAGAGGTCATTTAAGCTCTCCAGGAAAAGCACACCCAGGAAAAGCAATCCTTAAAGAGACCAGCTGGTCTCACTCACTTCACAAGATATCCTAAGAAAATCATCCAGATTTAAGGCAAGGTCACATCATGCCCCCCAGAAAGGCAATAAAAAAAAATCAATGCCAAGCTTGCATCCTGCCTCTTGGAAGTATACCCCAAAAGGACAGTGCCAGATAGCACTAAAGCAGTGAAGGAAGCCCCCATCCCCAGATAGAAAAAGAAACCATGAGGCAGGAAAAAATTCAAACACGATACAAATAATTAAATCACAACAGTAGTTGTTGCTTGTTGAAGCTGAATAGGAAAAATTATCCCATCAATAAATACAGGATTAAACATTACCAAGCACAAAATTAACCTTCATCAAAAACCAGTTTTAGAGCAAAACTCAGAAAGGGTATGTAGACTCATGTTTGAATGTCAATCTTTTCTCTTGCCAAGAAGCCTTGCTGAATGTCACTCATCTTGGTTCCCTGTCATTAAAAGCGTCTTTCTGACAGCTCTGCTTCATTATTCAATTATTTCGTCAAAGTGCTGATTGTCCAGGGAAGTATTTCCTCCCAACAGCAGTGTAAAAATTTTAAAACGACCCTTCCCCTTTAAGAAAGGGGAAGCTCCGGAGACAGGAAGTCTAGACATACCAGCAAGAATGTAATAAGGGTGGGAAAAAACAAAAGGAGATTGCTTCTAACTACCAGTTCTTCGAACTGTTTAGAAAGTTAACAAGGGGTTCTATAGAACCGGTCAGAATTGGTAGAATCACATCCCTGCATATATTCTTTCTTCCCACCCCACAATGACTTATATACTCACAGCTTTGATATTTTCTAGGATAATGCATTTGTCTCTGTTGAAATTCAGTTTCCTAGTTTTTGCCTATGTTCAGCTTTTCAGGTCTTTATGAATGTTGATGATGTTTCCAAAATGATTGCAGTCATCCTTTGTTTCTGCTGTCTGCAAACTTGTTAATTCTACTTTCTAACCATTTTAACAATTGATAAATATTTTTAATTAGGGTATAGAATAGAGTTACTTGACACTTCTTCAACTTGATGAGAGGTCATTGACATTAGATGCACATTCTGCTTAGGATCGCGTTAGGGAGAATATTTAAAGCAAAGTAGGAATTATTCTGTCCTCTCTTTGTCACATGTTAATGTCCTATGTTCTCTAAGAAGTAAGCCCACCTTCACATTTTCCTTCATTTTACTAGTGACATAGTCAGAAAAACCACTTTTTGTTGCTTTTAGCTTATCCTGCAAGTTGTTTCTCTGTTTCTTTTCTTTAGCCTTACTGTAGTACTGATTATTTGTGGTAAATTCCTTTGGTGTTATATCCATCTTTTTCCTTTCTAATTCATTATTTTGTTGACACATTAAATCTATTTTCTGCTTCAACTAAAATCTTAATTTTAATTTATTTTAATTATATTTGAAAGAACAAACAAAAAAATGAAAAAATACCAATTTTTGCATATGTTCCTTTTAATTTTTAGCAGTAGAAAAATTTCTACCTATCAACAATGATTTCCTAACGCACACCCCTTCCCCCCCTCTAGAATATTGTGCAATTGTGCTGATTTTTTAAACATTCCCAGCTTTTCAGTGCTAACTTTGACTTGAGGATTTATCTCTATGGGATTCTACCTACTGTATTATTACTTAAAGCTTGTTGAAATTGGTTCTCCTGAAATCTAATGTGATTATGCTCTAATTTCTGTAAAACAGGCAGGGTTAAGAATGAGTTATATTACTGATTCAGTCAAACTCGAATTTGTATGTAATTCGAGCAAACAAAAAATATTTTCTAGTATTAAAAAACTTTGCTCAATATTATATATCAGCATTCCCTAAACTTTCTGGGTTGGCGGCATGGTGCGGAGGGAGAAGGGGATAGTTTTGTGTGAGGAGCAGGCATGCACGCATATGTGTACACACAACTTTAGTTGTGTGAACGGTAGGCTTGTGCACCCACCACTCGCACGAATGGGCCTGCGAACACTGGTGCTCATTGCTTGCGTGAGTGGGGCTGCCTGCGCGCATGCCAACCTATCACTCATGCAGCCTGGTTGCAAATAGGCCACCATCCTGTAGTGGGCCATGGCCTACAGGTTGGGGACCCATGTTATACATAAAACTGATAAATACTTGAAATGCAAATTCCCCTGTTGTGCTTTCCCTGTTTTGAATATTATGCCCTAAAACATATTTATCTTTAGGTAGATGTTGGATGGATGCATTGGAGCTAGCTTTAAAGTGTTCAAGTTTGCTCAAACGTACAATGATTAGAGAAGGTAAAGAACATGAACTGAATTTAGCAGATAGTACACATGTATCATTCTATGGCCTGCTACGTGCAAACAACGTTCACAGCACTGAAAGTTTCCCGTAAGTCCATAATGTTTGCTTGTTTATTAAACCATAGCTTGCCCTTCTTGGTTCATAGGAATCATCTTTTAAGGGTAGGGGTTATGTGTTATTTTTTTGTCTTCAATTTCCAAAGTAGAGTTTTGTTATAAAAATCACACAAGAAAGTATTTTAGTCCTACACCAAGGGTAAAATTTCAACTGTTTCTGTGTCCTAATATTTTCTATTGTGCTTTCCTTATCTATTATACTTAATGTATAGAATCCATATTTTAGAATGGTATGGTAAGTGCACCTTTTCTTAAGTTACCATAGTAGAGAAATATTGATATTATATTAAATCATGTGAGATTTATATGACTTTTCTACTCCCCACCCCGGAGTTTAAGGTGAGGTATTATTTTTAGTGAGTTTAAATCCTTTGGAATGTTTTTACTTATATTGACCACCAAGAGGCAATATGTGACCAGTTTTGCCTTATTTAGAACTCAACCATATAATATCTGATGAGTCTCAAATAAGAACAAAAGCAGTAATGAACTATCTCCTGGTGTTCAGTATAAGTAGATATTTAACTTATACCACTGCTATTTCCTATAGAACTAAGCAATATTTCATTCTCTAACCTATGCTGATAACCTATAATTTTATACTTATACTGTAGTATAGTTACATGTTTTTATGTTATACTAATTTCTTTATCCTTCCCAAGAAGCTCTAACACTGTCACTTGAATTGTGCTAAGTATATATTTAATAATTTCCTTTTCTTCCATGATGGAAGAGAAAGCAGAATAGGCACTAAAGGCTGATTGAATGAGAATGGAAGGGTTTCTTCCTGAAATCTGCCCATGTGGCTTTTGGGGGATTTGAAGTAGCTTTAACTCCAAGATCAAGGAAAAGGTCTGGCGATGATCTTGTATGAAAATTTGATATAGCCAAATAAATTGTCCACTAGGTAGCCAGAAGTAAGGTGCAGTATTTTATGTTGGGTTCTATTAGTGTGCTAGTGAGGTAGCTCACCCATTACTTCCAGCCTGATGCAGATTCTCTGCTGAAGGATCTCCACTCCTTGGGCATGTAGTCTGAATAGATTGAGAATTGACAAACATGCTCTTACCCCAAGCCAACATGTATTTGAAACTTCCGAAGGACAGTGTCTTAGATCTGTTTTTGGGCTCCAAGCAATTAATATATGAAGTGGAAGACAGTATCATTCTTGTGTCATAGTCAGATCACTCACACTCAGCTTCTATTAACCTCTGTATGGCAGATGCCATAAGATTAAATTAAGGAGTTTCCTTGCAGTCAGGTGAGTATCTACATTAGGCACTTAGTCATATTCTGGAATACAGAGGAAATAAAAGCATGGTTACTTGCATTTAGTAGCGTAGACTGATAATTTTTGAAGAATCTATGAGGTTTGTGGTGGGGAAGGAGAAATAGAAAGAAACATTTTATATTTCAGTGTGGAGTACTCTAGAATTCAGCTTGCTTCCTTATTCTCTTCAGTTTTTGTGTGTTTTCTAGAGTCTTGGATGGGGTAGAACAAACAGACTGAATCCCAACAAATCAGAATTGCTTTTGGTAAAATGGCACATAGCACCATTAGTAAAGAGCCACAGTGGCACAGAATGCAGTACTGAAGGCTACCTTGTTGACTGCCTGTACTTTGTCAGTTCGGATCTCACAGGCTCAAGGTTGACTCAACCTTCCATCCTTCCAAAGTTGGTAAAACGAGGACCCAGATTGTTTGGGGCAATATGCTGACTCTAAACCATTTAGAGAGTGCTGTAAAGCACTGTGAAGGGTATATAAGTTTAAGTGATATTGCTATTAATGCTCCATCTGTGATCTTGATAGATTTTCTGAAAGACCAGTGATAAATCAGAAAATCCTGCTGGGCTCTAGGCTCTTGCAAGAATAGTGGATACTAATGTGGGCATCAAAAGTGGCCTGCCATTGTGATCTCTTGGGTAAGAAAGCTTTGTAGACGGTAATTCAACAGATTACTGCAATTGATTCTACAAGGGGGTTTCTTTGAAGATAATTTGGAAGCTGCACCTGAAATGTAATGTGGCTCCCTAAATGTTCACTGATGCTAACCAGTTTAGTAAACACAACACAATCCCTTAGCATAAATACTACTTTACTAAAAGTAATATTTATGCTAAGGGATTGTGTTGATGGCCACTAAATTTTCAGTTCCATCTCAAAGTATATAAAGCCTGTATAGTTTGGGTCCTTGCTACCTTCAGGACCATCTTCTTTAGTTGAAATTTGTTTGGCAACTGTCACCTTAAAGGGACAACTACAGGTCCCAAAATTGACGAATCAAGGGACAGGGGCCCGGAGGGTGACATTCTCAGTAGTAGCTGCAGCAGCTTGCTCCTTATTAAAATGGTGCTGTTCTACAGACCCTTTGATGTAGAGAGCCCAATTCAATGAAAAATAATGGTAGGTTTTTAGTTAAGATTCTGGTTGTAGTTCTATAATAATAACTGCATGGAATCTAGCAAATAGATGACATAAGAATGAATGAATGAATCGTATACAGCCATGGCCATCAAAATGTTGCACAGCTATAATCTAAACTAAGACTGCAGCTTTTGATGTTATGGTATCTTTCCATGGTAATGTGATGGTTAAAACTGGAGGCATTGTAAAGTAAATTCCAATAAATGATCATAGGAATTTGTCCCTGTACTGACTTATGATAAACAGGTTTCAAGTTTATTCAGATTGTTTTTCAGATGAAAGTTATTTTTCTTAATTGTTTCTTTTTTTTTTAATTATTTTTTTTTATTTCGGTAAACTTGGAATGAAAATGAAAGGTGGCTTTAAAACTACCATATGATAAACACTTCAGAAATTAAGGTGAATAAATGTGACTCGGGGTATAAAAAAATTCACTATTGTTTTGCAAATAAGTTGTCAAAGGGAAACAAACTTGGCCTATATTCATGCATTCTCAGGTCTTTATTTCAATCTGGACAATAGCAGTGATGATTGGTTAAGTTAACTTTTGTGTCACAATGCAAGTACTTTCAGTCACTTTATCTGCTTGTGTCATTCAGTTCAAAGAGAAATTATCACAGTGGTTTCTTTAAATACCCTGTTATTTATATATAAATACTTGTATGTTCGCTAATATTAATGTATTTAAGAAGAAATTATTTTGTTCACCAATTGTTAAACTAGGGACAACCCTAGGTAATTACCTGTATACTCTGCATATAAAATGTAAATGTGTTTTAACATCTAAAACTGGTCGTATAGCTTGTTTTCATAAATCCTGGAAAGATTTACTCTGTGAAATAAGGTATGGTGAATATCTAAAAAAGAAAATCATACGTGATTGCATTTAGGCAGTAGTTCTTTCATTCTTTAGTATATTTATATGTTCAACTAAATTGAATGCTGTAAGATGCTGTTTAAAATAGCGATAAAGATACAAATGAGAATGGGAAATAATATGAATTAAGTTCAGAGATTCTTATCATTAAATTGAATACATTAAATTGAATTATAAGTCCCAGTGATTTCATTGTGCTTAAATTTTCCCAATAAAATTAATTTGAATGAAAAGTGCTTAAATTTAATTTCATTGACATTTTGGTAATATTTACTGAACAAATAGTTCAGTAAATGATTTTTCAATAAACAAAAATTCAGTGAAGTAACAAATTAACTAAGTGTACTATTCTTTACTAAATAAAATATTAACACTTCTCTTTTTAATAGGTTAAATGACAGTGAAATTGAAAGACATCATTTTAAAGATTCAGATATGTACTCTGATAAATCAGATAGAGAAAATGACCATGATCATGATGAGTCGGATAATGATGGTTTGGTAGAAAGTGACACAGATACATCAGAGAGACAAGATGATTCATATATTGATCCTGAACCTGATCATGTAAAGGAAACAATTTACATAGAAGAAGACAGTGAAGAACTAGGGGAGGTAATAAGTTATATTTTTACTTCACAATATTTGAATTGTAAAATGGCTTTGTTTCCATTTTATTTTTTTATCCACTATTGTTATGTGGTAAGTCCATTTTAGAACTTCTTGTAAAACTGATAGAATTAAATTAATATGAAGAGATACTGTGTTTCTCCTAAAACATGACCCATCCCAAAAGCCCCAGCACTGTTTTGTGCGCATACATTAAAATTAAGCCCTACTTGGCTCTATTTAAGCGCATATGGGGCCAGTCCCTGTCAATTTCTCACATTGCTTGCAGTGCGGACAACACGGGGGGTAGGACGGAGAGGGGGGAAACTTGCCCCACATGCCTTGCCTGGCCACTGGGCTGTTTCAAAAATAGAGATTTAAAAATCTCCCCCCCCCCACATACACACAAAAACACAGGTGCATGTTCATATTCGTGGACAGGGGTTGAATACCCTTGCACTAGACCAAATATTGCAACTTCTAGGACAATCTTGAATTTGAGAAATAAAAGATTTATCATTTTGCTTTATTTCTGCCTCAGGAAATATTTCTGGTTTTACTTTAGTTGCGGTCTTAGATTGATCTCCATTAATTCTACATATATTTCTAAGGCCGCAACTGAAGTAAAACCAGAAATATTTCCTGAGGCAGTAATAAAGCAAAATGATAAATCCTCTACTTCTCAAATTCAAGAAGTTGTAATATTTGATCTTGTGCAGGGGTCTCCAAACCCTGGTCCACAGACCGAAAGGAACCAATTGGAACCAGGCTACACAAGTGGTGGCAGAGTCATATGCAAGCAAAGCTGCATTTGTACAAACAGTGCACATGCATGCAAAACCATCCCCTTCAGTGGTGAGATTCCATTTTTTTTACTACCGGTTCTGTGGGCGTGGCTTTGTGGGCATGGTGTGGCTTTGTGGGCGTGGCAGGGAATGGATACTGCAAAATCCCCATTCCCTCCCCCAACCCACTAACCTCTTTCCAGTTCCATTTTCCTGTGCAGGGCAACAAAAGAAGACCCATTCAATCAGCTGGCTCTGGAGGCAGAGAATAGATGGTGGCTGGGCCAGTCAGAGGTGGTATTTGCCGGTTCTCCGAACCACTCAAAATTTCTGCTACCAGTTCTCTAGAACTGCTCAGAACCTGGTAAACACCACCACTGTTCCCCTCCTCCTCCCCACTGCTACCACTTTCAGTCTGCAGAGCTGAAAAGATCGGGGACCACTCGTCTAGTAATTAAAGCACCAGATTAAGAAGTGGGAGACCATGAGTTCAAGTCCCACCTTAGCCATGAAAGGTAGCTGGGTGTCTTTGGGCCAATTATACACACTGTCACCCCAACCCACTTTACAGAGTGGTTGTTATGAGGAAAATAGGAAGAGGAAGGTGTGTTGAATGTGTTCACCACCATGAGTTATTTGTAAAAATAATAAAGGGAGGAAATAAATAATACATGTTATGATATGGCTGCTACATCCCATTTTTTTTCTTAGTATGCATTGTTTCAAATGCTACATATTGAACTACCATCAACTATAGGGCCAGTGTGGTGTATGGTGGCATACTTCATTTGTTTCTTCAACATTAAAATCACATGAATTTGCATATTGTCTCTTCTTTTTCATCTGAAGTCCCATGTTTAGAAAATGGATGGGTAAGACAAACCATTGGGAAAATATGGCTTTGCAGCCATGAAGAATCTTTGAATCCCGTATCAGAGTAGCATGGGCAAATGTTTGGGCTGTTATATACCAAACTAAAAATGTTATTTAAATGCATTAATATATTTTAATATATGCTCTTCATTCTATTTGCATTTTGCTAAAGGCAGGAGAAGCTTCTCAAACAGAGATAGTTTCAGAAGAGAACAAGAGTTTGATCTGGACATTGTTGAAACAAGTACGCCCTGGAATGGATCTCTCCAAAGTGGTGCTACCTACATTTATATTGGAAACACGCTCTTTTTTGGACAAACTCTCTGATTACTACTATCATGCAGACTTCTTATCTGAGTGAGTTGTTTTTATTCATGTGCAATAAGAACTATCTTGATGCATCATGTAATTCAGTACTATAATAGTGGCAAATCTGAATTTCTTTTAGTTTGGGTTTCTTAGATAAAATAATGCTTCACACCATAAATGGGACTTAGAGCCACATGCTTCCTGGCCTAATTTCAAAACTTGACTGCAAATGATGAATTCCTATACTCTGGTGTATACTGTATATCCCTTTCCTGGCAGCCTATTACTTGGGAAAAATAAACTTAAAAATGAAAAAGGGAAACATGTAAGAGCTTATGTACATAGAACACTTTTAGCTATGCAGGTAAAAATAAAGAACTGTACAACAATTAGTAGAAAAACATGGAAATATCTAGAGTTGTAACAGCACAGTTAGGGAAAGTGAATAGCAGGGTTTTTAAAGTTGTGTTCCTTAGAACCTTAGGATTTTGCAAGAATTTGATTATTTCCATAGGAGACTAAGGGTGGAGGGAATCATTCCTAGGCAGCCATTTTTCTATCTCACTGATATGTCTGATTTTTCAAAGAAAAGGTTGCTTCTAATATTTAATTAGAATGATTGGCAACCCATCTACTTTGACTTGTTTTTCTAAGTGAAGACCAATCTCTCTTCTGCAATACACACATAAGGTTAACTCTGTGAAAAGTAATATCACAAATAATACTATTATTTTTTCCCCTCACGTAGAGGAAAATACATTTCCCATTCGCGTTTCAGGATGAGATGCAGATTTTTGCTTCTATGTTAGCAGTTTAGAATACTTTAATAATGTTATACAACTTTTAAATTAGTTGGTGTTCTCTTTCCCAGTTTTATTTTTATCAGTTTCTTTTTCCTTTATTTTACTGTATGTTTGTAGTACAGCATTCTGTTTTTAGAAATATTTTAATTGTGGATGTTGTGGTTCCTATCCAATGGACATATTAGTTCCTGAATCTGAAAAAAAAGTGACAGTCAAAAAGTTGCTTGTTACTGATTGTCAAATGTTTCTATAAGGCAGTTATTTAGGAACTACTTACTCATTTTTGGGCTGGTCTGTAGGAACACAACCTTCACAATTTTTATAAAATGGATTCCGATGTAGTTCAATCAACACTTGATGTCATTTCCTTGAGATTCTTTTTTTTTTTTAAACAAATTTTATTAATTTTACAGAGAACACAATAAAACATAAACAAAACTAAAAGATCTTTTCTGAAGGTTGTCTGATCCTGGGTTGAAACTCTTCACACAGACACAAATTCAAACATCATATTCACTTTATATATCCTTCCATATCTTATTATCATTTTCTTTTTTATATATATATATAAACCATTTTTATCAATTTTATATAAACAATGCACAAGGCATAACAGCTTATAAGTTCTTTTCTAAGAAAAAATAATAAAAGAAGAAAACCAATAGAACATAACAATTCCAAATTATAGTATCAATACTTTGTCTATTTAACTTCATATCTTATCCCAACTTCTCCTTTTCATCCAAATTATTTCTTATTAATTAAAATTGTTTTTGCCTTTTTTCAATATACAACATCCAAAAAAAAAACCATAACAAAACCTTTATATATCCTTTCATATCTTATGACCATTTTCAATAATATTCTTTGTCTGTTCTATTTCCAACTATCCATTCATCTTTTTTCTTTTATTATACTTCTCCTATACACCAATTGGAGTAACGTCTATAACTCATTACCCTAACTTAAAGTACTTCATATAACAATTTTTCTTGGGATTCTGTTTAAAAGATTCTAAAATTACACAATGAATTTTATACTCTAAATACACATATAAAAAACACAATCTTATGTACCCTCCAGAATCCCTCTTTTATCCTAAATTAAATTCACCCATTGTCTCTGAATAAACTTTTTTTCTTTAGATCTTGCTTCCCCCCATTGAGGCTTCTCCTCCCCCCCTTTCTCTCTTGCTTATTCTTCTCCTTGCCCTTTTTACCCCTTTGTCTTTCCTCCTCCCTTTTCTTACTCCCTTTCCTTTGCTTTCTAACCTTGCCTCCACCTTTCTGCTCATTTTTCTCTTCTTTGGTTGTTTTTATAATTCTTAAAATCCCCTTTTTCTTATCCTTTTTCTCCTCCTCCCCGGAAAGAACCCATTGTTCATCAAAGATGGCTTCTTCCTCCTCTTCTTCTTTGTCCCAGTCCTTCTGCTGCGTAGTCAACTTTTCATAAGTACATAACGCCATTTCTAAGAATTGAAACAAAGTGCCCAAAGTATCTTCTTTTATATATTTTTGATATTCAATCTTTAGTTCATCCACAAGCGATGCCATTATGAAAAAAGAAACTTTTCCCAAAACAACCACGAATATTTTTAATCAAGAATAATTCAAAAAAAAAATTCCAAAAATTAATACTTTTCTTCCTTCTTCTCTTTCTCTTTCTGGGGTTAATGTTTAATCATAGAGGTCCAATTACCATATACCTTTCTTTGGGATTCTAGGCAATCTCCTCCTTTTTCAGCTTCTGCTCCAATTTTTTTTCCTCTCCCTTCCCACTTGCAATATCAATTTTAAATAATCAGAAATCCATACCTCCAATAAGGGTTTTCCAATTTCTTAAGTTTTTCAATGTCCAAAAACCCTTTTGTCCCTTAGCTTCAACTCTCAAAACAATTCACTTTCAATGTCCAATATGTCCAAACATATCTGCTGTTTCCATGGGGTGGGAGAGTGAAGAAAAAAAAAAAAGTTCCCTTTAACAGCTTCTCCGCCGCTTTCGATCTTCTTAGGGATACAATGTATCCTCCAGCAATTCAAACAGCTCAGTTCCAACCAATTTGAAAGATGTTACTTGATCCGGCTCAGACAGCACTTTCACTCTTCTTACTTCCTCCAGCGCAATCTTACCCGGTTGCTGGCTTCTTCGTGGCGGCCATTGCTGACCGCCGCTCCACCACCTTGGGAAAAAGGGGTTTTTCCGGAGGAGGAGGGGGTCTGCGACACCCCCAACCCCCTGTCCGACTCCCCTCTCTCTTCAGCTGTCCCTACAGGGCAGCCATATCCCCCTGACCCATCTGGATCGGGGGTACCTCGGCGGCTAGCACAGCAGGAATCGCGAGCTGTTGCGAATTCCTGCTGCCTCGAAGCCACGCGAAACCGGAACCGTTTCCTTGAGATTCTTATTTTTAAGCTATCTCAAATTGCAAAATAAAACAAAGAATACGACTGCAGAAATAAAATTCTGAATCAAGCTGATTACATTGCAGCATTGGCTATAGAGAATTTGGGAAATCATCCTTAAGTCCTGGTGGGAAACAAGTATTTGAAAGGGACTCGGGTAGGCTCATCCCCGATTAACTGAGATGAGGTGAAAGGGAGAGGAAGCATAATTGAGTTTGCAAAGGTCTATTATTATAACAAGTAAAATAAATATATAGTGTAGATTTGAATTATAAAAATCAAATAAAAGAATAATTTGTGAACAAAAAATACACCCTTATTCAAGTCTTTTCTATAAAGTATTCATAGCTACATCGGGTTATGACAGTTATTTCAGTATCCATTGGATTTATACATTTTATTAGTCGGGGTTTTTTGTTTTTTTGTTTCTTTGGCTACTCTCACTATTTGGATATTCAAATATTTAACAGTACTTTAAACCAGGGGTGTCAAACTCAAGGCCGGATCCAGCTTAAATCTGGCCCATGGGCCAGCCTGGAAATAGCAAAGGACTGGCCCGTGGTGTCTCTGGCAGTCAAAATGGGGTGGGGATAGGCGTTTTCATCCTGGATGGTCTCCTGCAGCACTTTTCTGGCCATAATGGGGCACGAGGCACACGGGAGGCTGGCAGGGCACTGCAGGAGGCATCTGTCCCATCTGCCCCTCTCCAGCTGGCCTGTGGAGGAGAACTACAATGCTGATCCAGCCCTCAAAGAAATCCAGTTTGACACTCCTGCTTTAAACTATCTTTGATAGATTGTAGTAATTCTTGAAACTTCTCCCCCAACGTTTTTTAGAGAGATTAAGAATATATTTCCTTCACTTCTCAAATACTTTTCTAGTTGCATAGATTTCATAATTGCTATTGGTTCATATCCACAAGGTGTGAAACAGTAGAGCAGCCTTCCTAGCCTTTACAATTATTAAATGATTTATCACTTTTTGTGATCCTGGGATTTCTTACAAATGTAAACTGATTAAGCTGAATTTACCTCTGGGTTTGGTGGTTTGGAAACCATGGTCTAGACAGGAGCTTTATAAAAACTGTCCACTCAGTTGCTTGTGGTCTGCTTAGCAGATCACCTTGCTTCTGAAGATGCCAGCCACAGTTGTCAGTGAAGACTCAGAAAAAAAATTATTGACTAAATCAGCCGCTTTAAACTAAACATTGATTAGGGTTAAACAAGAACGATTAGGGACCAAGAGGCTAAAATATATGAGGAATGGTTACAGGAATTAGGCATGTCTAAACTCTAATGAAGATAAGGACTAGGGGAGACATGATAGCAGTGTCACAATATTTGAGGGGTTCCTACAAAGACCAGGGCTCAACGATTTTCCAAAGACAAGACAAGAAATAATGGATGGAAAGTAACCAAGGAGAATACCAATCTAGAACTAAGGAGAAATGTTCTAATGATGAGAGTAATCAACCAATGGAACAGCTTGCCTTCAGAAGCTAGAGTGCTCCATCTCTGAAGGCTTTCAAAACAAGACTGGACACCATTGATCTGAAATGGTATACAGTCTACTGCTTGAGCAAAAGGTTTGTCAAGAAGACCTCCAAGGTCCCTTCCAACGCTATTTTTCTATATTGTATACATTTCTTATTACTGTGTTTGAATATGAAACTCTTATATGGTTTGTTACATTGATGTGGATAAAATTTAATATATTTTGATTATAAGTCTGTAATTTTTTTTTTAGAGCTGCCCTTGAAGAGAATGCTTACAATCGAATGAAAAAAGTTGTGAAGTGGTACTTGTCAGGATTCTACAAAAAACCAAAAGTAATACTTTGGTACTTTTAATCTAGTCCTTGGTTTTTAGCAGCTTTTCTTCTATTCATGCTTGTAGAGTAAAATGCTCCCATTCAATTTAAAATTAATGGGTTCAGGAGGCAATTTCCTATTAAGTAAATACAATAATTATAAGCATTTCATTACAGAGTCTTCAAAATGTTTTTGCTTATTAAAGCTTTTTGGGAATTAGAATGTATTTACAAATATTGTCTATCTTTCAGGGACTTAAAAAACCTTACAATCCCATACTTGGCGAGACTTTTCGTTGCTTGTGGATTCATCCAAAAACAAATAGCAAGACTTTCTATATTGCTGAACAGGTACTGTGAAAATGTAATCAAAATATGTGAAATATGTATGAAAAACTATAGCAGCATTTTTTAACATTTACATTTGATTACATTAACTCAGAAACAATACCATAACGATTTAATTTTATGACTTTTTTGCCATGGCTGTTAAGTGAACAACACATGGTTATTTTTTCTCTGTATTTTCTGACCATAAAGATGACTTTTCTGGGATAGCCACCAAAACCCACAGATGTTAGGGAACTTGGTACACAGGGATGATCTGGTTGAAAGACAAAACAATTTTCCACCTGGATGTATCTAAGGATATATCTCCATTTCACAAATCCCAGGATGCAGTTCTACCATTTTTTTTCTCCCACCTATTGATCTTAGCAATAAATCATAGTTCTCCAAACACTTAAATCTATTATAAAGACTTTGGCTTGACTTAGCAGAAGGTTGTCAGGTATGGTTTGATAGATTGATTGAGTCTACCTCTTCCTTGACAGGAGTGATACCTTAAACGTACAGGGCAAGAATTCAGACTTCATATACATGTGCTCCAGAGTTTGAAATCTCGGCTTCATCTGCCTGTCTTTCCAAATAAAATAATACTTGGTAGCTTTAAGTAGCTGATAAATTTCTTTTTTAACTGATCTCTCTAAACTGTTAACTCCCATCTTTACCAGCTTTAGTTGTTACAGCAGCTCCAATGGGGTTTTATTTTGAAATTTATGTTTCATGATTTTGATGTTATGCATAAACTAGCTCTTTTTGCATCTGGAATACAATCATTTCAGTAATTTGAACAGCATTGTGATCATCCTGTCTCCTTTCAGCTTTCATATTGAAAGCTGATTTTACTTGTTTCTGTTCAGAATATTCTTATATATAATATTACTGACTGGATGTGTGATAGAAGATATATACTTGTTTTCAAAGGGCAGTACTGTTTTATCATGGGATTAGTTACCCACATAAGCTCATTATTCTGCTATGGTTTTTTGCACACAGACTAACAGAAAGTTGCCTGCCAATCACTTTGATTATTTCAGCAGTCACAGTATGACCTCACATCCCCTCCTGTCTTTGTTTCAACAGGTTGTTTTACTATAATCACATAGGGGCAAATGATAATGAAGATGAGCAGATTTTGGTGTACTAATGGTGTTTATATAGTTGAAAATGAGCTACAGCATCTCAGCTAATCTAGAAAAGATTTTGGAATGTTATCTGGTGTAAGATCGGTGTAAATGCACAAATGGCTACAAGAATAGATTTAACACTCTCTGAATGCACTTGAGGGTTTTCCCATATCATCTGCTGATGGTGCCATTTGAAACACAAAGTGATCTGACATGCAAATATAGCTGAAAAGTTGATCCTATTGTTTTTGATGCATTCTGCCCACACCCAAATTAGCCTCTTGATTACTTAGGCAAGGGCAAGTTATGAAGAATCAGGAGGACCACTGAAACATAAGTATTGCATGTTACATTTCAAATTTGTTGAACAATATGTTCAGTTAGTTAATACTTACATGAACAAGAACATACCTTTTGGTTTTGACAAAATATTATGAGTTTCTGGTGTGATTTTTTTGCATTTAGCTGGCATTAGGACATGTGACTGGAGATTGTGTAGATTTCTGCGTAGCTAATTTAATGTGTACATGAAAGCACCTCAAACCACAGAAGGGAAGAATGAGAGCAAGGCTTAGTACAAATAAGATACAACATAATCTCAAGGCCAGACAGAGAGTGTCAACAACAATAACAAAGGATAGCAACAAACACTGTTTCAGAATATTGCAGGAAATAATGACAATGCTATCAAAGGTTTCCTAACAACAACAAAAACAACAACATTAAGGTCATGATGAATACCAGAAAGCAACAAGGAAATGGTCAAAACTAAAATAATCCACTTAAGCAGATATAAGGTTTCTGGATATTATATGAGAGAAGCCATGCAGATCTGGGTGGTAAAAATCAGAGGAATGTGATAGTGTCATGCCCCTGTTGGAATCTGATTCGGAGGGGGAGGCTGAGCATCTAACAGGGACTGTAGTATGGCTCCGTTGGTTGTGGAAGAAATTTGGGAAGGGCAAAGGCTGGCTGGGCAGAGCAGGAGAGAGGTAGAGCAAGGGAGAGGGAATTCAGTGGAAAACCCAGGCCCACCCCTTTTTCATCCTAGGGTACTCAGGGAGGAATGGAGAAGGGAGCAATGTGAGTTGCAAGGTTTACAGGATAGGAAAGGGCCCTGATTCCCTTCATTAGCAGCAGCTGAGAATACAGAGTTTAAAAAGAGAAGCTGTGTACAGCAAGTTGTTGGGAGCAAATTGTGAATTATCTGGTATTATCGAGGCTTATCTGGGTTCCTGGCATTTTTCCAACTGTGTGCGTTTTGCTGGGCTTTCAAGTCTGCAATTCCTTCTCCTGCCCTGTCAAGTTAATTACTGCAGCTTGGTTTGTGTTGATTTTTATTTACAGTTTGTGTGTACTTTGTTTTCGGACTGAATTTCCTCCACTGAAAGACTGTTCTTAGGAGAGTTTTTTCTCCAGCCGAAGGAAACCTGGACATTGGGGGCAAAGTTGGAGGCACTAAAGGAACACTTTGTGCTGATTTGACTGTGTTGCCTTTGTGCTACGCCCCGAGTCATCACAGATAGCACCTTTTCCAAGTGCAGGATCAGATTTGTACAAGTTCTAGAAAAACAAAAGGAACCAATCAGAAGTAGGAATAGTGTAAATATGTGTACAAGAAAAAAGATACTATTCTGACGAAGGCTTCCTGAGACAGTAACAATCACACGCTGTTCCAAAAATCCTTTTTTATTTAAACAGCTGTGAATTACCGTATATACTTGAGTATAAGCCGAGTTTTTCAGCACATTTTTTGTGCTGAAACCCCCCCCCCTCGGCTTATACTCGAGTCAGATTCCCCTCTGAAAAAAAAATGGTGTGGAGCTCCGAAGCTGGGCAGCCGCTTCCCTGCTTCCGTGTTTCTTTTGCAACTTTTAAGCATGGGGGTAATTGGAAGCAGAAAAGTTCTTGCTTGAGGATATATTGTTTTTTCTTTTTTTAACTGTTTTTTGGGGGGGGAAGACCCACCGCCATGTGAGAATGCTCAGACACGAAATCTATCCAACCGAAAATAAGTGTGTGTGTGGAGGGGGGGGATTTTAACAGAGGGAAGATGTAGGGAGAAGGCAAAAGCGACAGAAGATCCTTCAGGGGAAACTGAGGGGGAGACTCACCCTTGGTCCAGATGAGCCCCCTTTCCCTTTCTCTAGGCTGAGAAAACAATGCGAGCCAAGGTTGCTTCGGCTCCACTCAGCTTCATTTCCTCAGCTCCAGTTGCTTTCAGTCCACTCGGGAGGAGGGGGAGGAGGAGGTGGTGGCAGCTCGCGTTGTTTTCTGAGCTCTAGGCTGAGAAAACAACGCAAGCCGAGGTCGTTCCACTCAGCTTCATTTCCTCAGCTCCAGCTGCTTTCAGTCCACTCGGGAGGAGGGGGAGGAGGAGGTGGTGGCGGCAGCTCGCGTTGTTTTCTGATAGTGAGATCATTTCCCAAATTAATTGATTCACTAACCCAAAAGAAGAAGATGTTGATGACAGTGGGAGGCAGGAGTCACTCTCTCCCTTGCAAGAAAAAAACAAGAGCCGTTCTTATGATCTCTCCCTCTCTCTCTTTCTCCCCGTAATATAGTAAAGCCCTTTCCAGCACGCGCGCGCGATCCGCCCCTGCCGCTTTGCACCTTGCAAATGCAAAAACCCTGGGTTTTTGCATTTGCAAGGTGCAAAGGGGCGGGGGCGGGGGCGGATCGCGCGTGCGTGCTGGAAAGCGCTTGACTTTATTGGGGGGGGAGAGAGAGAGAGAGAGAGAGATATCATAAGAACGGCTCTTGGTTTTTTCTTGCAAGGGAGAGAGTGACTCCTGCCTACCACTGTCATCATCATCATCTTTTGGGTTAGTGAATCAATCAAACCTTTCATGATAGTGAGATCGTTTCCCAAATTTCCCTTAAATCAGGGAAGAAATCAGAAACAAACCTTTGGGCTGAGAATAAGCCTGTTCCTATGATGCCATTTTTGTTCACTGCAGTGTGAAAAGTGTGAAAAAACACACTTCTTTTTCTTCATCTTCTTGTTCCCTTTTTACTGGTCTCTTTCAAAGAGGAAATTGTGAACATCAAACTTATTCTCAACTGTCCTAGTGAAAGTTTTTATTGGTATCTATTTTTATTTTTGAAATTTACCAGTAGCTGCTGCATTTCCCACCCTCGGCTTATACTCGAGTCAATAAGTTTTCCCAGTTTTTTGTGGTTAAATTAGGTGCCTTGGCTTATATTCGGGTCGACTTATACTCGAGTATATACGGTATATGCATTCACAGCCCATAATGAGTCCCAAACAGTTTATGAATTGTCCAACAGAAGTCTGCCGCAGTCTTTCGGGATAAGGCTGATAAGCACCCACCTTTATCTCCCTTGAAATGCTGCCAATGACTACATTGCCAATTAGCTGTACAAGGCCAAACGGAGCACAAAGTCAGCATGGAGCTTCAGATTTTAAACCGACCAGAACGAACAAAGTTAATTCCTGCATAGGGTCATGTCCCTTTGCTCCTCCTTTATGTCTTATGGGAGGGGCCAATTATCTCCAAGCCTTACTCCTGAGTTGCCCCTTTTGTCTTAATTGTTCTTGCCTTCTGGCAGCTCTGGAAGCACGCACTGGGAACATACTCCCCCGTTCCTCTGCCTCATTGATATCAGATTCTGGAGGCTCCAGAGTCAGCACATCACTCTCAGATGGCCCTGGCCCCATCTCTGTGTCAGACGCAGATTCCTCATCCAAGCCCTCCCCAGACTCCAGGACTGGCTCATGTTCCTTCCCGCTGTCCGACTCTGCTGCCAGCTCTGCAGGCCATCGGCAGACCACAACAGACACCCCAAAATAAGAAGCCTATAAAAGCTTTTAGTTCACAGAGGAAGAGCAGAAAACTATTATCATCTTAGGTATATAACAGGGCTAATGTGCAGTCAGTACATATACAGCATATTTAAGAGGGATTCTGCCTTTATGTGTTGTGATATAAGACTCATTTGAAAACGACTTTTAGGCATCAGTTTATTTGCCTTCAGAAAGTGTAGATATTTCTGTTTAGACATCATAGTGTTTAAGGATTTTTATTTACTTGATTCTGTATTTGTACTTCATTTTGTATGTTGAACATTCAGTTAAAAGGGCTTGTTTTTTGAAGTGCATGAATAAATACAGATGTTAGTTGGTGTTTTAATTGAAGGCCATAACAAACAGTTAAATAATGCCTGGAATGCAGAGCACAATTAGGTATGTGAGAATCACAACTAACCTACCTACAGTCAAGGAAAGTATTTAATACAAAGTATCTTTCATCAATATTTTGGGACATGTGTTTTGTTGATGAGTATTTGTTGAATTACAATTGAATTTATGTCTTTTGCTTATTTCTACTGATTTTCACAGCAGGTCACATACACTATTGCTTTTAACAGGTGTCTCATCATCCTCCAATATCTGCCTTCTATGTAAGCAATCGAAAAGATGGATTTTGCCTTAGTGCTAATATTTTGGCCAAATCCAAGTTTTATGGTAAGTATCATATGTAAAAGCTTTCATTATATTCAGGAAATACAAAAATAACTTTTTTGTGAAGGATTTGTGATGAATGCAATTTATTTTTTTTTCACTACTAAAATAGATGATATTTGTTTTTGATTACATAAACTGTGAGATGACAATTCTTTAGTCTGGCACATCTTTTCATTTTCTAGGATGCAGGTTTTTTTGAGTCTTTAATTTTTGTGTTTTAGGAAATTCATTATCTGCCATTCTGGATGGTGAAGGGCGACTAATGTTTCTAAACAGAGGAGAAGACTATGTGATGACCATGCCATACGCACACTGTAAAGGTATTTACTTCTATCAAGAGTTTTTAAATACCTATTTGGCTTATCAATCAGGCCTCTGATGATACTTGGGACCAATTTCCTACTTGTTAAATATCACTTAACTTTAAAAGGACAAACAGTTCTTGCAAAGTGGTTTAGTATAATAAGCAGAAGAAATAACTTTCCTTTTCAGTGCCGGATTAGCAAACAATAAAATTGAAACCATACATGAAATGCATGTGATAGCTGACCTGGATTGGATGGATTAGACTCTAGGCTCAAAATGGGCCCAGCTTTTCCCAACCATGTATTCAGTTGTGGAATAAAAGGATAGAGATGACTACATTGCATTTGCCTGAATTCTGAATACAGATCTGGCCTATACTGAGGGTATATAATCTTGGGTTAAGAGTAATGGATGGATTCTACTTATCTAGTGAGTATTTTAGTGTCTTGCAGAATCTTTGACAATGGCAAATCTGGGCTATCCAAATTGATTTCAGAGTCAGCATATGTTGTTGGTCACACATTTGATTTGATATTTTGCTTTGGTCAGAATAGTTAATGGGAGAATTCCAATTTCTTTGTATAGACCAGTGCTTCTCAATTATTTTCTGTCATGCCCCCCCTAGTAAGAATAAAACATCTCGCGCCCCCGCGTGACTATAAATAGTATCATTTGTCACTTGAGGGTAAGCTACACTTCGTGTCTACACTTCATACTCAAACTCTGTGCTGTGTGCAAAGCCCGCATGCTCAGTGCAAACAAAACTCCTACACCACCGAGCGAATGCTCCCTGCGCACACTCTGCCAATGAGAGCGCCACTGCCCCCTAATGTAGTGGAAGTGCAATTGCACTTTATTCTAGGACAGTAAAAAAATCAAAATAAAAAAGCATGTTCTCCGAGGTCAAACGCGCCCCCCTTGATGGAGCCTCGCGCCCCCCACTATTTGAGAAGCACTGGTATAGACTGACCACTATCTGGTTAAGATCAGATTTATAATCACCCTTTAGCTCCTTAGAAATAAAGGACCAGTTCATTCGAAAGAACTTGGGCAGTGATTTGTAAGCTAAAAATTAATAAATATTATGAAATTCTGAAGAGAATTTTAGGAGTTTAGTGTTTATTCTACAAATAATTGTCACAACCCTAATTTATCCCTAAATGCTGTATGGACTATAGAGGCAGGAAAATTGCCAGAGTGTCCTTGCAGAAGACTTGTCTTCACTCTGATAAGGTACAGAATAGAACCACGCTGAGTCAATACATCCACAGAAAAAGCATTTTTTTCTCACTGCATCTGCAGTTATTAGTAATTAGAGCTGTGAGAATTAGAGCAGTCAGAATTAGAGCAACAATATGAAACCCCTGTGGTTCTTTCAACTAAGTTCTTTGCTGGTAAAATCTGTCAGGTTTGAGGTGACTTGGATACTCTAGATTCAGTTAGAAATTGAGTGTCCACATATGTGATTAAAAAGAATAGATTTGAGTTGATAATTCCTGAGGATGTGGATAGAATGCTTGGGTGAATATGATCTACCAGATGTCCCTTTGACCTCAAGGGAGATTCAGGGAGCTACCTTGGTAAATTCACAGATGCAACATCTCTTTCTCTTTAATGAGGGATTTAAGGAGATCTTCCTTGAGCCATATACAATTGGAAGCGCAGAAGCATTCACAGAGGGGGCAAAGAAGATCATAAGTATGATGTTCACCATCAAGACATAAGTTCCAGCTATTTTCTACATGTGTCACAATGTTCCATGCATATCCAAAAGAAATGAAGTTTGCACTGCAATACCAGAACACTGCTTTTATCGTTATGACAAAAAGCTACAAAAGTTTTTGGACATTCTGATAAAACAGATCCTATCATAGTTGGACAAAATAATTAACAGGATTATGGCATTTCAGTTTCATGTAGGCCTATAATAAATTTTATTAACTAAAGCCATTTCAAACTAGTTTCAGAGAAGCTACAGGATTGAGACTAATTAAGTCAAATGGTCTTTGTTACCATTCACCAAGGCATTCTTCTAGATCATATGGCATTTTTAAGAACTGGGAACATTGCCGTGGTTCCACTCCTGTGTATCAGAAAGGTTTCAAAGAATCACATATATGAGATAGGCAGCTATATAAATGTACTAAATAATAAATAAATAAACTTGTGGTGCTTAGAAAACCTTTTTTTTAGTGGCAAATGAACACATATTTCATTTTTACATGTTCTTTATACAGTTCTAAAAGCTAAATTTATTTTCCGTAACTTCTCTTCTCAATGACATCCAACAAGTTGAGTGAACTATTTTTGCATTGTCTCAGGTTATTCCCTCAGACAGATTAGAGTTATGCTTAGCTATGTGATTTAGAAAATACTTTTACCTTTCTGTTGTCTTACCTTTAAATGCAGAAGTGTTAATTTTGAATTCTGTTTTTTTGAGCAATCCTTTTAGTCAGTATTTAATTTTATTGCTGAAAAGGAATTTCATGCTTCAAGTATGGCTTCTATTATTTGAAGGTTTTACTGATGGACTTTACCTGAAAAAATTCATTATTTGAAATTATCAAAACATAGCACTTTTTGTGAATGTCTTTTTTCATCCTTATTTCTTTAGTAGAATGTCCTGATTTTACTACCATTTCAGGTATTTTCAAAGAGAAGGGATGAATTGGTGCTATGTTGGAAATTTTTCTATAATAATATTACTTGCAGTGAATTACGTTTTTTTCCATAGTAATTAGTGGTTTGGGACTTTGGTATATCATAGTCATTTATTTGTAGAAAAGAAATACTTAATATAAAAATACTGTTCAACAAAATAAACAACAACAACTAATCTTATAGGAATTCTATACGGCACAATGACTTTGGAGCTCGGGGGAACTGTTAGCATCACATGTGAGAAAACTGGATACAGTGCAGTCCTTGAATACAAGCTAAAGGTTAGTAGAATCTTTTCAGATGCATTGGTTTTAAAATTAAAAAATGCTTACTGTTCAAAAGTTTTTTGTTCTTTCAATTCTTTGTGCTTTGTCTTAAAAATATATAATATGAATACTATCACGTTTTGAAGTATTTAGTAATAACCTAATATTTTGCTGATTAAAACAGTATAAAACAAATGAATAAAAATATCCCTAGTAGTTAATATAATCATGTTATTTTTATATAGTACTTGCAGCTAAGCAGCTCATTATGATCTGCACTAACTCCATGTGGCAAATGAAATAAGTTTATTTGTTCTCTTTTTTTTTTTTTTTTTACAATGTTGGTGTTCCCTGGACATTCTAATAACACTGATCTGATTTCTAGAAAACTGCCAGACCATTTTCAGAAAAAATGTTTTCACCAATTCCTCCTTTCGTGGCCTCTTTGGATTGTCCCACAAACTTGTGCAGTACCTGTGAGGGGAGGAGTAATTCAATAAAATGTTCTTTCCATTTTAATATTATGGAGCTTCAATGCAGTAGTTTATGAACTTCTAGTAATTAAAATGGCTTCCTTGTTCTTTTTATGAAAGGGTCATTGGTAAACTATTAATTTTAAGTTACTTGAATATTACATAGCTTTTTTAAAAAAAAATCTCACTTTTTTTTCATAGCCATTTTTGGGGAACAATGAAAATGTTAATCAAATAATGGGGAAAATTAAACTGGGAAAAGAAGTTCTAGCCACTCTAGAAGGCCATTGGGTAAGTAAAATAAGTTTGGCTTTGTTTCATTTTCTAAAGGTTGGGTACACAAAGGTACCTTGGTACTTGACTGCTTTAAAATTCATCAAATTTGGTAATCAATGCATTTTGATGTGAAAATTTTGTCCCAGTGCTTGTTTTTTGGGTACTCGATGCACAAGGTAGAAATTGTCATTGTCAGCTCCCTTGTGACTCGGTACACTTTCCAGCCCAAATAAAGGGTGACACGTTTCTCATGTGGTTTGTATGGTACTGATCATTTTTAGTACTGTCATGCCTCCCAGAACCAATTACTGACTAGTACTGAGATACCACTGTATTTTGATATGTACAGTATTTTTATGTCGAAATTATTTGATATACATTGTTATTGATTGTGCCATATGCATCAGCCTTTTCTTTATTTTGCTATACTTTTTTCAGAAATCTGATCAGATTAGCACTAAACTTCCAAAGCCAAATTTGCACATTTACTGTAGGTCTGCCATAGGGATAAATAAATGGAAATTCTTTCTAGCTTTCTTCTCCTTGCCTTGCAATAAGGCTAATATAATATCAAGTAAAGAAATATAATATAGATAAGAGTACAATGGTTTACATTGGACGCACAATAAATAGCAATAGCACTTAGACCACCTCATAGTACATCACAGCACACTGGGCACTTTACATTAAATATTACAATATGAACCCAGGAGAGAATAGATACGACATGAATTGCCATTGGTAATTCATAATTGAACTACATAATATTATTCTTCAAACCAGCTAAAGTGATTGTTATTGTAAGACTAAAGCAAAATAAATAAATATTGAAATTAATCATTTTTTTGTATACCTGGATTCTTGCTAAACCAAATTTCAGTTGGAAAGGAAAATAGATGGAAAAATAGAGTGAAAATCTAGAAATACGCTATGTGAGGGTGAGCAGATGCAATGTTCTGAAGAACATGGAAGATTCGGGGGAGGGGGACTCATTTTAATATGGGAACAGAACACAAGTGAAGCACTAATCTCTCATCTTGAAATGATAAAGCATTCTGATTATTATTAGTATTAATTGCTAGGCAGTAGCTGACTGATCGGTTTTTATTTATATTACATTATGTTACATAATTCACACTACACCAGTGTAAAGGAATAGATTTTCTTAATATTTCGATTTAGACAATGCTTCAGTTCAGAATTATTATTCCAGAATTCCAATCTGAATTCATACAGTTGTCTTTGCAATAAGATAAAAATGTTTTTTCATTAGCTTTTAAAAAATTTATACAACCCTGATATTCCTTAGTGATCTCCAATCCAATTACTAATCAGATCTCATTCTGTTTAGCTTTCTAAGATCAGCCAAGACTGGCAAAGTATTGCTGTATTTGATAGAACATAGTTAATTGAAATATAATTTTTACGAGCTTAAACTACATGTTTAATATACAGTTATTAATATGTTTCACCGTAGACCAATAAATTTGAAGAAATGTGTTAAGATTCACGTGCAAGTAAAACCAAATTCCACTGGAAAAAAGTAATTAAAGCACAAAATGTTAGCTGAGAATCAATAAATTCATTACTTTAATTCAAATGATTGGAGCTAAAATAAAGAAATAGAATATCAAGTATGGAACTGAAAATTACTGGAAAAAAGTAATTAAAGCACAAAATGTTAGCTGAGAATCAATAAATTCATTACTTTAATTCAAATGATTGGAGCTAAAATAAAGAAATAGAATATCAAGTATTCTATCAAGATTTTCAGTTGACTAGTACAAATCTTTTCATTGTGAAAAGTGACTTTCTGAAGGAACTCTTTGTTTTTCCTGACTTCGAAAAATGCTTTGCCTAAAGTAATCTAATATGTTAACATTATAGGACAGTGAAGTTATTATTAGGGATAAGAAGACAGATGCTTCAGAGACATTCTGGAATCCAACACCTGAGATCAGGCAGCGCAGATTAAGAAGATACACAGTGAAGTTTGAGGAACAAGATGACTTTGAATCAGAAAAGTAAGTTCATTCTAAAACTTTTTTTCTGATTGATTATGCAGAGGTTCTTAAACATTTCCTGGATATATTTAAAAAGTTGAGAGCACTTTATAGGTGCCCTCATAAAACTGGCTGATGTGGCAGATGTGTTTGAACAAAGGTGTTGTTTCATTCTATTCCCTCTAGCTTCCTAAGAAGTTGTTTATCGGGTTGAGGAATAAAGCAGAAAGGATAAGTTTGATAAGCTTATCCATTGGAGAAAGAATCCTTATTTTAAGTTTAATTAATTTTTATAGCATTCTTCCAGTGGTGTATTAACCATTAAGCAGACTAAGCACGTGCTTAGGGCTCCAGGCCCAAAGGGGACACCACAAAAACTTTTATGTCGCCTAAACTTGGCTTCATTTGTATAGTATGTACAAAGGAGGGGGGCACCAAGATTTGTCAGTGCTTAGAGCACCAATGAGTCTTAATCCGCCACTGCATTCTTCATTTGTTATTTTTAGTTTGGGGCTTTTTATGTTTATTTAGATGCACAATTTGGTTGATATCTTTGTAAATCTGCCCTAGGATTGTATTGAGGAGTATTAACTGGAAAAAAAATTCAGGAAAGTAAAATGCTAATGGAGATATTATAATTGTATTAGATATTTATTCTAATGATATAACAAAAGAAAATTTTCAGCAAAGCTCTTCTCCCCAGTATCTGACCTTTTTACTGCTGTTATTCTTACCGGTTAGACTTTGGCAACATGTGACTCGAGCTATAAATAATAAAGACCAAACAGAAGCGACTCAAGAAAAATATATACTGGAAGAAGCACAACGGAAAGCTGCCAAGGAAAGGAAGGCGCTAAATGAAGTGTGGATCTGCAGACTATTTGAGCCAGATCCACTTACAGGAGAATGGAATTACAGATATGCAGAGTAAGTCTTGGAGGAGGAGAGCTTTTTTCCCTTTTCTGCAGATAATGCTCCTTTATAATATAGTATAAACCAAGTGTACAATTTGTCTTTGGTTTAGAGAGAAGTAGCTGTTACCCCTTCAAAAAAATTTTACCGGTGTATAGCACTTCCACAGTTCTAGCTGAAAAGAATACAAGCAATTCAGGTTTGAATTCTAGAGTCCTTGGTGCTCTCTGATCCAATTTGCTTGGATATTTGCTTGCTGATGTTTCATTATCCAACTTGGTTGCTTCATCAGTGCATTGGTAAAATGCCTCTAAGCAAACAAACTCAAAAAGCACCACACCCTCCAAGCTGTCAACTAAACAACTCCAAGCTATATCTTGGGGGAAAACAGTCAATTGTTTGTGAGTCAATTTGTTGGTGTGTGCAGTCACAAAGAACTCTAAGGACAACACAGAGTAGTCTGTCCATAACTGATGGTGACATTCCTCAATTCAAGATTGTGTCATCATTGCCCAGATCTAATGTGTGACCTCAACTGAGTTGGGCCAGAGATAAATCAAATCAGGTCCATGGTTACCTGGTGACCATGAATTCTTGAACTGCTCTCCATTCCACATGCATGAAAGGTAGATTGATGTCCTCAAGTACCATAACCTGTGCCACAGGTTGAAATAGTTCAAGTAGGGAGATTTCTTTGCAGCAGGGAGGTTGGTAAATGCCAACCTTGCCGCAGCAACGATCTCCTGATCCCTACAGCCCAATTTACAAAAAAAACTTGTTATCTGCAAAAGAACACCCCCAGAAGACATCAGAGCTTCTCAAATAACATAGCTACATCTTTGCCCCAGCTGTGAGTTTGTGCTTGAGCTACACATAGAAGCCAGTTTGGTGCATCTCTGTAAAGATGTATACATGCTTATGCTTCAGTAATGCACACAAAGTTAACTGTCTCATTCACAAGTCATGGATGAGGGAAGGTTTATTACAGGCTGACCAACAACATGTAGCAACAGCTGGATATCAATATAAGATGCTAATGGTATACATTTTTAAAATACGATAACTACTGCTTTGCTGAAAGTAATGGGTGTGATGTGTTAATCCTCTCGCTTTATCTAAAGTATATACACATTTTTGCGTATAGTACAAGACCATGGGATCCACTGAATGACATGATACAGTTTGAAAAAGACGGCATTATTCAGACCAAAGTAAGACATCGTACACCAATGGTATGTTCTTGGCCTTATTTTTTATTACTCTATTATTCAGTTGAGATTTCTCTAGGGACAGGAAATTCCCTTGAAATAGCCACTTTCTGCCTTTGCTTCCCTGACAACTAAAATATACTGTTATGAGGAGATCAACCTCTGGTCTGCTTGCAGCAGTTTTCTTCTGAGCTCTGCACTTTATATTTGTTAAATGTATATTATGCTATCCACACTTCAGACAATTGCACTGGGAATGACAAAGTAATAATTTGTTAATTAGAATTTAACCTGATATTTAAATATAACCATTTTTTTAGCTGTGCCCATTTTTTCCTATATGGCTTCTTTCTCTTTAAATAAGATTCTGAGCTCCATAAAAAATTGTCTCCCTTAAATATAACAGATTAAGGAAACTATATGACACCAGTTGTATTCTAACGCATTGTAGATTTATCCAAATCTTGTAGGACTTAATTATTTCATATTTAGCTTTTAAAACCCGAAAGTTGAATAGCACATCTTTTATGATACTGTTAATTTTGGTGATTTAGGTCTGCAGTTTCCCCTAAGAGAGGACACAAAGCATATACTGAACAGTGCATGACAATATAAAGAAAATGGGAGAATGCCAATGAAATGGGTATGGCCATATCACATGAGTGGCTTAAAACCAGGGTCCCCCCCCCTTTTTTTTTTCTGATTTTGATGCAAGATTGTAGAGGAAGGGAATCTGTCAATCCTATTTATTCTATAGCTTGCACAAGGCTATTAGTGTGTCTTCCAACTAAAAATATGATATGTTGTTGTTAGTTGTGAAGTCATGTCCAACCCATTGCAACCCCAGGGACAAAATTCCTCCAGGCCTTCCTGTCCTCTATCATCCCCCGGAGTTCGTGCATACTGCTTCAGTGACTGCATCCAGCCACCTCATTTTCTGTTGTCCCCTTCTTCTTTTGCCCTCAATCTTTCCCAGCATTAGGTTCTTCTCCAGTGAGTTCTTCCTTCTCATTAGGTGGCCAAAGTATTTGAGTTTCATCTTTAGGATCTGGCCTTCTAAAGAGCAGTCAGGGTTGATCTCCTCTAGGACTGACTGGTTTGATCACCTTGCATTGCAATCCAAGAGACTTGTAGGAGTCTTCTCTAGCACCATAGTTCGAAGGCCTCAATTCTTTGGCACTCAGTCTTTCTTATGGTCCAACTAAAAATATGATATAAATATTTTATTGAAAGTTTTTAAAAAAAGATAAAACTAATAACAAAGTAAAGGAGGAAAAAAAGGAAAAAGGCAAAAAGTACCAAAAGAAATAGAAGTATCTGATTTCCTTTGCAGCAAACATAAATATGATTACAAATCACACATATACACATCTCTTCAACTGTGGAAAAATGCTTTTTCCTAATATCGGTTTTATAATTATTAAAAATCAAACGTTCTTTTTTTTCTGTTTCATCAAAATGTCTATAATCAGCAATAAATACAGATATTGTCTTTTCTCTAAAAAATTTATTTGCATGTTCCATCATCTTTATCAACCATTATTTGGTTGTGGATGGTCCTCAATTTTTCTACTTTTGAGCATATAATTTCACTGCAGTTACCATGTCTAAAAGCAAAGTTCCATGACTTTTTCCCACTTGTTGATCTATTGGTCTCAAAATTAAAATCTCTTGTTTCAATAGTACATTTATCTTTAGAATCTTCTAAATTACCATTGTGAATATATCGTAGCCAACATTTTCTTGGCTTTTTATACATTCACCAAATATGATAAAATGTCCTTTCATCTTCATATTTCCAACATAAATTTGAAGTGCTTTTATACGTACTAGAAATTTTCTCTGATGGCACATCCTTTTATGAGTATTCTCTTCAAGATTACAGTATTAAGCAAATTTCAGTCCTTTCAAACACATATTTCCCCACTGATCTATTTTTCTAGTTTTTAGCCCTATCATACATTCTTTCACTTTTTCTTCTTCTGTCTCAATTTTTAATGAAAGTTTATATCAGCAATTGCATATTCAACATTTGTACACAATTATATTTCAAACATTGCCTTATATCAGGTGTCAAACTGGCACCCCGTAGGCCAGATGCATCACACACAGGCTACACCAACCCCTGCTCCGCAAAAGTAAAAAATAACATGTGATGCGATCGAGTTTGACAACCTTGTCTTATATTCTTAAAACCATAAAATCCACTTTAAACCTTGATGATAAGTGTAGATAGGAAATTCATTGACAAGTATACTCTTCCACTATTATATTTTCTCCTGATTTTATTTTACATTTTCTTGAGAAAATTCTATTATAACACGATAAGATAACCATTTGTGTTTACTTATATTTCTCTTCTATAAAATGTTTCTTGTTCTGAGAGCCACAAAGTTGTTTTCGGACACAACCTACCGTATATACTCGAGTAAAAGTCGACCCGAATATAAGCCGAGGCACCTAATTTTACCACAAAAACTGGGAAAACTTATTGACTCGAGTATAAGCCGAGGGTGGGAAATGCAGCAGCTACTGGTAAATTACAAAAATAAAAATAGATACCAATAAAAACTTTCACTTGGACAGTTGAGAATAAGTTTGATGTTCACAATTTCCACTTTGAAAGAGACCAGTAAATAGGGAACAAGAAGATGAAGAAAAAGAAGTGTGTTTTTTCACACTTTTCACACTGCAGTGAACAAAAATGGCATCATAGGAACAGGCTTATTCTCAGTCCAAAGGATTGTTTCTGATTTCTTCCCTGATTTAAGGGAAATTTGGGAAACGATCTCACTATCATGAAAGATTTAATTGATTCACTAACCCAAAAGAAGATGATGATTACAGTGGTAGGCAGGAGTCACTCTCTCCCTTGCAAGAAAAAAGCAAGAGCCGTTCTTATGATCTCTCTCTCTCTCTCCCCGTAATACAGTCAAGCCCTTTCCAGCACGCGCAATCTGCCGCCGCCGCTTTGCACCTTGCAAATGCAAAATCCCGGGGTTTTTGCATTTGCAAGGTGCAAAGCGGTGGGGGCGGATCCCGCGTGCTGGAAAGGGCTTGACCGTATTACGGGGGAGAGAGAGAGAGAGATCATAAGAACAGCTCTTGTTTTTTTCTTGCAAGGGAGAGAGTGACTCCTGCCTCCCACTGTCATCAACAACTTCTTTTGGGTTAGTGAATCAATTAATTTGGGAAATGATCTCACTATCATGAAAGTCAGTGTTCTCTGCCAGTGGGGCATTTGGAAGAAAATGCCCCGCGACATATCCACGTGCTTGTAAGGGGAATCAGAAATCCCTACGTTCAATGCCTAGCACAGCAGAAGAGAAAACGCAGCTGTGAGCAAATACTGGGAAAACCTGATTGATCAGAAGGAAGGAGGCAAAAGAGGGAGGGGTGGTGGTGGACGGAGGTCCCACTGGTATTTGTGAAACACTTGGTCGGCAGCGCTTAAAGTCAATGTTGTTAAGCCTGGGTTCCCCAACCAGGGTTAAGGAGACAAGCTAAACAGAATGTGCAGCGTTAGTCAGATAGGCATACAGATAAATGAGTGATATAAGTTTGTATGTTTATTAACATACAGTAAAAATAACAGATACGCTTGTGCTATCAAAAATATAGTTTATTCCATTATGAGTTCATAGCATAGTCAAAATAACAGTCCAATAGTCATGTATCATTTAGTCAGTCCATACAAGGATATTCAGTTAGCAAAGTCCATGCAGAATATCCTATGTCAGTTCACTTACAAATCAGTCCTTTGTTTATCTCCCGTTCGAACAATGCAGTCTTGAGTCCATGCAGTAATTAGGGATCATCAAAGCCAGAGAGAGCAAGCTGACGTTCCGTGCTTCTTTTAAAATGCTTTCACAATCACTCCCCTAATTACAGTCCTACAGTTAAAGTTGCAGACACTTTAACTTACAAACTATGATTACATATTTATTATTTTACCTAAACCAATTAGGGTAAACAATGTTATCCCTAACAAACGTCCTCGCTCCCACCCACCCAAAGCCACGAAGTCCCCCAATTGCGCAGCCCAGAATCGCCCTCCACTCGGGGCAGCAACGACTCCCAGTATTTCCCGAGATGAAGCTCCGCCGTGCAATGAAAGCGCCCTGGCTCTAGGCTCACGGGCTCAGAAAACAACGTGAGCCGAGGTTGCTTCGGCTCCGCTCAGCTTCATTTCCTCAGCCCTAGCTGCTTTCAGTCCGCTCAGGAGGAGGGGGAGGAGGTGGTGGCGGCGGCTTGCGTTGTTTTGTGAGCTCTAGGCTCTAGGCTTACGGGCTCAGAAAGCAACACAAGGCGAGGTTGCTTCGGCTCCACTCAGCTTCGTTTCCTCATCTCCAGCTGCTTTCAGTCCACTCGGGAGGAGGGGGAGGTGGTGGCGGCGGCTTGCGTTGTTTTCTGAGCTCTAGGCTCACAGGCTCAGAAAACAACGCGAGGCGAGGTCGCTTCGGCTCCGCTCAGCTTCGTTTCCTCTTCCTAGCTGCTTTCAGTCTGCTCGGGAGGAGGGGGAGGAGATGGTGGCGGCGGCTTTCATTGTTTTCTCAGCTCTAGGCTTGCGGGTTCAGAAAACAACGCAAGCCGCCGCCACCACCTCCCCCTCCTCCCGAGTGGACTGAAAGCAGCTGGAGCTGAGGAAACGAAGCGGAGCGGAGCCGAAGCAACCTCGGCTCGTGTTGTTTTCAGCTTAGAGCCTAGAGCCAGGGCGCTTTCATTGCACAGCAGAGCTTCTTGTCTTGGGAAACACCGGGCGTTGTTGCTGCCCCCTGAGGGGAGGGCAATTCTGGGCTGCACGATTGGGGGACTTCGTTGCTTTGGGTGGGTGGGAGCAAGGATGGACGGAGTCCATGAAGTGGGGCTTGCCTGCCCTTGCTGGCTGCCTCTGCTTCCTTCAGGGCGGGGAGGGGGGCTCATCTGGACGAAGGGTGAGTCTCCCCCTCAGTTTCCCCGAAGGATCTTCCGTTGCTTTTGCCTTCTTCCTACATCTTCCCTCCGTTAAAATCCCACACACACACACACACACACTTATTTTCGGTCGGATAGATTTCGTGTCTGAGCATTCTCACATGGCGGTGGGTCTTTTCCCCCCCCTAAAAACAGTTAAAAAAAGAAAAAACAATATATCCTCATGCAAGAACTTTTCTGCTTCCGATTACCCCCATGCTTAAAAGTTGCAAAGGAAACACGGAAGCAGGGAAGCGGCTGCCCAGCTCCGGAGCTCCACACCATTTTTTTTTCAGAGGGGAATCTGACTCGAGTATAAGCCGAGGGCGGTTTTTTCAGCACAAATTGGGCTGAAAAACTCGGCTTATACTCAAGTATATACGGTAGATTCATATTTATTCAATATTCTCAGAGTGTCATGTCTAAAATAATGACTTTTAAAATCTACATTAATCTTGTCTTTGTTGTACACAAACATATATGCCATCCAAATCTCAAATTGTGTCCTAACTCCAGTAACCTTCTGTTTCTCAGCAACACCCACTTCTTCATCCAAGCTAAACAACTAACAGCCAAGTATAATTTCAACTCAGATATACTCAGTCCTCCCTTTTGTTTGCATTTTGTAATATTTTATATTTAACTAGTGGTTTTTCCCCTTAGATATATTCTTCTTAAACACAGCATCAGTTGTCAAAACAACTATTGTCTGAAACAAAAGTAAAGTTTTTGGCAAAACATTCATCAGAATCATAGAAATTCTCCCCAGCAATGTCCATTCTATTTTTGCCAACCTTAACAAAAAAAATTAACATCAATCTATTCTAGATATAATTGTTTTATAACAATTATAACATATAGTTTTATAAGATACAGTTCATATTTCTTATAGTACTACCCAAATATTTGAGCTTCTCAATCTTAAAACATATTTTATTCATCAATTGTTTGATCTTGTATTTCCATGTTTTTGATAACTTCCCTATCTTCAGTTTATTAATCTTAAAACCTGCTAATGCAGCATATTCTTTAAATTATTCATTAATAATTTAGTTCGCTTTAAAGGGGCTTCCCAAGCCAACACTAAACCATCTGCAAAAGCTCTTAATGTCAAGGTTCCAATTAATACATCCCATTCAATAAGAAATCCAAGGTAGGCAATTTCCTCAAAGAACATTTTATTGGGACATATCATATTGGCACATTCTTGGTGGAAAACCAACTCTAAATTCCTGCCAGTTTTACACCCAATTAAAAATAAAACTTTGTCACTTCACCCAAGAGTCTCCAGTCACATAGTCCAATCAACATGTAGTCCAGTTGCTTGGTGACCTCAGTCTCCACCTTTCAAACACCTGTATCAATGTCCTTGATTCCCAGGGGAAAGATAACATCCCAGCTATCTCTACACCCCCCTCCCTGGTCCCTTCGCTCCAGGCTGTGTCAGCCCTGAAGCAATGAGAAGAGAAACCTCCCTAGAAAAAAGCTACAAAAAGAAAATGGCCAGAGTTTGGCCAATTTCAGGGTTGAAACTTAATTTGTATGTCACCCTGTAATCTTTACCACCACAATCTTCTCATCTTGTCTTATGTCTCTATTCTATATTTCAAGAGCTAAAATAAACAAGAAAGGAACAATAGGCAGCCTTGTCTTTTTCTTTTTTCACATAGTTTGGCTAAATATCCATTAGGAATTATTTGTGCTGCCTGTGAAGTATAAATTTACCTGTTTATGAAATTATCTCTAAAAATTCCTGTGTTTTGGAGAAGGATGTTTATATCCTTTATGCAAATTAAATGATATTGATAAAAAATAAAACAGTCACATATACTATCTCCCACTTATAATTTCAGTATCATTTCTTTTCTTTTTCTCTTCACAATTTACAAACCAACAATTTATTGTTTATTTACAAATTCTTTGTTTTTCATAATTCAGTTTTATATTGATTTCTTTTTTTTAATATGGATAGCTATTGTTATGAAAATATTTTCCAGTTATTTGAATAGAAATACCTCCCAGAATATAAATTAATTTGGGAAAAATATTCTTTTTAGTTATTCACCTTTCTTCAAAGGTTGAGGTTTAATGACTCATCTATCCATATTTAAAGAAACCTTTTTATGAGTACAAGTATGATTATTGATGTTCCTTTAATGGGCGGATAACCAGATTTTCACCTACTGGTATCTTCTATTTGGAGCAGATAATAGAATATGCTGCAACTTTATTCGGCTTCTGTCATTTGCATCAACACTGGAGTAGTCGTGTGAGCTTTAGAAATTTATCTTTGCTGCAGAGGAAATATCTGTTTATAGAATAATTAGTTCCCAGTGTGTCTAAAAAATGAGGAAGACAAAACTTATTGTCTATGCAGGCTATATTGCAGTTGTCACTGTGGATGGAAAGCAGGTCAAATCCTGAGCCAATTGCAAAAACTTTCTGTATCTGCACATTTTTACACAGAAAGAGTAGCCGTTTGGAGTCTACACGGGTTATTTTAGGATTTCCCTTTGATCCAGGGAGATTGGGACATCCAGAATCCACCTTCTAGCCAGAGTTCTCAGCTGCTATCTCTCTGCTTTTTCAGCCCACCATAATTCCACACCAAAAGTTTCCTTTTCCCAACTAAAAATAGAAAGTTCTGTTGCTGATTTTCAGTTGTAAAAAATTAAGGGCCACAAAAAATACTACTTTAGGATTTATGATAACTATGAAAGATGGGTTAATCATTTATAAAGGAATAATTTTAAAATCTGATTTGCAAGCCCTGCCCATCCTTGCTGTATAGGATTGGGTCCATATTTGCTTTTCTGGAGCCAGAAGATAATCAAATTCTTTAAGTTGAATGTTTATTATCTCAATTATCTCCTCTCAGTGTTACCTATTGTCCTCCAGTATGGCAAGTGAAGTGGGTTGCAAGAAGATAGTGTAAACAAAGATTTCTACCACTCGTTTCTTGCACACCAGCAGAAGACTGCTAACCATAATTGTCTTTTTGTTTCTGAGCAGTAAAGCTGATAAAAATGTGTATTACAGGTTACAGTTGCAAAAATAAAACGGTCTGCTAAGTCTAAAAAAGAAGAATGTGGCTTCTCCTCACCAGAGCCTGATAATCCAGACTCATCAGGAAGTGAAGGTAAATGCTACATTGGTTTACTTTGCCCTTCTTTCTAAAACTATGCTGAATAAAGTACAAGTATGCCTAAATTTGATTATCTGTAAACTAAAGATACTGTTTTTGTTTTGGTGCCTTCAAATTATTGTTGATTCCTGGTAATTTCCTGGTTTAGTCCCTGCAGGTTTCATGATAAGATTTTTCAGGGTGTTTGCTGTTGCGTCCTTTCTAGGGCTCAGAGAGATGGATTGGCTGAAATCACCCAGATAGCTTCATGTCCAAGACAGAAATAAGACTCTCAATCTTAGTTTTCTAACCCAGGGCCTTTAATCACTACGCCAAACTGGGTTTCCATGTTAAATTTATTTAATATTTTCTGTCCTGGCTTGTAAAATCATTTTTAAAATGAGAAAAAAAATGAGTTTTAATTCATGTCTGATAAACTAAAATACTGATTTCTATGTGATTTATATATTTTACCTGTTTGACTAATTTTGAATTACTTCTGAAGCACAACTCAAACATAACACAAGAATCCGAAAGAAAACAGTAGATCTTGCTGAACTGCAAAGTGCCATTGAGTCTATAAAGTTAACACAGGAAGATATTCGGAGGTATGTTTGCAGTACTTTTTTTAAAATCACATTCCATAACAGGATTGTTGATGTTTCTCCATGCCGCACTCTCTAAATTCCCAGAATGCTCTCTCATTACCTCAGCATAACTTCTGTTGGAGCTTTTGGGCACATATCCAAAAAAAAGCACGAAGCTACACTCATCTACCTTGTTCTAGTGAAAGCATACATCTCTGGATTCTACATCGGCTCCAGAGATATTGAAAACAGAGATTGTGCTTGACACTATTGCTTTGCTGCATGGCTGCCTCCTTTTTATTCAAATAAAGTAAAATCAGATGGGCAGGAAATCTTGTGGGCATTAAGGGGAAATGTAACTAAGTACATAAAAACCTAAAGATGCCGATTTTGAGACCTGGGGATTTAGAGCAAACCTTGACCTTTAAATGTCTAAATAACTAAAGAAACTCTCTTGAGATATAATGCTGCAGTTATATTCTCCTAATCACTATAAGAGCTGACTAAAGTACACATTTTCATATAATATTTTTTTAAGTTACTGCTTAAAATATTTCTATCATGCCTTTCAGTTCCAAAATGCAAAACTACTGAAAATCAGAGATCAATAGAAAATAAGGTAACATTTTAATAAAAGAATATATGGGGACATAAATATTAGTATCTTGGTGTGAAAGCAAAGACTTTTCCAAGATTTTCCCTTTATTATTCAATATAATGCAAAACAAAATGAAAGGGACAGAAGATTTAGATAGGTGGATAAGGTAGTAGGTACACTTACCTTCGAATGCAGTTGATATATGTTCATATTTTTATTTTCCTTAAAGATCCTTACTCTGTAGCACTTTTATTCTATTCCCTTAATTCTCTATAACAGGGGTAAGGAACGTTGGCTCTTTTATCACTTACGGACTTCAACTCCCAGAATTCCTGAGTGAGCCATAAAAGGTTCTCCATCCCTGGCCTACTGGTTTTTTCAGTTGTGAGGGAAATCAATTTTTGACTTGAATGGGACTGTTTAATATACAAATGTAGGACATATTTTTATATATATTCTTTGTATGTCCTACATTTGTATATTAAACAGTCCCATTCAAGTCAAAAATTGATTTCCCTCACAACTGAAAAAACCAGTAGGCCAGGGATGGGGAACCTTTTATGGCTCCCTCAGGAATTCTGGGAGTTGAAGTCCATAAGTGATAAAAGAGCCAACGTTCCTTACCCCTGCTCTATAATGTCACAAATACTTCAGGTTACTTCTTGTTCAATTTCATGCAAATGTATTTTCACCATCTAATAAGGCCCCTTTATGTAGATTTCACTGTCATATTTTGAGATCAATTTGTTTTACTTCCAAATTGATGAGAACACTGGCGATGTTACCTGGTTGGGTAATAAAACATCTGCAAGAAAACAATCAAGCTCAGAGAGCACAAAGGAACATAGCTTGCCTTTTACTTGATTGTGCCTTAAATGAGTCCATTAATGTTACTGCTAATTGTCTTCCTTTTTCTTCCACTTTTCTTAGCATTATAGACTTCTTAAGATAGATAGGCCTTTGTATAAAGTGTCCAAAGTATGATATTTTAAGCCTTCTCCTTTGTTCCTCAGAAATTATAGATTATTCATTTAATGATCCATTTGTGGTATTTGGCTTACCATGGAATTCACAGAATTATTTTTCAACATTAAATTTCAAAATACACTATCTGTTTCTTCAAAATTCAAATGTTGCTTCCATAAAGCATCACAGAATATCATTGTCTATATTATTCTGATCTTTGTAGGCAAAGATACATCCCAGTTTTTTCCAAGTCCTTCACTGCCACTCTACAAGTGTTAGTCTACATCAGGGGTCTCCAACCTTGGCTCCTGGAAGCCTGGCGGACTTCAACTCCCAGAGTTCCACAGGGAGTTGAAGTCCGCCAGGCTTCCAGGAGCCAAGGTTGGAGACCCCTGGTCTACATCATATTTCTTGACTGCTGGTTCCTTTACTATTGGTCATACAGGGAGAAGCTATTCTTCAATATCTTTACTTACAGACTGGTTGCTGTACCTGTTGTCATTATAATTTTATTTAACATTTAAACCCATTTTTTCATCATGTTCCTTGACTTTCATCATTAAATATTGCAGATCTTTTGCATTTTCAGCTGTCAGAAGTGTTATCAGCATAGCACAGGCTATTGATTTTTCTTCCTCACATTTTAAAACCATAGTCATCTTCTTCATAATCAGCAGCTTCCCCCAATATATAGTCAACATATAGCTGAATAAATAAAGTGAGAATAGCCAGCTTGTTTTAATCTTTTGCTGACCTAGAACTAGTCTGTTTGCCATATTCTGTCCTTCATGGCTGTATGGTAGGTTCTCATGAGACAATGAGATGTTCTGGGATTCCCATTTATTAAGTAAATGGGAGTGCCAGAACATGAAATGACCATTTGCCTACCTGCAGAAAAAGATCTATATTTTTCCTAAATGCATATACCTTTTTTTAGTAAGAGTTAATATCCATATAAATTTAAGAGTTGAAGTTTTGAACTTTCAGATTAATAAAACATTCAGAAGCTTTGTGGGAAACATGATATTCTGAAGCTGAACTTGTAATGAGTACTTTTTCTGCCAAAGATGGTGCTTTGTTAGCTTCAGAAGTAGATCCAAATGCTTTGTACTGCCATAATAAATAACAGCGTGAATTTGGTTCTTTAAATACACTTACAATAGACATAAAACATAATTACAACAGTAAGATAGTTTGTGAAGCCTGTAAGAACTATCCATAATCTTGTAGTACTGTGACCTACATACACTATGATCTAAATTTCACTATAATCCTATTAATAGATAACAAGATAACAATTACATACTGTATGCAGTAATGCCCACATCAGGGATGAAAATAGACAAAATTGGGGGGGGGGGTCTTGATTCAAGCTCTTCTTCATTTGTATGTTATGACGTGTAGAAAGGAGCAGGGATTTTGTCACACTGCTGCTAAGCTATCTTGGTGTTTTGACATACACATTTCCCAGGAGAATCCATTGGTATGTTTGTCAAGTCTTTATTCAACACACTGCGAATCAGTATTCAGTATCTTCTCTGACATTTGGAATATTTCATCCCTTCAAAATGGTTTAATGTACTTGAAATGTTTATCATGCTCTAATGAAAAAACAATGATAGCAGTGTAGATATTTAAATTTATCATGTTAACTAATGGGAGAAAAGATTTTTTTAAAAAAAATTTGAATTTGCTTCTGATCTAAAGTCAGACTGGACTATACTTGAAGTGATATGAAGTATAGGGGGTTATTTCTGGAATCCAGACCAGGCAGCCTTCCAGAATGCTTATTTGGATTTTCTGATAAGTGAATTGAATCCCCATTCATCACACCCTCATACTTGTGATGCTGATAAGTAAGGATTTAATGAATTTGTGGATTTTTAGGAAATGCAAGCCCATAGCAATTTATTGGCTACATTTATTTTTATGTTACCTTTAATATATTTAATATTTATAGAATTACATATTTAAAATTTGATCCCTTATATGTGAAATCCTTTGAAGTCACTTGGAATTGAGGTCAAGATATGCACTATCACCTATTCATGTGATATTTAATAAATATGTGACTGTACAGTATGTGTACAATAGTAAAACATAAATAATTGGAAGGAAAATAAGTCATGGGTTAAAAATTAATTCAGAGGTGGTTTTAAAAATTGCTGAATATATGAAGAGAAGAATGGCATGAGTAGGTTTTTAAAATGTAGTAAATGCTACAATTAAAAGATGGAATGGTCTGCCTAGATTTCTAAAGAAGCAATCAGTCCAGTGTGGAGTTGTTGTTTTTTACACAACCCTTTTGAAATGTATAGGAGTAATGCTTCAACAACTTCCTTTCAATTTTCCACTACCCTGTCATCCTCTTCCTACTTTACACATATCCATATCAATTATATAGCGTGTCTTATACCTTGCTAGAATAATTTGTATGATTTGTACTATTTTAATTCAGAAGCTGATAAACTTGGGATCCATATATTTGTTTCAAACTTTTTATGAGTCTATGATGCTTAGTTGGTAATCTGGATTTAACTAAATTTGTTTTTTTTTTTAAATAGGGATATTACAGCATTAAGAACACGAATGACTTCAAGTTTGCCAACACCAGATAATAACTTCTTTCAATTCAAGCACTATGTCTTCATTTTGCTGATGGTTCTCCTGCAACTTATAATCAATTACTTATTCAAATAGAATATCTGGACAGAAGAATATCTATGAAATGGAATTATTACGGTCTTCATGGGACCATCTTTAAAGCTTGGTTTGGCTTCAAATGAGGCAATATTATCCAAGGGCCCAGAAGATTCAGACTCAAAAGATTGGGCTCATATGGAATAGTGTATTATTCCATTCTAGCCAGATGACATGGACATTGCTTATGTGCCAGTACTACTTCACATCTTCCAAATGCTGGATAACCGCCTTGCATGTTCTAAGGTGTCATAAACTATTATAAATACCAATATAGAATATACCAGTTTGGAATTTGAGGACCCTATTTTGTTATAATCAATCCCTATTGGACACGCTAGCAAAAGAAGTAAATTTTGACCTAAGACTTTTCTTCCTAAGATTAATCAATCTTACTTCAGTATGAAAATAATGCCAAGGGATATTAATTCAGAAAATTCAATAATTGCAGAAAAATGAAACTGCTCACCTGTTCATGGTCATTAAGAACATGTGAGCTATTAATCATTAACATTGTATTAACTGCATCAATTTTCAGGGATAGTTAATGTGGGGTTTTTCCTTAGGTTGTAATAGTCGATCTTTGCTAATAGTATTAGTCAGTTTGAGAGAAAGAAACATTTTAGCTGTCCAGAGAAGTAAACCACTTTTGTGCCAAAGCAGTATTTTGATTCCTTTCTTCCCAAATTGAAACTCTTATTGACTGCTACTGTTTATTTAACTTTAGGGATACTAATAATGAGATGCAGAGGAATAGAAGGTGTACTATTTAGACAATAAAAAGGAAGCTATTTTAAGTTAATTATAAAATTCTTAATGATTGACCTCTGAGATCCTATCTGTATTTTAAAAGTATGTTAACATTGGCTTTGTCCTTTCAGGTTACACAATTTGAACATAACTGCATCTGAATATTTATACTGTAAAAAAAGATGGGTAGCAACATTCTTGTTCTAAGAATAAGTGACTCTGGAAGGTTCATCTGCTACTCAGTTTTTGTTTAAGAAATATTTGGTTTCAAATGCCTCAGAATATAGCACATTTACCCTTACTTTCTTTATGCTAAAATATTGAGCTGTTTTACTGAGTCTCTGTAAGTAAATTCACCAAATCTGGATTGGGCTGCATTAAATTTAAAAAGATGTATTAAATTACAGCTACTGTTACTCCTGCTTTTCTGGTTTTTTTATATTTATATAGTATTTATTGAAGACATAGTCAATTTACAGGGCAGCAAGAAGCATATATCTTACATGATTTATATATTTTATAGCAAATATGAAGTTTTCATTTAGAGATACATACTTTACATTTGGTCAATTCAGGATTATAGTACTCCCATCCCAAACCTAACTGTTTTAAAGATGTTGGAATACTTCAAAATGGAGTTTTATAACACCTGGGAATTACTTTCCCAACATCTTCTGATAATATCAGCATGAAAAAGGTAGCTGTAACCAACAGTTACAGTTTCCTGCCTGCCTTAAATTATTATGTTTTAAAAGTGCTACAGTTTAGAATAAGAAATGTATTACCATTGAAGTAAACTGGTTGAATGCAGCCATAATTCAGATGCTTTATAAATTGATTGAAATGCAGTCACTGATATGTATGGTTTTATAAAAGAATAGCACAAATAAAGGGCAAATACATATGTTCTGACATATTTATTTATATGCATTTGGAGCAACTACCTATCTGTACATAAATGTTCAGTGATCGTAACTGTTGGATTTATTTGGTTTTCACTGTTTTGACAATGTCTCCTAATATAAATATCACATTTATGTCAGCTGATATTTCTTCAGTTGTTGCTGAACTATTGTTCAGATGCTTTCTTTTAAACATTTCTATTCCTTCTAAACTCCCAAACCAGTTGCATTTTCAGTTACATTGTTTGTATTACTCCTGTGTCAAGCACAGCTCAAAAGCTTAACATTTTCGTTGCATCTTCAAGTAAGTTCCTTGTGTGAACTGAAGAATCTGTTGCCTAACTAATTTTTGTATGATATGTCTGGTTATGAGCCCAGTCAATACATTGTTTATATGATATTTAGTTTGATGAATACAATTCTACATTCTTTCGTTTAGATTTTTTTTTCTGTGTATAGTAATAAGGAAGCTGTGACCTGACAGTTTGTAGAAATCTAAGGACAGTAGTTTCCCCATTATGTTTAGTACTTAAAAGTAGAAAATAATCAGAATTGTGTGTTGACTTGTTTGTGTGTTTGTTTTTTAAAAAATGCACTATAAGCCTTCAATATGCCATGTAATCATCAATATAACTACAATGAAATGTGTTGTGTAAAATAGTAAGTAGACTACTTGCAATATATAATTATTGTATCCTACGTTTGGCTGCTTTTTAACTTTTAGTTATCACTTAAGAGTACAACATACTCATTTTTCATGAAAAAGTTGCTTTTGACAACTAATCTGTAAAATATATCAAATGATTTTACAGCTCACTACCCTCCTGTGCCTTCAGGAAGATCTTCTTGCCAACTCAGTATTAAATAAATGGGACAAGAGTTAAAATTGTTTTATTCAACATTTTGTTGTTTCTTGTCTTGATGGATGTTCTCAATTTTTTGGCACCTTTTAAGAGTGGGTGATCAGATATTTGAGTATTGTAACAGTGCCTTGATGGAGTTCGCACAGCAATGAGGTATGTATATATAAGTATATTTTCAAGGTTGTACCATATCTATTCAAAAATGTTGTGGTATCAGTTACTTTCAATATTAATTTGGGTAAAGTATAAAAAGATGTATAATTACAGAAAAATACATCATTTTTTTTCTTTTGATAACTATGAAGGACCCAATATTGGAGTACATATTCTTGTACAATGAAACTGCAATGTTGTTTGTTGTTACTAAAAAATAGCCATAATAAAATTTGAACCACTAACAACCAGCTTCATTTTATTGTTTTAACGTGTGGATTCTGAGCAAAATGACTGAAGATGAAAATAAAAATATGTACAACGTTTCAATGGAAAAGACCTGTTCTAATATTTCCTTGTTTAGATTAAATATCCACTTATATAATGGATGTAAATCTTGGCTATTTAAATAAATAGCCTTCCACTTTTCTTTAAATCTTCATTTTTTTCTTCATGTTTCTGGAATAAACTTGTTCTCATTTTTAATTCTCTTTATTTTAACACTCTGTTTCGATTTTTATATTGCTACACATTTTTTAACTGAAATAGGCTGTTGTATGTTAAGGACCAGTGTTTAATCCAATGCATATAATACATGTAACGAAAAAATGTGAAAACATTTACATATATATATGTGTGTGTGTGTGTGTGTGTGTGTGTGTGTGTGTTTTCTTAAGTTTTCGTGGGTATTCATGAAGCCTGATTATGGCAGATGGGATTCTGCCAAAACGTTGCTACAACTTTAAAAGCACAACTATAATGACGTGGAAAAATACCCGAACAAAGCTGAATACCATATATATGTACATATACATATGTGTGTGTGTGTGTGTGTGTGTGTGTGTGTAGGAAACTCCTATTTCTGTAAGTTTCCTATTTTTGCCCATCATATAAAATGCCATTATTATTATTATCATTGTTATTATTATTGCACTGTTCTATTTGCAAATCATGCTGCATGCAGTGTGATTAAGGAAATTAATTCCTTTGAACAGACTAGATTTGTGTGTTTCATGCGTAATTATATAGCTGAATTTAAAAATTTGTTTAGAAGTACATTTGTAAATTTAAAGTTCTACCACTGGTCAGTAGTTTTGTACAATTAAAGAATAAAAAGCTGTAATCAATAATAGTACATTGTGTTTGAATTTTACTTGTAAAACTTTAAGTACAATTTCTTGATAATGCAGTACTGCTGGAGGGAATGTAATGAAAATAAATAAAAAAAAACAGTCTGCTTCTGTTTAGCATAATCATTGAATTTGATAAAAGGTCATTTTGGAAAGACTGAAACAGACTGATTTAAGAAACACAACACCATGTTATTCCGATCTGTTTGGAGACTCTTGGTAGATAAATAGATTGAACACTATCTGAATATGCACAGCCCTTCCAGACATTAATTCCTATCTTCTATCACTTAGTCAAATTGTTTTGATTTTGGAAAAAGCTAAACAAGTCAGATTCAATTGATATTGGAGAGAACAACACCAGAAAACTCCAGGGTTATATAAGATAGATTTTGAAATTAAAAACCAACAACACCCAGAAAGAAAGCAACAAAAAACTAATTCCATCATATTGCCAAGAATCAATTCAAGAGAATGTTTACATTTTTTAAAAAATTAATAAGAGTTTAAACATGTATTATATATACGGTTGTATTAATGCTTATATTCTCTCTTGCAATAATTCTCATCTACAAGCAAAATAACCTTTTATATAGTGGACAATGTTTCTATTCCAGAAGAATATAGTTTCTTAGGCAAAATTGGCAGTTCTGTTTTGACACTTACGTGGGTGTGTGCACATATAAACACAAGGGGGGAGATCTTATGATAATAGAATAGAATTCTTTATTGGCTAAGTGTGATTGGACACATGGAAAATTTGTCTTTGGTGCATATTATCTCAGTGTACATAAAAAGAAAAGATACATTCATCAAGAATCATAAGGTACAATACTTAATGATAGGCATAGGGTAGAAGTAAGCAATCAAATCATACTAGGAAACAATATAAATTGTAAGGGTACAAGCAATAAAGTTACAGTCATAAGTGTGAGGAGAAGGGTGATAGGAATGATGAGAAGATTAATAGTAATAATGCAGACTTAGTAAATAGTTTGACAGTATTGAGGGAATTATTTGTTCAGCAGAGTGATGGTGTTTGAGAAAAACTTTTTGTGTCTAGTTCTAGTGTGCAGTGCTCTATAGTGTTTTGAGGGTAGGAGTTGAAATAATTTATGTCCAGGATGTGAGGTGCCTATAAATATTTTCACAGCTTTCTTTTTGACTTGTGCAGTATACAAATCCACAATGAAAGGCAGGTGGGTAGTAATTGTTTTTTCTGCATTTCTAATTATCCTCTGAAGTCTGTGTCTGTCTTGTTGGGCTGCAGAACCAAACCAGACAGCTATAGAGGTACAGATGATAGACTCAATAATTCCTCTGTAGAGCTTTATCAGCAGCTCCTTGGGCAGTTTGAGCTTTCCGAGTTGGTGCAGAGAGAACATTCTTTGTTGTGCTTTTTTGATGATTTTTTTGATGTTAGATGTCCATTTTAAGTCTTGAGATATGATAGAACCTAGAAATGTGAAGGTCTCTACTGTTGATACTGTGTTTCTAGTATTGTAAGAAGTGGTAATATGGGAGGGGTTCTCCTAAAGTTCTACCACCATTTCTATGGTTTTGAGTGTGTTCAATTCCAGATTGTTCCAGTCGCATCATAAGGCTAGTTGTTCAACCTCCCATTTATATGTGGATTCATCATTGTCTCAAATGAGACCAATCACTGTTGTATCATCTGCAAACTTCAATAGTTTAACAAATGGATCGTTTGAGATGCAGTCATTGGTTTATAGGAAGAATAGAAGTGGAGAAAGCACACAGCCTTGGGGGGGGGGGGTGCTTATTGTACAGGTATCTGATGTGATTCTGCATAGCTTCACCTGCTGCTTCCTGTCTATTAGGAAGCTTATGATCTACTTACAAGTGTGTTCAGGTACCGCTAGCTGGATTAGGTTTGTTAGAAGAATGTCTGGAATAATGTTATTGAATGCTGAACTAAAGTCTACAAAGAGGACCCTTGCTTAGGTATTTGGAGATTCAAGATGTTGTAGGATGTAGTGCAGAGTCATATTAATATCATCTGTCAATCTATTTGCTCGGAATGCAAATTGCTGAAAATATTTTGGAAGCTCTTTCCGGAAGTTTGCTTTATTAAAATATCCTAAAATAATTTGAAATCGGTATCTGGTCAGCTAGAGTTCATAATATGTTGTTTACACAAGCTTGTGGAAGAACATACACAGCAATTAGGAGAAATGAGGAGAACTCTTGTAGAGAATAAAATTGTTTGCAGTTGATAAATAAAGACTCTAAGTTTTCATCACAGAATTTATATATTATAGTTATATTCTGAGACCAGCTTTTGTTGATATATAAACATAAGCTGCCTCTCTTCTTTTTACCTGATGTTTCTGCAATTCTGTCCGCTCTTTGTATCTGAAACACTGGGATGTGCATGCTGTTGTCATCATTTTTTTTCATGGACTCAAAAGTATGTACTGGAGCCATAATTCTGTCAAAAAGTAACACAAAACATGCAGCAAACTCAGAAATTCAGTTCTCAGAAATCAACAACAGAGAAAAGAAGCAGTTTCTAAATGCCATTACATGGCTTCATAGTCTTAAAATTATTTCAGAGGTGTTATAATCTAAAGATCAGGACAAGAATAGACCTTAATCTCGTAGCTTCCATTTTATAATTAATTGTCCCTTTCCATTTGATTCAAAAGTGGCTGTTTATAAAGTTTCTTAATATTCACCTTCATCTGGGGTGCTGCAATGTGATGAGGCTAGAACTTCCACAATTCCCAGCCACTATATTTATTTACCTGAAGAAAGGCTGCAAAATCATTCTCCATTTAAAATGAAAAGTGATCAAGGAAGTGTCTTTGAAAGACTTACTGTACACTACTATTTCTTCAATTAAAAATATCCAAAGCTAATGAGACAGCAGTAATAGTATATTGCATTTGTAATTTTCTCCTGTTTTCCCACCCTTCCACCTTTTTTCCTTTATCAGATTGACTTGTTAGAAGGGAATATAAGTAACCTGCCTTTGAATGGAAGGGCAGGATTCCTCAATCTGGAAGCTCTCTACAATATTGATTCTTTGTTGTTGATAAAAGGGAATCCTGCAATTCTTACAGAAGAATACAGATACAATACAATCTTGCTAGTACCTTTATTCACACTTCGTTCAGTTGCTTAAAGTAGAAAAACAATATTATATTAACCACAAAACTAAGATCAAGACACTGACTACTGTGAATGCCTCTGATTAACAAGATGAGAGATTCTAGACTTCAAAAATAAAATGCCTTAGAAACAAACTGAAAAGAAGTTTTGAAATATTCTGGTATAGCATTTTGCATTTTCACATGCCATATATTCTTTTCTTTGGAAAGTGGAGACATTCTGTTTTTGATTATTCAAAAAGGCAATTTCTTTCCATTAACTATCTTTCAACTGATTTTCAAATATTCTTAGCAAGTAACCTTTTTTCTGCTATCAACTATCAGTTATGTCTTTCTTCCCTTGCCTGAATGTATTAGAGTCATTAATATGCACAGCTCTCTTCCATGCAGCCTATTTGTTTCTTTGCCTTTGCTAGAATAGTTAACCTGGCTCTTGAAATCTTGGCAGTTCAGAACAAGCGGTGATGACAATATTTGGCACAAACAGGCACTTAGAAGGAATACTCCCATCAGTTTTTATTTCATTCAGATTCCTTTGGAAATACAAAGAATTGCCCTTGAACCTTCTGTCACTGGTATAAAATGAGGAATGAAAACAAAGCCCAGATTCCTTGTTTACAAAACAAAAACACTAAATAATACAGTTTTATGAGCTGAATGCATGCAGCGCAATAATGTGAAAATAAAGCAAGATCAAAAGGATAAAATCCCTTTGTATTGAAGTATTACAATCCCTAGATCAATGCAATTTGACTAGTTAGATTCATGGTTTCATTATTTTATGAAGACCAAGATAACACTGTCAGTATAAAACAGACTAAGGGATGAAAAAAGTGGGGTTGGCTGGGGATCCCAATTGCCCATTGCTGATGTGTAGGTCAGGGTCCAGCTTCTTAACATATTACCATATAATATAAATCATTATTTATGGACAATTTGGGAAAATAAATATTAATCAGTAAAGCAACAAAGGGCTTAGATAATTATCAGCAAGGATAATAGAAGCCACTATTAAGGTATTACAGAGTTGGCATTTTATGTCTTTTAATATTATTAAGTTTTCTGTGCAATGGGTGGCAATGGCAGCCCTCCACAATAGTCCCAGTTTCTCCTGCAGTCCTTGGGAAAATTAATTGCCCACCCCTGCCTTAAAGGGGTTGTTAAATTCACATTATAGTTTAGTGTATGTAAAACACAGGCAAAAAATTTTCTGCACTTTAAGATTATTCCTTCCTTCCTTCCTTCCTTTCCTCCCTCCCTCCCCTCTAAAACCAGTGCCCCAAGTTTGTGGCTACATTGAATTTTACCTTTCTCCAACCAAATGTTTATAATCAGACACAATTCCTATGCCACATTCTGAGTAACAATCTGGGAGCTTCAGTACAAATATATACAAGGGCACTGGGGTTGGGGGTGATCTACTATCATTTGCAGCTATATGTTAAAATAGAAAAATGGGGTAAGTTCCCATCAGCAATACAATATATTTCTATTGAATTATTTAGGATTGTATGAGTAAAAATCATCAGCCCCTCCCCACAAAAATGTGTAACATTGAGTTATAGTGCCTTTTCATTACATCTTACTGTAAAAACTTCAATCTAAATGGCTGGGAGGAAAGCAGTCATTTGCACTGCAGTTATAAGATGAAAAAACACATGGCCACAATGCATTGGAAAATGATATTCATACTAATCTCAGATTCAGTGAGCCATCACAAATACACATGCTGCAGGCCAGATTCACAAACCCTTTTGAAACAGCAAACATGTTTTCCATTCCTAGTTTAGGAAGCATCACCACTGTTGCCAGCTGATGAACAGGCAGGTGCACAGTGACCAAGATAATTAATATACAGAGAAAATTCCTATGGAGCGAAAAGCAAATCAGGAGCTTTGAAATGTTAATAATTGGATCAGTAAAACGAATTCCAAGGGAATGCTTCTATAAAATCATCCAGCCTCATCTGATTTTATATTGTGTAATTAATGTATGAGGCAGCATTTAGCTAAACATTATTGCATTAAATCACAGAAAGAAAAAAATGCTGCCTGGTAGAGATAATACAATATAATATAGTGAATTGAAATACTGAATTCTGTGTTTTCCCTGCCCATTATTATATTCTCAACAATAAACCTAAATAATATACTTAGAAAAATAAACATTAATTTTGTGCAAAATATATTTCTAAATCTCCCTCAAAATGAGCTTTCAATTGGGAATTCTAGCAGGGTGTTGTTTCCAAAGGAGAAGACGGCTGAAAGGCAGATTCAGGCAGACATAACTTCCTGGATCAAAGGGAAATGATAAGATAAACTACTTGCATTCCAGACAGTGGTGCCTTGTAATAAACTGCAAAAACAGGAGTTTTGCAGTCATTTCATGAGTTGAGCTGCCAGTGGTATTATATATAGGCATTAAGCCTCCCGCTTTCCTATTTTAATCACTTTGGAAAGTAATTAATTTACAGATATAGAGAGGTTTCCTTCACAGCAAATATAGTATTCCTTGCAGAGAATTAAAAAAAACAAATAAACAAAAAGACAAATTCTGATTTAAAGATTCAGGAAACTTTTTAAGAAAGAAGATTTAAGAAAGTTTTAAAATAGATAAGGTGAGAGTCTTATTTTTATTTATCAATTTTCTTTTAACAAAAATGCTTTGATTTAAATTTCCTTCATGGAATGCTTGCTGCTTAATGTTACAGATGCACTTCATTGATGGACTTTACATAATGAACTAGATCACGTATTGGCAACCTGCAGCTCCAGAGCTGCATGCGGCTCTTTGGGCCCCCTGTCAGATAAATGCATCACTGGCTGGCTCCACCCCTCGCCCTCCCCTCCCAGTCACTCCTCACCTAAGAAGGTATGGGTGATGGCGATAGATAGAGACTCTCTCTATATTCCAGAGTGCGAGCGAAGCCCCTTTTACTTGCCTCTTCTCTGGCCCTTGCTGGTGCTGTACACACCTTGGCAGCTCAGGGAGACATGCGACTTTCTCTCCACCCCAAGACACTGGACCGGACCGGCTGCACTTTGTACAGGTGGCCAAAAGGCGTGAATTTGGAGCAATACTGTGAGAAATTGCTGTATACTTTTAGTTAATATAGTTCCATTTTTGTTTCAGAGACAGTATGATGTTCTCTATTGGATACTGGCATTTTACACATCTCACCCTAAAATCTTTGATGAAGATATGGCTGAATATGCAGTCACTTCAGCACTCTACTCAATATACTTTTCAATAATTTGTGTAGCCCTTATTCATATATATGAATTAACCGGCAGTGAAGGTGATAAAAAAAAAATCCCTAAACAATTACAAAGATATATGATCAGAATATTAGCAAAAGCTGCAAAAACCCACAGCTTTGTTTAACATATATTTATTTAATCAATCAATTTGTATGACTGTCCATCTCAACAAAATACAAATAACTATGGATAGCAACAAATATTAAAATAAAATTGAAACAATCACAATCAACAATACAAAAACTAACATATATAGCAGCCAAGGAAGGTATAACTTAGGCTTCTTGGCAAGCCTTTGTAGAAATTTCAAGATATTTGGCACAGCTTGGTTTGACCGCTTGGCTTAAACTCAGCTAGATCTCTTAGATACACAACGTGGCACAGAAGGTAAGAATCTTCACTGCCCAGTTGAAGAAAGCCAGATAAAGAGTTGGTTGTCTTCCATTTGAGTGAGGTTACACATTCCCTCTGATACCCTCTGATACCCACCCCTCCTTTTTGACACACTTCAACAGACTCTTTGTTGTATATTTCATGGCCTTGAAGTTGAGTGAGTGATTTGTTGACTGTTTATGTAACTTATTCTCTGTCTTGGGAATCACTGACTCTCAGTTTAACTCTCACAAATGATAACCTGTCTCTCATGTTTATATCCTAACAGATTTTATTCAAAACTGTGAGTAAAGCTTTCATAATCAACTATAAATCTCCAAGAGATTTATTTATGAAAAGTGATTTCTAGCAATATAAGCAATAAACATTTAAGCCTTTAAATGAGGATACTGCACTTTGAATTGGAACGGCAAAGTCACAACCCAACCAATGTACTTGATGCAGATTAGATATCAAATTTTCTCAGCATTAACCTCCATATCTGTGTTTCCCCCAAAACTTATTGTGGTGTCTTATTTTTTCCATGTGTGGGAGACCCACTTCTTCTGCTTGCTTGTGGGGGGCAGGAAGCCATGCAGCTTGCCAGTGCCGCCGCTGCAAGGCAGGGGGGTGGAGATGCCCTATGTGCCCTGCACCAGCTTACTTCAGGGTCTCCCCAGCCAGCCCACCCATGCCCCCAACACCTGCCTCACCTTGTGACCACAACACCAGCAACCCTGTCCAGCAAAACCCCGCGTGGCTGCTGGCCCACTTCTTCTGCTTGCTCATTGTTGCAATGGACGAGCAACACATCGGTGCTGGTGCTGCAGCCACAGGGCAAGGTGGGTGGAGCTGCAGGGGTGGGATTCTACTGGTTCTGAACTAGTTGTTATGATTCTGTGCAGTTCAGAGACTGGCAAATTGTGCCACTGGCTTGCCCCAACCACCCTGCCCAGTCACTCCTTATCTTTCATGTGCGCCATTCAACTTGCGTGTATTGTGCCTTCATCTACTTTTTGGTAAGTTGCTATTTTTCCTTCCCCCCAATGATCAGCTGTTCTGACTATCAGCTGTGCCACATGATTTAAATTAGCTAGAAAGCAGGAAATTGTCAGATTTCATACTTTCTAGGTAATCTAAATCACTGTTGTACTGCTTCGTCTTTACCCAGGAGACTTCCCTGAGGCCCAGCCAGAGTGGTCTTCAGGGGTTGGGAGAAAGAAGTGGCCTGAGAGTAGAGCTGAACAGCTGGTATGTTGGAAAGTTGCCTTCCTTTCCAGACTCTGAGGACTGAAGCTTCTATTTTTCAGTGCAGACTCAGGAAGCAAATTGCAGAAAGGTATATCTGTGAGTGACTCTATGCAACTTAATCTGTCTGCCTGCTTTGCCTGATTTTGGGTAAAAGTTGCTCTTTTTTAATAGAAAAATCAATATTTACATACATGGTGTGTTGTGAGTTAATTTTGTGCATTTGCTTGCAAGCAAATTTTATGTTACATTATGCTTTTATATTTTGAAATTTGTGACAGATGTACATTCTGTGATTGTTTTCATACGTTGATGGTGTTGTGTAATTTTGTGGGTTTGCTTTGCTACCCACAAATTTTATAATGTTGCTTTTATATTTTGGAACAAGTGAGATTTGGGGGGGGTGTTTGTCCCCAATCCCCATTTTGTTGGACAGTAGACCCCATTCCCCCTCTCTTAAAAATTTACCAGACCAGTGGAATTCTTTATGAAGGATGACAAAAAGCTGGTGTGACAAAATCTTGGGTTGCAACCAGATTGGAAGTGTGAATCTGAGCCTTTTAGGCTTAATTCCCCTTTGAAGCTCCTGCAGCTTGATGGGTTTGTTTGTGTGCCTCTAGTTAAAGTGCCCTGGATCCTGTCTTCCTTCCTTAATGGGTTAATGGAGTTATTTTTAGCCTGAATCTCCTTATCTTAATGGGTCCACTTAACTGTTTCTATTGTCAGCTCTGTCTGCTCTGAGTTTTCTCTTTCAGCTGGTGATTCTTGGTTTTCCTAAAGGGGGGAAAGGGCTGGCTTGAGTTTCTTGGCACTGTTTTCTGAGGTTTCTGGTGCTGTGAGGTTTCTGGCACTGTCCTTTCAAGTTTCTACAGAATAGTGCTGCCTGGCTGGAATGCTGAAAAAAGCTTCAGTACATTTTTAAGATGAAAATCTCAAAAACGTGGGTATCTAAACATGGCTTTCCCTCAATCCCCTGGCTTCTCGCTCTGCTATAGCTCTCATTCCATTAGGGACTGTTGGTCTAGGTAAGCCCTGAGCTTACCTACTAACACTACTAAGGTAGTGTTAGCTTGAAAAGATTTTTGTGGCAATACTGGCACAAAGTAACAAACTCCCTTGGTTTGGTAATTATTGTTCCATTTTAAGTGTTTATTTTCCAATTAATTAATTGTAATTATGAAAATATCAGCCATTCTTTTATATACACAGTATGACATCTTTTTTGTAGACTGTCATTTTCAAATCCACTTTCAGCTTGTCTCCATCTTGTGTACCTTTTTTATTATTTAAGCATTAAAGGTATGAAATAATAAACTACCTTTTGTTTTTGTATATCTTTTTTATACTTAAAACAGTCATTATGGCAAAGAAGTGTTGTCCCCTGATCACATGACCACCAAGCCATGTCCAGCCAGTCACATGACCACAAAGCCACACCCACAAATTAAGCCACGCCCACAGAAACTGTTGTTAAGAAATTTGAATCCCACCCCAGTGGAACTGCCTTATGCACCCTGCACTGGTTTACCTCAGGGCCCCTGCAGTCAGTCCATCCATGCCCCAGCACCCACGTTAAATTGTGGTTGTGGCACCAGCACACTGCTCTACCTCTTGCTCTATTGAAGCCATGAGCAAGCAGAAGTGAGCCAGTGGCCCTGTGGGCTGCTACACGACTGTTGGTGCTTCCACCATAAGGTAGGTTTTGGGGTGTGGATGGCCTGGTTGCGTGGGCTCTAAGGTAAGCCAGTGTAGGCACATGGGGCACCACCATCCTTGCCTTGTGGCCTTGGCACCACAAGCAACCAGATGGAATGGGCGGTCGGTCAGCTACGCAGGCTCTTAAATAGCGGTGATTTTTTGTGGGGAGGGCTTATATTAAGTACATGCTAGGTCTTATTTTTGGGACAGGTCTTATTTTCAGGGAAACAGGGCACTTATTATTTACCTCCAAAAATAATTCAAAAGTGGTCTCATATAAAGTGATGACAATAGACTTTTTGTGGACAATGTAGTTCCCAGGCTATTTGAACTGTTTTTATAGTTCCATATTTTCTTCAACTGCAAAAAGCTAAGCTCAGTGGTAAGGTTTCCTTCCATTTTGCATTATTCTTATATGTTAATATGCAATATCCCAAGGCAATCTGTATTTCACTAGATTTTAGTTAGAGCAAGGCTTGGGAATATAGCTGAACCCCCTTCTAGGGCCTCCAAAGTCCACATGAGTCTCCATTGTAGACAATCAGAATTATGTATGTGTGTGTGTTATGTGTGTGTGTGTTTATTTATTTATTACTTATTTATTCTTCACATTTCCTTACTTCCCAGAGGTATGCTTTCTTCCATTTCCAAACAGGATCTGTATGTTCTAACCCAGAAAATATACTTATTAGAAAATATATATTTTAACTTCTCTTCCAACGGGAGAAAATAATAAGTAATTTTGACTTAGCGAAGCATGAAACATTTGGGTCTTTCCCAGTTTGCAATCTAAATCCACATGCTATGACTGTTAATTTCCTCTCTCTGTATTAAGTGTGATCTGTAGACATCAGCAGGGTACTTTCTGCAATCAGTTCTTGAAACTACTACCTCCTACTATGCACACACTGCACATCCAACTGCACACTCAGATCTTATGAATAACTTCCGTTCAGGTTTGCAGATCATTCTACTTATAGTTATTTATCTCAACTATTCTTTTTAGCCTGGTCCCTCTCATACATACCCAAACCGCTTTGTAACATCTATTAAAGTCTTCCATAGTCTCTCTATTACTTGTAATTGATAGGACTGCTAGAACTGTATACCTTCTGTTTGTCACTGATGTATCAGCTCATCTCCATGCATTGCATATAAATATTAAAAATCATGAGGAGAACCATGGAACTCTGAGTTACTCCAGCGACCACCTAATGTTACTTTGTTAATGTAAACTTTCAGAAAAGAATGAAACCAGTGTAACATTATGCTTCTCTAAATAGTTAATTATGGCTTCATTATAGGAGCACAGTGGCTCGAGCGGCTAGAACACTGGGCAGGAGCAAGTCTGTATTTGAGACTAAAGAGCTGCCATGGGGCAGGGTTTAGCTCTCCTCCTTCATGCCAGCTCCTATGAAGAAGCCCCCAATTGGGCCCCAATCATGTCACCAGATAATCCTTTCAACCTTGAAGTGCCTCAGTGCTTCTGACACAAGTGTAAACTCTTCATTATAAAATATTTCTTTTAATATATTAAAGACAGAGCATAATTGTTTGTTTTGCTCTTTTGTGAACATTTCTGAATGCTCAGTGAACAGATGCTGCTAACAGATTTGCTGACAAATATATTTTTCATCATCTCGCCAGAATTAATTTATTTGAATGTTTGCATTGATTGTGCATTATTTTGACAGCAATTTTGAATGTACTGCATTTCTTCAACTATCAAGCAGTGTAAATTAATGTGTCATATACCTATGATTTTATGTCAAGGTATACTATCTTGTCACCTTGTTGATCCTGAGAATGAAGAAAAAATTTCAGCAAGATAAATGAAATTGGATTAGCCTGACTTGTCTGACCTAGCAGAAAAATGATTCCTCTGTAGGATCTGCAGCAAAGAGCCAATTTAGCAATGTGACATGCCCTGAATCTGACATAATCTAAACTTATGTAGTCTAATTTCCTGCAAGGAAGCAAGGGTCAATATCCAAAGATACTAAAGCATCAGAATTTGAGTCTTCCAGTGGTATGCCTATTACCAGTGTAACCAATTTCATCCACCTTGCTGCTGATCATCCTCTTCTCTTTCCTTCCACCTTTCCCAGTATTAGAGCCTTCTCCAGAGGATTGGGTCTTTGCATAATATGTCCGAAGTCAGATAATTTGAGCCTAGATATTTGCACCTCAAGTGAGATCTGTGAGTTGATTTATTAAAAGATCTAGTTTTTGTTTTCTTGGCTGTCCTCAGGAGGCTTCTCCAATACAAAACCAAACAAAATGCTCCAGAAAAGAGTAAACAATACTTTGGGAAAAGAAAAATAATAATTGAAAAAGAAATCCTGCTGCATTTTGAGTCAGGGACATTCTGCATGCATAGCAAGGGTTGTAACCATTGTGCTAATAAGGAAACTCTGTTGTCCTATAGCAAAGTTTAAAGCAGATGTTATTCAGAAAAAGCAGAGAATGTACAGTGGAAAGCCATTCCTATCTCTGCAAAATAGCCAGATTGCAGGGATTGGCTTAAACAAAAATAAGATAATACATGAATCAGTGCAAAATTACTACTTTGAAGATAGAACTTGTTATGTTCTGTGCATGGGCGCAAGAAGTGGAGACGAGACGATGAACAGTGAACTTCAACTCTTTATTTAACATTGTGGAACAGAACAAAAACTACGGCAGCAATAGCCCTTTTTATAGGCAAGCAGCTGATCAAATAACCAATAAGAAACGGGAAGCATTAGTTCCCTTAACCAATGAAAGGGGCCTGCTAATAGCCAATCAGATTCTCCTGAACGGACCAATCAGATGTCGCTATTATCGGCCAATCAGAAGTGCAGGGCCAGAACCCTGCACTTTTCTAAAGGTTTTAATAATCTTTATTTAAGCACTTTTATTAGTTCACAACACCCCTTCCCCCTGGGTTCCATTTAAGGGGTGTGGTGACGTAATCTTTGAGGTAGGCAGCTTGTTTACATTGTCTATTAGATTTTTGCTGTCCCCCGGTACTTGTTTATAATCTTGTTTGGGCGGGACGTTTTCTGGCGAGTAGGGTGCCTTCGGTCCTTCATTTAAAAACTCGGTGCCGCTAATGTCCTCATTGTCCTCTAGCCTTTGTGGGCTTGCCTCTGACGAGGTGTCTCTTTGAGGCAAGTCCACCACCCTCTCTGATCCTTCTTTATGCGTTCAGTCCGAAGGCTCACTTCTTCCACTCGTGCTTTCTGCCATTTCGAACTCGGTCTCCTCGGCATCTCCTCCCCCCTCAGTTTGGAAGTTACCGGAGTCGCAGAAACCAGGTTGCAGCCTTGAACGCAGCTGATCAATATGGTGCTTCCATATTCTTCCGTCACGTTTTTTTACTCGGTACGACCTGGGTCCTGTGACTTGGATTACAGTTGCTTTGACCCACAAAGGATTGCCAGAAAAGTTTCTAGCGAAGACTAAGTCGCCTATCTGGAATTCGCGGCATTTCCCACTGGATCCGTGTGGTTTTTCTGGTTCATACAATGGGTGTAATTGGTCAAGTTGGGAGCGGAGTTTTCGTCCCATTAACAATTCAGTCGGAGTCTTGTTGGTGACGCTGTGTGGAGTGATGTGTTGAAGAAAGAGTATCTGGTTAATCTTATCTTCGATATCGCTATAGTCCATTTTATGTAGGGTCTTTTTGACAAGTTGTACCATGCGCTCGGCTCTTCCATTGGCTGCAGGATGCACCAGCGAAGTTAGCGCATGGCGAATACCACGGTCCACCAAATACTGTTCAAAAGAAAGCACGGTAAACTGGGGGCCGTTGTCGGATACCAGAACGTCTGGCAGTCCATGGTTGCGAATAATCTGTCCAATTTCCTGATGACGGATTCGGTTGTGGTACTTTTCATTTCATGGATTTCAAGCCAGTTTGAGTAGGCATCCACCGTTACTAGGAATGTGTGTCCTTTAGTAGGTCCCGCAAAGTAAATATGAATACGGGACCATGGTCCCCTGGGTGTTTCCCACTCTGTTGGGGTTGCTTTCGGTGGGGCATTGCTAACTTCCTGGCATTTGCAACAAGTCTTTACCCAGGCCTCGATTTGCTTGTCGATACCTGGCCACCACACGTAGCTTCATGCGAGCGCCTTCATGCACACGATGCTGGGGTGGCCTTCATGCAAGGTTTTCAATACCGCTCGTTGCAGCCTCTCTGGGACGACAACTCTATCCCCCCAAATGATGCAGCCTTTCTGGGAAAACAGTTCCGTCTGTCGATTCTTGAAAGGACTGAAGTTGTCAGGGATTTGATCCAATGGCCATCCTCGCTCGACCCAGCTAAGAACTCGTGCCAAAATGGGATCGCGTTTGGTTTCGATCGCGATATCTCGAGCTGTCAGTGGTGGTGATTGAAGTGTCTCAATCTGGAGCGTTGTGATAGTTGGAGCTGGGTCGTCAATGGTTTCCGGAAGTGGTGCATGGCTTAGTGCATCAGCGTGGGGGATGGCTTTCCCCGGGCGGTGTTGCAGCTTATAATTATATGCAGCCAAGTATTCGGACCAGTGAGTCATTATGGGAGATAATATAAAAGGGGTTGGCTTGTTCCCCGCTATAATCCCCAGCAAAGGTTTGTGGTCGGTAACTATAGTAAAAAACTCACCCATAAATATATTCATGAAATCGTTTAACAGCAGAAACGACAGCAAGAGCCTCTTTATTGATTTGACTATAGTTACATTCAGCTTTTGATAGCGTTTTTGAAAAGTAGGTAATAGGGGCTTCACTACCGTTTGGTAACACATGGCTCAAAAAGGCCCCCACTCCGAATGGTGATGCATCATATGTAATCGTTAACGGCAAAGTCTCATTATACTGCATCAAAACAGCATCTGAAGTCAATAAGTTTTTTACTTGTCGGAATGCGTGTTCCTCTCAGTGTCCCCAGACCCAGGTTGCCTTTTTGTCCAACAGACAATGTAGGGGCTCGGCTACGGTCGCTTTGTGGGGCAGGAACACATTGTAAAAATTGATAAGGCCCAGGAAAGCTTGGAGATCAGTCTTATTTCTGGGCCTTGGGGCATTTTTGATTGCCCTTAGCTTGCTATCGGTGGGGTGAATGCCTTGTTTATCGATTAAGTACCCCAAAAATTCTACTTTATCCGTACACAGTTGACACTTATTTTTTTTTACTTTAAGGCCAGAGTCTTTAAATTTCTGGAGAACTAACTCAGGCGCTCCCTTAGTATTTCTCTAGTCGGAGCAGCAATTAAAACGTCATCAAAACAAGGTACAACCCCTTTTATACCCTGTAGTAGTCTCTCCATCAAGCTCTGAAAGATTCCTGGGGCCACGCTAACTCTGAATTGGAGTCGGTTGCACTTAAATGCACCTCGGTGCATAACGATTGTTTGTGCCTCTGCCTACAGGCAGTTGTTGGTATGCCTGTGCTAAATCCAATTTAGCGAAGACTTTTCTGCCCCCCAGGGAATGGAGAAGGTGTTGTACCACCGGTACCGGGTAAGCGTTCTGCTGAAAGGCGTGATTCAGGGTGGCTCGGTAGTCCCCACAAATTCTTAATGATCCATCCGGCTTGATGGGTGTTACGATTGGGGTTGTTAAGCCTGGTTTCCCCAACCAGGGTTAGGGAGACAAGCTAAACAGAATGTGCAGCTTAGTCAGATAGGCACACAGATAAATGAGTGAGCTAAGCTTGTATGTTTATTAACATACAGTAAAAATGACAGATACGCTTGTGCTATCAAATATATAGTTTATTCCATTATGAGTTCATAGCATAGTCAAAATAACAGTCCAATAGTCATGTATCATTTAGTCAGTCCATTCAGGGATATTCAGTTAGCAAAGTCCGTGTGGAATATCCTTTGTCAATTTACTTACAAGCCAGTCCTTTGTTTTCTCTCCCGTTCGAGCAAAGCAGTCTTGTTTTCCTTGCTGTAATCAGGGATCATCAAAGCCAGAGAGAGAGCAAGCTGTCGTCTTGCTTCTTTTAAAGTGCTTTCTCAACCACTCCCTTAATTACTATCCCACAGTTAAAGTTGCAGACACTTTAACATACAAACTATGATTATATATTATTATTTACCTAAACCAGTTAGGGTAAAACAATGTTATCCCTAACAGGGGTTTCCCAGGGAGCATGGTCGGTTGGTTCTAACACACCCTGGGCTATTAATTTATCAAGCTGCTCATCAATCTTTGGTTTAAGGGCAAATGGAACTCGATGAGGCTTAAGGCGGATGGGAGCTACTTCGGGGTTAAGGTTAAATGATAACGGGGTCCCCTTGTACTTGCCTAATTTATCTGTAAAGATGTCCTGGAACTCCTGGACGATGGCCTCTTCCCAGTCGTTGCTGTTGGTTTGGTGAATGCCGGCTACTTCAATTCCAAGTGGGGCGAACCATTGGAGGCCTAACAAACTAGGCCGATCCCTGTCGACTACGGTTAGTGGTAGGGATGCAGTACGATTTTTAAATGAGACATGGACTTTGTGGATCCAACGACTGGAATTCGATTTCCCTGATAGTCCTTGAGTATGATTCTTTGGAATCTGAGGTCTTGCCGCCGGACGGTGGGAATTAATTGTTTAAGGGTCTTCCAGGAAACCATCGAGAGGGATGATCCTGAATCGACTTCCATCATGCAGGGCTGGTTTTCGATGGTAACCTTCACCCGGATCTTCTTGGTGTCTAATGATGAGGCGTGACCAATCGTAATGGTTTGGTGTGCCTCTTCTCGTTTCGTTGACTGGGCTGGTGGTTTGTTTCTGTAGAGTGGTTGTTCCATTGGTGGGTTAAGTATTCCCGATTCACAAGACGACTTCCTGTGGGCTGGCAGTAGTTGGTCCCCCTCTGAGGTGGGCTGGATCCTTGCTTGCTTCTACAGACTCTTCCGATGTTACCTCTTTTCCCGCACACATGGCAGAGCGCATCGAGGAATTTGCAGTCTGATCGTGGGTGGTTTGCCCCACAACCAGCACATTGGTACTGCACTCTCTGGTTATGTTGATGGCGTTGGTCTCGTTCAGACCGGAGTCGGTTGACCTCTTCTTCATCACTTTCTGATGACGATTGGAGGTCTTCGTGGTGGGCTGTCGTTGCCTGTCCTTCCAGGTGAGGTAAGATTTCACCGACGAGTTGGCGGAGCGGGGCGTGGGTGTGGCGCATTCGGGCAGCCGATTTCCTGGTTTCTTCTGCTGCAGTTACATCAGCGATGGCATCTGTAAGGCTAATGTCGCCTTTCACCATCAGCTTACTTTGTGTAGCTGGAGCATCTAGTCCCAGAACTATTCGGTCTCTCAGGGCTTCTTCGAGGTTGGCGAACCCGCAGAGGCCTCCCAAATTCCGGAGATCTGCAATGAAATCTGCAACGCTTTCTCCCTTCCACTGGTCTCTCTGATAAAATTCATGTCTTCGAACAAGAGTTGGTACGGTTGGTGCATAGTGGGCCCGTAGAAGGGGCTCGAGGACGTCCCAGTCTATGGACTTCACCTCAGCCAATTTTGCTAGTGCCTTGGCCATCTTAAACACAGTCGGCCCGCAGTGAGTTAGGATTACTGCTCACTTCTTTCCGGTAGTGGCATCCTTCAAGTTGTTGGTCTCCAGAAACATCTGGAATTGGTCCATATATGAGTCCCAGTCTTCTTGTGCCGGGTCGAATGGAGCGGGTGGTATGATGCTGCTAGACATGGTTCAGCCGTTGGTGCGTCTTCAGCCACGTACTCTGTTTAGCGCTCTGTAGTGCTCAGTCAGCTCTGACGTCTCCAAATCCCACCTTCGTCGCCAGTGTTATGTTCTGCACATGGGTGCAAGAAGTGGAGACGAGATGATGAACAGTGAACTTCAACTCTTTATTTAACATTGTGGAACAGAACAAAAACTACAGCAGCAATAGCCCTTTTTATAGGCAAGCAGCTGATCAAATAACCAATAAGAAAAGGGAAGCGTTAGTTTCCTTAACCAATGAAAGGGGCTCGCTAATAGCCAATCAGATTCTCCTGAACGGACCAATCAGATGTCGCTATTATCGGCCAATCAGAAGTGCAGGGCCAGAACCCTGCACTTTTCTAAAGGTTTTAATAATCTTTATTTAAGCACTTTTGTTAATTCACAACAGAACTAAGTCTGGTGGCTTGCATTTGCGTAATTGCAGGGAGAATACTGTACAGGGAAAGCTGTTTGTTCTTGCTCTCCAAAAATGGTTACGGCCCATCTTTTAAGAAACAATCACCTTTTTGATGGTCCTTATACTTTTTAAAACAATTAATAAAAACATTGCACTGCTGAAATTGCTGAACCACAAAATAAATAAATACATGGAAAAAAGTAGCATTTCTGTAATATTAAGAATAATTCCTTTCTATTGCTATGATAAAACAAAAGTAGAAAAGAACAGGTTGAGGAAATTCTCACCATAGGTTTACTTTAGTGAATGACAAGAGTAAACTTGATTCACTGCAGAAAAACACATAAACATAAAATGGATTGAAACTGACTCACACATGGATGGACACACAAATTCAGCAGAGAATGTGTTTGTATAGATGGATTATGAATTTACATTTGAGCAAAAAAATAAAGAAGGAATAAGATCTGCTTTTTTAAATGCAGAGAACCATCACTCCACCTTATTGCTTGCCATCAAATATAAAAATAGTACCAGTGTTATGTATGTAAATAATTGAATAAAGGCAAGCTTGGGGTAAAGTGCAGGGTTCTGGCCCTGCACTTCTGATTGGGTGTTAAGCGGCTAGATCGGATTGGTCGGTTTCTGAGAATCTGATTGGCCCTTAACGAAGGACTCTTATTGATACTGGAGCTAGCATTTCACAAGTTCCTATTGGTTATTTAACATTAGCATTACCTATATAAGCAGAGTTGTTGTTATACAAGTTAGAAGTCACTATGCAATAAAGAGTTGAAAGTTCACCAACTAAGACTGTCTCCATTCATTCTACCCATGCCTGAATCTATGACACTGGTGACGAGAGTGGGATTTGGAGACATCTGATCTTAAGGAACTTGGAAGAAAAACAGAGCACGTGAAAAAAACGGCGCCACCAACGGAAGCCATGTCCGGCGGCATCGTACCACCCGCTCCGTACGATCCATCCCAAGAGGATTGGGAATCCTACATGGATCGCTTTCAGATGTTCCTTGAAATGAACAACCTGAAGGACGCCACACCAGCCAAGAAGCGGGCGCTGTTCCTGACGTACTGCGGCCCAGCTGTCTTTAAAATAGCTAAAGCCCTCGCAAAGCCTCGAGAAGTGAAAGCAATAAGCTGGGATGACCTCGAACCTCTCCTGAGAGACCATTATGCGCCAACTGTACCCACACTCATGAGACGCCATGAGTTCTATCAACGAAGCCAACGAAAAGGAGAGAGTGTGGCTGACTTCGTGGCAGACCTCCAGCACTTGGGAGGCCTCTGCGGGTTCGCAGACTTAGATGAAGCATTGAGAGACCACCTAATTCTGGGATTAGATGCACCAAACGTGCAGAGCAAGATAATGGCAAAGGGCGACATCGGCCTTGTTGACGCCATCGCCGAAGCCACCGCCGCTGAGGCAACAAAAAAGTCAGCGGCGCAGCTACGGCGAAGCCGAAACCCCACAAACCCACCGACAGGCGACATCTCACCCAGCTCAAAAGGGCAGATGGCAACAACGCACTACGAGGACCTCTCTTCGTCGTCAGACAGCGACGAAGAAGGGGTCAATTGACTGCGTTCCGACCGGGACCCTCGTCCCAAAACCTCACGCCCCTGCGCTGGCTGCGGGGCAAACCATCCCAGGGCAGACTGCAAATTCCGCGACGCACTCTGCCATGAGTGTGGGAAACGAGGCCACATCGGTTGAGTCTGTCGCAGTTTACCGGGACCAAGCCCGGCCTCAAAGGGAACCAACTTTCACCAATCGGCAGGAAACCGTCCTGTAAGGCGAGACCCAGCAAACCACTCCTACAGATATCGAGCGTTGCAAAAAGAAGAGGCTCACCATACTATCACTATAGGTCACGCCTCGGCCCTGGACGCTAAGAAGATTCGAGTTACATTAGCCGTAGAGAACCAACCCTGCCACATGGAGGTCGATTCGGGATCGTCCCTCTCAATGGTGTCGTGGAAGACATTAAAGCAGCTCATTCCTACCATCCAACGCCAAGACCTTCGAATGCAATGCCTTATCCTTAAAGATTACCAAGGGAATCGGATCTCTGTGGTCGGGTCTTGTCGAGTCCACGTCTCGTTTAAAAAGCATACGGCATACTTACCTCTAACGATCATCGATAGGGACAGGCCTAGTTTGTTGGGCCTCCAATGGTTTGCGCCACTCGGCATCGAGCTAGCCGGCGTGAACCGAGTCGGTGATTGCGAGTGGGAGGAGGATCTTATGTCTGAATTCAGCGATGTCTTCGCAGATCGTCTGGGTGAGTATAAGGGGACCCCAATTTCATTCAGCCTCGACCCTAAGGTCGCCCCGATCCGTTTAAAGCCCCATCGAGTTCCGTTCTCCCTTAAGGCCAAGATAGATGAACAACTTGACAAACTAATTAAACAAGGGGTACTGCAACCCATTGATCATTCCCCATGGGAAACTCCTATTGTAACCCCCATTAAACCAGATGGGTCAATCCGAATCTGTGGGGACTACCAGGCCACTCTAAACCACGCCCTCCAACAGAACGCGTATCCAGTGCCGGTGGTGCAGCACCTCCTTCATTCTCTGGGAGGTGGAAAGGTTTTCGCTAAGCTAGATTTAGCTCAAGCCTATCAACAATTGCCCATGGATGATAAAACAGCCCAAGCCCAAATGATAGTAACGCACAGAGGTGCTTTTAAATGTACCCGATTGCAGTTTGGGGTGAGTGTGGCCCCGGGAATATTCCAAAGTTTAATGGAACGATTGTTACAGGGAATCAAGGGTGTGGTTCCGTATTTTGATGACGTATTGATTGCAGCTCCTAGTAAAAAAATTCTGCAGAATCGTTTAAAATGTGTTCTTAAAAAATTCCAAGAAGCGGGATTGAAAGTAAAAAGGGATAAATGTCATCTGTATACCGACAGTGTTGAATTTCTAGGTTATCGCATTGATAGTCAGGGTATTCACCCAACTGAGAGTAAATTAAGGGCAATTAGGAATGCTCCCAGACCTCGTAACAAAACTGATCTTCAAGCATTTTTAGGCCTTATCAATTTCTACAATGTGTTTTTACCGCATAAGGAGACTGTGGCTGAACCATTACACCGGTTATTAGATAAGAAAGCATTGTGGGTTTGGGGTTACCGAGAAGAAAAAGCGTTTAGAAATGTAAAAGATTTACTTACATCTGATTCTGTACTTATGCAATATAATGAAACATTACCCTTGGTTATAACTTGTGATGCCTCACTGTTTGGGGTGGGCGCTATTTTGAGCCATGTGCTACCTAATGGAAATGAGGCTCCTGTTGTATACTTTTCGAAGACTCTATCCCAGGCAGAACATAACTATGGACAAATAGACAAGGAGGCTCTTGCAATTGTGTCAGCCATAAAAAAATTCCATGAGTATGTATATGGAAGGACATTTACAATTGTAACTGACCACAAACCTTTATTGGGGATAATTGCTGGGGACAAACCAACTCCCTATATATTGTCCCCAAGAATGACTCAATGGTCAGCGTTTCTAGCTGCTTATAATTATCAATTGTTACATCGACCGGGGAAAGCCATTCCCCATGCCGACGCACTCAGCAGAGCACCGCTTCCAGAGACCCTCGACGATCCGGCACCAACAGTATCGGCGTTACAAATCGAAATGCTCAACTCGCCTCCTATGACCGCTTGAGATATCGCGAGGGAGACCAAACGAGACCACACCCTAGCACGAGTCCTAGGCTGGGTAGAGTGTGGATGGCCATTGGACCAGATCCCAGATGACTTCGCGCCATTTAAAACAAGACAAACTGAACTTTTTTCTCAAAAAGGCTGCGTTATCTGGGGCGATAGAGTCGTCGTCCCAGAACGACTCCAAAAGACACTGTTACAAATCTTGCATGAGGGACATCCTGGGATCATACGAATGAAGGCACTCGCACGGAGCTATGCGTGGTGGCCAGGCATGGACCAACACATCGAGCAATGGGTCAAGGCCTGCACCAAGTGCCAACAAACCAGCAACGCACCACCAAAAACGATAATACGCAAGACTGGGCCCAGATCCTATATTGTAAAATGTATTGATGAGAGACTATGGAAAAACATATTGACCAATTATGATCACGACTTATAACTGCTAGCCAACAACTTCCCAACGACCAAACTGAGGGGGGGGGAAGGAAGAGAAGATGACGATATGCCAGAAAACCTGTTCCAGGAAAGCGATGAATCAAGTGAAACCCAGGAAATGGAGCAGGAAGAAGAATCGTACGCTCCAAGGGAAATCACACCAGAACGAGAAGCCGAGCCACTACAAAACAACACCCTACCTCAACGGGACTGCACGCAGCCAGTCCAAAGAAAATCTGACAGACCCAAGAGACAACCGTCCTATTTAAAGGACTACATAGTCACAAACTAATTGTGAAGCCAGGGGGAAGGGGTGTTATGTATGTAAATAATTGAATAAAGGCAAGCTTGGGGTAAAGTGCAGGGTTCTGGCCCTGCACTTCTGATTGGGTGTTAAGCGGCTAGATCGGATTGGTCGGGTTCTGAGAATCTGATTGGCCCTTAACGAAGGACTCTTATTGGTACTGGAGCTAGCATTTCACAAGCTCCTATTGGTTATTTAACATTAGCATTACCTATATAAGCAGAGTTATTGTTATACAAGTTAGAAGTCACTATGCAATAAAGAGTTGAAAGTTCACCAACTAAGACTGTCTCCATTCATTCTACCCATGCCTGAATCTATGACAACCAGTATTTGTAGAGCAACACTAGTTTTTCTCTACCATAAAAGCTTTTCCAAATTTAGAACAAAAGTTCCACAGAGGATGTGGCTGCTGAAAAATGCTGCAGGCGGAATTACATCCACAACAATCGTCTATCAAGATCTTTCAGCCTCAACATTTAGAAATGGAATTTTCAGCTGTACTGACTTCCATAGTAAATGTGTTTTCAAAGAGATAAAAGTAAGATTAATGTCTAATAATTTTGCATAATTTTAACAATGAAAAATAACTTCCATCTTGCAATTTCCTACGCCTAAGGATTGTTTGGAAATTTAGCAGAATAATTCTAAGAGTAAATGTGAATTTTGTTTCCCCATAAAATTTATTATAAATACTGTGTATGTTAATTTCTCAAGTGTTTAGCTGAATCATTCATAATAAAAATCTGGTAGTTTCTACTACGTTATCTATGCGTTTACTTCTTTTTGGGTAGACTAAGTATTATATTGCTGCTTCAGCTCTGCTGAACCAATTTTTAGGAAGTTCTTTTAAGTCATACCCTCTCTCTACATGCGGAATTATACAGAACTTTAAATCACTGCCTAAGGTGTCAACCCTGAAGCAGACCTGGCTGGGGCCATCTTTGTAGCTTCAGGGTTGCCACAAGACAGAAGAGGGGACGGGAGTGGGGAATAGTTAACTGGGGTTTTGCAGTCAAAGCAAAAAGTTTTTCCTGTAGGAACCAAGGTCATTTCAACAGGTGGCTGGGAGAGAAGTTAAATAACCAAGCAACTGGCCAGCATCTATATTGGACAACATGGCTGATGACTTGGGGGAAGGGAAAACTTTCATTTTTTAATCAGGTGAAAACTTCAGGAACTTTCAAAGTTGGTTTTCACCAGTTGTGCCAATATGATGATAAATTGTTCTTTGAGGAATTGACCTGCCTTGGAGTTCTGCTTTCAATTACTTGGAGCACTGGCATAAGGATTGCATCAGATGACAATAACAGAATTTCAATATCAACCCACAGTGTGAATAGCATACTATTCTTGCCTTTTAAAAAAATATGTCCAATGTGTGTACTAAAGGGAATAGCCAGTTGGATGTAGTGGTTAAAGCAGGTTCTAAAGTTAAAAACCAGGAGACTACGAATTTTAGTCCCACATTAAGCACAAAACTAGATGGGTACCACTTCCAAAATTTTGCCCAAAAGCCTGCAAGTTGTCCAGGCAGTCACCAGTTATCACAAAGCTGAATCCAAGGCACAGACAGATAGACACATATACATACACAAACACAAAAACTAAGGAATAAGGAATAAGGAAAACAGTTATTGAAATCAAGCTTAATTTCAAGTGGACTAATTTTGTATATGGATGTATAAATTCTTCAACATATTTTATATGATTTCAAAAGGCAGAATATTATTGATTTAAATCTATTATTAAAAATACCTCTTAATAATGATAAATCATAACTCTGTGATGTTTACCAACTTGGCTGTTCGCTTCCAGCTTATTTTGATTTTTCCTGTTGCTATATAAAATACAATTCTGCAGGTTATTTTCTATCAACAGAGACATCTGATAGTCACTGCAATCAAAAAGAAATTATTCATTTGACATTTTGGCACAGTGGATAGGTTTACTGTGAGATGTTTAGTGGCTTTATTATTATCTCTTTATAAGTTCTAACAAAATAAGCAAGTAGGGGAATTTGATGTTGCATCAATATAATTCAAAGATAATAATCATAAAAAAATGTCACTGTGAGGGAGAATTTATTGGATATAGGAAAGAAAGAGTGAGAGAGAGAAAGAAAAGAGTTCCTGTTCAGCCTCACAAATGTGGGTGTCACTGCATTGTTGCTAAAAAATTTCAAGCTAAATTTGCTGCTTAGCTTAGCATATTTGAATCTAATCAAGTGTTGAATAAAACACAAATGCTGAAACAAAAACTGTTGTGTATGCAATATAATTAATAAAGTGTGAGCTTGGAGTAAGTGCAGGGTTCTGGCCCTGAACTTCTGATTGGCTGTTAAGTGGCTGGACTGGATTGGTCCGTTCCGGGGAATCCGATTGGCCCTTAACAGAGAGTTCTTATTGGTTATAAAAGCTAGCATTCCTAGCTTGTTATTGGTCACACGTTACAAGGTTTGCCTATACAAGGCGGGTTTTACTGATATTAAATGAGCAAGTCACGATGTAAATAAAGAGCTGAAGTTCACCGTTCAGAAACTTGTCTCCATTCTTTCTCTCCCATGCTCAAACTTAACACTGGCGACGAGGTTGGGATTTGGAGACATCTGAATCAACGAAACTTCGAAGAACACTGAGCACGTGACAGACGACGCCAACAACGGAACCATGTCCAGCGGCATCGTACTACCCGCTCCATTCAATCCAACCCAAGAGGACTGGGAGTCCTACATGGATCGCTTCTAAATGTTCCTAGAGACGAACAATTTAAAGGATGCCACACCAGGAAAGAAACGGGCGGTGTTCCTAACGCATTGCGGTCCAAACGTATTTAAGATAGCTAAAGCACTAGCCAAACCCCGAGAAGTGAAGGCCATGGATTGGGACAACCTCGAACCTATCCTGCGAGACCACTACGCTCCAACCGTGCCTACGCTCATGAGACGCCATGAGTTTTATCAAAGAAGCCAGAGAAAAGGAGAAAGCGTGGCCGACTTCATAGCAGACCTCCGAAATTTGGGAGGCCTCTGCGGATTCACCGATCTAGAAGAAGCACTAAGAGATCGCATAGTTCTGGGATTAGATGCGCCAGGAGTCCAAAGCAAGCTGATGGCGAAAGGCGACATCAGCCTTGCCGATGCCATCACCGATGCTACCGCAGCGGAAGCAACCAAGAAATTGGCTGCACAACTACGCTGAAACCGCACTCCGGTACCACCACCAGCCAACAAAATCTCACCTAGTTCAGAAGGGCAGCTCGCGACAATGCACCACAAGGATCTCTCTTCGTCGTCAGACAGCGACGAAGAAGGGGTCCATCGACTGCGGTCCGACCGGGACCCTCACCCGAAGCCCTTACGCCCTTGCGCTGGCTGTGGAGACAACCATGCCAGATCCGAATGCAAATTCCGCGACGCACTCTGCCATGAGTGCGGGAAACGAGGCCACATTGGGTGGGTCTGCCGCAGCTTGCCAGGACCCAGCCAGGCCTCAAAAGGGGCTAACTATCGCCAATCGACAGGAAACCATCCTATAAGGCGAGAGCCAGTAAACCACTCCTACAGAAATCAAGCTTTGCAAAGAGAAGAGGCTCACCATACTATCACTATAGGTCACGCCTCAGCCTTGGACACTAAGAAAATCCGAGTCATGGTAGCCATCGAGAACCAGCCTTGCCACATGGAGGTCGACTCGGGATCATCCCTCTCGATGGTGTCTTGGAAGACACTCAAGCAACTCATCCCCACAATTCAATGCCAAGATCTCCGTTTCCAATGCCTCATCCTCAAGGACTACCAAGGGAATCGAATCCCCGTCGTCGGGTCCTGCCGAGTCCAAGTCTCCTTCAAGAAGCACACAGCATACTTACCTTTAACGGTCATCGATAGAGATAGGCCTAGCCTACTGGGCCTCCAATGGTTCGCGCCACTCGGCACTGAAGTGGCCGGTGTAAACCGAGTCAGCGGCGGTGACTGGGAGGAAGACCTTATCTATGAGTTCAGGGATGTCTTCGCGGACAGCTTAGGCGAGTACAAGGGGACCCCGATCTCATTCAGCTTAGATCCAAAAATAGCTCCCATTCGCCTAAAGCCCTGTTGAGTTCCGTTTGCCTTAAAATCGAAAATCGACGAACAACTCAACAAACTGATAGCTCAGGGGGTGTTGGAGCCCATCGATCACTCCCCGTGGGAAACCCCTATTGTAACAGCAGAACGCGTATCCAGTTCCGGTGGTGCAGCACCTCCTCCATTCCCTGGGGGGCGGGAAAGTTTTCGCTAAATTGGATTTAGCTCAGGCATATCAGCAATTACCAGTAGATGAAAAAACGGCACAGATCCAAACTATTGTTATGCACCGAGGTGCCTTTAAATGTACCTGGCTGCAATTCGGAGTAAGTGTAGCCCCGGGGATTTTTCAGAGCCTTATGGAAAGGTTATTGCAAGGGATTAAGGGCGTGGTCCCCTATTTTGACGATGTATTAATTGCAGCCCCTACAAAAAAAATCTTACAGGACCGGTTAAAATTAGTCCTAAAAAAATTCCAAGAAGCCGGTCTTAAGGTTAAAAAAAACAAATGTAAATTGTGTACTGACAGTGTTGAGTTTTTAGGGTACCTGATTGATAGCCAGGGCATTCACCCTACCGAAAGTAAATTAAAAGCGATCAAAAACGCTCCCAGGCCATGAAACAAGGCCGATCTCCAGGCGTTCCTAGGCCTCATCAATTTTTATAATGTATTTTTACCGCACAAAGCAACTGTCGCTGAACCATTACACCGATTGTTAGATAAAAGAGCAATTTGGTTATGGGGTTACCGTGAAGAACAGGCGTTCCGAAATGTTAAAAAACTGCTCACTTCTGACTCTGTACTCATGCAGTATAACGAGACTTTGCCGTTAGTTATAACCTGTGATGCATCGCCTTTCGGGGTGGGCGCCATTTTGAGCCACGTACTGCCTAATGGGAACGAAGCCCCTGTTGCATATTTTTCGAAGACTCTTTCAAAAACGGAGCGGAACTATGGACAAATTGATAAAGAAGCCCTCGCAATTGTCTCAGCTGTGAAAAGATTTCACGAATACGTGTATGGCAGGGTTTTTACTATTGTGACTGACCACAAGCCTTTGTTGGGGATAATAGCCGGAGATAAGCTGACACCCTACATATTATCCCCTAGGATGACCCGATGGTCAGAATTCTTAGCTGCTTATAACTATCGGCTGCAATACCGCCCGGGAAAGCCATTCCCCACACCGACGCATTGAGCCGAGCACCACTTCCAGAGAATCTTGACAATCCGGCACCAACGGTAACCACGTTGCAAATCGAAGCGCTCAACTCGCCGCCACTGACCGCCTGAGATATCGCGAGAGAAACCAAACGCAACCACACCCTAGCACGAGTCCTAGGCTGGGTAGAACATGGATGGCCATTGGACCAGTTATCAGATGACTTCACACCATTCAAAACTCGACAGACCAAACTCTTCTCCCAGAAAGACTGTGTCATCTGGGGCGACAGAGTCGTTATTCCAGAATGGCTCCGAAAAGCGCTGCTGAGAACTTTGCACGATGGCCACCCCGGCATCGTACGAATGAAAGCCCTTGCACGAAGCTACGCATGGTGGCCAGGCATTGACAAGCAAATCGAACAGTGGGTTAAAGCTTGTCCCAAATGCCAAGAAGTCAGCAACGCCCCACCAAAAGCCATGCCTACTGAATGGGAGACACCACGTGGACCCTGGTCCTGAATTCACCTGGACTTCGCGGAGCCAACCAAGGGCCACACCTTCCTGCTTACCGTCGATGCCTACTCCAATTGGCTCGAAATTCATCGCATGACGACTACGACCTCCGAGGTGGTCATCAAGATTCTAAACAGACTCTTTGCAACCCACGGATTACGAGACGTCCTGGTATCTGATAACGGCCCACAATTTACTGCACTAGTGTTCGAGCAGTACCTCGCTGACCGCGGCATCCGCCATGCGCTCACCTCGCCTGCGCACCCTGCGAGCAATGGCTGAATAGAACGCATGGTTCAATTTGTGAAGAAAACCTTGCAAAAGATAGACTACGACAACATTGACGACAAGGTCAACCAAATCCTCTTTTTGCAACACATCACCCCACATAGCGTCACCAACAAAACTCCCGCTGAACTGCTAATGGGACGAAAGCTCCGCTCCCACCTTGACCGGTTGCACCCTGCGTATGAACCAGAGAAACCACTAGGATCCAGCGGCCGCTGTTGCACCTTCCAGGTAGGAGACCTGGTTTATGCAAAAAACCTATCGGGCGACCCGTTGTGGGTGGAAGCGACAGTAGTACGTGTAACTGGCCCTAGATCCTACCTCGTGCAATGCCTTGACGATAAACTTTGGAAACGGCATATCGACCAATTACGGTCGCGGCTTGCAGCGGCCAATTCGCAACTCCCCTATGACCAAACTGAGGGGGGGGGGAAGTACGGAAGAAGATGAAGCCCTAGGAAACCCGTTCGAAGGAAACGACGATTTAATTGAAACTCAGGAAGTGGAGCCGGAGGGAGAAACATCTGCACCTCAGGGAATCGAAGAAAATGTGGGCAACGACGTAGAAGTGAACTCTGAACCAGAGACAGCCCCACTGCCAGACAACGATCTACCTCAGCGAGATTGCAACCAGCCGATACAATGAAAATCAAAGAGACTAAAAAGACAATCATCCTATTTAAGGGACTATGTAACTGCGCCCTGAACTAAGGAACCAGGGGGAAGGGGTGTTGTGTACGCAATATAATTAATAAAGTGTGAGCTTGGAGTAAGTGCAGGGTTCTGGCCCTGCACTTCTGATTGGCTGTTAAGTGGCCGGACCGGATTGGCCCGTTCCGGGGAATCCGATTGGCCCTTAACAGAGAGTTCTTATTGGTTATAAAAGCTAGCGTTCCTAGCTTGTTATTGGTCACACGTTACAAGGTTTGCCTATATAAGGCGGGTTTTACTGATATTAAATGAGCAAGTCACGATGTTAATAAAGAGCTGAAGTTCACCGTTCAGAAACTTGTCTCCATTCTTTCTCGCCCATGCTCAAACTTAACAAAAACCATGTTCAGGAAAATATATGAACCTAATTTATTATTATTTTTGTTTTGGATCTGTTCATTCTGCAAATCTAGCTACTAGAGTTTGTAAATCGTGTTTTGTAGGATATATAAATTTAGCTAATTATGAGATTTGAGCACTTTGCTCAAGGGATGGGAGTGAGCTTGTGGCTATCTATGTTCTCTAGCCTTTACCTGCCTTCTTCTCCCACTCCTGCTCTCTGAATGAAGGCTTAGTTTTACGATAATGCAATTTGTGAATTTAATAAGTATAATCATCATTATTTGACTATTAGAATACTGTATCACAACTATCATACAGTTCAAATTATAGTGTCTTTCAACCCTCATTGTGATAAAATAAGAATACTGTAATAAGGAGAGAATTTATTTTGCCTCAGAAGTCTATCTAATAGAGATTCTGAAAAGGAGAATTCTCCAAAATGTTGGGCTGTAACTCTAATAATTTCCAATCATGATGTGAGTAAAAGTTCACCTGAAAGGTAAAAAACTGGTGGGACATTATAAAACACGTTTAAATATTCTGAATTTTATGGTCCATATAAATATAGAGGATGCTCATAATCTTAAACGAACCTTTTATTCCCAGTTGAAAGCAATTAATTTACTTTTGTATTCTATAAACTTTAATTGCCATGTACCTTAAATAAATATTTACATGTTGCATCCTGCTTGGCACCATATTTTTCTCCCATAAAAATCTGATCTCTGTATAAAATATAATACAAATTAATATATCATATTTTTCATATAACCATTACAAGTAATGGCTGACAACTTTTCACATAAATATGAGAAACTATTGCTTTTGTGAAATGTCATATTATATCAGTTCTTAATTCCATCAACTGTCTAATAAGTGGCAATAAAATGCAAGGTGACCCTGCCATGTGTTTGTTATAATTTAAATTGTCCCAGCACTGAACTGGTTTTTATACTTCAGCAACGCACTGACTTTATATAAATTGTTTGCAATGAAATAGTGATATAATAGCTTTAATTGCAACTTTAAGGAGAATAAATTAGATAGCATTTGTATAGTACAGTTATGGTTCCCACTGTCAAATAAAAATGTCTTACTTTTTACATTTTTGTGCTCACAAGTCAATGTTGGATGGAACAAAACTATTGCTGCAAAGTTCTTGCAATGAGTTTGGAAGTGGTTTATCACTATGTTCTTCCTGGGGCTGAGAGGATGTGACTGGCCCAAGGTCACCCAACTGGCTTTATGCCTGAGGCAGAACAAGAACTCAGTGTCTCTCAGTTTGTAGCATGAGGCCTTAACCACCATACCAAACTGGCACTCAATTAGTTGAGCTCAATTTATTCAGGATGAATAAAATTCTGCATATTGAGAAAACAAAATTTGTTTCTTTTAACCAATATTGTGTCATTTATTTATCTAATTGATTTATACAATCATTTATCTTGTCAAGGCAATTCTAAACAGCAAATATAATTTTAAAATAACAATATAAACAACTATTAATAAAAACAACGTACATCTAAATCATGTAATAAAGGGGAAAAATGGTAGACCAGTATAATTCCTCAATTGCAGTTAACAAAATTCCACCAATTTCCATTACTGGGAAGATAGCCAGATCTTTCTGGAAGGCCAGCAAATTCAGAGTCTCTTGTGTTATGGTATTTCAAAGTACAGATGCCATGACAGAAAGGGAAACACCTCACATCCTATTAGATTGCATTCTTTAATGGACAGTGTCGTGTCCGTGAAATGATGCCAGGAGTCGGTGACTTAGTGCAAAGCTCTTTATTTGAATTGCTGGAACCGAACCGCCGAAAGGAAAAAAGCCTGCGGCTTTTATTCCTTTCGCTGCGGCGGCCGCGGCCAATGGCAGCGCTTCAAATCTCCCGCGTTCTGAACGGACCAATCGTGGGAGATTCTTAACGAGCCAATCGGCGTGGCTCGCCTGACCAATCGGAAAGCCCCGCGCTTTGGCCAATCAAAGCGCGGGGATTTCAAGTATGTAAATGAAGGACAGAACACCCCTCCCCTCTTGGTTCAGTCCTTACGTTGCGTAGTCACGTAGGTAGGCGGGGCTCCGTCTGGTCCTACTTGACCTGCGCAACTCAGTCGTAGGCTGGATCTCGGCCGGTTCGGTCGGGATCTTCGTTGCTCCTGCTGCTGCTGTGGGAACCGGCTGGTCGATCGGGCCGGGCCTTTCTCTGTAGCTCCCTCCTGGGCCTTCCGGGTCGGTTGAGCTACGGGTTTCGCCGCTCCCGCTCGGTCTTTCCGGGTCGGTCGAGCTGGCTTGGCTGTTCTTTTCTGGCGAGGGGTCGTGATGGCTGCGTTTCGGTGAGTACTGCTGGTTTATTTTTCCTTGGATTCGGTCTCCTGGGTATTCCTTCCCCCCTTGGCTTGCGTTACGGGGTTTGGGTTCGCTTGCGGTCCTTGACCTAAGTTGGTCGATGTGGCGTTTCCACGCTCGTCCGTCTGCTGTTTGTAGCCGGTATGAGTGCAGGCCTGTTGCTTGGGTGATGACGGCTGGGATCCATAGAGGGTCTCCCATCAGGTTTTTAGCATATACGGGGTCCCCGGGTGCGAACGTTCGGTTTTTTGTGCTTGAGGCTGGGGGCCGCTCTGGGTTATACGTAGGGTGTAACCTGTCTAGTGGGGACCTTAGCTTTCTACCCATTAGTAGTTCGGCTGGGCTTTTGTTGGTAGTGGTATTCGGGGTTATGTGTTGGGTAAAGAGAAGTCTGTTGATTTTCTCTTGGATCTCCCCGTGGTCTATTTTCCGGATGGTCTTTTTAGTGAATTAGACCATCCGTTCCGCCCTACCGTTCGCCGCCGGGTGCGCCGGTGCTGTTAGTGCGTGGCGGATGCCCCTTTCCGCCAGGAATTTCTCGAATTCCAGTGAAGTAAACTGGGGCCCGTTGTCGGAGACGACGACGTCTGGGAGGCCGTGTGTTGCAAAGAGTTTGCAGAGTTCTTTGGTCACGGCCTCCGTGGTTGTTGTCTTCATGTTGCTTACTTCCAGCCAGTTGGAGTAAGTGTCAACTGTTATGAGGAAGGTGTGTCCATTTGTGGGCCCGGCGAAGTCTATATGGATTCTGGACCAAGGTCCCCTTGGGGTTTCCCACTCTAGGACGGGTGCTGTGGGTGGGCTGGGCCTTGTTTCCTGGCATCGTTGGCATCTAGCTACCCAGGCCTCTATTTGTTTGTCCATCCCTGGCCACCAAGCGTAACTTCTGGCCAGGGCTTTAGTCCTTACGATGCCAGGGTGCCCTTCGTGCAGCATTTCCAAAACCTTCCCCTGTAGCTTGTCCGGAATGACCACCCTGTCTCCCCATAGAATGCACCCTTTTAACAACGAGAGTTCCGTTTGGCGGTTTCGAAACGTCTTGACGGACTCGTCGTTGTCCCTTTCCGGCCACCCTTTCTCTACCCAATGCAACACCCGCGCCAGACGCCTGTCTTTATTAGTTTCTCAGGCAATGTCTGACGCGGTTATGGGCAGGTTGGGTAGAGTCTCGATGCTGAGGGTGGTCGTCGTGGGTGCTGGGTCGGAGTCGGGTTCCGGTAGCGGCGAGCGGCTTAAGGCATCTGCATGGGAGATCGTCTTACCTGGTCTGTGTATAAGTTCGTAGTTGTAGGCCGCCAGGAACTTGGACCACCTTGTCATTCGGGGAGACAGAATGTTCGGGGTGGCCCAGTTCCCTGCAAGGATTCCCAGCAACGGCTTGTGGCCCGTTATAATGGTGAAGGTCCGGCCGTAGAGGTATTCGTGGAATCGTTTTATGGCGGCAACTATAGCCAGAGCCTCTTTGTCCAGTTGGCTATAGTTCCGCTCCGGTTTGGTGAGGGTCCTTGAAAAGAACGCGATGGGTGCTTCTTTTCTGTCGGGAAGGGTATGGCTGAGGACAGCACCGACGCCGAAGGGTGATGCGTCGCAAGTGACGGCCAGAGGCAGGGTCTCGTTGAATTGTATGAGGACGGCGTCGGAGGTGAGGAGGTCCTTTGTTTTTTGGAAGGCGGCTTGCTCCCGTTTCCCCCAAGTCCAGGTCGCCGCCTTGTCCAGGTGCCTATGCAAGGGCTCCGCCGCCATCGCCTTTTGGGGTAGGAAAACATTGTAAAAGTTCAGTAACCCCAAAAATGCTTGTAGTTCAGTCTTTGATTTAGGGGTGGGGGCCTCTTTGATGGCCTTGATTTTTTTGCTTGTGGGGTGAATGCCGTGCCGGTCTAGGAGGTAGCCCAAGAATTCCACTCGTTCCGTGCAAAGCTGGCATTTTTCCCTCTTTACTTTTAGTCCCGACTCTTTAAATTTAGTTAGGACCTCTCTTAGTCGACCTTCTAGTTCGGCTTGGTTGGGTGCCGACACTAGGACGTCGTCGAAATAAGGTACCACCCCCTTGATACCTTGCAATAGCCTCTCCATTAGGCTCTGAAATATGCCCAGTGCCACGCTGACTCCGAATTGGAGTCGGTTGCATTTGAATGCTCCCCGGTGGGTGACAATGGTCTGTGCTTCTGCCGTTTGCTCGTCGACCGGCAACTGTTGGTATGCCTGGGCGAGATCGAGCTTGGCGAAAACCTTGCCCCCTCCCAGTGAGTGCAGTAGGTGTTGCACTATTGGGACGGGGTAGGCACTTTGTTGCAGCGCGCCATTTAGGGTGGCCTTATAGTCCCCACAGATTCTCACCGACCCGTCGGGCTTGATCGGGGTGACTATGGGGGTCTCCCACCGGGCGTGGTCTATGGGCTGCAGTACCCCCTGTTTGACGAGCTTATCAATTTGCTCATCTATTTTGGGTTTCAGTGCGAATGGCACCCGCCTTGGTTTCAGGCGTTTGGGGGGGACGTTAGGGTCTAGGTCGAACGAGATAAGGGGCCCTCGGTACTTGCCCAGGTTTCCGTCGAAGACCTCTTGGAACTCCTGGGCTAGTCGCTGTTCCCAGCCGTCGTCGGTGACGTGGTTGACTCCCGTGAGGGCGATGTCGAGCGGGGCGAACCATTGCAGTCCCAGTAGGCTCGGGCGGTCGCGGTCGACGATCGTTAGGGGGAGTCGTTCGGTGCGCCCCTTATACGTTATGTCAAAACTTTTGGTGCCGACTACCGGGATGCGGTTTCCCTGGTAGTCCTTTACAATGAGTCTCTGGTTGTCTACGTTCCTCCTTTGGAGGGTAGGCACCAACCGCTTTATCTCGTGCCAAGCAATCATGGAGAGGTAGGACCCGGAGTCCACCTCCATTTTGCACGGCTGGCCCTCGATGCGTACCTCGACGTGGATTTTCCGGGTGTCATTGGTGATGGCGTGGCCGATGGTGACCGTCTGGTGGGTCTCCTCTCTTCGCCGGTTGTCGCCGCCTCGTGAGGATCGTCCGCTCCGGTCCCATCGGCTGTCCGAGTGGCGATCTCTGGTCCGGGGCGGTGTGCTCTCCCTCCTGCGGTCGCTCTGGTCCCATCGAGCCAGACTGCGGTTTTTCTTCAGGCGGCAAACCCGGGCGATGTGCCCCTTTTTATCGCAATGCCAGCAGATGGAATCGAAAAACCGGCATTCCGACCTGGGGTGGTCGCCGCCGCAACCGGCACAGTTGGTCCTTGACTTACGACCTCTCCGGTTCCGTTGGTCGCGCCCTGTCTGGAGTCGATGGATGTCCTCCTCGTCTTCGGACGTGCTGGATGCCGAGTGGAAGTCGCCCTGGTGTGTTGTCGTCTCGGTTTTTGGTTCGGTCGACCTTGCCGGGTTGTTGTTTCCGCCGCGGTCCCTCGTGTCTGGTCTGCGCATGCTATCGGCGGAAGTTCGGGTTGCTTCTGCGGCTGTGGCTGCGGTGAGGGCATCTGCTAAGCTGATGTTGCCCTTAGCCATCAGCCGGCTCTGGAGGGCGGGGTCCCACAGACCGAGCACGATTCGGTCTCTTAGGGCGTTGTTTAGGTTATCAAATTCGCAGAGCCCCCCTAGGCGCCGCAGCTCGGCGATGAAGTTGCTGACTTTCTCACCCGCTCTCTGGTCCCGCCGGTAGAACTCGTTGCGCCGGATCAGGATGGGGACCTCTGGAGCGTAGTGTCGCCGAAGGATGGGTTCAAGGACGTCCCAGTCGATGGCGGTTGCATCGGCGGGCTTGGCCAACGCTTTGGCCATCTGGAAGACCTCGGTCCCGCAGTGGGTGAGGAAGACGGCGCGTTTTAGCGGGCCCGAGGCGTCCTTCATGCCGGTGCACTCGAGGTACATGCGGAATCGGTCGGAGAACGATTCCCAGTCTTCGGTGGCGGGGTTGAAGGGGGCGGGCGGTGCGATTTTCGCCATCTCAGTGCTTCGTCTGGCTTCCGTCGGACACGGGGTTCGGTTCAGGGTCTGGATCCCACCTTCATCGCCAGTGTCGTGTCCGTGAAATGACGCCAGGAGTCGGTGACTTAGTGCAAAGCTCTTTATTTGAATTGCTGGAACCGAACCGCCGAAAGGAAAAAAGCCCGCGGCTTTTATTCCTTTCGCTGCGGCGGCCGCGGCCAATGGCAGCACTTCGAATCTCCCGCGTTCTGAACGGACCAATCGCGGGAGATTCTTAACGAGCCAATCGGCGCGGCTCGCCTGACCAATCGGAAAGCCCCGCGCTTTGGCCAATCAAAGCGCGGGGATTTCAAGTATGTAAATGAAGGACAGAACAGACAGGACCCTGAGCATGCCCGTTGCTGGATCTAATGAGGTGGGAAGAAACCGTCAAAGAGATATGTATTTTAGTTCCATGTCATTCAGGGTTCAACCAGTACGTTGAATGCATGTGGAGATCTAATGGGAGACCATGTAACTCACAAAGCTAGGATATAACATGGATGAAGTAAGGCACATGCATAACAGCCTGAACCACTGTTTTCTGGATCATTGGTAGTTTTTGGATAATCTTTAAGGCAGCCCCATGGAGAACACATTGCAATAATCTATTTGGGCAGTAACTAAAACATGAAGGACCGTGCACAGAACTGGTCCAGGGAACTAATATTCTCATCCAACATGGTTGCGCAAAAGCCTCCCCAGCTATGGCAATCATATACTTCTCTAACAAAAGCTATGACACCAGGAGGATTCCCAGAATCTATTGGCAAACCCACCCAAAGCTAGTATGGAAAATCACCAGGTCCAAGAATCATTAAAGTTACTTAATCTCTGAGCTGAATTGAAGTTAGATCTTCCCTATACACACATTTTCACATCTCCTGGACATAAGGATAAAAGTTCTCCAATATTACTTGGTTGGCCTGGAATAGAAATGCACAGGTGAACATCAGCATGCCCCATGCTACTGAATTACCTCACCCAGAAGCTTTATGTAGATGTTAAATTGGAAAAGGGAGATTATATTGCCCTGAAGCATCCTACAAAGCAGGAGGCTTTTAGAGTGGAAAACCATATCTAAATCCACTATATTTGATATAACCTCCCACAAACTAAGAGTTGATATAATAGATCAATAGGTATTTTCACTTCTTAATTGCATTAACAATAAACAGTGGTTTTCAAGCTTTCTTTAAAAGCAAGATATTAGCTAGTTCTAACACTTCTAATTCACTGAAAGAGACGCTGGTTGTAATAATATGAAGGATAGTGTTCTGCATTTTCATTACCTACTCAGTAATGGGAATTTGAAATGGGTAAAATATATTTTTATTTATTTATTTATTTTGTCAAACAATTATTAGATAACAGGTATAAGTATAAACAAGGTTATAAATACATGAAATGGATACAAATAAGAAAAAAAAGAAACAATCGGACGGGGACGGTAGGCACGTTTTGGTGCCTTATACACGCCCCCTACAGACCTCTTAGGAAAGGGGTGAGGTCAATAGTAGACAGTCTAATGTTGAAGATTTTGAGGTTTGGGGAACATTTACAAGAGATATTTATTACAAAAATCTAGCTCATTATCTTACTTAAGTACTTGTTCTTCTAGTCCTATGACATAGAACAATATGAAAATAACATTTAGGTGCCTTCACTGCTATCATTCATATAATTGTTAGAATAGATAGCTTGACCAAGAACAATCTTAGCTAATCTATTAGATTATTATTCTTCTGAAGAAGGATACCACTATTTTGATCTTTGTGAAAGCCAGGAAAATGTGTATACCAAATATATACCATGAGTGATACCATGAAATTAGACACAAATCAAAGTCTGTTCCAGTCTTCGACGGAGAACGTTTATCAAAAAAAGTATACATCTGGGATTTATTTTTTTTAAAAAAAATGAAACTAAAATCAAATTTGTTAGAAGTAAAAGAAAGAAATATAAAGTTGATTTATTTGACCAAGATTCAGAGTTGTTTTCTCTGGTAACTTTTGCTGACACTGGGATTGAAATGACAAAGTTTTAAAGCTGTTTTCATAGATAAGAGATGAGATATATGAGTTCATTTGTTGTATTTTAAGAGAAAGTGATAAATTTGTTTATACTTTCTATGGTTAAGGTGGAAAATCATTTCTTCATATATTTTTTATTTACTATATTCTAATTCTTTTTTTCCTTTTCTGTACTTTTTATTTTTTTATGTTTATGTTTGCATTAATTCATTTCATATTTAATGATAATTTAATTATTTTAAATTATTGCACTGTAGTTAACTATATAAAAAGTTTTTATATGAATGAAACACTGAGTTTGCTAACTAAAATTTACTTAACATGAATTCTGAGAATAAAGAATTACTCAATTGAACTGCTTCAAAGGAAACCTGGAATTTTCCAGCAGGGCAAAATCCAGTCTTTACAAAGGAAGATTTTTAAGGTGGGATGGGTGAGGACTGACAAACTGATCAATCAGGAATCTGAGAAGACCAGATCACATAATTCCTGGATGATTTGGATTTAATAAAATGTCATGAAGAGTGGATTAAATATGGAGAAATCTATATTCTGAGTCATGCCTGGGAAAGTTTCCTGGTCATGGATATGTAAAAGAACAGCAAGACTAATTTTACTTCAAATATTTATTGTATATATAGATGTCATTTATAATAGTAACTGAAGATATGAAACATGAGCACGCAGAGAGAGGCTAATGACAAGTTACATAATTATTTTAGAAGTTGGAATACAAATACATAATTGCTAAATTTGATGATATCACTTTGCACTCTTTGCTTTGACATCATTGCCTTTTGCATCACGGATAAAATCTTTGTCATATATTTAACAACTGCTACTGTGTCATCTTGATCCCATTACATCTATCTCGTAGTGTATTCTGCTGCCAGCACAATTACTCATATTTCTTATGGCTTTCATCATGTAACATGTCATAACACCCTCCACTATCTTCCTGTCTATTCCAAGCTTTCTTGTCAAAGCTCTTCAAACCTTTATATCTCATTCCTTCTTGACCCTTATACCGTTCTGTATTCCAATTTCAGTTTTGTTCCTGCAGTTCCATCACCCTAAATAATTCAAAGGTCTCTTCTCTCTCAAATGAGTCAGTCCTTTCCCTTTTGTGCTCAGCACAGCTATCTAAACGTGTTAGTGATCTGACATCAAAGTGACTTTCACATAATCCAGTTAACTATAGTTAAACTGCTAACATGAATGCTCCTATTTCTTTTTTTCCTTATTGTTTCTCCTGTCAAATTAGAAATTCTTTGTAATCTCCATAATCTTATACAGTACCAACATCAGATTATAGAACCTGTGAAGATCCAGCCCTTTCCAGATGTTTTGGATTACAGCCTGCATCATTGCCCACTAGCTCGACTGGTGGCATGGCATCATTTGAACTAATGGCTAGATAGATGTTGTAGTCCAGTGCATTCAGCGGGGTTCCACATAATGTAAGACCCGCATGGATGTATATTGAGACAATAAAATACAGTAACTACATATATCTGAGTTAAATATAATAAAAAATTAAGACAACCGCAACCACAATTTATACACTGAGTTAATAATAATGTCAGTTTAGAGTATTAATGTAGTGATAATAATAGCACTCAACACTCAGTTATGGAGAAATAGAAGATGGTTAATTTGGAAATGTCTGCCTCAGAAAAGGGAAAATTTGCACACTCCCAGCACGAGCATCCTTCCTTCCCTTTCGCTCCGCGCGTTGTTTATCATAGAGAATCCGGGAGCACGTGGACTAACCGCGGAGCGCCAATGCAGCCGCCTGGCTTGAGGGTTGGCGGGTTGATTGGCGGGAGAGAGAGAGAGCGAGGATTCCTTATTTGTCACTAGGCAGCAATTTAGCCATTCCCTGGCAGGCGCGCGCCCGAGGTTGCCTGGAGACCGAGGCGCGCGGGAAAGAGAGGCGGTGGAGGGGGGGGTGTTACGTAGTGACGTTAATTCTATATGAGCGCGAGCGGCGGGAGCTTGGGTCTTTTTACCGCCGGCTGCGAGACGCTTTTTCCTCAATCCTGAGTCACTGCGAGACCCAGCCTCGCGCAGGTAACCGAGACGCGTGTCTTCGAGGGTGGGATCGTGAAGATCACAGCCGGACCGCCCGCCGGCTAGATATCGATCTCGGCCCACCAGTTGCAGGGTTCCTCGCGTCCAGTCGGCACAGAGGAAGGGGGAGAAAGCGGGCTGAGGCGGTGCCCTTCTTGGCCGTTGGTCTTCTTGTGGGGTTTGTGCCTCACTTCTCAGCGGTGGTGGTTGCTTGAGTGGGAGACTAGTCGCGCGCGGAAGGGGGCGGCAAGGCCATGTTTCTAATTCCGCCCTCAACACTTTCGCCTTAGGGTGAGGCCTTTGGCCGGGCGGCTCGATCTGCCTTGGCTTGGCCAGGCCTAGTCTGGCCGGCTGGAGCACTAGCAAACACGTGGAAAACAGGCAGGTCTGGGCCGCCTCCGGCGCCTTTCCCCCTGGAGTCGGTGACCTGTAAGTGGCGCTGCGTGGATTAAAACCTTTGAGCAGGGCTGAGACGTTAATAGGATTTTGCCGCGAAGGGGTAGGGAAATGGGGATCAAAATAGGCAGTCGGTTTTAATAGTGGGTCCCCGGGAGAGGCTAGGTGTGGGCTTTTGGGGAGGGTGCGCGTTGCGGCGGGGAGTCTATCACTCCTGTTCCCTGAGGAAACAATCGGTTTAGAGATAACTTTACGCTGTTTTATAACCCCCCCCCCCCGCGATTTAAAAGCAGTTCCCATGCGTACTAATAAAAAGTTCTTTTTTCACTTTCCCTCTTTTTGCACAGAGAGTGTTGTATTTGTAGATCAATTTTGTTGACTCAGTTGGTTGTTTTAATAGCTATTCTAAATGTACTTTATAACTTTTGAGATAGTGCCAGGACTATGGTTTTAGACAGTATCACATTAACTGTTAGGGTGGCTGCACTTTAATCTACAGAACAGGCTTTATGATAGATAGACCATATGGTTTTAAGGACAGGACACTATAAAAGCAAGATTAAAGTGTCTTGAAATACTGTTCCCTGCTTCATTGTTTTTCAATAGATAGCTGGTTGCATTTGATTAGAAGGATGGGATATACAGTAGCGTACTACCACTATTTTCTTTTTGATGTGGCAACAAAAAGGAGATGTGTAAAATGAGAGATACCATTTCAGTAGAAGATTAAAAGATAAGTCTGTTTCAGAAATTGGGTAATGGTGGGTTTTGAATATAAATTAGTGAAGGACCTAAGATTATAAAATATAAGAAAGGTATCCAAAGAATGCATATACACAAGACTTGATGTGTGCTTTTTTTAATGTATGATTTAACGTCTAAAAAGGGTGCAAATGACAGTTGGCATGACCTTAAATTCTGGATTTTTTGCATTCTCTTCTGTGGCAAGTGAATTTGTCTTTAAAAAAATTGGCTTGAAATTTTTCATGACTTTCCATTTCAAATATATTTTTTGTTGGCCAATGTGTTGTATAGAAACATTTTCACAAATTGATATTTTAAATAGCAAAAATAGTTTTCTTGCACATTTAGGTGTTGTCTATTAATAGTGTTAAATTTAGAGACATAAAACCCTAATTGTTACAAATCTGTAGCAATATGTATTTTAAATGGTTGGCAGCTCTTGGCAAGTTACTTTCTTTTGGTTACCCTTCTGTAAAATGGAAGTATATCTGAAGATGCATGTCCAAAATTATAAAAATGCATTGGGTCTAGCAAAGTCATACTAGGAAGTTTGGCTCAGGAGGATATTCTACCACATGTAAATATAAGCATTATTTAATCTACTTTATTAAACTGAAACATTTCAGATAAATTAAAATAAATGTTCAGATGCATTTTTCCAGGAAAGCACAGTCAGTTGCGTTGAATCAGAAAACGGGTCCTGCACTTACAATCTGGTCATGTGTTAGAGTTCCTTAACTGAGGTTGGTTTAGTTGTGTTTAGTAATACAGATAGATCTCATTGAACAAACACTTGTTTAGCAGCTATTCAGAGTTATAGTATGGGGGGGTGACTGACAGTGGATGAGTTACATTGTAATTTTTGAAGTTGGAGCATTCCTGCAATCACATGATCACAACTGAGGCATTTGGCAACTGGCTCACAATAATGACATTGCAGTGTCCCATGGTCATAAAGTTGCCATTTGCTGCCTTTACTGCCAGCTTCAGACAAAGTCATTAAGGAAGCTGGCAGGAGATTGCAAGTGGCAATCAAGTAACCATGGGACACTTAGGTAGGATTCGCCTAACAATGATAACTGGGATGTTGAAACTGCGAGAAATACCTTTATAAACTTGATATTACTCATGGGTTGCAACTCAAATTGTAAATAAACAAATTGACAGGTTCAACACCTGATGTACACAACATAATAGTATAGTATGTGCATAGGTTATGCCTATACAACATTGGCCTGTGGACTGCATGTGACCTGCCAAACAGCCTTATGTAGCCCACTGGCATTTTTTAAAATACTCAATTTGCTGCTGCCAAATGTCCCAACCACCTTTTAAAGTAACACTGCAAATCAGTTTACGTTCAGCAACATTTATATACAAATATTAATTATGGCCGAAGTAAAACCAGAGCTGAGAAAGTAGTTTTTCATGTGTTTGTATACTGCCGAGTTTCCATGTTTTCAAAATTGTATATTTATCATGCAGTATTTATATTAACTGTATGGTAGCACCTAGCATAAAGGTAATTTAATAATATTTGCTTAATTGATCTGTATTGCCCTAATGATCAGCAAAACATAACTGGAATGAATACCCATGTGGTAATTAATGTAGAGATTACTCTCTGGGATCATGAATTGCTGTTTAAAAACATCCAGTTATGTTTCAAACACGGATAGGAAATTAGAACCTAATCCTTTCTTGTGGAATATTAAATAGAGCTACTATCTGGAATGTCTATTGTTCATAGACCTCCTTTCCCAATATTATTGTGATACAGATGTTGAAATGGGCTTTGCTACATTAAACAGATAATATTTGGATTCTGTGACAGTGATGAATATAAGAATTTTGTTGAATAATACTAGTCCACTGTAAATTCAGTATTCTGTTCGATTATTAGATGTTTTTTCAGGAAAAAAGCACCTTTGATACCCCCTTTCTGTTTTTTTCCTCTTAATAACTGATGTTATGGAATAGATAATCATACTTTTTCCAACTCTAGCACCCTATTTCAAGGCCTGTGAGCCATTATTGCACACAGTATTATCCCAAGCATTGTAGTACTCATAGATATATGCCAGTGTAGTAATATTGACATTTTTATTTTTGATTGCTTTCTTAAGAATTCCTAATAGGGATTTCCTTCTCAGTAGCTGCAAATTAGGTTAATGTATCATTTTTGTTTATTTTGGGGATCTGTCCTGTTCTGGTGCACTTTTCTCAATCACCTTTAGTTTAGATTTCATAGTATAAAGTAAGTACTATAGGAAGATAGGATCTTTTCCTCAGTATTATGACTTTCCAAAATTTTCATGAGATTTGCAGAATTGAGTCCTTACAAAAAAGTTAAATTGCATGGAAATGTTTTCTTAAAAATAAATTTGCTGAAAGGGGAATCTTGCCTCTCCGAAGTTCTGGTTCTCATAATATTGTACATCATGTTCAAAATGTGTTGGAAAATAGAACAATCAAATTTTCAATTCTAACTATGGACAGAGTTGCTACAGTCTCTTTGTATTTATGCAGTGCTCCTCTATTTAAACTCTAAAGATTCATTTTAGCACTGTTTCACAACCTAGGCAACTTTTGAGATGCTTGGATTTCAACTCCTAAAGCTGCACGGATTGGGTATATTTCCCATTTACAGCCTACAAGTAATTTTTAAGATATGATCATGATAAATAAGTTTCATTATGGTCATAATTCATGATGGTCATAAAATGTATCCACCATGTGACTGACCCTAATTTACAGCCTTTTGTTATGGCAGTCATTAAGCAAATAGCTATAGTTGTTAATATTGTGTTCATTAAATAAACGTAAGGATGTGGTTTTGCTGAAAACTAGAAGTAAATCGTTTAATAATCAGGTTACTAACTTAACTGCTGCAGGGATTCACATAACTATGATAAGAAATATCACAAATGTCTCACTTAACAACAGAAAATTTGGGGTCAATGGTAGTCATAAGTCAAGGACTACCTATACTCCTTTCTCTAGAAAAATATTCCACAAAAATCATATTATTCTCAACCAATCCCAGTGATCCAATTTCTAAATGTTTTGTTTAAGTTGTTAAAAAGATTATGGTACAATTAGTCCTCGATTTATGACCAATTGCTTAGCAACCATTCAAAATTCCAGCAGGCCTACCTGGGAGATACTTATAACCCAGATTCAAAGTTTCCACAGTGCCTCCAGGGTCACATGATTGCACTTCAGGCATTTGGACACATAACTATGTTTTTTTATGGCTTTGCCAAAAACTGGCAATCTGGCTTCCCAATTGACTTTGCTTGCAGAAGATTGCATGACCCTGGGACACAGCAACCATCATTAATATGAACCAGGTGCCAAACTTCTGGATTTTGATCTCGTGACCATGAGGATGTGAAAAGCAGTCATAAGTTATTTTTTTCAGTGCTGTTGTAACTTTGAACAGTCACTAAGTGAACTGTTTTAAGTTGAGGGCTACTTACGTATTTGGGGTCTTTTTCTGGAAATAGTGTTCTCTTTAATATTTAATAAAGAATATTGTGAAATGTTGGGATTGATGTTATGTTAATGATCTATTAATAAACCAACATTTATTCTTATCCAAAATTAGAATAATTATATTTACATTGATATGTCTGCTAGGGATGGAATTCTAGGATGTGGATTTCTTTACGCAGGCTTAGGAGGACTTCAAAAAACAAAATCTTACCCTTAAAGATTTTCTGTGGCATAAAACCTAAGGACAACTAATAGTTTGGATTGTCATGTGTTACTATATGAATGATTACATGATGGTGAGATGATGTATTTCAGCATTATAATTTTCATTAATATTCTCTTCAAACTTTAATGAATTGGAATGAGCAGAAGAAATATGTAGTCATGTATTCTAGTTTTATTCATCATGATTGTGAAGTCTAAAGTATACAGTACTTAGAATTTTTTTTCTGATGTTCTTTGCACAAGAAAATGTACAGATAGAGCTAAGAATAGGGATTGTGCATAAATAATACTTAAGTAGAAGTTATGACATGTTCTGAATTTCATTGTTCAAATAGATCACATTTATTTTTAAACTTTCATCAAAATTAGTATTTTTAATATGGAAGACCAATTATTTATTAATGTTAAGAATTGCAAAAGATTTGACATGAAGACATGCATACCATAGGTTTTTTTTTTTAATGGAATTGCTTTCAAAGGACTTTTGATATTTTAATCAGTCTCTTTTCTCTCTTCTCTTCCCTTTTGATCTTAAGAATCCTAGGGGAAAAGATACAAGATGTCAGTAAACAGGTAGTTACTACATAGGCAGTACAGATTGGATAATATCCATGATGTATTCATGAATCTGCTGACAACTTTTTAGACCTTAATACAGAGTTCAAGATTGACCTTTATGTGACTTTAAATATCCAGATAAAGCCTGATGATGTAGACAAAAAGTCCTTGAGTTTAAGGTCTGATATTGTTACAGAGTACTGTTGCTTAGTCTGGCAAGACTTTGTGGTTCTAGTTTCTTAAATTAAGGTCTCTTGACTCTCTTTGCTATTCTTTCTAATGGAGAATTCAATGAAAGATTAAATGGCTTCCTCTGCAATGCAGAAAGATAAGAGTGGATAGGATGCATAAACTGAACTAAAGCAGCAGGTTTTTTTTTTTTTTTGCCATAATCATCCTCTGTGAGATCAAGGTACATCACTGATAAAGCAAACTTGAAGAAACACCTCCCCACCTACCATCAATATTTAATTTTTTCTTGAATTTCTTGTCCTTCTCTTTTGTTATGTTAATCAATTCCCAACTGTGTGCAAAATTTCATGTTCTGATCCTGAAATCTTCCACTTTTTTTTGAAATTCATGTTTTTCTTCCAAAGTATACACATTTGACCATTCCGGGGGTGCACAGCATTTTTAAAAAATGAATCCTACAAGTGGTAGACTGTTCAGGCAGTCTGGTTTTAATGCCATGTTACTTCCTTTAGATAAGGGGTGTCAAACTCAGTTTCATTGAGGGCAACATCAGGGCTGTGGTTGACCTTAGGGGGAGATGGGTGTGGCCAACTGGGTGGGTGTGACCAGCTTGCCAACACTCACTGGGCATGGCCAGCTTTACGCCACTCACCAAATGTTTTCTCTTTGCATTGAGTAAACTGGGCTGAAGTCATGCTGGCCGGCCCCTTAAATTTTATAGGATGACCCTGTGAGCTGCATCTAACCACATCCCAGGCTAGATCTAGCCAGCAGGCTTTGTGTTTAACATCCCTGCTTCAGATTAATAAGTCATGTTTTTCAAGAAGCATATGATTTGGATCTCTTTTTTGAATTCCATTTATAGAAAATCTAGCAATGTCATTTAGGAAAATAAAATTAAATGAGTATTTTTTAAGTTGTCAACAGTTTCTGTTACAGCATTCAGTCTATAATAACAAAATGCAAGATTGGTTTGTAAAGATTGTTACCATAGCAGCAACTGGTGTTAACAGTTTAGAGAGATAGGCTGAAAGTGTCATTGGTTCCAAAGATGTTCAACTGAATTTTTGACCATTCCACTTATAATCAGATCACATTAGCATTTCTGCATTGATGCAAATTTAATATAAAATTTATATTTTATAGAAAAAAGGACATTTTAGTATATTTAGTTATTGTTTATAGTTCCAAATTTAATGAATAGAACACTTTGTAAATAATGCTATTAAACTTTAAAAATATTTTTGTAGATATTTCATAATGAAAATTTGAATTGTTAGAGACATCACAATGATCTTACATAATTCATTCAAGTGAAATGAAATGCTGTACAAGAGGATTTGTATTGTTTGTGCAGGTACATCTGTGTTTGAAACAAAATTTGAAGGTGTTTGAATCTAATAAAATATTGTTCTAAAAATTGATGCAAGTTTATCAGTACCTTGCATGTAATAGTTTTATGTAGAAAGGCTATGTTTGAGGAACCCTTGAAAAGGCAGTCAGTATTTTGACACGTATCTTACTCAAAATAACTGGAAACTATTATACAAATGGAAGATACATCACTCAATAAGGCTGGAAGTATGAAAACTTCGATGATTTGCTAAATCAATTTGATTATCAGTCAAAATATAGAAACATAGAAAACCGATGACAGAAAAAGATTTACCAGTTCATTGAGTCTGCCCTTTGAAGATTTTTTTTCTTATTTTTAATTATTTTATAAATTTATTTTTATTTTATTTTTTAAATTTTTGTTGGATAATGGACATACGTTTATCCCAAGCATATTTAAACTCAGTTACTGATAATTGACTTATTATTTTTTACCTGATATACTACTTTCTAACATTACTTTTAAATTTCCATCCTATCAGTTTGGCATTATGTCCCTGTATTCTTGATTTTTGCTTAATACTGAAAATGCTGCCTTCTAGAAACTTATTCACACCCTTAATATATTTAAATGTTCAGTCTTGTCACCCCTTTCCCCCATCTGTTCTCCTGGCTGTACATATTCTGTTCCTCCAATCTCTCCTGATATGTTTTGTCCCTAAGACCTTGCACCATTTTTATTACTCATCTCTGGACTTGCTCAATCTTATCAATATCTTTTTAAAAATGGTCTTCCACTAAAGCCATCAAATAGACTCCAGACAAGCCATTGAAGAAACCTGCTATTTGATAACTTAATGGAAAAATTGGCCTTTACTAGTAATATCTAATTGCTTTTAACTAAATATATTTAACTAAATGTGTCCAAAGTTCTAATAACAATTTTGTATATCTGTTCTTCTGGTGGGAAAAAATACAATATGTCAGAATTCAATAATACAAATACTTTAAATAGTTATCTAATATAGTCTGGCATTCCTGAGTATGCAGCTTATGTATAAGAAGCAACCCTGCTCAGTTAACAATGACCAGTTATGTGAGTCTGTCTGTCACGGATATCTCTGCAAATGAATAACAATATTGGAGAAGCAAGTGCTAGGATGAATAAGATCCTTCAAGTAAGAACAATGTTTCAGAACACAATGTTACAATTTGCACAGAAAGAAGTTAATAAATTTTACATGCCATAATCACACATACACTTTGTTAATAAAGATAAGAGGGAGTTAATTGTGATGACTAACATAAATACAATTGGTTGCAGCAATATCAATTAAAATTATCTATTTTGAAATCAGTTGCAGATCAGTTGCATTTCCAGTGTTTGCTTCTGCTGATCTTTGTGGATAGGTTTACCTTAGTATTGCAGAACAATTTTGAATACACAGACAACTTTCTTTTCAGAGTGCAAACTGTGGTTTGAAACATCAAAATTACTTCTGTAGTATAGCACTCCCTGTGGTTGTTAGGAGATGATCAAGTCATAAGTGTCTTTTTTCTGTACCAAGATAACTTTGGATTCTTCCACCATTCATAGTGTAGTTTAGGAATATTACTTAAAGACTTTTCAACCTAATACATTGGTTGTGATCATACAAAAAGAGGAAGACCATGGTTCTGATAGGCTTAAAAATGGTTACAATACCATATCTCTTCCAGATCCATTGCAAGATACTGTGTTTCTTCAACAACACGGCCCCCACAATAGGAAGGCCCAGCATGTTTTCTAGGCATAAGGTGAAATTAAGCCCCTCCCCCAAAATTTAGGCATATTTTAAAACATGCGAAATGGGGGGAAGGGCAGGGGGAACTTGCTGTTCGGAATACCCCACGGGCAGCCATGCTCAACACCAGCCGCTCCTAATGGCCGATCATGGAGCGTGAAGAACACTCTACCCCCACCAAGAGCCTTTGCTGCAGACCTGGGTATGGTGCTGGCTGCAGGCTGGGGCGGTGGGCGGCAGCAGCGTGGATGACGGCTTCGGTGGTGGTGGGGCACTTTGCGTCAAGGGATCTTTGCTGGCTGCCACTTCCTCCACCGTCGCTTTCCCTTCTGCCCTCACCACGGCGTATGCTGTGTTTGGAGTGCTGCCATTGGGCAAGACACAGAGGCCGGAGTCCCTGCTGGACATTGCGATGGTAATGGAGAAGTGGCCCTTCCAGCAGGTGGAGGAATGGTTCAAATGCATTTCTCCACCAGCAGCGTTTCAGCCACTTCATTCATACTTCTAAGAAGGTCTGTAGGATGATTTCCTTTCTCCTATGTTTGGATTGGAAGGTTTGCCTCTGTTTGAAGGGAAAAACAGATAGATGGTTCCCTTTTTAAAACTACCAGGAGGCAGGGGGGGGGGAAGCTGCCCGGCCAGACAGTATTCCTAGGGAACTGACAGAGGCAATGAGAACAAAACAATTCTCCTCCATGCTGCATCGAGAGCCCAGGATGGGTTGACTCCTTCCTATGATGTCATAACTGAGTCTGTACTAAGATATAAAATCCAGCCCCCGGGAGAGACCCCAGCTTTTGACTCCGCTCTTTCAGTCAGCTGTGTCTCTTAAAGCGTTCTGTTAGATAGCAATCACCAGCGATCTTCAGTACTTTTTTCCTCTCTTCAAGCAGCTCCCAGGGATCTGGGCAGCTGCTCTTTCAGGAGAACCCTGCAACGTTGGGAGCAGCGCTACAGAGCTCTGTGCAGGCAAGCTGGGCAGTGTCTGCAGACCTCCCCCATGCCTGCAGTTTGGAGCGATTGTAAACATGATAGGCGGAATTCACTGTGGATGCCACTCTCAATTCTGCCAAATTTGCATCCAAGGCCATGGCATTTTCTGTAGCAGCAAGAAGACTTTTATGGCTCGAAATTGGCAGGCGGAGTCACGCCAAAAATGGAAGCTGGCTTCAGTTCCTTTTGCAGGCGATAAGCTTTTTGGCAATGCTCTGGAACCTTATCTCATCCAAACCAGAGATAAATGTAAAATTCTCTCTTCCTCTGGGAAGAAGGCCCACTATCGCCCTGCTCCTTATCGCCCTCCTACCTTCTGAGTGGAGACCTCATCTCTCTTCCCCCCCTCTCATAGGCCATACTCCCAACGTCAAGACCAACGGGCGGAAACATCTGGCAGGCAACAATCTTCTGCTAGTAAACGGCCCTTTCGGGGGGGATCATTCCTTCCATCGCTCTAAGTAATCCCTCATTCTCCCTACCCATTGGAGGTCGCCTAGCCTTCTTTGCCTCCAAATGGGAGGAGTCAACGACGGACGCCTCAGCACTATTAGGTCAGGGTTACAATTGGACTTCCTAAACACCCCCCCCAAAAAAATTTTTTGATCTGTCCTGTATCTCGGAACATTTCCAGGCAAGCCCTCATGAATCAGGCCATTCAGCACCTTCTTGAAATCAGGACTATTCAACCTGTTTCCCCCATCTCAATGGGGACGTGGGCTTTACTCTTGCCTTTTCATCATTCCCAAGGCCTCGGGGGTGGCGAGCCATCCTTGATCTAAAATTTCTCAACCAATTTGTAAAGTACAGGCGATTTAAAATGCAGACTCTACATTCTATTTTAGAGAGCATTCGGGAGGGTGACCTCCTCTCTTCCATTGATCTCACTGAGGCTTACCTCCACATCCCAATTTGGCCTCATCATCGCCAGTTTCTCTGTTTCTGTTACCAGAATACCCATTACCAGTATCCAGCACTTCCCTTCAGCCTCTCATCGGCTCCAAGGGTCTTCACAAAGGTTCTGGCAGCTTTGGTGGCATCTCTGCGTTCTATTCCAGTGAGGATCCAATGCTACTTGGACGACATTTTGATTCTTTCCTCTTCTATCCTTGCGGCCCATCGGGATCTGCAAATTACCCTCTCATGTCTCCAGAGCCACGGATTTTCCATCAACACTAAAAAGAGCCAGTTCTCTCCTACAATCAAATTGCAACACTTGGGAGCAATCATCGATACCATGTCGTGCCAGGTTTTCCTGTCCCCAGCTTGTGGAAAGAGCCTTGCAGAGATCATCAGCCAGATCCAGCAACATCAAATTGTCCTCCTGTTGCTGCTGTCCAAACTTCTGGGGAAGATGGTTTCCTTTATTGGCATCGTCCCGTGGGCTCGGCTCCACTCCCGAGCCCTCCAATGGTTCCTGCTTCCCTACTAATGAGCAGGAACCAGCCACTCATCCATCAAGGTCCCATTCCCGCCACAAATCTGGAGATCTCTCAATTGGTGGCATTCCCCATCTATCTGGAGGGGACTCCTGTTCAGGGACCCAGACAGGCTAGTTAACCACCGATGCCAGCCCCCTGGGTTGGGGTTCCCATATGCAGGGCTAGATAGCTCAGGGCATTTGGTCCAGGTCAGGACAGTCAGAGCTATTTTTCTGGCTCTCAAGCATTTCAGGCAATCAGTGACCGGCTCTCATGTTCTAGTCCTTACGGACACCATGGCCGTAAAGGCTCATGTCAACTGGCAAGGGGGGATGAGGTCCAAAGCCCTCATGAGAGAGGCTCTACGGCTGGGGTTATGGGCAGAGAAACACCTGTTATCGATCTCGGCAGACCACATACATCTCCAGGGTCAACAACTCCCAGGCCGACTGGCTCAGCAGGAGCCTAGTCGACCAGGCAGAATGGTCCATTCCTCTGTCTCTATTCAGGGATCTTTCTCTCAGATTCGGAACACCAGAGGTGGATCTTTTCTCCACTCCTCAAAACGCCCAAGTCACCAGATTCTTCACCAGGTTTCCTTGCCAGGGAGCTGAGGGGACCAATGCTCTTCAGTGCAGATGGCACAAGGGTCTCCTCTACACCTTTCCCCCGCTTCCCATCATTCCGGCAGTAATTCGGAAGACGGAGGAACATGTGGAGTTCCTCCTCCTGGCACTCTATTGGCCAAGGAGGCCCTGGTTTGTGGACCTGGTCAACCTATCGGTGGCTTCTCCTTGGAGGATCCTTGCCCATCTAATCTCCCTTCACCAGGGGGCCCTGCTCCACCCAGAGTCCCAGTGGTTCAAGCTGACCGTGTGGCACTTGAGCGGCAGCAGATAGAGGAGGCTGATCTTCCAGAAGGGGTCATCCTCACTATTCTGGCTTCTACAAGGCGCATCTATGATGCCACCTGGAAGGCTTTTTCCCGATGGTGCCTTAGGGAGGGTCTTTCCTGCTTCAGCCCAGTTGGCAGAAGTTCTTAGCTTCCTTCAGCATGGGCTGGAGAAAGTTTTGGCCCCCAACACCTTACGCAGACAGGTTGCGGCCCTCTCCTCAGTCTTTTCATGGGGTTTGCTTGCTTCCTTATCCCATCACACTTCAGTCAGGAGGTTTTTGAAAGGGGCTTCCAACCTGCACCCTCCAGTGGTTCACAGGTATCCTTCCTGGGACCTTCATTTGGTTCTTAATGCCCTTACATAGTCCCCCCCTTTGAACCCCTTAGAACAGTGTCTCACCGTTTCCTGACTCTGAAGATAGTGTTCCTTGTTGCCATCACTTCTGCCAGGAGGGTTTCCGAGCTTGGTGCTCTTTCCATCAGACAGGACCTTTGTTCCTTTCACGATGATAGGGTTGTTCTTCGTCTGGACCCCTCATTTATTCCGAAGGTTAACACCTGATTTCACAGGTCACAGGACATTGTTTTGCCTGACTTCTGTCCTCTCCCACACCATGACTTACAGCGGCAGTGGCACACGCTAGACGTAAAAAGGGCTCTTAGAATATACATTAAGCGCACTTCCTCCTTCAGGAAGTTGGAAGCCATGTTTGTTTCCTTTTTCCCTTCTCACTTGGAGCACAAGGCCTCTTCTCCTACTATTAACAGGTGGGTCAGGTCTTGCATTGAGCAGGGCTATAAAGCTGTGGCACTTCCGGTTCCCCGAGGTCTGACGGTGCACTTAACCAGAAGCGCAGCCACTTCTGCTGCCTGGGCAACCCAAGCATCCTTGGAGGAGATTTGTCATGCGGCCACATGGACATCCCCGTCTCCTTTCATCAGACACTACCGTCTGGATGCTTTTGCCTCGGCGACTGCAGCCTTTGGCAAACGGGAGCTTCAACGAGTGGTTCCATGGTCAGTGTGATGAGCCAGACAAGGACCCACCCATGGACATGCAAGCTTTGGTATGTCCCATCCTGGGCTCTCAATGTAGCATGGAGGAGAATGGACATTGGTAGAAGTTACTGTGAACGCCCTTTCTATCTATGCTGCGAGAGAGCCCAGCCCCTCCCTTGATTCGTCCGGAGAGGGTAAGACATATTTCTGTATTAATTTTGGGCTTTCAGAGACACCTTTCAGTCTGTCAAGTATCTTCGCCAAAGCTGGGGTCTCTCCCGGGGGCTGGCTTTTATATCTTAGTACAGACTCAGCTATGACATCATAGGAAGGAGTCAACCCATCCTGGGCTCTCTCGCAGCATAGATAGAAAGGGCGTTCACAGTAACTTCTACCAACGCCCAACTTAAAAGAGGGGGAAAAGGTCCACGGGGCGTTTCAGGCGGCTGGAGCAAGAGGAGAGCGCCCGACTGTACAGGGGACGAGACTGTGACCCGAAGTTCTGGGATGGGAAGCAAAGTGAGGCGTGGGGGGGAGAAATGATGGCATCACCCTCCTGCTGCCACTTCCACCCACTGAAGCCCAAATGACTCACCAACTTGCAGGACGTTGCTGATGCAGCCACCATCAAGCAAAGCAATGCCCCTGTGGGAGGGCAGGTGGTTCTCGTTGGCAGCAGGGTCTGTCCTGCCACTGCTGCCGCTGTTGTTGGGGAAAGTGCTGGCGAGAGAGTTGCCACTGCCGGTGGGAACTGTGGAAGCTATGGAGGCTGCTTCCCTGCCTGAGAAGCAGCTGAAACGCTGCTGGTGGAAGAATGTGCTCGAACCATTCCTCCACCCACTGGAAGGGCCACTTCTCCGCTACTGCCGCGATGTCCAGCAGGGACTCCGGCCTCTGCGTCTTGCCCAATGGCAGCACTCCGAATGCAGCATAAGCCACGGTGAGGGCAGAAGGCAAAGCGGCGGTGGAGGAAGTGGCAGTGGCAGCTGCTGAAGGTCCTATGACACAAAGTTCCCAGCTGCTGCCAAGGCCGACATCCATGCTGCTGCCGCCTGCCCGTTGACCCAGCCTGCAGCCAGCACCATACCCAGATCTGCAGCAAAAGTGCTTGGCAGGGATGGGAGCTCTCCATGCTCCACCATGGTCAGCCTTTAGGAGTGGCTGGTGGTGAAGCATGGCTGACCACGGGGCACTCTAGGCAAGGGTGCACAGAGGGGATTAAGTCACCTCTGAAAAGATGGCCTAGCTGGTTTTTTTGGGGGGTGGGTCAAAAGAAAATAAGGCCCGGCCTTATTTTCTGAGGAACATGGTAGTTGAACATTAGTATAATTTCTGTTTAAAGCAATTTTAAATTATTACTTTCCTTTTCTTAAAGGTTTATTGCGATCTGAAAATATGGCAGACATTGACAAGTAAGCATACAACTTTTTCCCCATTTTGACTGATGTTAATTTTTGAAAGCACTTAGAACTGCAAAATTCATCCTTAACTTTCAACTTACTATCTGTCACATTTAATGCCAGATTCAGAGCAGTTATGCATATTTGCTTTAAATATTAGATAGCAATGCTTTTATGTTTGCAAGTAAATGTATTTTAAATTCAAAAAGTTGATTCAAATGTGTAATGGATGAACAAAGATATTTTATACAGTTGACCTTTGACAAACTTTTGAAATTAAAAAAGAGATAGAAATATGATCGTCAAATATCTGTATCATAACTCAGTTCATAAAGTACAAAGGAACAGTACGTTCCTCTTCCACCACAATATAAATAAAATGCTTTTCTATTAAATATATATATTTGAAGCATTTATTGTGGTAGAATAATATTAAATGATCAAAAATGCTTTTAGTATTTGCTCACTTAATGGCTGCTCCCTAAAATGAATAAACTCTGCAAAAATAATTTGATAAACTTGCTAGAGAATGTAGGTTGTCCTCAGCTTAGGTTTTAAGCGCATAACTTTGAAGTTAAACATAGAAGCCTCAGACTTGTAAAGAAGCAGAAGTTTGACATATTTTTTTAAGATTGTGTCATGCTTTTCATTCAGTTGTGAAAAGGTCGCTTTGGAGCACACAAATCTTGCATATCTCTTCCTAAAGAAGCTTTTATTTCTTTAGGATTGTGTGATTGCTTTGAGATGTTTTGGGGGTTCATTGTCCCTGCTTTAAAGCACCTTTTTCAGACTAAAAGTCAGAGTAACGCACAGGCCTAGTTTTTATAAGCAGCCTAATCGTTCTCAAGATATTTATAACCAGCATACTTCTTATAATCTTACTCAATGTTATTTCAGTTAAAATCAGATTTGCTTGTTAAAAACTAATATGTGTTATATTACTACGCTATGTATAGTATAATGATTGTTCATCACCACTTCTGTATTACTGCACAAAGTTATTTGAAGTATTAATAATGAGATTTTATTGTTGGACATATATACAGGTAGTCCTTGATTTAAATCCATAATTGCGCAGATGGTGGTACTTTTGATCAAAACCAAATTGGGTTGTGTCCGAAATCCTGGAACAGATTATGGTCATGACCCAAAGCTCGACTGTACATTTTTTAAAACAGCCTTTTCTATATTTTCTTCAATAATGGTACCATAACAATGATTTAATTTTAGGGTGCCTGAGAATATCTACATGTAACAATGTTAAACTTGCTTAAAATAATGATTTATCCCAAGGATTCTTGTGGGCTTACCGTATTTAAGTAATGATAATAACATACAAGATAAGATAGTTGCCCTTTAAGAATTCAACAGAAATATGGAAGGAACAAGTGAATAGAAGAATAGAATTCAGGTTACATATGGATACAATAAAATATCAGTGTTTTGTTGTGTTGACTTATAAATACCATTTACAAAGTAGTGAATATGACATGTCTTAAGTTCTGTTCCAGTGAGAACTGATTGTGAGATTCATGTTGTTATATAATTTTTGTTAAAAAAAATTCCGAAACCAGTAGCTTTATGCTTGACCTGACACTTTGCTCTTCATTCTGATCAATAATGCTAAATTGGAATGACATTGTTGTCTTACTTTTTCTTAAAAATGTCAGTTACAGTGTTTTGTGTGCCAAAGGCAAGGCAATATACATTTGGAGAATATAAATGGAAAGGAGGAAAGTGCAGTTAGAATAACTGGAAATGATGCATAAATATTTAAATGAGCATTGTATTGCAAGCAGTGTATTCAAGTTATATTCTTTTGTATAATCCATCAGAACAGTAAAAATCAATGTGAAGCCTTACAAAACCAAATTCCAGTAACATCTATCATTTTTGGCACTTAGATTCTTTATGTAACTATAATGCTGAGAATTTTGATCTTCATGTGTATTCAACATAATGTAAATTTGCATCATATGATCTTTTTGCAGGGAAGATACATTGATTCATCTAGCACCAAAGAGCTTGAGGAGTGTCTTTTTTATTAATATTTATACATTTTTATTTTTGTAATGCTTCATAAATGCTCACATACATATTATTTAGTTTTTAATTGCAGAAGCTTATCACAAAGCAAGATATATTGCACACTGCCCCTGAAATATTTTCAGTATCTTAAACTGAAACACATTTAATTGCAAATTGTCCAAGGGTTGCATAAGCGGAACAAGAATATTTTCCACTTTTGCTAAAGTTGGTTTTTAATGTGGAAGCAAAATGCTGAAATAAGAGAATCTGATGATTTTTGCATTAAGTAAATTGATTTGAAAGACCTTAACTTCTGTACATATTTTGATCAGAATGTTGATAACATAATGTATTTGAAGTGTTAACTTTTAAGAAAAATTAAAAATCTGATAACAAATTGAAAATTCTTGCTTTGAATAGCAAAGAACAGGCTGAACTTGACCAGCAAGATATGGAAGATGTTGAAGAAGTAGAAGAGGAAGAATCTGGTGAGGATGCTAACAGTAAAGGTAAAGACAGAAACAGTTACTACTATAAATGCACATTTTCAAATGTAATATGAAGCCTAATAAAGCAAACATCTATTAGTGATGTGGGGGAAACAACACCTTGGTAACTGCAGTATTTGCCTTGTAGGTTACAGTCAAATATTTTAATATTTGTGAAAAGTACTTCTAAATAAGCTGCTGTCAGCATTTTGAGGTAGACCAGGCAGGAAGTATGATTAGATAAGCTAATTTTATTTTATTGTTGTTTTAACATCTTGCAAGTCTGAAAGTATTTCTTCTCCTGAGAGCCGGTCGGATCATCCAGAGAGCGGGAGGTGCTTCAGTCTGCATTGTTGAAGGCTGAGCTTAATTACTGAGGAATGCTCCGCCCTCCGTCACGTGGCTCCCTTGCATTCCCCAGTTTACGCTCAGCCTTCGTGAGAGTAGGCTGTGTACTTCACACTCCTTGGCCGATTCAAGAGCTCTTTTTTCATCAGGTTTGATTATCATTGCCCCGGTTCTCCTTAGCCTCTAAGCGCATTGGGATAGTGATGAAACAGGGGAGCGCGTTTCTCGCCCCCGGGGGGGCTGCACAGCAGGCGGCTTCTGCGCTCCGGCGCCAATTCCCCCCCCCCAATTCGATCCTCTTCCTGCCGCTTTTCTATGCCACACTCGTAGCGGCTTTATTTGATTGCGCTGTAATAGCGCAGCTGGTGTTCCCCCCCACCGTAAACGCCGATCGCCCCAGGAAGGGGCGAAAATCACCTGGCTGCCTCTCTCGGTCCCTAGACGGCCGGAGAGGCTGATTTTGGCCCTGAGCAGCCCGTGAGTAAGGGAGCGTGGGCGGCCGCCATTTTGGGCGCCGCCGCGTGTCGGGCGCCGCTTTTAGAGGCCTCATTGAGCTGCAAAGGGACTAGCTCTAATTATAGGCCTTCCAGCCTGTGAGAGCTATCAGATATTTAGGGGAATTGGCAAACTTGTTGGCTTTCCGCAGCATGCTCAGGGCAGGAAATAGCAGCCTATCCCTCCCGGTTGTTGCCTGGGAGCTCCAGCTGCCCAAGGCCTCATTCCAGCCTCAGGCGTTTTATTTGGCACATTGGCAATATTAACAGCAATTCCTGGGGTCACTCCTTCCTGGGAGCTCCAACCAGACCTTGGATTAAATATTGTAAATAATAATAAGACTAATAGTAATATTTATCATTACATAGATATCTAAATATATTTAGATATACAATTATATATATATATATTTAGATAGATAAATATACGTATTTGCATATAGATATATTTACATCTTATCAATATTTGGCTATTTCATGTTGCCAACATTGTACGCTTAGGTATAAAGATATTAATAATTATATTAGTTTATATACATTTAAAATTCCAAAAGGGGGTGCGGGACAGTGAAAGGACACCCGGCCTTTGTTGTAGGTCGAACCCTTGGCGAGCCAACCGCCTTTACATTTGTATTACAGTCCTTTCCTCTACAATGGCAGATGACAATTCCGCTAAAGGCCCTTCTTTGAAGCCAAATCTAAATCCTACCACCTGTGCAAACAGGCTAAGGAAGCCCCTAAAGAAACTTCCAAAGCTTCTCAGAGGGACGCTCTAAGACGTCATAGGGCACTGGAGAAAGAATTTGACAGACGATCTAGAGAGACACAACCGGTATTTCCAGCCCCCCCACCCTCTGCTCCCTCTACCTCCAGACACCCCCCCCTCCTCCAGATTGCTCTTCCCTCTCCAGGCGCAGCCCATCCCAGGGACACCAGGTTCCTGGACCAACAACCAGGCGGACGCCGGAAGCAACATTTACGCCCATGGCCGCTGGCCTGCGCCATGAGGAGGTCGCCACAGTTGAGATCCCTGCGCACATGCAGGCATGGATGGAATGGGCTATTCGTCAGGGGATTGCAGAGGGCCTGCAACAGATGTCCAGGTCTGGTCCTCCCTCGATGGCGCCCGAACACGACTCGCCATCAGTCAGGTCCTCGCCTAGATCGGACCCCACTTTTGGTCAGGTACCTTTACAGGAGGGCAGTCCTCTCCCAGAAAGGGATCTGGAGGAGGCCATGGAGGATCTAGATCAGTTCGGGGAGGAGGAGGAATTGGAATGGGGGTCTACGCACCAAGGGGAGCCTCTATCGGAGATAGACCCTATGGAGGGGGGCATGTCCGAGGACGAGGGCCTCACCCCGGATCAACCCACCTTTGTGGGTCTGTTCAAGCCGCACATGTTTAAATCGCTTCTATTTAAGGCCAGGAACATTTCTGGCCTGTCTGTACAGTCCTCCTCGGTTCTCCCTTCCCCAGCAGAGGGACAGGAGGACGCCATCTTTAGGCAGCCCGTGGTGGAGGCGGAGGTGATCCCGGCCCCGCCCATTTTTCATGACTTAGTCTCAAACCAGTTAGACTCCACAAGGGCCCCCCGTGCCCCATCTAGCCAGGACAGGAGGTTCTTTAACCTTGAGTCGAGCTTCTGCAACCTGCTTAACACTCCTGAGGTAGATGAGCCCATCGTTAGTTTGGCATCCTCGTCCTCCCCCAGTGATCCCCTGGAGGTCCTGAAGCCCGAGGACAAGAGGTCCGAGCTTGCTTTACGTAGAGCTCCCCAAGCGGACACCTGGGCCATTAGATCAGCCACTGCCGCTTCCTTTTTCACCAGGTCTTCGATCCAGTGGCTGCGTCAACTGAGGCAGCATGTCCCCCCCTCTAACACAAGGGCATACCAGGACATAGCAAAGTTGACGGCTGCGGCAGAATTCTCGGCCGACGCCACATACCACGCGGTTAAGTTCTCTGCCCAAGCAATATCCTCTCATGTTACAGCTCGCTGCCTGCTCTGGCTCAAGCACTGGCAGGCGGACGTAAAAAGGTTAAGCTGGCCACCGCCCCCATAAAAGGGGACAAATTATTCAGCACCGTCCTGGAGCCATTTCTATCAGAAACCAGAAGCAAGAAAAAATTTTTTCCCCCCTTTTCCGTAGATCAGAGTCAAGAGCATAGCCCTTTTGGAGAGGTTCCTCATGACCTTTCTACCAGTTTCCTTTCCCGCCCAGGTACCCGAGACCCCCCTCCTTCTGGCCTTTCCAGCCCCAGGATCGAGCCGATCCGGGGGACAGGAGCAGGAGGGGCAGCAGCTACAGGCGCCCCTTCAGGGGTTCAGGAGGGAAGCCCTTCCAGCGCAACAGATAGACCCTGTCCACCCCCCCCATTGGTAGACGCCTCAAGCATTTCGCCGACCGGTGGGACTCTTCCATCTCCGATGCCTGCGTCCGGGAGACCATCAGACTGGGCCTCGTGCTTGAATTTCAGTGCGCCCCGCCTGAATTTTTTATGGCATCCCCCCCTCCAAGGATCTCACCAAACACAACCTAATGGATTCAGCTATTCGCCATTTCCTCTCCATACAGGCCATACAACCTGTACCACCATCCCAGCAGAGGCAGGGGTTTTACTCTCACCTCTTCGTGGTCCCCAAATCCTCAGGGGGATGGAGGGCTATTCTAGACCTGAAACGCCTTAACCGTTACCTGACCTACCGCAGGTTTAAGATGCACACCCTACAATCCATTCTACTAGGCATCAGGCAGGGGGACTGGCTATCCTCCATAGACCTTTCAGAGGCGTACCTTCACATCCCAATCCAGCCCTCCCATTCCAAATTCCTCAGGTTCTGCTACAACCATCACCACTTCCAATATGTGGCACTTCCCTTTGGATTGGTCTCTGCCCCGAGAACCTTCACTAAGGTCCTCGCGGCCCTAGTGGCCACCTCAGAGACCTCCCGGTTCGTCTCTACTGTTACCTGGATGACATACTCATCCTGTCTCACTCCAGACCCCAAGCAGAAAAGGATATCAGAGCTACTCTTTCTGCCCTCCAAGATCATGGGTTCCTAGTAAACTGGCAAAAGAGCCATCTGTTACCATCTACACGGATCAACCCACTTGGGGTCCGTCATTGACCCGGTTCAGGGAAAGGTTTTCCTTTTCTCTGAGAGATTCCGTAGCATCCAGGAGACTGTCAAACATATCAGACGATTAAGAAAGAGAACACTTTTAGAATTGTCTAAATTACTCGGTAAAATGATTTCATGTATTTCCATTGTTCCCTGGGCCCGTTTACACACTAGATCCCTACAATGGTTCCTGCTCCCATTCCAAAGGACCGGCAGAAGCAATTCAAAGGCCGCGGTCAAGGTGCCTTCAAGGGTCCTCACGTCTCTCCTCTGGTGGACCAGTCCCGCCATCAACAGGGGACACTGCTTCAAGGAACCCCAATGCCTCATCCTCACCACAGACGCCAGCCTGTCCGGATGGGGTGCTCACATCCATTCACTCTCGACACAGGGCAAATGGTCACAGGTAGAACGCACACGCAATATAAACTGGTTAGAACTTCGTGCCATCCATCTGGCCCTGCGCAACTTCCTTCCCCACGTACGCGGGCGGCATGTCCTGATACTCACGGACAACGTCACCGCCAAGGCTCACGTCAACCAACAAGGGGACACCCAGTCCGTAAGTTTGTTGAGAGAGGCCGAGCACCTCTGCCGTTGGGCAGAGCGCAATCTCCTCTCTCTCGAAGCCGAGCACATCTCAGGGGTCTCAAACACCCAAGCAGATTGGCTGAGCAGGACCACAGTGGACCAGTCCGAGTGGCGCATTCACCTGTCACTGTTCAGGGAAGTGACCGTGATGTTCGGTCTCCTGTCAGTAGACCTCTTCGCATCCCCGCTCAACACCCAGCTCCCCAGGTTTTTCTCGAGGTATCCCTCCCACGGGGCCGAGAATCACAACGCCCTCCGCTGCCCCTGGCCCACAGGGCTTCTATATGCATTCCCTCCGTTGGCCCTGGCCCCCTGGGTCATCCAGAAGCTCATCTCCGAGAAAGCAGAGCTGATTTTAGTGGCACCCTACTGGCCCAGGTGCCCATGGTTTGTGGACCTCCGCTATCTATCGGTAGGCCCCCCTTGGAAAATTCCCCTGCACAGGATATCCCTTTCCCAGGGGCCCCTCCAACACCAGGAGCCTCAGTGGCTCCAGTTAGCCGTTTGGAGGTTGAGCGGGAACGTCTAAGGAAGGAGCAGTTCTCTGACCAGGTTATTGATACCATTTTAGCCGCAAGGCGGCCCTCAACAACCCAAATATACAATGCCACTTGGAATAGCTTCTGCAAGTGGTGCCATAATTTCCAGATCGACCCTCTTTCACCCTCCATTGCTTAAGTTTTGGAATTCCTCCAAGAAGGTCTGAGGAAGGGACTTTCTCCGAACACCCTGAGGCGTCAGGTAGCAGCCCTTTCAACTGTGATTATTTGCGACAATCTGGGTACCCTCTCCCTCCACCCTCGCATTAGGGCATTCCTTAGGGGAGCAACTAACTTATGTCCCCCAACTGTACACAGATACCCTTCCTGGAACCTCAACAAGGTCCTGACGTCCCTTACTAAACATCCCTTTGAGCCTCTCAGGGAATCCTCACTCCAGTTCCTAACTTTCAAAGTCGTATTCCTGGTGGCCATTACTTCGGCTCGACGAATATCGGAGATAGTCGCCTTGTCGGTGAGGAAAGACCTTTGCATCTTCCATGCCGACTGGGTGGTTCTACGCCCAGACCCTACCTTCTTGCCTAAGGTCAATTCAGCCTTCCACAGGGCACAGGAACTCACACTTCCGAACTTCTGCCCAAATCCCTCGCGGGAAAGGGAGAAGCTTTGGCACACCCTGGATGTAAGACGGGCCCTCCGCATTTACATTAAACGTACCCAACCCTTTAGGAAGTCCGAATCCTTATTCCTTTCCTTTCAACCTAAATCCTTAGGACACAAAGTGTCCCAAGCAACCATTGGCCGCTGGATTAGAGCTACTATTTCCAAAGCTTACTTGTCCCAGGCTCTGCCGGTGCCCAGCGGCATAACGGCACACTCCACCAGAAGTGCAGCCACCACGGCAGCTTGGGCCACCAGGCTCCAATTGCTGATATTTGTCGGGCGGCCACCTGGGCCTCCCCATCTCCCTTCATTAGGCATTATAAGATCGACATATTTGCCTCGGCGGAGGCTTCATTTGGGAGACGAGTTCTCCAGCAAGTCCTCAAGGAACCGCAGGGACTTCAGAACCAGACGGAGTCCCTCCCGTAGGACAGCCAAGCTTTGGTATGTCCCACTCTGGATGATCCGACTGGCTCTCAGGAGAATGGGCGTTGGTTCTTACCTGACACGCCATTTCTCTGGAGCCGGGAGGATCATCCAGCCCCACCCTTTTAAGTTCACCGTCTGGTGGGGTCTTGTTTCGGCCAAGGAACCGCTTAGCATAGTAAGATGAGAGCACGATCTTCTCTTCACTCTCGTCTTCGCGTAAACTGGGGAATGCAAGGGAACCACGTGACGGAGGGTGGAGCATTCCTCAGTAATTAAGCTCAGCCTTCAACAACGCAGACTGAAGCACCTCCCGCTCTCTGGATGATCCTCCCAGCTCCAGAGAAATGGCGTGTCAGGTAAGAACCAACGCCCATTTCCTTTACTTCCCAAAGAACTAGGGGAGATCTCTTTTTAGCCTCTTGCCCAGCCCATATTTATGCTGTGGGCAGAGTTGTCGTATCTGACCATTCTCTTGCCCTGTCTCCCAAGGTCATTCCCACATATCATTAGACTTCCACTGAACAGAATGAACTTTATTTTAGTGTCAATACACACAGGATTTCAGTCTTCAAAATGAACACATGCTAAATTTAAATGCAAAATTTCTCCAGCATGCCTTTGGGAGAATAGAATCGAATTAGTATTAGAATAAGAATAGAATAGGAATAGAATAGGAATAGAATATAATTGAATTGAATTCTTTATTGGCCAAGCGTGATTGGACACACAAGGAATTTGTCTTGGTGCAAATACTCTGTATACATAAAAGATACATTTGTCAAGAGTCAAGAAGCATAGGTACAACACTTAATGATAGCCGTAGAGTATAATAAACAATCAAATCATACTAGGAAACAGTCAATATAAATCGTAAGGATACAAGCGACAAAGTTACAGTCATACAGTCACAAGTGGGAGGGGATGGGTGATAAGGAATGATGAGAAGATTAACAGTAATAGTAGTGCAGACTTTGTAATAGTTGAAGTGTTGAGGGAATTACTTGTTTAGCAAAGTGATGGCTTTTGGGAAAAACCTGTTCTTATGTCTAGTTATTCTGGTGTGCAGTGCTCTATAGTGTTTTGAGGGAAGGAGTTAAAACAGTTTATGTCTGGGATGTGAGGGGGGGTCTGTAAATATTTTCACAGCCCTCTTTTTGACTGGTGCAGTATACAGGTCCTCGATTGAAGACAGGTTGGTAGTAATTGTTTTTTCTGCAGTCCTAATTATCCTGTGAAGTCTGTGTCTGTCCTGTTGGGTTGCAGAACCAAACCACACAGTTATAGAGGTGCAGATGATAGACTCAATAATTCCTCTATAGAACTGTATCAGCACACATATGGGTTGAATCTGCCTTTCTGCCCAGAGACTGAGTCATCAATCTTTGTCATGCCTCTTCCTGTTGGGACAGGAATCCTCCTAGCCCCAGTCACAACTCAATCTTGGCCCTATAGACGTGGCAAAGGTTGGCTCCAACAATTTCAGCAGAAGCAGCAGTTTATAGTGTGGATTTTCCCAAAGGTTTGCAAAAAGCATCCAAAACATTGTAAACAGGCAGCAATTGGAAATCCTGCCTGCACCATTTTTTTCGCGGGCCCCTGAACTATGAATTGAAGGCCTAACAGCCCAGGCAGTCAAGGGGGGGCCCCAACAACCCCCCAACCCCCGGGAAGGGGGTGCTGAAGCATGTCGTTTTGATCCCAGGCTTAACCAGGTAGCTCCAGAGCAGCCGCTTTCGCTTTTGCGACTTCCAGCTGATTTTGGGGGCCGGCAGTGGCCATTTTGGCCATGTGAGTTATGCAGGCTATTCAGGAGATTGGTAGCCCACCACTGTCACAGCCTAGGGAAAGCTTCCAGACCTTAATTCCCTTTGGAACAGTAGGATTGGAGGATCGAGAGAGCTCTCCTCCCAGCAATCTGAGCAATTGCAGCATGGAGCCCATGAGTGCTAAACTATCCAAGAAGAGTCCCAGGAAGGCCAGATCTGCAAGTAAAGAGGCTGCTGACAAGATTAAAGGCAAAGGCTCTTTATTCCAGAAAGCCCATAAGAGCATAAGAAAGGAGGCAAAGAGCATTGGAAAAGCAGTTCTCCAGAGCTCAGAAGCAAGCTGACCAGAAGAGATATTTCCCCAGCCTAAGGCCTGTTAGTCCCTCCCCTCAGCAGCCATTAGCACAGGAGTTGCCTCCGGTTTCACGGACTTGGTTACCAGAGGGAGATAGGAAACAGGAATTTATCCCCCCTACTGAGGAAATTCAAACTCAGAGATTTCCTTTTGATTTCATGCTTCCTTGTCCTGCAGAATTGCAGACCAGAGACAGGACTGGATCACCTGAGGCCTCCTTTACTCCAACTGCAGCGGGAATGCGCTCAGCAGAAAGAGTGGCTCCAGAATTATCAGAGGAACTTAAGGCCCTTATTGCTCAGGCCATTTCTCATGGGGTAGCCTCCTCCCTGAGGGGAAGGAGCCATTCTTCTTCCCCCAGATCTGAATTATCTAGTTCTCCCTCGAGCCGCTCGGAGCATCCAGAGAGTGGGATGTGCTTCCGAGTTCTCTTCTTGCAGGCTGAGCTTTAGCTGAGGAAACGCTCCGCCCCCTCACGTGACTCCAAGTAGCATTCCCCCAGTCTTTTGCTCAGCCTCGAAGAGTCAGGCTGTTAATGGAAAGAGCTCCTTGGCTGATTCATACTACGTGTATTCTGGCTATTTTCCTCATTTTCAGGTCTGATATTTCCTTTCCTTCCTCTTGCGCAAAAGGTTGGGACTTAGGGGAAGTCTCCCCTCGCCCCTAGGGGCCAAGCGGGCGGGTTTGCAGTGCTTTGCGCGACCCCCCCATTATTAGATCGCGTCGCTGCCTCCGCGTTGCCTTGGGGCGCGCAACGTTCGCTGGATTCCCCCCCACCCTAAACGCTGACCGGGAAGGGCTAGTCGCTCCTTAAGAGCACCAGGCGTGCTGAGCTAACCGGACAAGCCCTCCTTGCCGTCCCGAAGGCGCCCGACATAGCTCGCAACCGCCATCTTGGTGCCGCATTGTGATCGGGCACCATTTTTATTTCTGATTCTTGCTGCTGCAGTGGAAGTAAAGTCCAAGACCCCTTGGGTCAAGAGTTAGTTGCTTTTAGCGTTCCTCCGGGCTCGCTTTCATTGTTTCTGTTGGCCTCCCGCAGCCTCTATTGGGGCGAAGTTGCAGCACCCCCCCCTCCGGCTTGTTGTCTGGAGGCCTGCTGCCAGAGGCCTCTCTCCTTCTAGGCCTCAGGCGTTTATTTGGTAAATCCGGCCTGTACTGTGGTACCTCTTTGGTTCCTTTCTTGCTATTGTTTATATAAAAAAAGAAAAGAAAAGAAAGAGAGAAAAATTTACAGACGAAATTATATGTTTTTATACGTATATGCATAGATAACCTTTACATGCAGATAGCATAAAAAAAAAAAATCAAAATCAGAGGATTATATATCTGTGCATTATCTATCTATCTATCTATCTATCTATCTATCTATCTATCTATCTATCTATCTATCTTTGGTTATTCGGGTTTTCTCCCGCGTAAGATTGGAAGTATCTAGGCAACGTTTCGATGAAGTCTCATTCATCATCTTCAGGCTTGGTCTTCAGCTCTGTGCTTCTCAGAGTGATGTGAGCTTGCAGCTGCTTCTTCCTTTTAACTGCTAGTGGGGGTGTGACTTGATTGGCTGGGGGCTTGGCTGTGTTCTGAATTGGATTCCAAAGAAAGAAGATCACCCACCTAATCCAAAAAGAAACCCCAACCAAAATCCAAGACAGAGAACAAGCCTGAAGATGATGAATGAGACTTCATCGAAACGTTGCCTAGATACTTCCAATCTTACGTGGGAGAAAACCCGAATAATCAAAGATCCACATACAAATACCCGCAAGAACCTCAGAAAACATATATATATATATATATTTTCTTAAGTTTTCGCGGGTACTTACATGTATGACATTCAGCTTTGTTCGAGTATTTTCCCACGTCATAATAGTGGTGCTTTTAAAGTTGTAGCAACGTTTCAGCAGAATCTCATCTGCCATCATCAGGCTTCTGTATGGTGTTTGTCTGTGAGTCAGACTTTTAAACCCTAACTCTAACCCTTTTAAAAGTCTGACTCACAGACAAACACCATACAGAAGCCTGATGATGGCAGATGAGATTCTGCTGAAACGTTGCTACAACTTTAAAAGCACCACTATTATGACGTGGGAAAAATACCCGAACAAAGCTGAATGTCATACACACACACACACACACACACACACACACACACCTTACTACCTGTTACCACTGTACATATTAAATTCCAAAAGGGGGAGCGGGCCAGCTCAAACCTCACTCGACCCCACTCAGGCCAATTCTAGGCGAGCCAACTGCCCTTTGCTATTATTACTATTATTATTTCTGTTATTATAATTATCAAAATGGCAGACGACAATCTCTCTAAACGACCTTCCTTGAAGACTAAGGCAAAGTCCCACTACTTGCGCAGGCAGGACAAGGAACCTTCCAAGGCCTCCCAACGAGACCCCTTAAGGCGCCATAAGGCGTTGGAAAAGGAGTTTGATAGGCGATCAAGGGAGTCCCGCTCGGGGCCTCCAGCCCTTCCTTCTCCCACCCCCTCTACCTCTACTCAACCTCTTCCCCCTCCAGACCCGTCCTCCCTATCTAGGCGCAGCCCACTTCAGGATCACTTGACCCCGGGATCACCGACTAGACTGACCCCTGAAGCTACCTTTACGCCTACGGCTGCTGGTCTGCGTCAGCAAGAACCCTCTACATCTGAGGTTCCAGCCCACATCAAGACTTGGATGGAATCGGCTATCCGCCAGGGCATTGCGGAAGGCCTGCAGCACATGTCCAGATCAGGCTTCTCTCCACGGGCTCCAGATCACGACTCTTTATCCATCAGATCCCCCGGTTGGTCAGGTACTCTCTCAGAGGGACAGCCCTCCTCCCGTAGGGGCCCAGGAGGAGGAGGAGGCAGGGGACTTTGGTGACTTCAGGGAAGAGGAAGAGGACTCCCGGATGGGATCCTCCCATTATAGTGAGCCCCTCTTAGAGGTGGACCTCATGGAGGGGGAGATATCGGAGGGGGAAGGGGCTTCTCCCGACCAACCCATATTCGGGGGGCTGTTCAAGCCACACTTGTTTAAATCCCTCCTCTTTAAAGCCAAGAATGTCTCTGGTCTTCTTCCCCAGTCTCCCTCTGACTTCCCCCCCGCCTCAGAGAGACCAGAGGACTCCATTTTCACACAACCAGTGTTGGAAGCTGAGGTCATCCCAACCCCGCCCATCTTCGTAGACCTAGTGACGAAGCAACTTGCTTCCACGGGAGCCCCCCCTACACCCTCTAACCAAGACAAGAGATTCTTTAATCTCAATTCGGCAATGTCTACTCTTCTAAACATCCTGGAGGTTGATGACCCCATTGTGGGCCTTGCTTCCTCCTCTACCCCCAGTGAGGCCTTAGAGGCCTTGAAACCTGAGGACAAGCGGATGGAACTGGCGTTGCATCGGGCCCATCTATCTGACGCTTGGGCCATTAAATCGGCTACGGCCGCTTCATTTTTTACAAGGTCCTCTATCCGCTGGCTCCGGCAGTTGAGAGAACACGTCCCCGCATCCAATGTGAGGGCGCACCAAGACATAGCGAAACTGGTGGCCGCAGCCGAGTTTTCAGCTGACGCCACTTACCAATCAGTAAAGTTCTTTTCCAGAGCGATAACATCCCATGTCACAGCTCGCCGCCTACTGTGGCTCAAGCACTGGCAGGCGGATGTTAAAAATAAGGTCAAGCTGGCCACTGCTCCCATCAGGGGAGACAAACTGTTTGGCCCGGCCTTGGAACCCCTGCTGGTCAAGGGCCGCAGCAAGAGGAAGTACCTGCCCTCCCTTTTTCGGAGGCCAGAGACAAGAGGCCCTCAGCCCTTTTGGAGGGACTTCCCCCGCCCCTCCTACCAACTCCCCTTACCGCCCAGATACCCGAGACCCCCTTCCTTCCGGTCTCAGGACCGCTCAGACTCAGTCAACAGAAACAGATGGGGCGGCAACTGTAAGAGGCCCTTTAGGGGATCAGGGGGGAGGCCCTACCGCCGACCCAGATAGATTTTCTTCCTCCCTCCCCATCGGTGGCCGCCTTAGACACTTCGCTGCTCAATGGGACAAATCCACATCCGATGCATGGGTTAGAGACACCGTCAGGTTTGGTCTTGCCCTTGAATTCCGGTCCGCCCCCGCTGATTTCTTTATGACATCCCCCACCTCAAGAGATTCCACCAAACGTGCACTAATGGATGCAGCCATCCAACACCTGCTTGGCATTCAGGCCATTCAACCCGTTCCACTGGCCCAGAGGGGACGAGGATTCTACTCCCACCTCTTTGTGGTGCCCAAGCATTCTGGGGGATGCAGAGCTATATTAGATTTAAAATGGCTAAACTGCCACCTTTCCAGCACAAATTCAAAATGCACACCTTGCAATCGATTCTCTTGGGTACCAGGCGGGGTGACTGGTTATCCTCCATAGATCTCTCCGAGGCAAACCTACACATTCCAATCCGGCCCTCTCACCACAAATTCCTTAGGTTCTGTTATAATAACCTTCAGTATCAATATGTGGCCCTCCCCTTTGGTCTGGCCTCGGCCCCCAGGACCTTCACCAAGGTCCTCGCGGCCCTGGTGGCTCACCTCAGGAGCGTTCCCGTCCGCCTTCACTGCTATTTGGACGATATCCTTATTCTCTCCCCGTCCAAGACCCAGGCAGTCAGGGACACCAGAGCCACCCTCTTTGCTCTCCTGGCACACGGGTTCCTCATCAATTGGCAAAAGAGTCAACTGACCCTATCCACCCGAATCACCCACTTGGGAGCCATAATTGATTCGGTTACAGAAAGGGTCTTCCTCTCTTCGGATAGGTTCCTCAGCATTCAAGCTCTGGTCAAACAGATTAGGTGATCAAGGAGGGTGGCGTTACTTGACCTTTCTAAATTATTGGGTAAGATGGTTTCATGCATCTCAATTATTCCCTGGGCCCGTTTACACAGCAGATCCCTCCAGTAGTTCCTGCTCCCATTCCAAAGATCTGGAAGAAACAACTCGAAGTCCGAGGGTCCTCACGTCTCTCCTCTGGTGGACCAACCCCGCCATCAACAGGGGCCACCTCTTCTCAGAACCTCAGCGGCTAACCCTCACCATGGATGCCAGCCTATCCAGTTGGGGCGCTCACGTCAACTCACTCTCGGCGCAGGGCAAGTGGTCGCCGATCGAGCAAAGATGCAGCATCAACTGGCTGGAGCTTCATGCCGTCCACCTGGCCCTGCGCAGATTGCTCCCCTTGGTACGCAGACAACGTCACGGCCAAAGCCCATATCAACAGGCAAGGAGGCACCCAGTCTATTCAGTTGATGAGGGAGGCCGAGCGCCTCCGCCGTTGGGCAGAATCCAACCTCCTCTCACTAAAAGCCGAGCACATCTCTGGAATCTCCAACATCCAGGCGGATTGGCTGAGCAGGGCCACAGTGGACCAAGCAGAATGGTGCCTCCATCCATCCCTATTCAGGCGTCCAGAATATTCGGCCTCCCGAGGGTGGATCTCTTCGCCTCCCTGTCCAACGCACAGCTTCCACGGTTTTTCTCCAGGTACTTGTCTTACAGGTCGGAGAACCACAACGCGGTATGTTGCCCATGGCCCCCAGGGCTCTTATATGCCTTCCCACCGCTGCCGCTAGTTCCCAGAGTCATAAAGAAACTCATTCACGAGAAGGCAGAACTGCTCCTGGTGGCTCCTTATTGGCCCAAGAGACCGTGGTTCACGGACCTCCGCAATCTTTCGGTAGCGCCCCCATGGAGGATCCCCCGGACAGGATCTCCCTCTTTCAGGGGCCCTTTCTGCATCCAGAGCCCCAATGGCTCCAGTTAGCCACCTAGGGGTTGAACGGATCCGTTTGACAAGAGAAAAATTCTCCAGTCTAGTAATCGACACTATTTTGGCCGCTAGGCGACCCTCCACCACACGAATTTATGATGCCACTTGGAAGGGCTTTTGCAAGTGGTGTAGCGGGTTCCAAGTTGACCCCCTCTCTCCCTCTATTGCACAGGTCTTGGAATTCCTTCAAGAAGGCCTATGTAAAGGGCTTGCCCCCAACACCCTAAGACGGCAGGTCGCTGCCCTCTCAACCGTTGTTTCTTGGGATAACTTCAGCTCTCTCTCTCATCACCCCCGGGTTAGAACTTTCCTCAGGGGCGCCACCAACTTGTGCCCTCCGACTGTTCACAGGTTCCCCACATGGGACCTCAACAAGGTCCTCGTTTTGCTGACAAGGCACCCGTTTGAACCTCTGAGGGAGTCCTCCTTTCGATTTCTAACGTTTACAGTAGTTTTTCTAGTGGCCATTACTTCTGCTCGTAGAGTCTCGGAAATAGCAGCATTGTCAATCAGAAACGATTTATGCGTGTTCCACGCTGATCGGGTGGTCCTTCACCCCGACCCCACCTTCTTACCCAAGGTTAACTCACCCTTCCAAAGGTCTCAGGAACTGGTCTTCCCAAACTTTTGCCCCAGACCCTCGAGGGATAGGGAAACCCTTTGGCACACCCTGGATGTTAGAAGGGCCTTGCGCATATGCATTAAGCGCACACAACCCCTGAGAAGATCAGAATCCCTCTTCCTCTCCTTTCAGCCCAGGACATTGGGGCTCAAAGTCTCTCCCTCAACCATCAGTCGCTGGATTAGGACGACTATTGCCAGGTGCTACCTATCACAATCTCTGCCCACTCCTGGGGGAATAACCGCTCATTCCACCAGGAGTGGAGCTACTTCGGCGGCTTGGGCCACGCAAGCCCCAATCGCTGACATTTGTCGGGCAGCCACTTAGGCCTCTCCGTCCCCATTCATCAGACATTACAAAATAGACTTATACGCCTCAGCAGAGGCCTCTTTTGACCGACGAGTCCTACAGAGGGTCATCAGTGACCCGGAGGGGCTTCCGGCCCAGACGGAGTCCCACCCGTAGGACAGCCAAGCTTTGGTATGTCCCACTCTCTGGATGCTCCGAGCGGCTCGAGGGAGAATGGGCGTTGGTTCTTACCTGATACGCCCCTTCTCGGTGAGCCGCGAGGAGCATCCAGCCCCACCCTAACTCCTCCATCTGGTGGGTACTCTGGTTTCAGCCAAGGAGCCAATAGTTGATTAGAAGGATTTCTTAACCTTTCTTCTCATTATCGCAAAAAACTGGGGGAACGCTACTTGGAGTCACGTGTGGGGGCGGAGCGTTTCCTCAGCTAAAGCTCAGCCTGCAAGAAGAGGACTCGGAAGCACATCCCACTCTCTGGATGCTCCTCACAGCTCGCCGAGAAGGGGCATATCAGGTAAGAACCAACGCCCAATCTAGGCACCAGAGAGAGGCCCCTCCAGCCCACTCCATCAGAAGCAGGGCATCTGGGATGGAGGAGGAGGTTCAGAGAGAACAGGGGTTTTCGGCAGAAGAGGACTACAGCGAGTGCATACAGATAGGAGTGCACAGGACCAGACTTCTTCCTGTCCATAGGGACTGCTAGCTTTGGTGTGTCCAAATGTGTGGATTGTCCCAAAGGCATGCTGGAGAATAGGCATTGGCTTACCTGCATGCAGTTTCTCAGCATGCTTTGGTATAATCCACTCCCATCCTGGCAACCATCTGGTCCAGTGTCCAGGTGGGAGGCAGAACCAACATCACAGGAAGAACATCAGTGGCTGTGCCTTCATCATGACTGGGGCTTGTGGGCTTCCTGGCCCGATAGGAAGAGGCGTGGCAAAGATTGATGACTCAGTCTCTGGGCAGAAAGGCAGATTTAACCCACATGTGTGGCTTATCCCAAGGCATGTTGAGAAATTGCGTTCAGGTAAGCCCAACGCCTATTCTCATAAACATACCGCACTTTGTTAACTTGGTTTCCTTTTGCAGTGACTCTAGTTTGCTTTCCTTGATAAAAAAAGAAGCAACCTTAAATGCTTAAAAACTATAGAAGGTAGATTGTGGCTGGGAACATGTTTTCCAGATTTCTGATTGAAATATAGAAGTTGACAGCAAAATTTTGAAAGTACAGTATGCTCTGCAGGACAAAAGTAATAAGGATCAGATTTCTATTCTGCAGCAAATCAAGAAATTTATGATTATAGGATGGAGGTTTTATTGTATGGATGTTGATTCAGAGATAGTGTACAATAATGACAAATCGAATTGTGTTAATGCTTTCTACAGATATGTAGGTCCAGTTGCTGTAAGAATGTTTATGGAAGAAATGAAGTATGTGGGACAATAAATGGAGTGCTTAGCAAATTAACAATAGAGGGAGTAACAAGAAAATGTGATGCTGCCTGATTATTTATGTATTTATGCACAAATATATAAGGAATGCTTGTGGAATTGGTAGAGGATATGAATGAATTGATAGAGGATACAAATTTGTAGATAGAGCAATATGGTTGGCAGAAAATCTCAATGAATTGAAGCAAATCTTCAGTTGTATGATGCAGCAAAGAATATAGTTGTAAAATATAATATATCAAAGACCATGTAGTTGATATTTAACAGAAATGTACTAAATAATTCCATGTTATATAAAAATGTTGAAAACTGTTTAGGTTTTGGAAGTTGAAAAGTGTATAGATGTATTAGTGTACCTTGGTAAAATATTTATTTAAGCATGGTGGAAAATGAATGGAGAAGTTTCAAGTTGTGCAAATGCTGTAAAAGGTTTTGGATGTATGTAATCTGCTATGATTAATGAATTTAATGAAAGAAGCAAAAACGTTTACATGAGGTCTTGCTTCTGCCTACCTTCTTTTGGTAAGATCTGCATATGCTGGTAAAAATATAAAAATAAGTTGATGAGGTGAGAATTTCTTAGTTATTCAAGAAATTAATGTATTAGAAAGGAGAATTGTATCCAATGGTGAATCCAATATGAATATTGATTGAATTTAGAAATGTGTGACTAATACCAAGATACTTTGAAGTGTTTGAGTCATATAAAGAGAATGTAAGTAGTGGGCTGCAGCCTACAAGTTGGGTTTTCTTGATTTATAACTTGAAAAAGAATATTGTAATAATATTTATACATGCATATTTTTTCAACTCGCCTGCAAAGTTTAAGAGACTTTATAGAAGTAATTTCTTTTGTGTTATTGTCCAGCAATGAATATAGATGATATATCTTATCTAATTAGCTTAAATCAATGAGCAGATAGAGAAGGGACCATTATTTATGTTGTGTTGTTTATTAAAACAAATACAAAGGTAACAGTATTTTGTAATAGATTTTTAAAAAATCTGTTTTGTTTTATTCAGCACGCCAACTAACTGTTCAAATGATGCAGAATCCTCAGATTCTTGCAGCCCTCCAGGAAAGGCTTGATGGCTTGGTTGGAACACCCACAGGATATATAGAAAGGTACATTACAGTCCATTATTTTACCATCTTATTCCTTGATCAGTTATTTTTTGGGGTGTGATATCACATACTTATTTGGAAAAATAATGAAAGGAATGTGTCTTATTTGTGTAGTTAAATTGTGCAACTGACAACAAAAATTTGGTTACAAGAAAAATTGAGAGTAGGATTAGTTGAGGAAAACAGTTGTTAAGTGGGTCACACACAATGACCGTTTTTGTCATGGTTGTTAAGTGAATCTCTACAGTTATGATTCATGTGGTCTTTAAGAGAATCTGGCTTTCCTATTGACTTTGTTTTCCAGAAGCCTGCTGGGAAGGTTGTAAGTGACAATCACATGACCCAAGAACTGCTACAGCTACTTAAATATGTATTGGATGTCAAACAGCCAAATTTTGATCCCATAACCATTGGAACAATGTGTTGGTTGAGGACTGGTTATAAATCATGTTTTTAGTGCCATTATAACTTCAAACAGTCACTAAATGAATGGTTGCAGATTGAGGACTACCTGCAATCTGTTTCAGAGAAGCTTTCATAATTGATGGTTTAGAAAAGAATCGTCTGCAGTCCTATTCAAGTTTCCTTAGTTATCTATATAGGATTCCACTAACAATGTTGAGAAGAAAAGTATGTGGGTAGAAAAGTATTTTCTTATGAAAGATAGTGGGGAGCATATAGAGATAAAACAATTGTAAGTTTATATAATCTGTAATTAAATACATTACAATTGCATAACTGCTTCCTGTTTTATTTGACTTTTTTAGAACATAATGCTTTCTTTGAAATTTTTATTCTGCTTTGCTGCTTTTGTAGCTTTACTTGAAATAGACAACTGTTATTCATTTTGATAATATAAATTTGTATGATAATATGAGAAATAGTATCAGTGTTTCTAAAATGCAGATATTACATAATACTTCGTGGAATTGAGGATTAAGTGTTAATAACAGAGTACTTCTAAGCCAGTGATGGCGAACTTTTTTGTTGTGGTGTGCCAAAAGCACGCGTGTGCGACAGCAGCCTCAGTGCAATACGCCCCCATCCCGCACATGCACGCGCAACACGACTGTCCTCCCTTACCTGCACTGCGCATATGTGGGCCTCCCAGCTGATTTTTGGCCCATTTGAGGCCGTTTTTGCCCTCCTTCTCAAGGGAATCCTCTGCAGCCTTGGGAGGCTGAAAACAGGTCCGTTTTGGCACTTCCGGTATTTCTGGAAGGTCCGTTTTTTGGCCTCCTGAAGCTGCAGAGGTTTCCCTCAAGCCTCTGGAAGGGCGAAAATGGCCTCAAATAGGCCAAAAATCAGCTGGGAGGTGCACACATGCGCAATGCAGGTAAGTTTGGCTGGGGTTCGCATGCCTGCAGAAATGGCTCTGCATGCCACCTGTGGCATGTATGCCCAGATTTGCCATCACAGTTCTAGGCTGTCCAGGTCTTCCTTATTTTATCCATTCTTCCTTCACTCTAACTCCAAAATCTTAAATGTGTTAAGTGATAATAAAACATTTCCCCAAACTTTTGATTCATTCTTACATCACAAAGTTGTCTCTACTCTGTTTTCATCATCTGTTTCCCTTTCGTAATGAGAATCAACTGAGAATAGCTATTTCAAGTTATGCAAGGCTAGTAATATATTAATAGAATAGTAAGGAAAATATAGTTGTGGAACTGCCTATCAGAATTAAAGATGACAGAGCAGCACTAAGCTATAAGGCTATTGGTCAGAGTGAGGTAGCTCTAGTTTTGTCCTGATTTAGATCATGGATGGGTATTCCTATGATTTGTTATTGTGCTGGACAATTTACTCATAAATACCATAATAGGGTTTTTTTAGAATAGATATTCCCTTCCCTCAGATAAATTAAATTGCAGATAAAGTTGTTCTGGAAACTTTTCATAAGTGTGACAATTATGTTATCATACAAAACTGTTACACTACACTTGACCTTATCTGAGAAGCCTAGAAACAATGTCTGAAAGATTGGACTAAGACATATTAGCTTAAATAGACTGTTCTAGGTTGTGTGTGTTAAAATACATCTTTTTCCCATTTTTTCCCTTACTGCAAATAGTCTCCCTCCCCCCTTTTTAGATGTTTTTATCCCAACTTTTTTTCATGGCAGCTCAAGGTGGCAAACAAACCAATACTCTTCCCTGCTCCTTTTTTGCTGACAACAATTTGAATCAACCATTCTCTCTCAGCCCAAACTATCTCATAGAAACTATAGAATCCTAGCATGAGAAATAGCTGAGGTGAAATGACAAAATATAGAATCAACAGAAATAATCATGTCTTCCTCCAATTGTTTGGTATGGTCACGGAATCTGAAGCTGTTTATCTGAACACATCCATTTGTGCGTGACATATTTTGATCTTTACAGATTATTTTGCTGGCCATAATTGTTCTCCATAGAGCTGCTGCGAGCATCCAGAGTGGGAGGTGTTCCAGTCTTCACTCTTACAGGCTGAGCTATAATTGAGGAACACTCCTCCTCCTCCGCGTGACTCCTCCGTAGCGTTCCCCAGTTTTAGCTCAGCTTCGCAAGAGACAGGCAGCTCTAGCAGTTACTCTTGGCCGATCCAGGATTTTTCTCTATAAATCTCAGGTTTGATCTTTCCTTTTTCCTCCTTGGTCTCTGTGCATTTGGTTTGTCTCAATTTAGCAAAAGGAGCGATTTTTCGCCCCTCAGGGGGGAGATAGGGGGGTTTTAGAGCCTTTCGCCCCCCCACCCCACCCCGCCTCTGCCGCTTTTAAGCCGTTCTGCCTTTAAGCAGTGGCTTGTATTTGCGCTTTCCATTGCGCTCAGTTGTGCCTTCCCCCCACGAACGCATTTAAGAGAAGGCAAGTTCTCTTCTCTTTAGCCCTCGTTTTGCCTGCCTTCAGGCTAGTTTTTTTTTTTTTTTGAAACAAATTTTATTAATTTTAAAGACAAACAACACATCATTAACCATTAGGTGCATAAAACCTCTTAGCATTATAAATTTTTACAAGTCGGATAAAACATTATTTTTATACAACATAATTCTAATTTATCCCATTTCCATATGGACACATAAATATCTTTCAACAAGTTTCTCATTATTTCTCTTTACTCTTATTCAATTTCATTTCTTTTCTATATTTATCCATTTTAAAGTCATCATATTCATTTCTTTCTGACTTGTTTACAATTACATTCCTCCAAGGTTTTATTAATTCTTTTTTTTTTTTTAATTTTTAATAATTAAGACACAATACACAAACATACAAAACACAAAACATAAACAAAACTAAAAGCTTTTTTCTGAAGATTGTCTGATCCCGGGTTAAAACTCTTCACACAGACACAAATTCAGATATCATATTCACCCCATAAATCCTTCCATATCTTATCATTTTCTTTTTTAATATATATATATAAAAACCATTTTTATAAAAACAATGCACAAAGAATCAAGACATAACAGCTTATAAATTCTTTTCTAGGAAAAAATAATAATAAAAAACCAATAGAGCATAACAATTCCAAATTATAGTATCAATACTTTATCTATTTAACTTCATATCTTATCCCTACTTCTCCTTTTCATCCAAATTATTTCTTGTTAATTAAAATTTTATTGCCTTTTATCAATATACAAAATCCAAAAAAAAAAAAAAACCATAACAAAGCCTTTATATATCCTTCCATATCTTATTACCATTTTCAATAACATTCTTTGTCTGTTCTATTTCCAACTATCCATTCATCTTTTTTCTTTTACTATACTTCTCCTATACACCAATTGGAGTAACATCTATAACTCATTACCCTAACTTAAAAGTACTTCGTGTAACAATTTTTCTTGGGATTCTGTTTAAAAGATTCTAAAATTACATAATGAATTTTATACTCTAAATACACATATAAAAACACAAACTTATGCACCCTCCAGAATCCCTCTTTTATCCTAAATTAAATTCACCCATTGTCTCTAAATAAACTTTTTTTCTTTAGATCTTGCTTCCCCCCATTAAGGCTTCTCCTCCCCCCCTTTCTCTCTTGCTTATTCTTCTCCTTGCCCTTTTTACCCCTTTGTTTTTTCTCCTCTCTTTTCTTACTCCTTTTCCTTTGCTTTCTAACCTTGCCTCCACCTTTTCGCTCATTTTTCTCTTTTTTGGTTGTTTTTATAATTCTTAAAATCCCCTTTTTCTTATCCTTTTTCTCCTCCTCTCCGGAAGGGACCCATTGTTCATCAAAGATGGCTTCTTCTTCCTCTTCTTCCTTGTCCCAGTCCTTCTGCTGCGTAATCAACTTTTCATAAGACATAACGCCATTTCTAAGAATTGAAACAAAGCGCCCAAAGTATCTTCCTTTTTATATTTTTGATATTCAGTCTTTAGTTCATCCACAAACAATGCCATTATGAAAAGAGAAACTTTTCCCAAAACAACCACAAGTATTTTTAATCAAAAACAATGAAGAAAAAAAAAAATTCCAAAAGTTAATACTTTTCTTCCTTCTTCTCTTTCTCTTTCTGGGGTTAATGTTTAGTCAAAGAGGTCCAATTACCATATATCTTTCTTTGGGATTCTAGGCAATCTCCTCCTTTTTCAGCTTCTGCTCCAATTTTTTTCCCTCTCCCTTCCCACTTAAAATGTCAATTTTAAATAATCAGAAATCCATGTAAAACAAGGGTTTTACAATTTCTTAAATTTTTCAATGTCCAAAAATCCTTTTGTTCCTTAGCTTCAACTCTCAAAACAATTCACTTTCGATGTCCAATATAACCAAACATTTCTGCTGTTTCCATGGGGTGGGAGAGTGAAGAAAAAAAAAGTTCCCTTTAACAGCTTCTCCGCCGCTTTCGCTCTTCTTAGGGATACAATGTATTCTCCAGCAATTCAAACAGCTCAGTTCCAGGCAATTTAAAGGATGTTACTTGACCCGGCTCAGACAAAACTTTCACTCTTCACATTTCCTCCAGCGCAATCTTACCCGGTTGCTGGCTTCTTCGTGGCGGCCATTGCTGACCGCCGCTCCACCGCCTTGGGAAAAAGGGGTTTTTCCGGAGAGGGGGGGGTCTGCGACACCCCCACCTCCCTATCCGACTCCCCTCTCTCTTCAGCTGTCCCTACAGGGCAGCCATATCCCCCTGACCCATCTGGGTCGGGGGTACCTCGACGGCTAGCACAGCAGGAATCGCGAGCTGTCGCGAATTCCTGCTGCCCCGAAGCCACGCGAAACCGGAAACCCGCAACTAGCTAGTTCAGGCTAGTTTTTGTTGTTGTCGAAGGGCTTATTCCGTCTCTGAGTCTTCGCACCGGTTCCGACGGTCATTTTGGGCGCGCATTGTGGCCGGTGCCATTTTGACTGATCTTGCTGCGACGTTTCTGGAAGCCCATTGCAGGACCGGCAGGCCTGTTTGGAGCCTCACTATCTAGGGGGTAGTGTGGTTCTGTGCCCTGTTGCCCCATTATTATTATTATCTGTTGGCTTTTTCCGCAGCCCACTCAGAGGGAAGGATAGGCACCTACTTCCCATTTTGTTTGGGAGGCTGCCTCAGGAGGCCTAATTTCTATTTTCTATTTTCTTCCTTTGTTGTTATTATCCGGCCTCAGCGTTCATTCGGTCTATTGGCTATTTAGAAATATTCCTTAATGTTTTCCTTTTGATTTAGTCACAAAATAAAATAAACTATTAATATTTTTTCCTTTAATTGGCATATCCCAGTACTTCAGTTCAATTAGGCCCCTTTTTGGCCCTACCTCTTATATAAAATAATAATAATAATAATAATAATAATAATAATAATAATAATAATAATAATAATAATAATAATAATAATAATAATAGATAAATAGATAAATAAAATAAATTTATAAATAAATTGCATTTCAACCAAAAAAAATTCCAAAAGGGGGGTGCGGCTCAACTATAGGATATCCAGCCCACATTGTAGGTCGAACTCCTAGGCGTGCCAACCGCCTCTTTATTTAATATTCCTCTGTACCTGGTTTTTTTTATTATGGCAGAAGACAATCCCAGGGGACCTTCTTTGAAGGCTAAGTCAAAGACGCACCATTTGCGCGAACGGACCAAGGACTCATCCAAAGCTTCTCAAAGGGACGCCTTAAGGCGCCACAAGGCTTTGGAGAGGGAGTTTGACAAATGCTCTAGGGACTCATTCTGGAACCCTAGCTCCCCCCACCCCCTCTACCTCTACTCAACCTCTTCCTCTGCCAGAACAGTCTTCTATTTCCAGGCGCAGTTCACCCGCCTGGAGCTTCCAAGGCACTCGAGCACCTGAAGCGACATTCACACCGACCGCTGCAGGCTTACGCCCAGAGGGCCCATCCACAGACATCATCCCAGACAGTGTTAGAGAATGGATGCAGCTGGCCATCCGCCAAGGGATCATGGAAGGTATCCAATAGTTGTCCAGACCAGGTTCTCAAACGATGGCACCTGAGGTCGAATCTGTCTCCGGAAGGTCCCTTCCCAGAAGGGGAGGAAGAGGAGGAGGAAGAGGAAGTGGGCCTTGATCCCTTCAGGGAAGAGGAAGGGTCAGATAGGGGGTCCCTTCACTACACTGAACCCTTTTCCGAGGTAGAACCAATGGAAGGAGAGATGTCAGAGGACGAGGGCATATCCCCCGACCAACCCGCCTTTGTAGGCCTGTTCAAGCCTCATTTGTTCAAGTCTTTGTTATTTAAGGCGAAGAATATTTCGGGTCTGATTTCCCAGTCACCCTCTGAACCCCCTCCAGCATCCTCTCGGGACCCAGAGGATTCTATTTTCAAGCAGCCGGTCGTTGAGACCGAAGTCATTCCTATGCCACCAATTTTCTCTGACTTAGTAGCGAAACAGTTGGCCTCATCAGGCCCCCCTCCTGCTCCTTCCAGTCAAGACAAGAGGCTTAACCTTTTAACCTCGATATGGATTTCTCTGCCATGTTAGATACTCCCGAAGTGGACGACCCCATAGTGCGGTTCGCATCATCCTCTAATCCCACTGACGCTCTGGAAGCGCTGAAGCCAGAGGACAAGCGGGCCAAGATGGCGCTACAGCGGGTGCACCAATCTGATGCCTGGGCCATTTGATCTGCCACGGCCGCATCTTTTTTCACTCGATCTTCCATCAGATGGCTCCGACAGTTGAAACAGCATGTCCCCCCATCTAACACCAGGACCCATTAGGACATTGCCAAGCTCACGGCCGCGGTGGAATTTGCAGTTGACACTACTTTTCATTCTGTGAAATTTTCCTCTCGAGCTATCTCCTCACATGTTACAGCCCAGCGTCTGCTTTGGCTTAAACATTGGCAGGCCGACATTAAAAATAAAGCTAAATTGGCCTCCGCTCCCATCTCAGGAGGCAAATTATTTGGTCTGGCTCTGGAACCATTGTTGATGGAGAGCCGGAATAAAAATAAATTCCTCCCATCTCTTTTTCATAGGCAAGAGCCCAGAGTGTCCCAGCCCTTTCGAAGGTGCTCCTTTCGTGCCTCTTTTCAGACACCCTTTACCCCCAGATTTCAGAGGTCCCCGCCATTTCGGCCGGCCTATCAGGACCAGGGTGACAGGAACAGGAGGGGGGCCAGCTACAGGAGGCCCTTCCGGGGAGCAGGAAGTAAAGCATCTCGGCGTCCCAGATAGGACTTCAGTCGCTTATCCCATTGGTGGTCGCCTTAAATACTTTGCCGACCAGTGGGAATCATCCACTTCTGATTCCTGGGTTAGAGACAATGTCAAATTTGGCCTCTCCCTCCAGTTTTGTTCTCCCTCTCCGGATCATTTCATGACTTCTCCTCTTTCCAGAGATTGTTCTAAACGTGCTCTCATAGAAACCGCTATCAAACATCTCTCTGAAATCAAGGCTATACAGCCCGTGCCACCCTCGCAGCGAGGAAAGGGGTCCTACTCCCACCTCTTTCTAGTTCCTAAACACTCCGGAGGTTGGAGGCCCATTTTAGACTTAAAGAGGCTCAATCGCTTCATTGTCCATCATAAGTTCAAAATGCATACACGTCAGTCCATTTTGCAGGTCCCCAGGAAAGGAGACTGGCTTACTTCCATTGACCTCTCAGAGGCATATCTTCATATCCCCATTCATCCTTCATTTTTTAAATACCTGAGATTTTGCTACAATGGCCAACATTTTCAGTACGTAGCCCTTCCCTTTGGACTAGCTTCGGCTCCGAGGACCTTTACCAAGGTACTGGCAGCTCTGGCGGCTCACCTCAGGCATTTCCCCATCCGCATTCACTGCTATCTGGATGACATCCTCATCCTCTCCCCCACCCAGCGCCAATCCAAGAAGGACACAAGAATCTCCCTCTCGGTGCTTCAGGCCCATGGTCTTCTCGTTAACTGGGAAAAGAGTCAGCTTACCCGCTGCACCCGAATAGCTCACTTGGGGGGGGGGTTGACTCAGTTGAGGGGAAGGTTTTCCTTTTCTCTGAAAGATTTTGCAGCATCCAGAAATCGATCAGGGTCATTAGACGGGCAAGGAAAGCCTCATTACTGGATTTATCTAAATTACTTGGCAAATTGGTCTCATGCATATCCATTGTTCCCTGGGCTCGGCTACATTCCAGTGGTTCCTGCTACCTTATCAGCGTTCCGGAAGGAGCAATTCCAGATCCGTGGTGAATGTCCCTCCAAAGGTCCTCGCCTCCCTCCTCTGGTGGACCAGACCCGCTACCAACAAGGGACATCTTTTCAAAGAGCCCCAAAGGGTCACTCTCACAACAGACGCCAGCCTATCAGGATGGGGGCCCCACACTCAGTCGCTTTTAGCTCAGGGAACTTGGCCAGCAACTGAGTGGTGCTGTAGCATCAACAGGCTGGAGCTCCATGTAGTATACCTGGCCTTACGCACCTTCCTCCCTCAAGTGCAAAGGTGCCATGTTCTGGTCCTGACGGACAACACTATGACCAAGGCTCACATCAACCATCAAGGGGGCACTCATTCCATCCGCCTCATGAAGGAGGCTGAGCAGCTCTGTTGTTGGGCAGAGGCCAACCTCATCTCTCAGGGCAGAACACATCTTGGGGGTCTCAAACGTTCAGGCAGACTGGTTGAGCAGGGCCACCTTAGACCAGTCAGAATGGCACCTGCACCCCTCCCTGTTCAAGGAGGCCTCAGCGATATTCGGTCTACCACTGGTGGACCTGTTCGTGTCTCCGCTCAACGCCCAGACACCGAGATTCTCACGATACCCCACCAAGGGGCAGAGAACCACGACGCCCTACGTTGCCCCTGGCCCATAGGGCTCCTATACGCATTTCCCCTCCCCCCCATTGATTCCCAAAGTGATCCAAAAGTTGATCCTCGAGAGGGCGGAAGTTCTTCTGGTGGCTCCTTATTGGCCCAGGAGACCGTGGTTTGCAGATCTTCGCAACCTGTGAGTGGCCCCTCCTTGGAGGATTCCACCAAGCAAGGTCTCGCTGTCCCAGGAACCTCTTCAGCATCCAAATCCGCAGTGGCTTCAGTTAGCCGTCTGGAGGTTGAGCGGGAGCGTCTAAGAAATGAAGGCCTGTCCATTCAGGTCATTAATACCATTCTGGCAGCGAGACGGCACTCGACCACTCGCATATATAATGCAACCTGGAACATTTTTTGTAAATGGTGCCTCAAGTCACTCATCAATCCGCTCTCCCCATCAATTGCACAAATTCTGGCCTTCCTACAAGACGGGCTGGACAGGGGCCTCTCTCCCAATACCTTGAGAAGGCAAGTGGCAGCCTTATCAACCGTTGTCTCTAGCGGCTCTTCTGGCTTGCTTTCACACCACCCTTGCATCTGATCATTCCTTAGAGGTGCCACCAATTTGCACCCACCAGTAGTTCACAGGTACCCGACTTGGGATCTTAATAAGGTTCTTATGGCGCTGACTAAACCTCCCTTTGAGCCTCTCAGGGAGGTGCCGCTTCAGTTTCTCATATTCAAAGTGGTGTTTCTTGTAGCAGTCACGTCTGCTTGACGGATATCTGAAATAGCAGCTCTATCTGATGTGTTTTCCACACTGATCGGGTGGTTCTACGGCCAGACCCTTCCTTCCTGCCTAAGATCAACTCGGCCTTTCACAGATCACAGGAACTGGTTCTTCCTAATTTTTGTCCCAGATCTTCTCGAGAAAGGGAAAGGCAGTGGCACACTCTCGATGTCCGAAGGGCACTTCGTATCTACATCCATCGCACACATTCTATCAGGAAGTCAGAGTCATTGTTCCTGTCATTTCAACCAAAGACATTGGGTTGCAAAGTATCCCCGTCTACTGTTGGCCGTTGGATCAGAGCTACCATATCCAAGGCTTATTTATCCCAGGCTCTTCCTGTTCCTAGTGGGATAACCACTCACTCTACAAGGAGTGCAGCTACCTCGGCAGCCTGGGCTACTCAGGCATCGATTCATGATATCTGTCAAGAGGCCACCTGGGCGTCTCCGTCTCCCTTTATACGCCACTATAAGATGGATGTTTATGCTTCAGCAGAAGCGTCCTTTGGCAGACGAGTCCTTCAACAAGTGGCGAGAGAATCAGAGGAGATTCCGGACCAGACGGAGTCCTCCCATAGGACAGGCCATGCTTTGGTATGTCCCACTCTGGATGCTCGCAGCAGCTCTATGGAGAATGGGCGTTGGTACCTACCTGACACGCCCTTTCTCGTCGAGCTGCGTAGAGCATCCAGCCCCACCCTAATTGGTTCGTCTGGTGGGAAATCCTGTTTCAGCCAATGATTCAAGCAGTTTATAGTTGACAAATGTAGAATAGTTAAGATGAGAGGATAGTTGTTTTTGTCTTCTCGTCTTCGTAAAAATGGGGAACGCTACGGAGGAGTCACGTGGAGGAGGAGGAGCGTTCCTCAATTATAGCTCAGCCTGTAAGAGTGAAGACTGGAGCACCTCTCACTCTGGATGCTCTACGCAGCTCAACGAGAAAGGGCGTGTCAGGTAGGTACCAACACCCAATCTCAGATGTGCTGTGATCTTGCTTTCTTTCTCACAGCATATTTAAGTAACCTCTGCTAAACTGAAAAGTCCTTGACCCAAGATCAGTAAGTTCTTCCTGGGTTTAATGATGCTACTTTCAATGAATATTACACTTTTTAAGAAGTTACAGAAGCTTGCTTTTTATTACAAGTAGCTGACTACTAAAAATTATGTAGCGCCTCAGCTATGCCAGTTTGAAGATAGATAAATTAACTAACACATAGAACTGTGTTTAATATTTTGCATGTTTACTTGACAGTAAAAGATTTTGCAGGTATAGTTTGCATGTCTTAACTGAACAGATCTGATGTAATTGTTTACATGTAGGAGATACATTTCTTTTTTTTTTTTGTAATGAAGTTTTTTATTTCAGTCCACACATACACATCAATACATAGACAGTGTGGCACCAATACCTCATACATAGTACAAACAAAATTAATAAAGCTAACCATATCTCTTAATATACATATTTGCATTAAATTATAATTTTTCAACATTTCCATACTCACTCCTAGTGCCAATCACCATATCACTGAAACATATCTAGTAATTTCACTATTCAATTTCCTCTATAATTTTTCATCTTTTTAAATAAAAGTTCTCATTTGGCAAGCAGTGTGGTTCCAGGTTTCACATCTCAACACAACATGACCATAGTTACTTAGTTTCATATCACATCATAGTTCATATTATCATTTTTCTTAAAATATTCTCATATCTTATTTTAAAATATTATTTAAAATTCTTGTTTCATTTCTGTATTCTATATCCCATATTGTGTCATGCCCTTGTTGGAGTCTGATTCTGAGGGGGAGATTGAGCAGCTGACAGGGAGTGGGAGTGTGGCTCCGGTGGCTGTGGAAGAAATGGGGGAAGGGCACAGTCCGGCTGGGCATTCAGAGGAAGACCCAGGGCCACCCCCTCTTCATCCTAGGGCACGCAGGGAGGAACGGAGAAGGGAGCAACGTGGCTTACGGGAGAGAAAAAGGCCCTGATCCCTTTCATTAGTTGCAGCTGAGAAAAGGATATAAGTGGGGTGTTTGCACATGGCTCCTTGCTGGAAGCAAAGCGTGCATTATCTTTTATCCATTATCATGGCTTATCTGAGTTTTGACATCATCCCAATTGTGGGTGCTGCATTATCCTTTGAAAGTCTTTGAAAACAGTTTATCATCCTGGCCTGTCATGTTAATTACTTCAGTGTGGTTTGTGTTGGTTTTTTTATTTCTAATTACTTTGGGTTCGGACTGCATTTCTGCTCTTCATAGACTGTTTTTTGAAGAGTTTGTTATCCAGCTGAGGATAATTGGACATTGGGGCCAAGTTGGAGGCATTAAAGGGAATTTATTCTATTTTTGTGACTGTTATTTTTGTGTCACGCCCCAGGTCATCACATAATGCCTTTATCTGTAATATTTGCAATTTTATCAATCCTTATGCTATTAATTCTATAAATTGTTCCCTTTGGTTATTAATTCAAGCTTACCACCTTCATTCTACATGATAATAGTATTTCCTTATTTATTACATATCAGATATACACATATTTTGCATCAGATTCCTCATAACGTTTTCTCAATCACCATACTTACCATCTATACATTACAAATGTATTAATCTAATGAATTAATTATAGCAACTGATATTAATCTTTCCATAATAATTCTCATATTTTTACACATCACTAATAATATATAATCTTGTTATAAATTCCCATTTCCATATTTCATTGAATTCCATATCTAATGTAGAGATAATCCTAGAAAAAACTATCAGTTACATTCTTGTCTATTTTCAGTACATTCTTATATATCACCACATATTACCTTGTGGAATCTCCTTCCCTATTCTTATTTACCCATTATCTCTCATTCTCATAACAATGTAATATCTTTTCATTCATGTTTGCTTCCTGTGTCTCTTTATTTTTTGGTCCTTTCTCTTGATTCTCTTTTTCCCCATTATTATTCCCCTCCATTTCTCATTCCAGTTATTTGTTTTATCTCCCTCCCTCTCTTGATCTATGTTTTGTACTTCCTTTTTCTGCTTTTTCCCTTCCCTTTTTGTTGTTTTCCAAACTCTTTCCCCTTTTATTTTCACATCAAACCACTTAATTTTAATTCCTTTTCCCCCCTGCTTAAATGATTGTTGCTCCACTTGGACTTCAAAGCTGCTTTCCTCCTTATTTGACTCCTCTCCCTCTGGTTTTCTTTGTTCTTCTATAAGCTGAATCGCCATTTCTAATTTCTGTAATATATTGCTGCACATTTCCAGTCTCACTTTCATCATTTCCTTCAGGTCTTGTAGATCCAATCTTATTTCAGCAAATAATTCCCCCATTGTGTCTGCTCCTTTTTTTCCTTTTTTATTTTTCCCCTCTTTCTTAATATATATGTCCAATCCACAAATCCAGTATGTTATTTCAACCAGTGTCTTTTATATTTATTTTCAACAATCAGTATCCCTAAGTCTTTATTTCTAGGACTTCTAGTAGATCGTTTTCCAGCTGTTTCCTCAAGTCACCGGGTGGTTCTAAAAAGATCTTTTCAAATATCTTTCCCTTTATAATATTTTGGTATTACTTTTCAGGGTTTTTATTTTGTTATGATGGAGTTTCTCTTATTTTATTTTAAATTCCAAAGTCCAATTTATTAGACAGACCAAGCACTTTTCAAAAAGTCACTGAAAATTTTCCTGTACAGTGGCGTGAGTCTTTTTGAGTCTTTTTTCACAATCCACTATTTCTTTTACTTTCTTTTTTTAATTATAAAACTTTTATTAAATTCTCTAATTTCATTTATTAACTATTATTTCTTTTCAATGCATTCAATTCCAACATTTATTTATGCCTATTTAATGCCAAAAGTCCAATAATTATCCAATTTAATTTCCAAGGTCAAATATTTTCCTCTGAATTTTCCCCTCCAAGTTAATTCGTTCTAATAGCTCAAGCCAATGTTATAAGTTCAAATTTCCTTCTCACTCTCTCTGGTCGCCGCCTCTGCACACTTTCCTCCAAATAGTCCTTTTATTCTGAATACCGGGGTACCTTAAAGTCCATGTATTTTGCCTGGTTCATACTCCACGTGCTGCTTCTCCGGTCTAGCACAGTCTTAGTTTCCTGGACTGCTCCTCGTCTTCGGAGTGGCCATTTTAGACCACTGCTGCAACTTGCCTTCGGAAGGGGTTTTTCTTGTCAGGGAGGGGAGTTGCGATTCCCCCTTTCTTCATCACCCCTCCAGGGTGTTTCCGATCAGGACCCTTCAACAAGTGAGCTTGAAGTGAAACCGTTCACGATCGCAGATTTTGCAATCTCTGACACCAGCTATGAGCAACCGGAAGTCGGAGATACATTTCTTGACAGAATCAATTCAAGTAAGCATTATTTCCCTCCTTTGAAGAGAGCCATCTATTAAAATCTTTCTAAAATTGCAGGCATAGTTTTTCTAAAGAAGTAATTCCATTATCTTTAGATCTTTTTATTGTAACATGTTTTATTTACTGCCTTCATCCTATGTCTATCTAATTTTCATTAGAGATAATACTTTGCCATGATACCCTTTTGCTATATTTATCAAATTAAAACATTTTGCTTTGTTATGCAAGTTTAATACTTGTCTGCCTTTTTCCTCTGAATAGCAGATAAGGAGTATAATTAGCTGGTTCACTTGGGACTAAATAGCAAATATTACAGAATTCTTCCTACAGTTGAAAGCTTAAAACATTGCATGCTGAGTGGTATTTGATACCTTTCCTAAGGGGCTTATAATAAATGATTATGGGATAGTTTGGGAGAGGGCTATTCTGCATTACGATCTTCGATGGGACCTGTAGCTTTTTTGTAGTCCTATTTATAATTTAAATGCTATGGATTCCTACTTTTACATGTAGGAATGCAGGTTTTTTATAAAATATAGCCCAAATTTTATAAATTATAGCCCAAATTTTGGTGGGCATTCTATTGAGAAGCTGGGATTTAAATGTCTTCTTAAAACATGCATCCACAGACCAAAAAAAAAAAAAAAAAACCAAAAAATATCCCACCAACCTAGAGTCTGCTGAAGTGTCTTAAATTTCTCTTCTCATTATTGAAGCTCCAGAAATTTGCAGCTTTTTATCATGAAGGAATAGTATTGCTGCATATGTTTGTTAGTAAAATGAAGATAGGCATGTTTGAGTATGAAGAGCAGTATCCCCAATTTTGTAGCCCATTTTAAACTGTTGTTGATAAATGCAATGTGAAAAAAACAATCTGAGTATATTGTATTATTGGAAATATTTCTTCCAATTTGATCCAGCTTATACAATATTTAAACAATATTAGAGAAATTCATTTGTTTCATGAAGGATTTTGTTAAAAATATTTTTTAATTTTTATACTTTGGATTTGTTTACTAACAAATATGTTTAATATAGGTATTAATATATATTTGATATGAATAAACAAATTATATGTTATGTAACAAATATGAAAACAAATGTGGTATAATCCTTTTTTCTCTAGTTAAATCATTTTGAGACATGCCCACTGGCATACATGCCCCTACCTTTTGGGATTATGAATTACTGGTGAAAAATTGTTCTACCGAGCCCCAAAGCCATAAATAATGTAAATGGCTAAGAGAAAAATATTACATGAATTCCACAGTAATGAACACGTGTTATTACTAGAGATTTAGGGCAGAAAGATCTAAAAAAAGGTTCAGAAATTTGAAATATAAATAAATAAAACAGTTACAGAAAGGAATTTTGATCAGTGACTCACAGATCAGTGCTTATTAGTTTGCTTCTTGCATTAGTTACTGAGTACGGGAGCATGGATCCACGAACCAAATTTTGTTACCAGTTTTGATGTTTAGGATTGCTCCATGAACGTCATACGGACTACAGAGATGACCACAATTGAGTCCAAAATTTCCATTGCTAAGCAAGACAGTTAAGTGATTTTTGCTCCATTTTACAACCTTAACAAATCAACTTGCCACTGTTAAGTGAATCATTGCAATGGTTAAGTGAATGTGGCTTCCATTTTGACTTTGCTTGTCAGAACGTCACAAAAGGTGATCCCAGGACAACGCAGCTGCCATAAATACATGCCAAGCATCCAAATTTGGATCACAGACCTTGGGGATGTTGCAAGAGTTATAGCTATGAAAATGGATCATCAGTCGCTTTTTTCGGTGCAGTTGTAACTTCAAACAATCATTAAATGAATGTGATTGTAAGAGGAGGACTATCTGTGGGGGAGCACTGCTGTTTCCTCTTTTAAATACTCTTTAAGAGCAAAACGTTCTCACTTCCAGTTTTTGCTAATGTGCCTCTGTTACATTGCTATTTGAACTCACATTTTTTTTGAAAGGAAATTGTATTTTAAAATGTTACTCACTACAAACCATTACTATCTGAGTTTCCCTGTTTGTGGATTTTAAGAGAAGTAATTTTGGCAATTATATTGCAAAGTAGAAAAAAGTATAATTATTAACTAATAATTGAAAAGTAGAAGAAAGTATAGCTTTCAAGCATGTAATCAGTATATGTATCCATTAAGTAAATATTTTTAACTGATTATTATAGGATTAGTAATAATGTTGATCACAAAAAGCACTTCTGTAGTATTAACAGCATCCTATCTAGGGCTGATAATCTTTTATGATAAAATATATTAGTTGATGTCAATTTTAGATTCATATAACTTTAAAATTTAAACATTGAGAGAATAAATTTTCTAGAGATTAAACTTTTGAATTTGTCACTTTGTTTCAAATCTACTCTAGGCAGTGAGTGAAATTATAAGTGAGACAAAGCAATAATGTGTTAATATAATAATACGGTTAAGTTGTATTTAATAAAACTATGTAAAGATAAGAGATAACTGCTTAATCTCAATTTTCAAGTTCTGTAGTACATAATATGAAATATGTTTTTATTTTTTTTCCTGAAATTGTGAGAAGGAATATGTCACTATAATATTTTTATGTAATATCAATAGATCTAGTTTTGCATATGCTAGAAATTATACATTTCAACCAACATATTTATGGACATTTTTTTATTTTTAAATGAATTATTGTTAGTGTCATAATACAATACACTTCTACTTCCCACAGCTTACCTAAAGTAGTTAAGAGACGAGTAAATGCACTCAAGAATCTTCAAGTTAAATGTGCACAGATAGAAGCAAAGTTTTATGAAGAAGTTCATGAATTGGAAAGAAAATATGCTACCCTTTATCAGCCCTTATTTGACAAGGTAATCTGTATGCTTTTACTATACAATCTTGAAAGTGACCTGAAATTCATGTAGGTTTTCTAATTTTGCAATTTTTATTTCCAAAATGAATTGTGCTTTACCACCTTATAAAAGTATTGAGTCATATTAACATGGTAATCTGAAAGAACGATGGTTTGATCTTCCAGAGAAGTGAAATAATCAATGCTGTTTATGAACCTACTGAAGAAGAATGTGAATGGAAAACAGACGCAGAAGAAGAAATTTCAGTGAGTACTTGTGTTTTATTGGAAGTAGATTTAAAGGACAGTCCTGCCTTATTTCATGGGGTTGCTAATAGGAAGATAGTCTAAAGCCTTTTTGTGTTTGCATTATGAAGCAGAAGGGATGGAAGAATGTTTTTTTGTTTCTTTTGATATTGTTCATTTCCTTGTTCAAATTCCCTACCATTGAAACTAATAGGAGAGAAGTGAATTAGATTAGATTAAAACCAATTGAAAATTACATCTGATAGCAAAATTAGTTTCAACAGCTGTAGAAAATCATGTAGCCTAAAAGTAAGGACATTGTAGCTCCTTGTCCGGTATGTAAATATACTTTGTAAACTGCTTTGAGATTTTTTCTTAATGGGAAACAGTATATAAATATTTTAAATAAGTAAAACAATGTTCACCCAATATTTGTAGCTGGCTGTATACCACGAAATTTGATAAGTATTTAGCACTCAAATATTAGAAAGATTAACTTATTAATTTTAACAAGGAGGAAATGAAAGAGAAGGCCAAGCTTGAAGAGGAGAAAAAAGATCAAGAAAAAGATGATCCTAAAGGAATTCCTGAATTTTGGCTGACAGTATTCAAGAATGTTGATTTACTCAGTGATATGGTTCAGGTAAGAGAATAAACTTAATTATTTGAAATGTTGATCAAACTAAATTTTAAGAATTAGAATATCTTATTCAGAACTAGGTAGCATGGAGATTATTAAAATATTTCTTCTGGGCTGTAGTTTTATTTTGTGTAATGTTCCATCCTTAATCCTTTCTGGGATTCTTCAGATTGAAAGTCTCATGTTTGGTAGAAATATAAGTATATAAGTATATGATGAATTCTTTATTTCTGCACAAGTGTTTTTGATGCTCTATGAAAATGTTCCATGGTAAATATATATTAGTACCTATGAAACTAACAGTGAAATGAGTGGTTAAGAAATAAAAATAAAATAAAATGGCAATTAGGAAAAGAATGAGGGAATATGTAAATATGTAAATATACCATGGAGAAGATTGATATGTAAGGATAAAAGATATTGATTTATAGCAAGAGTAAGATGTAATGGTAAAGGAATAAGTAAATACATATACTGAAAAATGTGAGGAGATGCAAAATGTCTTGATGTTGATAACAATGTATAAAGTTTTATTTTATGTTTTTAAAATTTGAAAACTTAATATTTTTTTAAAAAAAACTAACAGTAAAATTGTTTGTTAAATGTAATCTGCTCTTGATTTTCCTCTTTTTATTATATTATTTCCTACTTTGTAATTGAATTAAAAGTGTAAAAAGCATTGCCTAATGTATTACAATTTTATTTTACATGTATAGGAACATGATGAGCCTATCCTGAAACATTTAAAAGATATTAAAGTGAAGTTTTCAGAAGCTGGAGAACCCATGGTAAGCTTGTATTGTTAAAAATAATAATAAGGCAGCTAAAATATTCTCTGTAGATTATTATTAAATTTGTATACGAATCGACTCCCAATGACTTTGGGTGGCTCCTAAGTAAAAATATTAAAAATAAAAAAGGAAAAAGACAGGAATGAAAAAGAAACATGCCACACCTTCTATGAGAACACATTAATCCTTGCCAACAAGATTGGGTAAAGAATCAAGTCTTTACAGCCCTCCAAAATACTAACAAGCTGGGGCCATTTGCATCTTGGGGAGGAACTCATTTCCAGAGGGTAGGTGCTGTTATAGAGAATATATGTTTCTTCAGTCACAATAGATTACACATGACCTGTGTGGCTTCATAGCAAAATTAAACACTGAAATATGTGTAACAATTCGATATTTCATAATAGTAAAAACTAACACCTACATTAAAGTGTTAAGTAATCAGAAATGGCTATCTCTAATGACCAGCCCATTAATTATGATTAGCATTATATCAGTTTAAAGCAAAAGACTGTTTTTACCAAGGTTCCCTAATTGCTGAAACTTTTTAATCTTCAGCCCATAAGGATGCCTGAAAAGGAAAATTTTAAAGAATTTATAAGTTCACTGCCTAGTGAAGCATATACAGATAATTTATTTTGATGAGAGTTCTATTGAAGTTATACTGTGGGGAATTTTTCAGAGCAAGTTCTCTAAAAGGAAGGAGTTAATGGCATATAAAATACTAATTTCTTTTGAGGTAACACACAGGGGACAAGTAGTTCTTTAATAGATACAGAATTCATATTCAGCCATAATTTTCAGCCTGTTGTAGCGTTTGGAGAAATGGAGAGGAGAATGGACTTTGTTTCTTAAAGAAATGCAGTATATTGTACAAAATAATATAAAAGTTGTCAATCTCCCTTAATTTATGGCTCTTGGTTATATTTCCTTGGATTCATTGAAATTACAGTTCAACAACATTAAGAACTGATAACGTCAAAGGCAGAATTATTGATCCCTTTAGATAAAAGAATAAAATTAATAGAGAATGTAATGGAGTTTTGCTTTATGAGTCAGATTATAATTATGTATACTTACATTTGTACTTTTTCAAAGACTTTTACTTTAGAATTCCACTTTGAACCTAATGAATTTTTCACAAATGAAGTAGTAACAAAAACATACAGAATGAGATCAGAACCTGATGATTCTGATCCTTTCTCCTTCGATGGACCAGAAATTATGGGTTGCACAGGGTAAGTGTAATTTTGTATAATAAGTGGTCAAGAACCAATGTCCTCATAAAGTGTTTAAATAAATACAGGCAGTCCTTGGGTCATTTATTTAGTGACTTCAAAATTGTGATAGGGTTGAACAGGTTCTTGTAGTTCCAGCCATTGCAGTGTCCATAGCCACTTGATTGTGATCTGGGTTCTTGATGCCCAGATTGCTGTTAATGATGTTGAGCTGAGGTTATGTCATTGCGATTTCCAACATTCCTTGCTGGTTTTCCACAGAGTCGGTGGAGAAGCCGCTAAAAAGTTGTGGCCCTCACTTAACAGTGGCAACCAGGCCTGCCAGAACTGCCTTCACTGACATAGTCGTGTGACATTATGTTTTATGACCACCTGGCTTAAAATGTAAAACCCGATTGCTGTCAAGCCAAGGACTACTGTAAATTAATTATAGTTCCCATTTACTAATTGCCTCATTCAATGACTGTTTAAAGATACATTTATGCTGTTTCTCAGTCACGTAATTGCTATTATATTCAGTACACATTGTACTATGACTGCCTTATTGTTTTTCTTTCCCCTCATCTTTGCAGATAGATTGGAGAGGAAGGAATTCCAAGAAAGTAAGCAGACACACAATAGGGAATACACAATGAAAACAATGTGCTGGCAACCAGAAGCTCACTGCACAACCAACTCAGTATATTCCCCATTGTGTGCTTGCTTACTCTCTTGTATTACTTTCTTTCCCAATCTCTCTGCTTTGCATGGGTGATGAGAACAAGAAGAGAAGAAAAATTAAAATTATGATGTTGAAATTAATTTACCATTTTTTCTATTGATCACCCATATCTTAGCCAGAAATCATGTGAGTGTTTCAAAGGATATAAGCTAAACTCAGATCAAAGGTTGCAATTTTACATACAGGTAGTCCTCAACTTAAAACTGGTTGCTTAATGACTTGATAACAATTTATGGTTTTGCCAGAAACAGGAGTTAACTTCCAGTTTCCAGAAAAAAACACCCATTGGGCATACTTAATGACCATGACATTCATTTAATTACCACAATATTTTTTGAATGACCATACTATTTGCTTAACCATCCCCACCCCCACCCAAAAAATAAATGAAAAATCTGTCATGGTTACATGATGACCCTTCTAACCAATGGCATAACTTACCATCTTAGTTCTGGACTCAGTTACAGTTGTAAGTCAAGGACTATCCATAAAAGCAAAAAGTATAGAACAAGGAGCTGATAACACCAAGCAAAAAGAGGAACCAGTGCACTAAGCAAATAACAGCTGACAACAAGAGAAGACAGAGTACCAAGTGCAAAGCTGTAAGCAGCGCTAAAAAGATGTCTGCTGAAAGCACCAGAATCATCTGAAATTGAAGCAGGCATTGCTTCATAAAGGATCAATTGATAGCAAATAATACCTACATCAGCAAATGGATTATAATTAAACTTTCTAAGACCGGGAGATTTCAACCATTAAAAGTAGAAACCATAGTTGTTTAGAGTGAAGTGTAATTGTTGGGTCCAGGTTCCCATCCCAACAAGCTCTCTGTTAGGATGCGCTCCTTTTAGATCCCAAGAAAGAAATACTCAGACTCCATGGGGTAGAGCAAAGTTATCCTTTTACTGGGAAATAAAGTGGTAGCTACAAAGCAATTCCGAAACTGAGAAATTGGCGGGTAGAATGCATATACAAAGAAATAGGTTTGCCCCCACCCCCCAAAGTTCAAATGATTCTTCCAATTAAAACTTTTGAAACGGCTCATGTGGTCATCTTCAGATGGTGATGAGACGTCTTGTCAAATGACCTTGACATATTTTGATAAAAGTTCGCAGTTGCGCAAAAGAGGAAAAAATAGCCAGGAAACGGAAAGTTAAAGACAAGAATCCCCCCTCCCCTTGCTAGCCCAGCAAGGAATGCAAACACCTCCAGCTCTCTTCCCATATAAAATCCCCCCTCCCACCGTTGCCATGACAGCCGAGAGAAATAATGAAATAATAGCAGATAGGCAGGAAGGGGAAGGTATCTTAGCAGAAAGGTAGAAGGGGAAGGTATCTTGAGGCTGACATTCGGACCCCCTAGAAGAAGGACATAAGTCCCTGAAAGAAAAACAAATTAGTTACATGTTAACATTAATGTACATTTCTATGGTTTATCAGGATATTTGGCATGAAATTTCTTTAACAGTTCAGGAGCCCTAAGGTCCTTTTCATTTACCCACTCAGAATGGGACGGAGGAAAATGTTTCCAAGCTACAAGGTATTGGGTACGACCCCTCCATTTTCTAGAGTCCAGAATTTCTTTAATTTCGAAATGTTGTTCTCCCTCAATTAATATTGGCACAGGGGGATCAGATTGGATTGGTCTCAAGGCACAGGTACGTTCTGGTTTCAACAAACTAACATGAAAAACAGGATGAATACGACGAAGAGTCTTTGGTAAAGTCAGTTGGACAGTTACAGGATTTATAATCCTCTCAATGGGGAAAGGTCCTACATACTTAGGACCCAATTTCTTTGATTTTTGGGTAGTTTGTAAATACTTGGTCGAAAGAAATACTTTATCGCCCACTTGATATGACATCTGTGGAGCTCGCTTTTTGTCAGCAAATTTCTTATGAGATTGGTGCGCCTCATCCAAAGCTTTGCGGACAATTGGCCAATTAAGTTGAAGCTGAGATATCCAATCACTCAATGACTGGACAGTTGGGTTTTCACTAGGCAGTTCAGGTATGGGTACAAAATCTTGCCCCGTTGCTATTTTGAAAGGAGTGAACCCCGTACTACTGTGAACAGAGTTATTATACGCCACTTCCGCAAAAGGTAACAGATCCACCCAGTTGTCTTGTTGAAAATTTATGTAGCATCGGAGGTATTGCTCTAGTACTCCGTTAGTCCTCTCGCAGGCTCCATTAGTTTGGGGATGGTGGGCGGAGCTTAAGCTTTGGGTGGAGCCTATTAACTTCAGAAATTCCCTCCAGAAATTAGAGGTAAATTGGACTCCTCGATCAGAAACTACACGTTCAGGTACACCATGCAATCGGTAAACATGAAGAATGAAGAGTCTGGCTAAGGTTTTCGCTGAAGGGATCTTTGAGCAAGGAATGAAATGAGCTTGTTTGGAAAACAAGTCAGTCACTACCCAAATGACCGTGTGTCCACCGCTTTCAGGTAGATCTACTATAAAATCCATGGAAATTTCCTTCCAAGGGGCAGTTGGTCTGGCCACATTCTGTAACAGTCCTGGTGGCTTACCCGGCGGTCTTTTTGCTGAGGCGCAAATCGGACAACTCGCCACATAAGTCTCAATGTCCTTTTTCAAGGAAGGCCACCAAAACTGTCGTTTCACCAAATGCAAGGTCTTCACAAAACCAAAATGACCAGCCACTTTGGAATCATGGGTTTGTTGCAATACATGGCTTCTCAGGGTTTGTGGTACATACAATTTCGCCCCCATCCAGGCTAGGCCATCTCGAATGGTGCAGTTATTCGCATTTGCCAGAAACCACTTATGTGTCTTCAAAGCCTCCTTAAACTGTTCCATCAGATCAGTAGGTAGATCCCTCTCCTGGTTTCTTTTCTGTGCGCGGGTAACAACAGGGGCAGCCAGTTGTATAGTGGATACGATTGGCCTAATCACTTCTTTTCGGATACTGTTGTATTGAGGCATTCTAGACAAAGCATCTGCCATAAAATTTTTTCCCCCCGGGATATATTTCAAGGAGAAGTTGAATCGCTTGAAGAACTGAGCCCACCTAACTTGTTTAGGGGAGAGTTTTCGAGGGGTCTTTAAAGCTTCTAAATTTTTATGGTCAGTCCACACTTCAAATGGGTGTTTCGCACCTTCCAGAAAATGCCTCCAAGCTAATAGAGCCCAACGGACTGCAAATGCTTCTTTCTCCCAAACAGCCCATCTCCTTTCAGTCTCAGTGAATTTACGAGAAGTGTAAGCGCATGGTTGTAGTGTTCCCTTCTCGTTCAATTGGAGTAAGACCGCCCCCACTGCTACATCGCTTGCATCAGCTTGGATCACGAAAGGGGCGTCCATGTCAGGGTGTTTCAGTATTGGTTCTGCAGCAAAAAGTCTCTTAAGTTTTTCAAATGCAGCTTGGCACTCCATAGTCCAATTCAATGGTTGACTGGGCTTTGGTTTCAATTCCCCCTTTGTTTTTAGGAGGTTGGTGATGGGCATAGCTATTTTTGCGAAAGACGGGATGAATTGGCGGTAAAAATTTGCAAATCCCAGAAAACTTTGAAGCTGTTTACGAGTTTTCGGTGGGGCCCAGTCCAAAACGGCTCGCACCTTTTCTGGGTCCATTTCAATGCCTTTGGGGGAGATACGATATCCCAAGTAGTCGATTTTTTCTTGATGGAACTCACATTTGGATAATTTGGCGTATAGTTTGGCGGCCCTCAGCTTGTGTAACACAGAGCGTACCAACTTCACGTGGTCGTTTCTGTCGTGTCCGCAAAAGACGCTCAGAGTTGGTGACTTTCATTCAAAGCTCTTTATTAACAATGGGAGAACCGAACCAGCGAAAGGCAAAAAGCCCGCGGCTTTTATACCTTTCGCAGCAGCGGCCGCGGCCAATGGCAGCGATTCAAGTCTCCCGCTCTTGGTTTGCACCAATCGCGGGAGACTTCAATCGGGCCAATCAGCGCGGCTCGCCTGGCCAATCAGAAATCCCCGCGCCTTAGCCAATCAAGGCTCGGGGATTTCGAGTATTCCAATTCAGGACATAACACCCCTCCCCTCTTGGTATGGTCCATCACGTGGTGTAGTCACGCAGGTAGGCGGGGCTCCGTCGAGTCCTAGTTGACCTGCGCAACTCACTTGCATGCTGTAACTCGGCCGGAGCGGTCATCTTTTTGGCTGCTCCTGCCTCTGTGCGAACCGGCTGGATGATCGGGCCGGTTCTTTCGCCGTGGCTCCCGCCTGGGCCTACCGGGTCGGTTGAGCTACGGATTTCGCCGCTCCCGCTTGGCTTCTCCGAGTCGGTAGAGCTGGCCAGGTGGTTCTTTTCCGGAGGGGACTCGCGATGGCTGTGTTCCGGTGAGTATTTTTGGTTTATTTTTTCCTGCGATTGTCTCTCCGGGTATTCCCTCCCCCCTTGGTTCGTGTCTTGGGGGTTGAGGTCAGTCACTGTTCGTGACCTGAGCTGGTCGATATGTCGTTTCCAGGCTCGCCCATCGATGGTGTGGAGCCGGTACGACCGTGGACCAGTGACTTGAGTTATGACGGCTGGGATCCATAGGGGGTCCCCCGTCATGTTCTTTGCATAGACTAAGTCACCTGGGTCAAATGTCCGGTACCTGGAGCTGGAGTCTGGGGGCCGCTCCGGGTTATAGGTCGGGTGCAATCTGTCGAGTGGGGACCTCAGCTTTCTGCCCATCAGAAGCTCTGCAGGGCTCTTGTTAGTTGTGGTATTGGGAGTGATGTGCTGTATGAAGAGCAGTCAGTTGATTTTGTCGCTGATCTCCCCGTGGTCCATTTTCCGGAGGGTCTTTTTCGTAAACTGGACCATCCGTTCCGCCCTACCGTTCGCCGCCGGATGCGCCGGTGCTGTTAATGCGTGGCGGATACCCCTCTCCGCCAGGAACCGTTCAAAATCGATGGAAGTGAACTGGGGCCCGTTGTCTGAGACGACGACGTCTGGGAGGCCGTGTGTGGAAAACAGTTTACACAGTTCTTTAACGACGGCCTCTGTGGTAGTGGATTTCATGTCGCTTACTTCCAACCAATTGGAGTACGCGTCAACTGTGATTAGAAAAGTATGCCCATTTGTGGGGCCAGCAAAGTCTAGGTGGATTCTGGACCAGGGCCCCCGTGGTGTTTCCCAGTCCCGGATAGGTGCTGCGGGTGGGCTGGATCTGGTCTCCTGGCATCGGTGGCATTTGGCGACCCATGCTTCGATTTGCTTGTCCATCCCCGGCCACCAAGCGTAACTCCTGGCCAGGGCTTTAGTCCTGACGATGCCAGGATGACCCTCATGTAGCATCTCTAATACCCTCTCTTGCAATCTGTCCGGAATTACCACCCGGTCACCCCACAGAATACACCCTCTTAGTAGTGAAAGTTCAGTCTGGCGCTGACGGAATGTTTTAAAAGTCTCGTCACTGTCTTTCTCCGGCCAGCCTTTTTCTAACCAGTGTAAGATTCGCGCCAGACGCCTGTCCTTAATGGTTTCTCTGGCAATGTCTGATGCGGTAATAGGTAAACTCTCGATACTTAGGGTGTTTGTTGTTGGTGCTGGGTCAGGTTCAGAGTCAGGTAAAGGCGAGCGGCTTAAAGCGTCCGCGTGCGAAATTTTCTTACCTGGCTTGTGTAGCAGTTCGTAACTGTAGGCTGCCAGGAATTCGGACCATCTTGTCATCCGGGGTGACAAGATGTTTGGCGTGGCTCGGTTTCCAACGAGGATGCCCAGCAATGGCTTATGATCCGTCACGATGGTGAACGGGCGGCCATACAGGTATTCGTGAAAACATTTAACGGCGGCAACTATAGCCAAAGCTTCTTTGTCCAGCTGGCTATAGTTCCGTTCCGGTTTAGTCAGAGTCCTGGAGAAAAAAGCGATGGGTGCTTCTCTCTGGTCTGGGAGGGTGTGGCTGAGGACAGCGCCGACGCCGAAGGGTGATGCGTCGCAAGTGACAGCTAAGGGCAAGGTTTCGCTGAATTGCATCAGGACGGCGTCGGAGGTGAGGAGGTCTTTGGTTTTTTGAAAGGCGGCTTGCTCTCGTCTCCCCCAAGTCCAGGCTGCCTTCTTGTCTAGGAGTCTATGTAAAGGTTCTGCCGCCGTTGCCTTTTGAGGTAGGAAAACATTATAAAAATTTAGTAAGCCTAGGAACGCTTGTAGTTCCGTTTTGGACTTTGGGGTGGGGGCTTCCTTGATGGCTTTCACTTTTTTAGTCGTAGGGTGAATGCCATGCCAGTCTAGGAGATAGCCCAAAAACTCTACTTGCTTTGTACATAGTTGGCATTTTTCTCGTTTGACTTTAAGTCCTGTTTCTTTAAATTTTGTTAAGACTTGTCTGAGTCGGTTTTCTAATTCGGCTTCGTTTGGCGCCACCACTAATACGTCATCGAAATAGGGCACCACCCCCTTGATGCCCTGTAGCAAACGTTCCATCAGGCTCTGAAAGATGCCTGGTGCCACGCTAACTCCAAATTGGAGCCGGTTACACTTGAAAGCCCCCCGATGGGTCACGATTGTTTGGGCTTCCGCCGTTTTCTCGTGCACAGGTAGCTGCTGATATGCCTGGGCGAGGTCGAGCTTGGCAAAGACTTTGCCCCCTCCCAGTGAGTGCAGTAAATGTTGCACTATTGGGACTGGGTAGGCGCTTTGTTGCAACGCGCCATTTAGGGTGGCCTTATAGTCCCCGCAGATTCTCACGGACCCGTCTGGCTTTACTGGGGTCACTATAGGGGTTTCCCATCTGGCATGGTCTATCGGTTGCAATACTCCTTGTTTGACGAGCTTGTCGATCTGCTCGTCAATTTTAGGCTTTAAGGCGAATGGTACCCTTCTAGGTTTAAGCCGCTTAGGGGGAACCCCTGGGTCTAGGTCAAACGAGATAAGGGGCCCCTGGTACTTGCCCAAGCCTCCATCGAAGACCTCCTGGAACTCCTGGGCTAGCCACTGTTCCCAAGCTTCGATGGTGACGTGGTTGACACCTGTCAGCGCGATGTTAAGCGGGGCGAACCATTGTAAACCCAGTAGGCTTGGGCGGTCGCGATCGACGATTGTGAGTGGCAGTTGTTCGGTGTGGCCTTTGTAAGTTATATTGAAGTTCTTGGTGCCCACTACCGGGACGCGATTCCCTTGGTAGTCTTTAATGATGATCTTTTGGGCATGCACGTTTCCTTTTTGTAGTGTAGGCACCAGTCTTTTGATTTCGCGCCATGCAATCATGGAAAGGTAGGACCCGGAGTCCACTTCCATTTTGCATGGCTGGCCTTCGATATGGACTTCTACGTGTACCTTTCTGGCGCCGTCGGAGATGGCGTGGCCGATGGTCACCGTCTGGTGGGTCTCTTCTTTTCGCCGACCGTCGCCGCTTCTTTGAGATCGTTGAGTGCGGTCCCACCGACCGTCTGGCTGGCGCTCTCTGATTCTGGGCGGGGAGCTTTCTCTCCGTCTGTCGTGCTGTTCCCATTTGGGCGGGCTGCGGGTCTTCTTTTGGCGGCAAACTCGGGCGATGTGACCCCGTCGTTCACAATGCCTACAGATAGAGTCAAAAAATCGGCATTCTGACCTGGGGTGATCGCCACCGCACCCGGCGCAGTTGGTCCTCGACCTACGACCTTTTCGACTTCGTTGGTCGCCGCGTCCCGTCTGCACGCGATGTATGTCCTCCTCGTCTTCCGACGTGCTGGAGGTTGATTGGTATTCACCGTAGTGTGCGGTTGCTTCGTTTCTTGTGTCGGCCGACCTTGCCGGGTTGTTGTTTCCGCCCTTCGCGTCAGATCTTCGCATGCTGTCTGCCGACGTGCGGGTTGCTTCAGCGGCTGCGGCTGCGGTAAGGGCATCGGCTAGGCTGATGTCGCCCTTGGCCATAAGTCGGCTCTGGAGTGTAGGATCTCATAAGCCGAGTACGAAGCGGTCTCTTATGAGACTGTTCAGACCTTCGAACTTGCAGAGTCCTCCTAGGCGCCGTAGTTCTGCGACGAAGTCGCTCAATTTTTCGTCTGGTTTCTGGTTTCGGCGGTAGAACTCGTTGCGCCGTATCAGGATGGGGACTTCGGGGGCGTAATGGCGCCGCAGTATAGGTTCGAGGACGTCCCAGTCCATGGCGGTTGCGTCTGCCGGCTTGGCCAATGCTTTGGCCATCTGGAAGACCTCTGGTCCGCAGTGCGTAAGGAAGACGGCGCGTTTTAGCGGGCCCGGGGCGTCCTTCATTCCGGCGCATTCCAGGTACATCCGGAACCGATCCGAGTACGATTCCCAATCCTCGGCGGCGGGGTTGAAGGGGGCGGGCGGTGGTATCTTCGCCATCTCTGCGCTGGAGCTGGTTCTTGGGTGGACACGGGGTTCGGTTCAGGGGCGAGATCCCACCCTCGTCGCCAGTGTCGTGTCCGCAAAAGACGCTCAGAGTCGGTGACTTTCATTCAAAGCTCTTTATTAACAATGGGAGAACCGAACCAGCGAAAGGCAAAAAGCCCGCGGCTTTTATACCTTTCGCAGCGGCGGCCGCGGCCAATGGCAGCGATTCAAGTCTCCCGCTCTTGGTTTGCACCAATCGCGGGAGACTTCAATCGGGCCAATCAGCGCGGCTCGCCTGGCCAATCAGAAATCCCCGCGCCTTAGCCAATCAAGGCTCGGGGATTTCGAGTATTCCAATTCAGGACATAACAGTTTCTTGTCTCTGTGTAGATAAGAATATCATCAAGGTATACTAGAACACCTTTGTACAAATGTTCGTGAAGCACTTGATTGATCAATTGCATGAAAACAGCAGGCGCCCCCTGTAAGCCAAAAGGGAGAACATTGAACTGGAAACAACCCATTGGGCAGTTGAACGCAGTCTTCCACTCGTCTCCCTCCTTTATCCGAATCCGGTAGTATGCCTCCCTCAAGTCCAGCTTTGTGAAAATCTTCCCCTTTGCCAGGTGGGCTAACATGTCCTTCATCAGAGGGAGGGGGTACATGTTCTCTACGGATACTGCGTTCAGGTTTCTATAGTCCACTACCAGACGTTTGGAGCCATCTTTCTTCTCGCGGAACATCACAGGGGCCGCTACTCGAGGTCTGGCAGGCGTGATGAAACCTCGTTCCAAGTTCTTGTCAATAAACGCCCTCAATTCCTCCAACTCCCCCGGTGTCATCGGATACATCTTCGGTTTCGGGAGCGTCACCCCCGGCAGGAATTCAATGCTACAATCGGTCGACCGATGGGGGGGGAGTTCGTCGGAAGCCTCTTCACTAAACACCTCTCTTAAGTCCCAATACTCCTTCGGGATTTTCTCCTCTCCTTCCACGTGTTCGGCACCCGTAGAAGCTATCTCGGCGAGTGCCTGGGACTTCGGATGGGATTCCTCCTCCCCTTCCGGATAGGGTTGCTCCTCCCCTTCCGGTGGCCGATCGGTGCGGATGCGTATCCACCCCTCTCTCCAGTTTACATGGGGATTCCACTTCCGAAGCCATGGTAGTCCCAATATTAGAGGTTGTTCCATCCCAGGGGCCACAATAAAACACAGGGTCTCATGATGGTTTCCCATGGTCATCTCTAGGGGTTCGGTTACAAAACGTGCGGGGCAACCTCCCGCCACCGACCCATCCAGTTGGCAAAAGGATATGGGCGTTTTTAGAGTTCTCAGTCCAATGCCCATCCCCTTAACCACTTTCATGTTAATTACACACCTCGTGCACCCCGAGTCCAGTAAGGCCATCATCACTCCCTCAGTCCCCGAGGTGGGCTGCCTTAACTTTATTGGGATGGTCATGGGCCCTTGATTAGGACTTACCGAGACGTCATCTTCCGAATCTGTCTTGTTCTCGTCGAGTGGGGTTGGAGGTCCCAGCTCCTCTCCCGCCGAAAGGGCGACCTCTACAACCTCTCCTGTCTTCAGCCCGGTCTCGCGGGGTTTGGTTGAGGGGTTTTTTGGCTTTCTCCCGGTGTCCCGCGTTTTCGGTGGGTTCACCTTTACTCGACAATCCACCATCCGGTGGCCCTCCTTTCCACAACGGAAACATGCCGTGGTCTTGGCTCCTGCCGCCATCCCTCTCGGTTGGGGCCCTGAGGTCTCTCGGAGACGGGGGGGAAGCGGTTTTCTCCAGGCGGGACCTCATCTGCGTCTGTTTCTGGCTAGATCAATGTCCACCTCTTCCGCCAGCAAGTACCATGACTGTAATTCATGTGGATCCCTTCTGGAGATGCACGTGTAGTATACATCTTCATTTAAGCCATCTTTGTAGGCTTCCACCAGGGCCCCCTGGGACCAACCTCGGATGTGGTGTGCCAGCTGCCTGAATTCTTGGGTGTAGTCTGCCACCGATCTCCCCCCTTGGACTAGGGTCTTCATTCTGATTCTGGCCTTTCTCTCTGCCAGAGGGTCCTCAAACCTTCTCCTCAGTGCAGTCATGAAAGCATCGAGGGTTTGCAGTTGGGGGGAGTTATCATTGTACAAAGTCACCACCCAATCTGCTGCCAACCCTTCCAGGGTTCTGGTAATGCATCTCACTTTGGCTGCTTCAGAGGTGAAATCCCGCTCAAATTCTGCCATATAACTCCCAACTTGTACCAGGAAAAATCCCAAATCTCTTGGATTTCCTCCAAACTTTACATCTAGGGGGGGCAGGTGGCGTCTTCTAGGAGCCACTCCTATTGCTGGGGCTCCCCGGGCGGCAGCAGGCGGTTGCGCTGGCGGAAGCTGGGCAGGGGGGTAGAGGTAGCTTGGCTCCCCCTGGATGATCTCGCTCCCTCTTCCCCCTCATACCTTTGAGTTGTGCCGGGCTCTCCAGGAACATCCATAGAGAATTTCTTGCCTTCATCCAGCTTGTCTTCCATCTCCTCCCCCTCCTGCCAAAGCCGTCCCCTCGCACCTTTTCGTCTTACAGTGATCCTGGGAGGAGGGGGGTCTTCAGGGTCTCTCCAGCCAACCCCCAACGACCATCTGGGCATCTCAGCTGAGGTTTCTTCCAGAGTCAATTCGGCCAGCAGGTCAGCCACCGACCCTTCCGGCAGCGGCATGGGCTGCCCCCCCACAGCTCCCTGATCCTCTTCATCGCCGGTTGAAGACGACATGGGATGAAACCCCCTCGGAAGAAAAGTTGCTGTTTTCTCCGGGTGGGTTGATGTGAGAGTTTCGGAATTATGTCAGGATGCGCTCCTTTTAGATCCCAAGAAAGAAATACTCAGACTCCATGGGGTAGAGCAAAGTTATCCTTTTACTGGGAAATAAAGTGGTAGCTACAAAGCAATTCCGAAACTGAGAAATTGGCGGGTAGAATGCATATACAAAGAAATAGGTTTGCCCCCACCCCCCAAAGTTCAAATGATTCTTCCAATTAAAACTTTTGAAACGGCTCATGTGGTCATCTTCAGATGGTGATGAGACGTCTTGTCAAATGACCTTGACATATTTTGATAAAAGTTGGCAGTTGCGCAAAAGAGGAAAAAATAGCCAGGAAACGGAAAGTTAAAGACAAGAATCCCCCCTCCCCTTGCTAGCCCAGCAAGGAATGCAAACACCTCCAGCTCTCTTCCCATATAAAATCCCCCCTCCCACCGTTGCCATGACAGCCGAGAGAAATAATGAAATAATAGCAGATAGGCAGGAAGGGGAAGGTATCTTAGCAGAAAGGTAGAAGGGGAAGGAATCTTGAGGCTGACAGTCTCGATGGCTTGGTGCTCTGTTTCCACGGCACTCCGTTCCGGCTCTGTTCTTTTCTGCCGGCGTCCTGCTGTATGGAGTGGCGGCTGCGGTTTGGCAGCGCATATGGCCGCTGCGTTTCCTCTTCCTGACGGGGTCTTGCTTTGTGGAGGGGCGGCAGTGTTTTGGCTCCATGTTCGGCCACTGTGTTCTGCCCTGTAGTCAGCTGGTGGAAGGGGCAATGATTTGAAACTGCACCGGCTGCTGCAGGCAGTTCTGGAAACATATTTCATATATCTCTTTAATGTGAAGCTAGAGGGCAGAGGGAGGGGTTGACTAGAGCGTTTAGGCATGGGACGGAGGTGCGTGGGTGTAATTAAAGGGTTATGTGTTACTTGGGGGGAGGGTATAAAGTCAGTTCTAATTTTCTGAGATTGTGGATTTAGGGTTTTTATAAGGTGTAAGCCATAATCATCTCAATTATGACAAATAATGGCTTAACTATCTTGCTTTGCGTGTAATGAGTATATCTCATATTAGTTTCACCTTTTAAGTTGCATTACTGAAATAAATGAACTTTTGCATGATATTCTAATTTTTTGAGTTTCACCTGTAATGTTATAAAATAAATGTACAGATGTCAGTACAGTAGGTTGTCTTTAAGTGGGCACACCAATAGGCTTTTTCACCAATGCCATAGTTTCATTGGGATTCAAATATCTATTTTGGATTGGGATGGTATATTTTTCATTTTGCAATAATAAATGGGAAATGTATAAAGGAATGTATAAATGTATAAATCTGTGTTTTTATCTTAATTTTATGGCAGATTGAATACATTGCAGAATTCTGAATTGTTTAGTATATATGTAAAATTTTCAGAAGGAGAAAACCTATTTATGTTGTGTGCAGAAAAAGTAATATGTACTGTACAATTCATTCCTTAGTATTAAAGAATTAACGTTCTGAGAAACCTAAATTATCTTTGTTGTTCATACAGTTGAATTACTCATATATTCAGGATCCAGTTTAGCTGTGTGATTGGTTATGTGATAACTATGTGCCAGGACTATAATAGTTAAAGTGAACATGTAGGTATGTGCTTAGTTTCATAATGGTTTTCCCATAGGTGCCAAATAGACTGGAAAAAGGGGAAGAATGTTACTTTGAAAACTATAAAGAAGAAACAAAAGCACAAGGGCCGTGGAACAGTTAGAACAGTGACAAAAACAGTTTCCAATGATTCCTTCTTCAACTTTTTCAGTCCTCCAGAAGGTAAACTTAACTTTATTTATATATATATATTTGTTTTCTTAAGTTTTCACGGGTACTTACGAACAAAGCTGAATACTACACACACACACACACACTCACACACACCCACGCACACACACACAAACAATTCCTCTAATGTTCCAAATGGAAAAAAAACCTCTAGTAAATCAAGAATGTTTTTGGCGGTTGGTTTTGACACTTAAAAGACTTTCTAGAAATAAATATCCTGTAATCTATTTGAGAAGAGTTTAACTTGTGCTTAAATCATTCTCAAAGCAAACATCATGGAACAAAACTTTAAGGATAACTGAAAAGGTGGAACTGTTTATGTGGGAAAGCAGGATTTCAAGCATTTCATTCCAAACCATTTTAATATTTTCTAGATGATCATAAGATGCTGCTTACAGAAACATACTGAAAGTGATGCAAATGATATCCCTATGAAATGGAGACATTTGAGACCAAAACTTAAATATTCTTTGTCTGTGCTTGGTTTTTAAATAGGAGTGCAGAAATAGACTTCTCTGTATTCTAATACCCATAAATTAACAGTGCCTCCGTTTTGTCTCACTTTAGCCAATTAGCTTACATTATATTTTATATAATGGCAACTGAACAATAGTTTGGGACATCTTTTACCTTGTTACATGGAAACAAAAAGTGGGCGCTTCAGGTAGTTACTGCAGTTAAATAATGTAGCTTTCTTAAATATGTTACATCTTTTTTTTCATTTCAGTTCCTGAAAGTGGGGATTTGGTAAGTTTCACTGTGATTTTCTTTTTGAATGAAAACATAACTTTTAATTTTTTTTCATTGTAATAAATGTATCCCTTTGCTAATATATACAGATACATATATACACATATGCATACACGCACACCAATAATACATGTTCATGTGAAGGATCCAGGCAGTAAATGGATACTTGCCATTTATGTAACTATATGTAGACAGCATTGCCCATATTGTATGTGTCAGCATTCCAGGGAACATCCGGTCAGTAACTCCAAGACAAGCATAATCTCAAAAGTACTTTTATTAGAATAGCACCTGGCACATCTGTGGAATTCTGAAACTAAGTTTCCCTTCTTACAATGTCCCACCCTACAAACCATCCCCTTTTTATTTATCATCACATTACATGAACCAATCCCAAAATAAGTTCCAATTCTTTCTGCGCCACACTCTTTGACTTTGAACTATCAAAAGAATTCTATTTTTTCTTCTAAGAGCTACTCAATATCACCTCCCTCCCACTTTCTCAAGCTATGTGGCAGCAATGAATAAGGATTCCATAGCTGACAGGCAATCCCCCCCTGAGAAGTTCATCACCTATAAAAAAATAAGAAACAAAACACAACCAGGGGTTAATGCGATGTCCTTAACCCCCTCCCCCCCCTCCAAGAGGACCCTTCGGTTGGGGAATTCCTCATGGAATGGTTAACCAACCTATCTGCATGTACATCCCAATTTTTAACCCAAGTAGCATCCGATACAGGGTAACCCTTCCACAATACCAAGTATTGCAATCATCCTTGGTGTAATCTAGGATCAAGGATTTTCTTGATCTCATAATGTGTCTCACCTTGTATGATTTAAAGGTTTAGAGGGAGCGATTGGTATTGGTCTTATCATTGATGTAACAGCCGGTTTTAATTACTATGGAACACTGGGTGTATTTTTCCCAATAACCGGAGAAGACTGACTGGATTGATTACTTTTGATATTGGGAATGGACCTAAGAATTTAGGGCCCAACTTCTTACTAGGAATTTTCAATCTAAGATATTTTGTTGACAAATATACTTTGTCTCTTACTTTAAACGGTGGTTGGAGTGATCTACGTTTGTCCACCTGCTTTTTGTAATCCTTAGCAGCTTCAATCAAAGCTTTTTTCATATCCTTCCAACTCTTTTTTAATGAATTCATCCATTCTGTTGCAGACATGGATGTGGTGGGTTCTCTAGGTAATTCTGGCATAGGGACAAATTCCATGCCAGTGTTGATTTGAAATGAAGTCAACCCTGTGCTGCTATATACTGCATTATTATAAGCAATGTCTGCAAATGGTAATAACTCCGCCCAGTTTTCTTGTTGATAATTTACATAGTATCTAATGTATTGTTCACTCTCTCTGCTGCTCCGTTGCATTCCGGATGGAATACTGAGGATAATCCTTGGGATGACCCAATAGATCTTAAAAACTCCCTCCAGAACTTAGCGGTAAACTGTACCCCTCTGTCTGAGATTATTCTACAAGGTACTCCATGTAGCCTATAGACATGCTTCACGAACAGTTTTGCAAGCTTTTTTGCAGATGGAAGTCCTTTACAGACTGTAAAGTGGGCCTGCTTAGAGAATAAATCAATAACAATCCAAATGATTGTATTCCCTCCACACTCAGCTAATTCTACGATAAAATCCATTGCGATTTCTTCCCACAGCTGTGTTGGTTCAGCTACTTGTTAGAGGAGGCCAGGGTGTTTCCTAGTTTTGTGTTTCATTGTGGCACAAATTGAGCAGCTTTTCACATAGTCCTCGACGTCAGGTTTCATTTTTGGCCACCAGAACTCTCTTCTGACTAAATGTAGGGTTTTTAAGAAACCGAATTATTCCCCCCTACCACGAGTTGTGGCTACGTTTTAGTACCATTAGTTTTGGATTTGCGGATACATAAAGTTGAATCCCTTTCCAAGCCAGTCCCTCATTCATTGTCAATTTGTTTTGTTTTGTTTTTTTAAAAAAATCTCAAAAGTACTTTTATTAGAATAGCACCTGGCACATCTATGGAATTCAGAAACTAAAAGTTTCCTGGACTTCCCACAATATCCCAACCCACAAACCATCCCCTTTTTACTCATCATCACATCACATGAAGCAATCCCAAAGTAAGTTCCAATTCTTTCTGCGCCACACTGTTTGACCTTGAACTATCAAAAGAATTCTATTTTTTCTACTAAGAGCTACTGAATTAATATCACTCCCTCCCACTTTCTCAAGCTATGTGGCAGCGATGAATAAGGATCCCATAGCTGACAGTATGTATGAAAGGAGCCAGTGCAGACAACATATTATCCACTTAAGAGTTAAAACTTATATATATGTGAGAGAGTCCAAAATATAATATAAAAGTATAACTTAAGGAAAAAGTACTGTAACAATACAATCAAAATCATCATCTATATATTGCAGGGTTATTTTTTTTAGTATGAATTAATCTATATTTTATCAACTGATGCTGCTGCTAAGGAGATCTGACTGAAATCAGCTACAACCAAGTGTTCTTTGTGGTGGCTTTAATACTCTGGAATTTCCTTCCATTTATATAAAGTTTTCACCCACTCTAAACATTTTTATATACAATTTGAAAACTTATAAAACTTATTCCCTCACATTTCTCTTTTGCTATAAATTTCATGTTAGAGTAGTATTTGTAAGGATTTGACTAATGTTTTATCGTTATTTATTAATACAAATTTTAATTAACACACTTTGTAGACTACTTCAAATTAACTGCCAGGAGAATCCAAAATCAAATTTGATAAATATTTTGTGAACTTAAGAATTCAATATTTCTTTGTAGGCCAATAAATATATTTTTTTGTAATTTTTTTAAAAATAATTATACAATGTAGTGTCTAGACCGGTATTTTTCAACCTTTGTAACTTTTAAGAAGTATGAACTTAAATTTTCAGAAGTCTTCGACTAGAATTCCTACTGGGGAATTCTGGGAGTTGCAATTGACATATCTTAAAGTTGCCAAGATTGAGAAGGGTAAATAGAATATGTTGCTAACACTAAAGATGTTGAATGAAATTGTTCTTGCATTTAGTAAATGCAGATAATGGCACTATATTTATTAATCTACATATGCAGGATGATGATGCTGAAGCAATTCTTGCAGCTGACTTTGAAATTGGCCATTTTCTACGAGAGCGCATAGTTCCACGATCAGTATTGTATTTCACAGGAGAAGCCATTGAAGATGATGACGATGATGTAAGTTGTGCTTTAATTTCAGTTACATCAAAATTATTCTAATATTAAATTTATTTAAAGCTAGGTTGGCCTGTAAGTAAATATGCATACATATATACTCACCATACTATTCCCTTTTAGGCTGAACAGTGGTATGCAGGGCATAGGAAAGAAGCAAATAGAAGCAAATGAAATTAAGGACTGATAATAGGAGAATTTAGTGACAAAATTGCAACTATATGAATTTGAATTAAAGCAAAAATATTTCTGAAGATCAGTGTTAAATATTCATTATTTTGCCTTTATCTGAGTTTTGTTGAACTTAGTATGCTGTTGAGTATTGTGATGATAAGCCTCAAAACTGAAATTTCAGTTACTCCATTAGACTGGGAGGATATGAAACCATTTTGAAGAATCATAGAAGCTAAAGTGCTCCAATTTAAATTAATTTTAGCCAATAATTCAAAACTACATCTTACAACAGGATGAAACTTGCTTCCCATTTTCAGTACAGAATTTGGCACACCTTGAGGTACACCAAACATTCTTGGTACTTGTATTCTGTTATAGAGTTTAGTAGTGATTTTTGGGATCAAAGGTGCTTAGGTATCATTAATCACAAATATGGAAACCAAATAGACCACTTGACAATTAACAATTAAATAATTTTGAGATCTCACAAAAATATTGACATATCTAAGCCCCATTGGGTAGATAACTCAGAGCTTTTGCTTTGTATATATTGTTGCTGGTGTATGGTTATTGCTATTTTGTCTTGTGAAAATTATAAATTCAAGCCCTTGGTTGATTTTGACTTCACGTGTGAAGCAAACCATAGTGCAGTAGGTTGTTCCATTTGTGAAATGCTTAGATATTAATCTGACGTACACCATATGACAATATAAAAATGGATTTTGAATGACCAGTGCCTTTTCCTGAGAGGATTTAAAATTGTTCTTCAGTATGACAGATACCAAACCTGTTGGCATGAAGATAGATACCATAACCAGCCATTAAAAAGAACTGTTGACAGACTTCCACTAAAACAAGCAGCAATTCTAATTGAAGAATCACAGTGGAGAAATATTTGGAGCAGAGATCTTAAAGAACATTGTGCTGTTTTAAGAGGGCTATACTGTTTAATAGTTATGGTGCCATTTCAAAAACTTCAAAAGCCACTAGAAATTTCCTCAGAATAACAATATCCCTCTGAATGAAAGATATGCTAATTTTGCTTATGTGGAAAATAGGACATTTCATTGGTTTTAACTTAAATTGTGTATTTGAACTGTTTATTTTCAAGGCTTTAAATCTACTTAAAAATAATGATAGGCAGCTTATTGGAGCTCATGCATTTATGATTCATCTTTTTTCACTTTCTAGTATGATGAGGAAGGTGAGGAAGCTGATGATGAGGTAGGCATTATTGTGGATTTCATAAACATTAAATTAATTGATTTTAACAATTTAAAGTTATAGAAAAAAGTAATTGAGGGGAATTTTAGTCTTGCTGTACATGGCCAAATATACTTATATACTATACATGTATTTTAGGAAGGGGAGGAAGAAGCAGATGAAGAAAATGATCCAGATTATGACCCAAAGGTATGTGATCAGTTTATACCTTACTGAGTAGTATTGAGTAATGAGCCATAATGGTACAGTGGTTAGAGTGCAGTACTGCAAATACTTCTGCAGCCAGCTGCCTAAAATTTGGCAGTTCAAATCCCACCAGGCTCAAGGTTGACTCAGCATTCCATCCTTCCAAGGTTGGTAAAATGAGGACCCAGATTGTTGGGGCCAATATGCTGACTCTGTAAACTACTTAGAGAGGGTTGTAAAGCATTGTGAAGTGGTGTACAAATCTTAAGTGCTATTGCTTATTGCATTTAGAGTTATTGCCTGTATTCTTTAAATTCCTGTAGTAGACCTGTTTGAACACCGACCTATCTTTTTTTTTCTTCAACAGAAGGATCAAAATCCAGCAGAATGCAAGCAGCAGTGAAACTGTGTATGTGGCCTTGAGGATTATCTGCACTGTAATAGCCTAAATACAACTATTAGTTACTTACAGCCTTATGTTTTGTATCTTGGTAAAATTAAGTAAACATTTTGTTAAAACAAACTGACAGAACCAGTTTAAAATGTAGGTTCCTTGTACCTAGCATTTTAATAGTACTTTTCTGCCAATATGTAGAATGCAGTAAATCCTAAAGCATGAATTGTTAATTCATTGCTATATATAGTTTGGTTCTAGTGAAGTCTGTTGTCATGTAGCTATTAGACTGCAGCTGTGAAGATATCAGAACTCTTGACGGAGACCACTATTTGTTTAGAAAAGATCCTTTCCCAGAGAACCAACCAAAGTATTTTTTGGCCCAGTAGTTTAAATGGGTTTAAGTCTGCTTGCACTGGCTGTGCCTTCATTACTTTGTCATAGAAATAGCAGTGACTTGTACTAATTAGGAAATGACATACGTTTTCAAATTTCATAACTTCCATATAAACTGTTAATTTCCATCAAGACCACATTGAATGTTCATAATTGTCTGCTTGTTTATGCTCTAGGTTTTTGTATTTTGTGATGGTGACCTACAGAAAATCTCTAGAAACATCATATTATGGTTGTTTATCACTGGGATGTGAATAAACCTAGTATTTTCAGAAACTAGTTGTACTTGTGTATACATTTTAAAATCTTATACGCAGCCAAAGTTGTGGGAAACATTTACTGTTGGAAGCAGTCCTTACATATAGATTCAAAACACTGCAACGTATCAAATGCTGTATTTCTGCATGGATTCATTTCAGTAGGCCTTACATTTTGCATAAATGTGTTTGGACAATATTGTAGCTTGATTCAGTCGCTTGGCACCTATGCCATATCATAGCAAGAGTGGGGAATTCCCTCAACCATTCTCATAATTGCTCACAGCTATATGTTGCCTTAGGCTATTAAAAATTAGTCTAGCAGTACATCACCTTAATGTTGCTTTCTGCAATCTGATTATATCTAGGTATGTCAAACTGCTACTGCCAGTTTCCAATCAATATTGTCATGTTAGCTGGAAAATCTAATGATGCATCACATTAACCTAATTCTTGAGTGATGTGTAAGAAGCAACTTGATTTCTTAAGATAGTTGGTTCTTTTAGATCTTCTAATTTTGCTGATTTTTTAAAAATGGGTCATTTGTGAAACAAATGATAACCATTTTCTTCCTAAAAAGAATGATCTGTACTTGACTGTTTGACGTAAATAATAACTAATCTTTAGTTGAACCACATTTCTAATAGACCCCAATCAGCACTCAAATGACAGAATTGAAGAAAGGCAGGATTTCAAATGATTTGTAAAACTTGATGGTAATGTACAATAGAATGACCTGTTACAGAAAATACAATGATTATGTTCCCTGGCAGTATCTTTGTATCTAATAGAAACCTAGGACTTACATTGCTGAAATTCATGGCATTCAGTTAAAAAATAATAAAATATACATGAAGCTCCGGGCTGCAGAAAGGTTAGCTGCCCTGTATCTGTTTTGAATGTAAACAGATTTGGAAAGGACCTTTGCTTCTGGAGAAGTATTGGTTAGGTAAGCCATTCGTCATAAAATAATATTTGATTAGTTATTAAAACACACACTCAATTTCACAACCCACCCAAACTGTTAGAAAAAAAGTACTAATTTTTATTTCTCTGATCTGTATGGCCCAAATTTGACTTACAGCTGGTTGTTTTGTAGGAAGATTGTTACTGATGAAAGTAAATCTTAGTAATTATGGCAACATTGTAACAAAAACATGACTTTCGTGACAACAGTGTTGAAACAATGTACAGTAAGTAAATTAGAATTTCCATATCAAAACACTAAATTGTCAGTAATTATGACTTGCCTTTCTCAGGGACTTTTATTATCTTTTGGGATTTTTTGTTTTCAGTTTCTTTGGATCTGGGTCTGTTATTGGTATCCTACCCAAGTACTGATCATCCAGTTATGTGACGTTTTAGTGAATGCTCTGGAAGTTTTAAAATCCCATTTTGTACTTCTGATTGCAATGCCATTGATAGAAATCACCTAGAAACTGTTAGCATGGCTTGTCGAAGAAATTATGGAAACCATAAGCTTTAAAAAAAGATTCAGGTTCAGATAATGGGATCGTACGATATGATACGTTTTATTAATACATCTGTGGAACAGTTAAGGTTATTGAGGAAACAAATGTCTTCCCATTCTGACATGTATGGGAGGAATGATAAAAAAAATAGCAACCTTTTTTTATCTTTGGCAATAAACTTGAAAATGTGTGTTTGTGATAGACGTGCTTGTCTTCTTTTTTTTTTTTTTAATGAAACGTGCTCTGGGCGCCCTGCAGTGGAGCTTTAAGTTTTCTAAGCATAATAGCTCTTTTCAGCAGTTCAGAAATCAGAATAGTCAAATAATTGCACATTCAAGGGAACAGAAGATTGATCAACCTTGTGTTTTTCTGTAAATTCAAATGTTCCACTCTCAGTTACCAATGTAAGTAATAACAACACTGCCCAATTACCATCTCAGAATCTGACAAAACACTTGGAACTGCTATATTTGCATGAGAAGATCTAGCTGCTGTTGATCAAAGAGAAGCTGAAAAAGAATGGATATTTCAGTGAGGCAGTGATCTGAAACATAGCCTTCAAATCAACTGAAATACAGAAGAGAGAGAAAAGCTTTGAATGGCTGTCACAATCACCAAATTAAAATATTGTTCAAAATCTGAGGAACTTTAAGCAATAAATGCAAGGGGCCCAAAGAATATTTTTGAGTCAGACTATTTTTGCAAAGAAAAGTAGTAAATAGAAATTCTGACAGCAATAATGGGAACACTTAGCAACCTGTACTAATGCTTGGAAGCTGATAATTCTGCCAAGGTGTCATGGAGTACTGATAGGAATTTTGCATCTCTATATTCATTTTTTAACTATGCATAAACACTCAGTTTCATAGAAGTGTCATGTTTAACATTGTACTGTGCATTAATCATCTCAGCTTACATTCCCAAAGACATTGATTGAAATACAAATATAATAAAGTTTTCCATATAGTAGTATGCAAGTGGTTTGAAGATGCCATATCTGAGAGCTGAGATGCCACTCCAGACCTATTGGAGGGGGGGAGTAATTTATTTTTCAGTTCGATTTTATGCCCTTTGGTTATCATGTAATATTTCAAATATTTTAAATAGTTTGAAATGTCATATTTGAATGGCTTGAGTTACAGTTTTGTCTTTTTGTGGGAGTATGAAGAAGTAAAATGATCCTAAAATTCCATTTAAGATTGACTAGAATATTGACAGTTTTCTTAAATGGTTGTGTTTTCTTAAATGATTATTTGTTCAAGGAAAAATTGCTAAGACATTTTTGCATGGTTTAGTTGCATAATTAAAACACAGTATATCCTATTAAACAAATCAGAAATGTGCGTACAGTTAAGCTTGACACTAGGAGGCGTACATGTGCTACACTGTCTTATCAAACTATCTTGATACAGTAGTATTGAAAAGCTGGTAAAAATAATACTGTTCCATGTGTATTAGTCAAAACTATTAATGAATGTTAGATGGGTTTGCTTTCTGAAGTGATAAAAATTTTAGGGGCATTTTTCATTCTGCCTCATTCTACTCCACTCAAATAATTGCAATCCTGTTATCCTAGATAGGGTCTTGGCCCAAGTCATTTAATGAATTTCTATGATGGAAGTGAATTTGAATCTAGTTTTCCAGATTGTCAGTTCAGCATTTGATATTTGTTTGTAAACATCTGGTAGCATCTCTGAAGAGACCAAGGATCTTTTGGTATGCAATGAATGTGGTCACAGACAGATGCAAACAAGGTTGTCTACCTCCACAAGAATTCTTAATACTGTTTCCAGCCTGTTGCAGCACTATAATACGGGAACTCACGAAACAGAATTTTACATTGGCCCCTATATTGAGATGCAGGATGGAACATATACGCCAAGTCAGCCACGTTGAAATTTGTTTTTTGTTGCTGACCTTGATGGTTTATAATTTCTGATTTTAATGATGGGAAGCCAAAACACAAAAAGTTACATGGGGAAAGAGGACAGACTGTTTGCAGAAAGAATAGGCACATAAATTCAAGAAAATAGTAAATGGTAAAATGGAACTAAGAGCGAGCATGTACAAAAAGAAAATGAGTCAAAGCTTTTTTATATTTCCAAAAAGGTTATTAAAAATGAGTAACCAAAGGCTTTCAAATATATGCCATAATAAAAGATAAGAGCTGTAAGGAAATTTGGATAAGTGTACCCAATTCTATTGGCAGGCTTGGGTATCTATATTTTTAAATCTAGGAACTTCCCATAAAAACAAGCAATGTTATGGTTTCCTTTTCTCTCTTTCTCTCTCTCCCTCCCTCCCTCTCTCTCTCTCTCCCCACACACACATACACCTTAAAATATTTTTAAATAAATATATTTACAGAAGAGTTTCAAGACAAGAATTGGGTTCAAGATTTGTTTGGAAATCTCAGCTGTGCTATTTATGTAGTTAAACGATAGGTAAAAACAGCAAATACTCAGATGCCTCCATCCATATGTAAGTATCAAAGTATTATCTTTGATTTCTTCCCTTTTCTTCCTGTAGTTAGTTAACAAAGCAAAAATATAGCCCTTTATATTGCAGAAACTCACAAATAAATTCCAGTAATCTCATGTCTTTAACCATTTCTGGGCTTTTTCTGTGATCATCCGTTGAACCCAGCATTATAATTGTCCTGGATTCTGCTGCTGTAAAATAATTACGTTACTTGGAGCATGTGATTTCTATTTCAAACTATACTGATTTCTTGTCCTCAAGATTTTCTTCATTTTAAAAAAATTCTCTGAATTATGCATTCAATTACAGTACTGTGATCCGCATTTCTCTTTTAGCAGCTTTTCTGCTTAGCTACCACTTCTTTCTAGAATCTTTAGTTCTTAGAAATCTGTTAAAAGCCTATTTTTTCCATGAAGAATTTCACTGGTTAATAATCTTTATTTTCTATGTAGTACAGAGCAAATGAACAATTTGTGTCCAGCTACTGTAGGTCTTTATTGAAAGACATTTTTGAAGTAATGGGCCAACTAGATGGCAGAAATTATTTGAGGAGGATATTTTCCTATTTCAATCATGGGCTATTGTTACAACTATAGAACAGATGTTGGCAAAGGGTAACTTCATAGGTTCTGTTTCCAAAAATTCTTCTCAAAATATTTCATATACTTGGCATAAGAGGAAAGCTTTAGATATTGAATTAATAATTGGAAAGAGAAATAAGAGGTATATACTCTGGTTCTGAGCTGGTTTAGGTTGTGAAATGACTAGATAATTCATCCAGATTAAGTACTACTAATATGACCTTATTATACATGTCCTGTAGAATATGGCCGCTCAGCTATGGCATTTTCAATCTACAGTAATTAGTTTTTTCCGAATAACCCATCAATGAATAAAATAGGCCCATTTTCAGGGGAAGATGGCATTACTGAAAGAGGAAACAAGTAGGGAAATTTTAAGGCCTGGAGATTCTTACATCAGCACTCTGAAATGTAATCTTATCCTACTGAGGTACATACTATTTTGTTTCTCAGGACTTTATTTTGATGTTCAGGCAAAATAAATACAAAATAAGTACATTTCATATTTATAGAACTAGGAAGATTGTCTATTACATCAGCAATGGGAATTGTTAGCACCAAAGGTAGCAATGATGAGCATTTTGCAATTGTAGACTTCTTATTATGTGTATGCTGCATAGCAGTGCTGTGTGTATGCTATGATTTATTACCAAGTGTGAAATAACTTGGCTATTACTCTATAATAGAAATGGAAGTGAATGTTCCTGTTAGGTTCTGAATCCTATATAGTGGATGCTTTTTAGCTCGTATGAATGACATCCAAGTAGCAGGCAAGGATTGGGTTTGTTTTTATCACATTAGGCATTTCTCCTAATAATTACAACATAAACGCAAACAAATAAACGGGGAAGGTTTTCCGTTATTACCCTGCCGCTGTCAGTGATAGCTCAAAAGTGGCCTTTCCCCAGCCTCAAGTTGGCCGGAGGGTCCTCCTGAGTTCCAGGAGTGAGAACGTGCCGTTCTCCGGCTTCCACCGGAGGAAGGCTTTGTTCTTTGGCGCTGTTGAGACTGGGAACCTCCTTCCGAGGGCAGAAGAAGAAAGGAGAAAGGAGCCACGAGCCGAGTAGGCGAGGACGAAACGGCCAGGCTTTCCTCGGCCAACCTCCTCGGCAGGCCCCACCCCGCCTTTCCTTCGCCCCGCCCCCCCTCCCCAAAACCTGGTGCCGCTGAGATGAGAAAGCCGCTTTCAAAAACAACGGGAGGGGGACGGAAGGTGCTTCCTCCAGCGGTTCTGAGGAAAGACCGGCGGCGGGATCAGAAGCCGCGCGGCTAAACCTGGCCGTCGTTCGGCAGAAGGCGAAGCCTTTCCGGCGCGTCCCGGGAAATTCCGCTCATCTGTGCGCGCTTGCCAGGCGCGCGTTTTCTTTTCACTCCTTTCGGAAGTTTTTGGCGGCGGTGGCGGGAGGATGCTGGAGAGCGGCGGCAAGCCGGTAAAAGAGGGCGTGCTGGAGAAACGCAGCGACGGCTTGCTGCAGCTCTGGAAGAAAAAGCGTTGCATCCTCACCGAGGAAGGGCTTCTGCTTATCCCGCCCAAGCAGGAGCCGGCGGCGGCGGCGACTTCTTCTCCTGCCAACGAAGGGAGGGCGGTGGCCGCCGCCAAGATCAAGCAGTTGCCCTTCTCCACCATGAAGACGGTAGACTGCGTGGAACGGAAGGGCAAGTACATGTATTTCACGGTAGTGATGGCCGAGGGGAAGGAGATCGACTTTCGGTGCCCGCAGGATCAAGGCTGGAACGCCGAGATCACGCTGCAACTCGTGCAGTACAAAAACCGACAGGCCATCCTGGCGGTCAGGTCGACCCGGCAGAAGCAGCAACACCTCCTCGTCCAGCAGCTCGGACCCCGCCTCCGGAGCGCCTCCAACTCCGCTTAGACGGGCTGGCCCGACAGGTATACTCGCTTTGCCCGCTTCCCGCCTTGGCCTCGGCCACTTAAAGGCGCTGGGGGGGGGGGGGGGGGCTTCTCTCCCCGCGTCGGAGGGGAGCTTCTCACAAAACAAACAAGCGAATCGCGGCAGCAGCTCGAAGCCTCTTTTGTTCCGCAGGAGCGCCCACCTTTGCTGTGCAGCTGCTGCTTTTCCGACCGACACCTGGGGAAGGAGAGACTCCACTCACCCGAGACCATTTTGTCCCTGATCTTCACGTGTAGGAGCTTTCTTACATATACTCCGTACATATGCAGAGGCATGTGGGGTAATAATAAGAGCATGTGGGGAAAAAATGGCCCTGCATGAACTTTATATCTTTTCCTACAAGCCCTGGTTTGGTATCCTGCAAAAAGTAAGGACTTACAAGGACTGCATTTGCTGGAAAATTGGTTAACTGTCTTTTGCAGATTCTTGTGTTTAAAACTAAACTGAATAATTCAATTCTTAATCAGCTTCTTGTGAGCCTCTTGCAATATACAGGTAGTCCTTGACTTATAACCTGGTGTTTAACAACCAGTCAAAGTTACCCAAAGCACCCAAATGATATTTACAACCGGGTTCCAAAGTTCCATTGGTTTCCCCCACATAGTCATACGTTGCTTGGCAACTGGCCTACATTTATGGCCATTTGCTGTGTCTTGTGGTCATGTGACCATGGTTTGTGATGTTCATGCTGGAAAACAGCATTTTCAGTTTTCAGCAAAAGTGTTCCATAGCAAACAATGGATTCACTTAATGACCGCAATGTTTGCTTTGCAACCATGTTCTGTTAACCACTTCATAAAAGGTAGCAAAATCAGGTCAGTCAGAGGGTGATCCAATTTATGATTTATGGCTGTGATTGGTAGGCTCCATTATGATCTGTATGTACTATGGATACTGTGGAATTCAGGCACTGGGGTAAGGAAAGAGAGGGGTCCTGTTTGTGATTCCTTGATTCTTCTCTCCCCCGCTTCATACAATACCAAATCTTTACTTGGATTTTTTTTCACCTACAAATAATTTCCCCCAAAACCTTAGGGCTGAAAAATGAGTAGAAAGAATTAGAGATTAATTAATTCAGTACATGAATGGTCTCTCATCTGGGATGGCAACCTGTTCATGTAAAGCAGCAATTATGAATATGTTCTCTGTAAATTAGAGTTTTCTGGTGACTGGCATGTAATCATCTGTAACTTCCCAGCAATGAGACCCAAACCAGTTGGTGATTGTGTGCTTTACAGTATTGTAATAGGGATGTATTGAGGGCAGTGAGAGTCTTAACTAAAGTTTAAGACGACTTATGCAATTTGTTGCAAGATGTTTGCTAAAATGCTCTTTTGTGAAAATATTGTGAAGGAGAAACTTTCCATTTCATCCGCAGTATTGCATTTAAAAGAACAAGCAATAGGTTTGTTTGTAATTTGCAAGCACAGAATGCTGCTATGTTACTCAGATCATATTTTGTGTGTGTTGTTATAGATCAAATTCAAGAGGCGCTTCTGGAAGTAAGAGGAACAGTGATCAAAGGCTGGCCAAGTGAAGGAGGACGAGTACAAGAGCATCAGTTCAGCCCCTGGATTTTATCCAGTTTTGACACCATCTGTGGTTGCTTTAGAGAAGTACTTCAGCTGTTCTGGGTTTGGGCTACTGCTTAAACTTAGGAAAGGCATATTTGACCTCAAAAGACATATCTCGCACTGTCAGTTTTAAAATTCCACTACATTTTATTTGTATGTATATTTATTAGTGGGGATATTAAGTTTTCAGGTTACTTCTGAATGTAGATCATCCAAGAGATAATGAGTGTAGAAAATACTTGCTTTGGTGAATTGTATATGCTGCTGTAGAGGGAGGAAGAAACTGAAGCAAGAAGAAAACAGAATGATGAAGAATTTACCAAGATACAAACGTTTCATATAGCTTTTACATACTGCTTTGCAACAGTTTTCATCTCAAAACGTGGAAGGCTGTTATGAAATGAATGTATGAAATGTATCTTGCTATATTGAAGCATTGTACTAATATTCTAAATAATGAGTATAACCCACTCCAAAGAAAGCAGTGGCTTTGAATTAAAATTCTGGATTGTTTTGTTTATTCAACAGTCATCTAACTTGTGGTATTTTACATTGTAATCAGTAGTAATCAGTTATACCAGGAGTGTCAAACTTGTCGTCACTGACATATTGCAACTTTTTTGCTCTTCATTAAACCGGGTGTAGGCGTGGCCAGCGTGTGACACATCCCTGAGTTATACCAGTTTTCATATCCTTACTTCACAAGCAGAAAATCTTAATTGACTGACTTACCAGAATAATATTATTAAAAAGTTATGTTCTTTTTAATATGAGATTTGTTGGAAGAAACATACTAAAGACAACTCATTGCACTTCTTCATTTAAATTTGTCCCTAGCCTATAATATTTCTTACTGTGGTTTTACTTGATTTATGTTTTTCCGTTTGCAAATTTCTTATCACATTGTTTTATATAGAATATCTTAAAATACTTAATTAGATAATTTTACCAATATTTCCTATCATTTTTTGGAGGGATCATGTCTTACGCAATATTTTTCATACCACTTATAATCAAAATTATTTTTCTTTGAACAGATATTTAAATAAACCATACATAATAATGTCCAATTGAATATTTAAACTATGTTACATTTATTTTTGTCAGCTTAATTGAATTTTCTGGTTGTCCCGTGATATTTGGAATCTTAATATAACAGAAAAGTTTGATTTTAAGAATCAAAGCGCTTGAGCTATTCATTTACAATATAGTATTTCCTAATTCCTAAAGTAATATATGCTATGCTTTTCAATCTGGATGTTCTGTTTTGAAGGATGTGTAATCTTCCAAATCTATCTTGTTTTTCATGAAATAAAATTCAATATGATCTACTTAAAGTCAAATTAGACACAGCACGGTGTCTAAATATTGAAATATTAAATAGTTGTGTGCAGTTCTATACATTCTTATCCTGATAAATTATGGTAGGTCTCTATAAAGTTTCAGTTTTTACTCTGGCTCTACAGAAATGACAAAGTATTAGCTTCCACACTTCTCCAGTTGAGAATGTAGCTAATGGGCAATTCAAAAAGCTCACTTGTACAAAAATACCAGGTATAAGAATTGCAACTATAGTCATTCTGATAGGTGCAATCTTATATTTGGGGGAAATGTGACCAAATTATGACAAGTGGGCTATCATAAGTAGATATTTCAATACTTATATTTAAGATTTGAAATTTGAAATTAACAGATGGGAAGGACAATAGTATTTCTGGCTTCCTTTTGTCTTCAATGAAAGAATATTTTTTCCATTCCTGGGTAAGTTTTAGAAGGTTTTGGACTAAAGTATTAAATATATATTGAGTGTATTGTGATTGGTTCAAGCACTTGCACTTCAATATTTAAGTATACAAAAATAAGAGTTTATCTCCAACTTCTTAGTTTATTACAATCCAGAGGAAAAACTCTATATCAAGTCATATTTGATAATGGGGATATCTACTGAAGTGATAACAACATATCACATAATGCTCCGCAAATCTGTAGTGTTTTAGTTTTCAGACTGAAATGGCCACATTAGTAAGAAAAATGATTCTTAGTTTTCTTAATTGGAATCTAGTCTAGGTGATATCTTTCAACTGAGTGTAGTAGAAATTATTACTTAGTTATTTTATAATCATGGCACCTGAGATAAAAGGTGCAGCTGAACTTAAAAAGTAATTAAGGGACTGAGAAGAATTTATCATCATTTTGTATGCCTGTGTGTGTATCTGTTTCTGTATATCTAAAATAGAGTTAGTCTTTGACTTACAGCCATAACAGAGACTGTCCATTACAGTTGCTTTCTGACAAAGTGATGGTCATTAAGCGACACATCCTGTTTCCTGTTTTTTGAGGTACTTCTTTGCTTTTTTAAAATCTTACGAGATTTTAAGAATAAAGTGCATAAAATAGCTTCTTTAATCTCCTCCAACATAGGATACTTCATTATCAATTTTGTTCAAAAGTACAATAGGTTTTTTAAAAAGAACCCTCTCCTAGATGTTGCAGTTCCAACACAGTAAATTTAATCTGCAATCCTACAACACTTTGAAAGCAGCAGACCTTACCTCTAGGCTCTACAAACTTTGAAAATGTTTCATAAGTACTTTGGATCTTGTGTGAACATTTTTCTGCTGTTCGTTAAAGTCGTCATTGTCTTTTCATGCTATCATGCTGTTTTAACAGCTGCTTTAATAAGTTGACTCCTTAAAGCATCTGCATCTTTTTTCAGTCTTACATGGATGTCTAAAAAAGATATGGCATTAGTAGCAGAGAGACAATGAAAGCATGCACAGCTCTTTCAAACATGTATAGGATTGCATATTTAAGCAAAAATCTCATGTTATGAAGAAATACTTTATATTTCATGTGTCCACAGATGGTTACTTAGGGAAAAGTAACTATATTTACATGTCTGGGAGATAGCTATAGCAATAGCACTTATATACTGCCTCATAGTGCTTTACAGGCCTCTCTAAGCAATTTATAGAGTCAGCATATTTCCCCAACAATCTGGATTCTCACTTTACTGATCTCAGAAGGATGGACGGTTGAATCAACCTTGAGCTGGTCAGGATCAAGGTTGCTGGCAATCGGCAGAATTAGACTGCAATACTGCAGTGTAATCTCTGCACCACCAGAGCCACTACTGGGCTGTATGGAACTTTGAGTTATTTTACTTCTCACCCAAGAACTAGCTACATTTTACCTACTTACTTTCCAGGTCCTAAAAAGGTCAACCAGATGCTGCCATATTTTTATGATACAAATACAAAAACATTAACTTTTAACACACACTCCTTTTATATAACCTGATCCAGAATTTAGAAAGGAAGTTTTGTGAACTAGTAACAGCAGATGGTTTGCATACATATATTTAGGTATTTTTACCCTTTTTATATGGTGCTTACCTGAGATTCAGTGATGCTATATAATATTCTAGAGAATATAGTCTTTATACTGATGTTGCAAACAAGTGAAAATAATAATCTGTGTCATATATCTGCTTTTCAATAATACAAATGATGTTATTTTAAGTTTCTAGCACAAAGGATATCATCTCATATTTTTTATGTTATCTTCTGGAAAAAAAAAGTCTGTTAATTTAAAAAGTAACCTCAGATGCAAATACTGGCTTTTGCTGATTAGTTGCCATAATGTGATTTTGGGCATTCTGAGCTGAAACAATGTATCAAACCAATGTATGTAAATACAGTTCAAAGTTTGGAGAAATGTGATTTATTTTTCAATATGCATTCCATTTCAAATAAAGAAGCACCTTTTGGAATATTTAGATGATATGATGCAAAATATGAAATCTATGAGATATACTGAAACTTGGTTTTGGATTACTAGTAGACTGCTGTAAATCTCATTGAGTTTAACAGAATTTACTCATCAGCAGGATTGATTGCCATGGAATTGGGCAGAATGTTCATGATCAACTTAAAATGTATAGAGAACAGGTTATCAGTAGAAAATGTGAGTAACCACTGATTAGAAATTCATGTCTAGAGTGCAAGTATCTGGAGAGGGTTTTTTTTTTCAGTATCCTGTCATCTAATGGTCACTGAGATTTTGGCAACCCAGATGGTACTAAACGATACAACAATTTTATCATGAACATCAAAATCTGTGTGAATTTACTGTGACAGTGAATTTACTACAAGGCAAATGTATGGTTTCAGCCTGCATCTAGAAAATAGGTAGAAAGCCTTTAATCTGAAGTATAGTATCAAATGCAATTTTATTCTATTTCAGTTAGCATTTCCAAAAAAAGAAAAGGAAAAAAACCCCAAACTCCCACTATCAGTGAATTGAAACAAGATAATCTTATATTGAACACAGAAATCAGTCTGTCAGATTGACATAGGTGTTTGCAGAGCTGCTTGATCCCCTATATTTATCATTATTATTATGGAGGGAGGTTCTACAAAAGTTGTGCTAATTTCACTTGGACTAATTCAAATATGAAATAGGGAAATATCAAGTTTAAGGAGACACATCCTTTTCAGTGAAAATGAATCACAGCATCTTCAAAGCTAAACAACTATGCTCAGTCTGGATAAAATTCACTTTAGTTTCATTCTCTTGAAACCCATGGATTTGGGGGGTGGGAGAGCTGAATATTCAAACCATGTACTTTTTGGTCAATGACTTTTATGTGATCACAAAAGGGGATCTTACAAATGAAGTTTCTTTGGTTTATATTTAGTTTTCTAAAGTAAATGCAGAACCTCCGTCAGAATATTAATATTAAATATTACATTGCAAATATTTATTTTCATGAACACACACACCACACACAGAGGGTTAGTTATGTTGATCTATGCAGGAAAAAAAATGAAAATCAATATCTGGGTCAGTGGTGGGATTCAATTTTTTTTACTACCGGTTCTGTGGGCGTGGCTTGATAGGCGTGGCAGGGGAAGGATATGGTAAAATCTCCAGTCAGAGGTGGTATTTGCCAGTTCTCCGAACTACTCAAAATTTCCACTACCGGTTCTCCAGAACTGATCAGAACGTGCTGAATACCACCTCTGATCTGGGTTATACTAAATAAATAAATAATAATACAACAGTATAGACAAGTCTTTGCAGAACTCATTACAAAAATTAAATAGAGAAAAGAAAGAAAACCCAACATTCAAAGTAAACTTATTAAAGTGTGATGTCTGCAATACAAGTAATGCCTAAAATGGAATTTGAGGCCTTTCCTGCTTGCACCTAACCCTGAAATGCACATGCTGCAGTTCCATCATTTTTCAGTCATGTCCCCATGACACTGTCTTCATCTCATAGTCCTGAATGAGTCATGTTTAAGAAGTCTTTATCTATGCCTTCATTCTCTTCTTGCCCTACTCCTTCACTGCAAGGGGGACTATTCAAGAACAGCCTGATTTTTACAGCTGTGTAAAATCCATTCAGTTTTGTGTCCTATTATTTTAGGGAAAAAAATTAGGAGATTGCAGTTTTCAGGTTACTTCTGAATGTAGATCATCCAAGAGATAATGAGTGTAGAAAATACTTGCTTTGGTGAACTTTGATGCACCCTAGCATCTGATGTGCATTCAACTTACATCAGATCATTTTGACCTCTATTTTACACAAGAAAATTGAATGTAGAAGGAATTGTTTAGTCACAATAGGTGGGAGGAATGTATAGTCTTCCTTTTGGATGACGTGATAATATTAAACTAGCTTTTCCCTTCCCCTCTTTATGAAAAACAAAGTATATTTTTTCTGATAAGACAGATGACTCAGATATAACATTTTCCATTAAAAAATAATGCCTCACTTCATATATTTTGTCAACCATCAACTAGCCCCTAGAGAATTCCCTTTCATAAATTACTCTGAGGAAAATTCAGAGTGTTGTACCCCCAACACATTAAAGGGCACCAGCTTACTGAAAACTCTGAGAGAAGACATATTTACTGCAGCCATATTTTGTTGATTTAGTGCCTGCCATTTACTATCAACAACAGAAGTGCAAACCTGAGGTCAAAGCAATGGAGAGAAGAGAAAAAATATATAACAAGATTTTATTTCAAGTCTGAGAACAAAGAAGGCAGAATAGAGTAGGGACTACAGATGCTACCATTTTATTTCTGGTACAGATGATTTAAAGGGCCAATAGATATCTTTAAATGTTTTCAGATTGCATTTAAATAGGATTTAAATGAGAATTACATGAAAAGGGTTAGATTCTTAAGATTGGAATAGATGCTGAGCAATGAAGGTCTAACTGTAAACATTCATCAAGTCCCTGGATTAAGAACACCCTGGTTTAAGGATGACTTACAATTAAGAATGGAGCCCACTGTAGCAAAATTAAATACACAATACTTCCAGTTAAATATGCAATAGTTTAAGTTCATTACACAATATTATTTATACTATATTATACAATTGTTCTGGCTTACATATGAATTTGACTTAAAGACAGAATTTGGGAATGTAATTTGATTTTAAAATGGTGTCATATGATACAGTATCTGGGTTACTGACAATTATGAGATGGTAGCCAAAAGGCACAGGAAACTCCAATATTTTTTATTTTGTTTGTTTGGAGCCCAAGATTATAATCCTGTGTAATTTCAGGGCCTTCCCAAGTAATTTGCAAGGCTAACTTAAAATCTACCACTACAATATCCTTGCCCCAGTGCAAGATTTTCCACATCCTTTTTGCTAAGGGCATATCCTTACATCACCTCTATCTTACAGTTTTCTCCCTAGTAAGGGAGCTACAGAATGGCTTCAGGGTGGAGCAGTGTTTCCATGTTTTGTCAGAACAAGACTATCTCTGACAATGTTGCAGAGGGAAAGTGGCATTACTGTAATTAGGGATTCTGTAGCTACTTTATTCATTATATGTTATGGTAGGTAATATATGCAGCTGCAGAGCAAAACTTTCTGAAACCCAGTTTGAGTTCAAATCAATTACTTTTATTATATCATAGAATGTTTTCAAAATGGTTACAAATCTCAGCTTAAGTTAAATAAATATTTTCTAAATCAGGGGTCCTCAACTGCCAGGCTGTTGCCCTTTACCAGGCCTTGAGCCAAGGGTGGGATTCTACCAGTTTGCACCTATTCGCTAGAATTGGTTGTTAACATTCTAAGCAGTTTGGAGAACCAGTTGTTAGAAGAAATTACTGGCCTAATCCTGTAAGGAAGTCAGGAAGGAAACATTATGGTGTTGCTTACAGAAACTGCCTCTCCGTTAACCCTTATTACATTCTTGGCAGGACTAGACTTCCTTTTCTCAGGAACTTCTCTGGAGTTTCCCCCCCCCCCCTTCCTTTGCTGGTACTTTGCTTGTGTGGAGTGACCATTCAAAGTTACAATGGCACTGAAAAAAGTGACTTATGACCATTTTTCACACTTACGACTGTTGCAGCATCCCCACAGTCATGAGAGGCCAGGCGAGGAGATGTGTGCCTCGATGTGAGTAATATTGAGTTGGCCACACCCAGCCAATAACATGACCCCCAAGTCATGTCCAGCCAGTCACATGACCACCAAGCCATGCCCACCACCTAAGCCACACCCATAGAACCAGTTGTTAAAAAATTTGAATCCCACCCCTGCCTTGAGCCATTTGGGGCTGAGCCAAAGAAGTGGCAGGCGAGCGCATGCATGCGCATTCCCACCTGTGTGCACTTGCCTGCTACTTGTGCTGAACCATTACCTCTCCTTCTGCTGCCAGGCTGAAAAGCCAGAAACATTGGGGAACTCTGATAATTGACAGAAATAAAATGGGTAAATTAAAAATATAAATAACAGAATTCTAAAAAAAATATTTAAAATAAACTCAGTAAATTGTAAGTAGCAATAGCAATAGCTATATCACTTAGACTTATATACTACTTCATAGTATTTTACAGCACTCTCTGAGTGGTTTACAATGTCATCATGTAATATTCCCCTCAATAATCTGAGTCCTGACTTTACTGACCTTGGAAGGATGGAAGGATGAATCAACCTTGAGCTGGTCAAGATTGAACTCCTGGCTGGGGGCAGAGTCAGCCTGCAGTACTGCATTCTACCCCCATGGTGACAATTTGTGAATAAAATACTATATAAGTACTAAATACTAAATCAATAAAATACAAAAATATTAAGCCACTGTCCCTGTCTCTCTCTCCCTCCCTTCCTACATTGAACAGTTGAAAAATGTCTATGTATCTGCATTGGACTTATGTGAGATATAAAATATACTGAGGGTAGAGAACATGCTTTCTTCTAGGCACTACTACACCACAACAACTACCAACACACTTGACTGACCATGTTAGTCACTAACATTTAGCCAGGCAGAAAACCCTGATCCCAGGAGTCTCAGGCAAAACTTTTTAAAACAGCATAATTGGAATTGTGCAGCAACCAGAGAAAAAAATCCTTAAATGATAATAACAGTTTGTGGTTTTCAATAATTTTTACTGCAGTTATTAAAAACAGTCAGAACACAGCCTTGTATTTCTGCACTTCCACTAAGGAGTAATGGGTAACAATGTCAATTTTATCAGGCTTCATTTCTTAAAAAAGCAAACAAGCTCCAAGAAGAGCAACAAGGTGCCCTTTGGCATCCGAAGGGATTTTCAAGTCATGTGCTCCGCTACCAGGGATGGGATTCTACCAGTTCGCATCTATTCGCTAGAACCGATCATTTACATTCTAAGCAGTTCAGAGAACCGGTTGTTAGAAGAAATTACTAGCCTAATCCTGTAAGGAAGGCAGGAAGGAAACATTCTGGTGTTGCTTACAGAAACTGCCTCTCCGTTAACCCTTATTACATTCTTGGCAGGACTAGACTTCCTGTCTCTGGAACTTCTCTGGAGTTTTTTTCCCCTCCTTTGCTGGTACTTTGCTTGTGTGGAGTGACCATTCAAAGTTACAATGGCACTGAAAGAAGTGATTTATGATCATTTTTCACACTTACGACTGTTGCAGCATCCCCACAGTCATGAGAGGCCAGGTGAAGAAATGTGTGCCTCGATGTGAGTGATGTTGAGTTGGCCATGCCCAGCCAATAACATGACCACCAAGCTACACCCACCAACTAAGCCACGCCCACAGAGCTGGTTGTTAAAAAATTTGAATCCCACCTCTGTCCGCTACGGCTTCACTGTATTTGCATTCTGTGGTCTGCAAAATATTCTCACTCAGCAAGTTTACTTTTTTTCTGTCAGCTCATCAGTACACATTTGAGAAACTGTCCATAGGACATAAATATATTATGGAAAAGTTTTGAATGAAGAATTATTACAATACTTTGTGTTAATTCAATAAACATGCATGTGGCAGCCCTAGCTGACAGTGCATCGTTAATATATTCTGAAGGTGGCTAATGGATTAGATGGCATCCCACCTTCTCCCCATGTGCACCTTGCTATCTTCATTTTGTTCAATTTAATTTTAACTGAAATTTAAATTTAAACGATCTATTGCTGTAATGTTTTATGTAGTATTTGAATGAGTGTAGGCTGCCTAGAATTAGCTTTGGCAAGATGGGTGGTATATAAGCTTAATAAATAAATTAATAATGGCCATAAATGAGATTTTTCCTTTGGCTTGTGTGTACCATATATGTACTGTCTGTGTATTCGTTCATTCATTCATTTTTCTTTCACAGTAACCACTCTTTTCTAATATTACTTCTTAGGTGCTACATGTAGCATTTTGATAAATTGTATTTCAACACAGTTAGAATATAATTTGTTATGCGTGCACTTAGAAATTCAAACTGTGATCTCTTCTTTTTATGCAAACTACCTTAGCAAACTTGCTCATTATTACTGATATGTAACTAGTAATTGGAGTAAGGGGAATCAACATTATTTATCTTCTTGGGCAATTTCAATATCAACAAATCAGGTTAGATATATTTGAACATGCAGAAAAGCTCTAGGGTGGAAATCTCTCAAGACTAAGTTACAGAACATTTGGAACACTTTACTTACTGCAATTACTGTATATAAATTGAAATCTTGGCTCCCCTCCTAAAATCTTGTTTTGGAACAGTCTCATTGGAATCAGAAGGACACGTTCATTGTAATTAATTCCAGAACTGATCACTGTTATTATGGGATAGGAGTTTGATTAAATAGCAAAGGAAAATTATATAGCTAATTCCAGAAAATGCTGAACTTCATTATAAATTTCAACCTCATTTGATTCTTCTAGAATCAGATTATTGATTTCATGCAATCTTGTTTAAAAATTTTAATGGCTTGGCTTATACTGGGGGGGGTGACCTTATCAATCAATGTAAGATACACAATTGCCTTTTTGTTAACACATTACAGTGGTGGTTATTTTAATTGTGTGAGCTGCCCACAGTCATGAATGTGAGATGGCCAGCTATGCAAGTTGAATTAATAAATCATAAGTAAAATTATTGTGTATAGGGAACTCAATATGTCCAGAATTTTGTAAAATGGCTCAATTGATGCTTTATTTTAATAACCTTATCAGGGTTAATATGTTTTAATAACCTTATCAGGGTTAGCCAAAGAAGGCTTGTCTTCTGAGACAGAAGAAGTGGTATCCACACAAAATTCTATCCGTCAAATTAATGTGCATGGTACCAAGGGTAAGTCAATTTAGTCTGGGCACCTGAAGCAGAAAAACCTGCAAATTAAATTGCTAATACTTTGATTAATTGATGACATTCAAGTTTCTGTCTAACATGAATGCATCAACACTGAATTTCCCTTTAGCACTGATCCTTAGAGTAATCCTGTCCTTGCTGCAATCTTCAAAAGAGCAGCTTGTGCAGTGATGCATATTTCTTACTCTCTTAGCTATCTTACATGTTTTGTTTTACAGACTAGAAAATAAGAGATATGGCTGCATAAATCATGGCCTGGGGATTCAAGAAGGTCAGCTTCTTCTGAGCAGGGAGTAAAATTGAGGTTGCCAGGCCAGGGATACTATAAATCACTTGTGGAAAAAGACACTAATCACCAAGGGGAATGATGAATTCATCATTCTGCTAGTAAAACATTTTATAAGGCAATTCATGCATCCCCTCCACACTTGAGAGGCTACAAATATAAAATAATAATAAATTAAATAATATGCTGCCCCATTGCAATGTCCAAAGTGCTAATTGCTGTTTTCAGCTCTTCAGCTGATCTCCACATAAAATAAATCTTTGATTCCAACTTTGAAAACATGAATGTAATAGCAATAGCACTTAGATTTATATACCGCTTTACAGTGCTTTATAGCCCTCTCTTAACTGGTTTATTGCCCCCAACAACCTGAGTCCTCATTTTACTACCTCAGAAGGCTGGAAGGCTGAATCAACCTTGAGCTGGTGAGACTCGAACTGCCAAATTGTTGGCAGCTGGCAGGACTGCATTCTAACCACTGCAAACAAACCTTTAAATATTCTAATTGCAACAGATGCACATGTATTTATGAACAGAGGTGACTGGATCTAACAGAGGCTCTATCTGTCATAGTTGCAGATTCAATATATTTTTTGGCTTTGGATCATGAAAGTTGACTGATGCAGGAAGGTAGTTCTATATACTATTCATATGCATAGAATATTAAAAAAAATCTGGATTAATTCAATAAAGGAGATCCATTATCAGCCTAGAACTGGAGATCTGAAAGGAAGGACATTTTTGATTTCTACCATCAGTGTGGGCACCTAACACCTTGCTACACCATATCCCATACTTTAAAGTAGGGGTGTCAAACTCAGGGCCCGTGGGCCGGATCCGGCCTATGGGTGCTTATATCTGGCCCATGGGGCTGCCCTGGAAATAGCAAAGGACTGGCCCACAGTACCTCTGCCAGCGAAAGCAGTGCTTGGGAGGTCATGCATGGCCCTCCCAGGCTCTGTTTTCTCTGGCAGAGGCACCGTGGGCTGGCCCTTCATTTTTCTCTGGTAGAGGGCTAGCAAAACAAACTAAAAACAAAACAAAAGGAGAAATGTTTCCCCTTTTGCATTTGAGCATCCAAGAAGGAACTGGAAAGGAGAAAGGAAAAGAGGAGAGTCAAAGAAAAAGAAGGAAAGATGGGAAGAGAGCAAGGAAAGAAAAAAAAGGAAATAGGAAGGAAGAAGAAAGGAGAATGAAGAGGGAAGGAAAAAGAAGAAAAGGAAGGAAGGAAGGAAGGAAGGAAGGAAGGAAGGAAGGAAGGAAGGAAGGAAGGAAGGAAGGAAGGAAGGAAGGAAATTATAATGAGAGGAAGGGCGGGTCTGAAGGAAGCCCTGCCTTAGCACTTGGCCACTACAGGTGGCCCTGACATGAGTGATGTTGAGCTGGCCACGCCCATCCCCCCACGCCCCCCCGACCCCCAGAGGTCAAACACAATCCTGATGTGGCCCCTCAATGAAATCAAGTTTGACCCCTCTGTTTTAAAGCAATAATATTTAAGCAATATGATAAAAGAACACTGATATCCATCAGCCACACAGGGTTTACATGCTCATGTCCATTCATCAAACAGTTGGTAGCTACTGCTGTGGAACTGCATTAGAAAGGATGAAGACTATTCTGCTGAGGTGGACTAGCTGAAGGAATAAGATATACCACTTGTTATTCAAGCAAGAACACAAGGGAAGGAAGATCAACTGCATATAAATGGCTGCTTATAGCTCATCACTTTGTTCTGGCCTTGAGAAACGGATCTCCATTGTTTTATTCTACTTCCTTTCTTATGTTTTTAAAAGAGTCTGTCTGCCGTTTTGCATCACTGTTGATCTAAAGCAAATGATTTTATATATATATATATATATTTATCTCCAGATCTATCTGCCATTTTCCATCACTGTTGATCTAAAGCAAATGATTATATATATATATATGTTTATCTCCAGATCTGAAGAAAGGAAAGATCTTGCTGGAAAAAGAAAAGAGAAATGGTTTTTCTGCTCACCAATTGCAAACTAGTTTTGCCAATATTTGCATTAGATTTAATATGACTTTGTCGTTCTTCCTGCAAAATAGGTCAGAGGAAACAGGAAATAAAACTGAACAGTATAGTGTGGCTTGTTGTTAACTGTCTGTGACATTCTTGCTTGTTTAATGAAGTATTTCCAATTACAATTTTAATGGGAACCTTGAAATTCATCCTTATTGTATTAGGGGTCAAATGACAGATGAAGGAAGCACTGAGATGTTGGTGTCATGCAGCTACATTAATAAGATCAAAGCTATTTTTATGTAACTGAAATTTAGACCCAACTGGAATGATTATGCTTTCACTCATTGAAAGAACCTAGTCTTCTAACATAAATGCTTCATCTAATTCCTGAGGGTGAGGAACTGAGCTTTGCTAATATTACCCTGATTTCTTCTTACTTAAAATACAAAGTGACTATATCTATTACATTAATGTGGTTACAGCAATGCACTTTATTACTGTACAATATAATTTTTGAAACTTTCAAAGAGAATCACCTCAAGAACATACTGGATATTCAGAAAACTTCCGGTTTGCGTGGCTTCGGGGCAGCAGGAATTCGCGACAGCTCGCGATTCCTGCTGTGCTAGCCGTCGAGGTACCCCCGATCCAGATGGGTCAGGGGGATATGGCTGCCCTGTAGGGACAGCTGAAGACAGAGGGGAGTCGGAAAGGGAGGTGGGGGCATCGCAGACCCCCCCTTTCTCCGGGAAAACCCCTTTTTCCCAAGGCGGTGGAGCGGCGGTCAGCAATGGCCGCCACGAAGAAGCCAGCAACCGGGTAAGAACTGTGCTGGAGGAAGTGTGAAGAGTGAAAGTTCTGTCTGAGCCGGGTCAAGTAACACCTTTTAAATTGCCTGGAATTGAGCTGTTTGTTGCTGGAGGATACATTGTATCCCTAAGAAGAGCGAAAAGCGGCGGAGAAGCTGTTAAAGGGAATTTTTTTTTTTTTTTTTTTTTTACTCTCCCACCCCACGGAAAAAGCAGAAATATTTGGATATATTAGACATTGAAAGTGGATTGTTTTGAAAGCTAAGATAAGAGACAAAGGGATTTTTGGACATTGAAAAATGTGAGAAATTGGAAAATCTCTGCTGGAGGTATGGATTTTTGATTATTAAAATTCTCATTGTAAGTGGGAAGGGAGAAAAAAAAAATTGGAGCAGAAGCTGAAAAAGGAGGAGATTGATTAGAACGTCTTTGTGGATCCCAAAAGAAGATATATGGTAATTGGACCTCTTTGATTAAAAATTAATTCAGAAAGAGAAAGAGAAGAAGGAAGAAAAGTATTAACTTTTGGAACTTTTTTTCTTTTTTTTAATTGCTTTTGATTGTCTTTGATTAAAAATTCTTGTGGTTGTTTTGGAAAAAGTTTCCCTTTTCATAATGGCATCGTCTGTGGATGAACTAGAGATTGAATATCAAAAATATAAAAAAGAAGATACTTTGGGCGCTTTGTTTCAATTTTTAGAAATGGCGTTATGTTCCTTTGAAAAGTTGATTATGCAGCAGAAGGACTGGGACAAGGAAGAAGAGGAAGAAGAAGCCATCTTTGATGAACAATGGGTCCCTTCTGGAGAGGAGGAGAAAAAGGATAAGAAAAAGGGGATTTTAAGAATTATAAAAACAACCAAAAGAGAGAAAAATGAGCGAAAAGATGGAGGCAAGGTTAGAAAGCAAAGGAAAAGGAGCAAGAAAAGCGAAGAGAAAAAGCAAAGGAGTAGAAAGGGCAAGGAGAAGAATAAGCAAGAGAGAAAGGGGGGGAGGAGAAGCCTTAATGGGGGAAAGCAAGACCTAAGGAAAAAAAGTTTATTTAGAGACAATGGGTGAATTTAATTTAGATTAAAAGAGGGATTCTGGAGGGTATATAAGAGTGTGTTTTTATATGTATATTTAGAATATAAAATTTATTATGTAATTTTAGAATTTTTTTTTTAAACAGAATCCCAAGAAAGATTGCTATATGTAGTATTTCTAAGTTAGGGTAATGAGTTATAGATGTTACTCCAATTGGTGTACAGGAGAAGTATAGTAAAAGAAAAAAAAGATGAATGGATAATTGGAAATAGAACAGACAAAGAATGTTGTTGAAAATGTAATAAGATATGGAAGGATATATATGCTTTTTTTTTTTTTTTTGGATTTTGTATATTGATAAAAGGCAATAAAATTTTAATTAATAAATAATTTGGATGGAAAAGAGAAGTAGGGACAAGATATGAAGTTAATATTATATGAAATATTGATATTATAATTTGGAAATGTTATGCCTTATTGGTCTATTATTATTATTTTTTCTTAGAAAAGAATTTATAAGCTGCTATGCCTTGATTCTTTGTGCATTGTTTATATAAAACTGATAAAAATGGTTTTTATATATATATATAAAAAAGAAAATGATAATAAGATTTGGAAGGAGATATGGGTTGAATATGATGTTTGAATTTATGTCTGTGTAAAGAGTTTTAACCCGGGAACAGACAACCTTCAGAAAAGATCTTTTAGTTTTGTTTATGTTTTGTGTTTGTATGTTTGTGTATTGTGCTTATGGTAAAACTAACAAAATTTGTTTTTTATAAAAAAAAAAAAAAGGAAAGAATCAATAAAACCTTGGAGGAATGTTAGATGAGAATAATTTATACAAGCCAGAAAGAAAAGAATATGATGACTATAAAATGGATAAATATGGAAGAGAAATGAAATTGAATAGGAGTAAAGAGAAAAAATGAGAAATTTGCTGAAAGATGTTTGTGTGTCCATATGGAGATGGGATAAATTTGAATTATGCTGTATAAAAATAATGTTTTGTTTGACTTGTAAGGATTTACAATGTTAAGAGGTTTTATGTGTTTATGTATTTAATAGTTAATGATGTGTTGTTTTATCTTTAAAATCAATAAAAATTTGTTTCAAAAAAAAAAAAAAAAGAACATACTGGATATTCCAAAGAAATGTATGATAACTTTGGTGATAGAAAATGTCGTGTCCGCAAAAGACGCCAGGAGTCGGTGACTTAGTTTAAAGCTCTTTATTTTAAAGTTGAGAACCGAACCGGCGAAAAGGAAAAAGCCCGCGGCTTTTATCCTTTTCGCCGCGGCGGCCGCGGCCAATGGCAGCATTTCAAGTCTCCCGCTCTTGGAGTGAGCCAATCACGGGAGACTTTCAACGGGCCAATCGGCGCGGCTCGCCTGGCCAATTAGAAATCCCCGCACTTTAGCCAATCAAAGCGTGGGGATTTCGAGTATGTAAATTAGGGACAGAACAGAAAATTCTGTAGCTTTCTTAGTTGAGAGGGTAAATAATTCCTAGACACTGTGGCAGATATTTCATTAGCAAGGGCATGCACCCTTTTAGAAATTATAATGTATCCAAGTAAAACTAATGTACAAAATCTAGGAGGCTATTTTACTGTTTTCTTTTAAACAAAGAATTAGATAATCTGGCATTACTGAAATCAAAAGAGAAGATGTTTTATTAGAGATGCAGAGCAATTCCAGAGGATTTCTGGTGAAAAAAAGTTATTAAAACTTTATCATTTTTGGGAGCATTGGATAAGGAGGATATAGATGCAGAAAATAATAAAATATATGGGATAAATACAAAATTTGTAAAAATAATAAATATTTCAGGGCATGTTCTTGTGCACTTTGTTAGGAAGAAGATAAAAGATCAAGTTCTGAAGCAGCATTTTAATACATATTTAAACATAAAAAATGCAGATGTAATTGAGAAACAAATTCTGGTTAGAATAAGCTCCTTTTGACTGACTAAAACAGAAAAATATTCCATTTCAATGGTACAGACTGGAAATGTGATCTTTATTTTAAACAGCAGAGGCTTTGACTGAATTCTGTCCGAGTTGAGGGAATTTCCAGAAAAATTCAAACAAAAGTTGGCTGGAGAAGTCAGATGCAACAAGAAATTGGCATAATATTGAATTAGGTGCTAAAGGACTGAATTTTCTAAATTTTGGGCTTAACTTTTTCAAATGTTTAATAGAATATAAATGGATCAAATGCTCCTAAGAAGAGGAGAAAAAAGTCATTTAAAAAATTAAAACAAAACCAAACAAAATTTGCTTACAAGAAAAGAAACATATTAGAAAAAAATATTAGAAATATTTGATTTATTAAAAAATTGTCTATATGTAACCCCCCCCCCCCAATTAAAACTAGAACATGTACTGACTGATGAGTATGGCAGATTTGTTGGGGTGGAAGTTAATTTGCAGTTGGCTAAGACTCTGATATTGGGAATTTGTGACATAAATAATGTAAAGAACTTATGGAGAGACTAATGGGCTTTTCTTATGAAATTTGGTGTTTAAAGGATCGGAATGAAGTGATTTTGACACAACTGGACAGAAGTTCTAAGAAAAATATAAGAATTATGCACGGCAAATTGCCATTTTTTAAAAAAAATTGATGGAAATTTAGAATTTGTTGATATATGGAGACAGAAAAATAGCATTTTAAGAGGGTATATATATTTTTCTTAAAGATCTAGATCCTTTTCAATAATATATATGAACTGGATATTGAAGGATTTGGCTTTCTATTTTTTCTTTCTCTTTCTCTTTTGCACTTTTAGCTCCCTCTTTGATTTCTTTCTTGTTCTTTCTTACTTTATATTACTGTGTATTAGTTTTTACCCTATTCATTTATTCATACATACATACATACATACATACATACATACATACATATATATTCTCAAATCCAACAGAAATCCAACTCAAATCCAACAGAAAGGAGTCTTACAAGATTATATTCCACATGCCCTGTTTATCACAACAGTTCTGGCACAAATTCTCAAAGCTCCGAGCCTCTGCCAAAAACCTCTGCACGTAATCAATCACTTTGTTCCTGACAAACTTCCCCCACACAGCTGTGTCCTTTTATAACCCTTGAGGCAACGTGCTAATTACTAATTATTGGCTCGCCCTCCCTTCTAACTGAGTTTGTCTCCGTGAACCACCTAGATGGGCGTGTCAATCTCCCTAAATCATCATCTGGCCTGATGCCTCCACACAGCTTGACATTTCAGCCTCCTTCTTGTTCTGGCATCTAGCCACGATCTGTCAGCTTCCTCGCTCGACTCCTCTGACTCATCTTGTGGCTCAATTGCAGGCATGAATGAGGTCGAGGGTTCAGGTGAAGAATGTCTGTGTGATAACCTCTCATCCCCCTGGCTCACATCTGTGTCTCCTAACAATTCAGACTCCAAATTCTCAGCAGGTTCCAGCCTTTCATCCTCAGAGTCATCAGAAGCAAAACTCACAGCAGGATCGATCCTTTCAGTCACTATATATATATGTGTGTGTGTGTGTGTGTGTTTTCTGAGGTTCTCGCGGGTATTTGTATGTGGATCTTTGGTTATTCGGGTTTTCTCCCGCATAAGATTGGAAGTATCTAGGCAATGTTTCGATGAAATCTCATTCATCATCTTCAGGCTTGGTCTTCAGCTCTGTGCTTCTCAGAGTGATGTGAGCTTGCAGCTGCTTCTTCCTTTTAACTGTTAGTGGGGGTGTAACTTGATTGGGTGGGGGCTTGGCTGTGTTCTGATTGGGTGGGGGTGTGTTCTCTATTTCAGATTTTATAATAAAGTTGATGATCCATTATCTGATTTTTATTTGAACCTTACAATTTGCCTTGTGCTGAATGCCATGGACTTTTGTGTTCTTTGCAAGATCACCATTCTGAGTCATTCCTTCCTCTTATCTCCAAAGGATAGTTTACAAATGAAGAATGAAGCAGTAGTTCAAAACAACTCCCTTTTAGAAAAGCAAGCCCTCGCCAAGAGAATCAGACAATCTGAGATTGGAAAGCACTTGGAGACTTAATCACACCCTTGTCCCCTTTGGGGTTAAAGAATGCTGAGGCTACAGATAGGTTCTTGGTGTTTTCTTGAGGTTAGAATTTCTTTCATCAAAAACTTATGGTGGAAATTAATTGAAGCAACACTTCCACTGGGAGGCAGGTTGAAGTTAGGTGAAATTTCCCATTCTCCAGTTATGGTGGTGCCCGGATGTCCTTTTTTCCTGACCTACCTGCTTCCCAGTTGTAGTTTCCTGAAAATCTATGACATTATTATTGTGATACCTCCACTGCTTCCTAGCCAGGAGCATTCTTACAGCAGCTTGCATTAGTTAAAATGCAGTAAAAGTAGGCAGCATAGCACTTAATTGAGTAATAAAAAAAGGCCAACAGAGGCTCATAAAATCAATCGCAAAGTACCATATTATATCTCAAATAAATTGTACAAATGTTAAGAATATTACTATTAAAATATGCTGTTAATACTGAAAATTTAATACAAATGGGAAGTTACAAACCACACAAAATTCTCCAGATATGGAAGCTTGAGAAATTGAGAACCTTTTGCATGCTTCCCCAAAAGACTCCATTGTAATGTTTTTATTGTCCAGTTTGTACATGCATTTTCCACCCTTCCGCTTGCAATAATTTGGGTTGTTGATTTGATCGTTGTGGTTTGTTGTAATGTGGAATCCTAGTGCCTTGTGATTAAAAAGGAATACTTAAACTTCAAGGGTAAAAATAACAAAAAAAGAAAACATGAAAAAGTATGATAGGACAAAAATAGACATAAATGGTCAGTGTTATGTTCTGAGCATGGTGCAAGGATGGAGACGAGCCAGTGAAAAAGTGAATTTCAAACTCTTTATTTACATGTTAAAACAGCTCAACCGATGGTCACGATGGGCCCCTTTATATAGGCAACTCTTAACTTATTTAACCAATGAAAACACAGGGAGCACTAGCTCCATTAACCAAGGGAAGGGGCTCGTTAATAGCCAATCAGATTCTCCTGAACAGACCAATCTGATGTCGCTATTATCGGCCAATCAGAAGTGCAGGGCCTGAACCCTGCACTTTACTTCAAGCTCTTAATGATCTTTATTAAGCATTTATTGATTCACAACAACCCTTCCCCCCGGGTTCCATTTAAGGGGTGCGGTCACGTAGTCTTTGTAGGCTGGTTGTTTTGATTGTCTATTAGCTTTTCGTTGTCCTCCCGGTATTTGGCTACAGTCTTGTTGAGGTAGGACGTTATCTGGAGAAAAAGGTGCCTCCCATTCCGCATTTGAATTTTCGTCATCGCTACTGCTTTCAGCATCTCCATGAGGCGAGGCCACCCCCATTCCGGTTCCATCACGTGCTGCCTCTGAGCGGTCATTACTACCTTAAACTTTCTGCCGCTTCGAATTCAGCTTCCTCGCTATCTCCTCCCCCCTCGGTTTGGAAATCAGGGGGCTCGGTGATGCCCGACTGTAGCCTTGATTGCAGCTGATCAATGTGGTGTTTCCAAATTCTATTGTTGCGGCATTTTACACGGTACGATCTAGTTGCCTCGACCCACAACGGATCGCCCGAAAAGTTCCTAGCGAAAACCAAATCACCTACCTGGAAATTGCGACATTTCCCGCTAGAACCGTGTGGCTTCTCAGGTTCATATGCTGGATGTAGGCGGTCGAGGTGGGAGCGGAGCTTCTGTCCCATTAATAACTTGGCGGGAGTTTTATTGAGCCGCTGTGCGGAGTGATATGCTGTAAAAGGAGTATCCAATTGATTTTGTCTTCTATGTCACCATAGTCCATCTTATGAAAAGTTTTCTTGACGAATTGTACCATGTGCTCGGCCCTTCCGTTTGCCGCAGGGTGTGCCGGCGAAGTCAGCGCATGTCAGATACCGCAGTCCAACAGGTACTGTTTGAAAGACAACGCGGTAAATTGAGGCCCGTTATCGGATACCAGAACGTCTGTTAATTGGTGTGTCGCAAAGAGTCTGTCCAGTTTTCTGATGACTGCTTCGGTCGTTGTATTCCTCATTTCATGGATTTCAAGCCAGTTTGAGTAGGCATCCACCATCAGTAAGAATGTGTGTCCCTTAGTAGGACCCGCAAAGTCCAAATGAATGCGGGACCATGGTCCCCTCGGCGTTTCCCATTCGGTTGGGGTTGCTTTCGGCGGGGCATTGCTTACTTCTTGGCATTTGCGACAGGCTTTTACCCATGTCTCTATCTGCTTGTCAATACCAGGCCACCACGCATAGCTTCGTGCGAGGGCTTTCATACGCACGATGCTGGGGTGGCCATCGTGCAAGGTCCTTAGTATTGCTGGTCGCAACCATTCTGGGACGACAACTCTATCACCCCAGATAATGCAGCCCTTTTGGGAAAATAGTTCCGTTTGCCAATTTTTGAATAGGGCGTAGTCGTCAGATATTTGGTCTAACGGCCATCCCCGCTCGATCCAACTGAGGACTCGTGCTAAAATAGGGTCGCATTTCGTTTCTATCGCGATATCCCGGGCCGTTAATGGCGGCATTTGAAGTGTCTCAATCTGCAGCGTTGTGACCGTTGGAGCAGGGTCATCAATAGTCTCTGGAAGAGGTGCATGGCTCAATGTGTCGGCGTGGGGAATGGCCTTCCCTGGACGATGTTGTAATTTGCAATTGTATGCCACCAAAAATTCTGACCAGCGGGTCATTCAGGGAGATAATATATACGGTGTTGGCCTATCTCCCATGATTATTCCCAGCAAAGGTTTGTGGTCAGTCACTATGGTAAATGCTCGGCCATACACATATTCATGAAATCTCTTAACCGCAGACACTATAGCAAGGGCCTCCTTGTCAAGTTGGCTATAGTTGCGTTCTGTTTTTGATAACGTCTTTGAGAAATACGTAACAGGGGCTTCATTACCATTTGGCAAAACGTGGCTTAAAATGGCGCCCACCCTGAATAGGGATGCATCACACATGATTGTTAAAGGCAAAGTCTCATTATACTGCATCAGGACAGAGTCAGAAATCAATAAATCTTTTACATGTCGAAATGCCTGTTCTTCTCTGTGTCCCCATACCCAGGTTGCTTTTTTGTCCAATAAACAATGCTACAGTTGCTTTGTGAGGCAGGAAAATGTTATAAAAATTGATAAGGCCCAGAAAAGCCTGGAGGTCGGCCTTATTCCTGGGTTTTGGGGCATTCTTGATCGCCCTGAGTTTGTTATCGGTGGGGTTTGACTATCAATTAAATATCCCAAAAATTCTACGCGATCTGTACATAGATAACACTTGTTCTTTTTAACTTTGAGTCCGGAATCTTTAAATCTCTGGAGAACCAACCTCAGGCGTTCCTTTAGTATTTTCTGGGTTGGGGCTGCGATTAACACATCATCAAAATATGGAACAACACCTTTTATCCCTTGTAATAGCCTCTCCATTAAGCTTTGAAAGATTCCCGGGGCGATGCTCACTCCGAACTGGAGCCGGTTACATTTAAACACGCCTCTGTGCGTAACGATTGTTTAGGCCTCTGCCGTTTTTTTGTCCACAGGCAGTTGCTGGTATGCCTGGGCTAAGTCTAGTTTAGCAAAAACTTTTCCGCCCCCCAGGGAATGGAGGAGGTGTTGTACCACCGGTACCGGGTAAGCGTTTTGTTGAAGGGTGGTTCAGGGTGGCTCGGTAGTCCCCACAAATTCTTATTGATCCATCCAGCTTGATGGGCGTTACGATTGGGGTTTCCCAGGGAGAGTGGTCGGTTGGTTCTAGCACTCCCTGGGCTATTAATTTATCAAGCTGCTCGTCAATCTTTGGTTTAAGGGCAAAGGGAACTCGACGAGGCTTAAGGTGGATGGGAGCTATTTCGGGATTGAGGTTAAACAATATCGGGGTCCCCTTGTACTTGCCTAATTTTTCTGCGAAGACATCCTGGAATTCGTGGACGAGGTCTTCTTCCCAATCACTGCTGTAGGTTCGGTGAATGCCGGCCACTTCAATTCCAAGTGGAGCGAACCATTGGAGGCCTAAGAAACTAGGCCGATCCTTGTCGATTACAGTCAGGGGTAAAAATGCTGTACGGTTCTTAAACAATACCCGTACTCGGCTGGATCCAACAACCGGGATTTGATTTCCTTGATAGTCCTTAAGTATAAGTCTTTGGAACCGGAGGTCTTGCCTACGGATAGTGGGGATGAGCTGCTTGAGGGTCTTCCAGGAAACCATTGAGAGGGACGATCCTGAATTGATTTCCATCAGGCAGGGTTGGTTTTCGATGGCCACTTTCACTCGGATCTTTTTGGCATCCAATGACAAGGCGTGACCGATCATGATCGTTTGGTGAGCCTCTTCTCGCTTCGTTGAGTGGTTTAGGTTTTTGTTTCTGTAGGAGTGGTTGTTCCATTGGTGGTTCACGGGTTCTCACTTCACAGAACGACTTCCCGTTGGTTGGCGATAGTTAGCCCCCCTTGAGGGCTGGCTGGGTCCTGGCTTGCTTCTACAGACCCGTCCTATATGGCCTCTTTTCCTGCACACATGGCAGAGCGCGTCGAGGAATTTGCATTCTGACTGGGGGTGGCTTGCTCCACACCCGGCGCATTGGTACTGTGATTTCTGGCGTTGGTCCTGTTCGGACCGAAGTCGATGGACCTCTTCCTCGTCGCTGTCTGACAACAAGTCGAGGTCCTCGTGGTGGGCCATTTCCAGCTGTCCCTCTGACTGAGGTGAAATGTCTCTGGCTCGTTGGCGAACCGTGGCGTGTGTGCGGTGCATTTGGGCAACTTTAAGGGTGATGTCGCCCTTTGCCATTAATTTACTCTGAGTGCCTGGTGCATCTAATCCCAGAACGATTCGGTTTCTTAGAGCTTCTTCTAAGTCAGTAAATTCGCATAGGCCTCCCAGATTCCGGAGATCCACGATGAAATAGGCAACGCTTTCGCCCTTCCACTGACTTCTCTGATAGAATTCATGCCTTCTCACGAGCGTTGGCACGGTTGGTGCATAGTGAGCCTGTAGTAGTGGTTCGAGGACGTTCCAGTCCATAGACTTTACTTCTGCCGGTTTTGCTAGTGCCTTGACCATCTTGAATACGGTTGGCCCACAATGAGTAAGGAATACCGCTCGTTTCTTTCTGGTAGTGGCATCCTTTAAATTGTTGGTTTCCAGAAACATCTGGAAGCGATCCATATATGAGTCCCAGTCTACTTGTGCCAGGTTGAATGGAGTGGGTGGTATGACGCTGCCAGACATGGTTCCGCCGTTGGTGCGTTCAGCCACGTGCTCGTTCTTCGTCGTTCAGCAAGCTCTGACATCTCCACATCCCATCCTCGTTGCCAGTGTTATGTTCTGAGCATGGGTGCAAGGATGGAGATGAGCCAGTGAAACAGTGAACTTTAAACTCTTTATTTACATGTTAAAACAGCTCAACCGATGGCCACGATGGGCCCCTTTATATAGGCAACTCTTAACTTATTTAACCAATGAAAACACAGGGAGCGCTAGATCCATTAATGGAAGAGGCTCGTTAATAGCCAATCAGATTCTCCTGAACGGACCAATCTGATGTTGCTATTATCGGCCAATCAGAAGTACAGGGCCTGAACCCTGCACTTTACTTCAAGCTCTTAATGATCTTTATTAAGCATTTATTGATTCACAACAGTCAGCACTTGGGAAGTACGGTTCTGTTGAAGGGAGCCATGGTAGCCATTGCTAGCCTATCCATACTTGGTGCATTTGCCCAAGCCTACACATGTGAACACTATTAACGCCATCACCTTTGCATGCATGTAATTTTATGCTAACTGAACTTCCAGGGGGTCATGTGTGTTTGTTTATGTCTGATTTTTACCTTGAAAGCCTAGTTTATTGAATAACATCTTTCCCAGAGAGTTGCTGATGGTTGAGACAGTTCCAGAGGACAAGCATTATGGCAGAGATGGCATGTCTCCTGGTTGCCACCAATTGACATTTTTTGGCTGATGGGACCCAGAACATGCCCATCCTGCTGGACTTAACTGGATTGGTAGAGACAATTAGATGAAGAACATTCTTCAGGTAGCCCAGTCCTATATCATTTAGGGCTTTAAAAGTAACAACCAGTACCTTGAATTTCATCTGGAAACACACTAGTAACCAATGCAGCCCACAAAGCAATGGTGTTGCATGTGCCAAATAACTGACAGTTTATAACTTATGCAGCTGCATTCTGCACCTGTTAAAGCTTCCACATGCTCTTCAAAAGCAGCCCCATTTAGCAGGTATTGCAGATAGGAGGTAACAAGTGACCAACATGAGTGACAGTGACCATAGCATGGAACTTTTCCTGGACATTTTCTGGAATCCTGAAGAATACAGGCTGATATAAAAAATAATGCCTCAATTTTTAAGACAGAATTGAACCAACTATTTTCATGGGTAGACAGTTATATTTAATTATTTAAAGTATTATTTTCGAATATCTACCATGTAGTAACACTATATACTCTATGTGTATGCATGTATGTGTGTGTGTGTGTGTGTGTGTATCTTAAGTTTTCACGGGTACTTACATGTATGGCATTCAGCCTAGTTCGGGTATTTTCCCACGTCATTGTAGTTGTGCTTTTAAAGTTGTAGCAACATTTCAGCAGAATCTCATCTGCCATCATCAGGCTTCTGTATAGTGTTCATCTGTATAGTGAACACAATACAGAAGCCTGATGATGGCAGATGAGATTCTACCGAAATGTTGCTACAACTTTAAAAGCACAACAACAATGACGTGGGAAAATTCCCGAACAAACCTGAATACCATATATATATATTTATTCATATTTGTGTGTATAGACTGTATAATATCTTGACCTAAATCCCAAACTGCCAATAAGTTACTTCTGCATTCAAAATTTTATGTTTAAACTGCAGCCCTACATATACATTATACATACTAAATAGGAAATCACAATAAGTTCCAGAATGTATTCAGTGCATGTTTCCTCTAAAACTAGGGTGCATTTATTCATGACCCCCCCCCCCCCTTTTCTATTCTTCCATTTTCTACTCTTAAGAGTTTAGAGGCAGAAATCTAATCTTATTAATTTTGTAAAGAACTAGAGCTATGGTAAAATGATCCTTGCCAGGTGTAAATATATTAAGCACTGAAATAATTTAATATTCCAATTCTAGATCTTTTTGAGACTCCTTTGCAGTTTTTTTCTGACAGATGATCTGTTTTTTTTTAAAAAAAAAAAAACTTATGTTCTACTGATGTTGTTACTGTTTTTGTGGCGTGTAAGTGGTGAAGCAGTCAGATTTAACCAACTGACAAGAATCCAATGCAATACTCAAAGAATGATATCATACACTGTATTACCACGTTGATTTGAAAACTGTCATAGGCTATTTTAAAAACAGTATCACATTCCTTTTGCTGTGTATCATCCAGCAATGTTCATGACAAACCATGAATAGTGTTAATTGCTAGTTTCTAGGAACAGTTATGCAACATATAGTGTTCCCTGAAACATGCTCATGTATAATATACAAGACTATTAAAATGAAGTAATTTTTTCAAATGTCATGATTGACAAGGCTGTATGTGCTTTATGTCAACAAAACATTTTATTTTTGCTTTGTGATCTAACAGAATGACATGTTTCATATGAACTTAAGGGTTTTGTATTATGAAAGAAAAATTCACCATCCACTTTTTGTGCATCATGAATTTTTTATAGACTTTACAATGTTTACGGACAAGAAAGCCTTGGATCAGGTAAGAGATTTCTCCCATCTAATGGCATTTGTGCCATCTAATAGTTCATTGTGGGCATACTAGAAGATTACACCTTAGTCTCCAGGGTAATTTCCCTGTTTGACTGCCATTCCTAACAGCTGGTCTAGAACACCTGCTGCCCTTTGGTTCCACAAGTAGTAAATATTCATCAATACCAAATATGCATCAAGATAAATCTCCTACATGGAATTGGTCTATCTATTACATTCTTCGAAATTGATGGTCTTTGCCATGACATGTCTATGGTAATAAAATCCAGTTTCTGTATGCATTCAATAAAGAACTTACTTTTACTGGTCTTATATCTCCCTGTATTCAAGAGATGACCCTGACTTTGTATTACAAGAAAAGGAATTACCTACATTTGCCATTATTTTCAGTTTTACACATCTCCATTGCTATCATATCCTTTTATTACTCCCCAATGTTCTAAATTAAAAAAAAACATTATAATTATTGCACTCCATTTATAGTGAAGTTGCTTGATCATTTTAGCTACTGTGCACTTTTAATTGTACTAAAAAAGTTCATTCATGTTATATTATTCTTTTTATTCTTGATTTTGTTACATTTTAGAAAGTTATATGTCCATCCATTCAACCTGTTTTTCTGCTAACAAACCCTAAAGCAGCCATAATAAAGATATAAAAAGGGAGCTCGGTTGGCCAAGATAGCTTCCTCCTTCCAGTACAATTCTCATTTCATCCATGAGTTGAAACTAAACTTTAGCGGCCTTTTCAAGCAGTTTAAGCTGGAAAAGTAGAAACTCTATATTGAGCTAATATGTTTGGTAAAATGCAACAACCATAAATGTGCACTTTTCCAAGTGAGTCACACTTTGTATTTGTATTGAAGCATTATAATTTTGTTTTCAATCCCTTTCCTACATGACATATGTCTTTCACAGTTACCATATGTTATGACAGTACTGCCATTTTAATTGTTGTAGATGTTAGTAATCTTGTATTTCAGAAATGTTCATATTTATGTCCAGATGGTGAAACCATTAGTCACATTAATTCTAATTACTGAATAATGTTGATTTCATCACAGACTTGTGCAACTAAAAACATTCTTATGGAGGTCAGTAGCACTACTGTGCTGAATATGTGGTGTTGTAATTTTTAAAACTGAAAATAGTTTTGAGATTGTATTGTATCAACATTGTGCAATACTTACAATACTAATCTTCCTGCTATTGCGTAAACAATCATAACATGGATGGATTACATAACTTTGGGCCGCTGACTGGTACATTATGATACTTTTGATGTTCTTTCTGGTATGCAGAACATATTAAAGACACTGCCGGATGATACACAGCAAAAGGAATGTGATACTGTTTTTAAAATAGGGGTTGATGGATTCCTCTGCCTTAATTGCCCTCCCACCAAAGTTCACCAGCCACTGGGAGAACCATCAAGTTATGCCCTGTAACCTAGGTTGGCAATGGACCTTGGGGGGGGGGGCAGATTTTGACAGATGACTGGACTGATAAAGTTTGTTAAACCTTGCTCTAGTTTGACTCATTTCTTTGCTCTATTTTTGCTCATGTCTGAAGGATAACATCCAAGGAAGAAAGTCTCCAGACAACAGAGAGGAGAGGAGAGGACATGCCTGCACCATTTTAAAGCAGCCAAAGATATTAAACTAAACCTAGATTCCAAAGAGTCACCTGATTAGGTGACCAACATAGATATTTCTGAAGCACATCAAATTATATTAATACAGAATCTGTAAGGATAACCCAGGGAAACACTAACCCTGGGCATTAAAGATAATCCAGTGCTGCCAACTCTCACACAATCAGAGTGAGACTCACGCAATTCAACCAATTTTGACTGTCTCACTCTGATAAACGAAATCTCACGCTAAAGGCCCGAGAGATCTTCCTTGCAATGGGAATTCTGGCCTCGAATAAAGGCGCGCTTGTGGAATAAGACCCCCTCCACCCCAAATTTTATTTCTAATTCATCTCGTTTCTTTCCGGTAGTGGCAATTCGTCTCTTTCCCCCGCGGCCACACCTCTCTAGCAAACTAATCTGAATTTTAACCCTTCAAAAACCGTAGCTCCTTGCCTCTAATTTTGCTTTAGATGTGATTTTTCAGGGGATCGGTGGCTCCGAGCAGCCGCTCGCCTCGCCAATAAAAATATATTTGTTTTTCGATTGTACTAAGGGCATTGGTGAAGTGTTCCCTGGTTTATTTTTCCTTTTGCCCTTTTTATGCAAGCTGCATCAGCTATTCAAAAGTTAGAATGGAATAGAATTGGAATGAAACTGGAATGGAATGGAATAAATTGGAATGGAACTGGAATAGAACAGAACAGAAAACTATTGTCACTTTAAATGTACACTAATCAGCATACATTAAAACAAAATTTCGTTGCATTTAGTTCTCAAAATATAACCATTACGCATATACCCGCATATACCCGCATATACCCACATACACATACATATATGACAAAGAAACATCACAGTCCATTTCAAATAATTACCCAATTATTTTTTCAAACCTTTTATGAAACTAAAAGGCCTATGCTATGTCTCATTGGTTTTCATAGTCAAGTTCCCTCACTGAAGAAAAATGTGTTTTTGTAATATGTGTCCTCATTTTTTTTCTTATGCCTATGGGTTAAAATGTATGTATGTATGTATATGTCCAAATTATGACTAAAGTATGCATCAGATTGCACCATTTAAAATGTAAAATTGTCAAAGCTCCCTACCGTGGAAGGGGGGACACCCCCCTTCCACACCATCCCCCCCTCGGTCGCTCCGCTCCCTCGCAGTGTCTCACTCCGAACTATCACTCAAGGTTGGCAGCCCTGTAATCTATGGCTGGCTTGGTTAAGAATGCACTTTGGTTCAGATAAAGGCCATGTTATGAAGGCACAGCTCATGAGAGACAGAAGCATTTTGCACAAAAATGATTTGCCCTTGCCATTGTCAAGAACGTTTTACTGACCTCTCTTACAGCCTGGTAAGGCCTCTGCCATCCAAGTACTAGATTAATCAGGCTCATTCCTGCTTAAGCTTCCTAGCTTGGACAAGATCAGCTCAGTGCTGCCACCTTCTGAGACAAACACAAGTGCCACTCAATTAAATTAAATGAGTTTAGGGATCAATGTTAAACTTATGAATACCTTTCAAACTCATTTTATCATAGTGACAACCAGCTCATCTGGGATGGATTTCCTGATAACCTTTTCCTATATTGCTAATGAAATATTTTGGAAATAAAAGATAAGAAAAACAAAGTCAACAGCTGGCAACACTGCGCAGCTGACCTTGGCTCATCTCAAAAAAGCTATGCATAGTCAAACCTAGTTATTATAAATTCACCAGGAAACGTTAGGGTTATATGTTGGTTTGGTTAGTTGAAAAAGGCAATGGCAAGCCACTTCCTCATTGCAACCAAGAAAAAAAAGGATATTCTTTTGAAGTCATCAGAACCTCAGCTCAAAGGAATCTTTAAAGGTGCTCTATGCTCTGCAGATATGTAGAAAAAAAAAATAGCTGTATCCTCTACAAAAATAAATAATCCTCTTTGACTTGCAAATATATATGATAGTTGTAGTTTCATTCTATTAAAAACATGGTGTTTGAAAAAGTCTTTTATTGATAATCTCTCTGTTCTATTCATAGAATTTTGTTCTTATTTATATTTATATTCTATCCCCTTTGGAAAACCTGGGAATTTCTGAACCCTGAAAAATAAGGAGCAAACTTTTAGAGGAGTGAGGAGGAAACACGAAGGCTCAAATTTCAAAGATTTAATTTCTCTTACAAATAAGTTCTGGTTAATTAGAGTTTGTTCCTGGAGATATTCCATTGAAATAAATGAGAGTTGCATTTAATTTTTTGTATATCCCAATAGGAAATAGTGCTGGAAATTTTTGTCTCAAAGGTGCTTTTTCCCCTTGGAGAAGATGTTTCACTTATCATCTAAGAAGCTTCACTGGTTCTGAGAATTTTATATCTCAGTCTTAAGCCTTTTCTTTTACCTCATTCAACATTATTACAAAATCAGAACTACTGGTAGGAAAATCTAAAGGTTAAAGACATTTTTATGGGTTAACAGTCAGTGAATTGCCTTTCCCTACCCAAATTTTTTGGAAGCGAAACACTATAAATGCACCACTCACAACAAAAATCATATGTCCCATCAAATTATCATTGGCAGCATTTTATTATCTGCAATATTTTAAGACCATTGTCAAATTGCTTAAGCATTTTTCAGAGGCTGTAGAAATTCTTACATCGTTCATGAGTGCTTCAGGGTTTCTTGCCTTTATGATTTTCTTTCTGAAGATCCTGCCATGACACCCCAAAATAGAAGTCGCTTTAAGTGCTGATTGTAGAAAGCAATAAGCCTTCCCTCAAGTCAGGGATGCACTTAAGTAGAAAAATAACTGTAAATATCTGGCCTCAGTTACTTCTTTTTGAAACCAGCCATTCTCCTAAACTCTTCTATGCACTCAGAGGTTCAGTGCAGCAGTTTAATGAAGTACCAAGTACGCAGTTTAATGAAGTACCAAGTATGCAGTTTAATGAAGTACCAAGTACGCAGTTTAATGAAGTACCAAGTACGCAGTTTAATGAAGTACCAAGTACCCAAGTACTCACCAAGTACTCTCATCTTCGAGAACATTTAGCTTCAATAACTGCATAACTGGGAAATCTGGAAATACCCTCATACACTCATCCTATTGTTCTAGAAGCTTATCTGATTGTTTGATAACAGAGTTTCCATTCTTTTGAGGCAGGAAATATGTGAAAACTGCAATCTAGTTTTATACATAGGCTTCAGATGTTAAGAAGCCTATACCAACCCTGCTCTATAGAGCCTTAGTAAGACCACACCTAGAGTACTGCATCCAGTTTTGTTCTCCACATTATAAAAAAGATGTTGAGGCTCTAGAATAAGTACAGAGAAGAGCAACCAGGATGATTAGGAGACTGGAAGCTAAAACATACAATGAATGGTTGCAGGAACTACGCTTGGCTAGTCTAGTAAAGAGAAGGACCAGAGGAGACATGATAGCAGTCTTCCAATATTTGAGGGGCTGCCACAGGGAGGAAGGGGTCAAGCTTTTTTATTTTTCTAAAGTTCCTGTGGGCCAGGCAAGGAATAATGGATGGAAACTGAACAAGGAGAGATTTAACCTGGAAATAAGGAGAAACTTTCTGACAGTGAGAACAATCAACCAATGGAACAGTTTGCCCTTGGAAGTTGTGGGAGTGCCATCACTTGAGACTTTCAAGAAGAGATTGGACTGCCATTTGTCAGAAATAGTGTAGGGTCTCCCACTTGGGCTAGATGACCTATAAGGTCCCTTCCAACTCTTATTATCTGTTATCTGCTCAAAACAGACAGAACAGTACCACTGATTTTGCACCATTGTCCTGTCTATTGTAACCCTCAGGCTCCTCAAAATGTTAACGATCTAGTCCCAAGTCACCAAAGGTTACCCCACTTTTTCTTGAAAGCTTTTTTTGCCCTTTCTTGATTGTCAGCTTGTCTGTCTGTATTTGTTTAAATAGGCTCTGCATATTTGCTTCTTTCAAAAAGTTGCAACTCATTTAACAAGGCTTTCTGATTCATTTTTAATACATTTAACACACATTGCTATGTATTTTAAATTACTGCTGGTTCCTTTATCCATAAATCCTTCCTGCCCTGGCATGATCTGTTTTGCTCTTTGTTGAGGACATGAAAGCACAATGTCCTTGTTAATGCCTGCCAGTCTATCATAAAGGTAGCCTCCACCCTTCTTTTCTTGCTCCACATCCAACCTACTTTTTGTGACTTTTTGGTAGATGATTCAGTAGCGATGCCTCTATTGCCCCATGTTCTTGAGCTATTGGCCTGCCTGCCTTCATTCAGAAGGAATCTTTTCCTAGAAAGCCTGAGTCCATATCCCTTTGGAAGCACATCTCAGGTCTTTACTTATCTGAAAAAGGTGGATATGTTCACGATAAGCCTGTGTTTTTCCATGGAGCCTGTTTCCATTTCAGATGAGAAAAAATGCAGGATGGATTTTTATTTTTAGCATAAGACAGAGTCCCTCTTCTTCAAATACGGCAGCTTCCTTTGTCATACTTAAGACAGATCCATTGCTCTAAATACAATGAAGCTTGTTTTTGTAACATAAAGTGTGCATGCTTTACCATGCTTTAATAAAATGTTATCCGGGGGGTTAATGTACTTGTTTCATTCAATAAATAGATTTACCTTAAGAAAAAAGAAAAACTCTGTAGTATTTTTATGTATTGTAATAATCCAGTTCTAGTCTTTTTTGTGTTTTGATCTCCAATTTCATTTTGCTCCTTTCTGGAGCTGATATGCAAGTAAGATATCAAACATCCAGAATATATTTAAAAGATTAGCACAAACTGGTAACTATAGGAAACAATGGCCCACTCAAACCACTGCCATATTCTTTATTTCTATAATATGTCCTAAATATTTGGAACCTGTATAACATGAGCATAAATAAAGCTACATTGTAGTTATTTTTTAAAAAGTTGTTATATCTAATCCAATTTATAAACATCTGGAAAATGTTTCAGTTGAAGAACAGCTGGGCTTCACTGTTTTATTAGGAGGTTTCCCCTTGAATTTTAATAAATCAAATATGTATTTATTTATTTATTCAAGTGATATAGCCATCCATTTGATATGGAACTTTAAAAAAATTTCACACTTTCACAGTTCAATCTGCTTCAACATGCCTGATAAAAAGAATTACACAGCTGGCTAATTCTAGCTGTCGCAGCATTAAATGTTCTGCTTGAGCACTTTATATTGCAAAACTACTACTACCCCACCAAATCCCAGGCAAGCAAAAATTAGGCCAATCTAGAAATTGTTAAGTACATCGAGGAGGGGCAAGCTATGAGATAGGTAGCAATTGGGCAGCAAATCACTAACACGACAAAAGCACCATGTTTTTTCAAGCTACAACTTTTTGTGTAAATAATACTTCATTAACACTCAAATATATTTGGCTACAAGTAAATATTGCCAATTTTACTTGTGATGGCCTAGAAAAATGATTCTAAATTATTCTACAAGCAGAATGTTTCTTGATTTATTTTTAGACCTTCTGTGTCATAACCTAATGAATAAGACACATTTGCTACTTTATAGTCGAAGCTTCAATGGAACCATGTTTAATATGAATGACTACAGTCAAATATAAAAACTTCAGAGTGTATCAAATCTGCTTAATGAAGTAAACAGCAACTCTTTGGCTGATAAAGATAAGCCTCACATACACTTGGCTGAGAGAAATAATCTAAGATAGATATAGAGTACACATGCACACTTGCATACATGTACATCTACTGGTACATACATAATGTCTTCAAGCCATTGTTGACTCCCGATGACCACCTGGATAAATCCTTGCAGTTTTCTTGGCAGGATTTCAGAAGTGGTTTTCCATTACCTCTTTCCTAAGGCTGAGTGACTGATCCAAGGTCACCAAGCTGGCTTTGTTCCTAAAATGAACTAGGACTCTCAGTCTCTTGGTTTCTAGTTTGAAGCCTTAAGTCACTTAAGAGGTACAAATATATTTCTGAGACGCAGCTATTTACTTCATAAAGTTTTCCTGTTGTGTTATCTTTTGTGGTGATAGTTTTAATTGTCTAACACTTCAATCTAAAACTCAAAATTGATTTTTTTTGTTTCTCTAGGACTATCCTATAACATTTGAATTGTGTATTACAATGCATTTTAAGATAGGAATTTCACAGGCTATTTTGTGCTGGTGGTTTTTGAAGTAAAGACTTCTCATTTTATGGGTACTTCCAGATGAGGCTTTTATTTAACTTTGCCTTTTCCTTTTTTCCTTTTTAACCCAGAAAATGTTATAAGACAAAACAGCTACAAAGTGGGGTTTGGAGGATGGGTTTTTTTTTTTTTTTAGAGTCCTAATGTTATAAATGGTCTATTTGGAAGCACCTTCAATTTGTGAAGAATTCTTGTAAGTTTTCTAGGCTCACTGCAATCTCTTCTACATGGTTCTGGGCCAGTAAATCAGATATATTGCTGCTCTTTCAAGAAAGCAAAATGCAAGAGTAGTTACAAATAAGGTGAATCTTATTAGGAAAACTCATAGCTAGTAGAGAAGTCAAGTGTTTAATTTTATCTGTGTTGGGTCATATTTTCATATAAGGAAGCATGTTGTCTCTTCTTTCCCCAAAGCAGCTCTGCTTTTAAATGTCTGTGGGATCATTTTGCTCTTCATGCTTATCAGGTTATTACTTACTGTTCTTCAAACTTTCCCACAAGCAGTGAAGGACCTAGATATCGCTTCCTGGTGTCAGATGATGAATTAATGGTTGCCATATTATAGGCAAGAAATCTGAGAACAATCCAGCCCAGAAGGCAAGATATGATTACTCTTAACACAAATGCAGACTTCAATAATTGCCCTGTGTCTGGTATAACGCAAGGAGAATCTTATATTAGTTCTACTCTGAAAGATTGCCTATTACTTCATTGGGACCTTGTCTTAGCTAAGTACATACCATTATATTTTCCCCATTTTTGCAAATAAATAAATAAATACTTGTATCACTCTCCTTTATAGAAAGATGCAGTAGCTGGCTGGCTGCAATACATACTACTGCACTGTTTTTGCTCCTCAATCCCCACATATAAAGGCCCTGATATTTTCTTCCAATGAATAACACAACACAGAAGATTATAAACCAGCCAAAATAACTTTCTTGTATACTTTGTCCTTGTACTTAGGGCTACATTCAAAAAAAGTTGACAAAATCAGGTGATATTTTGGGAAACTAATATCCCTCTTTAACCTGATATAAAAATGATAAGACAAAGAAAGGATACAGACTTATATTTTTAAATAAAAAAAACTTCTGAAAAATAAATGCAATTTTGGTAGCCAGCTTTGCCTGTCACCTTTGGAAATCACTATCTGTGTTGCGTGGAGATAGTGGCTTCTGGATTTTTACAGGAGCCCAGAAACTTGTAGGCCACAGGGTTCACATCAGAGGTGGATATTCAGCAGGTTCTGACCAGTTCTGGAGAACCGGTAGCAGAAATTTTGAGTAGTTCAGAGAATCAGCAAACACCACCTCTGACTGGTCCCACCCCAAATATTCTCTGCCTCCCAAGTCCCAGCTGATTAGCTGGGTCTTCTTTTGTTGCCCTGCACAGGAGAACAGAGCTGGAAAGCAGGTTAGTGGAGCGGGGAGGGAATGGGATTTTGCAGTAATCTTCTCCCAGGAGTGGGGAGGGAATGGAGATTTTACAGTATCCTTCCCCTTCCACATCCATCAAGTCACACCCACCAAGCCACGTTCTATGTCTGCTGTTCTTTGGTTCTACAGAGGTGTACAGAACTGGTCGAAACCCACCCCTGCTGCTTGCATATCAGTGTGAAAGAGGGAGAGGCATTTCAATCTAATTTTCCTGGCCTGAGTCCCATCCCATTTAAAAGACTTGGGGAATGCCGGACAATCCAGGCATAAAAAATACCAAACCCAGTTTTCTCCTTACTTGTGATCCAAGTGAAAAAGAAAGTTGGGCTGGCATTTTAGAAGGCAATGGGTCTCCCATTGTATTAGGACAGACCAAAAACAACAACAATTAATTCCTAAATATGTGGAGTGGGGAAATCAGATTTGGTTTAATATTTGAAATCTTCAAGTGGAAGCCAAAACTGCACTGATGCCCAGAAAAATCCTGGGAAACAAACAGAGGCAGGTCTGCTTTTCAGGATAAACATTTGTGTCTTTTTACTTTGGTTGCATTTTGTCCATTCTGCCAGGACAAGCTGACAAGGAATCTATCTCTAAATGTAGGGTTTGGCTTTCAAGTTCCATGTGTAAAATGTCCGATATATGGATGGATCAACATTCTTTTGTTATTGTTGTTACTGCTGATTCCTCTGAAGGCAATTACATTCCTCTGAAGGCAATTACTGCAATTACATTCCTTCCTAACAGCCAAAGCGTACTGCTGGCTTTTGTACAGGTGTGAGACAGAAGGTAATTGTCAACATCAACAACCATGCAAAGATATCAATAAACTAACCATCAGGGCTTCTTCTGAGTACGACAAGAGTTTTCCTTATTATTCCATAGCCAACAATTGCACTATCTGGGACTTGCATCTAACTACTGGCCCTATTGACAGCAGCCTTATTGTTTGGCTTCTTTGCTTAAGGTTAAACCAAAATATTTTTCTCATCCCTTATCTTTTCCAAACAATTTCTCAAAACATGTGCTGAAGATAATTGTGGAAGGTATTCTTGACACAGACTGCACACCCCACATTTATCTACATTATAAATAGCCCACATGCTGAGGAACAATGTAGTGTTGGATATATTGGTGACATTACCTGATAAAACACCAGCCTGATTAGGTCTACCGAATACAATCATTAGAGAACAAATCATGGAACTTGCATGGTATTGACTGGAAGGTGTTTTCTCCTGTGATTTGCTAAATATCTTTTGGGTCTGATAGAATAACTGAGATTGCCTAAATCCTCTGATGATTCCAGTTTTGCATCCACTGGAATAAATATAAGATATGTCTTCAGTTATTTATTGCTTCACCAGAATAACCTGGCATCCCCAATGTCACCCCCATCTCACTGATGCTGTCCTTGTGTTGTCCTCCAACAATAATTTCTGCAGAGATGACTTGCCAACTATTGCAGTTTGGCCAGAACTATGATTCTTTGGAGAATCAGGATTTTTCCACCCTAGAAGAAAGTTATTATATGCATGCTCCATCCTCTTCATTGCCCTACTCCTTTAGGATAGGGGAAGAGAACTACCACTGCTGCCATCACAAATGCCAATCACCACTCCTGCAGTCTAGCAGAGGTGATTAAAAAAAGCCATGAATATAGGGTAGACCTTGAACTGCGTGAATAGTAGAATAAACTATCTTTGTGACCCGCCTAAGGAGAAGGATGTAAAATGTTGGATAGCATGCAGACATAAATGCAGCTGCAGTACTATGGCAATACAAAAGCTAATGGGTTTATTTAAAACAACCTCACCATTCATGGAAAAATTGCTTCTGCTGCTATTATTTTTTAAACACCAAGTGCATATTGTAGAACCTCGGGTTGCAACTGTAATCCATTCCAGGACTACAGTCACAACACAATTTGGTTGAGGGTGGAAGCATGACTGGCTGTGCATGCGCCTACAGCTCTGTGCATGCACGGAAGGGGAAATCACTGCACTTGTACTGATTGGTACCTGAGGATCTATTTGGGTTTTTCCCAAAATTTCCCAAACTGTTGGTTGTCACCTGACTTGGTCGCGAACAGGAGTGTACGCAACCCCAGGTTCTACTCTATTTACTTTGAATGAAATCTTTTCCCCTATCCTCAGTGCAGAAAGAATATATAATTTGAAATAATTTGTTAAGAGTAACTGAGTGCAAGGGAACATATCTTTGGAGCAGATTGCAAAGCTCCCATCATTCCTGTTTAGTATCAACATTCCATTGTCTGGAAATGATTGGAGTGTTCCAGTGTTCCAAGAAGGCATATCTTTGAAAAATCCATCCATTAAATATTGATATATTTTAGTTTTCAAATTGTAATGTGACCAGGCACACAAAACTGTAACTGTTTAAAAATGTAGAATAGAATAGAATACAATAAAATAACGGAAGCTCTTAAAATGCAGAATTATGTGTTAGATTCTACTTTTGGATGATAAACTTACAAATTTGTCTGTGAATTCTTTTCTTTCCTTTCCTTTCCTTCCCTTCCCTTTCCTTTCTTTTCCTGTCATTCTTGACTGCCTGGACAAGTCCTGCAGTTTTCTAGATAAGTTTTTTTTCAGAAGTGGTTTGCTAATTCCGCTTTCCTTGGGCTGAGAGAGTAACTGGCTCAAGGTCACCCAGCTGATTATAACTCTGTTTATCCCAGTTTCTAACCTGGCACCATAACCAATCTTGCTCTCTGTTGTGAATGAATAATGCCAAATAAAGTTATCTTGAGCTTGAAGTCAAGTGCAGGGTTCTGGCCCTGCACTTCTGATTGGCTGTTAATGGCAGGATTGGATTGGTCCATTCAGGAGCATCTGATTGGCCATTAACAGGCCATTCTCATTGGTTAACGGAGCTAGCGCTCCAGGATTGCTATTGGTTGAATAGTTAATAAGTTGCCTATATAAGGAAGGCTATAGCAGCCCTCCAGTTTGAGCTCTCACACCATGTAAATAAAGAGTTTGAAGTTCACTGTTTCTACCGGCTCATCTCCATTATTCGCACCCATGCTCCAGAGTTAACACTCTCTTTCTGTAAATTGATACATTTTTACTTTCAAGGGATGCTTCACAAACAAGGCCTTGATGTGCACTTATATGTTTGTATCACTACAGAACAGGACTATGTAAGGAAATTTAATGACAGCATTTCAAAACTTACATAACCACAATCATTTCAAGCATGTTTATGCTAATATGCTATTCATGCAATTTAGATTTTTCAACTGAGAGATCACTATGCAAACGAGTATGCTGTTGGTCACATATCAATTTAGAAATAGATGTAGCATGCTCATACATGGTGTACAGATGCATGGTCAAGATACTGGGAGTGATTGGATTTGATTTTAAATGTTGCACAAAATTTTAAACATTGCACTTAATTATCCCAAAGGTGCTTTTTCAGGAGGCAACTTCCTTGTTTTTTCTTTGAAGATGTTTGACTTCTCTTCAGCTCTGACAGGATAGAGGGGAATGTAAGGATTTATACTCCTTGCAGACAGCTGGTCATTTGCATCCTTTTAAAGGGTCATTGAGGCACTTGGAGGTTTATTTGTGTTCTCAGGGTCACCTGAGTAGCTCCTGGTTCCTGTAGTTCTGCAATTTTTTTCTCTGGAAATCCATTCCTACTCCCACACCACTCAAAGGCAGTTCATCCCAAATTGTGTAGCTAAAAGTCTGTAGAGATTCTCAGTCATCCAGGTCATGGTTGTCCCAAAGGTGCTTTTTTTTAGAAGACAACTGGACTTCCTTGTTTTTTCTTTGGAATGGATTTCCAGAGAAAAAAAATTGCAGACTACAGGAACCAGGAGCTATTCAGGTGACCCCGAGATCACAGATAAACCTCCAAGTGACCACAACCCTCAAAATGGTGCAAATGACCAGCTGTCTGCAAGGTATATAAATCCTTCCATTTCTCACTATTGTGTCAGATATAAAGAAGCTTCTTGGATGAGAAGCAAACCATCTTCAAATAAAAAATCAGAAAGTCCAGTTGCCTCCTGAAAAAGCACCTTTGGGACAATGAAAAAAGCACCTTTGGGATGCTGTCTTCGGTCCGATCTAAGTATAGTATATAAAATCATACTTTGCAATGACTTACCTGTCAATGAATACTTCAGCTTCAACCATAACAACACAAGAGCACACAATAGATACAAACTCAAGGTAAACCACACCAAACTTGATTGCAGGAAATACGACTTCAGCAGCAGAGTGGTCAATGTCTGGAATACTCTACCTGACTCTTCCCCAAAGCCCAAAAACTTTAACCTTAGACTGTCTACTATTGACCTCACCCCCTTCCTAAGAGGCTTGTAGGGAGCGTGCATAAGTGCACCAATGTGCCTACCGTCCCTGTCCTATTGTTTCTTTTATTTTTTTAAATTTTTCTTATATGTACCCATTTCATGTATTCATAACTATGTTTATATTTATACTTATTATCCTGTAAGCGATTGACAAATCAAATAAATAAAAATAAAAATAAATAAACCATGACCTGGATGGCTGAGAATCTCTGCAGATTAATGCACTTAATTAAAACAAATGGTTTCTGTGCTGATGACTCACACAATGTTCTCAGCACAACCCAGCCATCTCTATACAGATTATCCTCATTTAGAAACTGTCTTGTTCAGCAACCATTACAAGGATGATGAAAAGTAAATTTGCAATTAATCTTTGCATATACAACCTTTGCAAGTCTATAAAGCAAAAGAAAGCTGAACTTAATGTCACTTAATCATCATTTTGCTTAACAACTGAGTTGCCAATCTCAGATGTGGTTGCTAAACAAGGACCACTTGTATTGATATGAAATCTGCTCACATGACTGTTATTTTGGCACAATGGTTCAGTGACTACATAACACCATTTAAATTGCTAGTGCAGAAAGGGCTACAAACAATAAGTGAAAGCCCCTATAGATTTGTCCTGGTGGAGAAGAAATAATTAGGTATATGTTTTAACACCCTCTCTCACCCTCTCTTTCTTTAAGTGTGTGGGTTTTCCTCTTCATATAATTAGTTCCTGCCTTTCACCATTCACGATAATTCTCCTTTCTGTGTTTGTAGAAATAATGTTATCCTCTATTCTTCCCATGCATTTAGATGGTTCCTTAGTGAATGGAGTAGTATGAAAGACCCGAAGCCTATTAAAAAGATCTTACCAATTCTTTCTACCCAGAAGGAGAGAATGTGAGAGTTTGATGTCAAACATTAAAATGTCATTAGAAAATGTTGTAGAGACTCTTTTCAGGGAAGAGTTATGTTCAAGACTCATTAGTAAAGTTGAATTGAAAAACATCTTTGCTGAAACTAGAGTTGTTTGTGAATAAATTAAGGATGTACTATGACTAATGTTTATTCTCAGAATTTGGATTAAAAATATATTTACAGTAGAAGGCCTTGTTCATGCAATTAGGCTGGCTCATGTTTTGCTGCTGGGCTCAAGTGGAATTGGTTTGTTTAGTGAAGCATTCTCAAAACAGAATAACTAAAATTCTTTCCCACAAGACTTTAAAGGGCTGGGGGAGCCATAAACAGTCCTTCTCAGTGGTGGTCCTGATAAAAATAACTCACTTCTGAGATACAATTGAGTGCTAATGCTGATGTCTGAAGAAATGATTCTGTGGTTTTACCAGCATATAGATATGTTGCAATTGCAAGTCAAAAATTAATAAATTTGTATTTTACATTATAGAAGAATGGAAAGATTTCTAACCAAAAATTAGAGGAAAAAATAACAAAAATACTGTTTTTAAAAAATATATCTTTGCTTGATCCAAACTATGTTGTAGTGCAATGTCTAAGTACACTTTTAAATATATAAAACTGACTTTGTGTGATCCAAATTTTCCCTAGACTAGAAGGTGACTTTATGGAACAATCCAACCCTTTAGATCAGTATTTCTCAACCTTGGCAAGTTTAAGATGGGTGTACTTCAATTCCTATGCTGGCTAGGGAATTCTGGAAGTTGAAGTCCATAGTTTGGATCAAGCAAAGATATCTTTTTTAAAAACAGTCTTTAGATATATATTGCATTACAACATAGAAGAGTAGGAACATTTTTTGTTATTTTTTCCTCTAATTTTTGGTTAGAAATCTTTCCATTCTTCTATAATGTAAAATACAAATTTATTAATTTTTGACTTGCAATTGCAACATATCTATATGCTGGTAAAACCCTATTGCACGGTATTGCAGCTTACCAAATGCAACTTTAGAAGGCACTGCTTTTATGCTTGAAGGACTTACTGTATTCCATTTAGAAATAATAATTGTTTCCCCTTCTTTCAGTTCTTGGGCTCAGCACACAGCATCAGCTACAATAAGGTTTCACTTTCTCTCTCTCACAATAGAGTTTTGTTGTCTTGTTCCTGGAACTTCCAAAGTATATGAACAGAATTTCTCTCTTCTCCAATTCAGCTGATGCAGCAGTGTGCACTCATAGTTCAGGAAGATGCATGAGGCTGGCACACTACTGTTACAAATTGCAATGATTTGGAATGCAACAGAGGTATGCTGGCATAGCAGCTGGGAAGCCTGGAAGGGCCTTCAATGCATGTGTTTATTTATTTGTTTGTTTATTATTCCCTCATGTAACTTCTCCCCAAACTGGTTTCCTCGGGTTTGATTTATTTATTGCAAAACAACCGACAAATATATACAAATAGAGCACATGAAATGTGGATGGGTGTGGGCTAGCAATTTATTTTATTTTGTGCGATGGGAAGATGGGATGTTTATTTAGTCACAAATAAGAGAAAATCCTTAGTTATGAGTCATCTTGAAAGGAGCGCACACTGATTAGCCAATAGTTCTCTGTACTTTGTAACTGGCCAGCATTCATTGGGGGGGAAGAGGCAAGGATTGCTGGTTGAGAGCGCTCTCTGAGTTCTAGACTTGCAGCTATAGAAGCATGATTATGATTCTAGCATAATGATTGACTTATTTGAACTGGGATGGGAGATACTGGGAAAAGGAAAAGCTGGTCATGTGGGATATTTCAGTATTCTGAAATGTCATGATATTCCATATGGCCTGTTTCTTCAGGTTTGAACTCAAGGTCTGGACTTGTCTTTTATCCGATTCTCTATGATGTAGTTTCCATTGTGTCATATGAAATCATTACTTGTTTTCTTACAATGTAATTTCAATAGAAGAATTGATGGTCTTATTGCATGCACTATTATCATGTCATACCATTTTGGTAAAATACATTTCCTGAGTATATTTCAAAAGGCATCTAACACAGTGGTGGGATACAAAAAAATTTACAACCAGTTCTGTGGGCCTAGCTTGGTAGGCGTGGCAGAGGAAGGATACTTTAAAATCTCCATTCCCTCCCCACTCCTGGGGGAAGGTTACTGCAAAATCTCATTCCCTCCCCAATGCCAATGGAGCTTTGCATCTCCATTCTCCTATGCAGGGCAACAAAGGAAGACCCAGCTGATCCGAACTCGGCAGGCAGAGAATAGATGGGGGTGTGGCCAGTCAGAGGTGGTATTTGTCAGTTCTCTGAATTACTCAAAATTTCTGCTACTGGTTCTCCAGAACTGGTCAGAACCAGTTGAATACCACCTCTGATTTAACATTTTCTATATATCAAGGCCTTATATATTAACATGTATAATAGGATAATATAATGTCTTTAAAATACTTTGAAATAAAAGTGTTAACATTCCATGTTATTACACCCAAGTCAAGGACTAAGGTAGAAATTTCGCTTTTCTTTCTGCTTGAGGATATATATATATATATATATATATATATATATATATATATATATATATATATATGTGTGTGTGTGTGTGTGTGTGTGTGTGTGTGTGTGTATGGTACTCGCCTGGATGAACACAAAAATGCAGTCAAAAAGCTGCAACACACTTCCTCACTAGTCCAACACATGGAAGCCACAGGTCATAGCATCAACTTCAATGGCACCAAAACACTAGCCACTATAGAAAACCCCAGCCACAGAATCATCAGAGAAGCCATAGAGATTGAAAAAAAAGACCAGACAGCATGAATAGAAGAGATGATTCCACCAGGCTGTCAATCATTTGGAAGCCTGCACTCACAAACAAAAAAATCTCCACACCACAAGCCAGGCAAACACCTGGGCACAAACAGATCCCCCCTGATACCTCCAGCTCAAACACACCCCAACCAGGCACCCAGATGAAACCTAGCTTCCTAACTAATGATAGCCGTCCATTTACCGGAGCCAAGCTGCACTAAAGGGCTCCCATAAAGTAACACAATGTTGTCAGCCAATCAAGATACAAAAAGAGCCAAAAACAGACAGAAGATATTAGAAACACCAATCAAGCAGAACACAGCAAACTCCAAGACCAATAAACATAGACCAAGACTCCCAACCAATCAGGATGAAGAAAAAACCATTCTGGCACAGCAATAGGCTGCCCCAAATTTAAATCTGAAACCACTGTAAAAGTCTGACTCACAGATGAACACTATACAGAAGCCTGATGATGGCAGATGAGATTCTGCTGAAACATTGCTACAACTTTAAAAGCACAACTACTATGACGTGGGAAAATACCTGAACTAAGCTGAATGCCATACATGTAAGTACCCGCGAAAACTTAAGAATATACACACACACACACACACACACTTAGGCTGTGAACTGGAACTTCCTGTTCTTGTTGCAAGAGCAAGTATCCTATTGGCTGTCAAACTCCCAGGGGGCTGAGGTCTTAGCTACCTTTGTAGGCTATCCTTGTCCCAGGCTTGGTTGAATCTTGCTGGATGATGCAATGAATGGCAATTTCCTATTGTGGTTGAATGGCTTTGCCCTAAAGGATAATCCTATCATCCTGGAGCTGAGGTCTTTCGTCTTGTAGATAAGCCGGCACCATAGTATCTGCTGGGAGCAGGGAGCTAGGGTCTTTTGTTTCTGTCTCCTTTAAATTTTTATTTCTCTTTTCAGAGAAATAACCTGCCTTTTAATATTTCCTAAAATATTTCATTTTTCTAGGAGAGGGGTGAGTGTTAACTTTTTCCAGAATTTTTAAATCTAAAGGTGTACTTATCAGAAATTTAAACCTTAATAGAAATTTGGCAGGCATGTAAAATGTGTCATGTTTTCTATCCTTATCAATAAGAGTTTCAACTGTGAAAACATATTTTATATGTTGACCAAATTCTGAACAAATTAATTTGTTTGCATCAAAACTTGAGTTTTTTTTTTTAATTTCAAAGATTCTTCATTTGAGGTGATCAAAATATTGTTATTAGCTTGAATTAAGTAGGGAGCAAATGTTTGCAGAAAGAGCTATATTTTCAATTCTTAATAAAATCATAATGTACTAAATAATATTTGCAATCAGCAACCTTCTAATAAAAGGTTAGTTAAAGATTGTGTTGGTAGCAGTTCCCAATTCTTGTTTTTGAATTATTTGGATTTCAACTTATTATCGACATTTGGAGGATAATCTGCTTGTTATAGATAAGTGTATTATATCATACATGGCTAATATATAGGGCTTATCTGAATCCCTTTTGGGGGGTGATGTTATGCAAACAGTGATTATGCAATTTGCTATACATATATGTGTTATGTCTCACCTATATTCACAAGTGAGAACACAGAGTTCCACAGTTCAAAATATTCAAACAAAACAAAGCCATACTAAAAAAGGGTTAACAGAATTATATTCCAGTCCTTGGCAGACTTCCCGGAATCTGTCTGGTAATTCAGAATGTCCATAAATTACAAAGGCCGCTCCACACGTATCCTTTCGACACATCAAACACTTTGCTTCCAAGCAAAGTTTGAGAATCAGCAATCCTCCTTAAATCACCTGGATGGGCGTGTCAGCCTCTCTAATCAATGTCTGGCTTGACGCTTCCCTTCAGATTGACATTTCAGTCTTCTAGTTCTGGCGTCAATCCACAATCTGTCAGTTTCCCCATTAGAAGCCTCTGACTCATTTTGTGGATCAGTTGCTGGCATGAGTGAAGTCGAAGGTTCTGGGGAGGATTGTCTCTCCGACAATCTCTCATCCTCCTGGCTCACATCTGTGTCCTCTGATAATTCAGACTCCACATTCACAGCAGGCTCCACCCTTTCATCTTCAGAGTCATCAGAGTCAAAACTCACAGCAGGATCGATCCTTTCAGTCACAACATATATATGTATGAGTCAGAGATGAGCCCCTTGTTATTTGGAAGAAAAGCTGCAGCAAAGTTTAATTAGCAAAGCAATTTAAGATAACAAACTTGTAGAGAGAAAAAAATACAGATCTAAAGCAAAAAGAACACCAACAAAAAAGTCCCAAAGAAACTGTGGTATTCATAAAATAACTGTATTATAAATATGGCAGCAAAAATATGCTATGAACTACATTGTTTTTTTAAGAGACACAATGCAGGATGCCAAAGATAACATGAAACATCAAATGACATAGTATTCTACAGTCTGAAGAATTTTATCAACATGACTTTATGAAGTCTGCATCTGCAGACAACTAAGAAAAAAATTGGGAAATTCAGTAATGGCAACTGTAGCATTCAGGAAGAAAACAAGTGACATGGCAGCAGTAGCATTTGAAGAAAACAAGCAGAAGTAACTGATTTTCTTTTTTAAAAATAATAATCCTAAACATATTTATTGCTGGGATTTATTATCCTGTTTACTGTTTTGAACTACAAACAGTACAACATTAGGTTGTAATTTTATGGACTTGAATCCAAGCAAAAGCTCCATTGAACTTTTGGGGCTTCTGAATATAAAATACTTAAGATGCTCTGGGAAATTCTGTAAAGATTTTAAAGATTCCTTAAACCCACTTAACTGTTCCATATTCTAATCTGTTGCATAGAACAACTAGCCTTGATTCTTGGAGACAAGCACACATTGCACAAATTGTAACATTTTAAAAGATTTTATTTATTATAGGGAGACTTAGACTGCCATATAGCTATCAACTAGAATTTGAAAAAAATCCATGTTGCAACAGATATTTTTTATTATTAGATAAATATTTTGATGAACAACCAACCGAATTTATAATTTTGACAACTCTGAGATTCCATCAAGCATTTTTCAATCTGGACACGAGCAACTAAAAGTCACCTATAAGGATGGCTTTGAGGGCATTTTGGGGGGGAGATTATCCTTTGTATTTCAATTGGATATACCTACTTTTACTGTTTTTCTCTGAATGATGAGGAATGATTCTGCAGGTGATCAACAATTGTGGTCAGAAGGGGCTTTAAGGATTGCATGTGGTCTCTGGCCACAGTTTTGCCCACTCTTTAATATTTTAGTATTTAATCTTTAGTATTTAATATCTTTAGTATTTAATCACTGACAAAAAGGGCCCTTAAATTATGTTCTAGTTTAGAGATTATTTAGGGTTTTAATTTCATTATAAGGCATTGTAGTTTGAGCATTAATAGAAACGATATATGCAAAATCCACTATTTTTTTAAAAGAAAAACTTAAATTATATCATGTATGCTGAGTTTTCTTGTTTTTACATCAATAATGGAAAAAAATGGAAAAATATTTGAAAAATTGCAATCACTTAATTTTTGAAATAAATGCAAATTGTTTTACTCCATGTGTCATGTTTATATTATTGAAATTTGCAGTTACAAACACACTATATAATATATAGTTCAGATTGATTTGACATCTGCTAATTATGAAGAATGAAAGGAATATCATGTTTGGTAAAGTTAGAGTGAATCTATCTTTGCAGAAAAATAAGACTGAGCACAAACAAAGTGAGGACATTTATAACAGAAAAAAGAGTTGTTTTTCTTGGAACCGAGTCTGTTTGATTATTGGCCAAAGAAGATCTTAGACCAATGTATGATCTCACTTCCTTGTTGATGCCACATCACAAAATCCAGATTTATATTATGACAGAATAGAGAAGCTGGCTATCTTTTGCTATGGATTGGATCATATGTTTCTTTGCTTGGAAGATAAAGGGATGGAATGTTAAATACAATACATACCAAAGCAAGCCATCTCAAAGACTTTGAAAAAGGAGACAAGGATGCTGATATCTTGCTCAGCTGCAGATGCTTGGACATTGTTTTTACATAGGCAGGGCATTATCTTTTAAAAATATGTTTCTTCAGTACTATTTATCAAAACAAACCCAAAAAGAAGCTGGTTGTTATGACAAAAATAGAGTTACTCAGTTATGTTGTTCTTTAGACTAAGAAAAGGAACGCTATCACCCATATATGCAAAAGCATTCCAGCAGTCAAACCTGCTCTATTTTGTTTATGATTTTATTGAAAATTACAATTATAAAGACAAGAATACAAATAAAGAAATACTGCAAATACTGAAATACTGAAAAAGAAAAAAAATAGAAAGTGCAAAAAAGAAAAAAAAGAAAGAAAATATAAAGAAATGACTTCCCCCAGGGAAACAAATTAGTAATTTATCCCTCCTCTTGAAATACAACAAATGATCTCTTCCTTCCATGTTTCATCTCTTACCTATAAACAAAATTTTAAAGCCTCATTATTTAGACCTTCAGCCAAAATCTATTAAATGGTAGCAACGTTGTGTTTTCTTTTTTGGAGGCTTTTAGTGCAGCTTGGCTTCAAGTAAATGGACGGCTATCATTTATTAGGAAGCTAGGTTTCATCTGGGTGCCTGGTTGGGGTGTGTTTGAGCTGGAGGTATCAGGGGGGATCTGTTTGTGCCCAGGTGTTTGCCTGGCTTGTGGTGTGGAGATTTTTTTGTTTGTGAGTGCAGGCTTCCAAATAATTGACAGTCTAGTGGAATCATTTCTTCTATTCATGCTTTTATTTCTGGTGGAATCATCTCTTTGATTCATAGAGATTGAAAATATCATATACATATACATATATATATATTTTCTGAGGTTCTCGCGGGTATTTGTATGTATTTGTATGTGGATCTTTGGTTATTCAGGTTTTCTCCCACATAAAATTGGAAGTATCTAGGTGACGTTTCGATGAAGTCTCATTCATCATCTTCAGGCTTGCATCTTCGGCTTTGTACTTCTCAGAGTTGAATGAGACTTCATTGAAACATTGCCTGGATACTTCCAATTTTACGTGGGAGAAAACCTGAAAAACCAAAGATTGATCTGCCTGCCTGCCTGTCTGTCTGTCTGTCTGTCTGTGTGTAAGCTTATTTAATTTTATATATATCAAAAGAAGCCACATGTGCCTGGAGGCTGGGAAGATCTGGACGGGGAGGAACTGGCTCCCCCTCAAATGGAGACCCCCAATCTGGTCTCCTGTCATTTCATATCTCCCCCAAGTCAGAGGAAACCTCTCCCTCCTTTGCCAGGTGTGGCTGCTTGGAGTTGGAGGAGAGGAGGAGGGCCAGCTGGAAGCACCGATTAAGATGGGCTCCTAATAACCAGGCAATACCCCTCCTTTGGCCTCCACACAAGATGACTCCCCCAAGGCTAAGCTCCACTTTCTCCCACCACTTCCAAGCAGAGAAGGGTCCCTCCCTATGTGGAGGCCGAAGGGAGGTTGTCGAGCCCAGAAAAGCTTGAGCTCTCACCTGCACAAACAGGCTGGTTATTAGGAGCCCCTCTTCCTCCATGCTCTTTTGGTTTGGGCATTTGGTTTCCCCTCCTCTCCATGCCAAAGGAAAGCCAGCCGGGCTTCTCCTTCCTTCCTACCCTTTCCCCTGCTCCCTTTCCCACACTCAATCCTACTTCGGGAAAGAGGAGAGCGCGCTGGAAATGTGTGTTGGCATTTCCAACACACATTTCTCTGGCACACACCCGCAATTCTTTGTGTTCCTTCAGGCCTGGCTTGCTGAGGGGGAAGAGCAGCCCTGACGTCTCTGCTCCCCCCCACAGTCCCAGCCATCGCTGCTCGGGGAAGGCACAGAAAAAGAAAGTGAACAGAAACATAGCTCTCACTAGGGCAAAAGAGCGGAGATCCAGGAAGGCATAGGCAACAGAAAGTTTGTTTTTCAAAGTCGGCAACTTGCGTCTTCTCTTGTCTGTGCCTTCCTCGATCTCAGCTCTTTCGCCCCAGTGAGAGCTATGGTTCTGCTCACTTTTCTTGTGCCTTCCACGGGCGACGGCTGGGGCTGTGGGGCGGGGGGGGCAGCAGAGCAGAGTGCTGAGAGGGACGAGAAAACTGATGCCGCTGCCATCCCATTCCGGACCTCTGAACTGAATGGTGGGCACAGACCCCTCCCACCACCAGCAGCTGGTACTTTTCTTGCCCCGAGCTGTCCCTACAGCCTGTGGCCATCGAGGAAGACCCCAGGCCAGGAGTGGCAATCTGGGAGGTGCGGGAGTGCCGCACAAAGGCTTCAACCCGCCTGTGCTGCCAGCCCCATCTTGCTACAACAGCACCATTACCTCATCCTGGCCGGTGAGGACTGTCTGCTTTTTGCAGGTTTGCACTTGGCCAAAGGGTGGGGGTCAGCGGATGGGTGGCACAGCTTTGTGTTGCTACACAGCCTGGATTAATTGCTTTGGGAGAGGTGCTTTGGGGGGGACATTTCTCTGTGGACCACCAAAATTTTCTCATGGACCACCAATGGGTCATGGCCCACTGGATGGCGACCCCACTCAACTAGCTACCTTTCTGCTTTTGCAGCAGATTTAATAGTAGCAAAGCATAACATATTTTACAAACTTTGCAGCTATCACTGAATGCTGTCAGTTTAAAACATTAACATTGTAGTGGCTAAGAATGACATAAGTTTTCTTCACTCATAGGCAGAGAATGATGAAAGCAATGCTGTGATATCACAGCAAAAAAGATGTTGGCAAGATATGTTTGTAGTATATAAGTGGGAAAAGGTCATTGGCAATCACAAACCACTGCAGTTGCTAAGTTTGAATATTAAAAACTCCTCTTTATTCATAACTGTTACTTAAATAGCATTTCTGTTCATTTTCATTTTAGGACAACATGTAATAAAGTATGTCATTGGCAGTCATTCTTCCAAAAATAGTAATTATTTCTCAAGTCAGAAGACAAATTGTATGAATAATTCAGGATGCAACAATTTATTTGATTTTCTGCTTCAGTGATGGTGTACTGTAGTAATTTATTTGCCACTGATGTCTAAATAAATAAAACAAAATAGGCAAGATGCTAAAAGTATGTATTCCTTTCATGAACAAAAGCAGTCAGATTGCTCAGTGTTGCTCATTAAAAAAAACAGAAATTTTTGGTCAGCTAGGATGAAAAGAATATCAGGGAGTAAATATACCTTTCTGAACTACTGCTACCTAACTAACTCTTCAAGTGGGATGTGGGGTTTTTTTCTGGAATGATTTTTTTCCCCAAAATCCTTGGTTGGATCCAGCTATTTTCTTCTAACTCAATTTTCTTTTTTTGGCTTCTCCTATCATACCACATTTGATCCCATTTCCATTGGCTTGAAAGGTGTAAGAAATTTTAATAGATACTCAAAAAAAATTCAGACTCTGAACTCATGGCAATATGTAGAGTATATAACAACTACTTCTCTAGTCATGATAAATATCTTTGATTTCAATTGATTTTTTATTGTGACCTTGGAAAACACATTTCAAAATATTATACCAAAACAGTTGTACCATGTGAATTCATTTAAATTTCCTGTGCTACTTTTTATAGTTGGAATTCTTTGTGTGAGTGAAAGGTTCAATAAATATAGAATATTTTGCAATTGAAGTTCACTCAAAACTACTGTATTGTTCAGGGTAAAAAATTTGCTTCCATTGCAATTAATTTTGTAGAGCTTAATCAACAATTGTGTCATATAACATATTGCTCTTTCCGAATAATAAGTTTATAATATTGTTATTGTTTAGAATAATAAATATTGTTATATAATATTGTTATTGTTTATAATAATAAGTTTATTTCAGTTACTTTCAGATGGCTATTGTCTTGAAAAAATAAAATTGCAAAGCAAATTATCAATATGCTGATATATTAGCTTAGTAATAGGATTTTAATTAGGATTAATTAGACAAGATGCAATACTGCTTAAGCATAATTATGAATCTCATTACCACATTGGTGTCACCTTCATTTATCTGTTATATTTTCATTAACTATGTTTTGTATTCTATAGCAGCTTTGTAATCCATTATGCATTCTTGGATTTTATTGATATCAGTGTTTATGATTTTCATTAATCTCTATAAGCATTCTGTATATGTATATTTGTAGTGAGGGTTTTTGTGTGTCCAGGTGTACTGTATCTATTAGATTTAAGGGAAATAAAATAACAGATTTAGAGGAAATAAAATGTGAACGCAATTAAGACAAGCAAACTGGCACGGAAGTCCAATTATTGTTGTTATAGACATCATTATTATCAGAATCTAAAGCTAGATATTTTCCTCCTAACTACATTGGAATTAGAATGCGTTTTCAGTATAGATCCACTTGGAGAAGAAATAGTACTCAAATACTTTCCTTTTCAATGTCATTTGTAATGAATGATTACAATGGATGAATCAGTTGCAATGAATGTACTGATGTAATGTAATGAAGAGAGAAAGACATTCTGGAAAAAGTTAGTATAATGGTTAAATACCTAAGTATGGGGATTAGAAAGATTCAAAACAGAATTAAAAAAAAAGGAATCCAACACTGTTTATATCAGGGATGTCAAACTGGCAACCCATGGGCCAGATGAGTCACAAGCAGGCCATGCCCACCCCAGCTCCACAAATTGGAAAAATGTTGCGAAACATCACATGATGGCAATGTGATGCTGCGGGTTTTATACCCATGGTTTATATAGTTAAAATTATTTTATGTTAAGATGTGTGTGTGTGTGTGCATGTGTGTTTGTGTAAAACCAATGAGGTTATCATTAACTTAGATTAGGTTAATGTTTCTCTTTTTAAACTTTCATCTGTGAAACTTTTTCAATGGTAATATAGTCTCTGAGATAGTCAAACTAATTGACAGAATATAATTGTGGAAATTGTCAAGAAAAGAAGCCAAAGTCAAGGAAGACAAAAGATCTCAGGAATGAATTTAAGAATTTCAGATAGTCATTAGAAGAGACATATGCAGCATTATAGTGATATCTGTAAAGTTACTGAAGATGGAAACAAATATGGAAAAACATGAAATCTCTGAAATTAGAAGGAAGTTCCAACATAAAATTGATATGTTATAGAATAACTGATTCCAGCAAAAACCAACAAAGATGGAGGAATTCTCCACAATAATCTTATGAACATCGAAGATACCTTAGATAGAAGATGTCTTCTACTTAATAGAAGCTCTAATATTGGAAAATGAAGTTAGATAGAAGTCTGATCATCACCAAGCTAGAAAGTTACAGGAATTGATAGAACATCTACAGAAATATGGCAAGTAAGAGAAGAAGAATCTGTAAGAGGTTCAAAACAAACGATGTCAATTAATTTAGAATTAGCCAACAAACTGGAAGAGGTCCGTCAACATATCAAAACTGATCAAAGCTTACTGTAACAGAATATAAACTATCAATGTACTGGTAGTCCTTGACCTACTACCATTCGTCAAGTAATCATCCAAAATTACGAAGGTGCTGAATTAGTTAGTTAGTTTATTTTATTGTCATTGCACCTCGTACAATGAAGTTGTGTATATTATGACTATGAAAATAAATACAAACACACATCCTTCACATTCTGTAACCCAAATTAATGGTTGTTATGATTTTTTCTTAGAGTTCTAGTCATCTCCATTGCACTTATAACTAGTTGCAGTGTCCTACAATCCTTGGATCATCATTTGCAATCTTCCCTGTTGACTTTCCCAGAAAGTCAATGAGAAAACCATTACGGAAGGTCATAGGTCACTGAGGTAAAACACAGCAATACTATTTTTGCACCATGCTGGCTACTTGCGCACCCCCATACAACTTCCCTGAGCCTTGCCATATCTTCCTTACATTCTCACATACCCATTCATATTTCTATGTACCCTCCTTGACCCTTGTTACACTTCCCTTGCACCCCCATATACCCACTTGCACTGTCCTCACGCTTACTTGTCAACCAGTCTGCTTGCAAGCTATCTGTTTTCAATTTCCTGCTGGCTTCCCCACTGATTTCATTATAGGATACTGGCAGAACCATAATGACCATGGGATTTAGTTAATAATGTTTCTCTATGTCCCAAAGGTGATTTTTTTCAAATGGCAACTGAGCTTCCTTGATTTTTTCCTTTGGAAACATTTTGCTTCTCATACATAGAGCTTCTTCAGCTTCTTGGATGAGAAGCAAAACATTTTCAAAGAAAAAAACCAAGAAAATCTAGTTGGTTTTTAGAAAGAAGCTCTTTTGGGACAATCATGACCTGAATGATGAGAATATCCATAGACAAATGCTTCTCAATTTAATATTACAGAGAATAATGTGTTAATAACCCAGTAACCATTTTAAGCTGGGATAGACACCACAGCTAGAGATAACCTCTTACCATGAATTAAATTAAGATTTCTATTGTTCAACTATTTAATATGATTACTTCATAATGTGTTTGGTTTCATATGGTGGAATGACCTGGTTTATATTCCTCAGGCTACACATATTTAGTTATACCTAGATAAGCTATGGCATACTGGGTTATTGTTTCAGATGTAGTTCCTTATCAAAACAGAGAATTTTTTGCCCATAGGTGGGCAAAAAGGCAGTGGGACCAGGAGTGACTTATTTATTTATTTTTTATTTGGTTTGTCAATTGCTTACAAGATAATAGGTATAAGTAAAAACATAGTTATGAATACATGGATACATATAAGAAAAATAAAAGAAACAATAGCACAGGGATGGTGCGTTTATGCACACCTCCTACAGACCTCTTAGGAAAGGGATGAAGTCAATAGTAGAAAGTCTAAGGTTAAAGTTTTTGGGGTTTGGGAAAGAAACCACAGAGTCAGGTAGAGTATTCCAGACATTGACCACTCTGTTGCTGAAGTCGTATTTCCTGCAATCAAGTTTGGTGCAATTAACCTTGAGTTGGTATCTATTGTGTGCTCTTATATTGTTATGGTTGAAGCTGAAGTATTCATTGACAGGTAGGACATTGCAATGTATGATTTTATACACTATACTTAGATCGGACTAAAGGTGGTGTAGTTCTAGGTTTTCTAGGTCTAGAGTTTCAAGTCTGGTGGCATAAGGTATTCTGCAATGAGTAGAGGAGTGGAAAACTCTTCTTGTGAAATATTTCTGGACTTTCTCAACTGTGTTAATATCAGATATGTAATGTGGGTTCCAGACTGATGAGCTGTATTCTAGTATTGGTCTAGCAAATGTTTTGTACGCTCTAGTTAGTAGTGTAATATTACCAGAGAAAAAGCTACGTAAGATTAGGTTAACAACTCTTAATGCTTTTTTTGGCTATGTAGTTACAGCGGGCTCTAGCACTTAGATCATTAGAGCTGAGTACTCCAAGATCCTTGACAGAGTTTGGATAATCAACAAGGTCTTGACTATTCAGCCTGTATTTTATTTTCTGATTTTTTTTTGCCAATATGTAAGTCAAAGCATTTATTTGTTGAGATTTGAAGTTGCCATTTGTTTGACCATTCTGATACATAGTCAAGGTCTTTTTGATGGGTAGCAGTATTGTCTGTGGTGTTGAATAGCTTTACATTGTCAGCGAAGAGAACACAGTTGCTCTTGATATGAACACAGAGGTCATTTATGTAGAGTAGGAAGAGAGCTGGTCCTAGAACACTGTCTTGGGGGACACCACTGTTAACAGGTACAGAATTTGATAGGACACTCCCATTTTGACCATTTGTTGTCTGTTTGACAGGAATGCTTCTATCCAGTTATGCAGGTGTCCATAAGATTTTAGTTTTAGGAGTCGTTTGGTGTGTACCAGTGAATCAAAGGCTTTAGAGAAGTCTATGTAGATTGCGTCTATTGCTTTGTCCTGATCAAGTGGTGTAGTCCATATGTTTTTGCAGTGTAAGAGTTGCAGATTGCAGGATAATTTTTTTCTGAAACCAAATTGTTTATTAGAGAGTCAGTTGTTTGTCCCTAACTTCTAACTTCCAACTTCATGCTAGTTTCCTCATTGAGTTTCCTTGTGGGAACCTAGCAGGGAACATCAGAAATATTTTCCTTCCTTCCTTCCTTCCTTCCTTCCTTCCTTCCTTCCTTCCTTCCTTCCTTCCTTCCTTCTTCCCTCCCTCCCTCCCTAAAATTCCTGCCAGTTTTCCCATTTACTTCGCTTTATATATTTTGTTGGTTAAATAGGTGTTTGAATCCTTCTACTGCAGAAGATTGAAACTTCACCATACCCTTCCAGCTTTAACAGGCAAAAACTCCAGTCTTCAGATCTTCCAAAAGTGTTATTTCCAACTGAAAAGCTTGCTATTTCCTCATTGTTCAGTTTTGCTTCTCCCTCCTTCCACCACATTAATTCTTTTTCAGCTCAGAACCATTCATTTCAAATAGACCTCTCCCTGTTCATTTTTAATTGTACCCTTGAACTTTCCTTCTCAGACCAAGAGTAACTAAGATAGATTTTTATTTGCAAAGCCAAACTTCAGTCTGCCTTGAAAAAATAAATAAAAACACAGTATTTATTTATATCTTTTAAACCAGTTTTAAAAGTAGTATTTTAGTCTCTCCTCCCCACACTATTAACAATGTAAGAACTTAACTATTAACAATTTAAGAATATCTTAGTAAACCAGTAAAAACCAGCTGAATATAGAAATCCTTTCAGTAACCAATGGCACAACAGTAAGATCATGTGACTGGATGGGCGTGGCCAACTCGACATCACTCACAACAAGGGGTGCTTCTCCTTGCCTGGCCTCTCATGACAGTGGGGATGCTGCAACATTTGTAAGTGTGAAAAATGATCATAAGTCACTTTTTTTTAGTGCCATTGTAACTTTGAATAGTCACCAGTTTTAGACCAAAACTCAGAAAAGGTATGTAAAATCATATTTGAATGTCAATCTTTCTAGCTAACCAAGTAACCTTGCTGAATGTCACTCATCTTGGTTCCTTGGTTCCTTAAAAGCTTCTTTCTGGCAGCTCTTCATTATTCAATTATTTCTTACTCCAACAGGGGAGTATTTCCTCCCAACAGCAGTGTAAAAAGCTTAAAACAACCCTTCCCCTTTAAGAAAGTATCAGCAAAGAAAAAAAAACTCCTTCAGAGACAGTAAGTCTAGGCATACTGCCAAGAATGCAAGAAGGGTGGAAAAAACCAAAAGGAGATTTCTTCCAACAACTGGTTCTCCGAACTGCTTAGAAAGTTAACAATCGGTTCTAGCGAATAGGTGAGAACCTGTAGAATCCCACCCCTGGACTATATTTGACCCGTTGGATTCTCAGTAACCACAACTCTGGATGATTTTTCGTTTTCCACTGAGGAATTCCACCTGGTTTTTTTTAATATTAAAATTATTTTTGCAAATATCAAATTGCAAAGATTTATAATTATACCATGCACAATTTAATTAAGTGAAACTCCATAAAGATATCTTGATTATTTCCTGTTGTTTCATGTTATGCAGTTTAATTTTTAATGAATTTAATTATTATCTTTAAGTTTTCTGAATTTTGGAATATTATTGATACCTTTCATTAAGTATGTATTACATATTATATTGAACTTCCTAACAATCCTGAAAAAGATTTCTTGAAATTATTTTTTCTTAAACCACACAGCCCTAGGCACTTTTCAAAAAGATAGAGAATAAGAAATATGAATCACCTGGATTAGAAATGGTTGATATCTTTCCAAGTGTTTTATTGAGATGATATTAGGATGTCTCCTTCTTTATGCCATAACTAAATCTGTTTGGGGATCAAAATTCTAGGCTTAGCCACCCTACTATGGAAGATAAAATCAAGAGTCAAGTCAGGGCATTTTTTACATTTTTTTCTTTTTATTTCCAAATGAAGAGATGTCTTACAAATATTAAATAATTTTGACCTGGACAAAATATATTGGTATGGATTTATATATTTCAATTTAAATGGTCTGAAATCTAAACATTTTAATTATTTTGATATGAACTTCAATGTTTATCAGATTTGTGCACCACAGGTAAAACCAATGAAATAAATTCGAGATGTACTATAGAAATTGCACAGCTATAAGGGAATGTATTTTACTCAAGATTCATAAGGCCAGGCTATTGCTGAGAATTTATTGCAATCTATAGGAATTCTTACTATTAAAGGGACTAAAACTTCTTGTCTCCCAGATGTATTATATCTCTTCATTTAATGACACATTACATTGGTAAAACGTTAGTGTAAACAATTATATGTTGGTTCTGTTTGTTGCACATATTCAGCAAATAAACTGTAATTTATTTACATTCTATTACACTAACAGAATCCCATGGGGTATTTTATTCTATTATCAGATTTAAGTAACTAAAAGCTGTATTAAATTTAATTATTCTTATTTGAATGTTTATAAGCTGTTTATTCATAATGGCTCAAGGTGGCCCACAACTTTTTTAGTAAATGAAGCAATTATAAATCCATTATTAATAAATGTATAACAGTTCTGGGCAAAATTATATTTTGATTCCTGTCCTCAGCTATAAATGAAACTATAAAAAGAGTCCTGTTTGAGTTCCAGAAGAATGTTTTTGCCATAACAAAGGTAGAGCTGCATCTGGGTCAGGACCATCTACTTTGTGATCTAAGTGAACAGGGCAAAATACTTGGGAATAGAAGTGTTGTAAATAATGTAGACTGAAAGTGTGTAAAGCTTTGTATGCCCAAAAGCAACCACCACCAGCAGTTTCAACATCAGAGTGAAGTGGTACTCCTAGAAATCCCATCCATTTTAAACAAAGTACAATTTTGAAGTTATCTTTAAGGCCCACTCTTCTGATATATAGTTTTGTGAATGCTTGCATGCATCATCAACATCACAAGACAAGATGCTACTGTTTATCAGCCAATGTGAATAAAGATTGTTCTATAACTATTAAGTTCAATGTCAGATACATGAGAATCTCCAAATTGTGAATTATTTTCATTATAGAAAGTTCATCCAGGATAGGCACATCTCCTGCATCCTGAAATTCATGTTCTTTAATAACTTGTCCAAATTCAAATTTGCTCATCTTTATAGCTTCAAAACTCATAGAAACTCTTCAAATAACCAACTTTTAGGAAATCAAGGCCATTCTGTGCCAAATCCAGCCCATTAAACCTTGATTGCAAAGAATATAGGCAATTTGTATCCTCTAAATGTTTCAAATGCAGGAGAATGTAAGAAAAGCTGTGCAGTGGTCAAAGATTTATCTAGTTCAACACCCTGAACCCATGCTCCTTACTAGTATACCCAATAATCAGGCATGCATAAAGTTAATATCTTTTAATATGCAATACCCAAACAGAATCCAAGGTTTATTTTTTTCAAGTTCAGCTGGAAATATGAGCAACTGCCAAAGCCAGATTCCGAAAGCAAAGTTCAAGCCAAGACCCAAACCAGAATATTCGCCAAACACATCCATGTTGAATGATTAGAAATAAATTACTTCAGAAAGACACTCCTTTTTACTAAGAGATATTTAATATGAATGGTGAATTAGTACTGGTAGTTTTGAAATGGAACTTAATTAAAAGTGCTCAAATTTTAGGTACTTTCTCTCAATCCTCTATTTCCAAAATAAATAAAATCTGTAAAGTCACAGCCTGGGCTACAAATGCAATAATTAATCTTTCCAGCTGCAACGGGACATTTCAGTGCCTGGTGCAATCATACTGTGTAATGCAACTCCCTATTTTTGGCACTGATGATTCAGAACACAGGATTTATATAAAGCTAGAATTATTAGAACACTGCTTATGCTCCAGCTGCCAAATGTCTAAGCCCTTTAGAAGAAACAAGTCTTATAAAGTTGGAGAGAATCTACACTATAAAAGGATGCTTTACTTCCAAACAGTATTTTAGCTTTCCAGTGAGAAGTCCTTTAAATTGGGGTCTGAATCCAGAAATGCAATGCTCCTTAGGAATTGACGGGGCTTGGACTTTCCATCCAAGAGCTCTAAGATAAGCAAAACATTTTGGTACTTCTTCTGACTCACTTCCATCCTCTGATGACTTCTTCTGACTCACTTCCATCCTCTGCTTTGGGGGTGGTAACAGAAGCCCTCAAGCAGACCATGAGCTCTTAGGGTTGTAGCATTCAAAGATATACTGCCTCTTATACTAATATTTATACCATCAAAACTGGTATCCAGTGGTAGCTTCCTGAACTTGTCTAACAGTTTTTGTGAGTGGGCCAATTTACCATTTATCACTGTATCTTGTGATGGAAATTCCGTTAGGTACATTTTACTTTAGAAGAAGTGCCATTGTTTAGCTTTACAGTACTGGAAGACCAAATAGAGCACCGGGAAGCTTGCATTTCATGTCAGGTTTGCCCTTCTGTACAGGATCTAAAACAACCGACATGATGTCTTGCATATTCAACAGATGTTTCCAATCTCACTATTCCCTGACTTTTGGTGTAAAGGAGCTGGATTCAGATTGAGTGAAAGGTGCACAATGGAGGTATTGGAAGTGATATCCTTTTCTTGCCTTGAATTCATCTGTTCAAAATTTCCATCCTCCAAAGTACATTCCTAATTCCAAAGAGAATTAGGTATGATACATGCTACATGGCATTTCTCCTTCAAAAAGTTTTGTTCCTTCTTTGCCTCAAGATAGCATCTATTCAAAGAGGTGCTAAGCTTACTAATTTTTAGGGCAGTGCAAAGCCTTTCAAAGAGGTGCTTCAGGATACATGGAAGCATGCATAAAGTGCCTTGGCTGAATTGTTAAAACAGATCTGTTTTTTCTTCAGACTTACATCACCACTTCTGGCTTTGCTTCACACAGCATTTTTTTTAAAAGGGGACCTTTGTATGTGCACTCATGTACTTCAAAGCATTGTACAACCCTAATAATTTTAATAACAGATTTAAAAATTGCATTATTGTAGTAAAATACAGCCTCTTAAGAAAGTTTAATGTGAATACATCCAGGGTGGGATTCTACCAGTTCACACCTATTCGCTAGAATTGGTTGTTAACATTCTAAGCAGTTCGGAGAACTGGTTGTTAGAAGAAATTACTGGCCTAAACCTGTAAGGAAGGCAGGAAGGAAACATTCTGGTGTTGCTTACAGAAACTGCCTCTCTGTTAACCCTTATTACATTCTTGGCAGAACTAGACTTCCTGTCTCAGGAACTTCTCTGGAGTTTTTTTTGCCCCTCCTTTGCTGGTAATTTGCTTGCGTGGAGTGACCATTCAAAGTTACAATGGCACTGAAAAAAGTGACATGACCATTTCTCACACTTATGACTGTTGCAGCATCCCCACAGTCACGAGAGGCCAAGCAAGGAGATGTGTGCCTTGATGTGAGTGATATTGAGTTGGCCACACCCAGCCAATAACATGACCACAAAGCCATGTCCACCCAGTCACATGACCACCAAGCCACACCCATCACCTAAGCTATGCTTACAGAACCGATTGTTAAAAATTTTGAATCCCACCCCTGAATACATCATATATCATAGAGAATATTATAAAGAATATTGTGTAAGCATAAAAGTTCTTTTTGAAAACTAATAGAAACTCTAGAATTAATTGTTCAGGGATATCTTTCAATTTGTTTAGATAACATTTTTCTCAAATCCAATCAGTATAACCCTGCCTAAGAAATCAATCTAACTTTAGCAAAGTTTTTCATTGTAAAAAATATATACAGGAGAGAGAATAATTAAGAGTTAAGCAACTATTCAATTTTTGTTTTCCTATAAACAGGTAGAAATTTTCTATAAAGAAAGAAAGAAAGAAACTCTATCCAGAAACATTTCATTTGTGAGACATTTGACATCTGACATACTGTTTTTTAAAAAATCTGAACTTTCTTTCTCAAGATATTTTTAGCCATTACAAAATCATTCCAAATTATTTTGTATTATTTATGCCATTCACATTCCAGCCTTTTCCCATGAAGGTAAAACAATGTCCCAAACCAAATACTATAGCTTCAACAAAGGGTAGTGCTCTATAATCCCGTGTTTTGCTAGGCTAGTTTCGAACTTCCAAACACAGATTCAATGATCTGTCATTCAATGTCTGAAAACAGTTCTGTAGTAAAACATCAAACCTAATTTATGATTGGAACTGGGCAGTCACAGCCACCAAGGGATTTAGCCAGTGGTGGGATTCAATTTTTTTTTACTACAGGTTCTGTGGGCATGGCTTGGTGGGCGTGGCATGGTTTGGTTGGGGTGGTGTGCTTGTGGGCATGGCTTGGTGGGTGTGGCAGGGGAAGGAGACTGCAAAATCTCCATTCCCACCCCAGTCCAGGGGAAAGTTACTGCAAAATCCCATTTGATCCCCACCCCACTAACCTGCTTTCCAGCTTCATTCTCTTGTGCAGGGCAACAAAAAAAGACCCAGGCGATCACCTGGCACTCAGGAGGCAGATAATAGATGGGGGCGGGGCCAGTCAGAGGTGGTATTCCAAACTACTCAAAATTTCCACTACCAGTTCTCCAGAACTGGTCAGAACCTGCTGAATACCATCTCTGGATTTAGCAATGAGAACAGTTTGTGTTTAAAATTTATTTTTTATCCCACAACATTCCAACTTAATAAGCCAAACATCTTATGGATCTGCTTGGTCAGCAACCAGTAGTTTAAAGCCAACTATAAAAATCAATTCCCTTCCAGCAATTAGATCTCCAAGTTAAAATCAATGGTTTTTTTTCATAGCTCATCATTTGTTAATATAGTAAATATAATATTCAGCACTTCACTAATTCTAAGGATCTTTGCAATAAATTAGGGGAGGTACATGCATCCCTGATATAAAGTACACAAAACAAAAAGTCTAGGAGGACTGTCTGACATCTATGATTTAGACTTGGTTTAACAACAAATGAGTCTCCACAACTATTTCTGATCATTTTTTTACAATCTGAACATAAAAATTAACTGTGATGTTGGCACTCAGATCTTGCCATGCTGTTGATGATTCAGGTATCTTTCTAAAATATTCTTTAAAAATTTAGAATAACAAGTCTTACCCATATTAATATGATGTAAAAACTTTTATTTCATTTTTTAAAACTCAAGGAGGTTACCATCATAGAAACAAAAAAAGTTGTCATATTATCAAAACAAGCCACCCTGCAAAATATTGGCTGCAAATTCACTAGCTAGGACTAAATTATTCAGACTTTTGAAAGGGTAGTTTGAAAAGCCAAAGCAGTTAGAAGGAGCTGGGATATACAAAAGGATCAATCAGAATAGAGTACTGGGCCTAAGATCTTGTGGTACCCCACTGCTTGCTTCCCTCCATGTAGAGGTAGTACCATTAAGGACTAACTCACTGAGTATGGTTTATCACCTAGTTACAAATCCATCTGGTGGTGATGCTGTCTAACCCACATTTTTCTAGCTAACCAAGAAGTAAGTTGTGGTCTGCTTTGTTGAATGTCTTGTTGAAGTCTAAGTATACTTTATCCACAGCATTTCACTGGTCTATCAAGTTAGTCACTTTATCAAAGGATGAAATAAGATTGGTTTGGCATTATCTGTTTTTAAGAAACCCATGCTAGCTTTTAGTTATAACTTTATTTGTTTCTAGATGTTTGCAGATCTGTTTTTTGATGATTTTCCAGTATCTTTCTAGGTATTGATATTAGGCTGATTGGTCTGTAGTTTCCCAAGTCTGCTTTTATTCCTTTTTTGAAGAGGGGAACTACATCAGCTCTTTTTTAATCCTCAGGTAATTCCAGGATTTTTGAAAGATATGGTACAATGATTCTGAGATAACACCTATCAGCTCCTTCAGAACTCTGGGGTGCAATTCATCAGGTTCCGGTGATTTATATTAATCAAAATCAGATAGGTGTTCTCTGACCATTTTCTTGCTTATTTTAATTTTTTATTTCTAGTCTGTTTTTTATGGTTAGATTTTTGGTAGGTTGGGCTATATTTCTTTTTGCATGAAGACTGATACAAAAAATGAGTTAAAGCAGTTCTGCTTTCTCTCTGCTCCCTGTTACTTCCTTGCCATCTTCTCTCTTTAGTGTACCTTCTGTTTCTTTGACTTTTTTCTTGTTATTTATATGTTGAAGGAAACTTTTTAAAAATTATCTTTGATTTTTGTTGCAAGCCCCTGTTTGTTCTGAGCTTTTCTGCTGATATTCTGCTTTAGTTATGTGTCCCTCTTTCCATTTTTTGTATTTGTCCTGTTTGTCTTTCAGTTTATCAGAGAGCTTTGCTTGTGCAACCATGCTGGTTTTTCTTGGATTTCTTGCTTTTCTTATTCAGTGGTATTGTGCTGGATTGGCTCCTATGATCATATTTTTCAGAGTTTAACAGAATAACAGAATGGTAGAGTTGGAGAGACTTTAGAGGTCTTCTAATCCAACCCCCTGCTCAAGCAGGAAGCCCTATACCATTTCAGACAAATGGTTGTCCAATCTCTTCTTAAAAACCTCCAGTGTTGAAGCATTCACAACTTCTGGAGGCAAGTTGTCTCACTGATTTCCCAGGATTCTTGAGTTGTTTTCCCTTTTGGAATTTCATCCATGGAATCTTTCTTAGGCTCTCTCTGAGTTTGTTAAAATCAGCTCTTTTAAAGTTTAAGACATTGTTTGGATTATGTTCTATTGCTTGTGTTTACATTATATTGAATTCCAATATGAGGTAATCACTCCCGCCCAATGTTTGCAGCAACTTCAATTCCTTCTGTCACTTATTCTCTGTTAGAAAGAATTAAGTCCAGTACAGCTTTTCCTCCAGTTCTCCCCTCTACCTTTTGGATGACAAAATTGTCAGCTAGGTTGGTTAGGAATCTGTTTGATCTCCCATTTACTGCAGAGTTTGTCTCCCAGTTGATATCAGAATAGTTTAATATTTAATATCAGAGGAGACTCAGGAGAGCTTTGTTGAATATCAGACCCACAAACACATCTTCCTTGTCATATTCAGTGTGGTTGGAAGGAGGACAGTGAACAAAACATATTGATGAATATCTAAAGGAAAAGCCAATTAATAATCTACACAGCCTAGTTTAGCATTTCAAGGGTAAAAAACTATGTTGAAATGAAATAAGCAAGTTCTGAGATCTCTTATTAATTACTGACAAAGCACTGACTCAAAAATGATTTGCTTTTCCAAACTTACATTTGCTTTTTTCAGATTTATAGGTCCTGCCCTCCCCATTCCCAGCCTCCTCAGCCCTGCCTACCTCATGTACTGAATACATGTAAAAGAATCATTGTTGTTGAAATCCAGATTTAGTGGATATATCAATTTCATCCAGGTGAAAACATACAGAAATCCCCTTCAGATTTTCCACTCAATATACAAGACCTAAGGACAAAATAGTGGCCCTTTTGTACAGGTAGTTTTTGATTTATGACCACAATTGGAAGCAGAACTACCATTACTTGGCAAGACAGGTATTAAGTGAATTGTATCCAATCTTACAAATTTTTTTGCACCAGTTGTTCAACGAATCACCATAGTTGTTAAATGAGTCACATGATTATTAAATGAACGTGGCTTCCCTCATTGATTTTGCTTGCTCAAAGCAGACTGAGAAGTCGTAATTGATGATTATGAGACCTCAGGACACTGTCAACGTAAAAATATGCCAATTGCCAAGCACCCAAATTTAGATCACATGACTGCTGGGACTTTGTGACATAAGTCATAAGTGTGAGAACCAGCTGTTAAATCACTTTTTTTTCACCACCATCATAACTTTGAACATCATTGAACATGTGGTTGTAAGTTGAGTGCTAGCTGTACATAGAACCAATGGGCCTGAAGTTTTGGCCCTTACATACATCACAGTTACCCATTGAAGGAGAATACAGCCTTGCCTCCAATATTAGTTGGGACAGCCACCTGTAATGAGCTTAAGTGCAGCATTTGTGCTGCCATGACAATGCTTGTGGTATGTAGGAAGAGCAGCAGATGGCACAGGACACACCTTGAAACACCAGAGCAGAAAAGATTTCTGATAAAACAAACAATCTAACTTGGTTGAGATAACAGACCTTGAAACATGATAATGTCAGAGAACAAGAGATGAGTGTAAGGCAAAGAGAAAATTATTAAGATATAGATACAACTTTCAGTAAATGATTTTTCCACCCTAGGAGACAAGTGAAGGCACTGACCTAATTTTTTCTTCTCTGCTTTGCAGGGCAATCTAATATAAAAAAGCTATGCTGCAACAAACACACAGATGCACAAACACTTTCCGATAGCTCCTGAGAATTTTATTTTAAATTGTTTCAATTGTCATGCATTTTTTCCATTGTAATATCCCTGACTTTAAAGAGCCCATGTAGATTGTGTGAGTCTTAATGACAAATTCTCTGTTTTGCTGACATCAGATACCAGCAAATGGGCTTTGGGAAATAATATTGTTACCATAACAAGAGCATCTCTCTAGCACTTAAACAACTTCATTTAACAAAAGTGGCAAAGTGGGAAGGGAATCCACATAAATGAATTTTTATCTAAATGTAGTGAAGCAAGGTCATATGGAAAAGCAATAAAATTCATTTTAATTTATGATGTGAAGTAAAATTACATCGATGGGGAAAATTTTCTACAACTATTAAATACATAGTTGACAATATATTATGTCAATGTAATGCCAGTAAACAATTGTGTGAAATATTCTGATATTAATCACTATAATGAAAGCAGAAAGAGAAAATCTAGAGTACACTTTTGGATATTATTACTATGTTTAGTCACATAGTCAGCCAAATGTTTAGAGTGGATCTGGCATTTTGTTCACTTTTCAAGTTCTTCCCAAAGTCCTGGGATAGGCAGATGCTATTTAATATTAAAAGTATCATCCCAGGATGCAAGCTGTTCCAAGTAAAACTGCCTTTTGCAGTTAACTGATAATGATTTTGTCAATACCAATGGTGCTTGAGGTGCTTTGGAATTGCACCTAAGGTGCCTATCATTCTTGTACTATCTTTGCTTTCTTGACAGAGTTGTTCTATTTCTATTTGCAGGTCTTTGTTTTGAGATTTTTCCCAGCTCTTTCTCTTCTCTTCTGTTTTCTCCAGGTACTTTGCACAATACACCCTGCAGTTTGTATTATATGATAAGTGCCTGCCTGTTTGAATTCTAAAGCTTCTTCGTTTTCTCTTATTTTGTTTAATTTGTGGTCCCATCATTTTTTGTTTGCAGGCAAATGGCATTTCTTGCAGTTATTCCAATGCACCAACATTGCTCTTTTGTCATGCCATTGTCTATAGCACGGATCTTGTTAACCCAAGCAACATCTGAGCCAGTTATGGCTTTCTGAAAGATACATCTCATCCTATTTTTTTATGGGAGAGGGACTGTTTGTCTGACTCCTCTGATGAGACCTGTCTAGTATGGTTAAACCTCTGGCATAGCTCTTATCTTCCTCAGAGCCCCTCAACCATGTCAAGATAATGTTTCACTGGGGGTTGCTTTTGTTGTGGTTAGTATTATTATTATTATTATTAATTTAACCTTCAATTCGATTCACAGTAAAAACATAACAGTTCAAGTCCTAACCAAGGACCTAAGAGCTGTTAAGGTAGAGTCTGAATATATAGGCAGTTCTGAGTAAGCTGGGTTTTTTTAAAGTCAGAATATTCAGGTCGAATAAATCCAGGATTTCATGTATCTAGGTAGCCCTTTGGGTATTGCTCAAAGGACTCCTATTACTATTGCTACAACCATTGATTTCTTCCTCCACAATTGTTCAACTTCAATTTGTAAATCATGATATTTTGTTATATTTTCTAGCTGTTTCTTCTTTTTCCTCTTCTTCTTAATTTATTTATTTTGATTTGCCAATCGCTTACAAGATAATAGGTATAAGTATAAACATGATTAAGGATACAAGAAATAGGTACAAATAAATGCAGACAATGGGACAGGGACGGTAGGCACTTATACACTCTTCTTCTTCTTCTTCTTCTTCTTCTTCTTCTTCTTCTTCTTCTTCTTCTTCTTCTTCTTCTTCTTCTTCTTCTTCTTCTTCTCAGCAACAACAACAATACTATTACTACTACTACTACTACTACTAGTAGTAGTAGTAGTAATGGTATTCTAAACATATGTTCACCACTGGCTAAAAACAGTAAAGTAAAAATCACCCAACTGTGCTTAAAATTTCATTCAGAGTGACTCTGACCATTTCCCAACATGGTTGTTATGGTATCATCTAGGGGGAAGAAGGGAATTGTGGCTGGTCCACAAGACACCAGGTTGTAGAGTTAGGGTATATCAACATTGTACCCTTAAGATGCTTCTGTCTTGGACTCATGCTTGACAACTGACTAAGTCAACTTAAAAAAACAACAACTCCTGCCAGGACTGAGACACTTTGGCAACAACTTGCAAATTATATCACCCAGTTTGCAAGCTGTCACGTGTTCCCACCAAACATGCTATCTGTTGTGAATGCATAATACCAATAAAGTTATCATTGAGCTTGAAGTCTAGTGCAGGGTTCTGGCCCTGCACTTCTGATTGGCTGTTGATGGCCCGATCGGATTGGCCCATTTGGAAGCATCCGATTGTCCACTAACAGACCATCCCTATTGGTTAAAAGGAGCTAGCACTCCAGGTTTGCTATTGGTTAAATAGTTAATGAGTTGCCTATATAAGGAAGGCTTGAGCAGCCTTTGAGCTGAGCTGTCACATCATGTAAATAAAGAGTTTGAAGTTCACTGTTTCTACTGGCTCATCTCCATCTTTCGCACCCATGCTCCAGACTTAACACTGGCGATGAGGGTGGGATTGGATGACATCAGAGCCAACTAAGCACATGACGGAAGCGCACAACGGTGGAACCATGTCCGGTGGCGCAATACCACCTGCTCCATTCGATCCAGCTCAAGAAGACTGGGAGTCTTACATGGATCGTTTCCAGATGTTTTTAGAAACAAATAATCTGAAGGATGCAACAGCCGGAAAGAAATGGGCAGTATTCCTGATGCACTGCAGCCCAATAGTTTTTAAGATGGCTAAGGCATTAGCGAACCAGCTGAAGTGAAGGCCATGGACTGGGACGTCCTCGAACCTCTGCTAAGGGCCCACTATGCACCCACCGTTCCAACGCTCTTAAGATGACACAAGTTCTACCAACGGAACCAGCGGAAAGGAGAAAGCGTCGCCGATTTCGTTGCAGACCTCCGGAACTTGGGAGGCCTTTACGATTTCGCCAACCTGGAAGAGGCTTTGAGAGACAGAGTGGTCCTTGGACTAGACGCTCTAAACGTACAGAACAAAATAATGGCAAAGGGTGACATCACCCTTAAAGATGCCACAGCTGAAGCTACAGCAGCTGAGGCAACCAAGAAGTTGGCTGCTGAACTGCGCCGAATTCGCACTCCAAACCACCAACCGGATGGCAAAATTTCACCCAATGCAGAACGGCGACGTTCCATGGCCTATCATGAGGACCTCTCTTCATCGTCAGACAGCAACGAAGAAGAGGTCCATCGCCTACGGGAATGACACCCAAGGTCCCAACAACAACCCTGCGCTGGCTGCGGGCCAACCACTTTCGCGCTGACTGCAAATTCCGTGACGCACTCTGCCATGAGTGCGGGAAACAAGGCCACATCGGGCGGGTCTGTAGAAGCCTCCTTGGACCCAGCCTGACCTCGAAAGGAACCCATCTCCACCAACCGACAGGGAATCGCCCTGTAAGGCGAGAACCAGTAAAACACTCCTACGGAAACCGACCCATGAATCGTCCAGCGAGACGAGAAGAGGCGCACCAAACACTCACTATTGGCCATGCCTCTTCACTAGACACCCAGAAAATTCGGGTCAACGTGAACATTGAAAATCGGCCCTGCCCAATGGAAGTAGACTTGGGATCATCCCTCTTGAGGGTCTCATGGAAGACCCTCAAGCAACTCATCCCCACAATCCGGCGCCAAGACCTTCAATTTCGATGGCTCATCCTAAAGGACTACCAGGGGAACCGAATTCCAGTTGCAGGATCCAGCCAAGTCCGAATTACATTCAAGAACCGCACGGCGTACTTACCCCTGACGATGATCGATAAGGACTGGCCTAGCCGGTTGGGCCTACAGTGGTTCGCACCACTCGGCATCAAAGTGGCAGGCATTAATCGAATCGGCGGCCGTGATTGGGAGGAAGACCTCACCCGCGAATTCAGGGACATCTTCGAGGAAAAGCTAGGCGAGTACAAGGGGACCCCAATATCCTTTAGTCTTAATCCAAAGATAGCTCCCATCTGCCTTAAGCCTCGTCGAGTTCCGTTCGCTGTAAAACTGAAAATTGACGAGCAGCTAGATAGGTTGATTGCCCAGGGGGTCTTAAAGCCAACTGGGAAACGCCGATTGTGACACCCATTAAGCCAGACGGCTCCATTAGAATTTGCGGGGACTACGGGGCCACCCTGAGCCACACCCTGCAACAGAACCCATATCCGGTGCCGGGAGTACAGCACCTCCTCCATTCCCTGGGGGGCGGAAAAGTCTTCGCTAAATTAGACTTAGCTCAGGCTTACCAGCAATTGCCGGTTGACGAAACAACGGCACAGGCACAGACTATTGTAACATACCGTGGTGCATTTAAGTGTACAAGGCTTCAATTCGGAGTCAGTGTAGCCCCAGGGATCTTTCAGAGCCTAATGGAGAGACTATTGCAGAGGATCAAGGGCGTTGTCCCCTATTTCGACGATGTGCTTATTGCTGCCCCCACTCAAAAAATATTGCAGGACTGGTTGAGATTAGTATTACAAAAATTTCAGGAAGCAGGCCTGAAGTTAAAAAAAATAAATGCAAAATGTGTACCAATCGTGTTGAATTCTTAGGGTACCTCATTGACAGTCAGGGTATTCACCCTACTGATAGTAAATTAAGAGCAATAAAGAATGCTCGCAGACCCCAGAACAAGACCGACCTCCAGGCGTTCCTAGGCCTCATCAACTTTATAATGTTTTCTTGCCGCACAAAGCTACTGTTGCTGAACTGCTACATCATCTTTTAGACAAAAAAGAAAACTGGGTATGGGGTCACAAAGAAGAGCAGGCGTTCCGTAATGTAAAAAAACTACTGACTTCGGATGCCGTGCTTATGCAGTACAACGAGACTTTGCCATTAAACATAACCTGTGACGCATCGCCTTTTGGAGTGGGCGCCATTTTGAGTCATGTGTGACCTAACAGTAACGAAGCCCCTGTTGCTTACTTTTCAAAGACGCTCTCGAAAACCAAGCGAAATTACAGCCAAATTGATAAGGAAGCTTTGGCGATTGTGTCAGCAGTTAAGAGGTTTCATGAGTACGTGTACGGCCGGAATTTCACCATTGTAACTGACCACAAACCATTGCTGGTGATCATTGCTGGGGACAAACCAACTCCCTACATACTATCTCCCTGAATGACCCGCTGGTCAGAATTCTTGGCTGCCTGCAATTATCGGCTACAATATCGTCCCGGGAAAGCCATTCCCCATGCTGATGCGCTGAGCTGTATACCACTCCCTGAAACTATCAACGATCCTGCCCCAACAATGACAGCGTTGCAGATTGAGACACTCCACATGCCGCCATTGACTGCCCGTGACATCGCGAGAGAAACAAAACGCGATCCCATCTTGGCACGAGTACTCATGTGGGTGGAACACGGATGGCCATTGGACCAAGTACCAGATGACTTTGCACCATTCAAAAGTCATCAAACAGAGTTGTTCTCACAGAAGGGCTGTGTCATCTGGGGTGATAGAATCGTTATCCCAGAATGACTCCAACAAATGCTGCTAAGAACCTTGCACGATGGCCACCCTGGCATCGTGCGCATGAAGGGCCTCACACGAAGCTACGCGTGGTGGCCAGGCATCGATAGACAAATCGAATCATGGGTTAAAACTTGCAAGAGATGCCAAGAAGTAAGCAACACTCCACCAAAGGCAACCCCAACCGAATGGGAGACGCCGCGGGGACCCTGGTCCCGCATCCATCTGGATTTTGCTGGGCCAACCAAAGGCCACACATTCCTGCTAACCATTGACGCCTACTCAAACTGGCTCAAGATTTACCAAATGACCAGCACAACCACTGACGCTGTCATCAAAAAACTAGAAGGACTTTTTGCAACCCACGGATTACCAGACGTCCTGGTATCCGACAACGGGCCCCAATTTACCGCGCTACCTTTTGAGCAGTACTTGGCTGAGCGGGGCATTCGACATGCGCTCACTTCACCTGCGCACCCTGCTGCAAACGGTAGGGCTGAGCACATGGTTCAATTCGTCAAGAAGACGTTGCAAAAGATCAATTACGAGAACATCGACGATGTTCTTTTCCTACAGCACATTACACCTCACAGCGTCACCAACAAAACTCCTGCCGAACTGCTAATGGGACGAAAGCTCTGCTCCCACCTCGACCGTTTACACCCAGCCTACGAACCCAAAAAGTCACTCAGGTCCAGCAGCCGATGCCGTACCTTCCAGGTAGGCGATCTTGTAGTCGCTAAAAACTTTTTGGGTGATCCGCTGTGGGTGGAAGCGACCGTAATCTGTGTAACTGGCCCTAGATCATACCTCATTCAGTGCCCTGATGATAGACTTTGGAAGCGCCACATAGATCAACTACGATCGCGGCTACCACCTCGCAATTCAGAACTCCCTTTTGATCAAACTGAGGGGGGGGATACAGAGGAAAGCGAATTATTATTCGAAGGAAACCCCTTCGAAGAGACTGATATGGGAACGGAAACACAAGAACAGGAACCTGGGACCGGAGCGAATGCACCTCAGGAAATGACCAGTGATATTGATGACAATGAGAATGTGAACTCAGAACCAGAGGCACCCTTACCGCTAAACAATGATCTACCTCAGCAAGAGTGCAGCCAACCGACTGGTACATTGCAAAAATCGAAAAGACTAATTAAACAACCGTCCTACCTTAAGGACTATGTAACCGCGCCCCGTGGGCAGAAGCCGGGGGAAAGGGGTGTTGTGAATGCATAATACCAATAAAGTTATCATTGAGCTTGAAGTCTAGTGCAGGGTTCTGGCCCTGCACTTCTGATTGGCTGTTGATGGCCCGATCGGATTGGCCTGTTTGGAAGCATCCGATTGGCCACTAACAGACCATCCCTATTGGTTAAAAGGAGCTAGCACTCCAGGTTTGCTATTGGTTAAATAGTTTATGAGTTGCCTATATAAGTAAGGCTTGAGCAGCCTTTGAGCTGAGCTGACTTTACACTATCCTAAGCTTCCATTCTAGGAAAATGATCATCAATTGCTTTCCTTCCTGTGGGCAGAACATATTGGAACATATTCTCCCTCCCTCCCTCCCTGCCTCTCTTTCTCTCCACATTTATATACACATAATAGCTAATTTTGAAATAAAATTTATTTCTTGACACTCTTTTGCTTTCTTATATTCTTTTAGAGGTATTGTGCTTTAATACCATACCAATATTTCCCTGAATATAAATATTTCCCTGAATATAGAATGTTGTTGGTTTGAAAACTGACTGTTTTTTGTTTGTTTGTTTGTTTCATTAGATTTCTATTTGCTTCTAAAAAGGTTTAACTCAAATGCGGGGAGAAATGGTTAAATAGCACATCAGTTAATTTATATAATTATTTTTTAAAAAGTGGCTCAGAGAAAAAAATAACAATAAATAGTTTTCTGACTTTCAAACCAGCAAGGCAATTGTTACAACCACTACACTTCTGCAATATTGTTCTTAAAGTTAACTTTAGAAGATATGACAGACCATAGCAACCATTTAATCAGTTAAAGGGCTGCTCCTGTCTGAGCAATGCCCTCCAAGTAACCAATCAAAGCACAGGAAATAATGTACTGAGGCAAAATGGAGAGCATTGACTGAGGCAATTGAAGCAGAAAAATTGTACTTTGAAAACACAGCAGGAAAGCATCTGGAGTTCCCTTCTGTGGTGGGTGAGGGCAGAGTACAGGGCAGTGTTGTCCACGCCTACCATTGAAAACTAGTTGCTGTCCTGTCCTGTCCATGGGACAAACTTGGCAGTGAGACTAAGCCCTTAGATGGGGGTGTTATAAAATCTTCATGTTCTGAAGTGACATCAGATAAACAGCAAAGGTTCTCCTAAAGTCTGCTGGGAAGAAGTCGTATGTTGTTGATCTGCAATTATTAGAAACATAATATCCAGTAGTTGGATTATTTCTACATTTTCAAGTTATACAGAACATTTGATAGCCTGATAACTTTGTATATCAGTAACTCATTAATAATGTAGGCTATATTCTGTCAAAAAAAAGCTAATTCAAGTAAGTATGATTATTTAGTATGTGTGTTGCAATGGCAGATTAGGAAACACAAAATCTTTTTTAGAATCCTAAACCAAAGAATACAGTAAAAATCCACATGACGAGTAGATGGCAGCAATAAATGAGCGTTTCCAGAGTTTTCCAGGTTAATATGATGAGAAAGAAGGTTCTGAACCTATCAATTGGAACTGAAAAAAACACCCTTTTATGAACAAATTGGAAGATGTACAATGTGGGTATTATTATCCTTTCATGGGCTATTTTTTATTTATTTAAAAGATGGCCTGATCTGACTCAAGATATTTAAAACATGACTGGGGAGTCTAATTCTTCTCTCCTGCCAGCACTTAGTTTCTACTCCTTGGTTTCTATTACCTTTACATCTACATGGCTTTTAAAAAACTCAATTGGCACCAATTGGACTTGCAATACAACTGGCAATCTTCAAAAGGACAAGATATTTATAGATTCTGAGGCAGGCTTAAATCCTTACTGCTCAGCTAGCATTGGATAATAAATAAGAGTTTTGAAATAGACCAATGAAAATGATGGTGTCAACTCATAAAATATTTCTATGGTCTTTTTAGAGTTGCCAACAAAAAGGGAGGGGGAAAGGGGGTTTGAAAGAGTAGTGCAGCAGCTTGGAAATCGAAAGTGCATTCCATAAATAGTTTTTCAAAGATAGTAACTAGGTGACTGAAGTTTCTGCCATGCAAAGATCTAACTGGAGAACATGATTGATGACCATGGATGTGTCTATAGATGTGTCTCATTGAAGAATATAAATTATGATGCACCCAGGGGTGGGGGGAAAACCAAGGCCAAGGATGACAATGAATTATGTGTCTCAGATTCAGCTATACCCAGGCAGTGTCGGACATGTTAACTCCCAATAAATGCTTTTGAATTTTTGGAAGTTGGGCTTGAGGCTCATGATTTAATTGGGATAACTGCCGGAATCTTGAGATCTGAACCTTGCTCCAATGGACTCACTGATTCCTATGCAGTTTACACTCCTGTTCCATAAAAGCAGAGACAGGATTGGACTTTGCGCTATACAAAATGTCTCTTTTGAGCTGGCATCTTTTTTTAAAATGAAATAACTCTCTTTCCATTATAACACAAATCCAGTAATAGGAAGGAAGAAAAAGAGAATGATAATGGCTTAGATGACTTATACGAGTGCTTCAAAGCAACAATACACTTTAATTCATTTCAGTTTTAGTAGGTCACCAAATTATTCATAGATTTATATAGACAACAGTTTCTGAAAACATATCCCTGACAACTACTTATAGGCAATCCCTTAAAACTGTGAGAAGTTGGCAGCAACTACCGTGGCTTGGTGGAAAAGATTTGGTGGGAATGGATCCTTTCCAAAGCCCAGAAAATATAACATTACATGAGTTCTTCTTGGCAGTGTGCAAAGAGCACAGAAAAACAAGCAAAAATCCAGTTTTCCTCAGAAACCCACTTTGTAATTCTCTTTGCCATTTTTATAAAGCAGAGACCTGATTTTAATTGTCTCTCCAGCAGAGAGTCATAGGATTGCATAGTCTGAAGATGCCATTTAAACGACTGAGTCCAACCTCCTGCTCAGGACAGGAATCCAAATTAAGGGACCCCTTGGTGCTTGTGCTATCAAAGCTGAATTATGAACCAGTGGAAGCCATTTTTCAGTTATTTGGATATGCACTGGGAGTTATACACATTTATTTGACTACTATAAAGGGACCCGATACCAAGAAATCAAGCTGTTTGAGGAATACTGGAAATAATAAATAAGCTTTATGAAAATGAACAGCATTTTTGTTCCTCAAATTGCATATTGCATTTGATTAAACTGTACTCCCAACTTTATGCTGGTCTCACGAGCCTCTGCATTTCATCTATGTTTGCTCTCCCTTATTCAACAAGCCTGCACACAGTTTGCTTTTTAGTGCTGCTTCAAAGGTATTATTAATACCTTTGGTGATGTGGCAGATGAATATGAGATCAGTTTCCCTCTATGCCTAGATTCTAAACAAAAGCTTTTAAAAAGAAACTGATTAGGAGCAAAATTCTGGGTTGCAGTATAATGCAGATTTTCACTGGATTGATGAAGACTATTTTCAATGAAAGCAGTTAACATTATGACATGCAAACAGAATGAGGGTTCTTCATTCTGTAAATGGATGTATTACTCATTAGATGGAACAGACTCCTTAAACAAACTGTTTTTTACGTCACCACCACTGCACTGATTATTCAGCAAACATATATGATAGATCTCATTAAAAAGTGCTAAGAGGGCAAGAAAGAGAGAAAACTGCATCATTATTGGCTCTTTTTAGAACAAATTAATCTTTTTAATATACCTTATTTTTCTGGTCCTTACTTTGTGTCTTGTCAACAATCCTGCACCATGAAACAATCATAAATTAATTGCTGTATTGTTTTTATTCTGTGACTTGCTGCTATACACAAAATGAAATAGGCTTCATTCTGAATTTCCCAAGCATTTAGATCATGTATACAAATAACCTGGCTATTTAGATTTTGCACAGAAGCTGATTCCATGAGCCGATGAATCAATGACAGTGATAGAAACAGCAACCTTCATGGTTTAGTTATTTTTATTCAACATTTGAAGAAGAGTTCAGCTATCCTCTACTACCCTTTATATAACATGGTCTGGAATTATGAAAGCCACAGAATGAGTGCTCTACAGCCCATAAAGCACTTCTGGATATTGCAAAATGTTGCACTGCCACCATCCCCATGGTCACATGATTGTAACGTGGGTCCTTGGAAGCCTTTTTGCATTTATAACTGATTGCCAATCACCCCAAATCATGTAATTGTCACCTGCGATCTTCTCTGCCAGCCATCCCAGAGAGTCAATTGGGAAGTCAGGAGGAAAGATGCAAGAGAGCAAACAACGTCTGCCTGTTGGAAGGGAATTTAAGCCAGAAGGGAATGTCAGCTCCCTGTGTAGCTAAGATTTCTCCTCCCCCACTGCCTTGGAGACAGCCTTTGAAAGTAAAAAGGCTGTTTGCCAAGGAGAAGGGGGAACTCCTCTGGGAGGTTTTTTATTTTTTATTTACTTTATTTGGTTTGTCAATTGCTTACAAGATAATAGGTATAAGTAAAAACGCAGTTATGAATACATGGATATATATAAGAAGAATAAAAGAAACAATAGGAAAGGGACGGTAGGCATGTTGGTGCGCTTATGCATGCCTCCTACAGACCTCTTAGGAAAGGGATGAGGTCAATAGTAGAAAGTCTAAGGTTAAAGTTTTTGGGGTTTGGGGAAGAAACCACACAGTTAGATAGAGGGGCGTGCATCAGCACACCAAAACGTGCCTACCGTCCCTGTTCTATTGTTTCTTTTTTTTCCTTATTTGTATCCATTTCATGTATTCATGGATATCATGTTTATACTTATACCTGTTATCTAATAATTGTTTGACAAAATAAAATAAAATAAATAAATAAATAAATAAATAAATAAATAAATAAATAAATAAATAAATAAATAAAGAGTATTCCAGACATTGACCATTCTGTTGCTGAAGTCGTATTTCCTGCAATCAAGTTTAGTGCAATTAACCTTGAGTTGGTATCTATTGTGTGCTCTTGTATTGTTATGGTTGAAGCTGAAGTATTCATTGACAGGTAGGACATTGCAATGTATGATTTTATATACTATACTTAGATCGGACAGAAGGCGGCATAATTCTAGGTTTTCTAGGTCTAGAATTTCAAATCTGGTGGCATAAGGTATTCTGCAATGAGTAGAGGAATGGAGAACTCTTCTTGTGAAATATTTCTGGACTTTCTCAACTGTGTTAATATCAGATATGTAATGTGGGTTCCAGACTGATGAGCTGTATTCGAGTATTGGTCTAGGAAATGTTTTGTACGCTTTAGTTAGTAGTGTAATATTACCAGAGAAAAAGCTATGTAAGATTAGGTTAACAACTCTTAATGCCTTTATGTAGTTACAGTGGGCTCTAGCACTTAGATTATTAGAGATGAGTACTCCAAGATCCTTGACAGAGTTTGGATCATCAACAAGGTCTTGACTATTCAGCCTGTATTTTATTTTCTGATTTTTTTTTGCCAATATGTAAGACAGAGCATTTATTTGTTGAGATTTGAAGTTGATTTGGTTGTAGAAATGGAGGTCAGATCCCAAAGATCTGGACTCCGTTTCTGCAGTCTGCTTGAAGAGTTCTCTTCCATGAATTTTTCACTCCACCTTTTGCTCCATCCACTTAACAATGCAAAAGCTTGCTTTATAACTGCAACTGGAAGTGCCAGCATGGCACTTGATGAACAAAGCAGTCAACTGGGTATCTTGCTTAATGACCACTTTGCTCAACAATTGAGGTTCTGGTCCCAGTTGTAATTCAAGGATTAGTTGCTTAGCAAAATTAGCTGAACATGTTATTTTTTAGTTAGCTCTAGTATAGTTTTTTTTCTTAGATACTCACAACATTCAAATTCTAACAGTTCACAATGACTGTATTGTGTACAAAGAACAAATTACTTTAAATCTTTTATTTTTTACCCACCAACATATCTTTTTAAACCATTCTAAATCATGATTTCATGATTTACATATTGATGTCTCACTCATATAAGGCTACCTGCGCTTTCATCTTTTGCTTGAGCCATGGCAATGGAAAAAACAACAACTGGCCAAATTTCAGTCGTCACTGAAAATTGCTGTTAATTTGCAATGACATTTAATAAGTTTGACTGAATTTTTTTAAAAGCAGAATTGAATATTTTTTCTAGACACACCATTTTGCCACACACTTTTATAGGACAGATAATTTGATAAAAATGTTGTATCTGAAGGAAAAAAACCATTCAAGCTTATTTTTGTAAAGGACTGTTCTTTGGATAAATGCAACAGGGAATATGAGTCCAAGAGAGAAACAGAAATCTGTTTCTGAAATTGCACAAACACATCCTCTGTTTTGGAATAAGGCTTGAGCGAGCAACCCACTGTAAAGAATGTTGCATCATCATCATCATCATCATCATCATCATTATTGTTGTTGTTGTTGTTGTTGTTGTTGTTTTGTTGTTGTTGTTGTTATTCCTTCAGTAAATACATTTCTAACTGCTTCCAGAAAAGTTCAAACCAACTGGAGAATAGATATACAGATCTAAAGGAAATCATATACCAAAAGAACTTCAAGCAAGATTGCAGTTTATTCTCATTTTCCCTTCTCTTTCCTATGGCAAATGGATAACAGTTTGATTGCTAAGACATAGAAAGCTGCATGCCCACATCACATGATTGTGCCTTAGATAAGAGAGATTATATATAGTCTTTGAGAAAATAATTGGATTGGTCAATGTAAAAAGACCCTTTAAAGATATTCTTCCCATCCATTTAGGGCTATTCAAAAACAAATGCATTCATTTTATCATTAATTACAAAGTATTTATATGTTGGCCAGCTGTCTTCCATTGCCCTAATATTTTTTTCTTTTAGTTTTTTGAAACAATCTAATATCAATGAAAAATCTTTGTTCACATTGATATACTCTTTGTGCTCCTATGTTTGGCTTGGTAGCTTATAATTTATAGAAAGTGCTGTCACTTCCCACAGGTTTCTCCCCACCTACAATTTGAAAATAGAATGGCTGCTTTCTTAAGAGAATATCTCTTTTTGATCTGATGAACTAATGCTGCATTATGCAAATGGTGCTATAGTAATAACGTGTATATTTTAAAGTATTTTAGTGAATTATTACACCATTGCAAACTCTTTGACAGTTAACAAAAACAAAAATGCTCACAATACAAGAATAATAACTAAAACAGTGAAACCATAAAACGACACCATTATTTTAAATTGAAATGTGATGGTACCATGCTAATGAATTAATTAAAAGTTCATCCAGCAGAGCTCTGCATTTGACCAATAATGCCAAATTTTGGGCAAGCTGTACTTCCTATGGAAGGCTATTCTCCAAAATTGGGGTTGCAATGGATATGCAACTCATCCTAGCTTCTCATAAAAGTGCAGTATTTGGATTAGCAACATTTTTTATTACAATTTATATTGAACCAGTCAATTCTGGTACAAAGTGATGGTTCTGGATGTGCAAAGTAGGGTTGTATAAGTTAAAACAAATATTTGAAATTTCCTCCAGAAACTTGTTGGTAATCAGTGTAAGGCTAAAACACAGGTATATTTATGCTAGCAAACAAATGGGCTACTGCATTTTGTACTAATTGTAATTTCTGAGGGATCCTTAAAGGCAGACACATGTAGAGAAAACAGCAGCATATTGTGGCCAGTCCAGCCTGGTAATGATAAAAGTGTGAACCGTAGTTGCCAGTGGTCTTGTTCCAGGTAAGTTTGTAATTGATACACCAGTTAAAACTGGGAAAGGCTTTCCTGGCCATTACCTCCACTTGTCCACCAAGAACTTATCATGAGTCTACAAAGACTTCCAAATCACTGACTTGCTTCATTTGCAATGCCATCCCATTCAACAGCAATGTCAGCCTGGCAGAGCTCATCTGAGCAAACTGTAACAAACTCTTTCCATTCAACCTGTGATACCATATCCAAACCAATTAATAACCTCTCCAAATGGCTTCCTACAGATGTCAAAAAGGGAGAGTGGGAGAAGCATATAACTCTATAACATTCTAAATCCATGAGGCCATTGGGATGACCTCTCACTTTCTACAATCACTAATTTTGACTACCCACCAAGAAACCATAATATGCCAGCAACAATTTTTAGTTCCTATAGGTGGCCTAAAAAGGAACAATAGTTGATAGAATCAGATTCTTCCAAGAGGTTTAACAAAACCAGAAGGCACAAGCAAGTTCTGTTTAAATCCTGAGAAATATCATCAAGTAGGGTGACTGATATGATTTAAGCCTCTTATCTGAACTTTCCAAGTTGCCTAAACATTCCCTCATGAATTGAGACATTGGCCAGCTGACCACACCATCACTCCACAGGAATCAGAAGAAGCAGCATGGATCCCATGGACATGCTGCATGGGGTATATTGGCAAGCTTCAGTCACTTCAGCAGTCTTTATGACAAAATGATTCCCATGTTACATGACAAGACATTCTGGTTACCACCATAGACTTCCTCCACCTTCCTCCATTAATGCTCCAGGCATGCTTCTGCCACTTTATTTCCTGAGCAGCTCAGTAAATCAGGAATTAACTCCAATAATCTAGTAGCAAGAGGTGCTCAAGAGCAGTCATGCCAAGTGTCACCTACTATTGCTAGTCTCTGAATAGGATAACAGTGGAAATTCTACCATATTGCTAAAAAAAATTCATGTATTTATGGAATCCATTTGGGTCCATAGTGCATCTGAATGAGTAATTCTAATTAGCCTGTGCTTTCTCCAGAGACTAGAGTCTTATTCCATATTTAGTTTGTTTTATTGCTGTCACTAAATAGAATGTGCCTGATATAAGCAGACACTTTCTGTTTGCTGTCTCTCAATTTATAGATTTTCTGAAAACTGCTCACATTTCTGCTATCTCAGGAGTATAGGAGTTTGCCTGGAGCTTTTACATTAATATTCTGATGTACTTTAGTCTTTGGAATGCAATTTTCATATGCTACATCCTCAATGGACAACATTTGTGGATTACAGGAAATATAGTTTAAAATAGCTGGAAGGCTCCAGGTTCCTTCAAATCTTGGCTAGGATTTGAACTGAAAAAAATAACTAAGAAATTAAAAGATTCTTTTAAGGATTTTTTTAAAATAGAAGAATCAGTTTTAGTCCAGCTAGTGAGAAATAGTACCATTACTTGCATGTTTAAGATTGCTGAATGTAAGTACAGCATTAAAGAGAATATTGTCTGCCCTGAGCACATCATTTGTGCAATACCTATCCAGACAGAAGAATCCATGTTCCGCACAGCTCAGCACAGACAATTAGTGAAGATTCAATTACAGACCTCTTAGGTGATTAGGTTTCATTCCTAGGCTTAGGTGATATGTGAAAAAGAAAGTAGAAAGCTCAGAAATGAACACCATTTGTGCATTAGAACAGGTGGGAAATGCTACATACAACTACTCACATTGGGTAGCTTGGATAAAATTACCCTGGATAAAAGCATGGTGTCTGTGGACCAGACCAGTTGCTTTTACATGAATATATCCCATGAGTAATCTTTCCCATCTCTTTTTTTTCCAATTTATAAACTTTTCCTACACAACACCTGTTCTTGCCAGGATAGGATAATAGCATTTGCACCCTGGGAGAAGAAATGAGATTCTTACAATGTTGAATTGTACACCTTAACTTTTGAATAAATGCAGAAACATGAAAGGCACTTCATAGCTAATCTTCTTCAATGCTGTACATAGTTTCCTCTCAAAAGACTTCAAAATCGGGGCTTTTCCCATTTATATGCCGCACAAACACAGTGTTATGCACGCATACACAATTGAATGTAATGATTTTTAGATCAGTTAAATACAACGGGGAAAAATACTGCTGAAAGAGTTATTCATACTCCCTTCAGTACATTTGTGTTTTGGCTTTCCTATTGATTTTTCTAAAAAGATTTCATAATTTTCATAAGAAATATTTTATTTAGAGGACTGTGATCCTGGAATAAATCACCAACTCATAATATGAATTAGGAAATATTAATTGCTGAACTTTTCCTACTATCACACTCTGATAGTATAAGAAGAGTCCAATGAGCCAGGCTAAAGGCCCATCTAGTGCAGCATTCAGTTCAGCAAGTGACCAACCAAATTCTGATCATGGAATTACTCCATTTCTTTCATGGCCATCAATAGCCTTGTATTCTATGAATTTTTAATCCTTTTTTAAACAGTAGGACAATGTTTGTGTGTGCATGCGTCAAAAAAAACTCAAGATAGCAGGCATGTTCAAAGTCCAACACTTTTCTATGTATATTGATATCCTTTCTTTAAAGCTATCTGATCTGGTAATCATTAGTGCATTGTATGGTACTGCTTAGCTTAGTTTAACTATTTGGCACATGAAGTAGGTGCTTTCTGTGAATAACATTGGGTGACAATTTTTTCAAATTTTTGCTTCCTGAAAAACTTTTGTTGATTATGATAGATCCTTCAAACTGAACACAAATATAATTTTATTTATTTATTGGTCAAACATGTATAAGATAGCAGGTAAAGTATAAACATAAACATGAACAAAGGAAATAAATACAGATAAATGGAAACAATAGAACAGGGACGGTAGGCATGCTGGTGTGCTTATTCATGCCTTCTTTACGGACCTCTTATGAATGGGGGTGAAACCCACGGTAGACAGTTTGAGGTTGAAGCTGAGAGGGTTTGAGGCTGTAACAATGGAGTCAGGTAGAGCATTCCAGGAGTTGACCACTCTGTTGCTGAAATCGTATTTTCTGCAATTGAGTTGGAAGCGATTTTTGGAATGAATGTGTCACATAGGAATCTTGGGAAATATGACATTATCTTTTAATGACTATACAATGACAACATAATATATTTAATGGCATAATGTTTCTGACATATTGCATGAGTTCAACTCAGCGTCCAATGCATCTCACTGTAGGGTCCAACAATAGCCAGCCAACACTGATGGATTCCAGTTGCCCTGATACCTTTTGTCCATTGTGATAATGTCCTTGTGAAAACTTTCATCATGTTTGTCACTGACTCCACCTAGATTTTCAGGAAAGAAGTCCACGTTTGAATGCAGAAAATGAATCTTCAGTGATACGTTGCATTTCATGGTGTTATATGTTATAAAAAAATTGTCAACCAGAGGAATGTAGTTTGGTACTCTGTAGAAAATTCTCAGTGACATTCTTGAATGCTTTCCAAGCAATTTTCTCTGGCCCAACTAACAGATCTTCAAACCACTTATCATTGATGATGTATCTGATCTGTGCACCAAAAATCTGCCTTCCTTAATGCTGGCATGAGGTATTCTTGGAAACCTGTCTCAAATATTGAAAACCTTCATGTTCTCTTGCTCATCGCTTTCCTAACATTTTTCATCAGTTCAAGTGAAGAATCAAAAACATCTTTGCCAGGTCAACAAGCAGTTCATTTGTCACATTTTTTTTATTCTTCGGCAATGGCCATTTCTTTTTAATGTACTGCATAAGGTACCCTTTTTAATGTACTCTCTTGCACAGCTATCCCATTTGCATATGTACCTACCAAATTAGTAAACCTGGTATATCCAAGCTTCATTCCAAGCAGCAGAGCTATTACTTCATTTCGATCTTGAGCTACAAATATTCTCCTTCATTAGAGCCACTACTTTTAGACCCCCATGGATCTAAATAGTTCCATAGTTCTCCTTGGTGTACTGGATGTGCTTCAACAACAATCACATGTTTTCATATATTTCTTTCATGTATGCAGCATAGCCAACAGGTACTAAAGGGTACACAAAATAAGAAGATGAAATGGTATCTGATAGATTAAATTAAAGGTTATTTTCATGAGTATCAGCCAAACATCTATAAGATACACCCAAAAATGTTCAGGAATCAAAAAAATTGTCATCCAGTGTAATCCTTTCAAGTAATGCAGTACTATAATGTTTGTTGAATCTCTTCAATACATATACTATTCTTCTTATTTCTACACCTACTGCTTAGATCAGGGGTGGGATTCAGTTTTTTTAACAACTGGTTCTGTGGGTGTGGTTTAGTTGGTGGGTGTGGCTTGGTGGTCATTTGACTGGGTGGGCATGGCCAACTCGACATCACTCATGTCAAGGGGCACTTCTCCTCGCCTGGCCTCTCATGACAGTGGGGATGCTGCAATGGTCATAAGTGTGAAAAATGGTCATAAATCACTTTTTTCAGTGCTATTATAACTTTGAATGGTCACTAAATGAACTGTTGTAAGTCAAGGATTACCTGTACAAAAATACAAAAAGCTTCTTTGCTTGCAAAAAGCTGACCTAAATACCAATCATTAGATTAAAAATACTTGCAAACCAGAGTTACAAATCAGGCAAGGTGCCAGAGCACCTTGAGGAATGAAAATAGTTAAAATGCAGTGATAATTATAAAGCAGCCAACTCTTGCTCATAAAGTGAAATCCTTTGGCATAGAGGTTATTTTAAGCTCTACAGAAAAAGCACATCCAGGACAAGCAATCCTTAGATCCATTTGCACCACTTAAAGCTGGTATCACTCGCCTCACAAGATATCCTAAGGATTTAAGGAAAAGTCAGATTTAAGGAAAGGTCACATGCCCCCCAGAAAGGCAATAAAAAATCAATGCCAAGCTTGCATCCTGCCTCTTGGAAGTATACCCCAAAAGGACAGTGCCAGATAGTACTAAAGCAGCGAAGGAAGCCCTCCAAATAGGAAAAAAAAAACCATGAAGCAGGAAAAAATTCAAACACAATACAAATAATTAAATCACAACAGTAGCTGTTGCTTGTTGAAGCTGAATAGGGAAAATTATCCCATCAATAAACACAGGATTAAACTTCACCAAGCATAGAATTAACCTTCACCAAAAACCAGTTTTAGACCAAAACTCAGAAAGGGTATATAAACTCACGTTTGAATGTCAATGTTTCTAGCTAGCCAAGAAGCTTTGCTAAATGTCACTCATCTTGGTTCCCTGTCACTAAAAGCTTTGCTTCTTTATTCAATTATTTCTTCAAAGTGCTGATTGTCCAGGGAAGTATTTCCTCCCAACAGCAGTGTAAAAATCATAAAACAACCCTTCCCCTTTAACAAAGTCAAGCCCCAGTAGCTCCGGAGACAGGAAGTCTAGGTGTACTGACAAGAATGTAATAAGGGTAGAAAAAAACAAAAGGAGATTGCTTCTAATACTGGTTCTCCAAACTGCTTAGAAAGTTAACAAGGGGTTCTATAGAACCAGATAGAACCAGTAGAATCCCACCTCTGGCTTAGATGTGAAGAGCATCAGAGTGATTTGACTTGCTCTTCCCTTCCAACAAAAATAGACCTATAATAATAGCAAAAAACTGACTTGTCAGGGAGATATGCTTATTTATAATTCATGTTGCTATCATATTTTCTACAAGCAATGGAACTGAAATCAATTAAACTGCAGGCAAAACGAGGCCAAAATTTCTCCAACTGATGGTGTGATAAGAAACTGCAGATCCAGAAGATCTAGCAGCCTTCCATCCTTCCAAGGCTGGTAAAATGAGGACCCAGATTGTTGGGGACAATATGCTGATTCTATAAACCACTTAGAGAGGGCTGTAAAGCACTGTGAAATGATATGTAAGTGTTATTGCTATTTTTCTTTTTAGTATTAGAACTCTAATGTGTAGGAGAAGAAGGATACTATAAAAAATCACTGACTTTCCTTCTCTAAGATCAGTGGGCATTCCTGGGACATCCTTCTATTATCTGGGTTGTTTTGTTTTTTTTACCAGATTTACATTAGGAACCTGCAGAATGAAATTATAGACCTTTCTGAAAACTGAAAAGAAATACATCACAATGGTCTTATTAGGTTTGTGCTGCTCTGATCCAGATAAACTTTTTTATATTTTCTTAAATTATTTTGAAAGTGTTTAGTTAGACTAAGGGATGAGATTTTCATAGAGAGCCTCTAATTTTCATAAGCCAAGGCCTGTCTCCTTCTAAATCCTTACAACAATAAATAGTGATGATTCCATAAAGATTGTGCAATCTTGCATGTGTTCCCTTCATCATCCAGTGTTAATACCATACAACATCAATGCTCCTTACTGGAAGCTTATCTGACTTTATAGCAGTGATTGGTAGGAAACACTCAACCAACAGTTAATTTAGGCTGTGGATTCTATAAATTAGCAGAGCAATTCAATGAGATAGTATTAATTGCTGTTAGGAAACTCAGAATTTAGGAGCTACTTAGTATTTCATTGTCATGAAATGTTCTAGTTAGTAATGTCCCATTCTTTAGCTTCATTGCCTATCTTTTTCTTCCATGTGAGATATTACCCTTATGATCTTAAGTGATCCAAAAAAATATGAGATGCAGTAAGCCAGACAGTTTAGAAATCTACTCAAAGTAATTAATAATCTAGATGGAAAATTTCATCGCATTTGTTCCAATTAAGAACAAATCCTGTCCACGCTGTTAATAAGATTTTAATTCCCTCCCAATCACTTTATCTTTTGTCTGTAAAAATGGAAAAGTATCTGTGAGCACAAAAGTTGGCCACATTTTTGAGATAAAATGGAACAATTTCTCTTCATTGCAGGGCATTTAATGCCCTGATGTTGAATATAGGTTTCAGCTTGCAAAAATAGGTTCTTACTTATTCTTATCAAGGGGATAGCGGAGGTGTGTGGAAAGGTTAAAAATTGTGGCTTTTTATTGCTGATTGCCACCTGGAGTCACCATGTGTGAGTTGAAGGGCTATATACATTTTAATAAATATATAAAAGATCCCCCAAATGGGCATCCAATTACTTTGGTTAGAGTTGGAAGGGGAAAATAATTCCTGAAAACATAAAAAGCCAAGAGCAATAAATTCCAAAGAGCTTTTGACAGGAGGGACAATGTGGCTAAGAGCCAAACAGTTGTATAGTCAGGGCCAGATGCCCAACAGGATTAATGCACACATGCACAGTGCATGCAAAGCATTTCCCAATCAGTGGGACTCTTATATTGCATGAACATGTAGAGTGAGAAGAACCATCATATCTCTACTACAGTCACTATATTTATTCTGAAATTCTGCATTATTTTTAAGACATGCCTATAAAGAAAAAATATATATAGTGAAAAAAATATTGATTAAAAATTGCTTAATTTGCTTGAGATTATTTAAGCCTTAATTCATAACTTGGTTGAAATTTAATTTTGGACACTCTGGTTCAGTGTTTTTTCTGGGAGGTCTATCAGGGCAACCTGGTCTACCCAAATATGGGATGGAGCAGTGGTTCCCAAAGTGGGTGGTACCGCCCCCTGGAGGTGGTGGGATGACTTAGGGGGACACTAAGAGGCAAGGGGGGTGGCAGAGGAGTGCTGGAGGTGGGCCCCCTGCAGGGTGCAATTCAGTTCCCCCCCCCACTTGCCTGGCTTGCTGGTGGCCGTGAGGAAGGCGAGCCAGGGCTAACTCGTTGCCACTTGGGTCCCGCCTGGATTCTCTGCAGCTGCTGTGCCTTGCCTGCTAGGGGCGGGGGTGGGGGTCATGAGGAAGCGTGATGCTATGCCTCCTGCATCACCCCTTGCTTGCCATCCCTTTCCTCTGTCCCCCGCCAACCTGTGCACTTTGCCTGAATGTGGGCCGCTGCAGGCTGTGAGAATTATATGAGTCAAGCCTCATGAGAGCAGATCTTCCACCCATGGAGCTTGCATAGTGGTGGCCCGCACTTGGCTAAAATGCTCAGAGGGGTGGCTGGCAGAGGGGCAATGCAGACGGCGTAAGCCTCATGCTTCCTGGTTGCCTCCCGCACTCCCCCTCAGCAGCTGCAAACCGCGAGCCCCAGCAGCTGATGAGATGCGGGCTGGTGGAGAGCTGAGTAGTGACCGGTCTGTCCTGATTGTGAGCCAGTCAGGGTGGGCTGGTTCACTTTTCCTGAAGCTCACTTCTCCCCGCAGCTCCTGTGGTGGGCAAGGCTGCAGCTCACTTGAAGTTCCCAGCCCTTTCCCCAAAAGAGGGAGGGGTGGAAGTCCTGCCTGCGGCCCCTTTTTTTGGACCCAGAAGGCTTTTCCAGGCAATGCGGGACTGGGCATGCCTAGTCCCTGAGACTCTGGGATACTTGTCATGAGTGATGCTGCCGGGTGACTACCTTGTTGGAAGAGTGTGTGTGTGTTTGTTTCAGGTGGGTCTCCTAGCTTAGGAGGAGAGAGCGAAGGAGAAAGGGAAGGGATAGAGAGAGAGAAAGAAAGAGAGAGGAAAAGAGAGAAAGAGAGAGATAAGGAAGAGACAAGAAAGAAAAGAAAAGGGAAGAGAAAAGGGAAAGAAAGAAAAAGGGAGAGAGAAAGGAAGAGAAAGGAAGAAAAAACATAGACAAAGCAAGAGGGGGGGATGGAAAGAAGGGACAGAAAGAAAGAGAAAGAAAGAAAGAAAGAAAGAAAGAAAGAAAGAAAGAAAGAAAGAAAGAAAGAAAGAAAGAAAGAAAGAAAGTGAATGAGATATCTAGTCCAACCACCTGTTCCAGCAGGGTTAGAAGGGAGTGTGTGTGTGTGTGTGTGTGTGTGCATGGCTGTCAAAAGTCCAAAAACAGGTCAAGTAGTTCTGGGGAGGTCAGTCATAAATTAGAACACATGATAAACAAGCAGCCATTAAGTGAGGACCACTTGTATTTGGTTTGCCAGTCACATGGGCACCTGGCCACGCCCACCCAGTCAGATGACCACCAAACCATGCCCAGCCAGTAAGCCATGCCCATTCAGTCATATGATCACCAAGCCAAACCCACAAATTAGGCCACACCCACAGAACCAGTTAAGAAATTTGAATCTCACCTCTGGGTGGGGGGCACTGAGGATTATAGCACCAAGGGAGCGGTGGACTGAAAAAGTTTGGGAACCACTGGGGTGGAGCATACAGCTTCTGCTTTCGCCTTTCAGCCCCAATCCTGGAGCCTTCACAGGCAGTCACTTTTGTAACAAACAATTGTAGCTATAACTAGACATAAATTCAACTTTCTGGTTCATTCTTCAATTTCTCCAATTCTATTATACTGATTTCAGAGAAAACGCACATATCTTTGATTGCTCCATTAAAGCTGTGGCGTGGGATACAGTTGCCTGGATGAAGTTTATTCATCCAGGCAACTGTACTAAGTGGAACTGGAATGTGATTGCCCAGTTGTATAAATATGTATTTTATACATAATGTATGTATAAAAATAATCTACAGATATTCCCGATAACTAGGAAATGAGTCCTAGTTATCTGAAGGATGCTAGACTATCTAAATGAAACCAGGCAAGCTAAAAATAAGACTGTTCCACTTACTCCTACATGAAACATAATCATAGCTCTAGGGATGTGCTTACATATCATTTTTTGCACCCAACTAATCAATGCCTCTGGCGAGATGAACAGTACAATAGGCTATACCGTTTATTCTTAAAGCAAAGTTGAACATCTATTTCAGTCAGCAAAAAGAAGACCCGGTGTTATACAAACTCCTTGTAAAATTACAAATAAAACAAGTGAAATTAAACTAAACTAGACAAATTAGACTAATAAGATGCAACTGCAGCTATATTCCATCTGATTATGTACTGCAGGTAAACAATAGCTTTAATGCTTTAGATTTGGTAAATGGGGTATCCAAAGGATTGTAGACTGAAATCTATAACATGAGGTAATTAAAAAAATGTCTGAAATGGAAGAAGAAGAAGAAGAAGAAGAAGAAGAAGAAGAAGAAGAAGAAGAAGAAGAAGAAGAAGAAGAAGAAGAAGAAGAAGAAGAAGAAGAAGAAGAAGAAGAAGAAGAAGAAGAAGAAGAAGAAGAAGAAGAAGAAGAAGAAGAAGAAGAAGAAGAAGAAGAAGAAGAAATGGAAAGAAAAGAAAAGAAAAGAAAAAGCAAGAGAGAGTAGAGGAAAATTTGCTCAAAGTAGATACTGAGATCCACAGCTTGAGAAGACTAAGGTAGGATAAGAAGTTGTATCTAAAAAATCCACAGAAAGAAACTGAGGATAATAATCAAATGGGAAGGGTATCAGATTTATTGAAGAAAATTACAAATATATGGATATAAAATTATTATAGAAATTATGGACACAAGTTTGATAACCAAACTGGAGACCAACATTCCAGAAAGTGAAGTTAAATGGGCAAAACTTCTAGATAATATTACAAATATTGAAGAAGTTAATGAAATGCCAATCAAATGTTTATACTGTTGTCATGCTATATGGGGTTTATAGGCAGATATGGAAACTACAGCAATGGCCATGGGATTGGAAACAGTCAATTTATATTTCAATACCAAAAAAAGAAGTGGAAAAGAATGCTCAGATGACTAAATAATTGCACACCTCAGTCACTAGTATGAGCATGCTCATGATTTTATAATCCATATTTCAACATGGAATAAGAAATTGAACATACAAGATTGGGTAGTTAACATCTGATTGACAATGGAAAAGGCATGGCAATTTTAAAATAAATCTTATATTTATTGAAACTTTCATTGAGGCTTCATTAAGGCTTTTGACTGTGTAAATCACAAAAAATTGACCTTAAAACATTGGTGTACCAAGCCACCTCACTGAATAATTTTTATGATGACCAGGAAGCAACAGTTAGATATACATACAGGATACATCATCACTCATTATGTATCCTTTGTGTATGTGGCTCTGCAAGAATATAAAAGTTATATTTAAAGTGCTGAAAAACACATTAACAGACCTGTTATAAATGATGGTCCCATTTCAATGACTGGAAGAGGGAAGCATTTAAGATATCTCTTGTTGAAGGTAAAATATGAAAGTGAAAGTTCTGGTCTGCTGCTCAAAAAGCTGAAAGTATATCAATAGGAAGCACCAGTTCAATGTAATTTATTCTGGAGAATAAATTATACAGGATGAGACATTATCCTCCTAGGCTCAAAGATACATAGGGATGGGAACTAGAAAGAGGTCTGCTAATTGAAAGCAAGACTTTGAAATATTTAAATAAAATATTAAGATGCAGATATTTCACACTGATAAAAGAGTTATGTATTGTCTAGGCTATTATTTTCCCAGTTGTAAGAGATAATTTTGAAAAGTGGATACCAGAAGGGTTGGACAAAGAACTATTGAAATGATTGAATTGTGGTATTGGAGGAAATAGTTACCTTAGCTACCTTACCTAAATTACCTTAGACTGCAAGAACAACAAAGCATTCAATACTAGATGAAGCAAAACTAGACAGTCCATCAGAAGCATTAATAATAGAGATAAAATGTAAATATTTTGGATGCATAATGCAAAGGCAAAAGTAATCATTAAAAATCATAATTCCAAAGAACATGAAAAACAATAAAAAAAAGAGGCTGAGAAAAGACACAGTGGCTAGATCCACATATAAGTTTGGAAGAACAAAAAGTCATTGTAACTGACATACTCTTTATGAAATCGTGTCATTATTCATTACTGAATAATGAAACAAGAATTCAATTATTGATGAATGCCAAATGGTTATTAAAACTTGTAATTGCCAATATTAGATATAACTTTCTCAAACATTTCTTTTTTCACAACTTTTGAAGACTAGTAATCAGCTAGTAACCAGCAGCACTTATTATTCCATTTCATTTGATCCATAACAGAAGACACACACGCACACGCACACCGCATCACTTGATTATGGGTTTGACGAACTTCTGGTAATTGCATTTTATATACAAATTGTCTTATTTTCACAACGTGAAAATACGCAGGAAGCCATTCAAATGCCTGCCATACACTTACATGCCAAATTGCTTTGATTGTTGGTAGTATCCTGATGATGGTAGGGCAGTCATGGATCAGAGCTATATGACAATAGGTACTGTGCAACCTTGCAGCAAAAAGTCACTTCCCGTCCCCAGCCTAGTCCACATTTATTTTTGGACAATGGCTTGGTAACAATAGGCAGGCAAACAGTCCTATTGCTGTGTCCAGCCATAATAGAAAAGAGCAAACATCAGTTTGAATAAAGCAGAAACAATATATAATACTTCAGTGGTTCATAAATCTATTGAACAAACCAGATGAGATTCATGAGATTATTGAACACTATCCCAACAGTTGTTTTTAGAGATATATAACTATGGAATGCCCTCAGTTTGATTAGATAAGTAGCTATTAAGGAAAATAAACTTTTATTTAGGATAAATTTCAAAGTCTTCTGCATGTCTACTATATTTCAACCCAAATATTTGAAAAGGTTAGAGATTATTGCATCTTCCATATCTATTCTTCCTTGCAGCTGCAAAGATCCAGAAAGACTCGGTGAAAGAGAGTCAAGGTCAAGGATCAAGAAACTGATGAAGAATGTGTCCTGACTGAATCTGGCTGATGATGCTACAGAAAAGTATTTATATCATATGAATGAATGGAGGTGCTGATTCACTCAGATTAATAGAGCTGGAAGTATTCCAGATGAAGGAGCAATTCCAGTAGAGAACATGGCATGAAAGTGGAGGCTTGCAGGGGTGAGGAATTTCAACATACTGTATCCCTGTGCCAGTGGCATTGTGCCTGTGGATGAGAAATTCATTTCAAGCAACAAATGCTGCTTCACAAATAGTTATATAGCCCGCTTGTGTTTGAAGAGACTCTCATTGGAAGGGATACTTTGCATATACTCCAGCTGCTGGCTCCCATTGTAGTAGCATAATAACATTGTATGATAAAGGAAATTAAGACAACAGAGATTTGCTATCAGGAAACATGTAAAATGCTATTTAATATTATATTTTTAAATAGATATTATGGATCTGGACTTGAGGCAGGATAAGGCACTTAGTTATTCACATGCAATATTGTTGTCAATATTGATTGGCTAATGGTTCTCTGTGCCCAGTTCTTGGTTAGAAAGGACAAAAACTGATTCCTAGCAAGCTTTAGATTTGCAATCATATCAACATTTAAAGCTTGAAGCATCTTGGGTGACCTACAAATAGTGTAAAGCTGCTTAGGTCAATCCCAGATATGTTTTAAACTGAATTGGGAATAAATGAAGGTTGATGTTTGAAGGAATCCTCAGCCAGATGTAAAGCCTAGATTTATCCAAACCACTCAGTCTGTCTGAATGTTACCTGCACATACAGGTATAAGGACTTTGTTTGTTGAATTATATATTTGTAGCTGATCTGTTAAGAGTATATTATAAAATAAGAGATCCGTCTAAAATTCAGTTACATCTGAGCTCAAAATTACGTTTGAGTTGCAGAACCAAACCAGACAGTTACAGAGGTGCAGATGACAGACTCAATAATTCCTCTGTAGAACTATATCAGCAGCTCCTTGGGCAGTTTGAGCTTTCTGAGTTGGCGCAAAAAGAACATTCTTTGTTGTGCTTTTTTGATGACGTTTTTTAGTTCTGAGTAAGCAAGTATAGGGCTGCTTGGAACACTCAGTAAAAAACAAAATATGGTTTATACATTTTATTCAAACAATTAACATTTAATTATTTGGTCCTCTCACTTCTGAATAGCTAAACAAGTTTTAAAAATACCGAAAACAAACAACAAAGATCTTCAAAATAATCTATGTAAGATCAAGTGGACAGGATTAAATATGTATGCACTTAATTTTATTTATTTTATATATTGAACCTTTCTAGCAGGAATTCAAGCAACATACATAGTACTTCTTCTTGCCTTTTTTTCCCAATCACAAAAACACTTGGAGTTAGGTAGAACTAAAAGCGTGTCAGGTCCAAAATTATCCAGCTACATCTTTCTTTTGTTGCAATCTGTATGAACCATTTCAATATTTTATTAATTGATACATTGCCTAAAGGCCTTCTGCATCATTGAAGTAAATGAACCAAATCTGATTATTGTTTCTCTTCCTTTGGGTAATGTGGGAAGGTTGCAGAATATTTTAACACTGATGGAAGGCAATAGACTGGTTTTGCAGCACTTTACTCCATTCTGTTCTGTTCATTATTATTTCTCCTTCCAACTATTTAGTTGGCTACATTTTGAAATTTATTACTGTTTTTTTGATATTTCCTATATATTTACTAATTTCTTTTAAGAGAGCTCTCAAGTTGCCAAGATCAAGATCTAAAAACTGTCTGTCTATCTGTCTATCTATCTATCTATCTATCTATCTATCTATCTATCTATCTATCTATCTATCTCTATATCTATCTACCTACCTATCTACCTACCTACCTACTATCATTTATCATCTAAATACTAATGTCTTTGAAGAGGTCTTTTAAATTCTTTTTAATCTTATATGTTGTTTTACCATCCTTTATTCTTTCTTATTTACTTTATAATTCAAATTACTGTACTCATAATTTCCCTTCTCCTCCTGGTTTGCTCGGTATTTTCTCTCTCTCTTTTTCCCAGTGTGATTTTGTTGATCTTTCACAGGATTAAGCAGACTGCACTTAGAATGAACCAATCTTGTTATTAGGAGCATTTCTGCTATGGAAGACAATGCCTGATACTCAGTTGGTTGAAATCCAAAGAAAGTACCATTTGCATTCATGTTTGTTTAAAGACTAAAGCAGATGTGACATTTACTGCATGGTTATACTTATAGTTAATTTACACAGCTTTTGGGGGAGGAGAAGGATGACTAGGAGGAGAAGCTAGACTAGGTTGTTATTCCGAAAATGGCTGAATTCCAAAGGAAACTCCCATTGAACCCAATAGAAATTCCTTGTCAATGGTAAACAGCACTTTCAGAGAGGGTGGAAACAGAAGAGAGAATGTTCATGCTTTCTACCAACTTTCCAATTATTCAGATAATCCTGAAGTTACCAAGACTTCTATTATGTTAAAATATGCATATTGATTGCATTCATAAAACTTAGAGCCATTTGGACTCTACATTACTGTAACTTAGTTCTAGCCATACAGTACTAAGATGAAATCTTATGAGTAGTTTTTATTTTGTTTTGTTTTGAACAGCTGGTTTAGAGATCTCATGGAAACATGGCAGACTTTCCAGATACAAACAGACAGATTGCATCAACCTCTCACTGATGCTATATATAAAGTATATTATTGTTTCTGCTATGGCAGTTGGGAAGTCATACTTTGGAGCCAGGAACAGATCGAAGTATTTCTGAAATATCAACAAATTCCTTTAATAACAAATCCACAAACAAACTAGATACAACTTGTTAGGTAAGAGAAGACATGGGAGGCTCCAATCGATTAACTTCTTTACTTTGCTATTACAGAACTGAGCTTTACAGCCACAGCAGCACCTTTTACAGCAGAGCTGCTCGCGGCTTCAACCAGTGACGGCTGTTCAAATTCCCGCCACCATGGATCAACCAACCAGAAGTGAGTATGCTAATACCTAACACCCCTCCCCTCCTGGTTCAGTCCACCCAATCCTGTCCTTGCCTACCTTATGTAATCATGTAAGTAGGCGGGGCTTTTGAGGGTGCAACTGGACCTGTGTAGCTCAGTTGCGGGTTGGTCTTCGAACAGTTTGGGTGGATTTACTGTCTCTCCTGTTTTTCCCCTTGGAACCTCCTAGAGCCTTCTGGCTGGGACAGCCATTTAACAGCTTGTCTATTTTGGCTTGTGTGTCCCCGGGCCCTAGCTTTTGGAGGGTTTCCTTGGTGTAGCATACCATGGGTTTCGTTTGTCCATTTGTGGAAGGGTGCCCCAGTGCTGCTAAGGCGTGCCTTATCCTGTTCTGCTTTAGGAACCCTTCAAATTGGGTGTCCATGAACTGGGGCCCATTGTCAGATATGATTATGTCTGGCAGGCTGTGTGCTGTGAATAGTTCTCTCAGATTTCTAATGACAGCCTCTGTTGTGGTGGACTGCATTATGCTGACTTTCAGCCATTTAGAATATGCGTTTAGAATATGTGTTTAGAATATGCATTATTAAAAAAGTGTGTCCCTTAACTGGCCCTGTGAAATCAATATATGTAGAATTTATGAGGGACAAAAGCAGGAAATAAAGAAAAGGGGGAAACTTACTAGGATTAAAGGTATTTGCTCAGCTAGAAAACACAGGGACAATGGTTAAAATAAGTTAAAAATAAGGATTCTGCAAAGGTACAAAAGATAGTGTTGTGACAATAGAATACTGTAATGAGTTAGAAATGAAATAAGTAAATAATCTATGAGATAAAACTGTATTGTTATGTAATGGTATGTTTATTTATAATTAATGCAATAATAAAGAAGAGAGGGAAACATTGCAATTGTTTCTAAAGATTGATAAAATATTGAAAAGAAATTTGAAAGATTTATAGGGAAATTTAATGAAGTGCCAGATTGGGAAGCTCCTAACAGCTGCATCTTAAAAAGCTAACTTGATAACTAATATAAATCATATTGTAAACATATTGCTATCCATCTGGGCCATTCCTTATCCTCTGTAAAAGAAAACATGAGGATAAATATGCTTTTATAAGTGATCAGTGGTGTTTTGCTGTAAGTATAACAATTGTTTAAAATCCCAGAAGAATGTACTTCTTGTATGTTCCAGCTCTGGACTCTATGCTTTATTAAGCAGCAACTAGCTTAACAGATTGAGAAATGATAGGATGTGTACTAAATGCATTTAGTTCAATTATATTTCAGTAACTTGGAAAAATACTAAATTTGAGATGCAATTGTGGATATTGGTCAAAGCAATCAAGTCAATGACACGAGCGCTATAGTACACACGCACACGGTATGCTGCAGCCTTTGAAAGGTTTTGCAGCATGATTGTGTGAATGTATCTTGAGACACATTAAGTCTAAGTATGTTAATAGTACATGCATTTATTTTACTTCACCAAGCACATTGTCTAAGCAAGCAAAGAAAACAAATTCACAGGACAGAACTGAGCTGTTCTCTCAGAAGACCTCAAATCTTTATTTTTTAGGTGGCACCAGAAATAGACTAAAATAATAGACTAAAATAAAAGCACAGGCCTCCAAACATCTTCCTGATCTGTGTAAAAATGGAAAAACTCGGACCTATCTATATGCCTGGTCTCATCAATAAAATAAAATAAAAGCCTGTAAACATGGCTCTAGCTACCAAAACGTTGCCTATAAGGTGGAAAAGTTCTATAATAGAGAGAATAGTTCCTCCCCTCTCGACACACACACACACACACACACAGAGACACATTTTGGTTTTCTGTCAGGCAGGAATTCCCTTCTCCCGATAAAAGAGAAGAGCAGCAATTTAGGGGCACAAGGAATAGGCATTTCGGTTGGCATCAATGAGATGGTGAAAGAAATGGAAACAGCTGGTAGTATTCATGAAGCAGGCACAGTGCCTAGCAGACTAGGAGGGAACATGAGAGAGGTTGGCAAGATCATCAGAAAGAAAAGCATTAGGTGACTTTGTTAGGGTGGGAGGTGGGAGATCCCTGTTTGAAGAGCTTAGAGGAATATCAGGGAATGGAGAAGAGATCTGGATTAGATGAACCAGGATGGAACAGGTACATGTTTACTTATACACTTATTACTGCTTTAACAGATTGTTTTTAAATGACCCACATTTATTTATTTACATTATGCCTTGATTATTTTTATTAGTAACTCAAGGTAGCAAACATATACAATACTCCTTCGTCCTTCTATTTTCCCCACAACAGCAACCTTGTGAATAGCTGTACCTTCCTTAGCAATAAGCAAGGTCAACGCAATAACTTTTCTGTTTGTGAAACACTGTTATGGTGATCTTTCCTCCAACCATTACTGTCATTTAGTGAACTCATAAAAAAGAATGCGGTGGAATATTCACAGTGCAACATCAGACTACGTCATCCTTTGTGGCAGGTTAACAAAGCTTATTTGATCTGAAAACAAAAGAGCAGATTGAAGCATGCATGAAGGCGATTGTGGAACTCCCCACCTCTGCAGCTTCATCACACAACACAAAGCAATGAAGATTTGTGATACATTCTTAAATGCCTTATATTCCCTCGCCCTTTGCAGGAGAGAGCTTTTACAAAGATTACTATTGTTTATTTTCCATTCCTCACCTCCAAAGGAGGATTTTGTGCAAATCCTCCTTTGGATTGAGGAAAGTGACAACCCCCCCCACCACGCCCCCATCATTTCCCTTACCACCAGCCTTTGGTCTGCAACAGATGAAAATTATGCTGATATTCAGCAGGCATCTGGTTGCTCCCTTGCCTGCAGTGGGATCCACATACAGACACTTCATGCAAGAAGATATGTGTTCTACAGTATGAAACAGTTCAGAGATATCAGCCTAAATCTAATCCATCCTACCCCCTGGCCTCTTCTAAAAGACAAAAAAACTAGTATTATTGCTTTATGCATTTTATGGGTCAGGTGGAGAGAACAAAGGCTTGTATAGCAATGAAACACAAATGTAACCCAGTAACAGACCGCTTATGATGTCATTACTGATGTTTTCATGTGTCTTAGTGAAATTCATTAGTAGGAAATCATTTCTAGACAAAAAGTTCCCATCCCAAATCTAGGATCTGTGGCCATGGCCGCAATGAGAGTTTATTCATTATGGAGGATGATTATGTACAGGTAGTCCTTGACTTAAAACAGTTCATTTAGTGACCGTTCAAAATTCCATTGGCACTAAAAAAAGTGACTTATGATGATTTTTCAGTTACAACCTTTGTAACTTTCCTCGTGGTCATGTGATCCAAATTCAAATGCTTGGTAACTGGTTTATACTTATGACCATTGCTATGTTCCAAAAGGTCATGTGCTCACCTTTTGCAACCTTTTGACAAGCCAAGTCAATGAGGAAGCCAGATTCACTTAACAAGTGGGTTACTAACTTATCAACTGCAGTGATTCATTAACAAGCTGTGACAAGAAAGGTTGTAAAATGGAGCAAAACTCACTTAACAAGTGCCTCACTTAACAACAGAATGTTGGGCTCAATTGTGGTCATAAGTCAAGGACTACCTGTATTGACAAATAAGCCAAACAATACAAAACCTATCATTTGTACTTGGTCTTTGAATGCTTCCTGTTTCTACCTGTAGATATTCTCATACAAAGCTATAGCAAAATGGCAGATAGAATTGACCATGCTCATCCACAACCAGATTTTAGGAGTTATGCTCATCCACAACACAACCAGGAGTTACGCCTTCTGAAATTTTTTTCTCTGCATAAGGTCCAAAGCAGGACAGTCTTGGCTTTATGCGATTTCAAAACCATGCAAATGAATATTTGATGAATGTGCTCATCCACTTTACACTCCAGGAATACTAACCAATAAAGTTCCAGACATTTAAGTTCACTGTGTATCTACTATCTGCAGCAACTGTACAAGGATAAAAAATTCCCGTCAGTGGATTGTATAAGATAGGGGAAGTTGTTATTTCAACTTGAATGTGGATTGCTTGCTTAATGATGCAATATTTAAACTGCATGTTCAATCAGTGGCCTGCAGGTAAAAAAAGAAAGACAGGATCATTTAAAAAATATTTTATAAAATGCAATTGAATATATATATTGTCACCAGGGTTCTCTATATTACATTAAGGGCTGTTTGGTGAAGTATCTCTGTATAAGCAAAGAAAGCAAAGAAATGTACGTACTATATAGGTTAATGGAGAGCACATGAGAATTATTGCTGACATCAAACTATAAATACATACAGATTGTAATATAATTTTCTTTGTGTATGTTTTTTTCTCCATTAAATAAACTTGCATCCAACAAAATATTCACATGCTTTTCTCAAAGAACATATGAACATCATGAGTGTTACAGATATTTGTGTCTACTACTCTGGCCAGATACTAGAAAAATTCTGAAAATTTCATGATGCATAGTTTCTGCTAAATATATATATTAATTATTAAGCATTTGTCTTTTTTTACCTTTGGAATCTATTTTGAATGTATTATATAAAGCACTTTAGAAATAATGCTTTGTTTTTTTTATATTGCAGTAATTAATATAGGTATGGGCTCTTAAACAATTGTTGAATGAATATTAGATATGTGGAATTTGGGGCTCTGTGTATTACATACATACATATACATACACACACACACATACACACACATGCACACCCACCTACCCACACAGACACACAGAGACACTCTCATTCTATTCACCTGCATTTCTGTTACATGTTTTTGCTAAGGGCCATAATATTTACATAACATTAGATGTATATTTTAGCTTAATATTTTTTGAATGTAATCTGGAAGATGCCTATATATCCTTGAAGGGCCTCCACATAACAGCCTTTCTTTCATCCCCCGATGTCTGCAGAAACCAGCCAGTTGTGGACCTTTGAAATAAGGTTGTTCTCCTAGCACATGCTATTTGCATGATGTGGAGTGCTTTGATCATCATGAACCAGAACTTGACAGTGGATGGTATCTGCTCAATTCCTATTGGCCATTTTTAGTTGATGCAGACAAAAAACCCCTTCCCTCCCAGTAGCCTACAGTGGGTAGAGACTGAGATGTGGATCATACAATGACAAATACAGTAATAGGACCCCTTGAAATCAAATTTGCCCTCCAGTCCCAAATCTGAAAGGAACATCAACAGCTTTGACAGCAGGCTGAGTCCAACCAATGAGCCAATACAGATGCCAACAAGAATAGCAAGTCATGCAAGGGATTGTGGAACATCCTCAATTCTTGTTGATCAGGCACTGCAGGTGATTTAGGTGGGCAGGGGCAAATAGATAGGATCCCTATCAGGAAGCTTTTGCACCAGTTTACACCCCATCCCCATATCCCATCAACAGCCAAAGCTGAATAAACTTCTGATAATGTCTTAGTCATCCATTCAGGGAACGGCTGAGAGGCAGATGGTTCAATATGGTACTTCTGCTGCAGCATTCTGTTTGTCAGACTTTAGGGTTCATCACCACTTCTTGATGGATCAGGCACTGCAGTATGATCTAGAGTTGGTTTCCTGGGAAAGCAGGGTGGGGGTTGGGAAATAGCCTTTTGTGCTTTAATAGTATCCCTCTCAGATCAGGCTCTGATAGATAGCTAATCCCATCCTCTAGCTTTCTATTGGTAAGTCCCAATTCTGGTCTCGATGCTTTCTCCATTGCTGGGACTATGACAGAAATAAGATTCCTTTCTCCTTCTTGTCTGGTGGTTTCTTACCATAAGCACACTTAGCAAGCAGTTGCAACAACTAGTTGTCCCTTCTGAAAAGACAGGAAGGGGCGAGCCCCTGACTATTCTACTGCCTCAGCAGTAAATATTTTAATGTGTTTAGAGAAACTTGCAGGTGATGAGATGTGGGAGCTTTGTGGTTATTAGAATTCTACTTTTCCCTCCTGAGTAGCCCTCTCTGCAAATGCTTTGCAAGACCAATCTGCTATTTATGAGCCTGTTTTAGAAATATAAGCACGTTAGGTGTTTCGAATACATTTGCTTACACAAGAGGATTCTGTTCTCAAAGCCCATATATAATAAAGGTTTTTTAAAGGCAAATATGTAAAACTAGTCTCTCTCTCTCTCTCTCTCTCTCTCTCTCTCTCTGTGTGTGTGTGTGTGTGTGTGTATGTGTGTTGCATGCATATTCAAGTCTGGCTCAATTTTTTTCATCTGAGCCTAGAAAGCTGTATCTGAAGTTATATTTATTACAAATGAAGATTAATTTCCCCCAATTTACCTTTCCAATTATTCATGTAGAATATTTGAGAATATGATTTAAACCTTGTTTTTATACAAGATTGCATTAAATTCACTATCATTTTTCTTTGAGTAAATGTGACATTTATTTTCAAAGTACTGGTCAAAATACTAGCAGAAAATCAACACTGAGGGGAGAGTGGCAGGGTGGAAAAGTCATAATTTGAGTGACCTATTTCACTCAAAATCTGTCTACAACTGCAAAAGTATTTTTGTTTCCAGTGAGGTATTTTTTTATAAACATTTGTTTTTAGATCAAATATGGATTGAAATTGAATGTATAAGTGCATATAGAAATTGAACCTGTGGTATCTACACTAGTATGAAAAATCTTTTGCCCTGTATTGTATTATCTTGAACAAGCAACCATTTCCTTTTTCTATTTCTTGATGAGAAAAAGCATTTAAAGATTTCCAGCAACTTTGATTGTGGCTGAAGAAGACCTGCAATAATATAGGACAATTAATTATTAACATCTCTCTGCATAGTTTGATATGCCAGTTTTATGATTGCAGGTGGTCTCAATTACAAGATGAATGGATGCCCAGGTCTTTCTGGAGATTGCCATGTATTTATTGAGTGACTGTTTATCATACATAACAAAATATCTCTTTCCTTTAAAATTTAAAGGACTTAGTTCAAATTTTATTTCAACATTCTTAATTGAAGGAAAGAATTCCACACACAAATACTCCTCCCTCTCTCCGGCTACACACACTTTAGGCCAAAGATTTGCCCAAAACAAAAGAAGTCAGTGTGTTTTCATAGCTGCTAGTAAGAGATCATGCATTAGAATCAACATGTCATATTAAATTGTTAAGAGTTAGCAGTGGAAATTTTTGGAAAGCATTAATGCTCTTGCTGATAAATTACAGCCTTAACCCACAGGGAATGCCAATTGTGGATGATTTTCTCTCACAGGTAGGTAATAACATCATTTGCTTTCCCTCACATTTTTCTCAATTAAAAGTGAAACAGTAGCACTGCTCATTGGTTTTTAAAGAAACTTTTAAATGAGGCAGAATAAGACTCAGCATTGATGGCTGCATCTAGTATGCCAGCCTAATTTTGTATCACCTCACAGCCATGAAGGTAGCATACTAGTGCAATTGTAAGGAAGAAACATCAGTATCATATCCTTTTCTAGCCACAGACCAATCTTCTTCTTGCTTTCATGGCCTGCAACTGCTATGGGAAGCCATCATAATTGGAAACATTTTTTGTAAAGTGCAATAAATATAAAACTCATATGGATTTTCTTTCTTACAGTATAACACAATTCACATTGATTCTGAACATAAAACTTATTCAGTTCAGTAGTTTCATTCTCTGGTAATTATGTGCAGTACTTGCTTTTAAAATTGAGCAATCCAGTTTACTACTACATTTCCAGCATTACTGGAAGAATATACAATTAAAGCTTTTGATAAAATGAAATGGTTTCTTTAGACAAAAAAGGAGGAATACTTTGCATTAGCCAGAGGATGATGGCATGTAGTTTAATTATGTGCTTTTCTTTTCATGGTTCCAGACAAAAAACCCACCTGCAATGAAACAGGTGAAGAGACTAGAATGGATATTCAAGAACTCTTTCTTGTCCTTTTATATAGTAGGATATCCAATTGGGCCAACTCCATCCTAGCAGGAAGCCCATTTGAGTAACAGGAAATAGATGTACTGTGGCATCCAAGATCAATGCAACTTTGATTCATAAGCCATTCAAGTGTTAATCATGAAAGTTGCAGCTGCATGGAGAGAGCTCTTGATGTGAATGCACCTGCTGTTCTCTCAATTTCTTTAAGTTTCAGAATCTCCAGCCATTTTGGGGAATGAATAAATAGCAAAGCCTAATATTTAAATTAAAAATGCTCAATTCTTTCTCAGGTATAGACATTCTGGCAGCCGGTAAGAACTGTTTGGGCCAGAGACAATAAAACACAAATATGAAGGCAGCTATTGACTTGTTTCCACTAGATTTTAAGTAGCATTTTTTTCTATTTAAAATGCTACTTTTACTTTAAACTTAATGTTGCCATTTTTGTAGTTTTAGCCAGGAATTGTATCAAAATGCTTTAACAGAATATGCAGAAATAAAAATTAAACAAAGAACCAAGATCTGTCTTAGTTATGTAATATGGGAATTGGACAGAACTATAATTGTAAATAGTGCTACGAATCTAACATTCAGTTATTCAGTATGTACAGAATGATGATTTGTGATGAGTTCATAGCAGTGGTGGAATTCAAATTTTTTTACTGCTGGTTCTGTGGGTGTAGCTTGGTGGTCATGTGACTGGGTGGATGTGGCTTAGTGGTCATGTGACTGGGTAGGCATGCTTGGTAGTCATGTGACTGGGTGGGCGTGGCCAACTCAATGTCACTCACATCAAGGGGTGCCTCACCTGGCCCCTCCCCTCCCAGCCATTCCTTGTCACCCAGACTCAACTTATCTATAGTTCTGTAAAAATGTTGTTTCCCTTTTTTGACTTTATTATCTGCATACTATAGATGTACTTTTATGGACCACTGAAAGGAGGAAATGGCTCACATGATTTACTCAAGAGTGTGACAGGCAACAGGCTTTTAAGGGGCTGCTCCAAAGAAAGGGGGACAATGTATTTTCCAAAGAAGCAGAATGCAGACAAGAAGCAATGGTTGGAAACTGAACAGAGAGAAGCAACCTAAAATTAAGGAGAAACTTTCTGACAATGAGAACAATTAACCAGTGGAACTGTCTGTCTCCAGAAGTTCTGGGTGCTCAATCACTGGAAGTTTTTAAGAAAAGACTGGACAGCCATTTATCTGAAATACTTCTAAGTATTATTCTGACACTTTTCCCAGGATTTCTACTCAGAGTTTGGCATCCTCAGTTTTCTTGCCTGAGCTGGGGGTTGGACTAGAAGACCTCCAAGATCCCTTTCAACTCTTGTTAAACACACATATATTTTGTGCTCTGGACATTGAATGCATGTAAACCCTGAAAAATATGTGGAATCCCTGGGCAAAAGAAAGGCAGAAAAATCACTCTGGGTGTAGGGACAGTGTAAAATATTAACACATGATAAATAATGGAACAATTAAAAATAATAGCACAGAGTTTTATCTCTTCCTATTTTTTTCTTTCTTTCTCTCCCTTCCTCTTTCTTTCTTTCTTTCTTTCTTTCCTTCCTTCCTTCCTTCCTTCCTTCCTTCCTTCCTTCCTTCCTTCCTTCCTTCCTTCCTTCCTTCCTTCCCTCTCTCTCTGTCTGTCTCTCTGTCTGTCTGTCTCTCTCTCATATACATACACACACACACACACACAGCATTTAACAGACAAGCATTTTGGAAGCAGCTCCTTTAAATTTCTCCAAGGCTGGAGTGGATTCCCCCACCCCCTCTGTCAGCCCGCACTCCTTCTTGCTCCAGGCACTTTAACTCACATGGGGAAAGAGATACTTGCAGCATCCATGCCTTTCTTCCTTTGTTCCAGGGAGAAAGAGGACGTGGGGAATGGAAAGCTAGGAGAGTGATTGCAAGTGCGCCCCCTGCTTGGGGGCGTGGCCAGCCAGGGTTCACCACCAGTTCGGTGACCCATGCCAAATAACCGCTACCAGTTCACCTGAGTAGGTGCGAACCGGTTGAATACCACCTCTGGTTCATAGACATCATATATGTAAGGATGAGGACATCAGGTGTCCACTTTGCAGTAGTATCCAGGTAATTATGCCTGATTTGTCAAGCAAATGCCTTTCAGATGGAACAGAAATCTTAGCACTGGGGCAAAAACAAGCTGAAATCCCAACATGAATCAGATTGTTAAATTGAGTAACAGCACTGATACTTTTCATGATACTTTTCCTTAGGAATCATAATATCTGATATTTCATGGCTGAAAATATAATTGAAAAGCAAAAGTAGTCTATTATGCCATTAGAACAGAATTTGATTTCTTTAAAATGAAATTACCTTCAACACCTTAAATGCATCTAGTAGAGTTTCTCAAATGTCTAGAAGATCTATAATTATTTGTCCAAATAATTCTGTATCTAGAAAAAACCCAACTACTGTATGTATCCTGGAAAAAGCAATCCTGATTTTTATCTCTGCACTTATTCTGGATAATTGATTTAAACCAGTGGTTCCCAAACTTTTTAAGTCCACCGCCCCCTTGGTGCTACAAACTCATCCTTGGTGCCCCCCACCCAGGGATGGGATTCAAATTTTTGTGAGCGTGGCCTAATTTTGGGGTGTGGCTTGCTGGTCATGTGACTGAGTGGGCATGGCCAGGTGACTGGCAAACCAAATCCAAGTGTTCCTCACTTGATGGCTGGTTGTTTAGCAAGTGTTCTAATTTATGACTGGCCTCCCCAGAGCTACTTGACCTGTTTTTGGAGTTTTGACAGTTTTAGATCAGGAGTCTAAATCCCACCACTGCCTGTGTGTGTGTGAGAGAGGGAAAGAGAGTGGTTGGATCAGATATTTCTCTCTCTCTCCCACCAACGCCAGAAAGCCACCATCAGTCAAAATTCATATTAGTGGTCTCCGGGATTTAAAATTATGAGTTTGGTGGTCACTGAGGTCCAAAAGTTTGGCGACCCCTATCTAAAGGGGTGAGCCTGAGAGGGAAAGAGAGAGAAAAGGAAGAGAGAGAGGGAAAGAAAAAAAGGGGACAAAGAAGGGGGGAATGGAAGGAAGGGACAGAAAGAAAAAGAAATAAAGAAGAAGGGAGGGAGGGAGGAGAAAGATAATGAGATATCTATTCTAGTCCAATTACCTGCTCCAGCAGGGTTGGAAGGGAGTGTGTGTGTGTGTGTGTGTGTTCTCCTTGTAATTTACCAGTACATTTTGGTTTTGCCTTCTTCAGAATTGGCACTGTAATACATTGGGGAAAAGTAATTTTTAGGGTGGAGATCTGGTCCAAAGCCTCAATAAAATGTGAGAACTTCCTGATAATCTTGACCATGTTTTGTCCACAAAACCTTTAATAGAATCCAAAGAGATTTCAATGTGCTGGCAAAGATGTTTCAATGTGGAAAAGGGCCTCAGTCTAAACTAGGCCTCATTCAATCTAATGCATCAGGTTTCTCTCTCTTTCTCTCTCTCTCTCCCTCCCTTCCTCCTTACCTCTCTCCCTCCCACCCAGAGTGGCTTTGCTCTACTTTCCCGATGCGAGGCCGGCGCTTTGAACATGAATGGATGGATGGAGAGAGAGAGAGAGAGAAAGGCAGGCAGGCAGGCAGGCAGGCAGGCAGGCAGACAGACAGACAGACAGACAGACAGACAGAAAGACAGATAGATAGATAGATCTATGTTGGTAGATAGGTAGGTAGGTAGGCAGGCAGGAAAATAGACAGACCTTTTGGATGGATGGATGGATGGATAGGTAGATAGATAGGCAGACAGATAGATCTATATTGGGAGATAGGTAGGTAGGTAGACAGAAAGACAGACAGTTAGGTAGATAGGCAGGAAGGAAGGAAGGCAAACAGACAGAACTTTTGGATGGATAGATGGATGGACGGATGGATGGACAGACAGACAGAATGTGATAGCGGCAGCACGTTGGGAAAGCGGTGGCGGTGGCTTTTCCCAATGTGCTGCCACATTCGAGGCGCCGGTTCTGATGCGGTACAACAGTCAATGGAGTGAGTTTGCAGGGCTGGTGCCTCGAACGCCCCACTGCCACCTCTTAGCATCCCCAAGGGGGTCAGCAGAGGGGCTCTAAGAGGCAGCAGGGGGTTGTTTGAGGCGCCGGCAGGCCCTGCAGTTTCACTCATTGACTAGCACCACTCTGGAGCTGGCACCTCCAATGCAGAAGTGGTGGCATGTTACATGCCGCCACAGCTGTGTTTGACATGCTGCCCCTGCTGCCTCTTAGCACCCCTCTCCTGGCCCCCTTGGGGATACTAAGAGGCGGCAGGGGGGCATTTCAGGCACTGGCCCTGCAGATTCACCCATTGACTGTAGCACCGCTCCAGAGCCGGCGCCTCAATGGGTGAAACTGCAGGGCTGGCTGGTGCCTCGAATGCCCCACCACCACCTCTCAGTGCCCCTCTGCCAGCCCCCTCAGGGATGCTAAGAGGTGGCAGGGGGCAGTGCATCGAATGTGGCCATGGTGGCACATAATGTGCCACCACTTCTGCATTGGAGGCGCCGGCTCCAGAGCAGTGCTAGTCAATGGGTGAACCTGCAGGGCCGGCCAGCACCTCGAATGCCCCACTGCCACTTTTTAGCATCCCCAAGGGGGCTGGCAGAGGGGTGCTAAGAGGCGGAAGTGAGGCGGCATGTCGAACGCGGCTGTGGTGGCACCAACTTCGGAGCAGTGCTACAGTCAATGAGTGAAACTGCAGGGCCGGTGCCTCAAATGCCCCCTGGTGCCTCTTAGCGCCCCCCTGCCAGCCCCCTTGCCTCTTAGTGCCCCCTTAAGGCATTCCACCCACCCCCAGGGGGCAGTACCGCCCACTTTGGGAACCACTAGTTTAAACTGACTCCAAAGTATTTTGATTTTCAAAGAACCTTTCCATTGTTGAATAGATGAAATTTCTTTTAATGTTTATACATGCAATTTTGCAAGGCTGATTAATCCTTTAATTACAATCACCATGGAGGCAAATGCCCTTTAAGAACAATGGGGAATTGTATTTTTTGCAATATGCCTTGAGGTAACGCCAATGAGAACAAACCTGTTTCCTGCATTAAACATATGACAATGATTCACGTGTTTATTTTTTGTCAGCTAAATGTTTGAAGATAAAGCATAAAGATAAAACACAGAAATAAAGAACAAAAGATATGCTTTACTTTGCTTGATAGAGAGGTATTGGTGAGTCATTGAATTTATTTCATTATTTTTACTCCACTTTCTGCCCTCCTTCCATTCCATTTTTATTTGGTTTTATTTGGTGAGCATGCAGATATGAAAAACAACCAGCACTGTTTTTCATTACATACATTATCAGGACATAGACAACCATTTGTAATGAGCAGAAAGACAAGCCTTCACAACCATATTCACACTACAGATGCTAATTCAGACACCTCCCTATTTCCACTTCAAGGACCTTAGCCTTTAGCCCAAAGAGACTCTCCCCAACCTCTTCCTTTTGCAGACAAAAACGTTATCCTCTTCACTGTAGTTTTGTATCAAGAAGGAACAAACCCAAAGTAACATACTGGAGGTTGAAAAGTTGCTCAGGTAATGTTGCTAATGATATGCTCTTATTAATGGTTGCCACACTACCAGAATCTGAGAAATCCAGTACATCAAAGAAGACCCCTTCTGGAAATCCCTTTAAGGACTGTGGTGTGCGTATGTCAAAAAGATTCAGTCAAGATTGAAAATGCAACTGCACAATCAAAGACATGCCCTTTTTTAATATGCATGTGAGGTGTACAATATCTTAACAAGTGGTAAGGTTATCATTACATGATTCTACCTACCACTTTGAATTTTTAGACATTGAATTTTTATATGTACAAATATCTGTTTTGACTCCGGGATTTAAATCTGGTCCGTGAGCAGATGTGAGCCCAAGATCACCCAGTGGGGTTTCATGGCTAAGGTAGAATTTGAACTCAAGGTCTTGCTTTGTAAGCTGGTGTCTTATCCATTATTAAACCAAACTGGTTCTCTGTGTGTATATTTCCCCCTCACAAACTTTTGCAAAGATATTGCCTACCTGTGTTTTAAAACTATTTTCCAATCCCAACAATATTACACTCTTTTAAGGGAATGGTCTCTCTCCAGCACTTTGTCCTAAAAGGGGTCCTTGGTGATCTCTGACCTTGGTTGTTTTCTTGCAGATGTTTCATTACCCAAACTAGGTAACATCATCAGTGCTAGTGATTGTTCCATGATTCAGACTAGCAAAAAGTACTTTGAGCTTATGAATTAATTCATACCCAAATAAATCTTTAATACAATAGAAATAGAAATAGAATTTTCCACCAGTAAATAATAGTTGTGGGCTTTTCCTATCCTACTAAGGAAATTACACTATAATGTTACTTGAAATTATCCTGGCTACTGTGAATTTGCTGACATAAGCTAACAAATAAAATCTGTATATTTACTGTCTCTGGACTCAGGGCGGCCCTTTTGGCATGGGTCATAAAAGTTAATCATGTGATAACTTTACTTTATTATTCAGTCCAGCACTCCTCTGGAGCAAAGAAAACATGGTAATATTAAATTCATTGCAAAATGATATTCCTATGCCATGAATTTCTTCCCATATCCAGACTACTATTGTCCTGTTATGGTGAGAAATATCCACTATGGAATTAACTGAAATATTTAGTTTGAACTGTTATGTTATGCCCTCTACAGTATCCTTAAGTGCTCATGACAAGATAGGCTGTTCTGAACATAAATATTCCCCAAGAACTATCATCTTTAGGTTTTCTATATCAAATATAAAGCTACCTATCTTAGTTTAGTAGTGAAAAATGTTAAGCAGCAAATGAACTAATCTACCAGCAAAATGATGAATAAGCTTCTTAATTGTAAGGATCAGATATAAATTCTCAGGAACATAAAAGTGGTAAAGGATATGGATTCCTAGCCAAGCATCCCCTCTTGCTAATCAGCAACCTATAGTTTAGTGCTGCTACAAGGATCACTGAAGGCATACTTGGAAATGGAATGGGACATCTTGCCACAGCCAACTCACCATGGCCAAGTCATGATGACCAACTCACCTTGGGACAACTCACTGTGGGGCAATTTAACAATTCTATTTAATTATTTAAAATAAATAAAAATATTTTAGTTTTTGCCATTCACATTTCATTATATTCCTCCTTTTGCATCTTTTCTTCAATTATTCTATTCCACTATTTCTTTGATATTAGCATTATTCTTCTCTTGCAGCAAGTTGGCTGTAGTGAGTTGTCCTGCAATGAGTTGACTGTGGCGAGTTGGGTGATGAGTTGGCCATGGCAAGTTGGCCATGGCAAGTTGGCCATGGTGAATTGCCATGGCAAATTGTCATAAACCCACCTGGGAAGGGGACATTAATACTAATTTAATTATCTAGATCAACATCCACTTTCAAACTCTATGAACCAATCTGACACCGAAGGGAGAAGTAGCTTTTGTACATTATAAAGATGAAGGAAACAAGGATTTATCTCTTCTGCCTTTCTTTAGAAAACTCCAGAGTTTTTGGCAGCAAGCAACAGCCGGAAATGCCTGCAGCTGGTAGCAATGAATGGCTTTTCTCTTGCCCCGAAGTCTTCATTAGCTACAGTATGTAACTGTGTAATTCAATTTTTGCTGCTCAGAAGTAAATCCCCTGAATGATATAACACTTGATTCCAAACTGGTATGCATAAATCTCAGATTTATAGATACTAAGTATTTCCAAACTGCCAATACTGTATTTCTTCTCTGTTTACCTGGCAAATGCCATTTCTATTAGGTTTTCTTAAGTGCAATGGTGCGGTGATCTGTGGCATCCTATTCAGGAGGCCTTGCTTTGAAAATGTAGTTCTGAAAGCCAAAAATAGAGTCAAACAAAACCCCTTATGTATGTGGCATAAATTTAATATGGATCCATCCATTAATCTAATTCTTAATATGCATATATATATTTCTATACCAGGAGATATCATATTATTTAGCAAATGTGTAAAACATACATGAAACAAACAAAATGTTAAGAAGTTATATTTATGTAGTTACTTACCAAACACATCCAAATTATATTAAAGTGACCAAAATATCTTTACAATCCCCAAGGCATTGAGTACCCCTAATGTTTGGAAATGGAAAGTTGAAAAATTTGACATGCCCTAAATTGTCTCAAATCAATATTGATAATGAAACATAGAATTTTTTCCTCCATTTAACAATGATAACAACATGTCCTGGTGATTGTATCTGTATGAGGTACTCTCAAGACATTATTTTCACCTTTTGTCTCCCTGTCTGAGAAGCCTCAACCAGCCAAAATAGTGGTAGTCCAGTTGTACATGGAGCTGCATAAGAGAAATCCTCTCTGCCTGCATAGAAAACAAAATTTAAAAATATGTGACAGACCAATATAAAACCCTCTGCTAAATTCATTGTTGTTTATAAATCAGTATTTAGGTTCACAGAAGGAAGAAAGGAGTAACATGGAAACTTTCCATTTGCTTCTTCTTGCCGACTAAGAACTAATATTATATTTGCCAAGGATACAGATATTGCTGATGTTTGCTTTTAACTGCATCTCAGAATTACTTTGACAAGTATTGCTTTTTTTTTAGTCTGAGCTATCTACAATTTTTCATACTGGGCTGCCGGCAAAGATAACCTATCAGTCACGCTCTGGTGCCTAAAGGCTCCAGTGAGATCAAGATCACACATTGTGCTAGGAACTGGGCATGTACACATATTAAGAAACCTCTCCATTACAAAGACATAGATATTTAAGCTAAACAAGACAAATAAAAAAAAAACTATGTCCACAAAACCAAGAGAAACTGCTAACCAGACAAAGCAAATGACCGGCCCAAGGTCAAATAAAGGTATATGACATTATAGCAAGCATTGATTGCATTTTTCAATAGTATTGCTTCAAGCCAGTATTATTTGACATAGAAAACCATGATATTTTTTCTCCTGAGGCTTTTGAATGCCAATCCAGGAGGAAGACTTTAAAAAAAGTAGACAGCTCCAGGAAAGAGGTTAAAGTGATTAAATTTAAAATAAATTTAATTTATTATTCTCAGTATTATATTTTGTTCTGAATAAATAGTATCACATTACATATTACAAATCAGAAAAAGTCTCTGGAGATCCTTCAGGACAGTATGCAAGGTTTTGGTGGCTGTAGGTAGCCTGAAGCTTTCAATTGTGCACTCCTTGTCTCATAAACCTTAATTGTTGATGCTAGACATGTACGAGTTTTTGTTTAAAATTTCTAAGATTAAAAAAGGGGAAGGGAACATGCTTACAGCATAACCATCTTTCTGGAATTTTTCCACCTGAATGTAGAATCTAAGTCCCATATGTTGGAACTTAGATTCCCAGAAATCCCAACTAGGACAGCTGGAAGGCACAGCTGCTTGGGATTCATCTGAATTTTTGACTAGTGAGGATAATCTTAAAAATGATTAAAATATAATTCCACAAACTATTTGATAGTTCCCGAGAAGACTTTTTCAAATATACTTACAAAATCTAATTATATTTTGCAATTAATGGCTGAAACATTAACCAGTATAATATTAGCTATATTTTTTTAAAAAAAACAAGACCATACATTAGGTGAAGATTATGAAACAATAAATTATGCATGCTAGAGCACTTGCAATTTGCTTGATTTTCTGCTGCACAGCCAATTCTATTACTATAAACCAGACAAAATTTAAGAGTTATTGTTCTAAAGTGGGTAGCTATTGATACAGAAATGGAAAACAAATTTCAGGCAATGTTGTAAAGAACATGTGTGAATTCGCTGACAGAAAGTTAGTGGAAAAATTTCTTTCTTTTACAATAGTATATTTTTACATCATTGACATTTATCAAATGTGTTGATCCCTGTGTTATAGAAATTAAAAATACAGCATAAAAGGGTCCTTACAGATGAAGCATATCAAACTGAAGGCCTCCTTAACACACTCCTCTGCAGCATTTCATTAGCTATGCTTCAAGTCCAAATGAATGGCTGTATCATTTTCTCTCTCAGTCCCATACTTAACGTTTTCTAAATGCAATCTAGCCTGTTTTCATTATACTTCACAGGGCAAAAGAATTATTAGAATCCAGATGCATTTAGTACACTAAAATGTAATTTCAGAATTTTATTTCAGATACTAGGATCTAAATATATCTCACTCCTGCAAAGTTAGTTGGAGAAAAATAATAAAATACAAAGACCTGCAAATAGAAGTAGAATGACAGGCAAAAGAAAGCAAATATAGTACAAAAAGTAATTGGCACCTTGGGTGCAATCTCCAAACAACTGGAACAACACAATTAGCATTGCCAAAACCACCATTAGTCATTTGCAAAAGGCAGTTTACAACCTGTGATGATGCCTTTAACAACATCAGGCAACATTTGCCTATTCCAGGTCCTTGGGAATGACTCATTAGGTAGATAAAAATGCCAAATCCTATATAAACATTTGGCTGACTGTGCAACCAATCATAATAAGTAATGGAAATTATCAACTAAATTTCAATAACACTTTGGAATAATAAAGGTCCTTTGTTCCGGTACTATCAGAGTTACTGCTCAGAGGCAGGATCAGAAAATAAGTCTAGCTGGGATATTAATCTAAGAACCCATAATTTTCATAGTTTTGGAAGATAAGCAACAATAGAGCTGATATGACTTGATATAAACAGTATGAGCAAGCAGGTTATAGGCAGTCTGCATCAATTTCACTTTGCAAATGAAACTGCTTCAGCAGATAGTGGAGGTGGGGGTCAGTCTACCTCAATCATAGATTTCTTTGTGAATAACAGCTTCAGTGCTTGTACTGCAGATATGCAGAAAATGCTGTTGCTTGTACTCTGATCGTGCTGCTCCACTGAACAGAATTGGAGTAATTCTTCATTTTGCTGAAAGGTTTCAAAGCAGGGTTTCATTCAGACAGCTGATGAAGGGAGTACAGAATAATAGAGTTGGAAAGGACTTTGGAGGTCTTCTAGTCCAACCCCCCAGTCAAGCAATACCATTCCAGAAAAGTGGCAGGTCCAGTCTCTTTTTTAAAGCCTTCACCCACAACTTCTGGAGGCAAGTTCTTCCACTGATTAATTATTCTAACTGTCAGAAAATTTCTCCCGAGTTCTAGGTTGCATCTCTCTTTGGTTAATTTCCATTCATTGTTTTTTGTCTGCATTGTTTAATAACTGTATAACAAACAGGGCAAACATGTCGCTAGCTAAGGCTTATGCAGGAGCCTGAAAAAGCCTCAGCTCTTTAAACAATAGCAGAGAGATGCTATGCTCTCTCTTGTACATAGCCCAAAGCACTTCTTTTAAGTTATTTTAAAGTATGTGCTGTGTAACTGAATGCCCTGTGGACATTAAAACTTCACATAAAGCAAAATAACATTCCTGCACAACTGATAAGCCTTACTGAAGAATATGAAGAGTTGGATATTGGACTCATATGCTTCCACTCTAGAAGAAGATACAAAAAGATATACAGGAAGGAACCCAATTCAACATCAGCATCATTTTAAGAATGAGGAGTACCAGAGTCATTGAGAGACAATCATCAAGCCCTTGTACTGTTTTTTTGTGTATAATTTTTCCAGCTGAACTATACTATTATTTAAAGTTAAGCAATGCAGCCATCCATTGATGAAAACACTGCAGTTTTTGTCAGTGTACAGGAAAAATGATGCCAAGATTACCAGTGATCTTTCAGCTCCCCCAAAACAGGACAATTTCTTTATTTGAAAGTAGATGGATCTTTATGGTCCAAATAAAAATAGACATAATTTATTATATAAATCAGTAGCAGCATAAAATGACAGTGTTTTCCAGATAAAATCTTAGTTTTTCCAAAGAGATTTGGCAATATGAAAAAAAAATCTTCTCATTGTTTCATGTTTCAGGAATTTCTAAGAGAATGCTTGCCTTTGTGAAGATTAATATTGTGCTTTGCTCTATCAATTATTTTAATTTATCATTTCAATTATTTTAATTTATTATTTTAATTTATTTTTATTTACTTGATATTGTATGGTTCTAAGAAGTTTTGAACAAGTAGTCTTAATGAAATGTTGTTTAATCACCATATTGAAGTAGATTTACAAACTGATGCATCATCCTGTTCCAAAATAAGAAATCAAATTAGATAATTGAAATTGCTTTGGATTTTTGATGACTTTTCTGCTGTGCTTGGGATTTTTCTTCATAATGCGTAGATACATTGTGTTGCAATTTTGTAAAGCATAACATTATACAAACTGTCCTTCACAAGCTGTGGCTAATCTAGAATTTAAAGATGTTAAGTATAAAGTGGTGTGAAGTATCCAGTCGTTGCAACTGGTATTTTTTCCCTTCCCTGAAGAAGATATGGTCTTTGTGTTATCCAGTATGTTGTCCATCTAAATATATCTCAGTGTAGTTAATGAAAGATGGGAGAAAATGCTGATGTGCTGGCATGATGCCATTCAAACAGATATCCACAAAGCATTTTTGGATATATTGAGTGTGGCTGTTAAAGAACTGTTAAGTCCTGAGCATGGGCGCAAGGAATGGAGACGAGACATCGAACGGTGACTTCAACTCTTTATTGTAAGATAAGAACAGAGCAACTACTTGGGCAGCAGCAGCTCTTTTATAGAGCTGGCTGCTGTCAAATCAACCAATGAATTGAGTTTACCGCTTTTACAAGCATCCAACCAGAGGGGCCCATTAACAGCCAATCAAACTGGCCAGAAACGACCAATCACGACTCGCTATTCGCGGGCCAATGAGAAGTGCAGGATTACAAGCCTGCTGTAAAGTAAAGGTGTTTAGGGTTGTACCGCTGCGTTGGCTTAGTCCATAACACCCCTCCCCACTAGGTTCCGTCTGAGGGGTGGGGTGACATATTCTCGTAAATAGGCAGGTCGCTTCACCTGTCTGCTTGACCTGCACTGTTCCACCAGTTTCTGTCCTGGCTCTGGTTCCGGTGGGCTGCTAGCTGGGTTGGATGGTGAAAACGGTGGCCCTGGGCTGCTTTCCCTGCTTACGCCAATGCTGTCTTCCGGGTTCCCTGGATCCGTCTCCATCGCAGTGTCGTCACACGGTAAGGCCACTCCTTGACTCGGTTCTCCTTCTGATGGTGAATATCCCCTGGTTGGTTGTGTAGGCTGTTGGGTTTCGATTGTTATTTCTTCTTCTGCCTCCTCAATGTTCCTTCCCCCCACCCAGCTAGAGATTCCGGGGATGAGATAGGACTAGGTGCTAATCTGGAATGGAGTTGGTCTATGTGGCGTTTCCACATCTTACCATCTGCAGTTTGCAGGCAATAGGATTGGGGTCCCATAAGTTGCGTTATGGTAGCGGGGACCCACAATGGGTCACCCGAGAAGTTTTTCGCAAACACGAGGTCATCTTCCTGGAATGCCCAACACTTGCTGCTGGATCCTGGGGGTTATTCCGGCATGTAGTTTGGGTGGAGGCGATCGAGATGCGAGCGAAGTTTCCAGCCCATCAGGAGTTCAGCTGGGGTTTTGTTTGTGGTACTGTTTGGGGTTATGTGCTGGAGAAGAAGCATGCAGTTTATTTTGTCGTCAATGTCTCTGTGGTCCATTTTGTGCAAGGTCTTTTTTACAAATTGAACCATTCGCTCAGCCCTACCATTGGCCGCAGGGTGAGCTGGCGATGTTAAGGCATGGTGGATGCCCCGATCTGCCAGATACTGTTTGAATGGCAGGGCGGTGAATTGGGGGCCATTATTGGAGACCAGGACATCCGGAAATCCATGGGTAGCAAATAGCTTATTCAGTTTTTTAGTAATTGCCTCTTTGGTAGTGCTTTTCATCTTGTAGACTTCGAGCCAGTTTGAATAGGCATTCACTGTTAGAAGGAAAGTGTGTCCTCTTGTGGGTCCTGCAAAATCGATGTGAATACGGGACCAAGGACCTCGAGGCATTTCCCACTGAGTTGGGGGAGTTTTTGGAGGAGTGGAGCGAGTCTCCTGGCATTTGCTGCACTTTGCTACCTTGGTCTCTATCTGTTTATCTAACCCAGGCCACCATGCGTAACTCCTGGCCAATGCCTTCATCCGCACGATGCCTGGATGTCCATTGTGCAACATTTTTAATACTCTATGTTGCAATTTCTCCGGGATTATGACTTTGTCTCCCCACACTATGCAACCTTTTGGGGAGAATAGCTCTGTTTGATGATTCTTAAATGGCTTGAATGTGTCATTGGTTTCGCTGACCGGCCAACCCCATTCTACCCAGCTGAGGACTCGTGCCAAAACAGGGTCCTTTTTTGTTTCTAAGGCGATGTCTCAAGCAGTCAGCGGCAGCGATTTGAGGGTTTCGATTTGCAATACGGCTAAGGTTGGAGCTGGGTCTTCTATGATGTCTGGTAGTGGAGAGCGGCTCAAAGCATCAGCGTGGGGAATGGTTTTCCCCGGGCGGTGTTGCAATCGGTAATTGTAGGCGGCTAAAAATTCTGACCAACATGTCATTCTTGGTGATAAGATATGGGGAATTGGTCTGTTTCCCACCAAAATACCAAGTAGCGGCTTGTGGTCTGTAATAATGGTAAAGGGTCTTCCATACACATATTCATGGAAATGTTTCATTGCGGATACAATAGTGAGAGCCTCTTTATCAAGTTGGCTATAGTTCCTTTCAGTCTTAGACAAAGTTCTCAAAAAGAACGCAATAGGTGCCTCATTCCCATTTGGTAGGACATGGCTTAAGATGGCTCCCACTCCAAATGGTGAGGCGTCACAGGTAACCATCAAAGGTAGAGTCTCGTTGTATTGCATTAATACAGCATCGGAGGTTAAGAGGTCTTTTACTTGTTGGAATGCCCTTTCTTCACGCTGTCCCAAGACCCAGGAAGCCTTTTTGTTGAGAAGTCTATGAAGGGGCTCGGCTACGGTCACCTTCTGGGGCAAGAAGATGTCATAAAAGTTAATGAGTCCCAGGAAAACTTGGAGGTCTGTCTTATTCCTAGGTCTCAGGGTGTTTTTGATTGCGGTTAGTTTTTTTTCAGTGGGGTGGATTCCCTGTCTGTCGAGAAGGTATCCCAGGAACTCCACTCTCTCCATACAAAGTTGACACTTGTCCCTTTTTACCTTCAGACCAGCATCTTTAAATTTCTGAAGAACTTTTCTTCAGCCAATCAGACTGGCCAGAAATGACCAATCACGACTTGCTATTCGCGGGCCAATGAGAAGTGCTGGATTACAAGCCTGCTGTAAAGGAAAGCTGTTTAGGGTTGTACCGCTGCGTTGGCTTAGTCCATAACAAGAACAAGAATCCCAGTGAGAAAGCTTAGAAGCTACACATTCAGGCTAGACTAAATTACTAACCTAAAAATAGCTTCCCTAGTTTGTTTGGGCTTGCTAGGATAGAAAGAAATATATAACCTTTAGAGTGGCTATCATTTTCAACTATTTAGGATAAAGGAAGATGCTGTAGTTTCTTCCTTATCCTGTACAAAGGTAAAATTGTGGCTGCAGTGAGTAAATTGCTTCCTGTCTCACCCTGCGTGGAATGGTTTTTATACCCCAGGTCTGGTCTGATCTAGGAAAACAAGTAATGTGAAAGGATAGCTGCCTTTGGGATGGCCAAGTGCATTCACAAGAATAGTTCATGTTGTCTTCAAGTCCAGCTCGCCTTCCTTCACTGGGCAAAGCATAGAATACCCAAAGCAGCTGGCATTGCTCAGAAGGTGATGCTTTGAGGGAGAAGGAAGACCCTTATTTACAAATCTGTGCACTGAGTGAATTGAACTGCATGTCAGATCTAATTTGCAGGGAGTTTGTTCAACCATGCATACCACCATCCTATCATCTTGCTAAAAATCCCAGAAGATTGTGCTGTGCTTTTGTAGGAAGACCGAAAACAGAACTATGTCTGATAAGCTGAGTTTCCGAAATAATCTACTAAGTACAGTAGCTGCATACATACTTCGTGTGTATTATTAGAAAATAACACAATTAAAAATAGTCTAAGACTATGTGAAAGCTTTGAAAATACCACAAAAGTGCAGTCTACATTTGAAAACATCTCCCTGGGAGCAAGTTTATTTTGTTAAATACATGTTTACAGGTAAAAAATTGTACCTCCAGAAGCAATTCCTGTCTCTAAATGATTTTAATGGGCTTTGTTCTATTCACAGACGTATGTTTTGTGTCATATGTAGCCCAGTGGATTAACTGGAAGATTCTAACTAGGATTTCCTAATTTTCCTTACCAAAAATGAATTAACTACATGAACACATGTACACATGTGCACGCGCACGCACACACACACACACACACACATAGAGTATATAAAAAAGTTACAGTATATAGGGGTATGTTTTAAAGAAATAGATGGACATTTTAATTGAATTCCAGACTAATAATTTAACTGCACAGTCTGGTCACCTTTGGTAGCCAGGGATCAGTAAAAAAAACTTGGGGGGGGGCTTCTAAAACCATAAAGATGGTGGTGATATGGTTACATAGCTGAAGAAACTTGGTCATTTTTCTACTTTTGAGACCAGGGTTAATCTTGTATGAGCTTAGAAGCTAAGCAGGGTTAGGCCTGTTTAATACTTGCCAAGGGTGTTGTAAGCTACACTAAGAGGTCAAAACTCATTCCAGACAAAGACAGAGGTCAACCTCTTTAGTTCTGCCACCAAGGAAACGAGTGTGGCTGGAGGCAACTTATGTAAGGTAGGGACAATCCAACTGGGACTGTATAAAATCTAATTTTATAAACACCAAAAAAGGGCCAAAGAATTAGTGATTCTGAACACACAATTTTGAGCTCTCAGGGAATTTGAAAAATGGGGCTACGATGACACAGTCCTGCAGCCTGAAGAGTGCCGAAGCTGATCTCATGGAAAAAGCTTTGTTTAATTATTATTCAACAAATTTATATAGCTGCACAACTCACATATAGGTGACTCTTTTATATCTCTTCTTTTTCTGTTTTTTTAAATACTTCCTTTAATTTAAAAGGAATTTCACATATACAGTATATCTGTAGAAATACAAATGATGTTCTTATATTGTAAACAGTAATAGAAAAATACCTCTAATGTCTTGAATAACAGTGACAGATACTTTGATTAAATTGATTTTGTTTGATAATGCATCATCAAGTTGATGTTGTCTCTTTCTGAACACATACTGTGTTTCTCATATAATAAGGCCGGGTCTTCTTTTTTTTTTGAGTCCCGAAAAAATGGCTAGGCCGTCTTTTTGGGGATGACTTAATTCCCCCCCCCCCTTGCATCTTCGGGCAGGCAGGCGGCGATGGCTTGGATGTTGACCTCAGCATTGGTGGAACACTTCATATCGGGGTCAACGCAGGCAGCACCATATCCGGGTGTGCAACAAAAGTACTTCCTAACAACAAGCCCCCCCACCATTCCCCCCCATTTCGCATGTTTTAATATAGGCCTTAATTTGGGGGGAGGGGCTTAATTTCATTTCATGCCTATAAAACATGCTGGGACTTCCTATTGGGGGAGGCCGTATTGTTGGAGAAACAGGGTAGATAATTTTACCCCATGATAACAGACCTCCAGTCTCTTCCTAACCTGATCCTTCAGATCTTCCAATGGTCAACCAATCACCACTGTAATTAAATCCATCCATTTTGCAACAGGTGGTGCTCTTCTCTTTCTTTTTCCTTTTGCAGCATTAGAGCCTTCTTTAGAGAGTGAGGCATTTGCATAATATATTCATAGTGAGATAACTTGAGCCTGGTTATTGAAGGTTGGAGTGTATTTATCTTGTACTGTACAAGGAAGAGTTGGAAGTCAGTGTGTCAGCTGGTGCTCCATTCAAAATCCAAGAAAATAGTTAGACTCCATTATTTAGAGAAAATATATCTTTTATTGGAAATCAAGTGGTAGCAACAAAAGAATTCTGAATCTGAGAAAAAAGGCGCGTAAATCACATATGCAAAGTGACGGCAACGTTTTCACCCCCAATAGTTCAATTGGCTCATCCAATTAAAAGTTGTGTATATCATCATGTGGGCATCTCCAGGTGGTGATGAGACCTCTGTCCGTTGACCTTGACATATTTTGATAAAGAGTTGCAGGTGTATAGCATAGCATAGGATAGAAGCCTAAGCAAGAATCTAACCCCCCCAGCTTATACAGTTCTATTTTGTAACACCTCCAGCTCACTTCCCATAACCATTCCCTCCTCCCCCCACTACTTATGACAGCCGAAAGATGCAAAACAAAGGGAGAAAATCTTGAAGGCTGACATAATGCCCCCTTTTCCTTCTTTTTCTCTTCCCCCTTATATTTCATACCCTCTTTTCCCATTCCCTTTCCTTCCCTTAATTTCCCATTTTCTTTTCTTTTTTGTATTTTATACAATAAAAATAGATAAATAGAGAGTGAGGTATTTGTATAATGTATCCATGGTAAGATAACTTGAGCTTGGTCATTTGTGCCTTGGTGAGGACTTTGGTTTGATTTATTCAATGATCCATTTGTTTGTTTTCTTGTCCATCCATGATGTTCTTAGGAGTCTTCTCCAATATCCAAGTTATCAATACTCTTTCTGGCCTGCTTCTTCAAAACCTAACTTTGCTTCCGTAGAATATCACAGGGAATATCATTATTTGCACAATTCTGATCTTTGTAGAGATAGATAAACCCGGTATTTGAATATTTGCCATATTTGAATATAAGGCCTTTGCAGCTGGTGTATCAATTATTAGTCTTGGCTTTGGGTATATTTTTTGACTGTTCTTTACTACTGACTTTTATTTAAAAAAAGATTTTAAGCTATGCTCAATACAAGGTAGGTTGTTTTGGGTAATGTTGTCAAAATACAGATTTATCTTCCAAATATATTTACATTTTAGGACTGAAGGATTGGAAAGGAAATATAAGGAGATTCCTGCACTGGCAAAACTCTTGATCTAAAGACTTCTAAGTCTTCTGAGCTGATTAAGAGTGACCAGTTTCACTGGTTCTGGGCACTATACTCCAGATGACCATGTATAACTTTTTGAAATCTCTGCCTTTCTAAGCGAAGTTCTAAGGCACATAAATGAATACATTTTCATAATTCTAAACAATATGCTGTCTCAAAAAGCTTTCAATTATTTAACGGTGAAAAGGCATTTTTAAAAAGAGAGAAACAGTTTATGGAGACACCCTACACAATTCTGCAAAGCACCCACCCAGCTGAAATGATTTGCAATTATGTATTGAAAAAAATGGGAAATTGAATTAGCATAGTAGTACCACCTCAGAGATTAACTATTCTGATAAACTGCTAAACAGGAAGTATTGTATTTATTTATATCTCCTCCAAAAATATATGAGGTGTTTTTAAACTATTAATGTGAATAGCTCCTAAGGAGAGGGTTGGAATGTGTAGCTGTGCTCAACCATCTGATCCTTTCAGGAACAGAGATGGGTAAGCAGGAACATATACTACAAACAGGAAAAAAAAAATAGAACAGTCAACTCCAGCATAACATTGCTTTCCATGGCATCTCTGCAAGACAGTTTACAAACATCCTGCTGGTCATCAGACTTCTAGAAAAAAGAACTTGCTTGCCTCTTGAAATAGTGAGGTAGTTGCATTATAGCCATAGAAAAGGATTGATAAAGTCTCCTTCAAACTGAGTGACTTTCAGTGACTTCACAGATAAATTCTTGTGGTTTTCTGTTTAACTTCCCAATGTGGCCTAACTTTTGGGATTTCTTGGGGTCCAAGGCATTGGGCCAGAATAGTTCTTGAACCTATTTTATGCAACAAAAGTTATTATTATCAGTAGCCTCAATTATATGTTGCTTAGATATTAATGCTTTTTGTTTGTTTTTCTTTTATTACCAGTATGTTGGTTTTTGTATGGTACATATTTGCATTGTTCTTTCTCAGAACTTGATTCTTCTGGTCCACTAATTTTTTTGCTTTGTCAAAGAATGCAATAAGATTTGTTTGGCATGATCTGTTTTTGACAAACCCATGTTGGCTTTTGCTTATGACTTTGCCTCATTAAACTAGACATACCCAACTCCAGCAATCATTCTTGATATGTTTTAACTTCCAGTCCCCTAATCATCTTTCTTGCTCCTTTATGCACTCTTTCTAGTCTCAACATCTTTTTTACATTGTGGCAACCAAAACTGGATGCAGTATCCAAGTGTGGTCTTATCAAGACACTAACACTTCACATGATCTTGATCCCTCTGTTAAAACAGCCTAGTATTGGTTCTTTTGGTAGCTGCAGCACACTGCTGGCTCATATTTCAGTGACTGTTCACTAGGACTCCAGGATCCATCTCACCGTTACTACTATTGAGTCAGGTACCATCTATACTATACCTGTGCATTTGGGTTTTCTTGTCTAAATGTATAACCTTACTTTATTCACCATTGAATTTTATTTTGTTAAATAGTGCCAAATATGTTAAGATTCTTCTTATTTTAAGCCTATCTGCTGGAGTGTTGGATATTCCTAAAGATAGATACAAAAAAACGAGTTAAGCAGTTTTGCTTTCTCCCTGTTGCTTTCTCCCTGTTGCTTGTTACCTTCTTGCCACATTCTCCCATTAACAGACCAATTGTTTCCTTGTTTTTTTTATATGTTGAAAGAAACATTTTTAGTAATTTTTTCTTTTGTCACAAGCTTTAGTTCATTTTTGGCCTTAGCGTTTCTAACTTGAAAAGATGTCAGACTCAGGCTATTTGCTGATATTTTGCCTTAGTTATATGCCCTTCTTTCCACTTTTTATACTTTCCCTTGTGCCTGAGTTCCCCTACTTCCTTACCATCTGTTTGAATAACCTACATGATATGGCACACACTATCCAATTGTGCCCAGACATTAAAAAAAACCCTGCTGCTTAATAAAAAGTCATTTCATTTCTGTATTAAGGGTCCTCCCCCAGTGCCTTATAAGCACATTACAAATATGCTCCAGCAACATATTTTTCCTGCCACATGTCTTTGACTTTGCCTTCATCTCAACCCCAATCCATAAATGAGACAGAATGAAGTCATCCTTTGCTTGCCAACATAAGCATCATAGGTCATGTGATATAGTAGAACCTAGAAATTTGAAGGTCTCTACTGTTGATATTGTGTTGTCTAGTATTGTAAGAGGTGGTAGTATGGGAGGGTTTCTTCGAAAGTCTACCAACATTTCTACATTTTTGAGTATGTTCAGTTCCAGATTGTTTTGGTTACACCGTGAGACAAGTTGTATAACCTCCTGTCTGTATGCGTATTCATCGTTGTCTCGAATGAAACCAATCACTGTTATGTCATCAGCAAACTTCAGTATGTTAACAGATGGATTGTTTGAGATGCAGCCATTGGTATATTGGGAGAAGAGAAGTGCAGAAAGCACACAGCCTTGGGGAGGGGGGGGGCTCTCTAATTGTACAGGTATCAGATGCGATTCTGCCTAGTTTCACCTGCTGCTTCCTGTCTGTTAGGAAGTACTATTGTACCATTCAATTTGGTGTGACACTTGTGATTTTTCTTAGAACACCCTTCTTTCAGTTGTTCACTTTAGTCACCTTTTGTTTGGATTGTTGCAGGTATTTTTCCCACATGAAACTAATCTTAAAGTCCATTCAGAACTTACAGTTGGTCTGGAACAGAAGCTCAAGTAGCAATGATTTACCCATCTGATGCTACTACTTTGAGAGCCATATTGGCTTCCAGGTTCAATTCAAGGTGAGGGTTGTCAATTTAAAAGCCATTGATAGCTTAGGACTTATATATATTCAGGATGATCTTTTTCCAATTATGTTTGCCTGCTTGACAAATTCATGTAGAGAAAACCCTTCTCAGGTCCCTTCACTCAGGAATTGTCATCATCTGGACCCAGGAATAGCCCTTTTCAGTTGCTGCTCCTCTTCCCTGAGCAATGTTCCCTTTGAGATTCAGACCTCCCTATTCTGATGACCACCAAAATCAGAGTGTTTTACTAGGACTTAGGGTGAAATGGCATTATTTCTTCTTGTATTTTGGAGTAGTTAATATTTATCTCTGTCTTGTATTATGTTATCAATATTGTGTATTATACTTGCAAGCGTATGGTTCTATACACTTCTATAGGTTGGTATAGACTAGATAAGCCATGTAAGTCCAGGCATCCAGGCATATAACTGTACGATATTAGCATACTCCAAAACCCTCGCAACTGATTGGTCCGGACAGGCGAAGACCTGATTGGTCGGAAACTTGGCCGTGATTGGAGCACTAGGAATCTTCCGCGATTGGCTGTGCCGATCGCAGGAGATTCAAAGTGCTGCCATTGGCTGCCGAGCCGCGAGCCAGCCCTATATGAAGGGCTGCTGTGGCTCGCATTTTCAGACTATTTCTCATTCTTAATAAAGAGCTGAAATCACTTGAATGGTCTCGCGTCTCTGTCGAACCGATCCACCGCAGATCTAACACTGGCAACGAGGATGGGATCGTGAGACAAGGAGACCATTCAGCACGTGGCGAGGCGAAACACAGCAGCAAGCAGAATGGCCGGAATCAACTCACCACCCACTCCCTTCAACCCTGCTACCGAGGACTAGGAATCCTATACCGATAGGTTCCAGATGTTCCTCGAGAGTAACAATCTTAAAGATGCCAACGGCCACAAGAAATGAGCTGTGTTTCTCACACACTGCGGGCCCGCAGTGTTTAAAATGGCCAAAGCCCTGGCCAAACCAGAGGACATCAAGATGATGGAATGGGGCGATCTTGAGCCCCTGCTGCGGAACCACTACGCCCCCGTCGTGCCCATCCTTATCCGGCGGCACGAGTTCTACAGGCGGGATCAACGTGAGGGCGAGGGGCTTGGCGACTTCATAGCGGCACTACGAGACCTGGGCGGTTTGTGCGAGTTCGTTAACCTGGACAAGGCACTGTGAGACCGCGTCGTCCTAGGACTCCGAGACCCCGTCTTCCAGAGCTGCATCATGCAAAAGGGAAACATCTCCCTCACCGATGCCCTCACCGAGGCCGCAGCAGCTGAGGCGGCCAAGAAATCAGCGGCTCGGATGCGGCGATCGAGCATCATGCCAGAACCGACAGCCAGAGAAACAACATCAAACCCCCAGAAGCGACCAGAAACCGACCATCGAGACACAACTATGCACCACGGCGACATCGACTCCTTCTCAGAAACCGAGAACGAGGAGGAGAAAATCCACCGCCTCCAATCAGCATGGGAGCCGCGGAGGCCACAAGGTCGTAAGTCGAGGTTCCAGTGTGCTGGCTGTGGTGGCGATCACCCCCGGGCGGACTGCCGTTTTCTCAATGCCACTTGCCGGCATTGCGAGAAACGGGGGCACATCGCCAAGGTGTGCCGGAACAAAAGACACTATAGCCCGCGATGACAAGAAGGCAGCCCGCAACGACGAAAAGGCAGCCCTCGATGGAGAGAGAGCACCCCCACTAGAAACCGCCATCGATGGAGCCGAGAAGGAACAGGCGACTCCAGGAGACAAGACAAAGGGAGGAGACACACCAAACCATCGTCATTGGCCACTCCTCCACAAGCGACGCCAGGAAGTTATACGTGACAGTGGGAATAGAAGGCCAGAAATGTGACATGGAGGTGGACTCTGGGTCCTACCTCTCAATGGTCTCCTGGCACACACTCAAGCGGCTGGTTCCCGCCATCCACCACCATGAACTGGAGGACCAAACTCTAACCCTCAAAGACTATTAAGGGAACTGAATTCCTGTAGTCGGCAGAGGCCATTTTAAAGTCACCTTCAAGGACCACACAGAAGTGCTACCCCTGACGATCGTCGACCGAGACCGACCAAGCCTATTGGGACTACAGTGGTTCGCACTCCTGGGCATCGAAGTAACCGGCATACACCACATCAGAGAGGCGGACTGGGAAGTGGCGCTTGTGAGGGACTTCTGGGAAGTTTTCGATGACAGCCTAGGCAAATACTGGGGGCCCCCTATCTCATTCAATATAGACCCAAGCATCGCACCAATCCACCTTAAGCCCAGGCGAGTGCCGTTTGCACTCAAGCCCAAGATCGATGAACAGCTTAATAAGCTCATCGCGCAAGGGGTGCTGGAACCGATCGATCATGCCCAGTGGGAGACTCCAATTGTCACCCCCATCAAGCCAGATGGGTCAGTGAGAATTTTTGGTGACTACAAGGCCACCCTAAACCACGCGTTCCAACAAAGCGCATACCCCGTCCCAGTAGTCCAGCATTTTCTGCACTCACTGGGGGGAAGCCGGATCTTCACAAAGCTCGACCTGGCACAAGCCTATCAGCAACTGCCGGTCGATGCCACAACAGCAGAAGCCCAAACCATCGTAATGCACCGAGGGGCTTTCCGTTGCAACTGGCTCCAATTTGGAGTCAGCGTGATCTCCGGGGTCTTCCAAAGCCTTATGGAAAGACTCCTCCGGGGAATAGAAGGGGTTGTGCCCTACTTTGACGATGTCTTGGTGGCCGCAAAAAATGAGAAACAACTAGAAGCCAGGTTGAGGGAGGTACTGCAGAAATTTAGAGACACAGGACTTAAAGTCAAGAAAGGGAAGTGCCAGCTATGGGCCGAAAGGGTTGAATTTCTAGGGTACCTCCTAGACAAACAAGGGATCCACCCCACAGAAAAAAACCTGAGAGCCATAAGGGAAGCACCGCGACCAAAAAACAAAACGGAATTACAGGCTTTCTTGGGACTGTTAAACTTTTGCAATGTCTTCCTACCTCAAAAGGCAACCGTGGTGGAACTGCTGCATAGGCTGTTAGATAAAACAGCCACCTGGACCTGGGGAGCACGGGAGGAGAGCGCCTTCAACAACACAAAAAACCTGCTAACATCCGACACGGTACTAATCCAGGACAGCAAGACCCTGCCATTGACGGTAACTAGCGATGCGTCACCATTTGGGATCAGCGCCATCCTCAGCCACCAGCTACCAGACGGGAGGGAAGCACCTATCGCTTTCTCGTCAAGGACACTTTCAAAGCCAGAGTGGAACTATAGCCAGCTCGACAAAGAGGCCCTAGCAGTCGTCGCTGGCGTCAAGAAATTTCACGAGTACCTTTACGGTAGGACTTTTACAATCATCACGGACCACAAGCCACTGCTAGGGACCCTGGTGGGTAACAGGGCCACACCGAACATTCTATTGCCAAGAATGACAAGGTGGTCCAAATTCCTAGCAGCATACAATTACCAGCTGATACACTGACCCGGCAAGGACATCACCCATGCAGACGCCCTGAGCTGCTCACCCCTACCTGACCGGGAAGACAATCCAGCACCCACAACAGAGGTACTCCAAATAGAGACAATATCCAACCCACTCGTGACCGCGCCAGACATTGCCAGAGAAACAAATAAAGACAAGCGGCTGGCGCGAGTCTTGAGCTGGGTTGGAAAAGGGTGGCCGGAAGGGGACAAGGACGAACTATTCAGACCCTTCCGGAACAGACAAACTGAACTCTTTACCGAGAAGGGCTTTGGGGGAACAGAGTGGTAATTCCGGAAACATTACAGGAAAGGGCATTGGGGATGTTGCATGAGGGGCACCCAGGGATGGTCAAAATGAAAAGCCTGGCCAGAAGCTATGCATGGTGGCCAGGAATGGACAAACAGATCAAAACCTGGGTGGCCAAATGCAAGCAATGCCAAGAATCCAGACCTAACCCTCCCGCAGCCCCAACCCAAGAATGGGAAACACCCAGAGGCCCGTGGTCTAGGATTCACATAGACTTCGCGGGGCCAACCAAGGGACACATGTACCTTATCACAACAGATGCTTACTCCAACTGGCTGGAGGTAAGGACCATGAAATCTACCACAACAGAGGCGGTAATCAGAAAACTGAGCAAACTGTTTGCCACGCACGGCCTGCCAGATGTAATAGTATCGGATAACGGGCCCCAATTTACCGCCCTAGCATTCGAGCAATTTCTGGCAGGCCAAGGAATACGCCATGCACTAACCGCACCAGCAAATCCAGCGGCGAACGGACGAGTGGAACACATGGTCCAATACAAAAAGAAGGCCATCCAAAAAATAGAAGCAGCCAACATACAGGACAAAATTAATAAAATGCTCCTCATACAACATATCACACCTAGCGCAACCACAAATAGAAGCCCAGCAGAACTGATGATGGGTAGGAAACTGCGGTCAACCCTAGATAGAATGCATCCAACATACAACCTGGACAAACCCCTGGGGTCCTCAAGCAAACACAGAACATTTAAAATAGGGGACACGGTATACGCGAAAAACCTGTCAGGAGAACCACTCTGGGTACCAGCAGCAATCACCCAGATAACCGGCCCCATATCATACCGACTGGAAACAAGCGACGGGAAAAACTGGAAACGGCATATAAACCAACTTAGGTCAAGAATAGCCATCACCACCAGCCAGATACCCGAACAAGAAACTAGAAGGGGGGGGGAATTGGCAAGCGATAGAGAAAGAACCGAAGGGAACCAACTAACGCAAGCAGAACAACCCCCACCTAGAATAGTTAAACCAATAAACCGATGGTACTCACCTGAAGACGCAGGTCCAATGGAACACGAAACCCCAGAATCTTCACCTGGAAGGAGCAGCCAAACCAGCGCACCCGGCCCGGAAAAACCTGGCGGGAGCAGAAGAGGCAGCTCAACCAGCCCAGGTAGACCAGGAGGGAGCTACCAAGAAAGGCCCAGCTCAACGTTCCAGGCAGTTCCATCCCAAGGAACCGGAGTGACAGAGAAGGCATCCAAACTGGTCAACGACCACACCAAAACTGAACTGCGCAGGTCAAGTAGGCAGGTACGAAGCCCCACCTACCTACGTGACTACATCACGACACACCGACGGATGAAACCAAGAGGGGAGTGTGTACGATATTAGCATACTCTGAAACCCTTGCAACCGATTGGTCCAGACAGGCAAAGACCTGATTGGTCGGAGACTCAGCCGTGATTGGAGCACTAGGAATCTGCCGCGATTGGCTGTGCTGATTGCGGGAGATTCAAAGTGCTGCCATTGGCCGCCGAGCCACGAGCCAGCCCTATGTGAAGAGCTGCTGCGGCATTTTCAGACGATTCCTCATTCTTAATAAAGAGCTGAAATCACTTGAATGGTCTCGTGTCTCTGTCAAACCGATCCACCGCAGATCTAACAATAACATATAACTTAAGAAAAGCTTTTTAACAACTGCTTATATTCCAGAAAGGAAGGAAATTGTTGTGAATGAATAATACCAATAAAGTTATCATTGAGCTTGAAGTCAAGTGCAGGGTTCTGGCCCTGCACTTCTGATTGGCTGTTAATGGCAGGATCAGATTGGTCCGTTCAGGAGCATCCGATTGTCCATTAACAGGCCATTCCCACTGGTTAACGGAGCTAGCGCTCCAGGTTTGCTATTGGTTGAATAGTTAATGAGTTGCCTATATAAGTAAGGCTATAGCAGCCCTCGAGCTGATCTGTCACAACATGTAAATAAAGAGTTTAAAGTTCACTGTTTCTACCGGCTTGTCTCCATCATTCGCACCCATGCTCCAAACTTGACACTGGCGAAGAGGGTGGGATTGGATGACATCAGAGCCAACTAAGCACGTGACTGAAGCGCACAACGGCGGAACCATGTCTGGCGGCGTAGTACCACCCGCTCCATTCGATCCAGCTCAAGAGGACTGGGAGTCTTACATGGATCGTTTCCAAATGTTTTTGGAAACGAATAATCTGAAGGATGCCACAGTCGGGAAGAAACGGGCGGTATTCCTGACGCACTGAGAGCCGACAGTATTCAAAATGGCTAAGGCATTAGCGAAACTGGCTGAAGTGAAGGCCATGTACTGGGACGTTCTCGAACCGCTGCTAAGGGCCCACTATGCACCCACCGTTCCAACGCTCGTAAGACGACACAAGTTCTATCAACAGGACCAGCGGAAAGGAGAAAGCGTCACCGATTTTGTTGCAGACCTCCGGAACTTGGGAGGCCTTTGCGATTTCACCGACCTGGAAGAGGCTTTGAGAGACCGAGTAGTCCTCGGGCTAGATACTCTAAACGTACAGAGCAAAATAATGGCAAAGGGTGACATCACCCTTAAAGACGCCATAGCTGAAGCTACAGCAGCGGAGGCGACCAAGAAGACTACGCCGAAATCACACTCCAACACACCAACCAGCCAGTGAAATTTCACTTAACGCAGAAGAGCAGAGTTCCACGGCCCACCATGAGGACCTCTCTTCGTCATCAGACAGCGACGAAGAAGAGGTCCATCGCCTGCGGTCTGATCAGGAATGACACCCGAAGTCCCAGCAACCATGCGTGGACTGCGGGGCCAACCATTATCGCTCCAATTGCAAATTCCGCGACGCACTCTGCCACGAGTGCGGGAAACGAGGCCACATCGGACGGGTCTGCAGAAGCCTCCTCGGACCCAGCCAGACCTCAAAAGGAAGCAATCTCCGCCAATCGACAGGGAATCGCCCTGTAAGGCGAGAACCAGTAAACCACTCCTACGGAAACCGACCTGTGAATTGTCTAGCGAGACGGGAAGAGGCCCACCAAACACTCACTATTGGCCATGCCTCTTCATTAGACGCTCAGAAAATTTGGATCAACGTGAACATTGAAAATCGGCCCTGCCAGATGGAAGTTGACTTGGGATCGTCTCTTTCAATGGTCTCATGGAAGACCCTCAAGCAACTCATCCCCACTATCCGGCGCCAAGACCTTCAATTCCAATGGCTCATGCTAAAAGACTACCTGGGGAACCGAATTCCAGTTGCAGGGTCCAGTCGAGTCCGGGTTGCATTCAAGAACCGCACAGCGTACTTACCCCTGACGGTGATCGATAAGGACCGGCCTAGCCTGTTAGGCCTACAATGGTTCGCACCACTCGGCATCGAAGTGGCAGGCATTAACTGAATTGGCGGCAGTGACTGGGAGGAAGACCTCGCCCACGAATTCAGGGATGTCTTCGAGGAATAGCTAGGCAAGTACAAGGGGACCCCGATATCCTTTAGCCTTAATCCAAAGATAGCTCCCATCCGCCTCAAGCCTCGTCGAGTTCCGTTCGCTCTAAAACCGAAAATCGACGAGTAGCTTGATAAGTTGATTGCCCAGGGAGTTTTAAAGCCAACTGATCACTCCCCTTGGGAAACGCCGATTGTGACACCAATTAAGCCAGACGGCTCCATTAGAATTTGCGGGGACTACCGAGCCACCCTGAACCACGCCCTGCAACAGAACCCATATCCGGTGCCAGTGGTACAGCACCTCCTCCATTCCCTGGAGGGCGGAAAAGTGTTCGCTAAACTAGACTTAGCTCAGGCTTATCAGCAATTGCCGGTTGACAAAAAAACGGCACAGGCACAGACTATCGTAACAAACCGAGGTGCTTTTAAGTGTACGCGGCTTCAATTCGGAGTCAGTGTAGCCCCAGGGATCTTTCAGAGTCTAATGGAGAGACTATTGCAGGGGATCAAGGGCATTGTCCTCTATTTCGATGATGTGCTCATTGCTGCCCCCACTCAAAAAATCTTGCGGGAGCGTTTAAGACTGGTATTACAAAAATTTCAGGAAGCAGGCCTGAAAGTCAAAAAAAATAAGTGCAAAATGTGTACCGATCGTGTTGAATTCTTAGGGTACCTAATTGACAGTCAGGGTATTCACCCTACTGATAGTAAATTGAGAGCAATAAAAAACGCTCCCAGGCCCCAGAACAAGACCGACCTCCAGGCGTTCTTAGACCTCATCAATTTCTATAATGTATTCTTGCCGCACAAGGCGACTGTCGCTGAACCGTTACATCGTCTTTTAGATAAAAAAGACTCTCCAAAAGATCGACTACGACAACATCGACGAAAAAATCAACTGGATCCTTTTTCTGCAGCACATCACACCTCACAGCGTCACCAACAAAACTCCTGCTGAACTGCTAATGGGACGGAAGCTCTGCTCCCACCTCGATCGGTTACACCCAGCCTACGAACCAGAAAAGCCACTCGGATCTAGCAGCCGATGCCGTACCTTCCCGGTAGGCGATTTAGTATTCGCTAAAAACTTATCGGGCAATCTGCTGTGGGTAGAGGCGACCGTAATCCGTGTAACCGGCCCAAGATCATACCTCGTTCAGTGCCCTGACGATAAACTTTGGAAGCGCCACATAGATCAGCTACGATCGCGGCTACCATCTCGCACTTCCAAACTCCCCTTTGACCAAACTGAGGGGGGGGGAGATACAGAGGAAAGCGAATTACTATTAGAGGGAAACCTTTTCGAAGAGACTGATAATGGAACTGAAACTCAGGAACAGGAATCAGGGACCGGAGTGAATGCACCTCAGGAAATTGCCAGTGATATTGATGACAATGGGAACGCGAACTCGGAACCAGAGGCACCCCAATCGCTAAACAACGATCTACCTTAGCAGAAGTGCAGCCAACCGCCAGGCACTTTGCGAAAATCGAAAAGACCAGTAAAACAGCCGTCCTACCTTAAGGACTATGTAACCGCACCCCGTGGGCAGAAGCCGGGGGAAAGGAGTGTTGTGAATGAATAATACCAATAAAGTTATCATTGAGCTTGAAGTCAAGTACAGGGTTCTGGCCCTGCACTTCTGATTGGCTGTTAATGGCAGGATCGGATTGGTCCATTCAGGAGCATCCGATTGGCCTTTAACAGGCCATTCCCACTGGTTAACGGAGCTAGCGCTCCAGGTTTGCTATTGATTGAATAGTTAATGAGTTGCCTATATAAGTAAGGCTATAGCAGCCCTCGAGCTGAGCTGTCACAATATGTAAATAAAGAGCTTGAAGTTCACTGTTTCTACTGGCTCGTCTCCATCATTCGCACCCATGCTCCAAACTTGACAGAAATGTCATCCAGTTTTTTTTTTTCTTTCTTTAATGTCATCCTTTTATAAATAGTAATAAACACAAATATAAGTTTCCCATCTTTTTATGGTCTGTAAATTAAAAGATAATACTAGGAAGACAAGACTATGATACTGATACATTAAAAAAAAAACCCTTAGATTTACAACCATTAGAAAAGTGAGTAGTTTAACCCATCAGAATAATACTGATAATAATAACTAGCCAAGAGCGTGGCTACCTTGCACATGCTTTAATTTTGATTTTTCAACATTGGAAGAGAAGATTATTGTTAGCTTTTAAAAATATTGCAACATAAAATATTTCCTAGTACATGTAACTTTATCCATATTTCCTTGAAAATAGTCTGGTTTATTCTGGCAAACGTTCCCCAGGTAAATATTTATTGGATTATAGTTTTGATATCATTGTGGTTATTTTCTTAGAGATGCTACACTACTAAAATGGCAGTCAGAATCCTTAGAACTTTTCCTGTTTCAGGAAAAGATATATTTTATTTAAAGGGGTACTGCCAGGCATGACATGTTTGCCAATGTGTGCTTGGAATCACCTTTACTTTCAGATTGTATCACTAACATTTTATGACTGATATAATTTTATGGCTGATAGGGCTGGCTGATTTTTGATTGTGAAAATGCTTAGCCACACACACAAAAGGAGACAAAACATATTATTTTCATCTTTTAACCAGGTCAACTCACCATTGTCAAAACTATTCAGTCCTGCTCAGGAGCAACATCATCAGATTATTGGAGTTGGCTCTCAGAAGCAATATTATTAATTCTGGATTCAAGTAAATTTTCCTTCAAGTAAACTAAACTCTGATGATTTTATGGGCATGTTCATGTCATTTTCTTGGCAATGGACAGAAATGATTGCCCACTGACTTCTTCCCAGATATTTTTTAGCTTGTTGCCCTCACTCTATAGTAATTTCCCAACTGCATACTAATTCCAGGTGGTCCTCAACCTATAACAATTTGTTTAGTGACTATTTAAAGTTATAAAAGCATTGAAAAGAGTAACATATGACTGGTTCTCACACTTATGACCATTGCAACATACCCAGAGTTATGCAATCAGAATTTGGGTGCTTGGCACCAGCATGTATTTATAATGATTACAGCATCCAAGGGTCATGTGATCACTATTTGTAATCTTCCCAGCTGGTTTCTGACAAGCAAAATCATTGGGGAAAGCCATATTTTTTTTAACTTCCATGTAATTCATGTAAAATCTGCAGTGATCTGTTTAACAACCATAGCAAAAAAGATTATAAAATTGGGTGTGTTTTGCTTAACCATCGCCTTGCTTAGCAATGTACATTTTAGTCCCAACTGTGGTCATAAGTTGAGGACCATCTGCAGCTTACTGCTACTTAGGCTAGACAAGGCTAGCCTAACACCCAGAGACTCTCATATAAAACTGAACAAACCAAGGCTCTCTGCAATATGTGACTCTAATCTATTTTTCATAGGTCCTTCACAGATTTATTCAATTCATCCAGTTATCTGTTATGTAAACAGGATTATTGTTATTATTTTGTTATTTCATCCAGTTGGCAAAGGAGGTGAGTAGGCAAAAAGACAAAGTAAAAAAATGCAACAGCTGCCCTTCATTTTATGTTTTAGTCAGTGCATTTTATGGGATGCAATCCTAGCTCTTTTGTTTTTCTAATGTCTTATTTTTATTAAGATAATAAATGATTTCTCTAGCTCGAGTGATTTAAATACTCAAAAACCATAACAAATCTTGAGGAACAAGAATTCATATTTGGCTTGGAAAAGAAATTACAATTTATTACAATTCCCAAATCAGCCTTTTAAAGCAACACTCTTAAATAACAGTTTGATGCTTAGCCAATGACTGATATTTCAATTGAATGTGTGTTTATAGATATCGCTTAGATACTCCAGCAGTTGGAAAATTCAGTTACTACCAATGAACAAACTAAAATAATCTTTTAAAACAGATTTTTATTGGAAGTCTGTTCAGCTATAATTACTATCAAAACCCCTATTAAAGTAATTATGATTCACCAGTTGAAAACTGCCAATTTTTTATGGGATTGCAGTATGATTTAATTATACCCCAAAGGTTGAACAGTTGTTAGAAAACTTCAGCACTGCAATCTAATGGAAGATTTTCTTTAACTCTGATTTGGATTAGTAGGAAGCTTACACAATGGTAGACCTTTCTTTCTATAAAATGCTACTTTAAATGCACATTACAGAAGAGCAAATAAGAAACAAGTCTCAAAGAAAAGGAATTGAATGGTGACTCCCACCTAGTGGTAGGGGAGAAAAAAATCACCTTTTCTTGACAGTTATGCAATAAGCTAAAAAAGATTTCCTTTCTAAGCCCTCTTCCTGCCTTTTATTTTCTTCCTTCCAGACTGAATCTTTGTGAATGATTGGGAAAAGGAATATTGATTATGTTGTGAGTTAATAAAAGTGTTTGAATAAAGCTTGTTGAAACCTTAAAGCAAAGTGCAGGGTGCTGGCCCTGCACTTCTGATTGGCCGATAATAGCGATATCGGATTGGTCCGTTCAGGAGAATCTGATTGGCTATTAACGAGCCTTTCTCATTGGTTGAAAGAGCTAGCGTTCCTGTGCTTTCATTGGTTAAATACCCAAGAGCTTGCCTATATAAAGGGGGCTGTTGAGGCCATTTAGAGAGCTGTTGCACCATGTTAAATAAAGAGTTGAAGTTCACTGTTCGTTGACTCGTCTCCGCTTCTTGCACCACGCACCGAACATAACACTGGTGACGAGGATGGGATGTGGAGACATCAGAGCTGACTGAACACTACAGAACGATAACAGAGCACGTGGCTGAAACGCACCAACGGCGGAACCATGTCCGGCAGCATCATACCACCCACTCCATTCGACCCGGCACAAGAAGACTGGGACTCAGATATGGATCGCTTCCAGATGTTTCTGGAGACCAACAATTTGAAGGATGCCACTACCGGAAAGAAACAGGCGGTATTCCTAACTCATTGAGGGCCAACCGTATTCAAGATGGCCAAGGTACTAGCGAAACCGGCAGAAGTGAAGTCCATGGACTGGGACGTCCTCGAACCCCTGCTAAGGGCCCACTATGCACCGACCGTACCAATGCTCGTGAGAAGGCATGAATTTTACCAGAGAGATCAGCAGAAGGGTGAAAGCACTGCAGATTTCATAGCGGATCTCCGGAATTTAGGAGGCCTATGTGGGTTTACCGACCTTGAAGAAGCCCTGAGAGACAGAATAGTTCTGGGATTACATGCACCAGGCGCGCAGAGTAAGATGATGGCGAAAGGTGACATTAGCCTTAAAGATGCCATCGCTAATGCTACTGCAGCAGAAGCAACCAGGAAGTCGGCTGCTTGAATGCACCGCACCCACGCTCCACTTCACCAACTCGCCAGCGAAGTTTCACCTCACTTAGAAGAACTGGCAACAACAGCCCACCATGAGGACCTCGAATCGTCATCAGAAAGCGATGAAGAAGAGGTCAACCAGCTCCAGTCTGAATGAGACCAACGCCAGAAATTGCAGTACCAATGTGCGGGTTGTGGGGCAAACCACCCCCGATCAGACTGCAAATTCCTCAATGCGCTCTGCCATGTGTGCGGGAAAAGAGACCACATTGGACGGGTCTGTAGAAACAAGCAAGGACCCAGCCAAAACCTGAGGGGGGCTAACTACCGCCAATCTACAGGAAGCCGTCCTGCAAAGCGAGAACCCTTGAATCATCAATGGAACAACCACTCCTACAGAAACAGACCCCTAAACCACTCAACGAAGTGAGAAAAAGCACACCAAACTATTATGATTGGTCACGCCTCATCACTGGACGCCAAGAAGATCCAGGTGAAGGTGGCCATCAAAAACCAGCCTTGTATGATGGAAGTGGATTCAGGATCGTCCCTCTCGATGGTTTCCTGGAAGACCCTCAAGCAACTCATCCCTACCGTCCGGCGACAAGACCTCCGATTCCAAAGAATCATACTCAAAGATTATCAAGGAAATCGAATTCCAGTCATTGGATCCAGCCAAGTGCGTGTCTCCTTTAAAAATCGTACTACATCTCTACCCTTGACTGTAGTCACCAGGGATCAGCCTAGCTTGTTAGGCCTCCAATGGTTCACTCCACTTGGAATTGAAGTGGCTGGCATTCACCGAACCAGCAGCAACGACTGGGAAGAGGCTCTCGTCCAAGAATTCCAGGATGTTTTTGCAGACAAACTAGGCGAGTACAAGGGGACCCCGATATCATTTAACCTCAACCCCGAAATAGCTCCCATCCACCTTAAGCCTTGTCGAGTCCCATTCGCCCTTAAACCAAAGATTGACGAGCAGCTTGATAAATTAATAGCCCAGGGGGTGTTAGACCCAACCGACCATTCTCCCTGGGAAACCCCAATCGTGACACCCATCAAGCCGGATGGATCGTTAAGAATTTGTGGGGACTACCAAGCTACCCTGAATCACGCCCTGCAGCAAAACACTTACCCGGTACCGGTGGTGCAACACCTTCTCCATTCCCTGGGGGGCGGAAAAGTCTTCGCTAAACTAGATCTAGCCCAGGCATACCAACAACTGCCTGTAGACAGAAAAACGGCAGAGGCCCAAACGATCGTTACGCACCGAGGTGCGTTTAAATGTAACCGACTCCAATTCGGAGTAAACGTGGCCCCGGGAATCTTTCAATGTTTGATGGAAAGACTATTACAAGGGATAAAAGGTGTTGTCCCCTATTTTGATGATGTGTTAATTGCTGCCCTGACTCAAGAAATACTAAGGGAGTGCCTGGGGTTGGTTCTTCAGAGATTTAAAGACTCGGGTCTCAAAGTTAAGAAAAACAAGTGTCAACTATGCACTGATTGAGTAGAATTTTTAGGATATTTAATAGATAAACAGGGCATTCACCCCACCGATAGCAAACTGAGGGCAATCAAAAATGCCCCAAGACCCCGAAATAAGGTGGATCTCCAAGCGTGCCTAGGCCTTATCAATTTTTATAACGTCTTCCTGCCGCACAAGGCAACCATAGCCAAACCCCTATATCGTTTACTAGACAAAAAAGCAACCTGGGTTTGGGGGCACCAAGAGGAACAGGCGTTTCGACAAGTAAAAAACTTATTGACCTCTGACACTGTTTTGATGCAGTATAATGAGACCTTTGACTGTTACTTGTGATGCATCACCTTTCGGAGTGGGCACCATTTTGAGCCACGTTTTACCAAACAGAAGTGAAGCCCCTGTTGCCTATTTTTCAAAAACGCTGTCAAAAGCAGAACGCAATTACAGTCAAATCGATAAGGAAGCTCTTGCTATTGTATCTGCTGTTAAACGATTTCATGAATATATTTATGGGCGAGCTTTCACTATAATAACTGATCACAAACCTTTACTGGGAATAATAGCAGGAGATAAACCAACCCCTTATATATTATCTCCCAGGATGACTCGCTGGTCAGAATTCTTGGCTGCCTATAAGTTGCAACACTGCCCGGGGAAAGCCATTCCCCATGCTGACGCATTAAGCCGTGCATCGCTTCCAGAAACCGTTGACGACCCTGCTCCGACCGTCACAACACTGCAGATCGAGACACTCCCAAAACTGCCGCTGACGGCTCGCAATATCGCGATTGAAACTAAACGCGATTCCGTTTTAGCACGTGTCCTCAGTTGGGTAGAACGTGGGTGGCCATTGGACCAAATCCCTGACAATTACGCCCCCTTCAAAAGTCGACAGACGGAACTGTTTTCCCAGAAGGGCTGTATCATTTGGGGCGATAGAGTCATTGTCCCAGAGCGGTTACAGAGAGCGGTACTGAGAACCTTGCATGATGGCCACCCCGGCATCGTGTGCATGAAAGCACTTGCACGAAACTATGCGTGGTGGCCAGGCATAGACAAGCAGATCGAAGCCTGGGTAAAAACTTGTTCCAAATGCCAGGAAGTCAGCAATGCCCCACCGAAAGCAACCCCAACAGAATGGGAAACACCCAGAGGACCATGGTCCCGTATTCATCTGGACTTTGCGGGACCTACGAATGGACACACATTTTTATTAACAGTGGATGCCTACTTGAACTGGCTCGAAATCCATGAGATGAAAAATACAACAACTGAATCGGTTATCCGGAAATTGGACAGATTATTTGCAACACACGGATTACCGGACGTTCTGGTATCCAACAACGGGCCCCAGTTTACTGCACTTTCTTTTGAACAGTACCTAGCAGACTGTGGTATTCGCCATGCGCTAACTTCACTGGCGCACCCTGCGGCTAATGGAAGGGCCGAGTGCATGGTACAATTCGTCAAAAGAACTCTAGATAAAATGGACTATGGCGATATCGAAGACAAAATTAACCGGATACTCCTTTTGCAGCACATCACTCCACACAGCGTCACCAACAAAACTCCCACTGAGTTATTGATGGGATGAAAACTCCGCTCCCACCTGGACCGACTACACCCATCGTACGAACCTGAAAAACCACACGGATCCAGCAGGAAATGCCGAAATTTCCAGGTAGGTGACTTGGTTTTCGTGAGAAACTTTTATGGTGACCCGTTGTGGGTTGAGGCAACTGTAATCCAAGTAACCGGACCCAGATCGTACCGAGTGAAATGTCGCGATGATAGAATATGGAAGCGCCATATTGATCAGTTACATTCAAGGCTACAGTCGGGGGTCTGCAATTCTGGTGATTTCCAAACTGAGGGGGGAGGAGATGCTGAGGAGGCTGATTTTGAAACGGCGGAAGGCACAAGCAGAACAAACAACCGATCAGACTCAACTTGTGAAGAAGGATCGGGGACAGGGGTTAACTCGCCTCAAAGAGATATCGAGGACATTAATGGGAATGGAAGTTTAGATACAGAATCAGAGGCACCCTGTTCACCAGATAACATCCTACCCCAACAAAACTCTAGACAAATACCGGGAGGACAGCGTAAATCAAATAGACAATCAAAACAACCTGCCTACCTCAAAGACTACGTTACCGCACCCCTTAAACAGAACCCGGGGGGAAGGGGTGTTGTGAATTAATAAAATTGCTTGAATAAAGCTTGTTGAAACCTTAAAGCAAAGTGCAGGGTTCTGGCCCTGCACTTCTGATTGGCCGATTATAGTGATATCGGATTGGTCCGTTCAGGAGAATCTGATTGGCTATTAACGAGCCTTTCTCATTGGTTAAAAGAGCTAGCGTTCCTGTGTTTTCATTGGCTAAATACCCAAGAGTTTGCCTATATAAAGGGGGTTGTTGAGGCCATTTAGAGAGCTGTTGCACCATGTTAAATATAGAGTTGAAGTTCACTGTTCATCGACTCATCTTCGCTTCTTGCGCCACGCACCGAACATAACAGATTATTCCTAGAGCTCAGCTCTATATATACTTTTCAATTTTTGCAGCATCTCTCTTCCAGTCTCTCGATGTGATGAGTTAAAAATTTCTTAATACCAACTCAGCTTGTTCAATTCAAACTCATTGTTCTTTTTAAATTCAAATTTAAGAGATGACAACTTTCCTCTAAATAACCCCAAGACAATGCAATATTTTCACAATAATATTTACACATTTTTTGCAACTAAGTCCAAGCTTTATCAGTTTCCTCTGTTATATTTCATATATCAATGCTTTATGTTAATGGAAATGTTTGTTTTGAAATGACATTTCTACAGTTCAGCTAAATTTACCCGGGAAATTGCTCTTCTTCTAGATCAGGGGTGTCAAATTTGATTTCATTGAGGGCTATATCAGGAGTGTGCTTGACCCTGGGGGGGGGCAGGGTGTGGTGGTGGGGGCATGGTCAGCTCAACATCACTTGGGTCACAGGCACCTCTCCCAGACTACATTTTTGGTTGTGATGGCCTCCTGTAGTGCTCTGCCATGTGGCCCCCCCTGAGCTCCATTTTTGCTGTGGGCATTGTGGGCCAGTCATTTGCTGTTTCCAGGATGGCTCTGCTGGCCAGATCTAAGCACCCCACAGGCTGGATCCAGCCCACAGGCCACCCCGTAGAGGTGGTGAAGAGGGGGGAGATTGCCTGCAGGGTTGAGGAGAGCTGCATCTCTCCTCCCCAGCTGGCCATTACTCCCTTTCCCGAAGGCGGTTGTAGCGGTGGTCAGAAATGGCCACCACAAAGAAGAACTCGACCGGAAAAGAATGTGCAGGAGGAAGATAAGAAGAGAAAGTTTTGGTTGACTGGGTCAAACAGCAAAAGCAACAAATAAGGTACCCTGGAATTGAAACTATTAAAAGAAAAACGATAACATTGTTCCCTAAGAAGATTTTTAAGCTGTGAAGGAGAGAGAAAAGGGAAAATATTTGGTTTTCTCCTTTTCCTATACTAACAGCTAAGAGACTTAAGCAAGAAATTGGAAAAAAATCCACTTTGACATCAATAGGCATTTAATGCTGAAAATAAAAAGTCAAAGGGATAATAAAGATTTCTGGATAATCAAAAGTTTTTGAAAACAGGAAAGGAGAGAAAAAGAATAAAAGGGCAGGATCTGGAAGGGAGGAGACTGCCTGGAATTAAAAAGAACTTACAGCAAAATCTCAACAAGACTTCCAAAAGATACATTCTAACAGAAATATCGCAACAAAAAACCCAGGAAGAGAAACTGGAAAAAGAAATAAGAAGATATTACTTGGGACTATTTGGATTACTTGATGATTTCTGGATTTTTGGTTATTGTATTTGAATAACTAAAATCAATCGGGTGGTTGTTTAAAACTGTTTAAAATGGCTCCACTTTTAGACAAACTGAAAATGGAACTTAAAAAGTACAAAGAAGATGCACAAGAAGGGAAAGGTTCTTTTGGATTCGTATTTCAGTTTTTAGAAATGGAGATTTGGAATTATGAGAAACAACAAGAAATGCTTGCAGAACAAGAAGATTGCAACAAAGAAGAAGCCATCTTTAATGAACAAGTAATCTTCAATCGGGGAAAAAAAGGAAAGCGGGGAAAGAGAATGGAAAGTTTAAGATTTGGAAAAACAACTCCAAAAGAAAAAAGAAAAATAGAGTGAAAAATAAGTATAAAATCAGAAAGCAACAGAAGAGGGAAATGCAGAAGAGAGAATAAGAAGTAGAGAGACAAGGGGGTAAAAAGGGGAGGGAGAAGATGAGAGGGAAGAAAGAAAGGAAAAGAAGTTATAAAGGATAGAAACAAAATATAGAGAAACAGGGCCTATTTAGAGATAATGGGTGAAAATTTAATGGAAAAAGAGATTCTGCAAAGGTATATAAGATAGTATTGTTATATTAGAAACAGAAATAATTTTAGAAAATATGAAACAATGTATGATTAAAATGTTTGATAAAATAGCTATAATAATTCAGTGTCAATAAATAAATGTAACAAAATGAATATTTAATGATTTACAAAACATATGTGAAGAGAAATAAGGGAAAATTAATTATGGAAAGGTTATATGTGTCCTCAAGGAAGTATGATATTTAATTGAAAAGAAGTGTTAAAGATGTTAAGATTTTAATGATTATTAATGATAAAACTGAATTGGAATGGAATGAGGATTTATAATTACATATATTTATAATCCTTTCTTTTTAAAGAATATAATGTGTATTATAAGAATGTACCAAGCAGAATTCGATTGGAAGTTATGTATTATGTATAAAATTGAAGGTCATAACCTTTAGATATATATTGAAGTTTAAATAAGAGTTGAATGAATGTAATTAAAAAACTATGGGTAACTTTTAATCAATGGTAGAAACTTAAGCTGTAGTGGTGCAATGCTTAGAATGCAGTATTGCAGGCAAACTCTGTCCACAGCCAGAAGTTCAAGTCTGATCGGCTCAAAGTTTGAGTCAACTCCAAAGTCTGTAAAATGAAGACCCAGCTTGTTGGGAGCAATGTGCTGTAAACTGCTCAGAGAGAGCTGTAAAGTACTATGGAGTGGTATATAAGTCTAAGTGCTATTGCTGTTTTGTCCCTTGGTATTCTCTGTGACATTTTACAGAAGTGAAAGTTGAACTTTAGAGAAGCAGATAGGAAAAGTATTGATGCCTTTAAATTTTGATGGTGAGAAGAGTGAGAATACTATGAATAGCCAACATAACAAACCGATAGATCATCAAAAATCAACTCTGAGTTTTTACTTGAGGCTCAAATATTTTACTTTGGACATATGATATGAATACCTAGCTCTTTGGAAAAGGCTCTAATACTGGAAAGGTAGAAAGAAAGAGAAGGGGACAATCAATAGCAAAGTAGATGGATTCCATTACAGTGCAATGAGTACACCTGTCAAGCCCGAAATTGACATATGTGTAGCCATTTTAGTTAGGCTTAGTATATATTCTTTTTCTTACTTTCTCTTGGCGGCCATGGGGGAAGGGTTTCGACACATTCCTAAGGGGGGACGAGGGGAGATAGAGAGTTGTTTAGGCTAGGTGATTCTTCTTCCCATGGGAACATGAGCTGACTGTGCTCAGGCCCCTTGAGGTGGAGATTTATGACATCAAGGAATGTTGAATAACTTCTATTGGAGAATGTGACTTTGGGGGTTGTTTCTAACTTCTAATATTGTGGGGTAATTCCGGGTTGTGTCAGATCCGGAATTACCACGGACTTTGCCAATTTGATGTTTTCCTAAATAAAAGAAATTGTCTTGGAAGATGGACTTTGCACTTTTCTTTTAAAATAAATTTCATCACTTGGAAACCTGACAGCACCATTGGGAGACTTGAAAGAACAGATGTGGGATACATCATTGTGGGGGGAAAAAAATCTATGTGGCTGCTAGGAATTGAAAACAATTTGTGATCATTCATCAATCAATAGGAGATAAGAGCTGCAGCACATCTTTTTACAGAAGTACAGGAAGCAATTAAAAATTGAGACAGATCACTGATCCATCTAGTGCAGAATTTTTAGCTCTAACTAGTCTCCCAGATTTATACACGAGTTTTTTCTAACCCAATTTGTTGATGTCAGAACCTTTGGATCATCTACCGTAACACTGAACTAAGGGCTACCATGTCCCTCTAGTTCAGAGGGAGGCATTTCCACTAAAAATGTCCCAGTTTCTAGGAGCCCAGCTGGTGGAATAGCAGTAGCTGCAGCCCAAGGATTCAGTCGGATTCAGTTTTAAGGGTGGTTGCAGCCTCACACTAGTGACAGCAAGGTAAGTTCTGCATTTATTGCTTTTAATTACATAAAAAATCTAAAAAATGTAGTTTTAGAACTTCAAAAAAGAACTCTTATTAGAAGCTCAGCTTTTAGTACAATAGGTCGGTTCTTATTCATAAATCATAACAATGAAAGCATCTTCAGAGCGTACTATTGCAAAGCATCCTTCGAAATTACGATTCGGAGAGCTGTACGTTTCTAAAGGGAAGGAATCGTTAATCACACTCCCCTGAATTGATTCTGTATTAACAATGCCGTCTTAAAACTGATTCCGGATTCATTTTATTGCGAACGCAAATGACAGACAAATACAAGGTAGCGTTGGGAAAAAAGATTCACCAGATAAATTTACCGCAATTTTATATTCTACATTTGTATCTCTATGGAGGACTTTTCCGACCTCCTCCGTACTCCCAGGACCACCGCATCTGCGCTTCCGTTTTGTCACGTGGCGGAGGCGGAGATTCCGCGGCGCCGGGAAGTGAGAGCACCATGGCGGCCTCTGAGAAGGCTGAACGCCGGAGACGCTGGAAATTCCCGAAGACCGACAGCGCAGCTCCAGGTGATGCCATCCTCCCATGTCGAAGCGTGACTGCTAGTTGGATGTGCCATGGTGGCTTGTGCTTTTTCTTAAAGAAAGCACTTGGGCGCATAAGCTAATTTATGTTGAAGTCGGTTGTGAATAGTGTGTTGAGGTTGTTGGTTGTTTGCTGCTCAGTACTAATTACCGTTGCTGGGGTTCAAAATCCGCATCAAGAAATGCAAATACCTTTTGGCCGTCCGTATTTTTGCAGACCAGATAGGCTGTTCTTATCCTCTACGTGGATGATAACCATGCAGTGGGTGTCATTTATTTATTTTTAAAATAAATTCATCTTAGACATTTATAGCCAACTTTTTAGTGTGTTCATATTTGTTTTTTTCTTCAATATATTTATTAGTTGCTGTGAATGCTCTTGGGCTAAAGTGCAAAATAGCTAAATTCAGAGTGGCTGTGCCTTTCTTTCAAGAAATGATGTATAAAGGCATATATATGGTACAGAAGTGTCGGCCCTCCAGCTTTTCTATTATTATATATTAAAGTTCTATTTATGGGGAGACAAAATACTTTTATATATCTAGAATGAGAGAAAACAGTCAAATCACACTGTTGTCTGAAAGAAAAGAGACACTGCTTTACTGTTACCTGTTTTAGGAGGTTTTGATTTTTAGCTGCAGCAGCAGCAGCAGGTCTTAGGAAATGCTCTGCTTTTACCATTTTTTCCAAAGTGTAAAACATTTTGAAGATGATTGCAAGAAAATACAGTCCCCAGTTATTAAAAAAAAGTTGGCTTATTTAGAACTTAGAATAACTTTGTTACTTTGAATGTACACTAATTGGCATACATTCAAAATGAAATTTCGTTGCATACAGCTCTCAAAGGGTCTCTATTTTTTTTATGAAAGTCTTATAATGGCTGCATTTATAACAGTAATTGCTGGATTATGGTAGATTTGCCACCAACAAAGGGGGCAAATGCATCTCCTTGCCAGTTTTTTCTTGCTCCAGATTGGCACTGTCATAGCACTGCTTACTTTTGATCAGCTAGGGAACCTCATTGCTAGATGAACACTTAGTGCTATTCTTTTTTTGATGAGGTGGAATAGAACTTGTTGCTGAACCTTCTGTTTCTGCAGCTAATAATCTTCAATCCAAATGTTTTTATGTTTGAAAGACATTGTAACATAAATATTTTTGCCAATAGAAGATGAATCCGGACTTCTCACTGTTCCTGATGGATGGAAAGAACCACCTTTTACGAAAGAAGATAACCCTAAAGGACTTCTGGAAGAAAGCAGCTTTGCTACTCTTTTCCCTAAATACAGAGAAGCTTACGTGAAGGAATGCTGGCCATTAGTGCAGAAAGCTTTGAATGAACATGTAAGAATCTTTACTTACACTTTCATAGAGGATTTTGAGGAAAATCACGACTTAATTGTATTGATGAATAACAGGTGTTTACTATAGATGATTCCCTTATTCACTGTCTACTTTGTAAATTCCCAAATATGCAAATAAAGAGGCCTGTAGTAATATGTTCCGCAAGCAAGCTATTTCTATATTTACTGCACAAGAGTTCCTATAATAGTGTGTATCATGTCAGTTATTTAGAAATAAATGAATTTCAGATGATTTATTAATAAGTTTGTATTACAAACATGGTTGAAAGCAAAAGGGGTAATACTGATTCCAAGATTTTGAGGCAGGCTGTAATTAATGAGTTACATGCCTTAAAATATGCCTATCTACTCATCCCCTGTTTTAGTATTTGCTTGATTCTTCTGGCTCCAGATTGACTTCCTAGGTGAAAAGTCCAGGATTTTTGAAGATGGCAGAGAATAGATAACAAAAGGAAAAAGTAGGAAATAGGACCTGAAGATTTCAAAGGCTGCAGTTGAAGCCTTGTTAGGGCTATGGTCCCTAATTGACAACACAAATCCAAACATTCTTCATATAAAATCTTTTAATTTAAAAAGGCATCTGCTTAAGACTTCTAAATAAAACCCTTACCATTATGAAAATGTCTAAATCTTCCTTGTTCCTAGATACTAATACTTTTTTGTTTATAAATTTTACTGATCACATACATTTCTGAGATCATTAAGAATTTGTTCTGTTTTTCTGAAAATAGTTTGTTGTCTTATGCTACAGCATATAAATGCAGTTTTAGACCTAATTGAAGGAAGCATGACTGTCAGCACAACAAAGAAGACCTTTGATCCATATATTATCATCAGAGCCCGAGATTTAATAAAACTTTTAGCCAGAAGTGTTCCGTTTGAACAGGTTTGTTTTTCTGTCTTTTTAAACTTTAATTCTTTAATTTTAAGAGGTCTGATAACAAACTCAACCTGATTAAGAATCCTGATTCAGAAGTTTCTTAAAAGAAAATGAATATGTTATAATAAGATACTTGATTATATCTCTCTGATTTCCATTTAGTCTGTACGTGTCCTTGAAGATGATATTGCGTGTGACATCATTAAAATTGGATCCTTGGTCAGAAATAGAGAAAGATTTATAAAAAGAAGACAGAGACTTATTGGTCCAAATGGATCTACTCTAAAGGTATGTATTGTTCTTTTAACTTCATACTTATTAAAATAGGTCCTCTGTAAATGTGATCTGAATGCTTGTTTTCATATTCAGTAAAATACATGCCTATGATAATTGCATCCTGAAATGTATACTGTTATCTTGTTTTTATGTAGGCACTAGAAATATTAACCCGTTGCTATATCATGGTTCAGGGGAACACTGTTTCAGCTCTTGGACCTTTTAATGGTTTAAAAGAGGTAAGATCACCTTGAGATATAACATTTTGCACATTCAATTCAAGCTATAATAGTATTTCATTTAAATAAAGAACCTATATACTAGCCCATAATTGTAATAAAGATTTTATTTTGGGAAATTACCAAATAAATCAGTAGTTATATTGAAGTTCTATCTATTGTATTAACATAATTTTATGTAACAAGCTAAATTCTATGGTTATGCTGTGCAAGACAAAACGTGATATAGATGGAGCATTGTGTCGGAATGTGTTGCTGTCAGAATTCTGATCATTGCCGAACAAATCACAGTATGCAACTTAAGAACAGAATCCAAATTTAACGTGATCCAAATTCTTACACACTAGTAGTCCTTTGTGCAATATGTATAATAATTCTTTCCAGGTTAGGTCTTCATTAGTTTTATTAAAATTTTAAAGGATACATATACTTAAAGAAAATAACAGTTTAAAAATAATCTTCCAGTGTTAGAAATGTAATCATCTAGGAATTAACTCAGGGTAAATAACCTGTATCCTACAAGTTACATACAGCCTTTACCATTCATTAGCAATTCCAGAGGGTTTTTTTTGTTATAATCAGAGTATAAGATACCAGTTTTGCCTCTTAACATCCCCTACTCTCTTACTGCCCAACAAAAAATATCCAAAAGGAGAAATGGAACCTAAATTTCAGTTCTATACCTATAGGACTTGGACAGGGCAGAAACAGTGTACAGTATGTGGCCACATGACTGAAAAATTTTGCTCACCTTTGGTTTAAATCATTAAAATTAATCAGTTTGCAATCTTTTGTCTTTTTTTTTTTTTTTAAAGGTTAGAAAAGTTGTTCTGGATGCCATGAAGAATATTCATCCCATATATAATATCAAGGTAAAATAAAAATAATTGATCTAAAATCATTTTGGCTGACTTGATGTATTGTCTTTTTAGCATCCCTTTGAACATGCTGTGTTTTGGGTAAAGGAGTTGTATGTTTTTTCAGAATTCTGCGGTGAAATTGATTGGATTGAATTGAATCCAGGCATGATATTCCCCTCTGAAAAAAAAATCGGGGCCGGCCAAAAGAGACCCCGCACCACGAGCCAAGAAATCGCACACACAACACCAATGCTACACACCCTTCCTTTCCAGCCGGTCACATGTGGATCAGCTCCAGAGCTGGGCAGCCGCTTCCCTGGGGACGGGGCCAAGGCCGCCGCCCGGAGAGCGCCCGCTGCTTTCCCTCACCAGGGCCGGGCGGTGGCATGTTGCACGGAGAGACGGATGGTCCGTGGCTGCCCAGCTCTCTTTTCCTGCCGCTCAGCAGCTTCTGCTCGCACCACCCAGGCTCTGTTCAGGTGTCCGGCTGGGGCTGTCAGGAGTTGCTACCACCAGCACGGCTCTGCACGACTCCAGTCCCGTGTTGCCTTGGGAAGGGAAAGGCAAAACTGGGAGCTGCTGCGCCTGAGCCTCCGGTGCCGCTGCTGCTGTTGCAAAACGCCGTCGCAGCTCTTCCTTTTTGCCTTTCCCTTCCCGAGGCAACGCGGGACTGAAGCCGCGCCGGCGGTAGCAACTCCTGACTCGGGGCATCCGAGGGGAGGGGAAGGAGGAGAAGAAGTGGGGGTGATTTCCAAAAAAAATTGGAATTCCGATTTTAATCGGAAGAATATCATGTCTGATTGAATCCCAAACCCAATATTCAGTAGACATCAGAGAATAATAAATAAACCCATCAAATAAAAATAATGATATCAGTTCTATAAAATGCATAATTTTATTCTGACATTGTAAGCCATAGTCAGAGAACAAGGGAATGCAGTAATTTTGCATCCTGAATTGATTCTTAGCTGTTTTCTTTTCAGTTTCTTTGCTGCTAAAAATGGAAAAATTCCTCCAACTGCCCATCCATGAAACGATCATGGAAGTTTTCTATACCTAGTGGTCTTTCAGTCAAAAGAGTATAGATTTGCTTCTTTAAATATTTGGGATTACAAATTCTTTGAACACAAAATTCAAATACATATGCCATTTGCTTCTTATTTTTTGCAGTTTATTGGTTCTACAGGTAAGTCCTTGATTTACAACCACAATAAAGTCTAGAATGTTGGTCATATGTCATTGGAATTATTAAGCGGGTCACCGTATGACATGGCTCAACTTTAGGACCATGCTGTGGCTTTCTCCTTAAGTGACCATGCAGGTCATTAAATAGAGCATGGGGTACCTAAGGCAGAGAGGGAATCCTCATCTAGTGCAGCCATGTGCAAGTTATGGGGTTGCTATAGTGTGGCTGCTTCCATTTAAATGGAAATGGCTCCTATTGAGGTCAGTTTCCTCTAGGAATGTGTGCCTTTGTTTTAACCCACAAAAGACAAGCCAAAAGCTCTCAAAACCATTGGGCTTAACAGCCATATTGAAAAGTCAGCAGGTTGTAAGTCATATTTTTGTTCAGCAGTGTGATAATTTTGAATGGTAAATGAAGGAACTGTCGTAAGTCAAGGACTACTTGTTTTAATGATCTGGAGAGGAGGAATCATTAAATTGAGATAATTGTTCCTTATACTTGATTATTTTCTCCTATATTAATGTGTACAATTATTAAATGAGTCTGTATCTGTGATATATGAAACCTGAATTTTCCTTAGGCTAGATTAATCAATATAATTTTTCCACTAACTAACTGCTTGATGTTTTAATATGTTTAAAGACACTAATGATTAAGAGAGAATTGTCAAAAGATCCTGAATTAAGATTGGAAAGCTGGGAACGTTTTTTGCCCAAGTTCAAACATAAGAATTTGAACAAACGGAAGGAACCAAAGAAGAAAAATGTCAAGAAAGAATACACTCCCTTCCCACCTCCACAACCAGAGAGTCAGGTCTGTTTAATCTGAAATTTTACTGAACAACCTAATGGAATTTCCTGACATATGATGCCTTTAGTACATGAATCCCAAACTATGGTGTACCAGATGTTTAAGAGAAAAGGTAGCCTTCAAATGTGGCTAGTGAGGGAGATGGGGTGTTTCAAAATGTGAATAAATAAATAAATGATAACTCTACATCATCTGGATGGCACAGGTTCCCCATTGCTTATTTTAGTGTATTGTGAAATTTAACCAATGTTTCCCTAGGAATATAACGTAAACATAACAATAACCAATTGCAGTTTATTGGAAATAATTGTCTTTAATTGCAATATATATGTGTAATGATTTGCTACCCAAAATAATTTAGTAGGTTAAACTAATAGTATAAATTGATTGTGTTTAGATTAAGAGTTTTATGTTTAACAGTATCTTTTCAATTTTAATATCACTTGGCTTTGTTGTTGCACTATGAAAACTATTAACTTCTGATTTTTTAAAATAAGGAATCATAGCAACTGATTTTTGAAAATATGGAACCAAGGCAACAATTTTTACTATGGAATATGTATGCTCATACTATTTTTACAGGTTGATAAAGAATTAGCAAGTGGTGAATATTTCTTGAAAGAAAGTCAAAAGAAGCGTAAGAGAATAGAAGAAATAAAGGTATGGTCCCTTGATTTCTTTGTTAATTAACAGTTGCTGGTTGTATCCAGAATGAAGATTGATTTGTTAATTAAAATATGTATTTAATTTTGTATATGCTACATGATCTTTTTTATTGTTAGGCAAAGCAAGCAGAAGCAATTAGCAAGCGACAAGAGGAGAGAAATAAAGCTTTTATTCCACCTAAAGAAAAGCCTGTTGTAAAACCAAAGAAAAGTAAGATTGATTTATTATTATTATTATTAATGTTTTATAAAGGGGAGTCTCTGTGTTGAGAGGAAGCATTTTGATCTGTTACTCACATAATAAATTACTACTTTCAGGGCTCTCTGTTGAGAAGACTGAGGGCCAAAAGTGGAAATTTAATGTGCTAAAAATATTATATTCTAATCCGAGAAAATACATTGTTTTTTGAAATACGTAAGGTATCAAGAATCTCTCTCTCTTGACATTTAGATTCTGAAAATGTCTGAAAAGTTAATTTATAAAATTAAGTGTGATATGCAAGACCGAGAACTTATCCACCCCATAAATAGTATTTTAAACAAGATGGACTCTACTGTAGCATGGACTCTATCTACCTTTTATAGACAAAAACAATTACAAAATTATTTTATAAAGTTATCTTCACATAACTTCTATTTCTGTTTTCCCAGAGTTTCTACGATGACTGATTAAATATTAGGTATATTAGCTTAAGACCAAGCTTACTATTCAGAGCATTAATAACTAGATTAATCTGAAATACTATTTATAGGCCTTGGAAGTTATTTAAATGTAATTAATAGCTTTGGATCCAAAATCTATCTAATGGTTGAATTTAAAGCTTACAATGTAAAATAATCTCTTTAGCAACATCTTTGTAGGAAACGTTAATATAACTTGATTCATTAGCTTAGCATGTAAGTAACTCCACTTTTTTCGTGTTTTATGTTTTCATTTGAAAAGTTACTTTCTTTATTATGCTTGGAAATGTTTACTATATCTCTTGGATAAGACATCTTCATAAGAAAAATATACTCTTTTATTCTGTAGCAACAACTGAAACAAAGATTGATATTGAAGCATTTAAAGAAAAGGTTAAAAAAGCAAAGAAGAAGAAGCTTGGAGCAATACCAGAAGAAGTTAAATTAAAAATTGCAGCAGATGAAAAGAAAAAGAAACCATCTTTAAAGCTATAGTACTTCACTTTTTGCAAGGAGGAAAGCTATGAACTCAGTTAATGTAGAAGATGAAAACTTGCCTTCCTTGAGGGAAGAAGGGAAAAATACCTTTCCAATTTTTTAATCTAAAACTGACAGCTTGCTCTGTTGTATTTTTAGCAATATGGAAAATATTTCCATACATGTGATATCCACATGACTTATAGCTATTGGTGTAAAAATGATAGTATACACAGGATTATCATTGAAAAGATTTTATGCAGAGTACAAATACTTACCAACAAATTGTTTTTATTTGTTTTATTGTATGGGACTCTGAAAGATAGTTGTCTAATACATTACAAGAAATAACTGGTTTTCTGAGGGCAGCTAAAACATTTTCTAAACAAAAATGTATATTGCTTTATTGATAGTTTTGTTTACTAGGCTTTCATAAACTATTTATATATTTACTCAATCTTTTTGGAATGGTCTTTATGCTTTGTTTATATTACTGGAAAATTTGGCTTTCCAAATGCTAGTTGCATTTGAATATTGAGTTACTTTTTTTATTCAGATCAACAAAGAGCCAAGAGTGTGATAAGCAGAGTAGAATGGTACTTTGTGAATGTTGTTGTCAATATATTTATGTTCATTGCATGTTTACCTGTTGAACTTTTTCTGCTACCTGTACTTTTTTATTCCTAAAAAACATTTTAAAAATGTATCTAAAAATAATGGATGTCTTAGTATTCTTATCAATTTATTGTTTAATAACAAAAGTGTTAGTTTTTTATTCCAGTTTATTTATACATATATATTCTGGGATAATGTTGCTTCAGGAAAAAGACAGTTGAAAAAGTTACTAAAAATGAAGATGTTCTCAGGACTAGAACAATGATGCAATAGGTATCACAATATGGCTTCACCCATGCTTCACCTACAAATAAATTTCAAAAGTTATTTGCATCTAGGTTAATGACAAATCAATATAAACATGCGAAATTTGCAAATTTGGGGCTTTCTATCTAGATAATTAAAGATTGGTATTTCATTCCTGGAAGTTCTGTTTTGAAAAGTTTTTTTTAAAGATCCTAACTTGGGCCAGGAGATGAAGAAATTCATGCTAGACCTTTTACTTACCACAAAGTCTGTCTACGCAAGGCTCTCCGTAACATTCACTGCAAGTTACTCCTGATTTATATGGCCATGTTGGATAATTTCCACTGTGCAAAACAATAATTTTATCAGCTCATTTAATACAGAGACAGGAGAGAAGTTTGAACCACTCTTCTTTCAAGTCAGTGCTTTAACTGAATTATAATCTGAAATAATATTTGGTAAGTACTGGTTATTAAAACCATAGAATGGTGTCACTAGAAACGAACACAGCCAACTACAACAGAAGATTTCTTACATTTAAATCAATGAAATGGTTTAAAACAATCACTGACCACATCAGTGAAATCTATAATTACCAAAATAGTATCCATTAACTGTGTAGTTGAGAAATTCACATACTGGGCTGAGCTATGGCCTGAACTTCAAGGTAACACGTGAACAAAGATTAATAGTTTAAAAACGCTTTCTTAGAACTTTTTACTTTATTTTTGCTATGCTTGTTCTAATTCTATTGCTGATAATGTTTGAAGTTTATTGTGTTTATGCATGTTAAATGGTACCTGTTGGACTCCTTGTAGCAGTTCCCATCCATCTTGAACCTCCTGGCTTTATATTCTCCAATGATGGCTTTTATGAGAGATTCTTTTAAGATGTTCGTTTTAGACTACTATATGTTTTGTTCAATAGGTCTTTTTGTTTCTACATGTATTTATTTAATTTATATTGCTGCCTACATGCTGTACTATACATTATAACTTGTGCTACTGATCTGCTCTCCAAAGAGGGAAGAAAGCTACTTCCTTTCTTAGCCACATATTCCAAAATTACTAGCAACAGGAGGTGACATAGCATTAATTTTATTTCCACTTTTTTTTTTTGCTAGCAAGTAAGCCCACAAGCTGTGTGGGCCTTATCTCTCTCATATGATGGTATTAAAAGGGTGAATGCGAGATAAAGGTCTCAAAGAAAGTTTGTCATGGCACTATAACTATAATAATAAGGCACTAAGGCAGGGTCGAGATGTGTAAAATCAGAAGACTTTAGAAGTCTTTTTCTCTGTTTCAACTACATTTCTACTTTTAAAAAATTCCCAAAGTGCCTTAGTTCCTCACCTTCTAGATTCTAAAAAGATTCTAAAAATCAGAGCCTTAGCAGTAACAAATAATGAAATCCACAAAAATAAAATAATGAAACTCAGCTGAGAATTTATTTAATTGTTTGAAAAACTTATAATCAAAAAGACCTCCACAGTCAAGGATTATGAGTGAGTGAGTCCTTGGATTCATCTTCCAGTAGAATTTTACAGTTGCTGCTTGCGATGCTTTTGTCCCTGACATTAACCAATCTTAGAGAAATGGCCCAGTAGCAGGCATTCCATTAGTGTTTCTCAACTTTGGCAACTTTTAAGATGAACGGATATTGACCGCCCAGCCAATTCGAAAATATTAACCATACTGGTTTGGAACTCTTTAAATTGTAGTTTACAGGAAAGGATGGGAAAGGTTGCCCCAGCACTTTAAAAGGATCCAGAATATTAATAGGATTGATTTCCTCATAATTCAGCCCATTTCATGTAATTACAGTTAGAGTAATCTGATATAGATCTGGTACATGATCAACCAAAGCTAAATTTGCATTCTGGAGATAGAACTCAACATTTGTTTTATTGTGGGTTTTAATCTTGAGTTATAATTTTTCATATCAAAGGAGTAACTGGACATTAATACACATAGGTATCAGTTTCTCAATTCCGAAAGAAGGAGAGATTTTCCTTCTAAGATAATTTCTGACAAATTGCAATTGAAAAATCTTACCCAGGTCCATAATCACAAATGAAGTGTGCAGCATCAGATCCACCAAAGCCTTGTACTACAGGACAATAATGAACAGCACAGCCTACTTCGTAGGTTTCTGCCCAAACCATCTGAAAATAAAAGTGGTATATTCTGTGGTAATTTAGTGTACACTATGGTATATTCTATGGTAATTTAGTACATAAGATTAGTCCACAGTTGTGCTAAAAATTGGACAGCTGTGTAGCATTTTCTTTAATGATGATAACATGTTAATGTTCAAAATATTAACAAAATTAATTTTCAGGCATATTAAATCAATCACTGACAGTTAATATATTGAAGTAAGCTTAACAAACGTGAAGTACTCTTGCTGCTTTGCCTGATTCAACTCACTGCTGCTGCTTTTTTCAGATCAATATATAGACTTAGATTGTGAAATTATTTTGAAAACACCACTTTCTCTTATTTTTTCATACCTAAATACTAAAAACCTTTCAAAATAAACTCAGCTTTTTTACATACAGACTGGGATGGGGATAGAGAAGAGTATTTTTGTGTGACCAATCTGCAGGTTTATTATAACTGAAAAGTGTTTCCTTTACAGAAAGTTGTTCCGATGGTCAGAGATCTGAAAAAAATGAGATTCAACTTAATGTTTTCTCCCAAACTATATATTAAAAACAACATATGAAAACTTCTCTGTGACTTTTATCATTCCATCAAGAATAATTAGAAATGGATGATTTCTGATTTATTGGCTGGGCCCAAAATACAAAGAAGAAAGATTTTTCATGATTGGGCAAAGCAACAAAACAATACATATGAAAGAGAAGATGTGTATTTATTTTTCCTTCAGGTTATTAAATAAAATGGACGCAAGAATAGCTAGTCAGCTGCTGTTAAACTTGAGATTGGGTTTGATGGCAGTGCCATAGCAAATGCTAACAGTAAGGCACAAAGCCATTGGGTCATGGAAAATGCGTATTTTTAAAAAGTTGGGATTGGTGGTGGCTCAACATTTGCCTTTATAGATTGGTCACTTTTTTTGGCCTGGGCAATTTTTAAGTACAATTGCAGGCTTGCCAAGTGGAATCAATCAATTTGGAAGTTGTAACTACAGTAATCTAGATTTTTTTTAAAAAAATGACAACTGCTATTTTTAAAAATCATAATGCAAGATATAATTAATGACTTACCTGAGTATAATGCCCACATACATGTTTACAATATCGAGTAGCATAATTGTAATATTGGACTTCATTGTACCAATTAGTGAGGGCTGAAGTTACATTAAAATACCAAATGCTTCCAGTCCAAATATTTTCTCCGACTATTGTGAAGTTTGGGTGGGCCTTTCCTGGTGACTGGAGATCAGGATTATGATTAAATTGGCACATTTTTGCCCAGCCAAGAGCAGTCTTTGCAAGATCATGGTCCCAGCTCTACAAAAGCATAATATATATTATGATCGCTTTATTTGGTATTCCTGGATTTTTTTTTTTTTAAAAAATAATGCAATTGTTTCCCCATTTCACCCTACCACATAGATTTGTATATAAATTTTATCCCTTGGTTCTAACTCACTTCTACTGCAGATTGGGGAATATATAAACCAGAATGCTCAATGCCTCTCTGGCTTTGCATTGTTTTATAGTTTTTACCAAAACGAGCTAGCTGCCTGCTTATTCCCTACTCATCAACATGGATATGAATGTAACTATATAAATACATGTGCAAAATTGAAAAAAATTGATATGCATTGCACTGTACCATATGTTGTAGAATAAATTACAATTAACTAAGACAAATAAATCATTATGTAATCTGTGAATCCAAACTGGCATACTAGCTTTGAAGAAAAGTCAGAAAAGGCATTAAAATTATTTTATATAGTATTTCCTTCTTCAAAAAATAACAGCCTTTTAGGAAGATGGGGTTCCTGTGGGATCATGGCACAATGTTCATTTTGCATCACACTAGTGATATTCTTCTCACAGTTGCTATTTAAAATTTGCCTCAATAGCTGGTCACATTAAATGGGATACACATTTAATCTCTGGTTAGACACTGGTTCTCAGCCTTTCAGCTAAGATCAAGCATGTGTGTGGTCTGTTCTCGTAAAGTGCTTAACTGGGTCAAGTAATCCCACATCGCTTAGATTGAGTCCACGGGATATTCATGTTTGTGTAGGATTAAACTGATTCCAGCCAGCCACTTGGGTAGAAGTAGAACAATTAAAGACAAGGCAGCTGCCCCCATTTGCCTATGTAGACCACCAAGAAAGGGCTAGGAAAACAGCCCATATATTTATTAGAGCTCCATGTCAAGGCCCAGAATGGAACATATACTCCAAACATTGAATGGCTTGTGATATTATAAAGCATTGCCAACGTGTTCTTGAAGCCAAGGTTTATGGGATGCTAGTAGCATTTCTTGGAGAAAGTGGGTGAAACTTGGTATTTCCTAAATAATAACTTTAGACGCAATTGGTGTGATTGTTTGCTGCATAAATCATTGGTTAGTTTACTGACATGGTTATTCAGAGCATGGCTTTGATACAATGCTAAAGTTGCTCCAGAAATATGGGCCTTTTTTGCACTATATTACATTTGCCAGACGTACTAAGGGACAATACAGTAGTACTCTTTTGAGATTTCTATCCCATCTATTTTTTAAATTATATAATTATTTTTGAAACTGGCAAATCACCCAGCAGGAGACATATTTAAGGGGGGAGGAAGATTAGTGGTTTGTTTGAAAATGTGCCTTCCTGTTCAGAAATCAACGGATGTTAGGACAACAAAAAGGACCTAAAGGGTTAAAGTGTAAATGGTGTCTCCCACAGCAACTATTTTGCCAACCGTGGGAATTCTCATAGCTTCCATTTGGAATTGATGTTTGCTATATACTCTCAAAATTTCCAGCTTCAAAAGAAACAAAACTAGTATCAAGCCTTGTCAGAGAATTAGTTTCAGCAGAGCAAAATTCTCTTAAAAGAACTAGAAATATCTAAGCCAATTCTAAACCTGCAGGAAGTATGAAATGTACATTCTTCATTGCTACAGATTATGATTTCCTTACCATCCGTTTCATGTTGCTAGCTGGTGGGTCCACACTGGATCGGAATCTATTATGCACTCTGACACATTCTTCAATAAAGTGTGCATTTTCAATATCCGGTAAGGTATGTTGGTTATAAAAACAGCAGCACACTTGCAGTTTCAGGAACAATAAAATACCAAAGATCAGGCTTTTTTCTGTCATTCTGGACTACTACACAATGAGCCAAAATATTTTAAATCAAAAACCAAGTTATAAGAAGTCCTTTAGGCTATTCTGTTTAACAACTTCTGCTTGGCTTTTATTTAATCTTTCTTTGGTTCCGTTGTTAACAATTAAAGGCACCCGGAAATGAACAAAAACCTACAAGTTGAAGGCAGAGCCTAGTGATGGATGAGTCACTTTCACCCACTGAATTGTTCCTGTTCTTACACTCTTTTATAATCGTATCTTGTATGTAAATCTTAAGTCATGAGAGAACATTAACAATGTCCTGTGATTTATATTGGGAAGTTGTCTAATTTTAAAAAATTCATTGTTTTTTATGGTTTGCTTAAGTGTTGAAATCCAAACTTAAAATTAAATTTCTGGAACTTCAATGGTTTAAGATGTCAGATCTCATCAGTAAAACAAAACAAAACAAAACATACAGAGTAAATAGCAGGAAAGATAATGAAATACACACACACACAAGGATAGTTGTTTGACCAATGAATTAATTACTATTTGCTAATTGCAAAGCTTAAACTCTTACAAAAAAATATTCAGAAATGCCCTCGTCACTTAAAACACCAGTCCCCAATCCCAATGGAGAAGCATTGGTCTGCAGTATGCCAGCAAGTACGCTGCACAGACAAGCTAAACCCCATCTGTGGGATACAGGCAGCACACAAAACCACACCCGCTCAGGTCCACCGTTCCCTGGTGCCCAAAAGGTTGTGGGCCACTGACTTAAAAAGACCTGTCCAACACCAATTGGTTCACTCTGTTTTAATAAATGGGCAGAGGGAATTATAGTGGCTTTCCCACTCATTGCAGGGATTAAGCCTATGTTAGGACCTGTCCGAGCAGGGGAAACAGGCAGTGAGGCCCTTGCTTGAGACAACTCATCTTCGGTATCATGAAAGGACTGAAAGTCATAACTGTATTTTTACTTTCTAGGAGAAAAGTACCTATGGGAATTTCACTGAAGCAATTACAACTTGACTGGATTTAAATAATTTGCAGTTCGCTACTCAATCTGGGGCAGGAAAATATCTTGAGCTGGGTCTGCTTCTGGTGATATAGATTTGGATATATTGTGATAGGCTTAATTTATTTGTTTTTCTTTATGATACACTGCTCGTTTTGCATGGTTCTCATTTACTTTGTATTTTGTTGTTAGCTGCCTATGTTTTGGAAGTGAATAGATTGCAAATACTGTTAACCAAGCAAATGAATAAAGGGTATCAATCAGTTTCTTATATCGTATCTCTCTTCATCCTATCAATCTGTATTTCTGTTGGGTGGATGAGTTGGGAAGATGTGTGTGTATGCGCACTTTACCTTTTAAAATTCTTGATTTTCCGTATCTTTTAAAAATCCAAGTAACGTCCTTCATTTATACTATCTTTAAAGATTCGTAGCATGTTTTGAAGGTGAGGCATGTGATGAATAACACAATTATCCCAAAGGGGAAAAAAAAGAACATTGGTTTGTTGAGGCTCAATGACGGCTAGAAACAGTATACAGGAACTTGAAGACTTAATTTCCTGTTCCTGTCATGCAGCTTTTGCATGGATGAAATTTCTGCTCCTGTTGCATGAGAGATTGGTTGGAGCTGTGGAAACTGGAAGGGAGCATATTGCTTCTGGAATACTTATGGTAGTATAGTTTTCTCTTTCTCTCTCTCTCCCTGTTTCTCATCTCTCTCTCTCCTCCATGGCAAGAGCAGCAGCATCAGTGTCTTAGGAGAAAAACCGCGTGCCCCCCCTCCAATATTCCTCAGCACCAACTTTAGCACGTTTCACAAATGAGGTGCCGGCAGCAATGGTGCTGGTGTCCCCTCCTCCCCATTTGTGAAGCACACAAAGTTTAAAGATGCTGCACGAGGGGCATGCTTACAGGGTGAGACTGCGCCAAACCACCTTTCCCAGGCCCGCTTCCCTGAGGGGGCACCCGACTGTGCTTACCAGCTGCTGAAGTGGCCGAGACGAGCAGGAGGCAGAAGTGGATCTACCGGTAGGTTGAGTTGGTCAGTCAGACAGGCAGGAGGTGGGCGCAGGGCAACTTGAGGCTGCGGCAATCAGATGGCGGTAGACCAAACTTCCCATCCTCGCTTCCCCAAAGGGGAAGCATAGTGGGGGGAGGAAAAGCAAGCTTTGAACCCCAGCCCAAGGCTTGCCATACCTGGGGGGGGGAGGATGCAGTAGCGAGATGGTAATGGTGGCAATGGCAGCAATTCTTGCAGCACTGGGGCTTCCAGGAGCAGCTCCCCACCCCGCCGCCATCAGTTGTTTGTGTGGGCAAGGGGTGGGGAGGGCGGGGCCAGCCAGTGGTATGATTTGCCAGTTCTCTGAACTGCACAGAATCATAACAACTGGTTCTATAGAACTGGTCCGAACCAATAAAAGCCCACCCCTGCTTAGTGCTATTCCTATTGCTAAATTACTGGAGCCTGATCTTATGTTTTCCTAAATCTAAATGCACTGCCTGAGTAACCATGAACCACACAATTGTGTCCTATTCAATAATCATATATAAGAGGAAGAAGGCGGAGCTTCGTGCCGGCGTTACAGCTGCGATCTCGGGGCTCTGAGATCGCAGCTGATATTTTCGCCCCTGGTCGGTCCTAACGGACCTAAATCGTCCCGGAGAGACGGTGATTGTGAAGGGCACTGTTCCAGGATCCCAGAGACATCGCAAAGTCTCTGGTTAGATTCGGAAGAAGCCCTTTTGCTGGCGGCGGAGAGGCAGCCTCCATAGCTGCTGAAGTCGGGACAGCTCCGAAAAGAAAGTGACTGGATTGAAGTGTGTCGGTTGGGTGAGAAAAACTCTTTTGTGTTGAAAATTCGCTGAGATTGGAAAGTTCATTCTGAAGAGAGGAGGAAGCTGTGGGATTTTTTTTTTTTGACTGAAATTGTTTGAGCGGCGTTTTTAAAGTGCTGTCAAATTGAGGCTTGGGGTGTTTTTTTTTTTCTTTTTTTTCTATATTCTTTGGGAAAGATTTTACTGTGACTTAGGTAACCGGACTGAATTTTCTTATATATATACTTTTAGGCTCCCTTTGACTTTTTTATTTTTTTTAGGATAGAGGCTTCCTTTGGTCATTTTTTTCTTTTTTTTGTATATATTAATTCTTTTTTCCGGTTGGGGCTGAGAAAGAGCATTAAGAAACTTTGTAACACTGCCAACTAGAGGCTTGAAAGTATTCTATCTGAATTGGAGAGAATTGCAAAAAGACCTCATCTCAAGGACTTTTTAATGTGATAAGATAGAGGGAGAGCACAGCAAAATATTATTGCAGGTGCTTTCCTGGACTGTTATCAACACTTGAGGTTTGGCTTTGAAGTTGCTGGAGAAGAGAGTCATAACAAGAGCCTTGGATAAATAACAAAGTGCAGTGTGTTTTCTTATATGGACCCCATTTGTTAGCTTTTTTTTTTAAATCTTAATTTTTAGTAATATTTTTATTTTTGCCTTTTATTTTAAAGGGAAAGCCTCAGAGTTTTTTCTCTTTTCTTCTTTATTTTTTTTTTCCTTTTTATTGGGACTTTTTTGCTTTTCATATTTATCTTTTTGGATTATTCTGTTGTTGTGGTTGATTTTTTTTTGTTTTTTTTTTCTTCTTCCTCTTTTGGATTATTTTTTGGATTATTGAGATTTCTTAATTGGATTAAGGTGTGAAGAACCTGAAGGAATTTTTTGTTTTTTGTTTTTCTTCTCTCCCTTTTTGCTTTTTCCTTTTTCTTTTGCTTTTAATCAATATTATTATTTTTGGGTTTGTTTGTTTCTTCCTTTTTATTTTTTCCTTTTTTATGGTGGATTATCTCGTAATTGGATTAGGGTCTAGAAGAACCCGAAGATCTTTCTTCTTCCTTTTTTTCTGTTTCTTCTTTGGTTTCGTGTTTTTTACTATTGGAGTTCTCCATTTTGGATTATAATTGGCTGCCCTACCAGTTGGGTTAAAAGTTAAGAAGAATTTGAAGTTTTGCAAACATTGAAATGAGCAAGAAACCAATACCATCTGGCATTGCTGCTTCTACCTCTGCTTCCCCACCAGCTGGAGGACAACGTTTAATTCAGACAATGTTGAAGCAAGATAAGGAACAAGAAAAAATAACTTTACAGTTACAGATGATTATGCAAGGAATTCAAGAACTTAAGACAAAATCAGATATTATTGAACAAAGAACAGAAAATATTGAACAAAGAAAAGAGAAGACTGATGAAAAAGTGGAAAATATTAAACAAATGATGGTTAAGTATGAGGAGAAATTCCAAAAAATTGAGGAAGAAGGAAAACAAAGAGAGAAGAAGATTGAAAATATTGACAGCAGATTAACAGCGGTTGAACAAGAAAAAGGTGGGATGCTGAGGTGGGAGATGGAAAGGTCAGAATTTTACCTCAGATTTCAAAATATAGAGGAGGAAAAAGGAGAAAATTTGGCAGCGGTAATGATAGAAATTTTGGCAGATGCTTTGGAAATTACAGAGGAAAAGATGATGGATGGAATAGATGAGATATACCGAGTCTATACAAGATATGCGATGAGAAATAAATTACCCAGGGAAGTTCATATTAGATTTACCAAAAAATCCATTAAAACGCAAATATTACAAGTAGCAAGAGAGAAAACACTGAAATACAAGGGTAAAGAGGTTGTGGTCTTGAAACAAATACCTAGAAGAGTGAGAGAGATGAGAAGAGAATATCAATTTCTGACCAAAATACTATTGGAAAACGAAGTGAATTATAGATGGCTGATTCCAGAAGGATTAATGTTTACGTGGCAAGAGCAGAGACATAGAATTGACTCAATTGAGAAAGCAGAACTTTTTCATGCAGAATTTTTCGGAGGAAGAAGAGAGGAAGCAGAGAAAGAGGCTTCATTAATTGAGTTTCAAGATGAACAACTGGAGACTGAAAAAGAGAAAGGAGCAATAGGGGGACAGATTGATAGTAAAGAACAGCGTGAAGTGAGATCCACGAGAGCTGTTAGACCTAAATATAAAGCATAATCATGGAGGAAAAAAAACTGATTACAATGAATATAAACGGACTTAATTCAGCTGTTAAAAGAAGGAAAACTTTTCATAAATTAGAGAAATCAAAATTTGATATAATTTGTTTACAAGAAGTTCACATTAAAAAACAACATGAACAATTGTTATTACAGCCAAAATTAGGGAAAACATTTACCTCTTTGACTCAATGTAAGAAAAGAGGTGTGGTTTTATATATTAAAGAGGCTATTCCAGCAAAATTGATTTACTCGGATGAAGATGGAAGAGTATTAATGGTAGAAATAATGGATAATAATATAAAAATACTCTTGATTGCAATTTATGCTCCGAATGATAAACAAGGAGAGTTTTATAAAAAACTACACATGAAAATAATTGGACTGGACTATGTTAATATAATTATGATGGGAGATTTTAATGGAATTGTGGACAATAAACTGGACTATATAGCAACAACAACAAAGCAAAATAGAAAGGCTCTCCCAAGGTCCTTTTTTAAAATGACAGATGAATTAACTTTAAAAGATATTTGGAGAGAAAGAAACGTTAAAGCTAAACAATATACTTTTTATTCAAATAGACATTTATCATGGTCCAGATTAGATATGATTTGGATCTCAACAGAACTAATATCTAATATTAAAGAAACAAGCATTGAAACAAGTACCTGGGCAGATCATAGCCCAATGACAATTAAATGGAAGGGACAAAAAAAAAAGATCGAGATGGACATTAAATAATACTATTTTAAAGGAGAAAGATTTTACACAATGGATGGAGAAGGAATTGGCTTTTTTCTTTAGAGAAAATAAAAAAGAGGATACTTCAACGCAAAATGTGTGGGACACTATGAAAGCATATGCTAGAGGTTTGATAATAGATTATACAAGAAAAAAGAATATTAGGAAAAGGCAAGCTTCTAAGGCCTTGGAAAATGAGTATAAAACTCTTGAAAAAGAATTACAGAAAATGCCACAGAAAAAGGATATTAAATTGAAGCTGGATGTAATTAAACATAAAATGGATTTAATAGAGAAAGAAGAATTGGCACAGAAAATTAGAAACTCTAAACAGAATTATTTTGAAGATGCAAATAAACCAGGTAGATGGCTAGCATATAAATTGAGAAAAGAGAAGGAATCAAGAAAAATATTGAAGTTAATAGATGAACAAGGCCAAGTTTGTTATGGGAATAAGGAGAAAAAAGAAATTATCCGAGATTTTTATGGGCAATTATATAAACAAGAGAATATTGATGAAGGAAAAGTCAAACAGTATTTACAGGAAGCTAATTTACCAAAGATACCTAAAGAGACTGAAGAAATGCTAGAAAGCAATATAACAATGATGGAACTAAATGAAGCATTTAAGAGACAAAATAATGGGAAAGCTCCGGGCCCAGATGGGCTTCCAGTAGAATTTTATAAAACATTTCAAGAATTATTGAGCATCCCATTGTTAGAAGTTATGAATGAAGTTATGTTAAAAAAGATGATACCTAAAACATGGTCAGAGGCTTATATTACACTTATACCAAAGGAAGAGACTGACCCATTGCAAATTAAGAATTATAGACCTATTTCTTTATTGAATGCAGACTATAAAATCTTTGCTTCAATCTTAGCAGAAAGACTTAAAAAATATTTAAATAATTTTATTCACTCAGATCAAAATGGATTTCTGCCAAAGAGACAAATTAGAGACAATATGAGAGTAATCTTGGACACTTTGGAATATTATGAGGCTCATCCTGAAAAGCAAATGGCTTTGATATTCCTAGATGCTCAAAAAGCATTTGACAACGTGAACTGGAGATTTATGTTATTATTATTGGAGCAGATGGGTTTTGCTAAAAAATTTATTCAAGCAATAGAAGCTATATACAATAAACAGACAGCAAGGGTAATGATGGAGGGGGAACTTACAGATTTTATTAATATAAGGAAAGGCACAAGACAAGGATGCCCCCTATCTCCTTTGCTATTTGTGTTGACCTTGGAAGTGTTGAATAGAAATATTAGGGTTGATAAAAGCATAAAAGGAATGAAAATTAAGAAGGAAGAATTTAAGCTACAAGCTTTTGCTGATGATTTAGCTTTTATTTTGGAAGATCCGATTGAAACAGCTCCAAAGTTACTGGAAAGGATAGAGTCATATGGAGAGGTGGCTGGTTTGAAAATAAACAAAGATAAAACAAAGATTTTGACAAAGAATATGTTATTGAGACAGAGAGAAGAATTGGCAGATCTTTTGAAAATTCAAGTTACAAATAAGGTTAAGTATTTGGGGATATATTTGACAACAAGATGTACCACATTAAAGGAGAATAATTATATTAAACTTAAACAACAGATAACTACAGATTTGAAGAAGTGGGAAAACTTGCAATTGTCATTAATAGGGAGAATTTCAACAATTAAGATGAATATTTTACCTAGAATTTTATTTTTGTTTCAAACAATACCAATAAGGCTTGTAAAAGACTATTTTGAAGATTTAAATAAAATTATGTTGAAGTTTATATGGCAAGGTAAAAAAGCGAGAATAAAGCTAAAGCTTTTGCAAGATGCTAGAATTAGAGGAGGTTTTGGCCTGCCTAATTGGGAATTGTATTATCAAGCTGCAAGTTTGATGTGGGTCAAAGAATGGATAACATTAAGGAAACATAGGTTGTTGACATTAGAAGGGCATGATTTACTGTTGGGTTGGCATGCTTTTTTATGGTATAAGGGAACTAAAACACAGGGTTATTTTAGAAGACATTATGTACGGGAGTCTTTGTGGTTAAATTGGGAGAAGATAAAAAGACAATGTTATTTGAAAATTCCAGTTTGGTTATCGACCATTGAAGCATTTTCCTATCCTATAATTTACAAGAAGGAACAAACAGTTAGATATGGGGAACTTTTGGATGAAAAGGGTGAACTTAAATCGATCCAAAACTTAGAAGAACAAGGTATAAGGATGAATTGGTTTTCATATGCACAAATACACTCAAGGTATGATGAAGATTCTAAAACGGAGGGATTTTATGATAAACAGACTGATTTAGATAAGATCTTGATGGGTACTGATGAGAAGGTGATTAAAAAATTATATGGTTATTTACTGGGAATGAAATTAGAGGAAGAACAAGTCAAAGAAACTATGATTGTTTGGGGGAAGAATTTTGGATATGGGATTGATTTGGAGAAATGGCAGAAATTGTGGTCTCAAAATTATAAAATGACAATGTCAACAGCATATAAAGAAAACTTGTATAAGATGTTTTACAGGTGGCACTTTCCTCCGACAAGAATAGCAAGAATGTTTAAGAACAAATCTGAAAAATGCTGGAAATGTCATCAGATACCCGGCTCGTATTACCATATGTGGTGGACTTGTGAGGATGCTAGAAAATATTGGACTATAATTCGCATGTGGTTGGAAAAAATGACAAAGAAACATATAGATTTGAAACCAGAGATCTTCTTATTGGGAATTTTACCTGATATATATAGTAAAGATTTGAAATACCTGATTGTAAATGTATTAACAGCGGCCAGGATTGTATTTGCTAAAAATTGGAAGAATGAGAAAATACCATTACAGGAAGAAATTATTAAGAAAATATTGGAATGTGCTGAGATGAGCAGATTGACATTTGAAATTAGAGAGCAAGAGGATAAACAATTTTATGAAATTTGGGATCTTTTTTATAAATGGCTAGATGATAAAATACGATAATAGAATATTTAGAATGCTAGATAGTAAGGAATATCTTTATTTTGTCATTATTTTGTTATTTGATATTATATTTATAAAGGATTTTTTAGGATTGATTTGATATGACTAGATGATTTGTTATAGAGTAAACTGGTTTAAAGTATTGTTAGCTCATTAAGCATAAATGATTAAAAATATAGTCAAAAATTTCTTTTTTTTAGTGATATTAGGATATATAAGTTTGGATTGACAATATGAGTTGTTATGTAACATAATTGTAATTGAGACTACAGAATGAATGCACAAAAATGATGAACCAACTGACACACTGGATGTATATATAAGATTTGATGTTTTTATGTTTTGTTTGTCTTGTTTGTTTGTAGAAAATTAATAAAAACTTTTTAAAAAAAAAAAAATAATAATCATATATAAGTGTCTTCTGAACATGACTACTGGTGCAATCATACATACTTGAATTAAGGGAATTTAACATATACAGAAGGTATGTGCAGTTTATCACATTAACATTTATTAATCACAACTCCCTTGTTTTAATATACATGTTTAGAAAACATGGAACATATTAAATATATTTTGTTTTACATTTGTATCATCAATAAAAAAAGCATTAAGAATTTGATAAAATTCCATAAAAACAATGACTTGAACCAAATATACTTTAAAAAAATAGAACTAGGAAATACTGTAACAGTTCATATAAATATAATCTTATGATTAACCAAAGTAGTCAAAGAAAATTTTATGCATGTAAAATACTGAAGATTATTTAGAAAAACTTAAACCCGGATAATAGATTTGTAAGTAATAAACAACAGCAAATGCCAGAAACATTAACAATGGCCTTAAAACCGCAACAGCAATACAAGATGGATCACATATAATCCGCCTTTCAAATGGTGGATACCATCGTGAATAACCTAGGATTAAAAAAGAGAGGGAATTATAAATATAATGATTTGAATTGAGATGACATAATAAAACTAAAATTGAGAAAATTAAAAGAGAGGAAAAACTATGTAGAAAATGTAAAACAGTAATAAGATATGGAATAGAACACAAAAATGAGCATGAAATTGAGTTTGTGTCTTTATGAAGAAGTGTAACCCAGGACCATGCTATTTTCAAAAAAAGATGTTTTATTTGTATTATGTTTTTTGGGGCGTGAAAACCCAAATAAAACTTTCAAAAAAAAAAAAAGAGGGAGTGTAAAAGTAAATTTAAAATATAAAGGGCAATTGTAATACATACGCAAACTGTTTTCTTTCTCGCGTTCAGAATTTCCTGTTTTTAAAAACAAACAAGGTTCAGACAAGCCAGTTAAAGCTTTTGGATTTTCTCTTGATACATTTTTATTTCTTATACAAATGAATACATTAATAGTAGCAGTGATGCCACATTAATCAGTCTTTAAAATACAAGCAGAGCTATCAAATTGATAACGCACTGTTTACTCCTATTTCTATAAGCTACTCATTTGGGCAATGGAAAGAAACCTCACATACCTCTCTTTCCCTACTAAAAAGTAGAAAAAATTAACTCTGCTCTACCAAGATAAAATCTGAAAAGATTGAATATCAAAATTATTTTAAGAAACTGTAATAAAACTGTAATAAAAACCCATTTTTCTCCCTCCTGGAACTATTTTATTCAGATTTGTACTCACTACAGAGATTGTCTTTACAAGTGTCTCCTTTTGGACAGTTGCTGCATGGTTTTCCCTCTTTATAAGGGCGTACTCCCTGGTAATTGCCCCTAAAAAACAGTAGATGAATACATTCTTAATCAAACCAATTATTATTAAGTAGACAAAGCTAAACTGAAAATTTAGCTGAAAATGTCAGTGACCTTACCTGAAGATCCCAAGTCAAAATGTCAAAATGTGCAAAATCTTGCTACATGGCACAACTTACAGAATTTCAATTATCTTTTGTGGTACTGCTAAATTAATCTTATAATTCTTGAAAATAATCTGATGTTTTTTAAAAAAATAATTTAGCGACTCCATGTTTAATGTTTTTCAGAATAACAGATGTACTTGTGCCCAGATGTCCCAAAGGTGCTTTTTCAGGAGGCAACTGGCCTTTTTTTTTTTTTTTAAGACATTTCATTTCTCATCCAAGAAGTTTCCTCAGCTCTGAGTGGATGGTGGCAGATGGAAGGATTTATATGTCTTGCAGACAGTTGAAGGTTTATCTGTGTCCTCAGGCTCATCCGAGTAGTGCAAATGGGTGAGCATCAGAGGTGGTATTCAGCAGGTTCTGACCAGTTCCGGAATAATGGAAATTCTGAGATGTTTGAGAACCGGCAAATACTGCCGCACCCACCAAGCCATGCCCACAGAACCTGTAGTAAAAAAAATTGAATCCTATCACTGGTGGGGATCCTTCTTGGAGTTGCTGAAAGGACTGTGTTATCCTGATTCAGCAGTCCATCTGCATTTATAAGACAAAAGCTATTCTTTTGAAGATAGCAAAGTCGAGAGGACAACTGGTTTGAAAGAGAGTTTCAAATAGGCCATCTATGTCAAAATTGAACAGTCCTCGCTCAATAGAGGAGGGATACAATATTGTCTATCTCCAGTCTACAAGTCCTTTTAGTCAGAGCTGAAGAAGGATGAGAAATGAAACATCTTCAAAGAAAAACAAAAAAGTACATTTGCCTCTTGAAAACGCACCTTTGGAATAACTAAGACCTGGATGACTGACTGAGAAGGTCCATAGACATTGTGCACCAATGCTATAGGGCCAACACATAGCCTAAATTTGAAATCATGAAAGTCCCTTTACAGGTAGTCCTCGACCACAACTGAGCTCAAAATTTCTGTTATTTTGTTAAATGAGCTTTATCCCATTTTACAATTTTTTTGGCACTGTTGTTAAGTGAATCACTGTAGTAGACAAGTTAGCAATCTGATTATTAAGTGAATCTGGCTTCCCCATTGACTGTCAGAAGGTTGTAAAAGGTGATTACATGACCTTGGGACACAGTAATGGTCATAAGTATGAACCAGTTGCCAAGGAACTCAATTTTAATCAGATGATCATGGTGATGCTGCTATGGTTGTTAACTATGAAAAACAGTCACAAGTCACATTTTCAGTGCCATTGTAACTCTGAACAATCACTAAAGGAACTATTTTAAGTTAAGGACTACCTGTAATGTACATTTTTTAAAAAATCAAGCAGAACTTTTCCTGAGTAGATAGTTCTAGAGGTTGTTGGCTCAGTGCAACATATGAATTAAAGAGTGGCACCTGTAACACTACTGTTGCATTGGTTACCAATCTGCTTATGGGTGCAATTCCAAGTGTTGGTGATCACCTTTAAAGCCCTTCATGGCATGGGTCCAGGTTATTTGAGGGACTGATCCCACTGGAATTGGCCCATACGGCTCATGCTGGCAGAGAAGGCATGATGCAGGTCCCGTCTTTATTATTATTCCAGTTGGCGGGGTCCAGGAGCAAGGCTTTTTCTACTGTTGTGCATGCCCTCTGGAATATTCTCCCCCACCCCAATGTGAGGTTGGCTTCAACCCTTGTATCTTTTTGTAAGGGCCTAAAGACATGCATTTGCCAGTCAGCTTGGGCTCAGCCAAGGTGGTACCAACGACGGCTGCCTCGGTGAAATGCTCTCTAATGGTTTCTTTATTCCTTATTATTATCTGCAATTCACTGCGGATTTCATACTCACAAGACCATCTGCTAAGAATTAGGCAATGTTTCCTTAAGGAGCAGCTTTCTGATTCCCCATCCCCACCTCTCTTCGCAAACGCGGAGGAGATTCTAACCAATTCCCTGTTACTATGGATTACAACAAAGAAAGCAAAGAAGCGACCACACTGGAAGAGAAAATGAGGTAAACGAGCGGGAATTTTAAACAGACTAAGGAATAGAGGGAAAAAACCCCCTCTCCCTTCAATCTTTCTGACTAATTTATGTTCATTGGCTAACAAGATGGATGAAATTCATCTCTTAAATCGATGGAATTCTGATTTTCATAATTCATCTGTTCCTTGTTTTACTGAAACCTGGCTTAATCCACAAATTTATGGGGACACCACCATATACATCCCAGGATTTCAGACATTTAGATCAGACAGAATTGAAGAGACATCAGGTAAAACAAAGGGTGGAGGACTATGTTTATATATCAACAACAGCTGGTCTCAGGATATAACTATAAAAATAAGTTTTTTGATGAAAACTTAGAGTCTTTACACATCAACTGCAAGCCATTTTACTCTCCACTTGAGTTCTCCTCATTTCTCCTAATAGCTGTGTATGATACCTGTACAATCAGCACAGCCCCCCCCCAAGGCTGTGTGCTATCTCCACTTCTCTTCTCCCTATATACCAATGACTGCATCTCAAACGATCCATCTGTTAAAATACTGAAGTTTGCTGATGACACAACAGTGATTGAGACAACGAATCTGCATTCAGACAGGAGGTTATACAACTTGCCTCGTGGTGTAACTGGAACAATCTGGAACTGAACACACTCAAAACCGTAGAAATGGTGGTAGATTTTAGAAGAAACCCTCCTATACTACCACCTCTTACCATACTAGACAACACAGTATCAACAGTAGAGACCTTCAAATTTCTAGATTCTACTATATCACATGACCTAAGATAGACACCTAACATCAAAAACATCATCAAAAAACCACAACAAAGAATGTTCTTTCTGCGCCAACTCAGAAAGCTCAAACTGCCCAAGGAGCTGCTGATACAATTCTACAGAAGAATTATTGAGTCTCTTATCTGCACCTCTATAACTGTCTGGTTTGGTTCTGCAACCCAACAGGACAGACGCAGACTTCAAAGGATAATTAGGACTGCAGAAAAAACAATTACTACCCACCTGCCTTCAATTGAGGACCTGTACACTGCACGAGTCAAAAAGAGGGCTGTGAAAATATTTACAGACCCCTCACATCCCGGACATAAACTGTTTTAACTCCTTCCCTCAAAACGACGCTATGGAGCACTGCACATCAGAACAACTAGACACAAGAACAGTTTTTTCCCGAAAGCCATCACTCTGCTAAACAAATAATTCCCTCAACACTGTTCAACTATTTATAAAGTGTACACTACTATTACTGTTAATCTTCTCATCATTCCTTATCACCCATCCCCTCCCACTTGACTGTTTCCTAGTATTATTTGATTGATTGTACCCTATGACTATCATTAAGTGTTGTACATTATGAGTCTTGATTCTTAATGAATGTACCTTTTCTTTATGTATACTGAGAGTATTTACACCAAGACAAATTCCTTGTGTGTCCAATCACACTTGGCCAATATTCTATTCTATTCTATTCTATTCTATTCTATTCTATTCTATTCTATTCTATTCTATTCTATTCTATTCTATCCTATCCTATCCTATCCCAGTGGAGGAACAGTGCAATGGAGATGGTTGATTGAATAACAGATCTGAACCTCCTCCCCACTCCACCCCCACCCTCCCCATGTGTCTTTGGTTTTACGATTTGATTTTAATTTTTTATGTTTTAACTTAGATGTAACTGTAAGCTGTCCAGAGTTACTCTCTGGCAAGATGGGTGCCCAATAAATTTTATAAATAAAAATAATTGATTTCAAGAATTGATTAATAATTCTAAAATAATAGATGCATTCTATTCTACCATTCTTTCAGCAATGCAAATGAAGTACGTTCAGTTTTGCAAATATTTATATCTCATATTTTTTGTAATGAAAGCAAATGTAACAATAAAGCAGAAATACAAATTAAAGTATATGCATGCATGTATGTATGTATGTATGTGAGACACAGAGTTAATAGCCTCATATGAAAATTAATCAGACTGAATTCTAGATGTTTTTATTCTTCATGAAAATTATAGCATCTTTTAAAAGAATCTATATTGGGATTGTCTATTTGATTTGTGTTAGTACCCCATTGTCACATGGGCAATTCATGTTAGAGAACTCACTACTGTCTGTCTTTAAGCAAAAGAAATCTATGATTGGGAATTATTTCATTTGGATTCTTATACTAAATATGAGTCCATTCAAGGTGTTCTGAAATATACATGTTCTGAAATATTCATCAGAAATATGACAATGTTCCAAACTCTGCTCTTTGTAATTCTCCTCCCATGACTTTCCCTATTCTGCAGAAATGCCCATTGGTAATTGAAGTTGAAAGCCAACAGTATCTTTACTAGTTTTACTAGTTTACTAGTTTTTCACATTTTCAATTAAGATACAGTCTACTTGCTATGGGTCTTTGACTAAGATTAAAAGGCATAATAAATGACCTGAGCACTGAATATAGAGTTGAGGTAGCGTTTACTTTGTTCTACTGCTCTTCAATTTCCATAACCTTCCTACCTTTGCAATCTTATAGCTCATCATTTTCTTCACAACAGGTTACCTGAGGCTCTCTCTTTTTGTATTGTACAATGTCCATTTGGCCGGTTAGAAAATTTAATCTCTTTATTTCATAAACCAAGACCTCATCCCTTCTACTTCTGACTGATTCTTTCCAAAGCTTAAAAGCCTTCTCAGTGGATAGAGATGTAAATTGTGATGGAGATGTAAATATAATTAACTGTACTTGTTCACTCCATCAAATACCTGGCGGGCAAATTGGATAAGATTATTTACATATCTTCTTCCACCATCAAAACTGCATATTTTTCCCATGTCTTGGCACAGTTGAAAATAGCACCAGATAGGCAAAAATCTGATAGATAGAAAATCTGACAGGATCAAATCTAGTTTTGTAATTTATAAAATAGGAAGTTTTCTTTTTAACAGTAGGAAAAGGTTTATAGAATAAAGTTGCAAAATAATTCAAGTACATTTTGGAGTAAAAAAAAATTGCCACTTTTTTCCCATAATATAAATATATTTATCAGATGCATGAAGTTGGACCAAAATTACTCAATGGTTAAATGCATTATCACATGACTGGACACGATTTTACATCAATTGTTCATTAAATGAATCACCACATCATAAAGTGAATCCAGATTTGCCCATGGATTTTGTCAGAAGCTGGTTGGGAAGGTCACAAATCACAATCATGTGGCAACAGGACACTGTAACCATCATAAATGCAAACTGATTGCCAAGTGCCCAAATCACAATCACATGACCTGGGGATGTTACAACATTAAGTACAAGGATGGTTCATAAGTCAGTTTTTTCAGCACCATAGTAACTTTGAACTATCATTTAACAAATGGTTCCAAGGACTACCTGTGCTAGCAATTGGGTTCTTCTATATAAAATACAATATGTATTTTACCATTGAAGTGTGGCCTCTATCAAACAGAGATTACATTTACTTATACAGTGGAACCTCGCGTCGTGAATGCTCTTGTTCGTGACCAAATTGGGCGGCGAATAAAAAATCCATCCGATTTTTGAATCAGCTCACAATTCAAAAATTAGGTATCAAACAAAATCAGCATGGAAAGATTCCCTTTCTGCGCCAATTTCCCCTTCGGTGCCAATTTTTTTTAAACTGTGCACACACGCAGTTGGTCGTACTTCCGGACACGACCAAATTGGGTTGCGACCAGAGTCCGGGACAGATTATGGTTGCGACCCGAGACTCCACTGTACATTTATATAAAGTTAAGATGTAGCTTTGAAATCCATATACTACTAAAAGTCTAATTGTCATGACCTAACTGGATGAAAGAGTGTATCAAAGAGGAAAGTACCTCAAATGGGCTAACTTTCAGAATATATTCAAAATATGTATTCCTTCCTCCAGAAGGAAGGCGCAGATGAACTACTACTGTAGATCTTATTTTCAACATTCCGTGAGTTTTCCAGCATGTCTTGCAATGCTTTGCTCCCTCCTCCACCCAGCAGCAGCCTTTACCTGCCTGTTGGGAAGGGAAAGGAAGCCTACAGTGTCCATGCCACAGCCTGTGCATTCCCGACCATGCTGCCACCCTATGTGCCTTGTTCGACCTGCACTGCCCCCATGTGGCTTCCCTGACACATATAGCTTCTCTCTAGGGAGATAAAAAAAAGGGTGAAAGGGAGGGAGAGAGGGAGGGAGGAAGGAAGGAGGCAGGAAGTTGCTCCAATGGTTTCTCTCCCCTTCTTTCATGGTTGTCTAGGAACTAAATATATTTTTAGTCATGTTCTTCCATTGTCTGAACATTTTCTATATATAACTGACCAGCTGATTTTTTAAATAAAGTTAATAAAAAAACATCAAAAATTTGTTACAGACAGCAAACTAACTGAAAATAAATTGTTCAGGATAATATATGTAAATGTATGAACAGAATTTCAAATGTGTTTAACATATCTTAACTTACGCTGGAGCGTAATTGCACACTACAATGTTATTATTTTTTTCCTTTCCATCCATGTAGCGACAGTAAACAGCAGCACAGCCAACTTTGTATGAAGTAGCCCAAACTACCTGAAAAAGGAAGAACATCTATTTTGAATAATTTAAGTTTCTCTCCAATCTCTTTCTATTTTGATCTGCATTTGACCAATAAATATTTATTTTTCACATTTATAAACCACCCACCTTCCTCAAAGGGGAAGTTAATTATATTAAGATTTGCTTAAAAAATAGTCCTCAACTTACAATCACGATTGAGTCCAAAATTTATGTTGCTAAGTGAGACATTTGTTAATTGAATTTTGCCCCATTTTAAGACCTTTCTTGCCACAGCTATTAAGTAAATCATTGCAGTTGTTAAGTTGGTAACATGGTTGTTAAGTAAATCTGGCTTTCCCATTTACTTTGCTTGTCAGAAGGTTGCAAACATGGATTACATGACCCTGGCATTCTGCAACTGTCATAAATATGAGTCAGTTGCCAAGTACCTGAATTTTGATCATGTGACTATGGGGATGCTGCAACAGTCATAAGTGTTAAAAATACAAGTCACTTTTTCAGTTTTGAACACTCAATGAACTGTTTTAAGTTGAGGTCTACCTGTACTTTGAAACTAAACAGTCCTTCTTTAAAGTGTTAGTATCAAAATATTTCAATTTGGCTGTATTCCACGTGAATTGGCATAGGTACACACACACACACACACACACACCCCTGTGAGTTCTTACAAGCTCTTCAGAGGCTCTGCAGATAATCAGATGTGAGGATCTCTGAAGTTGAGCTTTAGAGAGCAGTTGGGAAGGTTGCTGCTACAGTACCATTCTTGCTCCACAGTATCATCGTCTGGCCAGTCGGGTTCCATTCTTGGGCTGGTGATAATAGTATATGGAATTTTAATCTGCCACCTAGTCATGTGTAGTTTGGAATAGTGGCATTGCCTTATTTCTGATGGCCCAAAACATACCTGATGTTGCATATCAGATCTGGTTTTTTTATTGTCTTGTAACTGATGTGGTAGGAAAGGACATTAACATCAATCCATTGACAAGACAGACTTTCTTGTCTTGTTGGTGCCATCTTTACTACAGGGAGACAGGCCCAATTCAATCAGGCTGTTTCAAACAATTGATGAATGCTATGGGGTTGCAAAGGTTTGAAGTTTTCCAAGTATGTAGAAAGCTTCCAGCTGAGGCCTTGGCTACTGCCTAGAATGAATGGCTGTGGCCTTGGACATATCTCCCTGTGTTGATCCTAGAGTACATTAGTTTATTGAGGAGATCCAGGAGAGGAAGGATCAGAAGAGGCTGATCAAATATGAGGAAGAGCCATGTTAGGGATTACTTTGTAGATAAAGGACAGAGAAATCTCACTATTTATCAGAAAGGGAATTAGTCTTAGGTAATTTGGGATGGGTATGAACTGTAGATGCCTGAAGAACTGGAAAGGATTGTTTGTGCTGTTAGCTTAGCTATCCATATACCGCATTTGGCAAAGCAGCCAAGGAGATGTAAATGGGTCCATGCTATGATTGTTTATGGGAGAGATGGCACACAATGGTATGCTTGCCAGAATCAAAACCAATTTGGTTCCAACCTTCCCTTTTGGTTAGACTGTAGCTGCAGTCCAGGAACTCCAGAACTCTAGAGAAAGTGAATTATCTTGACCCATCTGAGTTGGGTTTCAGGCCAGGATTTGATAGACAGATCACCTCAATTCTCCTTGTAGACTACTTGCAAATCTGCAATGGGAGTGATGTATCCATTCTTTTGCTCCTTGATTTCTCAGTAGCCTTTGATACCATCAACCATGATATCCTTCTGGATTGGCTCCAGGAATTGCAAAGGGAGTGGCACTATTTTATAGTTGTTCTCTTGTTTCCTTTAGGAACAATTCCAGTTTATTTTGTTTCGGGAGAAAGGTCATTCTCTAGACCCCTCCTCTGTAGAGTATCATAATGTTCAACGTTCTCTCTCTTTCTATTGTTTCTATTCAACATCAACATAAACCCACTGTGTGATGTCCGACATCACTTTGGGGATTAGTATCATCAGTATACTGATGGTAATGACTTTGACAAAGATAAAGCCAGATGTTACGCAAAGCCATGAAGAGAAAGACATGGCTTAAATCCAAAACAATGTAACATATGCACAAATGGCTAAAATGGACATAGTGCAACCAGACTTCCAAGACTCTGTTATTATAGTCAATCTCAATAAAAGGAGTTGTAGCCTTCCTGTGGAATCAATTCTTAGTCTGGTTTACTTGACAATAAGCAATTATAGTTGCTGAGACTTGTTGATATATTGTCCCAGGATATAAAGGCATGTAGAATGTGGAAAAACTGCCTCTGACTCAATTCTACCAAGAGGAAGTGGTTGTGGGTTCAAAGACCATTTGGTTCTAAGTTATTTAAGACATGTGATTAATGGAAGTAGTAGAACTGAAGGAGTTGAGGAGATTTCTGGATTGCCTAGAATAAATAATTATGCTATTTTCAGCCTAGTATTACCTGGATAAGGGGAAGGCTTTTGAGAATTTTAACCCTCAAAGGGAAAAAGATAGCTGGTGGCCTGGTGGATTGCAATCCTTTCCCCAAAGGGAGAGATGGACTTTTGGTCTGGCTAGCTAGAAAGTTATTTTTAAGGACAGACTTGTGCATTATATGTCTTAAGTCAGCAGTTTTGTAGTTCTCTGAAGCTTGAGGCGATAGCTTAGCTGACTTAAAAGCCAGGATGGCAGCAGTAAAAATATAATGTGTATGTGGATAGATAGATATGTGGATATGTGATTCCCCTCAATTGGGGAAATTACAGCATTTGTTGATGATAGATACATGGAGAAAGTTAAAGTTCTCCTGTGTGAGGAGATGGCATGGCCAGAGGATTGCTAGCTAAAACATAGGCTGGGAAGAAGAAACGAGTAGTATTTTTGTCAAAAATTGATAGATCTGGTGATGCGTGGTTGGCCTTTGTGCATTCAAGCAGTGGTTCACTAATGTTCAAGCGGTGGCTCACTAATGTTGCTATGATGTAGTTATTCCAAAAGAACTTGGTTCTCTAAATTGATAGGAATTTAAATCCAGCTGAGTATCTGTCAGAGCGCGATTGTGTGGAGTTAAATACCAAAGTGTGGAAGGCTTTGGAAGATAGCCCTATAGAGGGATGGAATGCCAAGAGTAAAATATATCTATTATGAAAAATATAATAGAAAGCGTACCTGAGTGAACTTATTTGGGAACACTAGCATTAATACATAACGACAATATATTTGTAGGGGCATGTAAATGATAGCCATGCAAGGGGGGAGAATTTATACATTGTATAAAAATAAAGAAAAGGATCATGTGGAAGCAGATAGTAGGAGGAAGGGATTTGGCCATTCCAATGAATACAGGTAGATTACACTGAAATGCTAGCAGTGGAACTTTGAAGTGTTTAAATGGGTTTTAGTGTTTCTGTATGCAAGAGCAAGTGCTAAAATGACTGTACTAATAAAATAATACCTAGATAGGGATTGGTTGAATCTATTGACAGTGAATAGAGGCACACACTTCACTGTCCAGAAAGTACGATAGGGAATGGAGCAACTGGGGACAAATTGGCAATACCACATAGATATATAGAAGAAAGGAGTGGCTGCATGAAGAAAATGAAACAACCTTTAAAAGAATCGGTAAAAAGATTAATATTGGAGCTCCAGGTCTTCTAGACGAAGTGTTTGCCCTTATCCCTAGAAAAGATACGTGTATTTCACCATATGAAATGATGTTTGGAGTACTATACCTGGAAATTCCATGATATGGAACTAAAGATGTTTTTTGTAAAGAACTGTATACTTGGGTTCTCCTTTTCTTTATCTTACCTCAGAAAAAAAGGACTGCTAGCTCAATTTGCTGTCTATTGAGATTACCTCCCGAATTTGCTGTTTGTAATTCTAATCTGGTGATTGGATAAAAAGCTGATGTGAGCAAATACCGAAGCCTGGAACTGGTCTTGCTAAATTCTGCTGACCACTGAAACAGCAGTCTGGACAAACGACCTTCCAAATGGACAGTGAAGCAAGGTAAGGATGGAGGCTTTTGATGTATTGCCTAGTTATCCTATGACATGGCAGCAGCTATGTTTCCATACTGAACCCGACAGTGATAATTACCAGGTGCAAACACCACTGACACCCACAGCTAAGATCCACCTTGGATGATGGATTACCTTTGGGTAGATATCCAAAGTGTAATCACACATATTATGTAGTCATCAGTTATAGAGATGTGTTAAGGAGACTGGAAGCTTTGTATAATCAATGTGTTGAATTATATGGTACTTATTCATCTTCCTATATGGAATTTAGAACTTTGGAGGAAGAATTATTTTTGTCATATATACTTTTGTCATATATATATAGGAGAATGTTTTCTTGGATTAGTGAAAGTGGCTCTTTCACCTTTTGTGTAACAGGAAGAAACTGTGGTTTCTAATATGATGTCCACTTGTTTTATAGGAGTTCCAGTGCCAGGAAAGTTTTTATTTGCGGAGGCAAATATTGCTATACAACCGAATTCTTATACTTTTTATAATTTGTCAAAGGTGATTACTTTATTTGGAGCTCCACTGAAGCCACATAAGTGGACTAATCAAAAGGAAGTAGTAATGGAAGTAAAACAATTTGCCTACTGAGGATGTATTTTCTTGTACTGAAATAGAAGAGATAAATGCAACGGGACAAGTGTTATACCTAGATAGTAGTTTATATTTTTTGGTTTATATGCTTATGCATTTGTATATGCAATAGGGGGACCCTATGCAATATGCTATATGACAACAGGTATGGCAGTAGCAAACTTCAAGAACATATACATGTAAATGGAGTTATATTATGATACGATGAATGATGGTCTTTCTAATGGCGGTGGATTTTTAGGATATACAGGGGACACATGTACACAAAAATGTACATGAAAATAAGGCAGAATCTAAATCTAGAGTAACAGAAACAATTATAATATACCCTCATCAACCAATACGATGGCCTGAGTATAGGGGAAAATTATCTACATTTGAGATATATTCTGCAGATTGTAATGGTACTGTGGTAATATTATCTAAAGTAGAGGCAGGGTGTTTAGGATTATTTTCTTAGGGAGCTATCTTTTGTAACCAGGTGCCTTATTGAAAAGTATAAATACAACATCATCAGCTATAGATGCTGTGGCCAATGAGATGGGTGAAAAGGGGAATCTGATATAGATTAACTTCTCATTATCAAATTTTACCTGGTTGGAAGACTTATTCATTTGTATCATTATCGGTATAATTGGCTTCATTTCTTGTATCTGTATTCAATGTGTGCCTATATGTAATTATGTTAAATATTGTTGTAACACAACCAAGCCAAACCAAGGAAAAAGGAGACAGTTAAGCCACCAGGAAGTGGTAATTCACAGGTATAAACTGGTGAAATAGAAAAGGGGGATTGAGATATGTAATATTATACCTGTGAAAATATAAAGCAATGGTAACACCATTTTTAATCTCTGTGTTAATCTAAGATAATTTACTGGAATATTATGTAAGAATTCAATTGTTTTGTATAAAAGTTATATATTTGGCAGGTCATGCTGTCCTGTGTCTTGTTAATGATGGAGATTACTGGAAATGGAAACAGGTAAACAAATTAAGGAAACAGATGGTATATAACAATAGGGGTGTTGCGTAGGGAAATACGTAACTGGATAGTGAACTCGGAAAGGAGCAGAGACTGTATATCTGAAACTGTAAATCCCAGCCTTCCTAGGAAACATATCTTCTGTGGCTCCGCCTATGAGAACAGAATTCCTTTTTGCAAAAGCTCCATAATAAAGCTCCTATTTATTGTTCACAAGTCTCCAGTTGTATGAAAACCTGAATGGTTGATTTTTTATCACATCTCTGACCTTGGATGGAGTTACACTTCTCCATTTAAAGCTGGTCTGAAATCTAGGGACCTTTAAAAAAAGTCTTCGTTCAGCTTCATCTGGTGCAGCAGTTGTAGCCTTTCCTCAATTGGGAGGCCCTTCAGATAGCCAGTCATGTCCTGACTATTACAACACACTCTATATGGGACTGTATCAAAAGCAACTTGGAACCTTCAACAGATCCATATCTACAACAGTGTGAGAAGTTATGCACGTGCTACATGATGATACGACACTTCCATAACTTGCACTGGATGCCAATTTGCTTTCAAGGTACTGATTATCATCTATGAAGTGCTACATGGTATAGGAACTGGTTATTTGACTGCCTACCTCCTCTGGAGGCTATCTTGCCAGATCTCATTAGGTGGTTTACCATTTTTCTTATATTTCTTTTTCTTTGTTAAAAGTCTGGTACTATTGTTTGTTCTCTCTTAATATTATTTTTATATCAAAGGTATTATATTCAGCACATAGTCATTTGGAGTTGGATAGCATAAAACCAAGAAAACAAGTGAACAAATATTTAGAGATCAAATTAATTTTTAATTTCTCAGTTGCTTTTTACCATTCTATGTTTGTAAATAAGCAATGTTACACAATCACTTACTAAGCAGCTGTAATCAGTATTCATACTTTACTGTGACAATGGACTATATAAACACAAAATTACATACTTTACCTGGGTATAATGTCCACATATTTTGGTGCACTGATGGGTAGACAAAGTGTAGTATTTTACTTCACTGTTAAATGCTGCAATTGGATTCTCGATATTAATTGGCCTTGCGCTTGCACTTCCCATCCACAAATTTTCTCCGGTTGGCTTAAATTTATGATCAGGATGGTACCTTTGATTAGGATTATGTTTCCAAACACATTTATTTCCCCATGCTCTAGCAATTCTAGCTAAAGCTAAATCAAATGTCTGCAAAGGATAAAATTATCAATTAAGCTATTCATCATATTTATCTCCCTTAGTAAAAGCACAAATATCAAACTGAGACCTATCCAAATACTGATAGGAATTTCCATGCATGCAGTTGACATAAAGAAAATTATTATTTTTTATTAAAATCTGGAATTTTCCAGAAGATGTAACATTTAAAACCCTTTCAGAGATTATTCTTATTTATTTATAATGTCTATATAAAAAGTTGGTTTTGCATTTTTAAAGCTATATTATAAAAGTAATATTTATAATTTTAATATATGTGCAAGAAAACATTATATATATAGATGCTTTGAATTACATACTGATTACATACTGAAGCAGAATAGTCTCCTGTGAAGATTTAATAGGATGGTTATGCAACAAACTGCTGCAATGTGGATTGATTTTTTTAAATGATCAGCTATATCTTTTTGCAATATATTCTTTTCAACTTTCTATTCTTACCCTACCTGTCAGTAAACCAGAATTTACACAAACTTTACTTAATATGTGTAGATCTTTTGCACCTTTGCTTCTTCCAAGCTTTACTTTAGATATCTAAAGAGATTAATGTAAGTACATTAAAAACATACAAGTGTACTTCAAAGCAATATGGTTTCAAAAAAAATTATTAATTTTCTTAGTGGATCATAATCTGAATATGAACTAGCATGAGATGTTCAGCTAAAATATATTACCAGTTGTGAAGAAAAAACATTGTGAACTATCACCACCTAGTACTGTCTATAAATCCAGAGTTGGAAATTCCCATTTTTAAAGGAATAAGAAAAAAGCTACCAGAACCAGGACAAAATTATCATAATTCTTTTTCTCTAAGAAGTTATTACTATGTTAGAAATTACTTCTGCTTTTATTAGATCACACCCTTTCATTCTGCCATGAGTTCAGAGGTGGAATTCAGCAGGTTCTTACCAGTTCTGGAGAACCAGTCGCGGAAATTCTGAGTAGTTTGGAGAACCGGCAAATACCACCTCTGACTGGAGATTTTACAGTATCCTTCCCCTGCCATGCCACACCTACAGAACCGGTAGTAAAAAAATTTGAATCCCACAACTGCATGGGTTGTATATTCCAGACCCAATATACAACCGCAACTGCATGGGTTTTATATTTTAAAAATGCATTTCAACGTTACCATAGATTAGCAGAAAGAACCATAGCAATTATACAGGGTAGGGAACAGAGTATTCAAAGTTTGTTTTCAGCCTTCCTCTATAGCAGTGGTGGCAAACTTCAATGTGGACTGCATACAACTACCAGCATTAGTTCTGTATATTATGGTCAGTTTTGGTATCCATCATTTCCTACCACAGGTTATATTTCAACTTTAAAATATCCCCACAATGGGCAAAAATAATATGTCCTAAAATGAAAAAGAAGGGAGCTATGAATTAACTAGAGTCAAAAAGGTAAATGTAACTGCAGCATGAGATAGAATAATCTACTCTTCCCACTGCAAAATGTATAAGCCAATTCCTTTCTTGCCTTCTGATTTATTAAATGACAGTCACCAATCTTTTCAGGCTGAGACTGCTTGATGGAGTCCAGCAGCCAGACTCAATGCTCACTTGAAAGTTACACATTCTGAGAGAACTGGAGAATGTCTCAAACTTCCGGCAGCTTGTTTGCTTTTATATTTAGATATGCTTTTAATGACTTAACATTTAAAACTTAAATGTTTTTTATATGATTTTAATCTTAATTTTTAACTTCTGAATGTGGCTCAGGGATTACTGGTAGAGTTCACAATCAGATGCTTATTGTTACCTAATGGAAACCTTACGTGCAATGGTTTGCATTTTTTTCTTAAATGCATGCATTAATTTCTTTGTATTTCTTTGTTGAATTTATATACTATTTTACTGTATAAATTGCACAGTGTACAATTGCAGCTTACATGTAATTCAACACATACATACCCCAAAATATAGTCAAAATATACATAAATTAATGAAACCAAACAATAAAACTATTCTTGTGAAAAGGATGCATCCACTTGTTTGGGAAAAAGTAAACTCCTAATATCGGTAATAGGCACTAGGTGAAAATAGGCAGGAAAATCCCTATGGAAAACAGGTCAGGAATCGTGGCATGTAATGTTCCCCTAGGACTGCAAAATTAGGTGGAGATAAGCGCGTTCAGATTTGCTGGTCCAAGCTTGCGGAATGACTTTGCCCCCGCCCCAACCTTTCAGGCCTGGTTATCCTATACTGTGGGAATGGGATTAATTTTTGAAGGATGATTAAATTGAAGCTCCTGGAGAAAAACGGAGTCTGTTTCTTATTTTCTTGAGATACCGCTTTTCCCCCTCGTTAAGCTCCTCCAACTCGACGGTCCCACAAACTTTCGCCACTATCGCAGGCACACACCCGAATGACTATCGCGCCCAGGAAGCAGCACCCTCCGCGGGCGGTTTTCTTTGGGTGTCGTTTAAGGGGCGGCACGCTAACAGGCAGAGAGCTTCTCTTTTCCTCACGGCCTTCCCCTCTAACGCCCCCGGGCCTCCTGCCCCCGTTCACTGGCAACCCTTCGAACCGCTCACCATGTACAGCATGTTGGAGGCAGAGGGGTGGACTTGGCTGCGGAACTTGTTGTGGACGTCGATGTATTGCTTGATAAAGGTGCGGTTGTTGATGTCGGGCAAAGGCGCAAATTTAGTTCTCACTTCCCCGGCGAGGAGTGTCAGCATCCCCGCCGCACCCCACCACCACCACCAGTGGCTCCTCATGGCCCCGACAACGGCGACCTGGCGGAAAACTGCGCGCGCATTAATGGTCCTCCTGAGGCTCGAGGTTTTCCCGAGGGAGTGGCCTGCTAATCTTGTAAAAGCTGTGAGAAACGATTGCTTTGGTCTCTAGCGCCCTCCTCCTCGGTTAGGTTTGCTAGCCTTATCTGAATGGTACAAGGCTTACTTGGGAGTAAATTCTACCCTAGTCCTTGAAGTTTATTTCTCAGAAGTCATACCTGAATTCTTCTTTGTTCAGTTTTTAATCCTAGGCAGGGTTTAGTAAGCAGTCTCCTAGAAATAACTCAGTGACATTTTTTTATCTCTCAGATGAATAATACACTATGTTTTATTAGTAGACATATCTGGAAAAAGGAGAGCCTATTGCTTTTTTCTAAATACCCTTTTCTATTTTGAAAAAAAAAATCTGTCAGATGAAGTTCCTCTGAATGTCAACAAATTATTTGCCTCCCATTCTTCTCATCTGTTCTCTGTGGGAGGCTGTTATTTTGAGTTAGGCCTGTAAAATGTGTTGTATTTAGATATATGTATGAATAAGCATGTCATATTAAGATACTATTGGTAATCAGAGGACATCAAATGAAAGACATGACTAATACAGGCAAGTAATACAAACTGACTGGTGAGATACTATCTGCATTATAAATACATGCACATGTATACTCCTACTGTATAAATGTTGGAGAAATGTCATATACCTTTAGTGATTTTCTTCTAAGGAAAGTCACCCTCCTCTTCTTGGAGATCAATGTATATGATCTTTCAAGAAAAGTCAACTCTAAAACTCAAGATGCACACAACAGGCTGGATAGCAGCTGAATATGCTAATCACTTTTTAATTAAATAACATAACATGAAAATCATAGCAATCTATAAGTAATAACATGGCAATTCAACTAATGATAAAGAGGAAACTCTGCATATTGACAGTCTTATTGTAAAAATGGTAGTTCTCCAAAATGTGTTACTCTAATTCACACAAAATTATAATCAGATATTGCAATAAAGGCCTTCCCATCCTGAAAATAATACCTAATTACATCTATTATATCAATCTTTAAAAAAAAAACCTAAAATTTCACTATAAGGGAAATAAGGTTATATCTCTCTAAATCTGTAGAGAAGAATATGAAAAATACCCGATTTAGATTTGCTTTTCCTCCGTTTTATCCAGTGGTATTTTCATGGGTATCTATTTGCTCTGAGAGAAATAGAATCCTCATTTATCAAGTATTAATACTTTGTAAGACACTGAAAGAAAAATAATTTTGTATCTTTTAAAATTTCTATTGCAATTCAATTAATGGAAATATCTCAAGTATATTTGGGTTCTATTTTATAGGGTGAGTTTCAATAAGGGTGAGCAGTCCACAATCCTACCACCAGTCTATTATGTCTGAAGAACTTTTGTGGCCTTTTGAATTCTATCTCTAGTTGTTTAAACTAGATGAACAAAATATTGCCATTTTGAGCTAGGAAAAACATAACTACAGTGTTATCCCTAAAATGAACTTTTTGTATTGTTCATTTTATTGACTGTACTTTTATTGGTCAATGGCTGAAATAAAGTTCTGTCTGCCTTACTATATTTTCTTTTCTTATTATTGATAAAGCAAAATGTATCCTGTTATTGGTGAGTGCAAAAGAACTGCAGCATAAAATAGACTGCCCATATCAGTCCCTCTTTTTTGCTTCTGTTGCAACTCCATGCAGAATCAAGTAATTCTGATAGTTGGATCACCAGCCACCACAGTAATGGATTTTCTCCCTTAGCTTTGCTGCTATCTCCCTTAGCAGGTTACTGGGTAGTAGGAAAACACCCATTAACTATAGCATTGAAGTATAAATGGGTTTTGACAATATTGTGCAATTATGTTATTTGCAGACTCTGCCTCAACTTCAGTAGGCTGATTTGTCTGGCCTTCCTCCCACATCCCATCTGGGCATCTGACAATTTCATAAAAATGTGAAATAAATATATGAGATTGCCTCCAATCATAAAAATGTTTCTACAAAAGTGTTTAATGAAACAGTACCAAACATATTCCATGGCTGCCAACTCTCACGCAATCAGCGTGAGACTCACGCAATTCAACCAATTTTGACTGTCTCACTCTGATAAACGAAATCTCACGCTAAACCCCCAAAATGTAATGTACAAAAATAAATATATCTCTACATTCTCTGATATTCCGAATATCGATATGCCCAAGCCCAAAGTTTCGAGAAGTGAAGCCTCCGATCCTGGGCGGCTTCAGAGGGCGAACAGAGCATGTGCGAGAGGACGTTGCCTGCATTGATTTCTGTACTGGGGTGAGGAGAGAATTCCACGCTGCAGGAAGCGGTTGCTCCTTTCCGCTCTAGGATGTCACAACTCTCTGGGCTTAACCCTTGCGCTGCACTCTGCTCTGGCAGGCGGAGATGAGAGAGACGAACTCTCTATCCCCCATGAAGTACGACTACAGGGCATCCCTGGGCCTTTCTCGAGAGCTGAGCTCCCATCATCCCCTCCCCGCACCCGTCTGGTCTCAAGGCCGCTGGGATTGGGGCGCAAAGGCGCGTCCCTCTCCGGCCTCCCTCTCGCAAGGGGAGCTGCCGTGGCTGGCCTCTTGCGCGCCTCGGCTTCTCTCGCTCCCCAGCCTGATGGGAAGTCCCTGGAGAGGGAGGGGGAAGAGGGGGGGAGGGCTCCTTCCCGGGTACATTGTGTCCCTCCCCCCGCCCTTTGCACCTAGATATGCGCCCCCCCCAGCCTCCCCTGGGTCCAAGAGGCTGCAAGAGGGTCTGGCAGGGAGGAGCCTCTCCAGGAAGGGGGTCCCGCCAGAGGGCAGGCTGGAGCGGGGCGGGGGGGCTCCCAAGGAGGGGGGGTTCCTGTCCCCTCCGAGCCCCAATCGCAGCCGGTGTAGGAGTTTCTCTCTTTTTAGGCTTCTTTCCCCACTTGATGCCAGGAACGTTTGGATGCTCTTTGGGAGCCCCTGGGAAGGAATCTCACCTTGAGGGGTCTCCCCACAAATGCCAAGCAAAGGGGGGGGGGAGTGGCCACTGTCCTCTCCTCTCCTCCCCCAGACAATCCAGGACTTCCCTGCAGGGGAGCAGCTGATGGCAGCATTGCTGGGGGTCCCATGCACAGACTGGGAGGGGGGCGTTTGGGGAGTGAAGGACACCAGCCTCCCCCCCCATTCTGTGTGTGTGTGTGCGTGTGTGTCCATCTGCCTGCCTGGCCCTTTCCGACCCTTCAGCTGGACTGTGAGGCTGGTGGGTCCAAGACTCAGCCTGGATCCCCCTCCCCTCCGCAGGTGGGAGGCCCAGAGGGTGGGAGAGGGCTGGGAAGGGCCGTTTCTGCCCAGCTCCAAGGCCGGGAACCCTGGCAAGGCCCCCTCCACCCCCGGGGCCATGTGAGGGAGGCTTCTGTGGCCCTGAAGAGGCAGCCTGGAGGGGCCGGATCCCAGGCACTTGGGACGCCCCTCTCAGCCAGGGACCCTGGAGGAGGAGGAGAGCCGGAGCAGCCCAAAGGGATGGAGCAGATGGGCAGAGGCCCAAGAATGTGGACCCTTTCCGGCCAAGATGGTCAGTGAACTGCATTATTAATATCTTACAAATCTGGTTCAAGTACATTGGTGCTGCTTGCATGTATGTATGTATGTATATGTCCAAATCATGACTAAAGTATGCATCAGATTGCACCATTTAAAATGTAAAATTGTCAAAGCTCCCTACCGTGGAAGGGGGGACACCCCCCTTCCACACCATCCCCCCCTTGGTCGCTTCGCTCCCTCGCAGTGTCTCACTCCGAACTATCACTCAAGGTTGGCAGCCCTGATATTCTAATTTTGAAAGGGTAATAGACACAAATAGACATAGTGGTAGAGCAATTTTAAGGGGGAAGGAAAGAGTCTTGCACATGATTGTGCAAGAAATTAGGTTTTGTATAGCTGGAGAACTAAAACTGACTTGATACTAGTTGTGTTATTTCCCAGGAAGAGAAGAAATTGAAATTGACAAAATATCTGAAAAAACCTAGTTTAATACCCTTCAGTATTTTCAAGTTATTGCAACAAGCAGAAGCAAGGCCCAGGGCATCTAAAAATGTTCCACTGACATCATTCCAGAGTTGCACAGATAAATTCAAATATAATAGTGGAGACCTTCTGATTAATCACACCAAACATTTTTTTGAAAGCTGCACCAAATTAAATTGCAAGCACTACAATTCATCTATAGTAATCATTTGACCTAGATTTATTTTTTTATATGGAGTGCCTTTACAATAATATCATTTATTCTAAACTTACTTATGTATGCATATTTTCTTCTGCTAGAAGATGAATTACAAAATATATAGAGCTATTTTTGCTGAGTAATTGTAATAGCTTTCATAACTATACTGTCTGAACCCACATATTTATGTTTTGGTTATATTTATTCATTCTTTGATAAAATGATAAAATAATCTTAATATTATGTCCACATACATTTGTAAACTCCTGATTAATCTTAAATTTAGAATTTTATTTTCTCATAATTTTTTTCAATGGCACCATCATTGTGAATTGCTTGTTTTGAGGCATATTCTCCCCACAGATTTTCTCAGTTATGTAGTTTCAGGATTCCGTATACTTCCAAGCATAATTTGTGTATCTGCAAAGGATGCAAGACCCAACTTTAATTACATTTTGTCATCTGTCTCTGTTAACTGCATTATCAAGTCTTCAACCTTGTAGATCCATAAAATTAGATGTTTATCTGACAAAACTGGATGTTCTAATATTTTTAGAAGTAATTTAAAAAGTGCTGTGAAACCAAATGCAATCGTATCTACAATTTTATTTTAGATCTTTTGAAATATTGTAGCACCATATTAGTTTTTCATGTCTAAAAAGTTTCTAATAAAGAGTGAATATTAACATTTAAGATAAAATTGAGGAAAGCAAAGTAAAATGTTGATATATTTTCTTAACTGAATATATACCATCAGCTTTTTATAAATCTGTGAAATTTTACTATATCTTAATAACCTTTCAAGTAAAGTTTTTAAAGGGAATTTATCAATAAATGCTGTTGTCAACAAACCCAAGCAAATCAGAACTCTGAGACTCAGATCTCTCTCAAAGAACTTCTTTATTAGGCACATCATATTGGCACAATTAAATGTAAAACCAACTCTGAATAATTTCCGCTGTTTCAGTATAGTTAAAATAGTAAATGATCCCCTCCCCAGGTGTCACTAGTCAACAGTCATTGTCTAATTAGGTTCATTGCTGGGGTCCTTAGGCACTCATCTCCGTTCTCATCCGACACCTGTGGAGATGACCTTGGTTCCCACGAGAAAGATTGGTGTTATGTCTGGCAGTGCATTCCTGCCCCGGCTTCCCCTGACAAACTGTGTGGCAATTGAGGACGAAAAAAATGGCTTCTGCCAGGTTCAGTTTGAAATTGTTCTGTTCTGTTTCTACTTAGAATTAAGAGAAAGAAAGGGAATACATTCACCAATTCTACAATAACAATGTTCCCTTTTCCCCCAGTGATGAGATTCATTTTTTTTACTACCAGTTCTGTGGGTGTGACTTGATGGGCTTGGCTTGGTGGGCGCGGCAGAGGAAGGATACTGTAAAATCTCCATTCCCTCCCCACCCCACTAACCTGCTTTCCAGCTCCATTCTCCTGTGCAGGACAACAAAAGAAGATCCAGCCAATCAGCTGGGAGTTGGGAGGCAGAGAATAGAATAAACACCACATTTGCTGGTTCTCTAAACTATTCAAAATTTCCACTACCAGTTCTCCAGAACCTACTGAATATGCCTCTGCTTTTCCCCCTAGTGAAATAGTAAAGGCTGTTCTGATAGTCTAGACTCTAAAGACAAATAGCTGTCAAAAAGATAAAGAGGGGAGATGATAAGTATAGTGGGGAAGAGAGATGATCAGTATGAAGCAGAGGTATCCATAAGTGGCTACAATAATGCCAAAAGTTTGTGTTGACATTACAGTGAAACAGAGATAGTTAGGGTGGAGGCTGAGAAACCTTTTCAGATTTGCACATTTTGAAGCTATAGTAGAACACTCTAATATCAATTTAAGGAGGGAAATACTACGTTAAAATTAATGTATCTAAGAATAACTGCATTGACTCTGCAAAGGAAATGATTGTTGCATCATTTTTTCCTGCGATTAGGCAATTGACTGAGGGATGTATATGTGTGCATGTGAAGGGGGGGGGGAGAGAGTGTTTTAAAAGTAGAGTGAGATAATATAAAAATGGAGCAGAGAGTTAACCCTTTGGGTGACATGGCTGTGGGTGGTAAGCAAGATAGTTGTAGGTGCATTAACAGCATTGTGGGGCCTGGGCAAAACAGTCTACTGAGGCCCCTACGACAACTACTCCCAGGAACAGAAATATAAATAGTTGATAAAATTAAACATATTTGCATGTGTTGGAAGAAATATTCTCTGGGTTCAGTTTCAAGTGGGGAAAAAGACACTGGAAACATGGAGGCTGCTTGGACAGGACCACATGGCCTGGAGCTTCAGAGTGAAAAGGAAGGATGATCGCATGCTTCAAGGTGAAGGAAGAGATCAAGAAAACGGTAATATGCTGAGAGTGCCTGGGTGTTATAACCTTTGTTGGGATTTGAATTGAAGCTTATTTCTAACTGGTTGTCAGCAGGGGTGGGATTCAAAATTTTTAACAACCGGTTCTGTGGACATGGCTTAGGTGGTGGGCGTGGCTTGGTGGTCATGTGACTGGGTGGACATGGTGTTATGAACTAATAAAAGCGCTTAAATAAAGTTTTAACAAAGCTTAAAGAAAAAGCAGGGTTCTAATCCTGCACTTCTGATTGGCCGATAATAGCGATATTGGATTGGTCCTTTCTGGGAAATCTGATTGGTTGTTAACGGGCTAGCTCTCATTGGTTCAAGGGTTTAACACTTCCATGTTTTTCATTGGCTAATAGGTCAGCAGCCTGCCCTATAAAAGGGCTGCTGCTGCCCTAGGGTTTTTGCTCTGTTCAGAATGATTAATAAAGAGTTGAAGTTCACTGTTCACTGCCTCGTCTCCATTCCTTGCACCCATGCGCAGAACTTAACACTGGTGACGAGGATGGGATGCGGAGACATCAGAGCTGACTGAACACTACAGAGCACCAAACAAAGCACATGGCTGAAGGCACATCGACAACGGAAACCATATCTGGTGGTGCCATACCACCCGCTCCATTTGACCCGGCACAAGAAGACTGGGACTCGTACATAGACCGGTTCCAGATGTTTCTGGAGACCAACTTGAAGGATGCTATGACGGGAAAAAAGCGAGCAGTTTTCCTGACCCATTTCGGGCCTGCCGTCTTTAAGATGGCCAAGGCACTAGCGAAACCGGCTGAGGTGAAGACCATGGACTGGGACGTCCTCGCGCCCCTTCTACGGGCCCACTATGCACCTGCTGTACCAATGCTTGTCTGAAGACATGAATTTTACCAGAGGGACCAGTGGAAAGGAGAGAGCGTTGCAGATTTCATCGTGGATCTCCGGAACCTGGGAGGCCTCTGTGGGTTTACAGACCTCGAAGAAGCTCTGAGAGACCGAATAATTCTGGGATTAGATGACCCCACGACACAGAGCAAGATCATGGCCAAAGGGGACATCGACCTTGCTGATGTCATCAAGGACGCTACTGCAGCAGAAGCAACCAGGAAGTCGGCCGCCCAAAAGCACCGCACTAACGCATTGCTTCGTCAACTTGCCAGTGATACCTCACCTTGCCTAGAGAGGCACACAACGGCGACCCATCATGAGGACCTCGAATCACCATCAGAAAGTGATGAGGAGGAGGTCAACCGGCTCCGGTCTGAACGTGACCAACGCCATCAGCGGAATCAAAGACTACCGCACCAATGCGCGGGTTGTGGGGCAAACCACCCGCAATCAGACTGCAAATTCCTCGACGTGCTCTGCCATTTCTGTGGGAAAAGAGGCCACATCGGGAAAGTCTGTAGAAGCAAGCAAGGATCCAGCCCATTTCAGAGGGGAAACAAATACCGCCAGACCACAGAGAATCGCCCTGTGAGTTGGGAACATTTGAACTGCGAATGGAACAACCACTCCTACAGAAATAAAACACCGGCCATTTTATCGAGAAGAGAAGAGGCACACCAAACCATTACAATCAGTAACGCCTCATCGCTAGATGCAAAAAAGATCCGAGTGAAGGTCGCCATCGAAAACCAGCCTTGTGTGATGGAAGTCGATTCAGGATTGTCCCTCTTGATGGTTTCCTGGAAGACTCTTAAACAATTAATCCCTGCCGTCCGGCGTCAAGACCTCAGAGCCCAAAGAATCATACTCAAAGATTATCAGGGGAACCGAATTCTGGTCTTTGGATCCAGCCAAGTCCAAGTATCATTCAAAAATCGTACTGCGTCATTACCCCTGACCGTCATCGACTGTTACCGGCCTAGCTTGTTAGGCCTTCAATGGTTTGCCCCACTTGGGATCGAGGTAGCTTGCATTCACCAAACCAGAAGCGACGACTGGGAGGAGGCCATCGTCCAGGAATTCCAGGACATTTTTGAAGACAAACTAGGTGAGTACAAAGGGACCCTGATATCATTTAACCTTAACCCTGAAGTAGCCCCCATGCGCCTTAAGCCTCGTCGGGTACCTTTTGCCCTTAAACCAAAAATTGATGAGCAGCTTAATAAATTAATAGCCCAGGGTGTTTTAGGACCAACTGACCACGCTAGTTGGGAAACCCCAATTGTAACACCCATCAAACCGGATGGATCGTTAAGGATTTGTGGGGACTACTGGGCTACCCTTAATCATGCCCTTCAACAGAACGCTTACCCGGTGCCGGTGGTACAATACCTTCTCCATTCCCCGGGGGGCGGAAAAGTCTTCGCTAAACTGGATTTAGCACAGGCATACCAACAACTGCCTGTAGATAAAAAAACTGCAGAGGCACAGACGATCATCACGCACCGAGGCGCCTTTAAGTGCAACCGACTCCAATTCGGAGTGAGCGTAGCCCCAGGGATTTTTCAAAGTCTGATGGAGAGACTATTGCAAGGGATCAAGGGGGTCGTGCCATACTTTGATGACGTTTTAATTGCTGCCCCGAATAGAGAAATACTAGAAAAGTGTCTTAAAATGGTCCTCCAGAAATTTAAAGACTCGGGCCTTAAGGTTAAAAAAAAAAATGTCAACTGTGTACTGATAAAGTAGAGTTCCTGGGGTACCTAATCGATAAACAAGGCATTCACCCCACTAATAGCAAACTAAGGGCAATCAAAAATACCCCAAGACCCAGAAATAGGACTGATCTCCAAGTTTTCCTGGGGCTCATTAACTTTTACAACATCTTCTTGCCCCAGAAAGCGACCGTAGCTGAGCCCCTACAAAGACTTCTCGACAAAAAAACAACCTGGGTCTGGGGACACCGCGAGGAGCATGCATTCCGACAAGTGAAAAACTTACAAACCTCAGATGCTGTTTTAATGCAGTATAATGAGACTCTGCCCTTAACAATTACATGTGACGTGTCACCGTTTGGAGTAGGAGCCATTTTGAGTCATGTGTTACCAAATGGTAGTGAGGCCCCTATTGCCTATTTTTCAAGGACCTTATCAAAGGCTGAACGTAACTATAGCCAGATTGACAAAGAGGCTCTTGCCGTTGTATCTGCTGTGAAACAGTTTCATGAATATGTGTATGGATGAGTTTTTACTATTATTACCGACCACAAACCTTTGCTAGGGATTATAGTGGGAGACAAGCCAACCCCCTATATATTGTCCCCTAGAATGACTCGCTGGTTGGAGGTTTAGCTGCGTACAACTATAAATACAACACCGCCCTGGGAAAGCCATTCCCCATGCTGATGCATTGAGCCGTGCCCCACTTCCGGAAACCGTCGACGACCCAGCTCCAACCCTTACGACACTCCAGATTGAAACGCTACATTCACCACCGCTAACAGCCAGAGACATTGCAATCGAAACAAAATGAGATCCTGTCTTGGCGCGAGTTCTTAGCTGGGTCGAAAGAGGATGGCCAATAGAACAAACCTCTGACGATTTCACCCCTTTCAGAAACCGGCAGACAGAACTTTTTTTCGCAAAAAGGCTGCATCCTATGGGGAGATAGAGTCGTCCCCCCAGAGCGGTTACAACTAGCAGTATTGAAAACATTGCATGACAGTCACCCAGGCATCGTGCGTATGAAAGCGCTCGCATGAAGCTACGCGTGGTGGCCGGGCATCGACAAACAGATCAAAGCCTGGGTAAAGACTTACTTAAAGTGCCAAGAAGTCAGCAGTGCCCCACCTAGAGCAACTCCAACAGAATGGGAAACACCCCGGGGGCCGTAGTCCCGCATCCACATTGATTTTGTGGGACCTACTAAAGGACATACGTTCCTCCTAACAGTGGATGCCTATTCCAACTGGCTCGAGATCCACGAAATGAAGAATACTACAACAGAGTCCATCATCCGAAAATTGAACAGGCTATTCGCAATGCACGGGCTGCCAGACGTTCTGGTCTCCGACAACGGACCCCAGTTCACCGCCCTGGCGTTTAAACAATACTTAGCGGATCGGGGCATCCGCCATGTGCTAACTTCGCCAGCATACCCTGCGGCGAACGGCAGGGCCAAGCTCATGGTACAATTTGTTAAAAAAACTCTCCACAAAATGAACTATGGGGACATTGATGAAAAAATAAACAGAATACTCCTACTCCAACACATCACTCCGCACAGCGTCACCAACAAGACGCCTGCTGAACTGTTGATGGGACGCAAGCTCCGTTCCCACCTCGACCGGCTTCACCCTTCCTACGAGCCAGAGAAACCCTGTGGATCTAGCGGAAAATGCCGCGAGTTCAAGGTAGGCAACTTAGTTTTCGCTAAAAACCTCTCCGGTGAACCATTATGGGTCGAAGCAACCGTAATTCAAACCACCGGGCCCAGATCGTACCGTGTGCAAACCTGTGACGGAAAAATATGGAAACGCCATATAGATCAGCTTCGCTCTAGGCTACAACCCAGTTTCCGTGACTGCTGTGACTTCCAAACTGAGGGGGGAGGGGATGTCGAAGAAACCAAATTCGAGATGGTGGAAAGCAGAAGCGAAGGAAGTCAGCAATCGGGCACGATAAATAAAGAAGAATCAGGGAGGGGAGTGTCCTCGCCACAGAGGAATACCTCAACGGAGGCTAGCCCGCAAAGATGGGAGGACAACAACAACAACAACAGAATTAGCGGCACCGAGTCGTCCAGTGAGAATGCGGAACCGCCTGTACCAGATATGTCCAAAAACGTCCCACCGAAGCCGGATTGCAGACGGGAACCGGTGGGACAGCGCAAATCTAATACACAGTTAAAACAACCTATATCTCTTAGGGATTACGTCACCGCACCCTTCAAATGGAACCCGGAGGGAAGGGGTGTTATGAACTAATAAAAGCGCTTAAATAAAGTTTTAACAAAGCTTAAAGAAAAAGCAGGGTTCTAATCCTGCACTTCTGATTGGCTGATAATAGCCATATCGGATTGGTCCGTTCTGGAGAATCTGATTGGCTGTTAACGAGCCACTCTCATTGGTTCAAAGGTTTAACACTTCCATGTTCTCATTGGCTAATAGGTCAGTAGCCTGCCCTATAAAAGGGCTGCTTCTGCCCTAGGATTTTTGCTCTGTTCAGAATGATTAATAAAGAGTTGAATTTCAGTTCATGCCTCGTCTCTGTTCCTTGCACCCATGCGCAGAACTTAACATATGGCTTGGTGGTCATGTTATTGCCTGGGAGTGGCCAACTCAATATCACTCACATTGGGGAACACATTTCCTCGCCTGGCCTCTCATGACTGTGGGGATGCTGTAAGAGTTGTTAGCGTGAAAAATGGTCATAAGTCACTTTTCAGTGTCATTGTAATTTTAAATGGTCATTCCACACAAGCAAAGTACCAGCAAAGGAGGGGAAAAAAACTCCAGAGATATTCCTGAGACAGGAAGTCTAGTCCTGCCAAGAATGTAATAAGGGTTAATGGAGAGGCAGTTTCTGTAAGCAACACCAGAATGTTTCCTTCTTGCCTTCCTTACAGGATTAGGCCAGTAATTTATTCTAACAAGTGGTTATCTGAACTGCTTAGAAGTTAACAACCAGTTCTAACGAATAGGTGCAAACTGGTAGAATCCCACCCCTGGTTGTCAGACTCCCATGAGGCTACGCAGGGGCAACTCTGTAGGCTGTCCTGAGTTCCAGGCTTGGTTGAACCTTGCTGGATGATGATGACTGAAAGGGCTTTTGAGCAATTGCTATAGCTTTACCTGGAGATCTTTGTTATGTGAAGTATTCTGGCCCAGGCCTTAATCCATTAACAAAGGTGGGGGTGAGCTTCTGCTTCTGAGGTGAGTTTCTGCTTCTGAATTTCTATTCTTTTTAAAGGAAATATTCTGCCTTTTTAATATTTCCCAGGATATTTCATTTTTCTAGGAGAGGGGTGGGTGCTAACTTCCTACATGTTAGTGTTAATTAAAAAGTACAGTAAAATGTAATAAATATATCGCTGTATTTATATACAGCTTAGTATGGGGCCCTGTGCTCGTGGGGCCCACGGGCAAGTCCCTATCAGGTCCATGCATGAAAACAGCCCTGTGTATGTGGATTGGTACATGTACATATTCTCCAAAAACAAATAAGGCTCTTGTTTTATTACTTTATAGCCCCTAGAGTGAAGGCTACGTAAATTTGCCCAAAGTTTGCACAGTATGTAGTGTTTAATATTCTATAGATGCATATTTCATTTTAGAGCAAGTATTTTTAGATCCTGTCTGAAAGCGGCCAAAATTATATTCTAAATATCAACATATACCGCTTGAGCTGTGGTGACACAGTAATTAGATTGCAGTACTGCAAGCTACTTCTGCTGACTGCCAGCTGCCTGCAATTTCGCAGATTGTAATCCACCAGGCTCAAGGTTGACTCAGCCTTTCATCCTTCCAAGCTCAGTAAAATAAGGACCCAGATTGTTGGAGGCAATATGCTGACTTTGCTTAGAGAGGTCTGTAAAAGTACTGTGAAGCAGTATATAAGTCTAAGTGCTATTGCTTTTGCTATTACATTGTTTCTGATATCAGCCACATTTTCCAGTATCCATAAATATGCTCTATGACATTAACATTTATGTACCCCCACTATTAATAGCCTTTAGCTTTCTTCTGCATTTACAACAGTGTGATAATGAACTGAAATTGAATTCTGATTCCAAAACACTGGAGGATTAATGATCCTGTTACTTTTTTCTCATCCGTTTGATTGCAGAACTCCATATTTATAATATACTTTCACAATTGTAAGCGGTTTTCGCTCTTTGTGAACAAAAGTGAGATTTCATGCTGGAGGTGCATAGAAAGCTTCCGTTGAATTCACTGTCCCCTTCCTTCCATTTATCGCCACGCCAACAGTGCCTGGAGCCCATTAGGGAGCGCTGCACAAAAATGAACCGCAGAGGATGGCCTTTCTTCGCAAATCTGTGGTTTGTTTGTCTTCCGCTCCCCTTTTCCAGCTTCCGTCCAGCCAGTATTGGTTTACTTGAGTGACTGTAGGTGGCCGAGGAGGGCAGCTTTGCCCCTACGTGATCCTATGGCGCTTTCTTCGATGCAGCAGGTGTTGGTCTCCGTTGTGCTGGCGCTTTGCCTTTTCGCAGTGATGCCCAGAATATTCAGTGGGGGAGGGAAGTCTCCGCGGAATGCCAGAACCTCCTCTGGCCGGCCAGCCCCTCACCAACCCCGACACGGTATAGTACCGGCGCCCATATCTTTCCTGTTCCACACTCCGTCCCTTTGGGGCAGGCAAAGGGAGACCAAGATGCTAGGGAGGCGGCTCTAATTTTTCTTAAGGGCCTTAACCTTGAATAGATGCTAGCTCTGTTTGGGGTCGTTAGAAAGACTTAGGTTGAAATATATGTATATATGGAACCCTGGGCTTATTCCTCCAATGAAGGAGATTTTGTTAACGAAAGAGGAACTGGTTATTGACGCCATAGAGCAAAGCAAATGGAAAAGCCTCATCTTAAACTGTCGCTTGATGAAATTGCTATAACCCTTCTGCTGATAAAAAAAAAAAAACTTCCTTCTTTCTATGATTGTTTGGCTTGATGTCAGGGTTCCGTCTGCAACTAGGGGACTTCTGTTAAACGAAACTAGTCCTAAAATGCCTTATGGAGAAGTTCCTTTACATTTACACCATGTTCAACTATACCTGGAATTATTTTAAGAAACTGGGCCTTCCATAGGCTAGGTCAGCTTTTCTTGGGCTCATGTCCCTATTTGTTGGGTTATTTCCTTTCTAGACAGCCTGGCCAGTAAAGTATGTGCTAATGAAAACAGAGTTTGTACTGCAACACATTTGGAAGGCACCAATATTGATCAGGTTGCTTTAGATAATTTAGAAGATAAACAATTGCCTTTTGTGTTGTAGGGATGGCTTTTTCTGTCTCTCTCTCTCAAGGAAAAACATACCATGTTCTCTTTCTAATCATTCTTATCCCTTTTTCCCCACAAACTGTTAATAAAGCTAAAATAATGCAGGGATTCTTATTAATGTGTTTATCGACAGGAACTATCTATACTTATACTGTACTTCAACACATAAATCCCAAATTACAGCCCTAGTTTTTATTAACTGGCTTTGGATTTCAGTGGCTCTGAATTATTAAAATGCTTTTTTCTATAGGCAGATCTGAGAAAATTCCACATACACCGACAAATTTTGAAACTCCTGAAAGTAAAACATATCAAAGCATCCAGCAAATAAAAAATACAATGGAAAAGGAGTTGAAGACTGAAAGGACTAGAGGCAACAGCAGAGACTTTGCTTTAACCTTAATGCCACTATATGCTATTAGTGTGGGTGTGTTTGCTTTATACAAATTCTTAAAGGTAAATATTAAAAAAATCAAATCTAGACTTCTAAGTGGACTTACTTTGTAATAAGCACCTTTTAAAATATATCTTATTTTGCCAAATATACAGTATCACATAGAAATTCAACTTTCTTAACTTGGTAAATGCTGAGGTAAAAGTTAAAATATCATGGCACATATAATCTAATAAAAAGTACCAGTGTACAGGAGGTGCGAACAATTTGCATCTCCAGGTCTGCTTGTATTTTTTGCATGGTTTTGTGGCAGCTCCTAGAACCTTTCAAAATATTCTTTTTGAGACAAAAGGGGAAAAATGTATGTATGTATGTATATGTGAAGTAATTAAATTTGCTATATTTAAATTGCATTTTGTCCTTGTGTTGTTAACTTTTTGAAACTTGCATTATGCAATTGAAAGTATAATGAAATTATAATTTTATTATCATTTATTTCATCTGAATATTCTGGATTGCTATTGACTTAATTTTATTTAAGGGCTGAAACTAAACAGAAAACATGCTAATGTAGGAATGTTTTGGAATAATTATGTAAATATTTTGTTTATATAGTACTGGTACTTTTATTAGTCTTACACATTTAATAACTTATAGAGATGGTTTTATGATTTTATAGATGAAATCACAGGAAGAAAGTTTATCAAAAAAAGAAAAAAACGCAGAAGAAAAAACAAAAGAAACAGGTAAGAATTGGGTCAAAATGTTTTGCTTATAGTTTTTACATCCTTATTAATCTAGTTAGAAATTTAACTTTATTTATACATATAAATGTATACATTTATACATATACAAGATTTATACATGAGTTCATTAACCACAGCTTCCCCATTGAGACAACAGTTTATTCCAGTTTTTATTATTGCTTCATTGACAAGTAGAAAACTTTTTGTCTTCTAAGTACAGTTCTGTGGTGATAAATTCTCTCTTAATCCAGAGAACAATTTCTTATCCAATTGAAAAACAGCCAAAAGTTTAATTTACTTTGTCAGAATGTAAATGTATCAGCAAAGAAAAAAAAGTTATGTGGAATAGCATTTCTTTAACTTTCTTTTAGAAAGGCAGAATTCATGTTGATCCAAATACAGCAGATTAGTGCAACAGCTTTTTATTTTTTTAGATGAGAAAATGGCATAGTTTAAAGCTTTAATGATTAATTCATGTGAAAGATTCACCTACCTGGAGAATCCTGAAAAATAATTTATCTTAGACCTTGACATATTGTTCAATGTGAATAAAGACATTCAAGATGAAATGGCCCATTTACTAGGCAGAAATAACTTTCTCTCTCTCCCTCTCTCTCTCTTCCTCCCTCCCTCTCTCTCTTTCTATTTATTTAATAGTTTGCACTCTTACTTTCATTGTGCTGAGAAAAATACCAATAGTTATAGAGAAATATATACATGAATTCTTTTCATTCCAGATATGCTTATTGTGAGATTTCTATTTCAGTTCCTAGCTGGAATGGAGGTTCTGTTGCAGAACTTTGTTTTCAAGGTGGAATCATATCTGATTTCATAAACAGATAAGCTATTTAGCAAAGTTCTTTTGACAGTTAAACAATGACATTATCTCATTTTAATTTTAAACAATATTTTGTTTTAATTCTGGAGAAATGGTATACTGTATATGCATACAAATGGTTTAATCAACATTCTATTCTAATTGGAAAAATTATATTCTTTATGTGGAAATACTATTTGAGAATAAGTTTTGGAATGGATATTTGAATAATCTTACATAAAAAACTGACTGCTAATTATGATAGTATAACTATAACTTCAGAGAAATACAGTATTAAAATATGTCTAAATGGGGCGTTTATTGTGTTGCTTTTATTGGGACTAGATCAGATTAAATTTCTCTTCAATGCATTGTGGCTTTGTCAGTAGTAATTTTGTTTATCAGAAATGGTACTTCATTTTCAATTATTTTTTAAATAATTTAAAAAGAATATTTAAGGCATAAAACAATCTATTTTAGAATCCAGTAGGAATTCTTTCATGTGTATTTATTAGAAAAATGCTTTGTTTCAGATCCTACAATCTGAACAGAACTGTAGCTATTATACTTCCACTTCTGCCTGTTGCTTTAGTTTTTTGTTTAATCTTAAAGATGTTGTTTATGCTAGCTTTTAAAAAGTGTATATTATCACTTTAGAGCATCAACTTTTGGAATTGGAGCAACATCTTGCACAAACAGAAAAAATGTTAAATTCATTATTGACTCAGTTAGATCCACTTTCAAGCTGGTGAGTCAAATAGATGAAATAATTGCATTTCATTTAAATGTTATGTTGTTTATTTCAGATATGGGAAAGAGATCTGGGAGATCATATTTGTGAACTTAAGAACAGAATGCCAATATGACACGTTTCCTCTTATTTTTGGCAATGCTTATTACAACTGATGTTTTACCAAGACAGTTTTACCCCTTTTAGGGTAAAAAGGAATGATAATTAGAATTTAAAGATGCCAACATTGCTTTTTAACCATTTCTTTCAAGCACAGAATTTGTATTTATTTTTGAAAAACTTATACCACTATCATATTACTGAGGTAATTTACAATTTATAACATTAAATAAAGGGGGAAAATAAAGATACTGTACATTAAGTGTACATTATTTCTTTTGCTATACCTATGTCTTGAAGTGTAAAGGTAAAGGTTCCTCTCGCACACATGTGCTAGTCATTTCTGGGTCTTGGGGGGAGTGCTCATCTCTATTACAAAGCCAAAGAGCCACCGCTGCTGGTTATGTGGCCAGCATGACTAAACCCTGAAAGCGCATGGAATGCTGTTACCTTCCACCAAAATGGTCCCTATTTTTCTATGCTTTCCAACTGCTAGGTTGGCAGAAGCTAGGACAAATAACGGGAGCTCACTCCATTACGTGGTGCTAGGGATTCGAACCACTAAAACTGCCAACCTTTCTGATTGACAAGTTCAGCATCTTAATCATTGAGCCACTGCGTCCCTTTTTAGATATCTTTACACACTTGTCTTGAAGTACAAGTATGTAAAGATATCTATAGTTGCTTATGCCTTCTTTAAAGGAAATGTAGCTGGATTCTGTTTCTGCATGATCAAAATCACAACAGATTTGTATTTTAGAACTTTTGTAGCAATGGCTTTTTAATATAATTAAAATAATGTAGTGACTGACAAATTGAAAATTTTTTTAAAAGGCTATACTGATATTATTCAACAATTCCATTTAAAAAGGAATTAGATTTTAAGTTTAAGCAGGTTTGGATATAGTACTGTGTTTTAGTACTGTATGTAAAAGATCCTGGAATAGCTTTAATTCAGTGAACAGAAATATAATGAATTTTATATTAGGCTGGTTTTCACCTATACTGTGTGGAGTTGATTAGAAATGAGCAATGTAATCTTTGTTTGAAATTTAGTTTCATTTAAGTAAAATAGGTAATGTGGCTGATCTAAATTTACCAATAATACAAATGAATTCAATATTAAGTTAATGGAACTACAATTATTTTCCGTCCTGATTAATTCTGATACAGCTTTTTTTGGCTTTTCAGTATTAATACTTTGGCTTCTGATCAAAAAGATGAAATTATGGAACAACTTGAGTCGATTAGAAAACTGATGAAAGAAAGTGGATTAGACAAATCGGCCATGAAACCACAAGGTACTTTTGGAGGATTTTACACTCTCTAATAAATTACTACTAGATATCTTGATTTTTTTAAAAGCAGGTTTGTGCATATGAATTGTCTTGTTCCATTTGATCTATTCTAAAGTTCCAAGCAAGGCCAGAGTTCTTATTGTTTCTTGCCCCCTATCTACCATATTATATATGACCTTTTAACTGACCTATTAACTTGCTTTTAGAACAACTTGCTTCATGGTTTAATAGATAACATAAAAACTGGTGATCTATCAAACTATTTTAATGCACTCTCTATTGTAAGGAAAACAAAATATCTTGTTTCTAATTTTCTGGTAGTAAATTGGTTTAATTGCAAAAACAGTAACCTAATTGTAATGTTGTATTCCAATTTCCTCTTGTGTGTATTAAGATATTAACCACCATACATGCCAAGAGAAGCTTGAAAATCTGATAGAGTCATTCAGCGAACATCCGGAAGTAAAAATAGATGAGGATATTTATGAAGAATGTGAGCATGATGCCTTATTTGAAGATATGGAAGAATCTTATGGTGTAAAAAAGTATCAGTGTTTTGATCATGACTACTTACTTAGTACAATGGAGAAAGCAAAGAAGATAGAAGTAACCAATCAAGATATAAAAGAATTAGATACTGGATTAAGACGACGTCTTAGGAATGAATGAACGAACTGTATTGGACATACTAAAGAACACACTTTAAAATTGTAAAATATATTCACAATAACTGCTGTATGTAATAAAATGATATATTTATGAACATTTCCTATTTATTCTGAATAAAATAATTTCTGCATATACTGCACTGAAAATTCTATCCAGTATCATAATCACACAGTTTCATTTTTAAAGTTATTAAAGTATGGGCATGGGCATAAAAGATATTATAAGTTTGTATTATATGGCTCTGCAGAAATTATTTGCAACAAATATAGAATGTACCTGTATTAATTACTTTAGTTACTTTACATTTCAGTGTAACTTTAGTATGGATTTTGATATTCTCTTTTTTTTTTGAAACAGTGGAAATAGGTTTATTTCTTTGAGACAAACTACTTATGTTTGAGACAAATTACCTACCTTTCATTAAATATCAATAAGCCTTAGATTTTATTTGTAACTGGTTAGTAATGAAAATATTAAATGGAGCAGTTAAATACAATGCATGCATTATATGATGAATTGCCAACCACATTATCCTGATTCTACTATAATGCTTAATTTAGTAAGGGGTTTTGCTATCATTTAATCTGCTGATTTTTGCAACTATTGATGCAAATTTTGAAGTTCCAAAATCCTCATAGATGACTGATTGACTGACTGACTGTTTGTTTGTTTATTTATTCATTCATTCGGCCCATCTCCCTCAAAGAGGGGCTCAGGGCAGTGATATGACCCATCTATTTTCTCAGAATAACGTGAGAATAGTTGCTATGAGTATTTTGGCATTTCCTGTAGAAGTCATAAAGCAGGACATCACCATAGACTCTGCAAGGGTAGATTCTTTTTTCAAAGCTGGTTTTTATTGCTGATGTTAAGGTGTCAAATTGAATCCCTATAAAACTTTTTGATATTCATAAATTGATTGAGGTACCAGGGCAATTTCCCACCTTGTAGAAATTCTGTGACATTGAATTTGTCCAGAATTTTTTTCCTTAAACTTATATCATGGTGGGCTTATAAAACAAGGGCAATAGTGACTCTGGAGAATATCCATAACAGCAATATGTCAACAGTGGCCCAATATGTCAACAGTGGCCCATTCAATAGCTACCAGAATGTTATAAGAGTTTGTCTTATCATGAAACATTTAATTTTAGGTAATAATAGAGATCTTTTGTCCTTTATTGAAAGTTAACACTGGCAACATATATTTTATTGGATAATAAAATTTTAAGATGAGAGTGAATTGGCCAGATCTAAGGCCTGCCTATACAATTGCTAAAATATTCTCCCCTCCCAAAAGTTTCTAGTATAAAATCTGACAGAGTTTGCTAGTAATATCTAGTAAATTGATAGGGCAGTATTATAGTTCTTTAAAAATACGTATCTTTCCAGCTGCTTTTTAAAATTATAAATATAACCAAGACCCATTCTGTGGTATATAAACTGTTTTAATTGCATAAATCAAATTATGGGTTGCATGAAGTAGACAAGTCAAAATATTGTACATCAATCAGAATGATTTTGTATCAATTTGGAATGGATTATTTCTTTTCTACAGCCTTTCTAAGTTTAAGAATTATAGTAAGTCAAGTATGAATGGTCTCCCATTCCAATATGAATCATCTCCCAATGAATAGACTTTAGCTGTCAGGATTTTTGGGCAATATGAACTAATAGCCAGGCTCAGATTATTTTACTTTGGATACCTACAAAAACCTAGTTTTCTGAATAAAGCTCTGATGCTGGGAAAGGTGGAAAGAGAAGAGGATGATCAGCAGTCAAGTGTTATGGTGGCAATGAGTGAAGATTTGAAGAACTAAAGAATGGGTTAGATACAAATTAGTTTAGGTACAAATGTCGTCATGGAAACATCTATATAGTTGTTAAGAGTTCACACCAATTTGGTTGTAAATTAATAGGTTCTGGGAGTTAAAACAAAGAACTTCAGGTTGTGGAGGATTGCTTTCAATTACAACAGTCCATATAATTCAATTTGATTTATGCAATCACAAACAAATGATATGAATTTGTTGCAGCATATTTGGCATTTATTACGAGCTTACTATCCTTTGGAAAAACTGGGTAAAGGATGAATAAAGGAAGTACAACTATCTTTATAAAACATTGGAAAACTTTTATAAACTTTTTGCTGAAAATGGATAAAAATGAACTGATTTTAGGATTTGTTTAAAAGGTTTCTTTATGGAAAGAAGGCAACTGATTGCAATATGAGAGGGTGAAAATGGTAATTGCTGTTTAACTGTTGAAAAGTAGATCATAATTTGCTGCTTTTATATGCTTTGTTTTTTGTTATTCTTTACTTTTAATTTTCTTTTATAATATTTTTATATTTCTACTATGTTTCTGTAGTTGTTAAAATCTTTGTACAATCTTCTTTTAATAAAATTATTCATAAAAATAGAGAAAGGATGAGGAAGCTGGGTCTGTTCAGAATTATTCATTTGCAACACTAGGTCCCAGACAACAGTCAATTGTTTACGAAAAAAGATCCAACCAACCCATAAAACAGAATCCTCACGGATTCACAAACACCGGTGTAGTATAATTCTCATGATTTGCACAAATAATCCTTTAATGATTTTCGAAATTACCGGGAGACCAGTTAGGCGGAAGAAAGCAGAGCCTACACCGGACCAAACAGGTTCTTCCTAAATACAAAACCAGATGGAAATCAGGAAAAGGAAAACCCGGCTAGGGAGACTCTCCGTTAAGAGACCCTCGAAAAAAGGACGGCAGGAGCGAGAGCCGGGGACCGAGCGAGAAAAACGTAGGTGGGAAAAGAGAAACGTCGGTCATTCGCGTTCTCTTCTCGTTTCGAGGTCACTTTTTAATTTTCAAAGCATGACGCCGGGGAAAGGAAAGGGTTTCGGCCTGTTTACTGGAAACCTTGGCAACCATGGCAGTGCGCGCGCCTCCCCCAGCAAGGGCAATGAGACGCAAATCGAATAGTCTGCCATTAAAAAAACCAAAACAAACAAGATTTGCAACGCCTTGTTCTAACTGTAAGGTGAAAACAGTTGGAGATGCCTATTTCGCCCTTCGCTCTTCTAACTTTGTACGGCTGTTTAAGAGTTATTTTTACGGAAACAAGCTGAGCCAACTCATGTAAGAAAGAAGCATCTGTCTCTGAACACAGAGCGTGTTTTCGGCGTGCAGGGCATTTTGTCTGATAGGTATTGAGCTGGTGCAGGAAAATCGAGCTTTGTCACTATCCGCGAAAGCCTCAGATTTGCTTAGTTCGCTAGGAAGTAAGTTGATTTCCTAGCCAGTTCTCGACACAACAGGTTTCTGTTTTGCTCTATTTTGACTGATAAAATATGAATACTTCCAGCAGGTCTTCTAAGGGCTACAACTTACTGCTTTCTTCTTGCTGCCCAGCTTCTGATTTGAAGTTTTTGTGCAAGTAGGATATTAATTATTTTTAAATAATTCAAGGCAGAGAACAAAATATTTCTTCCCCCTCCTATTTTCCCCACAACAACTCTGTGAGGTGAGTGAGTCTTCTGTTTTATAGGCCAGCACCTTAACCATTACACCAAACTGCCTCTCCTATGCCTCGTCTCTGCAGACAGCTGATCAGTTCTGCCTATGCCTCTTTTGAAACTTGCACACTGCAAAATGAATCTGGGGAAAACTCTATAGTATTTTTGAATTGCTCTCTATACTACCTTTTCCTATCATCCACACACATATCTGCTTAGGTAAAAATATGAATATCATTGCTTATTAAGTCTATAATCTTTAAGGAGGAGTTTCCAACATACCTAGATGTGAACACAGCATTTGCCTGGTTTTCTTTAAAACAGCCACATCTTTCTCTAATACCATATAGTGGCTCCAGATACTGTAAATTGAAATAATATTTGAATTAGTATGAATTCTAATGGATCATCCACCTCTGGTTAAATTGTCAATCTGTAGATATTGTACCTATAAGTGTTTTATTGTATGGCTTTAAGAGCAAAACCTTGTAGTATTATCTCTTAATTAGTTAATCTTTGGTTTATGTATTAAGAAATATGCCTTTAGGGCCATTGGTTTAAACTACTGTATTCTGCTGATGGGATTGGAAAATGATATGCATTGAAACTGTTTGTTGTAATAAATTATGCTCAATGCTTTTGAACAGAATTTCAGTTCAGTAGAAAATATATTTAAAGTGAAAGAAATACCACTTTTATTTTGTCAAAACCATTCTTAGAGCATCTGGTCCAGTAACTCCAGTAACTTTATAATTTTACTTTTCAGCTCTATTTTAAGTTACAAACAGTTCAGATGGACTTGGAAGTTAAAGGAATTGCTGCATCTCCAAAAAGACAAGTTCTACTATCCTCTCAGGTACATTTAAAATTAACTTTATAAAATTGAAAAATGAATGTTCATTTTGGAAAAGACACATACACACACACACACACACACCACAAAATCACTGTACCTTGTGATCCGAAATGTATATGCATCTATTAACTAGAGAAACAAGACTGTACATAATTAAATTCTGGTTTTGTATGTATATGTATGTGAGAGTTCCCTCTCTAATTAAACAAAGTGTGTCCTTCTGATTTGGAGCATGGCACTGAGGTAGGGCTGGTAGAGTGACTAGGAGTGCTGCTTCGGATACAGCCAGATATGAGACTTTGTGAGATTGGGCCAAGGGATCAATTGGGACTCCTCCTTGCTTATCTTCCCCCCTGTAGTTTAGCAACCCTGGCTAAATTCTGTGACTTTTAGTATCTGCTCATTTAATCAGGTTAGGTAGAGTGGGGATACTCCAGGTTCCTTCCCTTAAATGTTTCCATTTAGTGAGATCTAGGAAGCATACCTTTTCTTTAACAGACCCTGCTCTTTGGAATACCTTCCCACTGAGATCTGGCAAGAACCCCTCTCATAGCCCTTCAGGAGGTCTTGAAGAGCTCAAGATTTGGGGTAGAGTGAGGGTGAAGTCAGAAGTGGAATTCAGCAGGTTCTGACCAGTTCTGGAGAACCGGTAACAGAAATTTTGAGTAGTTCAGAGAACCGGTGGTAACCTTCCCCAAGGAGGGGGGAGGGAATGGAGATTTTATAGTATCCATCCCCTGCCACGCCCACCAAGCCATGCCATGCCTACCAAGCCACACCCACAGAACCGGTACTAAAGAAAATTGAATCTCACCACTGGGTGAATCCCAGTGAAGTTGATAGTTGATGTGTGGAAGAGTATATTATTTGGGGCCCGGAAGTTTCCATGATAGGTTTATTTTAGAATGTTTTGTTGTTTTTGTTGTTTATAGGCCAGCCAGAGTTATGGTGCATAAGATGGGCAGCTACATGCGTTTTCTAAATAAAATAATTTAGAGATTTTTTTTGTTTATCTAAAGGAATAATGTGTAATTTTTTAACAGGAAATGTTGAGTAATATTTCAGAAAAAACAGACCTGGAGTTGTTTTAGACATCTTTTTGAAGAGCATATCATAGATCTGGTCTTCCAGTTAAATGTTAGGAAAATGGAGAAAATAAAAGATATTTCCAAAATAAAAACAAAAAAGATCCATATTCCTAACATTGCGTGTTGCTGGTTTAGATGTATAATTGCATTTCTCCATTTTTACAAGTACTCTGTTTCTTTTATACATATAACTATCATTATTTCCCAATAGCTACTGTTTTGTTGTAATGTATCCGCATCCTTAGGGTATACCAGTTATAGTTTATATAATCTATATAGTTTATACAATATAATCTGCAGTAATTTAGTTGTAATTTCTGTCTTGCTGTCTATTTCTTACTTCTGTTATAGGAAAGCTAATGTGTCATTAAACAAGTGTTATTTTTTTGTGAAATGGCCCTAGTGATGTTTCAACCGATTATGTAAGAAACAATTTCGGTTTTAAGCTTTCTGATTAGAACAGGAAAATAGAGCATCTTCTGTAAGTAATTTTCTGCATTAATTTACTCTTTCAAATAACAAGCTAATGTACTTGTATCTGCTTGAAAGGGCAAGTTGATACGTTTTCTCCCCAAATAATTTGAAAGAAATATATATATTATAATATTATATATTATCTCCAATCCAATATATAAGAAAATACCATGAAATAGTAAAAGGAGGAGGAAGGTTATCTGTTAGGGCTCTGGATACCATACTTCAGAACAAAATTAAATAACCTTAATTTTTATTTAGCTATGTTAAAAAAAGAATCCATCAGAGTTTGGTGTAAGATGTGTGGTTATATAAATGTTTGAAATAAACTTTCTCTAACTTTCTTGTTACTCCATAAAGTACCACTGAACTGACCAAAACTCTTTTAAAATCCTAGCTTCCATTCCTTTGGATTTCTCCTGAATTAAACTACTTTATAGTAAATTCAATATTCTTATTGTATTTCTTTGTTTCTTTTAATAATTGATTCTTATTTATGTTCACAGTTTCATTGAATATGGAGGAACATAAAAACAAACAAAGAAATAAGCAAAAGCTTTATATTCTTTTTTTCAGGGTTGGAGGCCAAACACCAGATTAAGCCATGGTCCACGGCCAGCAGAGTAAGTATATCCTTTTAAAAAATGTTTATGCAAATATGATAATATAATAGAATACTAATATGAAGCAAATCAAAACAGTTGAAGAAATATTTTTTTCCTTAAAATGTTGCTGATCTAGGAATGTCACTTTTTTGTTTGGCAGACAGCTGAGAAGGGATAATAGTGCAAAGAAAGAGATGTCCTATGTTCTGATATCAAATCAAATTATATATTTATACATACATACACACACACACACACACACACACACACACACACACACACACATATATATATATATATATATATATATATATATATATATGGCATTCAGCTTTGTTCGGGTATTTTCCCACATCATAGTAGTGGTGCTTTTAAAGTTGTAGCAACGTTTCAGCAGAATCTCATCTGCCATCATCAGGCTTCTGTATAGTGCTCGTCTGTTCGTCTGACGAACACTGTACAGAAGCCTGATGATGGCAGATGAGATTCTGCTGAAACGTTGTTGCAACTTTAAAAGCACCACTACTATGACGTGGGAAAATACCCGAACAAAGCTGAATGCCCCATATATATATATATGGATCTTTGGTTATTCGGGTTTTCTCCTGCGTAAGGTTGGAAGTATCTAGGCAACTTTTCGATGAAGTCTCATTCATCATCCCTGGGCTTGTGTCTTCAGCTCTGTGCTTCTCACCACCCAAAACCACCCAAAAGCAACTTATCCAAAGAAGAACAAACTGCACTACCTAACCTGAAAGAAGACACCAGCATAATAATCCTACCAGCAGACAAGGGCAACGCGACAGTGGTTATGAACACATCTGACTACCAATCCAAGTTAACCAACCTACTCCAAGACCCCACATACAAATCCCTAAAGACAGACCCCACTACCTACCTAGAAAAAAACCACCAGATCCAAAATAAAAGCCTCCCCCACCAGTGAAGAAATCCAGCAAAGAATCATACCCAGAGAAAAATCATCCAGATGCCCTAAACTTTATGGTCTCCCCAAGATACACAAAGAAGGAACCCCACTTAGACCAATAGTCAGCTCCATAGGCTCACCTCTACAAAACCTAGCCAAATTTCTCACCAAACAACTACAGCCCTATGCAGAATTCATCAACTCACACGTAAGAAACTCATTCCAGTTCATCGAGATCATAAAGAAACAAAACTTACAACCCAGTGACCTACTGGTAAGCTTCGATGTCATATCCCTCTTCACCCAAGTGCCAATAAAAGAAGCCTTGACAGCCATCCAAAACAAATACAACCCCCCCCCCCCCAAGCACATCCTAGATCTGACCAACCACTGCCTATCCAATACATACTTCACCTACAATGGACAAAAATACAAACAAATAGAAGGAGCACCCATGGGATCACCCCTCTCACCTGTCATCGCTAACCTCTACATGGAACACTTTGAAGCACAAGCTCTAGAAAAATATGATCACAAACCCAAACTCTGGCTCAGATACGTAGATGACACCTTCATAATCTGGCCACATGGGAAAGAAAAACTGAACAACTTCCTCACACACCTCAACAGCCTACACCCCAAAATACAATTCACCATGGAAATAGAAGCTAACAACCAACTTCCCTTCCTAGATGTCTTGGTATACAAAAAATCCAATGGCTCCCTAGGACACACCATCTACCAGAAGAAAACACATACAAACCACTATCTACACGCACTCTCACACCACCACCCAGCACAGATCAATTCCGTAGCCGAGACACTCATCTCCAGAACAAAATGCTTAGCCAACGAACAACACCTAGAGACCGAACTACACACTCTCACCAGCGTGCTGACAGCCAATGGATTCCAAAGAAAGAAGATCATCCATCTAATCCAAAAAGAAACCCCAACCAAAATCCAAGACAGAGAACAAGAGAACGGCAAAGCCCTCCTCCCATATATAAAAGGCACTACAGACAAACTCAGCAAGATCCTCCAAAAACACAACATTAAGACAGCATTCTGCACAAACAGAAAGGTATCCACCATCCTAAGAAACCCTAAGGACAAAATCGAGTTAGAAAATCAAAGAGTATACGAAATCCCTTGCACTGCCTGCCCCACCACATACATTGGACAGACTAACAGAAGAATAAGTGCATGCATTGAAGAACATAAGAACTCAATCAAAAAGGAAGAACCGACCTCTTCCCTGGTCCAACACCTCAAAGCCACAGGACATGAGATTGACTTTAAAAATACCAGAATTATTGCCAAAACCGAACACTTCAGCAGCAGAATAATCAGAGAAGCCATAGAGATAGAAAAACGCCCACACAGCATGAATAAACGAGATGATACCTCCCGCCTACCAGCCATTTGGAAACCCGCCCTCATGAACAGACGAGTACCTAACATGAAGAATGACACCAGTCCTACACCCCTGAGAGCCACACAAGATGCCACCACCACACTTCCATGTAGAAAGCAGACTCACACCCACACAGAAGATGAGACATGACCACAGACCAGAAGCCACACTGCAGCTGCATCACTACCCACTTCAAATCCCTCTGAACCATACATGAAGCGAACTGACCCCTACCATGAAGATGCAGCATGACCACGAACTCGAAGCCAAACAGCAAGATCACAGCTCACCAGCTCAAATCCCCCAGCAACTAAGACTAACCTGAGCACAACCAAGCCCCCACCTGAACAGAACACGCCTCCAGCCAATCAGAACACAGTCAACCCCCCAACCAATCAGAACACAACCAAAGCCCCAACCAATCAAGTCACACCCCCACTAGCAGTTAAAAGGAAGAAGCAGCTGCAAGCTCATATCACTCTGAAAAGCACAGAGCTGAAGACACAATCCTGGGGATGATGAATGAGACTTCATCAAAACGTTGCTAATTAATTAATCAATTAATTAATTAATTTATATTGCCGCCTGTTCACCCATGGAGACTCAAGGTGGCTTACAGAATATAAAACCATATTTAGAACAATAAAAACTAACAAAAAGAATCAAATGAATTAATATAGTACAATATAACAAAATCCTCCCCCACCCAACTCCCAACCATCTGCCCCAGCAACAGCAGATCACACAAGCCATATAATGGGCTCCATCCTGCTCTGGATTCCCCAGGCCCGCTGGCAGAACCAGGTCTTTAGTGCCTTCCAAAAAAGTTCTAGAGTGGGGGCTGTTCTAATCTCTGGGGGAATTATGTTCTAAATCTTGTCAAATATTTCAGTGATGGAATTAAACTTGCTGAATGGTAAGTAGTAGTGTCAGATTCAGAAATTGTATAGTTTCATTAAAGCTTTCATTGGCTGGAATTTCTGTGTTTTTAAAATATTCAAGGAGACCCTGAAATTTCAGTATTTTTAACTAATGTCACATTGTTCATTTGCTAATATTAATTTGAAGTAGCAAATTTCAAAGGGATATTGGCAAAAATTGGCATTTCTTTGTTTCTGTTTGCATGGAGTTCTGTGGTTGTCTAGATACAATTGAGAAGTAAAAGTGTAATATTAGAATTCCTCAAATATATTTTTACTTTTATATCTCATCTTCTGGTAACTTAAAGCACCAACTTTTAGCTAGTCATATTGATGTATTTTTAGGTTTTCTTTTTCTTGGTTTATTTTATTGTTCTCTTTATTTTACTTTTACTTTGTTTAAATTTCCTTTTTATTTCTTCATTTTTTTATTGTTGTAAATTAGCCCTATAGTGAGATGGGCAGCAAAAATTTTAATAATAATAATATTTTGTGATACATTTTTAAATGTCCAGTTGACTGAGTTTCATGTTTAATAAATAAAAGTATAACAATATATAATAATAATAAATAAAAAAATAAAAGTACATCAAGAAGTTGCAGCTTCCTGCTTTAGCGCCAGCAGAGCTGCAAAAGACTGCACTACTGAGAACAACATACATTTAAAAAAGATACTTGGTTAATACTTAGGATGCTGGCAGCAACCCGTATCAACCATCAGATCCAGTTAATGAGATTTGTGATATATTTTTAAATCTTCAGTTGACTAAGTTTCATGTTTAATGAATAAAAGAGATAATAATAATTCTGTTTTACTTATTTAACAATATAGATGTATGTAAAGTTTATAAATATATTTGCATATGTGTAAAAACAATTTTGCACAAACCTATATAAATATATTTATTGGAAACATACTTAAAGATGTTTGGGAAAGTTTTGGGTGGGACTAAGATTTTTATGCATGCTAATAGAGCAGGGGTCTTCAAACTTGGCAGCTTTAAGACTTATGGACTTCAATTCCCAGAATTCCTTCTCCAGTCATGTTAACTCAGGAATTCTGGGAGTTGAAGTCCACAAGTCTTAAACTTGCTAAGTGTGGAGACCCTTGAAATAGAGAGATATATTGTTCCTGTTAATGATATTTACATCAGGTATTGACATCTTTCAAATTCTGTGCTAGAGAATTTAGGAAAATTGCAAAGGTAGAAAGAATACTAGAGTTGATTTCTAATTAATGTTATACATTAGTAATTCTCTATTTTAAGATTGTAATTAATTGGTAATATCTCAATCTGTTTTCAGAGGGATCTATCTTATGCTACAAATTAATTGTGTTCTATATGTTTCTTAATTAAGATTCAAAAAGAATCCACATGTAATATACATATTTTCTGTATTCAAATGATATAACTGTAAGATGGTTTGCATGATAATAAACAGCCTCCCTACTATCAATTAATTGTGAGAAATAATAAAAATGGATCATATTGACTTGCTGATTTTTTTTAAAAAAATGTCAAATACTCTCTTTATTTGCTTCCTGGAAAAAAAAGTGGTCTGCTTTTTTTCTTTGATTTATTTTTAAAAATCAGCAACCTTACTCTAAAGAAAAAAGATGCGTGACATCTAAAAATCAGAGAAGTATTATAATTTTCAATTTCTAATTCTCTGTAGGGTGCCATGTCTTGACTTGGGAAAGTTGGGAGATTCAGAAGATGAGGTAACAGCTATTTGTTTTTTGGGGAAATTATTAAAAATATGCAAATACTAAATATGACAGTTGTTAGAATACAAATACTAGAACAGAAATGAAACCAGTTCTCATGGTCTACCTTAGCTATTATTTGCTGTTCATTTGCTAATTTTTCTGGATTTATATCAACTTTTTAAAAGAAGTTTATCTGCAGCTATATTTTTTAGTTAGCCATTTAATAAGTGAAAATCTCATTTTTTTTATCATCTTATTATTAACTTACAAAAGTCCAGATAAGTGTGTAGTAAGTACTATGCATTCTGAGAACAAAAGCAGCTGTCAGTAATGGTAATTTGGATATTAAGATTAGATTTATCCAGAGTATGGGGAAAATTGCTAAATATAATAAGGCTTAATTTAGGCCAAATTGGCAATTGTACTACCATGGCTGCTTGTTCTCACCCTAATTTCATAGTAATGGCCAAACCTTGGCTTACTTTCTATAATAAGCAACCGAGTCAGAGGATGATTTTAAAGTTTTAGATTTGTCTGATAAAGAGGGGTCTCCCTATGTATGCGAACACCAGTTTGCATACAGAACAAATAGATCTACAGAGGACACTAGCCATCCTTCTTCACATTGCTCTGACTCATATGAACAGTGAGGGTGGGAGGACTATGTGTGGATGCTTGTTGTAGATATTAGTTCTGCATTTAACACAACTCTTCCACATAGATTAGTATCTAAGCTTATGGACCTTGGGATTTCTTATTCAATCTGCCTTTGGATTATGGATTTCCTGTCTGGCCGCTCTCAGAGGGTCCGATTAGGTAATCATACCTCCTCAGCCCTTATTCTTAACACTGATACACTACAGGGTTGTGTGTTGAGTCCCTTACTCTAAACTCTTTATGTACATGATTGCATTCCCACTCACACCAGTAGTACTATTATTAAATTTGCAGATGATACAACAGTGGTGGGACTCATCTCCAGGGGGATGAGTCTGCCTATCAAGATGAGGTGGACTGGTTGCTTTCATGGTGTAGAGACAATAACTTGCTCCTTAATACCAATAAGACCAAGGAATTTATAGTGGACTACAGAAGGAATAGGCCAGACATCCAGTCCTTGGTTATCAATGGAGACCAAGTGGAAAAAGTGGTCAGTTTTAAGTTTTTTTAAAAAGTTTATCATAAAAGAGGACCTGACCTGGAGCACTCACATTGCATCACTAGTCAAAAGGGCCCAACAGAGATTATACTAACAGATTTCTCAAGAAACAACTGAATGAAAAATTGCTGGTGACCTTCTACTGCTGCACCATAGAGAGTATTTGAACTAACTGCACCTGTGTATGGTTTGCCAATTGCACAGTGGCAGATAGGATAGCACTCCAGAGGGTTAACATCATTGCCCAGAGGATCATTGGTTGCCCTCTTTATAGTTCCCACAGCCATAAGAAAGTTCAAAACATTCTTAAAGATCCAGTTCATTCTGGGCACCCTTTTTTGAACTACTACCATTTGGCAGATGGTACAGGACAATAAAAACAAGGACAAATAGGCTGAAAAACAGCTTCTATCCCAAAGCAGTAATTATATTGAATTCTACTGTATAGTGCATTACCAATGCAGTATCGGGTTTTCAATTCAATTGTATAGAATGTGAAGGATGTGTGTTTTTGTTTTATTTTTATAGTTTTCTTATGTATGATGTACACTGAAGATAGCATTTGATTTTGTTTTATGAAATGCAATGAAAATAAAGTAAGCTAAACTTTTGAAAGGGAGGACCTTGAAAAATGGTTTATATTTACTTTTTATAGTTTATAGCACAACAAAGAACTTGTAAAATAAAATTAAAAGTTGATTGGTTTAGAAATAATCACCTGTCCAGTTACATCATAAAAATTAAAACATACAGTAATATGTGAGCATAACAATAGAAAAGAACATTGTATTAAAGTATTAAAAAAGTAAAATGTTAGCATGGGAAAACACATCATGAGTCCCATAGAATCCATTGTGAAAAAAATATAATTTCAGCTCAGTGAAACTTCTTAACATACTCAGTTGAAAAAAAATCCTTTTGTTATTTAACCTTCTTATTTTGCAGTTAGTTACAGCAAGTTAAGCATGCTCAGGGAAAACTTCAGCATTCCATTCTTACAAAGTTATGCTGAAAATGTAAACTAAATTAAAGAAGGTAAAGCCATGTTAGTTTGGCAGTGCATCAGTACTACAAAACCCACCGTTCAACATTATTATTATTATTATTTGTTTAAATTTTCCGATCATTGCTAGGATATTCTTTATACAAGTATTCCTCAATAAAATACTTTATACAAGTATTCCTCAATTGAGCTTAACATTTCTGTTGCTTAAATGAGACATTAGTTAAGTGAGTTTTGCTCATGTTATGACTTTTCTTGCCACAATTGTTAAATGAATCGCTGCAGTTATTCAGTTAGTAATGTGGTTGTTAAATGTCTATTGGATTACAATAAACAATAATACAATAAAACCAAATAATTCTTTAATTTCAGAATTAATTAGATACAATTACCTGGTATGTATTATAAATGTCTGATTTATTATTAAATTCTTTACACATAAAAATAATACTGATGAGTAGCAAATCTGAGCAAGGAAATTCCTTAAGTCATTTGCTTATTTGTACTGGTGCTGGGTTACTAGGATGTGTTTCTGTCATCTCAATCTGAACTTTCTAAATGTTTTAGACAAGTTTATTCGATTACATGTCTGTGGAGATTCTCAGTCGTCCATTTCACAGTTGTCCCAAAGGTGCTTTTCAAAAGGCAATTGAATTTTTTGTTTTCTTCTTGGAAATGTTTTGCTTCTCATCCAAGAATCTTCAGAACTGAAGAAGCTTATTGGATGAGAAGCAAAACATTTTAAAGAAAAATTAAGAAAGTCCAGTTTATTTGATTACAGTTAAATAAATGCTTTCTTATGTTTTAGGATGGAGATAATGGATCACTTTACAATGCTGGACGACCTCACACTGGCCCTCCACATATATCTTCATCTTTTAGGAGGGACACTCAATTACAAAATACTCATGCTCAATATCATAACATAGAACAAGTAAGTTGGATTATGGATGGATTTATTTTCAAGCATAACTCTTCCAGAAACAAATTTCATGTAAATGTGTATAACACAACTACACTGAATCAGTGTAGTTAAAATTCTTAGCATTTTTTTTAAAGGAAAAACTTACATAATCACATAATAATGCGTAAGTTTTCATTTCTTCAGAATTCCTAAATAGATAAAAAAGTAAAAATTTGAATATATTGTGAGAAAAAAAAGAGATTGATTCCATTGCAGCTGTGGGATTTGTCATGACCTTAAGATAAATAGGATGGATTCAATTTGTGCTCTAGTTAGTGTTCTTAGGCTTCAAATTTCTGAGTCATAATGACAGTTACAAAAGCATTTTGTGTATTGGAGTATCTAATTTGCTCATTTTGAAATACCAGTTACCATTCTGTGGATTTTTATTAAAAATAACTGAAAGGTACTGATTAAAAAAAAACACGTTATTTTTTAAATAATATTTTGGATAGTGGGATCATAGTTATTGTTTTATATATGTCCCATCCTGGTTTTGATCCAGTATGGAGTTTTATTTATGCTATGGATGTATTATATTCACTTTCAGAATCTTATTTTAAAACTCCATCTGCCATAAAAAGTATCAAGCCTCTTATAAGCATGGTTCATAGAGGCCATTATTTGAAAGACCCATTTATTATGATAAAATATCTGGGTGAACAGACACAGTGAAAATGGTCCACAATTTCCTTCCCCTAGATTACTAGATTTTGATACCAGAATTTAAAAATAGAAATCTTGCTACTGAGTTGCCATGGGTGAATCAGCGGAAATATAAATTCAATAAATAAATAAATACCTGCTTAGTTCTTTATCACAGCCAGCATGTTAGAATTGTATTTTCTCCTATAGGTCTGTTATTCTTACCTAGAAATACTTTTCCTTGTATAATAGCGCTTACTTTTAAATACAAATATAGGATTTCTAATTAATGTTGCTAATTCTGTTATTAAGATATACTGATTTTGTTCTTCATTAATAAAACATATCACATTTTGTTAATTAGTTTAAATAATGAACTTTTAAAAGAGAACTATAAATATGTATTTTCTTCCCTTTTTATTGTATAGACAGCAAGGAGACCTGATCTAAAGAAAATTGAGGTAAATAATTTAAGAAGTAAATGAATCACATTTTTAAATAACAAATATGAACTTATTTTGCAATGATGGTGATGATACGTATATATTTGTTCTACTACTCTGAAACAAATCCTATTAGTAAAAAATGTAACTTTCCATTTTCCATTTTTTTGCTTTAGATTTGCAGTTACATCTAGCATCTCTGCAAATCTGAACAATCTTAAGTTGGACATTTGATAAATATTTAAATGTTATATTTAATTGATTCAGATATTATACCATTATTACTGTTCTGATTATTTATTTGCAGCTTTCTTCAAAGGAGCAAAAAACAATACCAGAAAATCTGCCACTCCCGACAGACATATACAAGCTGAAATATCAGCAATATGAAACAGAAATGAAAGAGGGTTATAAGCAGTATTCTCAGAGAGCTGCAAAAAAGAAAATAAATAATAACCTGTTCCATGAACTTCCAGGCAAGATAGCTGAAAAAAAGGTAACATCCATATATTATCCCAGCATAACAACTCAATCTAAAATATTGAAGGGAGCTTAGCTTCACTAAAGCAAATGTAGTGCATAAGGTTTTTGCTATGGACTAATAATGTAGGAGTTGTCTTTTTTCTCCAAAAATCTTTTCCCAACATCTGCTTATTCAACTACATTTTTCCCCTTTGAAACTCATTGTATTTCCCTCTTCATTTTAAAGTTCCATCATGTTCCATTTCTTTGCATTTTAATTTGGATATAGTTGCCTAGTTAATTTGCTATTTTTATTTTTGCCCTTGATGATTTGTGAATTTGCACTGATAAGGACTAGGCTTGGTCTAGGATGGTTATAGTGTTCCATTTGGAACTGTGGTTAAGCCTGTTGACATCTTGTGAAATTAAAAAGTTTTCAGCATGTTTTCTGACTGCTAGTTGGTATTCATGGATGTGTTCTGCCAGTTTTCTGCCTATTTATTTTACATAGCGGTTGTTGCATTCATTACACTGTATATTGTAGATGACTCCTGTTATTTCTTCTGGGGCTACTGGGTCTTTTGATTTGCTTGGGATGTTTTGAAGAGCTTTAGTTGGCTTGTGTGTTACGCTGATTCCATGTGGTTATAGTAATTTCTCAGATATGTGAATATTCAGCAATTCCTTTAAAGTCATAGATAATGTTAACATGTTTTACATAATGGGTTTTTATTTATTTTAGTAGAAACAGCTGCTGTATACAAGATTTATAAATGTCTCAGTATTTATATTCTTTTGAATTCTCAAAAATTCAAGAGAAGTTAGATAAAGGAAATATGTATAGGTTATTTCCTGTGCACATTTTAGCAGCAAGGAATTAAAATGAAATAAATTGTAGTGATAACAGTCACTGGAATCACCAATTTCATCCAAATATTATGTTTTGTTCCCATATAGGATTTACAGCCAGAAAAACAAAGAGTGGATGAATTCACAATTCTTGATGAGAAAGCCCTTTTACAGCAAGGTTATACAAACAACCCATATACTATGCAGCATAGCATAAGAAAATTGGATGTTGTAAGTTTAATAGGATAAAGTGCTAAAAAATTAGCATATATAGTTATAGTTAAGCAATGTAAATAAGTAAGATCAACCCAATATATCTTGGTATAATGCCCTTCTAGCTTAAGTACATAGATGATTTTTTTATTGTGCACAGATGAAATGGAGCCAATTTGGTCTACTGTTTAATGCACCAGGCTAGAAAATGGAATATTGTTAGTTCTAGTCCCATTTTAACCATGAAAGCCAGGTGGGTGACTTTGGGCCAGTCACTGTCTCACTCACCCATCCACCTGAGGGGATTGTTGTAGGGAAATTAGGAGGAGGAAGATATATTGGATATTTGCCTCCTTGAGTTATTTTAAAAATAATAAATGTGGGGTGCAAATAAATAAAAAAATAAATTGTACTGCTGTTGAAACTATTTTCAGTCCTTACTATTTTTATTTTCCATTAAGAATTTAAATAAAATGTTACTTAAACAACTTGAAACTCTGAGTTTAATTTGTATCAAGATAGCATAGAACCAGTTTCATGTCAGCATGTTCATGTTCATGCATGGGTTGATGACTGAATTGACACTAAGAAATTTTTATTTATTTATTAGATTTATCTTCCTCCTTTCATTTAGGAAAGCAAGGCAGTGTGCATAATGCTATGTCTTACTGCTCTTCAAAAAGCTTCGTAAGGTGGTTTTCAGAGAAAATTACTCTCAAAGTCCTTTAGAGGGTTCTGTGCAGTGATGGGATTAACAACCAACAACCAGGGTCAGGTTGGCTGTCATGGGAGGCATGGCCCATCCCTGTCCTCCAGCTCCGCCACACATGTGGGATCAGCCTCCCATGATGGCCAACCTGACCCTGGGTGAACCAGTTGTTAAATTACTCTCCCCCCTACACTATCAAAGTGGATTCTGGACACTGCGCTGCAATGGAGAAACGGGAAACGGAGTTGCGGGCATGAGGGAAGAAGGAAGATCAGGGAGAAGAAAGAGGGAAAGCGGCCTTCTCCTTCCCTTGAGCTGGCAGCTCCGTTACCCATTTCTCCATTGTAGTGCAGTGCAGCGCCCAGGATCCACTTTGATAGCAGGCGCGCGCGCGCGTGTGTGTGTAATTTAACAATCAGTTCGCCTGAACTGACTGAATCCCACCACTGGTTCTGTGTATGTGGGTAGACTAGAACATGAGTTTCCTGGTACAACTTTTTAACAACTGCACAATAAGTAAATTTTACTATAGTTACAGTTTAGGATAAATAATTATGTCTGACTCCAATTTGAAACAAATGTAATACTATTTTTAGAATTTCTTTTTGATGAAACCTGCTCTTAAATTAAACCCGGTTTAATAAAATGATGGTTTTTTTCATAGATTAAAATTCTGCATTAATTATAAAACCTTATCACAAGGTAGCATTTTATGTCTGTTTTATTTTTAAAACAACAGTGCTCACTGCTTCTTGTTAAGAGCGCTAAATTCTATGGTTTATTACACTTGTAGCAATACTGTTGAAATATTTAATTATTTAAATAAATAATTAAATAAATAATTAAATAAATATTTAATTATTACACTTGTAGCAATACTGTTGAAATATTTAAAATTTTAAACAATACTTTTATTCTGTTCAATGGTTACTTTGCAGGAAGAAGTAGCAGCAGAAAGAAAAAAACAAGCTGTGGTAGAACAAGTGATGTTAGATCAATTGTGTAGGTAAGATAATAAAATGCTAATTAATTAGCTAGAAAAGTACTATTATATGGCAGGGCTAAGTATTTCCTTTGAAAAAGATGATTCCTGACAAGCAGAAATACATACAAAGCTGTATTGTTGAATCATTAAAGTAGCCCCCTTTTTTTTCATAATATTATGGTTGCTTCTGATCATCTTCACATATATAGTTGATTTGCTGGGAAAAATATTGGATGTTTATGGAGAGATTTACAGCAAATAAAATGACCACTGCTAGCTCATAAACCATTGTTTAAAAACCACAGTGGATTACTTGAAATTAGTTGATATACAGAGTCAAAAAAACAAATGACATTGTTATTTCATTCAGTATGTGAACCCAGTTTTTTAAAGAGCAGAAGTGCATATCACAGTAGCTGAGCAACAAACAGATGGGGCAGGGGGAGCAAAAATATGTTAAATATGTTGGGAAGATTTGTTCTGTTTCTCCCCATCCTCCCAGAAGTCATCTGTTGTATCCTGATTTATTTACTTTATACTTCTCTGAACATCAAAGTTCAGTGGATCAGTGAATATGAGACCTATTTGGGGAAGTGAGATAATTGGTTATAAAGGGGAATTAAAAGGCAACAGTATTGCTTACTGTTGCCATTATGGAAACTTGGTGGGATGAAACCCACAAATGGAATAGAAAGCTAGAGGGATTTAAATTATTTAAAAGAAACAGACCAAATAAAAGAGGAGGTGGAGTTCCATTATATATAAATAATAACTATATATCTACAGAAATAGAGTACAACAATGTTGAAAACTCTTGAATGCATATTGGGTCAATATAAAAAGGGGAAAAATGACATTGCCATAGGTGTATACAATAGGCCTCTCAACCAAACAGAGGAAATAGATGGACTTTTTTCTAGGCTGTTAACTAAAGTATGTAGGGTGCACATCACAACCATTTGTCTGGAATGCTTTAGGGCAGGGGTCTCCAACCTTGGCTCCTGGAAGCCTGGCGGACTTCAACTCCCAGAGCTGGCTGTGGAATTCTGGGAGTTGAAGTCCGCCAGGCTTCCAGGGGCCAAGGTTGGAGACCCCTGCTTTAGGGTTTCCTACCTGAGCAGGGGGTTGGATTAGAAAACCTCCAAGGGCCCTTCCAACTCTGTTGTTCCATTATTCTGTTATTCTGCTTACTACATGCCATATTCTTAATTGTGTGACTAGTTTATTTGTTGATTTATTTAAAAGACTTGAAAAAATTGTTAAGTGGCTCACATCAACAATTAAAAACTACAGTAATAGAAATGATAAAATCATGCTTCAACCATCCTTGTCTGGTGCAGCCAAAAAAAATCATTCCTGGTTATTTAACCTCATTTTGTCCCAATCTTGGGCGAAGAACCAGCATAGCTTTAGAGATATAACACCCAATATAATTCTCTGTGACCCAATTGAAAATCCATAGGAATGTTGTGAAGGATATAATGAGCCATTGAGAAATCCATCAGGGTCAAAAGTATTACACTTTTTTGTCTTTTTGGTTTTTTTAATGAGAATTATTTGTCAGAGTGACTGGTTGATTCTTTCTCCAAACCATGCCTGTACCCAGATTGAAGAGGTTTGAGCTAATGGTGTTATCCAAGAACATCTATAGCTGTGTGTGTGTGTGTGTGTATGGCATTCAGCTTAGTTCGGGTATTTTCCCACGTCATAATAGTTGTGCTTTTAAAGTTGTAGCAACGTTTCAGCAGAATCTCATCTGCCATCATCAGGCTTCTGTAAGTACCCGCGAAAACTTAAGAAAACATATATATATATATATGCATGTGTGTATGTATGTGTGTGTGTGGATAGATCTATCTATCTATCTATCTATCTATCTATCTATCTATCTATCTATCTATCTATCTATCTATCTATCTATCTTTGTTCGGGTATTTTCCCACGTCATTGTAGTTGTTCTTTTAAAGTTGTAGCAATGTTTCAGCAGAATCTCATCTGCCATCATCAGGCTTCTGTATAGTGTTCATCTGTGAGTCAGACTTTTACAGTGGTTTCAGATTTAAATATTGGGGCAGCCTATTGCTGTGCCAGAATAGTTTTTTCTTCATCCTGATTGGTTGGGAGTCTTGGTCTGTGTTTATTGGTCTTGGAGTTTGCTGTGTTCTGCTTGATTGGTGTTTCTAATATCTTCTGTGTGTTTTTTGGCTCTTTTTGTATCTTGATTGGCTGGCAACATTTTGTTACTTTATGGGAGGCCTTTAGTGCAGCTTGGCTCCGGGTAAATGGACGGCTATCATTAGTTAGGAAGCTGGGTTTCATCTGGGTGCCTGGTTGGGGTGTATTTGAGCTGGAGGTATCAGGGGGGATCTGTTTGTGCCCAGGTGTTTGCCTGGCTTGTGGTGTGGAGATTTTTTTGTTTGTGAGTGCAGGCTTCCAAATTATTGACAGCCTGGTGGAATCATCTCTTCTATTCATGCTTTGGAAAAAAGACCAGAAAGCATGAATAGAAGAGATGATTCCACTAGGCTGTCAATTTTAGACTGAGACAAGCTAGAACTATGCTGCCTTCAGTCCGATCTAAGTATAGTACATAAAATTATATATTGCAATGTCCTACTTGTCAATGAATACTTCAGCTTCAGCCATAACAATACAAGAGCACACAATAATACAAACTCAAGGTAAACCGCACCAAACTTGATTGCAGGAAATACGACTTCAGCAACAGAGTGGTCAATGTCTGGAATACTCTACCTGACTCTTTGGTTTCTTCCCAAAACCCCAAAAACTTTAACCTTAGACTGTCTACTATTGACCTCACCCCTTTCCTAAGAGGTCTGTAGGGGGCGTGCATAAGCGCACCAATGTGCCTACCATCCCTGTCCTACTGTTTTTTTTCTTATATGTATCCATTTCATGTATTCATAACTATGTTTATACTTATACCTGTCATCTTATAATTGCTTGACAAAAAAATAAAATAAATAAATAAAAAATAAAATTGCCACTACCATCATCTCTTGCCCAGAAGCTATTTGTAGTTGTCACTGCTCTCTGAATCTGCCAGACAACTACTCTAGGCTGGCTCAAGTGAGACCCAGATGGATGAGGTCAAGAGACCAAGTGAAGGGACTGCTTTAGTATTAAAATATGTATACTTCACATTTTGAACAATCATAATGTATGAGCGATCCCATACATTAGCATCACATAGTATATTGGATACCTGCGTTTACTGTATCAGGAGCAAATCTTTGCAAATAACTTGTAGCATCTGTCACTTCAATGTTTTTATGAACTTTAACATTAGTTTTTATGAGACAGATAACAATTTATATCAATATGTAACATTCATAATACTTGGGTATTTATTGCTATTAAAGAGGATAATGTACAGTGCATTTATACTCCTATCAGTATAATTTAGAAAAGTTGCAATGTATATAGGACAATGTAAGCACTTTTATGTTACATGAAAAGTATTGGTAATTTTATTGATATTTCTCTGAATGTACAACATTTAGTTAACATGTAAATATTAATAATTTAAAAAACTTGAAATAAAGCACTAAATAGGTTTATATATTAATTTGATAGAACCAGTTCTGTATTTTTTTTTAGAGCTGTGATAAGTGATCCAGAGCAAAATGGAAATTCAGATATTTATAAGATGGATCCTGTTCTCCCTGGATTAAGCACAGCACCTCTGCGCTTTAGAAAAAGAACATTACATGAAACAAAGTAAGATATGTTACACTATATTGCTTTATGGATAATGTCCTCAAAATTATTTTATTATGACTTTTTATTAATTTCAGATTGTGCACCTAAATATCTTGATACTGTGTAAATGAGAACCTCTGTAAGTTTAAAAATAAAATCTGTTTTTTTGTAATAGAAATATTTATCTAACAATGGTTTGAATCTTTTTAAGACTTTCCTGCATTTCACTACATGTTTAAATTATAATGTATTGCTCACCATTTTGTAGACATGAAATTAATTAAAATAAATTAAAATACCGTATATGCTTGAGTATAAATCGAGTTTTTCAGCACATTTTTTATGCTGAAAAAAAACCCCTCGGCTTATACTCAAGTGAGATTCCCCTCTGAAAAAAAAATGGTGTGGAGCTCCGAAGCTGGGCAGCTGCTTCCCTGCTTCCGTGTTTCCTTTGCAACTTTTAAGCATGGGGGTAATCAGAAGCAGAAAAGTTCTTGCATGAGGATATATTTTTTCTTTTTTTAACTTTTTTTTGGGGGGGAAGACCCACCGTCATGTGAGAATGCTCAGACACAAAATTTATCTGCCCGAAAATAAGTGTGTGTGTGTGTGTGGGGGGGATTTTAACAGAGGGAAGATAAAGGGAGAAGGCAAAAGCGACGGAAGATCCTTCAGGGGAAACTGAGGGGGAGACTCACCCTTGGTCCAGATGATTCCCCTTCCCCACCCCTAAGGAAGCAGAGGCAGCCAGTAAGGGCAGGCAAGCCCCACTTCACAGACTCTGTCCGTCCAGGCGTTGAACGCGGGGATTTCTGATTCCCCTTAGACACGCGTGGATATGCCGTGGGGCGTTTTCTTCCAAACGCGCCACGGGCAGAGAACACTGACTTTCATGATAGTGAGATCATTTCCCAAATTAATTGATTCACTAACCCAAAAGAAGAAGATGTTGATGACAGTGGGAGGCAGGAGTCACTCTCTCCCTTGCAAGAAAAAAGCAAGAGCCGTTCTTATGATTTCTCTCTCTCTCTCTGTGTAATACAGTCAAGCCCTTTCCAGCACGCGTGATCTGCCCCCGCCGCTTTGCACCTTGCAAATGCAAAAACCCCGGGATGTTGCATTTGCAAGGTGCAAAGTGGCAGTGGCGGATCGCGCATGCTGGAAAGGGCTTGACTCTATTACGGGGAGAGAGAGAGAGAGAGATCATAAGAATGGCTCTTGCTTTTTTCTTGCAAGGGAGAGAGTGACTCCCACTGTCATCATCATCATCTTTTGGGTTAGTGAATCAATTAAACCTTTCATGATAGTGAGATCGTTCCCCAAATTTTCCTTAAATCAGGGAAGAAATCAGAAACAAACCTTTGGACTGAGAATAAGCCTGTTCCTATGATGCTATTTTTGTTCACTGCAGTGTGAAAAGTGTGAAAAAACACACTTCTTTTTCTTCATCTTCTTGTTCCCTATTTACTGGTCTCTTTCAAAGAGGAAATTGTGAACATCAAACTTATTCTCAACTGTCCTAGTGAAAGTTTTTATTGGTATCTATTTTTATTTTTGAAATTTACCAGTAGCTGCTGCATTTCCCACCCTAGGCTTATATTCGAGTCAATAAGTTTTCCCAGTTTTTTGTGGTAAAATTAGGTGCCTCGGCTTATATTCGGGTCGACTTATACTCGAGTATATACGGTACTATTACTCCCACTAGCCAAGAAGGCCTATGATTTTTAGTTTCATTATTTGTAGCTCATGCCTTTATGCAATTCATTTGTAAGATATCTACTGTTACTTTGGAGCATTTTAATCATTTTTAAAATTAAAAATAGAAAATAAGGAAGACGTAATAGAAGTTTAAAAAATTAAGCACTATGATGAAATTAAATAGGTAGTGGTTTCCCAATCTACTAGAATCTAGGATCATCCACTCAAACTGAATGAAGGATGATCTGCAGAGTCAAATGTTGTACTTAGCATGAATATTTCAGATGTTCATCTATGAAATTAGCTGCCACATGATGTGTTAGATTCCAAGTTAACATACATTCATAGATGACAAGACTGTCAAATCACTATTAATCATGTGACATCAAAGTAGCATGCTTTTAAAAACCAATTGTTCTGAAGAAGCCCAGAATAGTGCTTCCGATTAGTATTTAATTAGACATGGCTAGAAATAGATTAATCATGGTTGGAAGCTGTATTAATTCCAGCTGCTCTGCTATGTTCAATCTTTTTTATATCTGTTTTTATAAAATTGTAATCCATCTAAAATTTAATATGCTCTCTGTGAATCTCTATTTAAGGTTTGTGATTTCTCCTCCCAAAATGAGCTAATCAGGGATAGTGTTTCATATATATTGTCACTGGGTCTAGTGATCCATATGTATGATGCAGTCCATATAATGGTTATGTTGATTTTTGTTGGTGCATTGTTTTTACTTCAGTTATAGATTACATGTACTGTATATTTTTGTTTCAGTGATTTTTTTGGCTTTTTGCTGTTTTAATAATTATTGTTAGCTTCCTATAGTCATGAGTTTGAGTCTGACTGAGATGAGACAGTGATATAATTTTAAATAAATAAATAAATAAATTCAGTTTCTTTTTTTGGCAATACTGAATGGTGTTTACTTCTTAGCATACTTAGAATAATAATTTAATGTTACATATAATATTTGTGTAAAGTCTCCCTAATGTCCATTCAACTGTGTGTTCATGCAACCGAGAACTAAGATTTCCTAAAATGTTCTAGGAATGTTTTAAGTGCTGTGAATAATTTTATTAAAACATCTCTTTTATTTTATTGAAAATATGAATTATTATGTGCAGTTGCATATGCACAGATATTTTATTAAATAAGTAAAATCAACTTTACTGCTAATGGTACTGAAGTACATAGTTTGAATCATTAGTAAGATTTTGTTTAGCATTGATATCTGTTAGAAAGACTTAAAAAGCTTCAGATTCTTGAAGATACATACATTCATAAGCAGAGAAAATATACATAATTCTATAGTTCCGGTGAAATATATAAACCTGATAATATTTTAAGCTTATTTGTAGTGGCAGTAATCAGAATTTATGTTTTGTCTTTGCTGTATCTTTTCATGATAATTCTATTGAACTCTATTCAAGAACATGTCTGTTCTATAAGCAGTTGGCATGCAAAATGACTTGTTTTACTCACATAATATATAATATTGTATATGTTTCTTACAGAATTAAGACTAGGTCAGCACTGACGGAAAATATGCTTTCTAACAAATTACGGTTTGATGGTAGATTATTATTAAGGTATGCATACAAAATTTTCTTTTTAGAAGTTGCTACTTCCATAACCACATTTTAGTCCAATTGCTTTCCAGTACAATAGCATAGCAATATTACAGTTTACATTAGGCTTTCATCCAATGTTTCTTATAGCTCATGGTGACCTGATGTATGCATATTTTATGAAATTATAAAGGTTCTAGCTAGATTGATGATAAAATGCTGACTTTCCTGTGTACGTAGGAGGGATAAACTAGTAAATAGTATTGGTGTCCTTTGATAATTGTGCATCTTGTGACTACAATAATTTATTCCGTTAATCTGTCCCCCTTATGTCATAGTCCAGCAGAATGATCTATTGCAGCAATTTTGGGTCAAAATTATTTTTATCTTAAAGACTAAATACCAAAGTATGTGATGTTTGGACCTTAGATCTGTTAATTAGGTGGAGCTTTGAGGCACTGAAAGTAGATCACTTATACATAGTGGGCCTACTTGGAAATAACATGCATTCTCCAATTCTCATATTCTGATCAGGATTAGTGGAGAATTCTCAGTAGCAGAACACATTGGTTAAATTTATATTACACAAGTCTAGAAACATGAGCTTTGCTTAAAATATAAGACAAATGCCTTGTGTGTCCAACCACACTTGACCAATAAAGAATTCTATTCTATTCTATTCTATTCTATTCTATTCTATTCTATTCTATTCTATTCTATTCTATTTTTTCTGTCTGCTTGGCAGTTAAAGATTCATTCTGCTTTATTTTTAAGAATAAAGAATCTAATCCTTTTTTTTCATTGTAGAAATGGACGTGATGCTTGTCGAGAACTGATTGGATTTTACTTTACTTGTGACAAATCTTTAACTATTTATGAATATCGAAAGTTTGGTAAAAATAGGTATACATATATATGTAAAAGTTCATAATTTTATTTAGCCATTGATGCTTAGTAAAATCACTTCAAGTTTTTTTGTTTTAATTTAATGCAGAACAAATGCTCTACCATTCATTCTGAAGGGTATTTATATGCATCAGCGTGGACAGAAGAAAGGAAAACCATATACTCTTAATGATTTCTTTGTTGTAAGTATTCTGGATAGGAGGAAAGTATGAGAAACTTCTTGGGTACAGAAACTGCATGATTGTTGGGTAGAGATTTGAGCCATGAATGTATATGAACAAATAAGGGTGGAGAGAAATAGACTGTTTTTACAGGAGTAAGGGGAGAAAATACTAAAAGCCAGAATTGGCCTACGTATCACTGATACAGTTTTGTTTCTAGAAGCTTTTTGAGCTGGAAGAAGCACAGAGCCTTTCTCATATTAAGGAAGGATGGTGTTTCCTCCCTGTAAACAGGGGCTAAGAAGGTTGTGATGATCTTGAAAATATGAATATGCTACAAATAATCCCTTATATTTTAGTGATTCTGCTTGAAATAATTGAATATGAACAGGTCACAAGCTATTTATTTTCAATGACCCTGATCAAAATTTTCTCTACCTGGCTAGATATATCTTTTTTCCTGCTTGTTGTTGTTCAGTCGCTAAGTCATGTCCGATTCTTTACTACCCCATAGATCAAGGGTGGCCAACCTTTTGCACCTCAGGGACCACCAAACTCATAATTTTAAATCCCGCGGACCAGAGAGCCTGGGAAAACCCCCCAAAACATCTGTAGGAAAATTCCCCAGTCCATCCTGTTTTCCTACTGATTGATCATTCTTTATTTGGGATCGCAGGATACCGTCTCTAGCTCCATTCTCGGGGGGGGGGAGAGACTTTTGGCTTCATGCAAGGAAAACAGCAGAAGCAGCAGCAGAAGTCTTTCTCCTAAACTCCGCCAGAAACGAGTCTTTGTGAGACCTGTCGTGCCACTGCAGCCTCTTGGAGCAGGATGCCTTGCAGGGTCCCAAAGACTCATTTCTGGTGGAGTTTGAGGGAGAGAAAGAAAGACTTTTGCTGCTTTCCTTACATGCAGTCAAAAGCAGAAGAAGAAAGAAGCGGGAAGAACCAGCCCGGTGGCCAGGTCAGGCGCATAGGGCAAGTGGGGCAAGTTCCCCGCTCTGCCCTTTCCCCTCTCCCCTCATTTCTTCATGTTGTTTGCAATGCAAGCGACGCAAGTCTTGTGTTCCCATGGGCCGTGTGGGCAGCGCAGCTTTATGTTCCCCCACAGTCTGGATTAATTGCTTTGGAGGGTATTTCTCTTCAGACCACCAAAATTTTCTCGCAGATCACCAGTGTCCCAGCCCACTGGTTGGCAACCACTGCCATAGACCATAACACAGCAGGCTCCCCTGTTCTCCACTGTCTGCTGGAGTTTGTTCAAATTCATGTTCATTGCATCAGTGACACTGTCAGATCAGTGATATCTCATTCTCTACTGTCCCCTTCTCCTTTTGACTTCGATCTTTCTCAACATCAGGGTCTTTCCCCAAAACTCCTCTCTTTTTATTAGATGGCCAAAGTATTTGAGCTTCATTTTCAGTATCTGTCCTTCCAAAGAACAGTCAGGGTTGATTTTCTTTAGGATTGACTGATTTGATCTCCTTGCAATCCAAGGGACTCTCAAGAGTCTTCTCCAGCACCACAATTCAAAAGCATCAATTCTTCAGCATTTAGCTCTCCTTACGGTCCAACTCTTAAAACCATACATCATAACTTTGACTATATGAACCTTTGTCAGCAATGTGATGTCCTTGCTTTTAATATGCTGCTTAGGTTTGCCTTAGGTTTCCTCCCAAGGAGGACATGTCTTTTAATTTCATGGTTGCAGTCACCGTCTGCAGTGATCTTGGAGTCCAAGAAAATAAAATCTGTCTCTGCTTCCAATTTTTCCCCTTCTATTTGTCGGGAGGTGATGGGAGCAGATACCATGATCTTAGGTTTTTTAATATTGAGTTCGAAGCCAATTTTTGGACTTTCCTGTTTCACCACCATTAAAAGATTACTTAGTTCTTCTTCAGTTTCTGCCATTAAAGTGGTATTGTCTGCATATCTAAGGTTCTTCATATTTCTCCTGGTAGTCTTAATTCTGGCTGGTGATTCATCCATCCCCTCATTTTGCATGATGTACTCTGCATATTAGTTAAACAAGCAGGGTGACAGCATGCAGCCTTGTCATACTCTTCTCCCTATTTTGAAACAATTAGTTGTTCCATATCCATTTCTAACTGTTGCTTCTTGATCCACTTACAGGCTTCTCAGGAGACAAGTAAGGTGAACTGGTACGCCCATCTCTTTAAAAATTTGCCATAGTTTATTGTGATCCACACAATCAAAGGCTTTAGCATCGTCATTGAAGCAGCAGCTATTTTTCTAGAACTTCCTTGCTTTCTCCATAATCCAGCAAATGTTAACAATTTAATCTCTAGTTCCTCTGTCTCTTTGAAACCAAGCTTGTACTTGTTCCTTCTACTAATTTCTAATTAAATTTATTTCATAGGCCATAGGCAGTACTACCCAGAACACTGTGGCTGGTTTAAGATTGTCGGTAATGGATAGGCAATGATACTTTATTTTTAACTGTTGCTTTAATTTTTTTCTTGAATATTTTCAGGGTTTGCTGTTAGATAGATTATTAATATAACTTGTTTTTCAAATCATGATTTAATGTATTTAGAGAATGCAGGCAGGAATTTATTATGATAACATTGCTAAGATCCACAACCAAAGTAATATTCAGAAAGATCTTACTCTAATTCTTTAGTTCCAAGCTAAATAAAAAGTTACTTATTTTTTAGTTGCTTGAAGACTACATATTTTCCCTTTGCCACAAGAGGGCAGACGGGCAGTTGAGGAATATTACCGACCACAACTTGAACTATCTTTTATGATTAAATGAATATGATTGTGTTGCTTCTTAAAGCGGTTATTTCCTATTTATTTAATTTGGTATAACATAAACAATTTTTTATCAAAGTGTTGAGAATCAAAATACATGCATTGGAACTTCTAAAAATGGAGGAATTTACTGATGTAGATGGTTATGGCTGGTTTCTGCTGGGCAATATTGAATTTTAGCATTTAAATTCATAGGCCATGGGTACTAAATCATGATGCTCAACCTTGCCCAGCAAAGGAATTTCTTTCAAAATATAGTTACTTGTCTCTTTTTTAGAATTCAATAAATTATGACACATAATGGTATAGCAATGATGTTCATTAGAGGAACTGAATGGATAACATAAAAGATTTTGTCTGGTATTGCATCATACTTTCTAGTTTCTCAAAGTTAGACATATTTGAAATAATTCACCTCTTTAATACTGTACTGATATTTTGTAGAGTAGACTAAAAATTGACTACTTTTAAATCATTCTTATATTATTGATCACAGGGGGCAGACCTAACTTTTTTGAGCCTCCAGCATCCTGGCCTTCCTGAAAGTGTTAAGCAGAAACCATTGTTTACAATCCGTGTCACAAATATTGATGAAATGGCAAAAACTTTTCTAAAGTAAGTGGAATTAGACTATCTGCTCATGAATCCTCTTTGTTGATCAAAAATATTTTATATACCTATTGGCTTGAGGGTTTGTTTGTATTTCTCCAGCATAAATATTAATACCTGATTCCATACACATTCTGTACACATAACAGAATGTTAATATATGACTATTTGTAGAAGATGGAAACTGCTCCAGAACATACAGAAAAATGCATAAGTACATCTAACATTAATTACTCTTTCTAAAAAATGCAATTTTGAATTTTTTGAAGAGTGGTACAATACAATTCAAAATGGCATCTTACTTTTTTTCATTTCAGGTCAAAGCTAATTTTCCCTCAAATTGCAGTTTTATATAATTAAAACAAAAAAAGAATTGCAGAACTATATGTAAGGTAGCTCCCTCAGAAATATTGAAACTATAGGTCCAAGAATTCCAAACCAGTTCTTAATACATATGAAGAAAATTGGATTAGTTAAGACTAGTTTAATAGTTTCATTTCAAAAATGAGAATTGATTGGCAGTTACATTATTGTTTATAAAGGAAAATCTGTAAATAGAGGAAAAGACTTGCCAGTTTCTTACTGTAATGGTTATTTCATGCTTCTCTCTTATTCTTGTTGCTGTTTCTATAACTTTAATGATAGTCTAATAAATGTAAGAGATTAGAAATAAAAATATGAAATATTTGGGGTAATAAGAATAATATTTATTTATTTATTTTTAATTGTCAAACATGTACAAGATAACAAATATAGGTATGAACATAAACATGAACAAAGGAAGTAAATTCAGATTAATGGAGATAGTAAGACAGGGACAGTAGGCATTCTGGTGCACTTATGCACGCCCCCTTTAAGGACCTCTTAAGAATGGGGTGAGGTCCACTGTAGACAGTTTGAGATATATGACAATGTCATGATAGACAATATGCTATAATCTTCAAAAATAGTAGATTATAAGATATAGAGACTGAGATAATATATCACTTGGATATACAATGTAGTTTATTTGGCTTTGCCTTGGTATGTTTAATGAATTTAGAGATTATGAGTAGTAAATTGTAAGGTATGTCCTTTTTTGGCTTAGCATATTTGCATATCATATGTACCTATCCTATGGTGGCTTGTTCAATAATCTATAATTAGGCAGTTTGTGGACTGGGTCAGTAAGTACCAGTAGGAGCAGGAATATTAAAGATTTATATAAAATAGGTGTTGGCGAGGAGTTTTGCTAATGTAACAATCAGATTTTCAAAGAAACATCTTTGGCATCCTATGGATTTCTCGGAAGTAAAGATAAAGAAGATGGTTGTGATCTCAGCTAAGCCTGGCATGATACATCTCGAATGGATGATTGCAAGTATCTATGGGTCTGTTATTAAAAGAAAGTTCAGAAATAGTTTGTACAGATTGTGGCTACTAAAGTGAAAAGTGGTAAAATGGAGGAAAATAATATATATTCAGTATCTTCTAATGCAGGGGTCTTCAAAATTGACAGCTTTAAGACTTGTGGACTTCAACTCCCAGAATTCCTCCTTCAGTCATGTTAGCTCAGGAATCCTGGCAGTTGAAGTCCACAAGTCTTAAAGTTGCCAAGTTTGAAGACCCTTGTTCATTATGGTTATTTCTAGCACTACTTGATTGCACAGTGTTTTTTGAGTTTTTTTTTTTTTGCCTTTGCAGATTTAATAGATTCATTAAATGTTTTTAGATAATGTCCGACAATGCAATTTTTTTCTGGTCTGGAATCCTATGTGACTGCTTAGTTGCCACTTTAATTTCCTAGAGTATTTCCATATTAATAGCCCTGTGATGCAGTGTGGAAAATCAATAGCAGTTCCAGATTGTTTTGGTACTGGTGAGGAGCTGTTGTTACTACCTAGCACTCGTCCTAGCTAAGTCAAAAGTGCATGCTAAAACAAACCAACAATGAAACACTAAAATGCACAAATCAAGGACCTGGACCTGGCTGTGATATGAAGCCTAATATAATGCAAAGTATAGTATAGCTTTGATACTATCACACAGTAACAATTCAAATCTATTAACACAAAATCCCCTTCCTCTCTCAGATCTTCTATTATCCCTGACTAGAAAATATACCCAAATGAGATTATTGATTTAATTCTCAAGATTCACCTTGAACAAATTAAAACTTTGTTTCTTTTAATTCCTCAAGAAACAGAATATTTTTGAACTTGCTTTTTTGCAATACATATACTCAAAACTAGAATTTATAACTCATAACTGTAATTTATCTCTTTAGATAAGGTGAAATTACTTATCTACTGGACTGTTTCACTGTCTGGTTAAAAATGTAGCTTCAACGTTCAAAAGAAGGGTCTGTACTCTATTATAAAACTATCAATTTGGGCTATCTTTTGCTCAAGCTGAGTGAGATTTAATAATCACATGCACTGGGTAACAAATAACCCCTGTATTTCAAAAACTGTCCAATCTGTCAAGAGTAAATACAGATCTCTTTGTTGCCTCTATGAAGCCATCCTGCAATGCTTTACTGCCTACATATATTCCTGCATAAAATACTTTCATGTCTTTGGGAGGCTAATTTTAAAACTTTAGAATAACTGTATTTCAAAGTTTTTAGATAATATAAATCCATATAAAATATTTTACAACTAGAAAATCTGTTTTTCCCAATTTATATGTAGAATATACATATCTAAGAAAATAACCTTCTGTATTTATGACTGCTCACCAAATGCGTATATTTTAGGATCTATAATGTGGAAAATGAGGAAAATCCTATCAAGGAAGAAGATGATCGGAAGAAAACTTTGAGGAATGTTCAAGGTCTGTATATTCTGTTTGCTACAAATTCTTATCTATGAGTTCTTTAAAAATATTTTCATGGAACCTAGATTGTATTTTATTCTATGCTAATTATATTTCAGTATACTTTCAGAATAGGCTTTTGATTGTAAATAATATAATTTTTTGATATAGAAAAAATAGGGAGAATTTTCTTTGATATTAGCAATGTTCCCTCAGAATGATATAATTCTTTATATATAGAACACATAAAGGATAAATTCTAGGATAAATTCTGAGCATTTCCAGTAATTTCCGAATATAGCAGGATTAGAAAATAATCCTTCAATTTATCATACTTTATCATTAAAAGGCAATATTGAGGCAGATTAGGTCACACTTTTATATATTTAAACACAATTACTATAAAGAGAAAAAAGCATAATTTTAATCCACCATTTTAAATTTCTTCTCTAGATAATTTGAGAACAAAATTAAGTAAAAGAGGAGTTCGTATTGTTTCAGGACTAGGAAAATATTTCCGTGAACTGGACAAGAAGCAAAATAGAATTATTACAAAAGCAGACTACAGGCAAGCATTAAAAGCATTTCATTTAGAAGTGACTGAAGAGGTATGTTGAAATCCTTATATAAGTGAGTAGATATAGTTTAATAGGCATTACTTCAACATGGTGGGATGTAATTCATGAGCAATTTGCAAAGATTGAAAGATACAATTTACCGAAAAGGAATAGGCCAGATAAAGTGGAAGGATGAGATGGTGTTGTATTGTGCGGTATCTGCCATCCCGCATTAGATGGGCGCCTCATGAAAGGGAGCAAAGGAGAGAGAAACGACACGAGACGAGGTTTCCTCGGGATGAGCGCGCGCCAAATGCCTCGGCACTGGCTCTTTTATTATGCTTTTTCACAGGGGGGTGAAATTCTTCAAAGCCCAGGGTAAACAAGACATTCATGAATTATAATAGCTTAGGTCAGCAGGAAATACATAAGATTTATAATAGCTCAGGTTAGTAAAGACAACAGGGTATCAGAAAGCGTAATTTATAGCAATTCAGGTCAATTAAAACATCATTCTGTATTGACAGCTGTTTAAACTCCTCTTCTCTTTTGCATGCCTGGCAAAGATCACTGAAGAGATAGGAGTCTTAATGTTTACAAAAAGATACAATGCAGACAAGAGTCTAATGTTTATACAAGAAAGCTAAATCGTTACAATGCTAGGATGGTACAGAATTGCACTGATACAAAGTTGCAAATCACATGAATGATTCATAGTTACAACATCTCCTCTGTTTTTATTTTTTTTATGACGAGTCTTCTTCCTTGTCCAAGAAAACAGGAACTACTTTTCTGAAATGTTCTCCGTCCCCGTCATCTAGGCAGGCGTGCGACCCGTCAGCATCAGGGTTGTCCAAGGAGCAGTAACTCAGCAATGATATTTCTTCATCCGATGTTAAAGACATAACATGAGCTTGCAATAACACATCAGCATCAGTAGTCATGGAAGATAATTGATTTTTAAAAAATTGCAATATTCTATTAAAACAACAAGGTCCTATAATACATATCAATATAATGATTATTAATGGTCCTGCCAACGCAGTTAAAAGGGTTGTAAGCCATGGTGAAATAGAAAACGAACCTTGATACCAATTATACATGTTTGATCTTTCGTATTCTCTATCTTTTAAGCGTTTTTCTAATTCATTCATAGAATCCAGCACGACCTCACTGCTATCAGCATAGAAACAACATTCTCCTTTAAACCACCCCCCCTGCTATCAGCATAAAGACAACATTCTCCTTTAAATCCCCCCCCTGCTATCAGCATAAAAACAACATTCTTCTTTAAGCGCAGCACACAATCCCCCTTGTTTTAAAAATAACAGATCTAAGCCTCTATGATTTTGCAAGAGAGGGGGTGTTCTATGGATACCTATAGGGATATAAAATCATCAGAGTTATACTCACAAGCCATACTTGAATGCAAAAATGATTTGGATTTAACAATTTCATCCCCGTGGATACATGCCATGAAACCAGTGTAACAAACTCAAACAAAATTATTGCCAGGGATAAAATACATTCCTTTCAGGCGTGATCCTGCAGTGATGTGGATTGCAGGATATCCCCCGGTTGTGTGGGTGCGTCTGCCAAATTGAATTGAAATGGTGGGTAGAAGTTTTCTATGCAAGAAAAATTGGTTGTAGAACTTAAACGAACTTTTTGAGAGTCAGTTATAGTCCAGGCAATATTATCTCTTCTATGAGGCTTCTGCAGATCGTCATGGGCAGTTCTTTGGAAGCGTTGCTTATTGACAGGATCAGAGCTCGGGTATATAAAAACATGACAAGCAGGAGAGAGGCTTATGGACAAATTAGTTGTAGAACATTTACCAGATGAGGAAGGAATACAATTAATAGAAAAAGGATAATAATTACAATAATGACAATGAAGATAAACTTGATCATTCATTAAGGACGTTAAGTGGGGTGGGGAAACCCTTGATACAATATAAGGACATTCAGATCCCCCTATGTTTAGATTGAAAAGAGGAAAAGATTTTAAGGTTCCTTTCCATAGGAAGAGTAAAGAAGAAACAAAAGAGCGAGGGGTAGAGTGTTCTTTAAAATAAAACAGAAGTGACAGAGTGAAAACTTATGGATAGTATTTTCATGACATACCCACGTGGAACAAGTATAATAGCCTTCTGTTAATGAAATGATTTTAACACGAATAGTCTTTTGACAGGAAGCATAGGTTTTGTTGAAGTAAGGTAGAAATTGCAAAGAAGATATAGGCAAGAATATCAGGAAAGATTTTTAAGATACAGATGTAGCAGATAAATTCCCATGATAGGGTCTTACTGCCTGACCAGGGATTCAGAGAGTGGTTTTTTCTGGCAGTAAGATCGCAGCGTTTCCTCTCCCCCAAGCTCAGCAGGACTCTGCCAAGCAGAATAATGACAATCTGTTAGGAGGGGTGAGGGGGAGGAAAAATGACAAAAAGCAGTAGAAGTAGGAGGAATTTAGATTTAAGAAAGTTTAGAGTAAAAAGACAAATGTTAAGAGAGTTTTGCAATGCTGGGAGGTTTGGGGTTTTTTCCCGCAATGAATACCAATTAAGAGCACGTTTCAGAGATAAGTGAGCTCATTACACAATAGCCTAATAGCCTGTCCCCAGGCTGTTGCAGGGAATCCCAAACTTGTGGATTACATCCCATCTGTTAGAGAAGTCCTGAAAAGCAGAATTTGTGTAGGCAAATCCATTGTCTTTTTTTATTTCTTTTTGACGTCCCAGCGAAGCAAAGGTACGAATTGAATAATTTTTTTTTACAGCTTCTCCCCTTTGAGGAGTAGCCAGAATAAATCCTGAATATGTATCTATTGAAACGTGCAAATATTTCCATGGGGCAAAAGGTGGATACTAAGTTACATCCATTTGCCAAATTTCACAAGCTTTTAATCCTCTAGGGTTTTACTCCTATGGGAATGGAATGTAGCAGCTTCTGCCTGAGTTAGAGAAAATTAAAAAGTTATCATAACTTGGCAGGGGAGATTCAAACACACTCCCTGCTTCTATTTTTTGATGGACTTTTAAAGCCTCCATAATTTTCCTCCAAGTGACCAAAAAGCCAATAGGTGCACGAGGAGGACAATGGAGATATTCACCAATTTTTTGCCAATTGGAAAATTTTTAAGGACCCTTCCTCTGAATAATTGGGACAATGTTGCCACACATAAGCCAATAACGTAGCAATAGATTTCCTTTTTATGGGAAAGCCCTTTAAATTAGCAGAGTATTTAGAAGAAGCGACTAGCTCTCTCAATTCCTTCTGCTGTTGAGAAAAGCCTCCACCCATACTTACTAAAGTCGAGACCGTCTTTCAGATCCGATGAGGTGCAATTCGCTCAGGCGCCTGGCGATGCACAGCTCCAACCGAGCTGATAAGTATGGGCGCGCCGCTGAGTATCCCCCTTAGGGAATCACGTCGGGGTCACCAAAATGCGGTATCTGCCATCCCGCATTAGATGGGCGCCTCATGAAAGGGAGCAAAGGAGAGAGAAACGACACGAGACGAGGTTTCCTCGGGATGAGCGCGCGCCAAATGCCTCGGCACTGGCTCTTTTATTATGCTTTTTCACAGGGGGGTGAAATTCTTCAAAGCCCAGGGTAAACAAGACATTCATGAATTATAATAGCTTAGGTCAGCAGGAAATACATAAGATTTATAATAGCTCAGGTTAGTAAAGACAACAGGGTATCAGAAAGCGTAATTTATAGCAATTCAGGTCAATTAAAACATCATTCTGTATTGACAGCTGTTTAAACTCCTCTTTTGCATGCCTGGCAAAGATCACTGAAGAGATAGGAGTCTTAATGTTTACAAAAAGATACAATGCAGACAAGAGTCTAATGTTTATACAAGAAAGCTAAATCGTTACAATGCTAGGATGATACAGAATTGCACTGATACAAAGTTGCAAATCACATGAATGATTCATAGTTACAACAGTATTGAAGAACATGTATAATTTTTCAGATCTGGGAATTTAAGAGACTCCAGTTAGACTTTTCATATGAGGAAAAAACATAATATTTGTTGCAGGATGGTCTGTGGACCACCAAGTCAGGCAGAAAATCTTGAAAATGCCCTCCAGGGCCAAAGTATAAGGCTTTCATAATTTTGGGCTATTTTGCATTGTGCTTTTTACAGTCATTATTTTTATTTCTTATGTATTTCAATCTGATGTTACCCCACATAAGTTTAATTAGCAGGTTAGACTATATGAATTCATGCATATATAAATAAGAAATATAATACTAAAAGGATTTAGTTACTTGGACATTCATGAAAAATAACTCTTAAGCTTGGGGAACAGTGCAATTGCCCTTCAGGCAGGACCAGCCTGCTGCTTACTTTTAGGCCATATTCTCTTTCTTTTGATAGGCCCCCATGGCCTACCTGCGGCTACTCTGGGATTTATGAGGCCTTCATTCTTGAAGTAACTTCGAAGAATGCTGTTCTGTATCTCCGAAAACCATGTGAAACCATGCCCTATTCTTGCATGATTTTCAGAGGCTCCAGAGGATCCACAGCTCTCTCATGCAACTTTTGGTGGGTCTAAAGGCTGAATGCAGCACACCCCATTTTTCCACACTGTAGCCTCCAAAAATTGCACAAGAACAGGATACATTTTGAGAATAGTTATTGGTTGTTGGTGAATGCTGGCATGTCATCCAAAACATAGTGATGTATCACTTTTGACATGCATGCTATAGGTTCATCTTCACTGTTCTAGCCAATAGGAGAGAGCTGTAATATAACCTGGAGATAAATTACTATTTACTTACCTGATTGTTGCTGATACAGTGAATATGACGAAAGTGAATGAAGCTAGTTAGTCTTTCTCTTCCCTTCTACAACCTGATGGATTGTTTGATCTGTTGCTTTGGTGAAACCTGAAACACTAAATATTAATGTTGGTATTTTAATATTTAATATCAGGTTTTTTAAAGAAATGCCCAATTTTTAGATGAATGCCCTGAAACATTAATTTGGGTTTTGCTAATGTTTATGTCACAGTACTCATGTTGTTAATTATACATGCAGCACTTTGTACAACAATTTGACTTTGTATTTAAAATTTAGGAATTTGAATCTTTATGGTTAGTTCTACATGAGGACAATAATGGTGAACTTGATTACACTGAATTTACATGTGCTATTCTTGGAGAAATGAATGAATACAGAAAAGCATTTGTTAGGAAAGTAAGTATTTTAAGACTATAATTCATATATTAAAAAGTTGAATACTCTTAATCTGTATAATGTTTCACTGACTTTGGGTGGGAGAATGTCAAGATTTGGTTTACTGTGAGAAAAAAATCTTTCTTTGTCCTCTGAAGAAAATCGTTAGTGTGAAAATAAGTGAGTCAGTGAGAAAATTCTTTACTGTTTATGCAACAGTGGAAATGTGTTAAGGAATTGGTAGTATTGAGAAAACAAAATCTTTCAGATTTATAAATAGAAAATATATTGTTATAATATTGATTGAACAAAACTTACTGTCCTGAGGAAAATTTAAAAGCTTACTTGCACTAATGTTGATTTCAGTTAGGTGTACCAATTTCTTCTTTAATTTCTCTCTTTTTCCAAACATTTAGGTAAGGTCAGTTATTCTACAAATATAGATTCTACATGTAGCATGTTGATTTAATTTTGTTAATATTACTTTGTTTATTTTTATATAAAAATACCAGATTTGTATAAACATTTTTTTTCATATATTTGATGCTCACATTTTTTTCTGATTATTTTTAGGCTTATATGAAGCTGGATTACAATAAAATTGGCAGGGTCCCTATGGTAGATATAAAGAAATGTTATTGTGCTAGAAACCATCCTCAGGTTATAGCAGGTATCTATATACTACTAAAACTCTTGTCATAACTAGGTGAAACAGTGCATTAGAAGGGCAAACATTTTTGAATCTAGGTACCTCAAATCAGCTAATTTACAGATCTAAATCTGGGACCTATGACTCCCAAGGGAATGAAATTTGTGGTTGCTTCAGTGCTACTGGCTGTTACTGTGGTCATGTGATCTTCATTTTCAGTGTTCCATGACAGTTTTCCAGACAGTTTTGCAGTTCCTCGCTGTAGTCCCCACCCAGCAGCAGCCATTTGCTTGCATCTTTCTTGATCTATTCCACTCTCCCGCAGACCCTACCCATCCCACCCTCACCTCTTATATACCCATGGGCATCCTTCCCATTCACCTGTTTACCCTCCCCAACTCATTCGACATCTATGGCACACACCCACATATCCTTCCAAACCTAGATGGCACCTCTCACACATCCCATATACATTCCTAACCTGACCCCCGATGCATTCCCTCTCTTCCTCCCACACCTGGCATTAGCATCTTACTTGACTGCTGCCCTTGATCTGGCAGCTTCTGCTGGTTTCCCATCTTACTTTTCCTGTGCAAGCTTCCCACAAGCAAAATGAATGGAAGGCTATCAGAAATTCAAGGGAAGGAGAAAGGGAGAGGGATGGGAGGAAGGGAGGACGGGATGGGAAGGAAGGAAGATAATAGCAGAATAACATGGAGTGAGGGAAAGAGAGGAAGGGAAGGAGGGAAGGCAGGGAAGTAAGACTGGGAGGGAGGGAGGGAAGGAGGGAAAGAAGGAAGGAAGGAAGGAAGGAAGGAAGGAAGGAAGGAAGGAAGGAAGGAAGGAAGGAAGGAAGGAAGGAAGGAAGGAAGGAAGGAAGGGGCAATAATAGGAAGGGGTGGAAGAAAGGAGGAGGGGAGAAAGTAGAAAGAAAGCGTAGGAGGGAAGGGAAGAAAGAAGGAAGATCAATTTCTGATGCTCCCTATGAGCTTCTCACTAGGAAAGTCAAGGGGAAGTCAGCGGGAAATCACTGCCAATCTCACTGCTTTCTTGCCTGTCCGTGGTCATTCTGTTTTTCTGTTTAGGTAAGGAAATATCTCTGAAATGATGATCCAATATGGCACAGTTTAATTACTAATAAAGGAATTATTGGTTTGTATTGCTACCATTTCTTAGGTGCAGAGAGATTATAGCCATTATGGTCACTCAGTTTAAGAAAGACTTTAATTTATTATATCTGCTTTGGGTAATCCTTATCTTAGTTTATATATCTTCAATCTTTTGGGGCAAATTTACATTCTACCTCTGAGCTTCTAAAATTATTTGATTTTAAGATCCTTACCATGGAACTGTATTCTAATGGCAATTTCTTTAGCTGTATGGTTTTCCAGACAGACTGACATTACTTATTTTTTTCTGCAGATAAGGACTATTCATTATGCATGTATCATGTTTCCATTACATCAGCCTTAATGTTACTAAATAATTTGCAAGCACCTGCTTTTTCAGCACCTGCTTGATCATTCAAAAATATTATAAACATACCTTTTAAAAATGGAATGGAAAGAAACAAGAATATTTTTTTAAAAGCTCAAGATGATTCAGTATGAGGTATTTAATTCATATGCAGTCTCAAATATTTGCCTGCTGAATGCAGTTACGCTGATAGCATAAGACAACATTCCTATGTTGATCAAAGGAATACCCAAGACCAGATTCATTTTTCAATTAGCTGCCAACATAATGATGTTATTTTCTTTCAGCATCTTTGGAAATCTTTACAACCTGAGCATGCCCAGGGCCTTCATTTGGTGTATATTGTAGTCTACTATATTTGGAGAAAGATATTGCAAAGTTTGAGGTGTAGGCTTAAAGTATGAGACAGAATTATTGTAAGCATCTGTGCAGTGACATTATAAAACAAAGCATCCCTCTATTTTGTATTTACATACTGCTGTTGTATGCTAGTATCTAAGTAACAACAATTTGCATTGTGCCATGGTGATGCACATTTTGTCATTTGCCTCCTGGACTCCTACACAAGTCACTTTTACTAAGATATCCCTTGAATTTCTGTCTTTACTTGCTTTTCTTAGGAAATCTTTAACATAGTCTGGAACACAGGTTTAATTTTTATTTTTTAATATTTTACTGCAACTTTGACATACTCAGTAACAACTTTAATAGTAAATATTTTAACAGGTAATGCAACACAGGAAGAAATTAAATCTTCATTTCTCGAAACACTGGAGGATGCCTGCAGCAATCCCAGTGAAGTTTCTTTTGGTGAATTTGAGGATTATTATGAAGGATTAAGTATTGGCATTCTGGATGATGAAGATTTTATTAACATATTAAGGAATTCCTGGGGAATTTAGAAGTGAAAATTTTAATGTTAAAAATTAGGAATAGAGACTCTGAACATTTGTTAAATTCTAAATAGCTTTAATAAATTGGCCTTCCTCATCTGAAGGTACTGCAATGTTTAAAGCATGGCTTGTTTCTCTTCCTGCAGCATTAAAGTAGTATTTATTTATTTTTTTCCTCAAATTGCCTCAGACAATATCACATGTAAAAGAATAATATGTTTAATCAATGAATTGTGAAACTGAGTATATATATATATAGATAGATAGATAGATAGATAGATAGATAGATAGATAGATATAGATATAGATATAGATATAGATATAGATATAGATATAGATATAGATATAGATATAGATATAGATATAGATATATAGATATATAGATATGTTTTCTGAGGTTCTCGTGGGTATTTGTATGTGGATCTTTGGTTATTCGGGTTTTCTCCTGAGAAGCACAGAGCTGAAGACCAAGCCTGAAGATGATGAATAAGACTTCATCGAAACGTCACCTAGATACTTCCAATCTTACGCGGGAGAAAACCCGAATAACCAAAGATCCACATATATATATATATATATATATGGATCTTTGGTTATTCGGGTTTTCTCCCGTGTAAAATTGGAAGTATCTAGGTGATGTTTCGATGAAGTCTCATTCATCATCTTCAGGCTTGTGTCTTCAGTTTTGTGCTTCTTAGAATAATGTGAGCTTGCATCTGCTTCTTCCTTTTAACTGCTAGTGAGGGTGTGACTTGATTGGGTGAGGGCTTGGCTGTGTTCTGTTTGGCTGGGGGTGTGTTCTCATTGGTTGGGGTTTGGCTGTGTTCTGATTGGTTGGGTTGGCTGTGTTCTGATTGGCTGGGGGTGTGTTCTGTTCAGGTGGGGGCTTGGTTGTGCTCAGGTTCGTCTTAGTTGCTGGGAGATTTGAGCTGGTGAGCTGTGATCAATTGACTGTTAGTACGTTAGTGAGAGTGTGTAGTAGCTTAGCTGATGAACAACACCTAAAAACCGAACTACACACTCTCACTAACGTACTAACAGCCAATGGATTCCAAAGAAAGAAGATTACCCACCTAATTCAAAAGGAAACCCCAACCAAAATCCAAGACAGAGAACAAGTGAACGGCAAAGCTCTCCTCCCATATATAAAAGGCACTACAGACAAAATCAGCAAGATCCTCCAAAAACACAACATTAAACAGCATTCTGCACAAACAGAATAATATCCACCATCCTAAGAAGCCCTAAAGACAAAATCGAGTTAGAAAACCAAGGAGTATACGAAATCCCTTGCACCGCCTGTCCCACCACATACATTGGACAAACCAACAGAAGAATAAGTGCACGCATTGAAGAACACAAGAACTCTATCTAAAAAGAAGAACCGACCTCTTCCCTGGTCCAACACCTCAAAGCCACAGGATATGAGATTGACTTTAAAAATACCAGAACTATCAGCAAAACCGAACACTTCAACAACAGAATAATCAGAGAAGCCATAGAGATAGAAAAACACCCACACAGCATGAATAAATGAGATGATGCCTCCCGCCTACCAGCCATCTGGAAACCCTCATTAACAAATGAGTACCTAACATAAAGAAGGACACCAGACCCACACCCACGAGGGCCACACAAGATGCTACCACCACACTTCCATGTAGAAAGCAGACTCATACCCACACAGATGATGAGGCATGACCACAGACCAGAAGCCGTACCACAGCTGCATAACTACTTGCTTCAAACCCCTCCGACCCATACATGAAGCGAAGGGATGCCCACTATGAAGATGTGGCACAACCACGAATGCGAAGCCAAACAACAGGATCACAGCTCACCAGCTCAAATCCCCTGGCAACTAAGACTAAACTGAGCACAACCAAGCCCCCACCTGAACAGAACATACCCCCAGCCAATCAGAACACAGCCAAACCCCCAACCAATGAGAACACCCCCCACCCAGTCAGAACATAGCCAAGCCCCCACCCAATCAAGTCACACCCCCACTAGCAGTTAAAAGGAAGAAGCAACTGCAAGCTCACATTATTCTGAGAAGCACAAAGCTGAAGACACAAGCCTGAAAATGATGAATGAGACTTCATCGAAACGTTGCCTAGATACTTCCAATTTTACGCGGGAGAAAACCCGAATAACCAAAGATCCACATACAAATACCCGCGAAAACTTCAGAACACACACACACACACACACATATGTATATGTATATATATATACATATATACATACATACACATACACACACATACATGTAGGTCTAGATGTGTTCGGGTCTTTTCCCATGTAACATTAAGAGTATCTTGGTGACGTTTTGGTGAGGTCCCACTCGCCACCCTCAGTCTGGTGCTTTCGGCTTCGTGCCGGTGCAAGCAGAAGCCGAAAGCATTAGTCTGAGGATGGCGAGTGGGGCCTTGCCGAAATGTCGCTAAGATACTCTTAATCTTACACAGGAAAAGATCCGAACACATCTAGACCTACATACCTGTACCCGTGAAAATCTACGAATATATATAATATATAATATATTATATATTATATATATATATATAAAGAAAACATATATATACATTTATACATACACACACACACATGATAGAACTATAATGTTGTGCTATGTCAAGGGTATAGTTAAATAATTGTATCACAAGTCATATATGAAGGCCCTTTATTAAAACGATTTTTTTTATTTTAGTTGTCCTGGTAGTGATTGTTTTAATTCCACAATATATAAGCATAGAAAAGTTTAGGTCTATTCTATCTATCCAGATAGAATAGCATGTTTAAGTGATTTTTTTTTTGTTATATTCTGTTTATATGTTAACAAGATACATTTTGTTTTAGTTAATTTAGTGCAGTCAGATTGTACAGATAGGCTTTTATGAATATATTTTTAGAACTTTTTAAAAGCATATGAATGTACATAGAAACAAAAGTGTCTCATTGTGTACTTTGTAATTCACTAATTTCACTGTTTTTATGTGTGGGGTTTGTACTTAAAATATATTATAATGTGCTTTTTAAATTCATCTAAATACTGTATCTAGATTTTTAGTATATGTTAATTTTATATTGTAAACAAACCATTTTGAAATTATTGTATTTTGATTTTAAAAATGGTGTATTCCTTCAGTATGTTATAATTCAGTTCTACAATTATCATAATTCATTAACTTTGCTAAAAAGGATTCACTTTAAATTACAGTTTAATTGAACTTAACTCTAATTTGTTGCCAGAAATTTTTCAGAACCCCAAAATTGATTCATCTCTGTTAAATCCTGGACATGCAGACATGAAGTTTTGGAGGTCATATAGAATACTATGAATCCGTCTTATATGATCTGTGCTGTTTAGACATCCTCAAGGCCACATAACAGTAGTATTTGTCTTCACTTCCAAGTCTTGAGATCTTGAACTTGGGAGGTTGAGAGGGAAAAAAGTCATGCTGTTTTAAAACCATTTCATGAATTGAGTCAAAATATATTCTCTGTAGGCTAAGATATTTGAAAAGCTCATTCAAGTCACAACAGACAAATGCTGCTGGGATTGTGTAAAAGCTGTGTTCAGTTTGTTTGCAGCACATTTAATGTTTCAGCTAAAGGGAAAAAATGGAATCTTTTTATACATACACTCATCAGGATGCATGTCGGGATTGTCTGAATGGAACTCAGGAATCTCATCAAGGATTACTGTTTCAATCTTTATTGACTCATACATTCCATTGGAAAACAATGCCTTTCTACTAACAAAAGATGAAGGGAAATAGACCGATGTCAAGAGAGTAAATTACTGAATGGCAGGATTGAGGATCCTTCAGATATAATTTTCTAATTGAGCAGATTAGATAGCTGCCAAGAAGGTATATAAGGAACAACAGAGGAGAAGACATGCAGAGGGAGGTTTCAGAGCAATCAATATTTATAGAAATAGTGCCTAGTGTCTTGGCAGCCTAGTTCAGGGTACAATATGCTTTCAGTGCCTGAAGATGAGAATTTCCACAATGCCTTCCATATCTATCTGCTTGCCATTCTCAATCTGCTGCTATCTAACGATGCTGAATTGTACTTAGTGCAGATCTTCAGCAGGCTGAATCTGATTATTTTAAATGATGTCACTTAAGGGAGATTTTCTAGGAGCATTTATTTGGGGAAATGTACATCTATGACTACTTTTGGGTTATGTGACTGGGATTTACAACTTGCTCTAATTTGTAAATAGTAGAAAGCTGATTGAAAGATTACTGCTATCATGAACTTCAAGCCTCCATGAAACAGGGCAAGAAATATGTTTTTCATCCTGCAATATAAAGCAGATGTAGAACTGCTACTTATTTAAGGTAGTTAATGCAAATATGGCAGAAATGTTGAATTTGATGCAAATTTTACAACTTGGAGCATTTATTGTAAAGCCACTGATTGATTCAGTGTCCTCAAGTAGAATATTCCTTGTTAGCTGATTTCAGTTCATAGATAATTAAGGATAGTGTTAAGTATAAAATACTCTGAGTAATGCAGTGCTAATTGTAACTAAACATCAACGTGGATATTTCTAGTTTTTTTTAAATAGTATACAAGTACATGATTGCAAACTAAAATAGTTAGCTATAGAGCAGGGCTTGATTCATTTACTAACTTCAGCAAAGTTCAACAATCCTCCCATTTGAAAAATGGTATCTGCTATCCTATATACTTTTACCTGATCTCCTTTGTCAGTGGGAAAGTGGAAGGAGTTCATCCATCTGGGATATGTAGGAAATTTGAGCAGAATGGTTTTAGAAAGATTTGGTCTTCTTCCATCTTGGCCCCTATATTAATATCCAGGTTTCCAAACTGGAAGTCTGCTTAAGAGTTACCTTGATGTGTGGCCTTTAAATTTTATAAACAAGGTAGGCAGTCTTGTTGTTTGCAAAGATGAATAAAACCTAGACTGATAAGCTCCAATTTTGGCTTCATAATTCACAGATATAAATTAAATCTCCTGGAAATTGCAATGGAAATTTATTTAAAGCCCAACTTTATATGGCCAGAGACAAAATTCTATTTGGTAATCTGCCACATAATCTGGAAATGGAACAGAAGAGAAGGAAAGCTAGGAAGAAGGGGATAAGGATAATAGGGATGTGGAGGGTAATATTTCAGCATTTTACCATGTTAGTAATCTAGTATTCTGTTTTTTAGTAATCTAATCTAATCATTTTAAAAATTTCCCAGTATTTAATACTTCATGCATATTTTACTCCAGATTTATTTTAATTTCTGTATAGTACTTTATCTTCTTTTATTCCTGTCTAATTGTACAATGACTATATTAAAGAATTGATTGATTATGAAAATGCATTTTTGGTATATGTAGATTTATTCTGGGAATTGTTTTAATGAGCTATAGAATTAACACATATTTCTTTTAAGATTTCTTTCTTGAATACAAATGCAGATGAAAAATTGAAGGGGGAAAAATCCATAATTCTTGAAAAGAAAGACATTATGTTACTAATTCTCTGTTTGTATTCTGATCATTTAGCTATGTATTCTAAGAAAATGTTCAACTTATAAATAGTTCTATGGTTTAACTTTTAAAAATGAATTAAAATTCAATCATCGTTTAAACATTAAATGATTAAATTAAAGTGCATTATTAGTTAAATATTTAGTCTATATTTCTAAAGATACGGGAAAAAGCAGTTATTACAGTTATAAATGAGTTCTGTTTTTAGTGAACAGTTATTATAACATAAAAATATACTGTATGTAATTCTTGGGACCTATTAATTAACATTAGTTTGATTTCTGTGCTTTATTTCTATTGCAGAAGAAGCAGAATACAAAATACTTTCTCTATTTTAGTTATTTGGATAACTATAGAAAGTAAAACGAAACAGTGCAATTATATGTTCTATGTATTTGTTAACAAATCAAATGATTTGGTTATAGATAATCTTAGTTGATCCCTATTGTAGGTTTGTTCATTATGTTCCTGTATCTCAGTTATATCTTTATCACAGTACAAGTAGTCCTGCGCTTATGACCAGAACTGAGCCCAATATTTCTGTTTCTAAGCAAGACAGTTGTTAAGTGAGTTTGCTCCATTTTACAACCTTTCTTGCTACAGTTATTAAGTGAATCACTGCAATTGTTAAGATACTTACACCGTTGTTAAATGAATCTGGCTTCTTCATTGACTTTACTTGTCAGAAGTTTGCAGGATAATTACATGGCCTTGGGACTCTGCAATTGTCATAAATAAATGCCAGTTGCCAACTGTCCATGTTTTGATCATATTAATGGGGATGCTACAGTGATTGTAAGTTGTTCTGACCCAAACCCTTTTCCAATAAAACAAACACGAACCAAATGGAACAGAAACCTTTTAATGATTCTTACGAATCCCCGGGTAAAAGGCTGCTGCAAACTAAGCTTGATAAGCACAAGCTTCACCAAAACTCTCTGAGTCTACCAAGAATAACAGGTAAGAAATATTTCACAACACAAGAGTCTTCAAATACCAACTTAAGATACTGTAATGTCCATGAGGCTGAGTTTTAAAACATCTTTGCTTACTGCAAAGAATGTCCGTATCACAGCTGGCTTTTATCTTCTTGAAGGAGGAGTCATTACCTTGCAATCTTACTCCTGAGTCGCCTGTGCTGCTGCAGCTGCTCTTTCCTGTGAGTAACTGCATGCATGCGCACTTGGCATAGGCTCCTCGAGAACCTCATCGCTGCTGCCAGCCCCTACAATCTCTGAAGGCAGCAGTCCCTAATGGTCCTGGCCCCTCATCTGAGTCCTCGCTCTCCTCAGCTCGTCCATACCTGCTGCTGGCTAACCACAACATAAGTATGAAAAATGATCATGAGCACCTTGTAACTTCTAATAGTCAAGCAGAAAATGGTAAGTTGAGGACTACCTGTACAGCCATACAACTAGAACAACTATTGTTCAAAGAAAAATATTCAGTAATTACAGTATATCTAAATGTACACATCTTGACTGTCACATCAAGTAACTTATTTGAGTCAATATGAGATTACAATCTTCTAGCAAGTTCTTGTTTGTCAGAAAAATTTTAAATTAGAAGCATAACGTTAGAATTCCTATTAGTTAAAAGAAGCTACATAAAAAATAATTTCAATAGCCTTTACTAAAGTCTGAATTAAATTAAGCCAAGATATCAAAATAAAACTGACAAAAGCATATTCATTTCAACCAGTGTTTGATAGGCAATACTAAGAAACAAGATTTTGCAATATCTTCCTCTTAATAGAAATACAGATAGTTCTTGACTTACGCCATTTGTTCAGTGATTGTTAGGAATTGTGATGGCACTGAATGAAAGGACTTATCGCCCTGTCTAAAGTGATATCTCTGCGTCACCCTGCCGTTATGACCAACCACAATGTTGCTGCTGTGCCCCCACTATCTTACTCCCCCTCCTTCCTTGCTGGGTCCTACCCCATTGGGTGCCAAGCCCTCCTCTCCAACCCTCATAATGGCTCTATCTTTTCAGTAATTCTTTGGAAAGCAGCCAATTGGCTGCACCACTTGGTGCTGACCCAGAAGCGGGGACCATTTTGGGAGTGGCCACAATGATTTGTGACTGCTATGAAATGGTGCCTGCTTCTGGTACTGTGCCATGTAACCTATCTACTGTATAAGAACCCAGAGGAACAGATTGTCCAGCTCTCCTTTCTGAATGTGATCTCAAAGATTCTGTCTTTTTGTCATTTTGTTTATTCAGTGCTAGCCATGGGCTACAACCTGGTTGTGCCAGTAGCCAACCTGCTGCTAGCAGTGCTATTCCTTTGCAATATTTAACAGATCTGGGATATTTTGGAACTAATTACTGAATATTTTTTCTGTTGTTTTCCTTTCCTGAGTGAGAGGTCACATGAACAGCCAAAGGCTGCAGAGAGGAAAGGAATGTTGACCTTGCCTTGGGAATGGCAAAGAAACAGTTAAGTGAGGAAATTTCTCAATTTTGAGAGGTAGGAAAGAAGAAAAGACCTCATCTTTGCTGTTGTTTAGCATAGGACTGTGTAGTGAAAAACTGACAGACTTTCAAGGTTTTGTTATCCTATAATTATAAAAAACCCATTCAAAGGGCTGACGCAGACTTAATCAAGTGATGCTTTCTATGCTTTAGCCTTCATCCCTATCCCTTGTGCGTGATCTGTTCAGCTAGGCTGAGTGTTTTGAACACACATTTAGTGTTCTTTTAAAGGAACATTAAACTTTTTTTTTTTTTTCACAAAATAGAGCTAGCAGATTTCCAAAACATTATAAGTCCTGTGTTCAAATATAGCCCAGGTGACAAGTTATAGAGCAGAGAAGTTCAATGATGGCAACTTGTCACTTGGGAAACTTGACTAGTGGTTAAAGCTTGCTCCCAGACACTTTTTCAGAATCACTCAAGTTCATCCCGCCATGTGCTGAGGACAGTGATTAGTGGTTGTTTTCCCTGCCAGCAGATGGCACAGGATGGGAGAAGAAACACAGGCAGAACAATACACCAATCACTGGTTTTAAATTCCTCCCCATGAAAGCTGTACAAACAGCACTGTCATTAGCTCTTCCACTAAGATAGATTGCAGCTTGCTGACTACAGATTTGAACAAATGCATATTAATGTAACTGTGGGGAAGATTCACTAGATCTCTCTACTTGAATAGGCATTTATGTATACAACTGGACATGTACTGCTTTTCTCACAAGTCTTCAACTTGTGAGGTTAAAGATACAAGTTCATGTTTATGGGATTTATTTTATCAATGGTTAGATAAAAAGACATGGTAAATAAATAGATTAGGAAGCCCTACAATAAAAAGTTATTAGATTGATATGGAATACAATATAATACATGGTAAAGAAATAGATTAGGAAGCCTTATAATAAAAAGTTAATGGATTGATATAGAATACAATATAAAATATATAACCATTGGATGAATGTATAAGATTAAACTATAATGAAAGTTAGAATATCTCACATAAAATGATGGAAAAATAATTTAGTTGAATGATTAATGATTGATAAATACATAAGCACGTTAGATTGACAAGGTGAGAATTTATACAACTTGTGAGTAATGACAAAAAAAAGGATAGCACAAAAGATTGTAACCAACTGACACACTATATGTATATAATTAAAGATGTTTTTATGTTTTTATGTTTTGCTTATAAGTTTGTTGTAAAAAATAATTTTTTTAAAAAAAAGATACAAGTTTATGTTTACATGCAAGTGACTATGTACATATAAAAAGCTTTTCAGCGTAGACATCTGAATTATGCATGCAAATGCTGGTGTCAAGACAATGTTACAGGTCAATCAACAGAGGTCAAATTTATTGATGTGGTTTGCATAGTGATTTTTAATGCCTGAATAAGCTAACCAAATACTCTTATGTTTACAAAATTATAGCCATATATACTCACATTACTAGTGTTAAGTACTTGGACATGGGTCGGAGTAAATGGAGACAGCCTCTGAATAGTGACTTTCAGCTCTTTATTGCATAGTGACTTCTCAAAACAACAACGTTGAACCCTGCCTTATATAGGCAACCTTTGTGAGAATTGTCCAATAGCGAGCTATGAACGCAAGTACTTTAAACCAATAATAATCCTCTGTTAAGGGCCAATCGGATTCCTAAGAACTAGCCAATCCGATCTGGCCGCCTAACAGCCAATCAGAAGTGCAGGGCCAGAACCCTGCACTTAACCTCAAGCTCATACTTTATTAACTATGGTACATGCATAACAACTAGGTAATGATTTGTTGTTCAGAGTAGCAAGAGGAAGTGTATAAGATAAGAGTTAATTGATTGACCAGTTCCTCATAGTCCAGGATAAAATACATGTGAAGATACCATGCTCTAGTAATTAGGATCATACATGGGGAAGGATGCAAATTAGGTTCAGGATCTGAGAGACTAAGAGTCAATGCCAAAGTGATGTTGTTAGTGAAGTGTGAAGACATTCTATAGTTTGCAGTTGCCATACATTTCCCAGTTAGAAAATACATTATTAATTAATAGAAAACAGTCTCTTTTACGGGTGATTTGAGCCTTGGAGAACTTTGAATAATATATAAAGATCACGAGGACAGCTATGCATCTAGTTGTGCTTTTCATTGATTGTAAATAAATTCCAGTATGAAGCTGAGGCCCTGCCTCAGCAACCCTTATTCCCTCATCTTGTGATGTCTGCAAAGAGAAAGCATGGATGAAAAATTTATTTCTGACTCTTCTAAGTAATATTTCCAGAAAAAAAAAATGTAGTTCACACAGATGAAGTCTGCTATTTTCTGTATGGCAAAGCAAAATGTCCAGTTGATAGGGAATGGCAGAAAACCACTTAAACTTCCCTTTCAGAATTTTGTGGAAAATACTATACTCCTTGAAAACAAGCAGAGCAATCTCACCACTGGTCCTTTGTTGTGCGTAGTTTTGTTTCCATGGCAGTAGACAGCTTAGTCCAAACACAGGCAGCTTTTTCTACCAAAAAATAAAGAAATAAAAAACTGAAGAGATGCAGTAGTGGGGGGAGGGGACACAATCCAGTGAATTATAAGTAGCGGTTCATATGCAAAGACTATATTCCTTGTGCTGTAAATGCTTAAGTGAATTATAACAAAGATTTCCCCATTTTTGCTATATACATCTGCATTATGGCTGTGCAAAGCATTCAGGAGTGCTTTGCAGAGCATATTAGTATCATGAAAGGACTTCTACTTCAAAGACTCTCCCTGGATATCTGTATGCAGATCCAACATTTTTCTTAGAACATCAATGAAATAAGGGGCTGAGCATCCATATACACAAATGGACAGTTGGTGATAATCTTTAAAGTAACTGAGCATGTTTATCTTATTTATTAATTAAATTTATATACCATACATCTCCCCTCTAAGGTGACTCTGGGCAGCTATATTAAAGATTTGAGGAGGGGTTCTTCCCTTGACATTATCATGTTGTGTGCATCAGGTTTTTCAATAATTTTGTACAGCTTTGATCTGCACACCTGATTATATGCTTTATAGTCCAAATGCATATTGCTCTGTTAATGACACAGGCAGTTATATCATTCATTTTCCTGCTTTGTAACTTAAAAGAAGTGGGCGGGGGGGAATCACTTTTATAATCTGTGAGGAGTTTAGTGGTATTATTATTATCACTGTGCTAGTAGCCTCTTTCTGCTTGGTATCAAGAACATCAGGAATACTCTTTGGGGATTCAAACACCATCTCTCTCTTATTTTCTTTTTCCATTTGTTTTTACTCTCTTTTTTTATCTCAAAGAAGGAAATGAAAAGGAGGAGAAGGAAGAGAAATTTCTAACATGTCTCTTAATAGCTTCAGGCAACTATTCTTGGCAGAATTGGCCTGTATTTTCTGTCATTCTTTTCCTTTCTTTGACACCCTTAATTAATGTCTTCTTTAAATTATCCTTTTTTTAACTTGAACAAACACGTTTGGCTTCTGATCAAGTAATACCAGCAAAAGGTTCTTCCCACAGAAATAGACAAGGAAAGTAATAGGCCAGACTTGAAAAACTTAATGGACATTTAAAACAAAAAGCTGTAGTTACAGCATTTTAAAAAAGAATACTATTTCACTTTCAACTGACAGGAGTTTTAACATGGTGGTTCTAAAGGTGACTTGCACCAGAAATTATTATTAGGGCTGAATTCATGGAGCTGTTTTCAGTTCTGTTAAAAGTTCTTGTTTCAGGGCTGACAAAAAAGTAACAAAGCCTTGAAGGTGTCTGCTATTCCACCAATATGAGTTTTGATGGAAAGGGATCTAGTCTTTCATTTCTAAAAATAGGAGCCATTGTATTGTATTCTCCCAATGTTGATTTCTATCATTGCGGTGGGTAAAAATATAATTTATTTTTAGGAAATGAGATATATTTTTAAAATGTCTCAATTCTGTTTTTATTGTAATTATTGCATTATGTTATTTTCTATCCTAGAGCAAGTTTGGTATATCTTTAAGGGACCAATTTAGAAAAGGGGACAGTGGGTTGCTATTGTCAATCACTTTTTGATACATTTCAGAAGTGTTTAACACTATTAACATTGGCTAAATTAGAACTGATTTACTCAGGAGTTTTTAGATAGAAGAATAAGATAAAAGGAGGTATGTTTCTCATTTTAATTAGGGAAAAAAGTAATGTTGAATGACAAAAGATGAAACATTCTGATGATGTGGCTTGCATTTAACTCGTAAATTTGAGTTAACCCATTAGAATTGTCTTTTGTTAGGCATTGGATTTGGTTGTCTTCAAATAATTTCACATATTGAAAAACAGTAATTCTAGGTGAGTTTTTTTTAGCAAATAATTAGTCTGATTTATCTGTGGAATATCATTAGATAGCCATCCTCCCATTTTTTTCTATCATATGTTTAATGTTTATTTCCTTTAGTAGCAAAAATGAAAAAGCTGCACAGTATCTTTTGACAACGTTTCAGACTCTGAAACTAATTTTAGAGTACTTTCCTCAGAAACTGTTGATCATAGCTGCAAATGGTTAGACATAATAATTGCAAGGATGCTGCTTTCCATGCTCTCCAATTCTTCCTCTGTGTACAACTGAGCTTATGCAGCTTCTTGGGAAAGTGTGAAAAAGCTGAGATTCATTGTAGAATATTTCATGGCTACACTGTTGGGCAGGGTGTATTTATGAAATGAGGAAGGGAATAGTCTCTTGTTTCCTTTGCTCTTTGTAAATGCCCCATCTGACCAATGCTGACATGATAAGAGAAAGTACAGGACAGCAGGAGGTAAATTGGGCTGAAAAGAAATAGATTCTTTAATTTTGGAAGCTGGAGAGAGCTGAAAGCTCCTCAATCCCATAGAGCATAAAACTGAAAGTTAAGTTGCTGAACAGCCAGTGGTAAGAGTTATACATAGAGGCAGAATTGGAGAGTAAGGAAAACAACATTGTTATGTATATGTAAATAATGTAGTTGGGTTGACAATATATAAACTACAAATATATATGTTTGTAACTTTAAGGAAAATACTATAATGTTTGATTATATCCATTTTTAACTTGATGTCCTTTTTCTGTGGCATTTTCTGTAGCTCTTTTTCAAGTCCTTTATACTCATCCTCTAATGCCTTAGAGGCTAGTCTTTTCATGGTATTTCTTTTCCTTGTATAGTCTATTATCAAGCCTCTGGCATATGCCTTCATTGTATCCCATACATTCTGGATTGATGTATCTTCTTTTTTGTTTTCTCTAAAGAAGAAAGCCAGTTCTTTCTTCATCCACTGTGTGAAGTCTTTTTCCTTTAATATAGTATTATATATTATATATATTGGGTCTAATAGAAAAAGAAGAATTAGCACAGAAAATCAGAGGTGCTAAACAGAACTATTTTGAAGATGCAAATAAACCAGGTAGATAGTTAGCATATAAATTGAGAAAGGAGAAAGAATCAAGGAAAATATTGCAATTAATAGATGACCAAGGCCAAGTTTGCTACAGTAGTAAAGAGAAGAAGGAAATCATATGAGACTATTATGGGAAACAATACACACAAAAGAATATTGATGAGGAAGGAGTTAAACAGTATTTGCAGAATGCTAATTTACCCCAGATACCTTAGAAAGCAATATAACCATTATATTGTTAACTGAAGTACTCAAGAAGCAAAATAATGGAAAGGCACCAGGCCCAGATGGACTTCCGGCAGAATTTTATAAAACACTACAAGAATCGTTGAACCTTCCATTGCTAGAAGTTATGAATGAAGTTATGTTAAAGAAGAAGATACCTAAATCATTTCAGAAGCTTATATTACACTTGTCCCAAAAGAGGAGACTGATCCATTACAAATCAAGAACTATAGACCAATTTCCTTACTAAACACAGATTATAAAATTTTTGCTTCAATATTGGCAGAAAGACTTAAAAATACTTAAACAATTTTATCCATCCTGATTAAAATGGATTTCTGCGAAAGAGACAAATTAAAGATAATATGAGAGTAATCTTGGACACTTTGGAATACTACGAGGCACACCCTGAAAAACAAATGGTTTTGATATTTCTAGATGCACAGAAAGCACTTGATAATGTGAATTGGTGATCATGTTATTACAACTGGAACAGATGGACTTTGCTAAAAAATTTATTCAAGAAGTTATATATCATAAGCAAACGGCAAAGGTAATGATAGAGGGAGAACTGACAGACTCTATTGATATAAGAAAAGGAACAAGACAAGGGTGCCCACTATCACCTCTACTGTTTGTGTTAACCTTGGAAGTGCTAAACAGAAATATTAGAGAAGAAAAGGATATAAAAGGGATGAAAATTAAACAGGAAGAATTTAAGTTGCAAGCATTCGCAGATGATCTGGTTTTCATTTTAGAAGACCCACTAGAAATAGCATCAAAATTGACAGAAAAGATAGAAGCATATGGAAAAGTGGCTGGTTTGAAAATGAACAAAGACAAAGATCTTAACAAAGAATATGCTATCAAGACAAAAGGAAGAACTGGCAGATCTATTGAAAATTCAGGTCACGAATAAGATTAAATACTTGGGGATACATTTGACAGCAAGATGCAGTACACTAAAAGAGAGTAATTATATCAAACTTAAGCAGCAGATAGCATTAGATTTGGTGAAATGGGAAAATGTATAACTGTCATTAATAGGGAGAATATCAACAATCAAGATGAATATTCTACCCAGTATTTTATATTTGTTTCAAACAATTCCAATTAGGCTTGGAAAAGATTACTTTGAAGATTTAAATAAAATCGTGTTGAAATATATATGGCAAGGAAAGAAAGTGAGAATAAAGCTAAAGCTTTTGCAAGATGGTAGAATAAGAGGAGGATTTGGTTTGCCTAATTGGGAGTTGTATTACCAAGCTACAAATTTGATGTGGGTTAAGGAATGGATAACATTAAGAAACACTAGATTGTTGACATTAGAAGGACATGATCTGTTGTTGGGGTGGCATGCTTTTCTATGGTATAAAGGAACTAAATCACAGGGGTATTTTAGAAGACATTATATACGGGAGTCTCTGTGGTTAAATTGGGAGAAGATTAAAAGACAATGCTATTTGAAAATTCCAATCTGGCTATCAACTATTGAAGCATTTTCTTATCCTATAATATATAAAAAGGAACAAACAGTTAGATATGGTGAAATATTGAATGAAAAGGGTGAACGTTAATCTATACAAAAATTAGAGGAACAAGGTATAAAAATGAATTGGTTTTCATATGCACAAATACATTCAAGGTATGATAAAGACTCTAAAACAGAAGGTTTCTATGATAAACTGACTGATTTAGGTAAGATTTTGACAGGTACTGATGAAAAGGTGATTAAAAAATTGTATGGATATTTATTAGAAATTAAACTAGAAAAAGAACAAGTTAAAGAAACAATGATTGCTTTGGGGAAGAATTTTGAATATGGGATTGATCTAGAGAAATGGCAAAAATTGTGGTTTCAAAATTATAAAATGACAATGTCAACAGCATTAGAAGAAAATTTGTATAAGCTGTTTTACAGGTGGCATTTCTCCCTGACAAGAATAGCAAGAATGTTCAAGAACAAATCGGAAAAATGTTGGAAATGTCATCAGACATCTGGCTCATACTACCATATGTGGTGGACTTGTGTGGATGCTAAAAAATATTGGACTAAAATCTACACCTGGTTGGAAAAAATGACAAAAAAGCATATAGATTTGAAACCAGATATATTTTTATTGGGAATTTTACCTGAAATATATAGTAAAGACTTGAAATACTTGATTGTAAATGTATTAACAGCGGCTAGGATTTTATTTGCTAAAAATTGGAAAAATGAGAAAACATCATCAGTGTTAGAGATACACCCTAGCAGAATCTGCACGGCAGGCAGGCAGGCAGGCAAAATATTTGAGATAAATGTTTTTGTAGCTTACACTCAGTAAAACAGATACACTGTGCTAGTTAAATAGTTTATTCCAGTAAGATTTGTAGCATAGTCAAAAACAGTCCATATATCATTCACTATTTCAGTCCGTCCAGGGATTATTCAGTTGCAAAATCCAGTGTCGAAAAAGAGGTCAGTAAACTTACAAATATCAGTCCAGTAATAAATCTTCTCACAGTAGAGATATGAAGAAGTTCAAACCTCCTTTCTTCCTTCATTCAGCAAAAGCAACAGGGAACCATCAATCCATTGTTGTTAGCAAGCAATTCAGTAAACCAGCAAACAGTAAGCTTTCTTGCTCCCTCTTATGGTGATTTACAACCGCACCCAAAATTACATGCTTTGCTGTTAAAGTGATACACACACTTATACTCACTAACATAGTTTATATATATTATTTTACCCAAACTAAGTTAGGTAACCTATGTTATTCCTAACAATCACAGGAGGAAATCATTAAGAAAATATTGGAATGTGCTGAAATGAGTAGATTGACATTTGAAATTAGAGAACAATGATAAACAATTTTATAAAATCTGGGATCTATTCTATCAATGGTTAGAAAATAAAACATGGTAATGAAATGTGTAGCTTCTTAAGAAATAATAAATATATAAAGATGTATTCTTTTCTTATTACATCTACAAAATGATTGCAGAATAGATTTGATATGATAATATGAACTGTCACAAAACAATTTAAGTAAAATATGATTATTTTGTAAAACATGAATGAATAAAAGTAATGTCAAATGATTAACAATTATATTAATGTATTTAATACTTGATAGAAAATATGAGATTATATACAATGTAATTGTAATTGAAGACTATGAAATGGAAGCACAAAACAATTTGTAAAACAACCAGCACACTGTATGTATATATATGGAAGATGGCTTGATGTTTTTATGTTTTGTTTGTCTATGTTCGTCTTAAAACAAATAAAAAAAAAATACTGTAATGTATTATGCTGTGTTTTGGTTGGTTAATGATGCTACAAGTTGCTATAAGAGGGAGCTATAGATCATGGTTTAATTCTCTTTTTCACTGATGATCTCTCTTAATACTGATACTTACTGACTACAGACCGATACTGACTAACCCTGTTTATTTTGATATTCTGTTGATATTGAAGGTTATTTGTATTATTATGGTTTGATATTTGTCTGCTGTAAAAGACATGGAACCGGTAAGAAGACTTTATAACTAGATGTAAGAAGATTTTATAACTGGATATTTCTGGACTGTTAAAATGTGTATGACATGGACTGTATGTATATATATGGAACTGTTTATTGGACTGTGCTATTTCTTCAAGTAAACATTAATACAACTTGTTCAACTCTGTGTGGCTGTATATTTCTTCATAACTATTCTCATAAACCATTTTCTGTGTGCATATCCTTTTTATACAAGGGTTACTTGCACATCCCTGCTGATACTATCTGCAGCTGCAGCAGCATCAGAAGCAGTAAAAAAAAAAAAAAAAACAGTGCCAAGGACATGTTGAAGCCTAGCAGTAGTAGAGCAGTAAGGTCAAGGATGGACTAGCAGCAGAATGCATCTTAAAAGGTCAGTTTTTGATGGGATTTGGTGGGAAAGGCTAGAAATAGGTCAGCCTGAGATGCTTTTGAAGAAAGTCTAAAGAGGTAAGTTGAGTTGTGGCTAAGGGTAAGTAGTAAACCAATGCCAACATCTAAACATCTAAAGATGCCACAGAAGTAGTGACTAAGCAAAGACATTCATAAATGCACCATTGTGCCTACCATCCCTGTCATATTGTCCCCATTTATTTGTACCTATTTCCTGTATTCTTACTCATGTTTATACTTATATCTATTATCTTGTAAGTGATTGACAAATCAAATAAAAACATCTGGTAGCAAGCAAATGTCAGCTGCAAGCCAAACTAAACTAATTCAAAAAGGGGTGGAGTGAAGTAGTATCATACTTTGTGGAACCCCTCAGACAAAGTTCTCAGGCTCAGAATACCAGTTAGTCCCAAGTGGATAGTAAGATGATGCAAAAACTCCTAAAAGGACATCTGTAGTATGTGACTCCATTACTAGCTCTCAGATTACCCCTTTGTTCATCTCCTGCTTTGTTTTTTTAATCTTCCATCCTACATCTGGGTCATCCTCTTGTCCCAACTGCTTTTTTTAGAAAAACTCCTAACTTCTGGCTGCAGACTATTGCCTATTGTCTTCCTTCAAGCTGTATAAATGAGGTTCCTGTCCAGTTCACGTTTAGTGAAAGGTGAACGATCTATATGATTGGAAGAGAAGCCAGTCCCACCTAGCTTTGCTATAGAGATAAATAATATAGTACCTAATAAAGATAATTTGCAGATTCAAATATTTTAATTTAGTAGAGCAGACGGTGCCCATTTACTCTAAAAAGAAGATTTAGTCAATTCAATAAGTCTGACTTGCACATAAACTAAGTCAAAGGGCTTTTATCTCTTTGTAGTGTAACATGTTTTGAGATACTACTTATTGACTTTCCATATTTCCTGATTATGTATCATATATAATTAAAAAATCTCATTTTCTAGTTTTAATTTTGCTTATACATTGTTAATAGGTATAGCATATTGACATTGCAACTATTATTAATGCATCATTGTTTTTCATTGGTAATACATTCTTATTATAAGATACATGTGCATTTACTTCTATTACTTTTGTTACAATATTCTTCAATGGGTCTTGTGGTCAACACTGAATACTATTGTTACTTAATATACACTATGAACAGAAATTATATGCATATGTTTTGTTCCCCTCTGAATTCTAGTTAAATTCTACAAATTGCATTTAGTCTTAGAAAATGTGCTATTCAATATGTAAATTTTAGAATTGTTTAGTATTGTTGTTACTCTTGTGGTTCAATACATTATTCAAGTAAAGTTCTAATAATTAAGCAAAATGAAGATAAAATGTATATAACTGATTAAAAGAGAAAGAGAAAAAAGTTAGAACACTAAAGCCAAGAATTAAGTACATATTTAAAATTACTAGTAAAACTCATTAAAAGTTCTTACATAGAAAAACTTTATTCCAATTTTAGTAACAGTACCAACCTTGAAGTGTCGTAGACAGTTTCTAGATGTCTATGGAGATTCTCAGCCATCCAGGTCATTGATGTCTCAAAGATGCTCTTTTAAGAGGCAACTGGACTTCCTTTGTTTTTCCTTGGAGATGTCTCACTTCCCATCCAGAACTGAAGAAGCTTCTTGGATGAGAAGTGAAACATCTTCAAGGAAAAACAAAGAAATCCAGTTACTTTTTAAAAAGTAGCTTTAGGCAATACCTTGATATATTCATCCATTCTGGCCTTTCATGAACAATACTTGTGGGTGGTTGTTTTTGAAATCAATGTTTAAAAATAAGTATATATTTTAATTTTAGTAATTTTATATTGTACCTCTGAATATTTTATTTGTATGGAAGTGATACCTGCGGATAACATGAAAAAAACAAACTAGTGTGGGTACATCAGTTTTTAAAACTGTAGTTACATTTGATGATTAAATAATTAAACATTTTTTTCATATTTTAGTTAACAAAATACTGTCATTTTTCCTTTCCCACATGATTATTTATTGCTGGATTTTTATTACACTGAAAACTTGATTCCATAAAATGGCTATGGATTTAAGAAAACTTGGAGGAAACTTTCCTTTTTCTTCCAGGAAGAATTCTGTGCAATAGTGTTTAAATGCCAGTATTATTTTTTGCTTTGATAATGCAATAATCTTTTTTTCCTCTCAAATGATACAATATTTTTTCTTTAAGTGGGGAAGCTGGTAGTCTTTTTGTTCCTTCAAATATTTACACAATTATAAACTACTTTCCATGAGTAATTTTCCTAATATTCAGCAGATACTGATTAAGGGTGTTGTGAACATGTACATAAAATATATACAAAATACTGTAACCTAATATAGAGAAACAAAGTTAAGAAATATATTTGATAATTTTTTAAATGATAAAAATATGATTATGTCTAACTATCTCTTTCCTTCTTTCTTTGGCAAAAAGGCATAGATCATATTCTCAGGAATAATTGTGGACAACTTGGATGATAAAAGTTAAAAATGGCCCTTTACATTAAATAGAAAGCTGCTTGTAAAAGTCCCCACCCCCACCCCAAATAACCTAAAGCTTCTCAAGTGAATTACATATCCCAACCTGGCCATTTCAGAGAAGCTGTGAGTCAACTTTTAGCAGTATCTGAAAGAACACAAATACCTCATTGAACAGTAGATTTGCTCATTGATTAGAAACAAACAAGTCATAATACAAAAGAGAGACAGATTCAGAAAAATGGAATGGGCATTTGACTGAAAGAAAAGGCTTACAAAGGGACAAAAGACCTGTCCTATATGTATGGACTAAAAGGAGACAGGAATATATTGGCCCGATCTGTTGTGTCCCATATGTATCTATTACTATCCTTCTGTGCCATATCTTGTTGTGCTGCATGGTTCAGAATGATCTCAGACAATGACAATGACCTTCTTGAACAACTTGTATTTTAATTATTTCTTAAAACTTTATAAAGTAGAATCTTCATAATTCCCACTTACTGTGAGGAAATCCATGCCTAAATAGGCAGATGTATAAATAAGGAGCTAGCATGAATGGCCATATCCCCTGATATTGTGTTCACATCCTTATTCACAACTAGAATTGCTCCACAAGTGAAAATAAAGATTTGTAGAAAAAAAAAAGATGGGTAGACATTCATTTGACAATATTTAGGTGATCTAGTTATAGAAAATGTTATTGTATTGTAGTTAAAGAATTTCAGCACAGGAAAATATCTATTATAAGTTGTAGCCTTAACAGTACATATTTAATCAGTTCTCTCTGCACAATAACCATTGACGTTCAAAAGAAATAAATTATAAGAATGTGAACAGAGTTGTTGGGCAGACTACAAAATAATTCCATGTGCCTCACATCTATTGCTTCAGTGAGCTTGTGCTCTCTTATATGTAACATTTCTGTTCAGCAAATTTGTGGAGAGATATGAGAAAAGGCAAGATGACACCACCCTTCTCACAGATATTGATAGTTACTGACATAATTCATAGGATGCCTGAGAGCAAAAAAATAGTTCTGCAATGCATTCTTGATGTTATCTTCCATAGCAGAAGTGTGGAGCAGATAGGTTTGATCTATCAGTTACCCAGATGATGTGAGTTTTGATTGTTTTAAAAATAGCAGCAGAAATTAGATCTTTGGCAGTGTTGGATTTTTCATGGCAGCATTGTGACTTACATTCAGTCTTGGTATACCAAATAATTTCCTGAACTCAAAATGCTTCACATTTCTTTTCAAAATGTTTGTTTTGCACTAGGCTTCTAGTTTAAAAACAATTATAAAAGAAAATCAAAGTGGACAATGAAGTGGACTATGAAACTGAACATATTAGGATAAGACATTAGGAAATGATGTGCGGGGAAAAAAGTTTTATATCATGTTTTGTCTTTTTATTCTTTTACTTACACTAATAAACCAGTACATGTGTATATGTCTGACTTACTTTGTATTAATAGACTTTCACATACAGTTGAAGCAGACTATTACAAATGTACTTCATATTTTAATTTCTTTTCAAATATGAAAAAGTGCTAAGCAGATTCTTTTAAACTATCTTTAAATAACATTTGTTGCTGAATTCTCTGTAGTAGGAGTCTCACGTATTTTTAATTCTTAATGGATTTTTCAAACTGGGGATTGCTTGTGTTTTTTAAAATATATGTTTTGATTTCTTATGCACTAATAATAGTGAAAGAAAAAAACATAACATGCAAGAGTTTAATAATAAGTTTATAGTTGAAAATATAATTCTGAAATCCATTATTAACAGTTTTTTTTTTTAAAGCAGTTGATATAAAGAAAGAACCAAACAAAAAATTCCCCAGGGCCTGACTGGTTAACCCAAAAACATCTCATATAGTCACAAAATGTGTTTCTAATATAAAAAAAAAACCTGGAAGGAATGAATACACAAGCAGAGATATAAATTTGATTCAAGCAATGCAAAGTTACCTGCATTGCAAACAAATCCCTAGACTTTATTGGTTGCAGGCAGTTTCTAAGGGTTATTTGGGACATTTCTCTCATGGTGTCTCCTATGTATATTTATACTGTCCAGTGAAAGTATACATTTCCTTTGATATCTTGGAGATATCAGAGATTATTTGGGAGGTCAAACTGATATTTGATTGAGAGAGTATGTAAAAGATAGTAGTGCATTTAAATATTTCATAGTTATCTTCAGGAAGTTCTTGAGATTTTCAGTGACAAATGCCTATCAAGTACAAAAAAGTTTAACTGTTTAGAATCTGAATAGGATGCACACATCTCAACCTGATATCCTTCAGATTCCCTGAACTCTGCTCAAAAGAGGAAAATAATCACCAATGAATTGTACTACTTTTTAAGATTGCATCTTTCTCCATATTCATCACTGAAAGATATTTTAAAATATAATTGTATGGTGCAGTGATTTCTCTCTTCATTTTCTGAAGGAGGCAGAAGCATTCATCTTATTCTTCATTTCATGGTACTTTTAAAGGATTCTCTAGAACTTTGAAACCATTAAGTGCATGCTACTAAATTTGAATTTCTGAATATTATGGCAGGGTTGTATTGATCCAAGATATTTATTCACAGGGACAGCTAGAATATTATAGAGAAATTATTTTGCAAGATCAGTGGGATTGGGATGTAAAATCATAAACAGATACCTAAAGAAATATCATCTCATCATCATCATCACTATTATGTTTCCTTCAGTGTTAAGGTGGCCAGTCATTGAATCTTTGAAACCATTAAGTATTCTGCCAAAGTGTTGAGGTTCTCTGTGTCATTTGCACATGTAGCTAAGTGTCACTTTTGCTGCTCCCATCAGATCAAATTAGATGCTCCTATTTTGATGTAATCAACATGTAAAGGGAAAAGAGGGAGATGATGCTTTCTTTAGAGCATTTTTGTATCTATTTTAATTTTTGGAAGATTGTTTTTAATGATTGTGGCAGTTACACTATCCAAAGAAAGAATTGCAAAAGGTCTGTCACGAACAATAATTTCTGGAGAGTGGTGCTGAAAGGACAGCTCTCTTCCTCCGACGTCTGTTAAAAAGCGAGGAGCCGCGTTTCTGGTTCACATTGGAGTCAAAGCAGGGGCCAGTTGAAGAGTCGTCTGCTTAAAGCAGCAGTGAGTCTTTCCTTTGCTGGGAGCCCATTCTGTTGATACGCTTTCCATCGCCCATGTTTTTGTGGTGGTTTTTCTCTGCCTGATGCTATAAAGCGTCTCATCTATTTTGCACAAGGACAGAAGATAGGTTTCCTAGCAGCAGGTGGGGGTTGCTTTTATTGCGTTCGGAGCTGGCAGTCAAGGGCGCTGGAATGGCCACCTGAAGATGGACGGAAAAGCCACACAAAGAGGAATTCTTCGTTTGATACTGGCACACAAGGAGTCTGGAGGCAACTGAGAAAGGACAAAGAGCGACTGGGACGTGAAGAAAAGCCTCTTTCTCTCCGTCATTAAGGTATTGAGATGGATGTGAAAATAAGGGGGGGGAGGGGAGTGACTCTCACAGGATGTTTCTGTTAATCAATTGACAAAATCCGGCGAGGATGTTGGCGATAGGAATCTGCTGGTAAGGTTAAATTAAGATTGATTCTGTTCAGGGTGTGCCTAGAGATCGTTGATGGGGAGGGGCATAAAGACTGTTTTTGTCACCAGTCAAGCTCTGGTGTCTTCTGGAGGCATTTTACTTTTAAAATTAGAAGATGGACAGATGTCACCTTTTAGTTTAGACAACTTGATCTCAAGAATTCCAAAGAGGAAATATGAGTAAGGTTGACCAAGCTGATGGCTGCAAAAGGAAAACAGCGTTTTAGCTCCGACTGGAATGGGTGGGCGGGTGCACATTGATAGGAAGAGTCCAGACCATCATTGGAACAGGAAGGAAGGAGGAGACAGGGATGAGGAAAAGAAGCCACCTGATAATAAGCTAAATAAGGATGCTTTTGCAGGAGTATGAGGACCCTGCGCTGAATTTTGCTCAGGACAATAGCTATTAGGAGTGCCAGGTTTGCTCCTGAGTCGATATAGAGTAACTTTCTCGCTGCTGAGGTCCAATAACCTGCCTACTATCCCCACTTTGGAAAGAACTTTGAAGGAACAAATTAGGAGATGCGGTAAGAGATTGGTTTTGGTCAAGGACAAGCGTGTGGAACGGAAAAATAGGGGAAAGAAAGACTTCAGAGTGTGACGATTTCACTGTGGGTACAAGCAGGAGCCGGATTCCAAAGGAGGTGTCTAAGTTGGAAAGAGGGCTCCCAGTGCTATGGCTCTTGTCCCTGGATGTGGGACTTTCCTTTAAAATGCCTTCCCTTTCCCTATAGGGCACCTTGGGAGAAGGCTCCTTTCTCCTCCCGCTCCCCGCTTGATTGCTTGGTACTTAGTAGTCTGTTGTCTTTTCCACAGGCGGCCTTAAAATAAGTGCCTTGCACATCTCTTCTCTCCTTCTCGCCCGCAGTCATGTCTGAGTCACAGAGATGGGGAAGCTCGAGGATAACGAGAGGGTGATCCTCAACGTCGGGGGCACCAGGCACGAGACCTACCGGAGCACCCTGAAAACGCTGCCGGGCACCCGGCTGGCTCTGCTCGCCTGCCAGTCCCAAGGCGACTCCCCTGGCGGCGGAGAGAAGCACCACCAGCCGCCGCTTCTGCCCGCCTCCAACCCAGCCCCCAACCCTGGAGGCGGCGGCGGCCCCCTGGATACCGTGGGTGGGAGCGGCTGGAGTTCGCGGGCCAATGGCGGCGGCGTTACACGCGGCGGGAGCGGCGCGAGCTGCGAATTCTTCTTCGACCGTCACCCGGGGGTCTTCGCCTATGTGCTCAACTATTACCGCACCGGGAAGTTGCACTGCCCCGCCGACGTGTGCGGGCCGCTCTTCGAGGAAGAGCTGGCTTTCTGGGGCATCGACGAGACCGACGTGGAGCCCTGCTGTTGGATGACCTATAGGCAGCACCGCGACGCTGAGGAGGCGCTGGACATCTTCGAGGCGCCCGACCTGATTACCGGCGAGCCTCCTGGTGACCCCGACGACGACGAGTTAGCCGCCAAGCGCTTGGGCATCGAGGACGTGGGTGCCCTGGGCGCCTCTTCGTCTTCCTGTGCTAACGGATCTCCTCTTGACGGGAACGGCGGCCGCTGGAAGAGGCTCCAACCGCGCATCTGGGCGCTCTTCGAGGACCCCTATTCTTCCCGCGCCGCCAGGGTAAGCGAGAAGAGCCGCGGAAGGAGGGAGAGCGCACCTAGACAGAGAGTAGGAAGCGCTCCTAATCTGAAAGGCCCCTGCTACACCATGGTACATGGGCTTGTTCAAAAGAATCTCCTGGAAGAAATAGAGTTGCAACTTTTACTGTCTTTATTTTATATATCACCATCACAATCACCATAAGAAGCACTTTAGTGTAACCTTCCCAATGTGGTTTCTATTAAAATCTAGCCAATTTGGGGAAGGCTGCCTTTTCCCCTTCCACCCATTTATGTAAGGCAGATCAAGGCTTATAATGGTGATTGGATGTTGCATTGGCACAGGTAAGTTTCTTGCCAGCATATACATCTCAGGTAAACAAGCTGTTGCCATGTACATTAGCCTCATATATCTGTGGCTATAGTGCTCCAGGGATGGTTATGCACATTATTTTGATTAGAAGGTAGACCTATCATACAAAGGGAGAGTAACCAAGGTCCCTTATTGAAGACTAAGCATCATCTACGTACATTGCACAGAAGTCCAAATTCTTACATCTGTATATTTGTCGTGATTGTTTCCCTAATAGCTCAGATTGGCATATATTTGTGACATTATTTTGTATGATTAGGTTATCTGTTCAATTTTTTTTTTTTAAAAAATGATAAGTTGTTAGATGTAGGAATACGTTGAAGTCTGGATTTCTCTTGTGTGTGAAAGAAGTGGTACCTTATACAGGAAATGGCTTAGTTTTCTACTATCCTGAAAATCAGGTGTATAAAAGAGAACACTGTTTATAAGAGATACTGTAGGAAAGTCTTAATAATAAAAACTGGCATGAAGCTATGTAATATTTCACTTACTATGTGTTTAAATAACAAAGTTGTGAAACTTCAGAAGACTCTATAGGCCTATCTACTGAAGCAAGTCTAAATGGGAATAGAGTGTCAAGTGTGTAACAATAGTATTATCTGATTCCCCCTCCCTTCCTTGCCCAGGTGCTGCGTACCTAGCAGTTCAAAGCATGCAAATGAAGTAGATTAATAGGTATCACTTTGGTGAGAAGGTAACAGAGTTCCATATGCCTTTAGCATATAGCCATGCTTGCCATATGACCATGGAAAATGTCTTTGGACAACACTTGGTCCCTTGTCCAAGAACTGGAGATAAGCACTACCCTAGAGTCAGGCACAACCTTTACCTTTACTGAAACAAAACCTTTGATCCTTAATAGAATGGGTAATTTATATCTTATAGACCTGTACTAATAAGTGGCTAGCACACTTTTGCATAAACATCAAATGATAAAAATGCAAATATGCCAAATAAAGTAACAGTCAGTTTATGAATAACAACAAAGTGGCAAGAGTTTTCTGTGGATAGTTTTAGATGAGGAAGTACTTCTCTTCTAAAACTATCCACAGAAAGCTAGAGAAACATTCTGCATTACCCTCTGCCTATAAGTTGGACCTCAGTATGAAGATATATGTTTGTTCAGATGCATTAAAGTGTTATATCTCGATGTGTAGTCTGAAAATAATGACCACTAACTTAGATAATTTAAAGGATTAAAACTTTCATGGAAACAAAATGCTACCTGAAGAAATCTATTTACAGGCAGTTTATTTTGAATATTAATTATTGAGGTGCAAATGACAATGGAGGATTTTTCTAAGAACAAGAAATCAAAAGAATATGACTTGGAATTGAACATTATTTTAGATTAATTCAATTCAGAAAGTTTTACACAGAGGAAAATGCCAGGCGAAACAAAATAAAACAAAAGTATGACTATTTATGTATTAAAAGACATATTAACATAGAAAGGTTAACCCTTGCAGCTTTAATTGTTTAATGGATAAGCTGTTATTAAAAGTTATAGAAGTCCCTGATAATGTTATAGCAATTAAGCAGTTTACTTAAATTACAAGAGTCAATTTTGTAATTAAGCCAAAAAAAATTAAACTAATTTCACTTCCACTTTGGTGTCATAGTCAGATAGGTAGTGTTATTTCTGAATTTCAATTGATATTTCTGTTTCATTTGCTCTTTACTTCCAGTTGGGACTGTGAACTTTAGTACTTCATTTCTCTACCTTCTAATGGAGAGACCTTCACTGGGAAGAATTGTCTCAAGGGAAATATGGTGTGAATGAGAAAATGCAGTTTTAGTTATATTAAAAGCCACCATTTATATAAAAGACCTCCAGTATTCCATAGGTATGGTAAATTTGTTCCAAGGTCAATTGTTCTAAGTGTAAGCAATAGGCGCATACAAGAACAGTGATGTGCCACAAGCCTAGTCACCCATCTTCCACTTCATCTTAAGCTTTCTTTCAGGTAATCTGTTTATTCTTCCTAGCTATGGCTGCATATGACTAGCTAGCATATCCCACATATGAAAGGAATGTCTATTTAGAATAGAATAGAATGGCAGAATTGGAAGGGACCTTGGAGGTCTTCCAGTCCAACCCCCTTCAGGAAACTCTATACCATTTCAGACAAATGATTATCCAATTTCTTCTTAAAACTACCAGTGTTGAAGCATTTATTTACATTGTGCTATTGACTTTGGAGGATGAATAGAAGGGAGAATACTAAGAAATCTCAGTGGTTTCACTAAATCTCATCTTGCCAACTTCCCTGCTTCATTTTTCTGGTAATGTAAAATAATTTTTATTCAAAAAATGCTTGAACTTCACTGTAGAGAGAGAGGGTGTAGAACAAGGGGGTCCCATTTTTTTTCAGACTGTGGTTAGGATGGCTGGTGACCTACAGCAACGGCCCAAGACTAAAGTGTTGTAAAGTGTGTGTGTATACACATGCATATACATATACATACATAGGTTTAGGTGTGTTTGGGTCTTTTCCCATGTAAGATTAAGACTATTTTGGTGATGTTATACATATACATATACATACATACGCTCACCATTGCATGATGTGAATAGAAATTTTAAATTACTAAAGTATCCTTTTCAAAAATACCACATATACATAAGAAATAGATATGTGTACCTATCAAACTTGATACCTGGTGACTATGTGGACACATCCATAGTTTTCTTGGTAATAATACTATTTAGGAACAATATAGAATCTATTCCATTAGCTTTTAGGGGGGATATAGTTCAGTTTTCGATACTAGACTACATTCTTAAAAATCCCAGGAAGTGCCCCTCCAAAGCTAATTTCAAGTCACAGGTCAACTATGTATTGTTATTTTCTGACGTATATAGAATATAATAGTTTGAAAATAATACCATAAAATGATGCTACCAGTATTAAATTATAGATACAGCAATTGTATTGCTGTCTATTAGCATGATAAATAATATAGTTCAACAATATTATGGGAGTGAATGAAGCATACTTTTAAAAAAATGTATATGAATCTCACTAAAAAGTACATGATAATAAAATTACTTAGAAGTTTGATAACCCCAATCAGTATTGTGTTGATTGGAGTGGGATTGTGTCTAATTTGAAGTAGACTTTTGATTAGGAGTTGCTCAGAGTTGGTTGGAAGATGGGAAACTATATTAATTTTTAAATAAATAAATAGCATTCTTCTTTAACTAATAACTTCCTGAAATCCTGAAATAATTTTTACCATTCAAAGATAAAAAGATGTGAAAATTATTAAACTGAAAAGGGTTGGTTGGTTGATATAGTTCTTGCTCTTCCATGATAGAATGCTGAAAATTTTACGAAACATATCAGAAGATTTCCATTCGATTTTCCTTACTGATAACCAGGTCCTATCTTTATATACCTGTAACTATCTTTGTTTCTGCCTTAATTTTATTTCTAGATCCACAAAGATTAATATTAATCCTAAATACATTCCCTGGAGAATAAATGGTGAACTCAGAGGGATGTGGTTTTGAATAAGCAGTTTTAGATTACTATTTATATTGACATAAAATATTTGTGAGATCAAGTTTAATGTATGGGTGTAGCACCAAACTAGAAACCTGAAAACTCATTGGGGACCATGAGTTCTACTCCTATCTAAGGCACAAAACCAATTAGGTAATCTTGTACCAGTCTTAGCCCTGGGAAGCAGGAAATGGCAAACCACTTCAAAAAACCTTGTCAAAACTTTTTATGTATTTGTCCAGACTGCTGCCAAATATCAACAATGACTTGCAGGCACACACACACACACAAGTTCTATTGAATAAGCCCTTAATTCACAAGATGATTTGTAATATAATTTCTATTACATGTAAAAAGAAAGGAACATGTGATTGCAGTATATTAGAATTTCTTTTTCCTGCTTTTGAATATGACACCGACCTTAAACGGTGTCTTTTTAAACTTTTTAAAATTTTCTATGTAGTTACAGTCATCTATATCAGATCTCTTTCATTTGATCTCTATGATTGGTATTTTCTAAAGCAATCACAAAAGAAGGGAATGAACATCTTGAACCATATGAAATTAATTGACTACATTTGCCAGAGGCAGATGATGCTATTATAGTTCATGTGATCAATTAAATTCACCTCAAACAGATTTCAGGCATGGAAGGTTTCTCCATTGAGAATGACTTTAAATAGCAATCAAGCAATACATTTCAACTAAACCTAGATAAAAAAAATAATTAATCTCCATGCTTCATACCAAGTATTTCATATATTATTATTTTTTTAAAAAAAAAACACAGTTGCAACTAACTGCTTATAATGAATAGCAAAGTATTTTGGATCAGGGGTCTGAAGATCAATGTATGAAGGCAGTTGATCCTCATGGACTAACATTTGATTGGGTGTGGGTGAAGAGTGAGCAATTGCTATAGAAAAAAACCAGAACTGATTACTAATTTTAGGCTTCCCATGACTAATACTCTTGCTTCATATTTATTAAAGATACTTGCTTTCATTTTGTAACAAAAGTAGTTTTAATCGTGTATTTTCTGTCTGAAACACCTTACTCCATGCCTTAGCTATAATTTGAAAGATTTTTTAAAATTATTAATTTTAAAAGCAGAAATTAAAAAACAGTTGTAAAGCTAGCATTTTAAAAATAGATAATTCTGATTTTTTATAATATTAATTTCAGTTTGTCCAACTCAGGAGATTTTTTTTCTTTAGTTTATAATACCGTATATACTCGAGTATAAGTCGACCCAAATATAAGCCGAGGCATCTAATTTAACCACAAAAAACTGGGAAAACTTATTGACTCGAGTATAAGTCGAGGGTGGGAAATGCAGCAGCTACTGGTAAATTTCAAAAATAAAAATAGATGCCAATAAAAACTTTCACTAGGACAGTTGAGAATAAGTTTGATGTTCACAATTTCCTCTTTGAAAGAGACCAGTAAATAGGGAACAAGAAGATGAAGAAAAAGAAGTGTGTTTTTTCACACTTTTCACACTGAAGTGAACAAAAATGGCATCATAGGAACAAGCTTATTCTCAGCCTAAAGGTTTGTTTCTGATTTCTTCCCTGATTTAAGGGAAATTTGGGAAACGATCTCACTATCATGAAAGGTTTGATTGTTTCACTAACCCGAAAGATGATGATGATGACAGTGGTAGGCAGGAGTCACTCTCTCCCTTGCAAGAAAAAACCAAGAGCCATTCTTATGATATCTCTCTCTTTCTCTCTCCCCCTCCTCCCCCTCCTCCGAGTGGACTGAAAGCAGCTGGAGCTGAGGAAATGAAACTGAGTGGAGCGACCTCCGCTCGCATTGCTTTCTCAGCCTAGAGCTCAGAAAAGCCTCCCCCTCCCATGCTTAAAAGTTGCAAAGGAAACACGGAAGCAGGGAAGCGGCTGCCCAGCTTCGGAGCTCCACACCATTTTTTTTTCAGAGGGGAATCTGACTCGAGTATAAGCCGAGGGGTTTTTTTTCAGCACAAAAAATGGGCTGAAAAACTCGGCTTATACTCGAGTATATATGGTATATGGTTATGTAGACTAAGATTTTATCAGAAAGAATTGTTTAAATTCCTTGATGAAATTGCCCTTTTCCCCATATTTTGCAGCTGGACAAAATCTTTTCTGAAAAGTGAAATCCAAAGTTGTATGTATCTTAGTGCTTTTGTACTACAGATTTACACAACAGCATTACAATATTAATAATTCTACTTTTAAATTCTTTTCTCTAATTAACACAAAAATAAATTTGTCTTTACCAAAGCAGTCATCTGTCACTTTCATGCACTTTATTACAATTTGAAAAGATCCTTTAAGAACTTTTTAATTGTAACAATTGGCTGCCTCATTTTTCATCCCTTTTGTAAAATTATAGACGGAATAACAGAGAGCAAAGGATTATCTAAATCAAGAAGTTGCTGCAATTGATATTGTAGTCTTATCTGGTAATTGGCACTTCTATGTCCTGCTTCCAGAAACACCTCCAGATGCTTCTTGAAGGTTAGGATACAATCTCTCCATGAGAAGTAATTCCTTTAATTCCTTGGTCCAGAAGCCACTAAGACAATGCTTCCATGTAATTCATCCTAAAGTCACTTATCAATCCCCACAACTTCATTCAAGAATCAGTTGAAGCCATGTCTAACCTTCCCAGCTTTTGATGTTAGACAAATGCAGCTGAGCGTCATTAGACACTTCCTTGATTCACTTAAGTATAAGAAGAGTACAACCAGACTTGCAAGATTCTGCTATTATAGCTACTCTCAATAAAAGTAGTCTTAAAAGTAGTCTCTTTTAGAATTGATTGTTGGTCTAATCTATTTGGTAAAGTAATCAACTTGCAACCCTTTTGTCCAATCCCAGTAAAATTATTCTATCAGGCAGGCCCAAGCTAATTCTGTTTATAACTAGATTAGAATCCAGATAAAAATGGATCTGACTAATCCATATCTTTAAAAAACCACTAGAAGCTTCATACTCAACAAGTTTTAAATAGTGATTACCTATATTTTCTACTAGAAAATGGTTTTAAAATTGTTCCTAGGAAATGAATTTGGGTACATTTATTTATTCATTTTTATGTATGATGAAATACAAGTTTAATATACATTTTTAGAAAACAATTTTATCAGCACCAACTATCAACTTTCAATCACACTATTTGACAAAGACTATTCTTTAGAGTTTGTGGCATGAAAGGACTATTATTATATACAACAATGGCAACAATACAAAATATTTATTATGGGTCTGATTATGTTATATTCATATTTTCCAGAACTGGTATAAATTAAAATTGAGGGATTCTTTTAACATTTTTGAAATAGCTTGAGAGAAAGCAATCAGAGGGCCAGCTCTTTTTGTTAGAGAGATGGAGGGAATGAGATTCCTTAGTGCCCAGCATCTCCATTTTCCTTATCTTTGGCTTAACTGTCTCTTGTTGTCATGGAAACATATCAGCTTCTGGCTTGTTTTCATCAAAATTAGCACCCTTCTGCCATTTATAGTTCTTAGAAAATATTTCCCATTATTTTGCCATAAATGTTTTGTGGATTATCTACAATGACATTTCAAACAATAGTTGCATATGAATGTGAATGCATATATCCACAATCAACTGTGCTATAATAATCCAGAGAAATACTTCAAAATCATGATTCAACCATAGTTTGCATAAGTCTATCTGGAATAGAACTTGGGTTTAAATGTTCATATAACCAGGTCCAGATAAACAAAATGTGGGCTTTTAATTTGGAAAGCTTCACAGACAATAGATAGATAGATAGATAGATAGATATTGATATCAATATCGATATTGATATCATATGTGTGTGTAAAGCTAAACAAATTCTAATGTATATAGTAGAAAGGAGACATTTAAAAATAATTATGGTTTAGACAGTATTTATTTTCATAGTAAATAGACAGCTAACTAATGAACCACAAATTAAAGAATATAATAAGATAAATGTATATTCAGTGAATATACAGCAACCACAATTAAGAACCATAAATAGTTAAAAAAGCATAACTTTTGGTAAACTAATGAACTGGGAATGGAACTTCAGGAGGTCACCAAAGGTTAAGATTGTTACTATACCAGTTATCATAGCTGGTTTTTTCTATTCCTATAACTATTGCATTTCTTTCTGAGAAGTCTGTTTCGAAACTGAAGTAATCTCCTTGAGTAATGAGATAGGTTATGAATGGCTGCTGAGAGAGGAAAGAATTGCTTTGGAAAAAATTAGAGACCATCTGATTTTGAATGACTTTTCCTCTTAAAACAGCCACATCCTATACAATTAAAGAAAGACCAAAATCTGGAGAGTGATTTCAAGGACACAGCTCAAAAGTACAGGAACATATTTCCATATTTCTTTTAAGAAAAATAATTTATCTCAATTTATTAAATTATCTAATTTCTTTTAAGAATTCATGTATTAAATAACTAGATATCAAGAAAGGTAAATGGTAGTTATATTATACAGTATATAGAAATGAAAGGCATCATGGAATTATGTGAATAGAAGAAAACTAAAACAAATAATCACAAATATACCACATAGTCTAAGTCAATATGAACCCATGAAGCTACCACTAATGACATTCTAAGATTACAAATTTATATATACCTTATTAAGAGAAGAAATCCATTAATTTCACAATATTTCACTACCATTTTTAATATCCATATATTGTATTATTTCTACTACAGAATTTTATCTCTTATTACTTAGGTTCAAACCAAATCATTTTACAGGACTCTAGTTAGCAATGAGCAAGGTTATCTTAATATCATTATGGTATCCTACTGATAATTCTGTCTAGTTTGATATGAATTGCACTTCAACAATTTTTGGTGGGTCCATCCTATTGGGGATAGTACATAAATGTATACTGCAAATAATCATGCACAGGATTACTTTGTGGGTCAAATAATTCTAAAATTGCTTGATATTGCATTTAACATCTGTGTGCAAACATGTACAATGCAATCATATCTGAGAAAACGATTGATTGAAGCTCTCCCTTATATGCTGCTAGAGGTGATCCTTGACTTACAACCATTTGTTTAACGATCATTTGAATAATAGCACTGAAAAAAATGATTTATGACCATTTTTCATACTTACAATCCTTGCAGGAACCCCAAGGTCACATGATCAAAATTCAGGTACTTGGCAACTTGATATGTGTTTATGACAATTGCTTTGTCCCAGGTCATGTGATCGCCATTTGTAATCTTCCCAGCCTGCTTCCAACAAGCAAAGTAAATGGGGGAAGTCAGATTTGCTTAATTACTGCATGATTCACTTAATAACCGCAGTGATTTGCTTAACAACTGTGGCAAAGGGATTACAACTCACTTAGCAATTACCTTGCTTAACAACAGAAACTTTGGGCTCAATTGTGGTCGTAAGTCAAGGACTATCTGTATCTGAATTAGTATTTGAAAGAAGAGGTTGAAGGTATTAACTCTGTTGGCCTGGGCCCTTTAAGTCAGTAGTTGTTTTGGAACAGTTGTGTGAAGTTACGTAGTACCTTGTGTTTTATAAGGAATGGAGATTATTTTGAAATCTTGCAATTCTATAACCATTTAAATTTCATATTGGTGTACATTTTACATGGGAACAGCAAGAAGCAAAGAATGTCCATCCAATTCACTATGTACAATAACTTGAATATAGAATTCTGGTCACAGCAAAGTTCTGGTTTTGTTACACATCATCAAGAAAAAGTTGCTATTTATTAAATGGATAAAAATATAAGTATTCAAATTTATGTCTGTGGAACTAGAGATGTGATAACAAAAAAACATCCCTTAAAAAGCATTCATGTTTATCACAAGTCACATTGCCTTCTATAATACATGCAGCTGTTTGAATGACTCATATGTGTGACAACATCATCTTGTTACTTGTGGGCTTCTTATTTTTTGAGAAGAAAAGTCCACAGCTTTGAAATGTGATTATAAAGTAAAAGCACCAGGATTTAACTATCATAATCGTCTTCTTAAAGAAACTTTTCCCCTCAAAGAGCTTAGCTTTAGTACTAAGTGACCTTATAGGACCTAACAGCACCAGAAAAATACTGATTGATTGAAGTAGCATGAATGGTCATTTAGCTGATGTTTTTTGTATAGTTTCTTACATTAGTCTATGGAGTTTTAATTACACAGTATACTTCCCAACTGAGAAATAGCTTTGAAACTCCAAGCTATAATAGAGAAAATAATATAAGCAGAAATAGAACATGGAACATTTGAATATTGTAAATTCTATAATCTGCTTTAATAGAATAATAACATCCACTTACAATAAATAATAGCGCAACTCTATTTTGCATTATTCAGTCAAAATGCACTGGTAACTGGAATAAAACTGAAACAATGAATCATGTGTCTAGATGTCACAATGCAAGCTCTGCCCATTGTGTACTTTTGTGCAGCACTGTCACATAAAGATAAAGATAAAGATAAATAAAGATAAAGATAAATTTATTGTCATTGTACTCAAAACCTGAGAACAACGAAATAAGGTGCTTTTTCACAACATGCAACTGAACAACACCAAAAAAACATATACAAATAACATTGTAAAACAAATTAAAACAAATAACAGTTAAAAAACTATACAACTGGGATATATATATGTTAAGACCACCAGATTCATAACTCTGCATTTAACCTGATCACAGCACTTGGGTAAAAGCTATGTTTAAATCTACTTGTCCTGGCTTTCAGCACTCTATATCGTCTTCCTGATGGTAGGATCTCAAACAACGAGTGGCCTGGATGTGAAGGGTCTCTCAAGATCTTTTGTATCCTCCTTTTGCATCCCATGTTATACAAATCCTCCAATGAGGGAAGAGAACATCCGCTGATCTTTTGTGCCCTTTTTATCACTCTTTGGAGTGCCCTTTTCTCTGCCTCTGTACAACTCCTAAACCACACACAGGTGGCAATAAGATAAAATGCTCTCTATAGAGGCAACCAACAGATTCTTTGGCAGTTATTGTGATCTTAAAAGTCTTAAAAAATACAGTCGTTGATGAGCCTTTTTTTCTAGGGCTAAAGTATTTGCCCTCCATGTTATATCTTGTTTCAGGGTGATACCTAGAAACTTACATTCTGCCACCTGTTCTACCAAAACACCATTGATGTACAACGGCTGGATATCCAAACTGCTCTTCCTGTAATCCACTATGAATTCCTTCGTCTTATTTATATTAAAAATAAGATTGTTTACTTTGCACCAGAGGGACAACTGATGAACTTCATCCCTGTACGCAGACTCATCATTATCAGAAATGAGCCCCACTAACGTTGTATCATCTGCAAACTTAATGATCTTATTACTCAGATGAATAGAGGTGCAATCAGACATATAAATAGTGAATAAAAGTGGACTCAATACACAGCCCTGCGGAGTGCCAGTATTGAGGATCTTCACAGAAGAGATATGTTCATTCATCCAAACCCTTTGCGAACGATGTGATAAAAAATTCAGAATCCACCAACATATAGAATCTGTTAGCTTCAGATCTTTAAGCTTAGACATCAATCTGTGGGGTAATATTGTGTTGAAAGCAGAACTAAAATCAACAAATAATATGGTGGAGCTTTTGTAATGATTTCATAGCACACATTTTGTCACTTCTCCTTTTAGCATCCTTATGTGGACATCCATGTTTGGGCAACATATTTTAGAAGGATATTTGCAAACTGTTAAGTTTTGAGCATGGGTGAGAAAGAATGGAGACAAGCCTCTGAACGGTGAACTTCAGCTCTTTATTTACATTGTGACTTCCTCGTTTTAACACTAGTTAAACCCTGCCTTATATAGGCAAACCTTGTAACTTTTAACCAATAACGAGCTAGGAATACTAGCTCTTATAACCAATAGAAACTGTCTGTTAAGGGCCAATCGGATTCCCCGGAACGGGCCAATCTGGTCCAGCCGCTTAACAGCCTCTTGGAATTTTTCTAGGACTAATTTTAACCAGTCCTGTAAGATTTTTTTTGTAGGGGCTGCAATTAATACATCGTCAAAATAGGGGACCACGCCCTTAATTCCTTGCAATAATCTTTCCATAAGGCTCTGAAAAATCCCTGGGGCTACACTAACTCCGAATTGCAGCCGGGTACATTTAAAGGCACCTCGGTGCGTCACAATAGTTTGGGCCTGTGCCATTTTTTCATCTACTGGTAATTGCTGATATGCCTGAGCTAAATCTAATTTAGCGAAAACTTTCCCGCCCCCCCAGGGAATGGAGGAGATGCTGCACCACCGGAACTGGATACGCGTTCTGCTGCAGGGTGTGGTTCAAAGTGGCCCGGTAGTCCCCACAAATTCGGATTGACCCGTCTGGCTTAATGGGTGTTACAATAGGGGTTTCCCAAGGGGAGTGATCGATGGGCTCTAACACCCCCTGAGCTATCAGTTTGTCGAATTGTTCATCGATTTTCAATTTTAAGGCAAACGGAACTCGACGGGGTTTTAGGCGAATGGAAGCTATTTTTGAATCTAGGCTGAATGAAATCGGGGTCTCCTTGTACTTGCCTAAGCTGTCCGCGAAGACGTCCCTGAACTCATAGATAAGGTCTTCCTCCCAGTCACAGCCACTGACTCAGTTTACGCCGGCCACTTCAATGCCGAGTGGTGCGAATCATTGGAGGCCTAGTAGGCTAGGCCTATCTCTATCGATGACCATTAAAGGTAAGAACGCTGTGTGCTTCTTGAAGGAAACTCAGACTCTACAGGAACCGATGACGGGGATTTGATTCCCTTGGTAGTCCTTGAGGATGAGGCGTTGGAAACGGAGATCTTGGCGTTGAATTGTGGGGATGAGTTGCTTGAGTGTCTTCCAAGACACCATTGAGAGGGACAATCCCGAGTCGACCTCCATGTGGCAAGGCTGGTTCTCGATGGCTACCGTGACTCGGATTTTCTTAGTGTCCAAGGTTGAGGTGTGACCGATAGTGATAGTATGGTGAGCCTCTTCTCTCTGCAAAGCTCGATTTCTGTAGGAGTGGTTTACTGGTTCTCGCCGTGCAGGACGGTTTCCTGTTGATTGGAGATAGTTAGCCCCTTTTGAGGCCTGGCTGGGTCCTGGCAAGCTGCGGCAGACTCATCCGATGTGGCCCCATTTCCCGCACTCATGGCAGAGTGCGTTGCGGAATTTGCATTCGGACCTGGCATGGTTGGATCCACAGCCAGCGCAAGGGCGTAAAGGCTTCGGGTGAGAGTCCCGGTCGGACCGCAGTCGATGGACCCCTTCTTCGTCGCTGCCTGACGACGAAGAGAGGTCCTCGTGGTGCATTGTCGCAAGCTGCCCTTCTGAACTAGGTGAGATTTCACTGGTCGGCGGTGGTACCGGAGCGCGGTTTCAGCGTAGTTGTGCAGCTGACTTCCTGGTTGCTTCTGCTGCAATAGCATTGGCGATGGCGTCGGCAAGGCTGATGTTGCCTTTCACCATCAGCTTGCTTTGGACGCCTGGTGCATCTAGTCCCAGAACTATGCGATCTCTTAGTGCTTCTTCTAAATCGGTGAATCCGCAGAGGCTTCCCAAATTCCGGAGGTCTGCTATGAAGTCGGCCACGCTTTCTCCCTTTTGTTGACTTCTCTGATAAAACTCATGGCGTCTCACCAGCGTAGGCACGGTCAGGGCGTAGTGGTCTCGCAGGATAGGTTTGAGGTCGTCCCAATCCACGGCCTTCACTTCTTGGGGTTTGGCTAGCGCTTTAGCCATCTTAAATACTGTTGGACCGCAATGCGTTAGGAACACCGCCTGCTTCTTCCTGGCTGTGGCGTCCTTTAAGTTGTTCGTCTCTAGGAACATTTGGAAACGATCCATGTAAGACTCCCAGTCTTCTTGTGTTGGATCGAACGGAGCGGGTGGTACGATGCCACCGGACATGGTTCCGTTGTTGGCGTCGTCTGTCACGTGCTCGGTGTTCTTCGAAGTTTCGTTGGTTCAGATATCTCCATATCCCACCTTCGTTGCCAGTGTTAAGTTCTGAGCATGGGTGAGAAAGAATGGGGACAAGCCTCTGAACGCTGAACTTCAGCTCTTTATTTACATTGTGACTTCCTCATTTTAACACTAGTTAAACCCTGCCTTATAGAGGCAAACCTTGTAACTTTTAACCAATAACGAGCTAGGAATACTAGCTCTTATAACCAATAGAAACTCTCTGTTAAGGGCCAATCGGATTCCCCGGAACGGGCCAATCTGGTCCGGCTGCTTAACAGCCAATCAGAAGTGCAGGGCCAGAACCCTGCACTTACTCCAAGTTCACACTTTATTAATCTTTATTGCATACACAACACAAACCATATTGTGTCTAGACAGGAACAGCCAGGAGTCTGGAAATCAAAATCAGTGAGAGATGATTCAAAGAGCCTGCTATGTTTAGCTGGAGAAAATAAAATCAAGGAAAGATGTAACAGTAATATTCAAGTATTGCAAAAGCTGACTTGTGGAAGAGAAGTTATGTGCTATTCCATATAACTACCACAGAAGATTTACAGAACTACAACCAGTGGGTAAAATGGCAGAGAATTGGAATTTGATTCAAAGGTGGAGGAAATGAAAGTCATTATCTGTGGAAATAATTAAAAAAAAAAATCCTGAACTGACAATATTTAAATTGTGGGCTTGACAACTATCTGTCAAGATAGACTATTTAAATTATTATACAAACCTTTTTGTTATAAAGTTTTCCTTATATTTAAATTCACTCTAGATAGTTGTACTTTATACTAATTATTTTTGATCCTAGTTTCTGTGGCAATGTAAAATGTAGAGTAGTTCCTGAGCTTTGTTCCTATGTCACCATTTTATGTGGTTGAACATTGATATCTTCTTTCTTGAGGCTTTTTCTCACCCAAATCCATCCAGCACTTTTGCCACTCTCCTCTAAATCTGTTGTAACATATTCAATCCTTTTGAAGTGGATTCAAATTATTCAAATCCTTTTTCTGGAATACACCAGAAGCAAATACCAAATACAAGTCAAGTTGGTCTTACCAGTGCATAGCAGAGGGGAATAAGGCATTCATATTAACACAACACGTCTTATACAGCTTAGAACTGTGCTAGCTTTTCCAGTAACTGTCTCACATTGACAGCATTCATCTTGCTGTCAATGACTACACCCAGTTCTTTCTTGGGAAGTAATATTTCAAAGCTATGAATTCCCAAACTTGTCTTTGTCTTATTTTTATTTCCCCAGTTTTATTTTCAGTCCAGCCTTTGAAGTGGTCCAGATTATAGTCACATTCCACCTTCCTGGGCATTGGTCAAACCTTCCAATTTTGCAACATCTCCAAATTTTATAAGCAATTCAACAGTCATGCTATCTAGTTCATTAAAAAGGTGTTTAATGATATTGCACCAAGAGAGACCTACTGGTTTTTGCTCTCAGTTTGATGTAAACAATTACTGCTGAACCTCCGAATGTGGAATATGGTTTTTGACCATTATGGACTCATCCTACCATAATTAGTTGTTCTACTCTCTGTAATGCTGCCACCTGTTCAAAATTAGTATAAATGATTGCAAGGACATTCTGATTTGAGAAAGGACCTGCCAATATCAGAATCAAAATATTTTGACACTTTCAGAATTGACAGTATTTTTAAGAATATTTTTTTCCTGTTGAATGTGTTTTTTACTTAGTGTGCTATATACCCAAACTAACTCAATACTCCTGCTTCACTACGAAACTATGTGGTCGGGCTTAGTTTTTGGGGAGGAAAGTAATGAAAAAAAATTTCTGCCTCTGCCTACCAGCATCTACTGTTATTCATCTGGCTAGCATCCTGTCAGCGTGTGAGAGAGTTAAGGGCTGTTGAAAACTGAAAAAATATTTGCTGTGTGAGCAAGGAGACAGTAAGGATCCTGGGCGTGGCTTAGCTCAACTATTCTGTACTAAAGCTGGTTGCTGTTGTGAAACTAAAACTGAAACTTGGAAACTGAAACAGGACAGGATTGTGAATCAAGCAGAAGATGAATTAGATATCTCCAACCTGTTTTGTGTGCATTAAAAACTATCCAAAATGGCCCCATATGCTCTGGGATCAATTTTGTGATAATCTGTCAGTCCAAAACTATATTCTATGTAGCCTTTGAGGTCAGTTCTTTTTATCTGACAAAACTAGTGCCTGGCATAAAGCTGGGAAATAAATATAAAGCAATCTGCCTTTAACACAGAGAAAGCGTAACTATTTCTGTAGGTAAATTGCCTTGAATATGTATCCAAGAACCAAGAGCCAGCTGCAGCCTGACAGTCTGATTTGAAAGAAGCTCATTAGCTATGATATGTCTTTGAAATCCAAATGAAAAACATTGTAGCCCAAGTTTAGCATTTAGACAGAAATATAAGCAAAGGAGTTATCAAAGAAATAGCTTAAAGTGGCACAGAGAAGCTCAAGTTGTGATGCTTTGTATACACAATGAAATAAGGAACATTTCATTTTTAAACCTTAATATGGAATGGGGATTTCTTTCTGCATAAATAATATGATTTAACCTTTAAAATGCCTTTCCAACAATTCATCCCTTGATTTATTCATGTAGGTTCTTAAAGAGATATTTTTATATTCTTTGTGCATATCTAGGCTGTTTAAATCTCATTGCCTTATACTAAAACTACAGAGAACTACAATAATATTAAATATAATTATATTTAATTCAAAAAAAGTTTTTTATTTCAGTTGAATTAACAGTCTTTCCAGATTATTAAAAGGAAATAAAAATAACTAATGAAGATACAATGAGAGTGATAAAAAAATGAAATACAGATCATTTAAGATTGCAGAGAAAGGTATCTTCCCATATTCAAATAATCCCATTTACCACCTCCCACATATTATTTTTCAGGAAAAATCCAATTAAAAGTTTGAAACAAAAAAATATTTCAGTCAAACCTACAATTCTTTTTAATTTTAATCATTCCCATCATCTCTTTTCCTCCTTCATGTTCTATAACAGTTTTTAAATTAGCAGTAGAATGAGAAAGAAAAATGGTTAAATTTAGGTTTTCCTCCATTAAGTAAGCCCTTTTCTCTTCAACTTAACTTTTATTACGTCACTTCTCACATCTGCCACAATACACCCTTCCAAGTAATCTGAGCAGGACTTATTTCAGGACTGTTGAAAAAAGCACTAATGAGGTAGTCCAAATTCTAATAAAGAAACCAATTCTAACAAATTCTAATAAAGAAATTTTTCAGTTGTTGGTGTAATAACAGGTTTGTCTCAATATAGATTTTTTCCCCATGATAATCTGTCTCTAACCTTTGGGTCTTTGGATCTTTAAATGATGCATTCATTGCCACCATAACTGAGTCAATTCACCTTGCTCCTGGCGATTATCTTCTATTTCCTTCTATTTTTTTTCCAGAATTAGAATCTTTTCTAGAGCATCTTTGTATAAAGTGGCCAAATAGGGATAATTTAAGCCTAGTCATTTGTGCTTGAGTTAGGACTCTGGATTGATCTGTTTGATGAACCATTGGTTTGTTGGGTATCCATGGTATTCTCAGGAGTGATCTTTAGCACCAAAATTCAAAGGGGTCAATATGCTTCTTTGGCTTCCATAAAGTGTCACAGTGAATACTATGGCTTATACAGTTCTGAACTTTCTATATGTGAATACATTATATCTTCTTAAAAATAATATCCTAAAAATCCTCATTGTGCTCTCACAGAGAAAGAAATTAAATAATACAATAGACCATTTGATCTCTTTATTGTTACTTATTTCACTTTTTAAAATTTTCTTGTATACTGTATATATTTAAATAACTTATTAAATTTTCCTTTTGCATACTGTATTTGAAAAAGTATTCTGGGAAATACTCTTATTTCCAAATAGAATAGATGCCACAGCCCATAGTTAAAGATATTTTCTTTCATAACATAAGAAAGAGAAGCATAGCTTCTGAATCTATATGTTTCATATCTATGTATAAAACTGATCTCTACATCTTTGACAGGATTTTTTTGATATGGGTAAAATACAATCTCCCATCTAATATATAAAAAGTCAGATAATATTCATAGGACAAGCCAGCTGTACTGTTATGTCTGTCTTCTGAGAACTCAAATTATCATGCCCCAGTTCAGTTGCCTGCTTAATGAAAATAAATAAACATGGAGATAGACAAATGTTTTGGACATGACTGAAGGAAAATATATTTGCTCACAGCACAAGGAAAATTTTGTTCATAATGCCTGCAGTTCAGAGCCTTCTCAAGGTTAACTTGCTGTAGCATATATTCCAACAGGAGTGTTACATTTCTGGTAACTGAGAGTTATATCTTATAGCAGTGATATACATAACAGATAACAGATTGATTAGTTGGAAGGGACCTTGGAGGTCTTCTAGTCCAACCCCCCGCCCAAGCAGGAGACCCTACACCATTTCTGACAGATGGCAGTCCAATCTCTTCTTGAAAGTCTCAAGTGATGGCACTTCCACAACTTCCGAGGGCAAGCTGTTCCATTGGTTGATTGTTCTCACTGTCAGAAAGTTTCTCCTTATTTTCAGGTTAACAGATAACAGATAATCAGAGTTGGAAGGAACCTTATAGGTCATCTAGTCCAACCCCCCATCAAGCGGGAGACCCGACACCTGTGATGGTGAACCTATGGCACACATGCCACAGGTGGCAAGCAGAGCCATTTGTGCGGGCACATGAGCCCCAGCCAAACTTAACTAAACTGCGCATGCACATGCCTCCCAGCTGGTTTGAGGCCCATTTGAGGCCTTTTTCGGCCTCCCAGAGGCTTGAGGGAAGCCTCTGCAGCCTTTGGAGGCCAAAAAAACAGGCCCATTTTGTCCGATACTTCCGATTTCGTCAGTTCTGGCATTTGGAGGCTGAAAAATGGGCCCAATTTAGCAATTTACCAGGTAAGGATAAGGGTAAGGAGTGAGTGGGCAGGGAGGGTTCCCACGGGCCATGTAGGTGGCGCAGCCTTGTGTTTCTGTGCAGCTTGGATTAATTGCTTTGTGGGGATGCTCTGGGGGTGAGATTTCTCTGCGGCCCACCAAAATTTTCTCACGGCCCACCAGTTGGTGACCGCTGTTCTAGTCTATCAAGATCCATCTGGATCTTTAGTCTATTTTCTTGGTATTATCTTAATATTTCTAATATCATAGAATACTTCCTCTATTTAGAACAAATATGTGACCTTGTTGAAACATGGACAGAGAAATGCTGAAATTATGAAAGCTTGTAATCTTGAAAATAGAATATTGTGAACTAGCATAACTGGTGCCAAGAGTAAATGTAAATGAATGATATTTTGGAAAGGAAATGTCACATAACAGAAACTGATGTTTTACTGCTATTTTCCTTATTTTTGGTGGTGCCAGATTTATTATTGTTGTGAATCAATAAAAGTACTTGAATAAAGATTATTAAGAGCTTGAAGTAAAGTGCAGGGTTCTGGCCCTGCACTTCTGATTGGCCGATAATAGCAACATCAGATTGGTCCATTCAGGAGAATCTGATTGGCTATTAACGAGCCTCTCCCATTGGTCAACGGAGCTAGCGCTCCCCGTGTTTCATTGGTTAAATAGTTAAGAGTTTGCCTATATAAAGGGGGCCGTTGCAGCCATGGAAGTGAGCTGTTTTCACACGTAAATAAAGAGTTTGAAGTTCACTGTTCACCGGCTCATCTCCTCCTTTGCGCCCATGCACAGAACATAACACTGGCGATGAGGATGGGATTTGGAGACGTCAGAGCTTACTGAACGATGAAGAACTATAACCGAGCATGTGGCTGAAATGCACCAACGGCGGAACCATGTCCGGCGGCGTCATACCACCCGCTCCATTCGACCCAGCACAAGAAGACTGGGACTCATATATGGATCGTTTCCAGATGTTTCTGGAGACCAACAATTTGAAGGATGCCACTACCGGAAAGAAACAGGCGGTATTCCTAACTCATTGCAGGCTGACCGTATTCAAGATGGCCAAGGCACTAGCGAAACCGGCAGAAGTAAAGTCTATGGACTGGGATGCCCTCGAACCCCTGTTGAGGGCCCACTATGCACCGACTGTGCCAACGCTCGTAAGAAGGCATGAATTTTACCAGAGAAGTCAGCAGAAAGGTGAAAGTGTTGCTGATTTCATAGCGGATCTCCGGAATCTGGGAAGCCTATGCGAGTTTGCCAACCTAGAAGAAACACTAAGAGACCAAATAGTTCTGGGATTAGATGCCCCTGGCATGCAGAGTAAGCTGATGGCGAAAGGCGACATTAGCCTTAAAGATGCCATCGCTGAAGCTACTGCAGCAGAAACAACCAGAAAGTCGGCTGCTCAAATGTGCCACAACCATGCCCTGCATCACCAACTCGCCTGCGAAATTTCACCTCAGTCAGAGGGACAGCTTAAAACAGCCCACCACGAGGACCTCAAATCATCGTCAGAAAGTGATGAAGAAGAGGTCCACTGACTTCGGTCCAAACGAGACCAATGCCAGAGGTCGCAGTACCAATGCGCTGGTTGTGGAGCAAGCCACCCCCAGTCAGAATGCAAATTCCTTGACACGCTCTGCCATGTGTGCGGGAAAAGAGGCCATATCGGATGGGTCTGTAGAAGCAAGCTAGGACCCAGCCAGCCCTCTAGGGGGGCTAACTATCGCCAACTGACAGGAAGCCGTCCTGTAAAGCAAGAACCCGTGAACCACCAATGGAACAACCACTCCTACAGAAACAAAACCCTAAACCACTTAACGAAATGAGAAGAGGCTCACCAAACTATCACGATCGGTCACGCCTCATCTCTTGATGCCAAGAAGATCCGAGTGAAAGTGGCCATCGAAAACCAGCCCTGCCTGATGGAAGTCAATTCAGGATCATCCCTCTCGATGGTTTCCTGGAAGACCCTCAAGCAGCTCATCCCTACTGTCCAGCGGCAAGACCTCAGATTCCAAAGACTTATATTCAAAGATTATCAAGGAAATCGAATTCTGGTCATTGGATCCAGCCGAGTCTGGGTATCGTTTAAGAACCATACAGCATTCCTACCCCTGACTGTAATCGACAAAGATCGACCTAGTTTGTTAGGCCCCCAATGGTTTGCTCCACTCAGAATTGAAGTAGCCGGCATTCACCGAACCTGCAGCAGCGACTGGGAAGAGGCTCTTGTCCAAGAATTCCAGGACGTCTTTGCAGAAAAACTAGGCGAGTACAAGGGGACCCCGATATCATTTAACCTCAATCCCGAAATAGCTCCCATCCGCCTTAAGCCTCGTTGAGTTCCATTTGCCCTTAAACCAAAGATTGATGAGCAGCTTGATAAATTAATAGCCCAGGGTGTGCTAGAACCAACCGATCACTCTCCCTGGGAAACCCCAATCGTGACACCCATCAAGCCGGATGGATCAATAAGAATTTGTGGGGACTACCGGGCCACCCTGAACCACGCCCTTCAACAAAACGCTTACCTGGTACCGGTGGTGCAACACCTCCTCCATTCCCTGGGGGGCAGAAAAGTCTTCGCTAAACTAGACTTAGCCCAGGCATACCAGCAACTGCCTGTAGACCAAAAAACAGCAGAGGCCCAAACGATCGTTACGCACCGAGGTGTGTTTAAATGTAACCGACTCCAGTTCGGAGTAAGCGTAGCCCTGGGAATCTTTCAAAGTTTGATGGAAAGACTATTACAAGGGATAAAAGGCGTTGTCCCATATTTTTTTTTTTTTTGAAACAAATTTTTATTAATTTTAAAGATAAAACAACACATCATTAACCATTAAATACATAAACACATAAAACCTCTTAACATTGTAAATTCTTACAAGTCAAACAAAACATTATTTTTATACAGCATAATTCCAATTTATCCCATCTCCATATGGACACACAAATATCTTTCAGCAAATTTCTCATTATTTCTCTTTACTCCTATTCAATTTCATTTCTCTTCCATATTTATCCATTTTATAGTCATCATATTCTTTTCTTTCTGGCTTGTTTAAATTATTCTCATCTAACATTCCTCCAAGGTTTTATTGATTCTTTTTTCCTTTTTTTTATAAAAAACAAATTTTGTTAGTTTTACCATAAACACAATACACAAACATACAAACACAAAACATAAACAAAACTAAAAGATCTTTTCTGAAGGTTGTCTGTTCCCGGGTTAAAACTCTTCACACAGACACAAATTCAAACATTTTGATGATGTGTTAATCGCTGCCCCGACTCAGAAAATACTAAAGGATCGCCTGAGGTTGGTTCTCCAGAGATTTAAAGACTCAGGTCTCAAAGTTAAAAAAAACAATTATGTCAATTATGTATGGATTGTGTAGAATTTTTGGGATATTTAATTGATAGTCAAGGCATTCACCCCACCGATAGCAAACTTAGGGCAATCAAAAACGCCCCAAAACTCCGAAATAAGGCCGGCCTCCAGGCTTTTCTAGGCCTTATCAATTTTTATAACATTTTCCTGCCTCACAAAGCAACCGTAGCCGAACCCCTACATCGTTTATTGGACAAAAAAGCAACCTGGGTATGGGGACACAGAGAGGAGCAGGCATTTCGACATGTGAAAAATTTATTGACTTCTGATGCTGTTTTGATGCAGTATAACGAGACTTTGCCTTTAACGATCACGTGTGATGCATCACCATTCGGAGTGGGTGCCATTTTGAGCCACGTTTTGCCAAATGGAAGTGAAGCTCCTGTTGCCTATTTCTCAAAGACGTTATCAAAAGCAGAACACAATTACAGTCAAATTGACAAAGAGGCCCTTGCTATTGTGTCTGCTGTTAAGAGATTTCATGAATATGTGTATGGCTGAGCCTTTACTATAGTGACTGACCACAAACCTTTCCTGGGAATAATAGCGGGAGATAGGCCAACACCTTATATATTATCTCCCAGAATGACTCGCTGGTCAGAATTTTTGGCGGCATATAATTACAAGTTGCAACATCGCCCGGGGAAGGCCATTCCCCATGCCGACGCATTGAGCTGAGCACCAATTACGGAGACCATTGATGACCCTGCTCCAACAGTTACAACACTGCAGATCGAGACGCTTCGAACACCGCCATTAACAGCCCGAGATATCGCGATGGAAACGAAACGCGACCCCATTTTAGCACGAGTCCTCAGTTGGATTGAGCGCGGATGGCCATTGGACCAGATACCTGACGACTACGTCCCATTCAAGAACTGACAAATGGAACTATTTTCCCAGAAGGGCTGCATTATCTGGGGTGATAGAGTTGTCGTCCCAGAGCAGTTATGACGAGCGATAATAAGGACCTTGCACGACAGCCACCCCGGCATTGTGCGCATGAAAGCCCTCACACAAAGCTACGCGTGGTGGCCGGGTATCGACAAGCAGATCAAGACATGGGAAAAAGCTTGTCACAAATGCCAGGAAGTAAGCAACACCCCTCCGAATGCAACCCCGACTGAATGGGAAACACCTAGGGGACCATGGTCCCGTATTCATCTGGACTTTGTGGGACCTACCAAGGGACACACATTTTTATTAACGGTGGATGCCTACTCGAACTGGCTTGAAATCCATGAGATGAGGAATACAACAACTGAATCAGTCATCAGGAAACTAGACAGACTCTTTGCAACCCACGGATTACCAGACGTTCTAGTATCTGACAGTGGGCCCCAATTTACCGTGCTGTCCTTTGAACAGTACCTGGCAGACCGCGGTATTCGCCATGCGCTGACTTCGCCAGTGCATCCTGCGGCCAACGGAAGGGCTGAGCGCATGGTACAATTTGTCAAGAAAACCTTGCATAAAATGGACTATGGTGATATAGAAGACAAGATTAACCGGATACTCCTTTTGCAGCATATCACTCCACACAGCGTCACCAATAAAACTCCCACCGAGTTATTAATGGGGCGGAAGCTCCGCTCCCACCTCGACCGTTTGCATCCATCATATGAACCTGAAAAACCACACGGTTCCAGAGGGAAATGCCGTAACTTTCAGGTAGGCGACTTGGTTTTCGCTAGGAACTTTTCAGGCGATCCGTTGTGGGTCGAGGCAACTGTGGTCCAAGTAACCGGCCCTAGATCGTACCGCGTGAGATGTCACGACGATAGAATATGGAAGCGCCATATTGATCAGCTGCGTTCAAGGCTACAGTCGGGGATCTCCAAGTCCCCTGACTTGCAAACCAAGCAGGAAAGAGATACCGAGGAAGCTGAATTTGAAACAGCAGAAAGTTTAAGCGAAAGTAATGACCGCTCAGAGGCAACACATGAAGGATCGGGAATGGGGGTGAGCTCGCCTCGAGGAGATGCCGAGAACATTAGCGGCAATGAAAATTTGAATACAGAACGGGAGGCACCCTCTTTATCAGATAACATCCTACCCCAACAAGACTGTAGCCAAATACTGGGAGAACAACGCAAATCAAATAGACAATCAAAACAACCTGCCTACCTCAAAGACTACGTGACTGCACCCCTTAAATGAAACCCGGGGGGAAGGGGTGTTGTGAATCAATAAAAGTACTTGAATAAAGATTATTAAGAGCTTGAAGTAAAGTACAGGGTTCTGGCCCTGCACTTCTGATTGGCCGATAATAGCAACATCAGATTGGTCCATTCAGGAGAATCTGATTGGCTATTAACGAGCCTCTCCCATTGGTCAATGGAGCTAGCGCTCCCCATGTTTCATTGGTTAAATAGTTAAGAGTTTGCCTATATAAAGGGGGCCGTTGAGGCCATGGAGCTGAGCTGTTTTCACATGTAAATAAAGAGTTTGAAGTTCACTGTTCACCGGCTCGTCTCCTCCTTTGTGCCATGCACAGAACATAACAATTATAGCCTGTTATACTAAAAGCAGATGCTTGGCATTAGTATGATTCACAGTAGGGCCAACTTCTGCATTTTTAACAGTCTTCTTGCTGTGTTTATTTCTTTTTCTAGTCACATATAGAAAGATATCTGTATGTATAGGGTAAGGTTGCCTGCCTACAGTTCAGCCTAATTAAAGCTTAATTAAATATCATTGGACAACAAGGTTTTTGCTTCCTGAACACTTTTGGTTGTATTTTATAGATTTTTGGCTGCTAAGTACAAAAATAACCTGTAATTAAACCAATCCCTTACTGTTTTATAGAAATCTTCTGTTTTTACGTAATGGCAATGGACACTCTTCATGGTCATGTTGCACATGTGAAAGAAATATACAAAAACATGGATATGTCATTGAAGCACACCCAACACACCAAATACAACTAGAGTAACTGTAGAGATCTAAAAGTAGTGGCTCTGCTGCTTTTAATACAGTTTGGCTATACTAAGTACTGTTGTTAAATATGCAAATGGAAAAGCCATTCAAGAGTTGCATTATACTTAAAAAATGGACACTCCAAAAGAATTTTTGAATAGAAAAACATGATACTGTATATGAACCACTTTTTACACGACAAAGATATTTTTGAAGGCATTTTCAACAACAGGTGCACGCACATTATCAATAACAAGCAGTTCTAAGATTTGCTAGTGGGACCAGGGCAAATCACCAGGATGTCATTGAGAATTTTCTTGGCAACTATAGAACACCAATCTACATTCAGTTGGTTGACAAACCTCTTATAGCATACAAAATCATGAAATATAACATGTCACTGAAGATTTGTTTTCTGCATCCACATAAACCTCTTTCCTGAAAATTTAGATAAAGACAATGATAAACATGGTGAAAGTTTTCACCAGGACGTTGGCATAATGGAAAAATGGTATCACGGCAACTAGATTCCAGCAATGCTGAGTGCCTATTTTGATACATTACAGCAAGAGCCATTGGATACTGAATATCAACAAAAATTGGCAGCAAAACATTTTTAGACCTGTTGAATTCATGCAACATTTCAGAAACATGATTAAATACATGATAGTCATTAAAAATTAATTTCATATTTCCCAAGGTTCCTATGTGATGCAATTATTCTGAAATTATGCTAATTTTCAGTTTGAAGGTGTCTATCATAATCACCAAAAAGTTTCAGGAAGTAAAACTTTTGAAAAACAAATTGTTATCCAGTGTATTTTTATCAGATTTTATGTGATTACAGTATATTGTAGATGGTGGAAGTATTTAATATTTTTATTCTCATTCAAATGATAATTCTGGTACAAATATTAACTACCATATCAACATTAGGCATATGAGATACTTAGAAATTTTGAATGAATATAATTGCCCCCAAAGTCTTAATTCATAACTTAACTCCTTCTACAACACTGAAAAATATGGTTTAATGCTTCTTCTTTGATAAATGTTCTTTTCAGGAAGCAAATTTAAATTATTTCATACTTTCACACCCATCTAGGTTTTTTTGCAAATTCCATCCCATTCTGCTAACCACAAAACATTTACATCTTAATATGTTTTATAAAATGATAATTATTGGAGAACAAATTTTGCAGGCCAATTTCTCATTTCTGATAATGATCCAGAGCAGGCCAGGCTAATTTTATAGCTCCCAATTCCACCTTTAAAGCAGACTGAATGACTTTTGTATTAATTTTGTGGTAATAGTAATTTTGGAATACATGAATTCAACTCACGTAGTAGATAAAATATTATGTTGTATGGTTATTAGCTGCTATTCCTGACACCTTTCTATATGAAATCTATATTCCCGCACTGAATACTAGCCATATTCATTTGCTCAGAAAAATAGTAATCCTGTTTTAGAGGAATGAAATCTGTTATGGGTGTTCATTCATGGAATATGATGATTGTTAACAGTCCTGGGGAAAAAACAAATTTTAGCAATCCAATTTTCTGCATTTGTTTCCATTGCTGTTCATATAATCCTTTATTGTTTAGAATAGAGGTAAAGATTAAACTGTTTTTCAGGAATTTTACCTTATAGAATTGAATGCTGTTACTGGATGCTTGGGGTTTGATTTTTATGATTTTATTTTTATGGAATTACTAGTTTATAGTTTGCTAAATTGTAGCAACCTATAAAAACAGGATAGGTTAATAAATAGTTGTATCTTATTTAGAGCTTCCTTCCAGTATACGTAATGCATAAAATTATTTACTAAGTTAGCAAGTATAATACCAGTTCAAAGCTATCAGTACTGTGGTCAGATTTGCTCTTGGTATAATATTGATATGTTTGGTTCCAGGATTATTGGGCGTATATGTCCAGATGTAGATGTGTTAGCTGATATGGAAATAGTAGGGGAAGAATTTTGTGTAGGCTGGTATAGAAAAACTAGTGGTATATATATTGCCTACATTTTGGAGGATTAATATTTTGCACTACAGTAAATGTATTCTAAAATTCTCTGTAAATGATTCACAAGACAGTGTTAAGAAAAAATACTCTATTATTTATTATAGATTGTTGTGTAGAGGTATATTTAACCCTTCATTTTAAAGGATATTTCATTTGAAAATTAATATTGCAAATTGAAGCAACTGAAAATCCATACTAAAATTCCAATAACCCCATATCTTCTTTTATATATGTAGGATTTTATTTTAATTTAATGAAAAGCTTTTGTTCAATTTGAACATAAGGTTAGAATATGTGAATTGCAGTGCCTTTAAAAATAATTCTCAAATGATAATTGTATTATTAGGAAAATTATTACTGTTATTTTAACTTCAGTTTGAGGAAAATTATTACTGTTATTTTAACTTCAGTTTCCTTATATCTAATTAAACCTTAATCAAAACAGATTAGACAAAGATATCTCATTTTCTACAAACTTGTAAAAATAGTAATGGAAGAGATGATGTATTGAGTAACCCACTTCATTTTTATATCAACTAAATATTGGCAACTATATACTGGTATTGACTTGCTTTGCTATATTGGGAAATATGTGTTCATATTTACTGTATACAGAGGATATGTTTACCTAGATATTTATTTATATGTAATTTATTTAAAATATTTATATTTTATGTAAATACAGAAAATTATATTTTCGGGGGTTGGTGAAAACTCCCAACCAAGTGATTTTCATATGATATTGAAAAAAACATTGCTAATTTGAGCCTGTAATAAAGCTAAATATGTTCAACTAGACATGGATTGATAGCAATATGTGGCAGCAAAAAGACATTATACATTTAGATTGGTTTAAGAAATATAGTTTCTGAATCACTATGTAATTCTATTTTTGACAGAATAGCATCCCTTTCTGGCCAATTCATTTTAAGAAGAAGCTGGAACAGTTTCAGTGAACAATAAGAAGGATACCAGAAACATTTTTTTGAGGAAAGAATTGAAGGAGTTGGAAATATTTATCTTTTAGAACATGAAAATATCAGGGATATAATATAACTTTTGAATATATGAAGGGATATCACCCAGAGGAAAACAATGATATACTTCCCTCATTCTATAATGCAAGATATAGATATAAAAATGGATTCAGTTTACAGAAAGATGGATTCTAAATGAATGTACAGCAGTGGACTGAACTATCCAAGGAGTTGTGAGCTTGGACATGTTCAAATGCAGACTTGTAAGATATATGTTATAGATGCTTTAATTTGAGGGAACAAATGCACAGGCCAGTACACCAGTATTTGTGTTGAAAAGGCATTGGGAATATTGGTGGATAGGTTGGTTAGAAAAGGTATCTTGGGACATTGGAAGCAGTGGGATAGGAAAGGAAGATATCACAAACAACAAAGAAGAAAGCTAATGGAATATGCTGTAACAAAGCAGTGAAAGTGAGATGGTACAAACTTTCCCTGCTTTTCCATGATAACCCTGTGGGATTCTTTTAAATTTTATTTGGGCTGCAAAACCAAAACCAACCAAAAGTTCCAGGTTTCTTTCTTTCTTTCTTTCTTTCTTTCTTTCTTTCTTTCTTTCTTTCTTTCTTTCTTTCTTTCTTTCTTTCTTTCTTTCTTTCTTTCTTTCTTTCTTTAAATTTTAATTATAAGAATACAACACGGTAAAGCCATTCTGGCATTACAATTATTAATGTGGTATGGGCTAGGAGTTCCAGGTTTGTTTCTGATGAAGTATAGTTGATTAGAAAAATGGTTTGGCAGAGCTTCCGAATATAATGGACTGTTTCAGATCTAAAACAAAACATGGTATCCATTTTGTGTTAATACATTAATAAATTTATGAAACTGATTACATTTATTTCACTGTTGTTGAAATAAATAGAATTCAGTAAGACCAAGAAGTATATTGAACTAAAAGGAACTTTCCATTAAAATAAAGTTCAATAAATAAGTGATTAAATTTTCAGTTATGTAAGTTCGATGGTTAATTCTGATATTTGAGTATGACCTCTGCTTATGTTGTTGTTCATTGTTCATTGTTAATGCTATAGAATTAAAAGTGTTTTATGACATTTGAAAATCTATATGGATTGGGGATCACATTCATACATTATAAGTACAAACTATGAATATTGACAGATACATACAAATTACACTCCAGATAATGTTAAAGATATAAAATAAAAGCACATTTATGGAGCTGAGAAAATGAAAGGAGCCCAAAGTACTGCTACCTTTTCTACCCCCAAAAAGGAACAGGCAGAGGTGTGATATCAGATTGTCTAGCTTCTCATCTCATGTAAAAAAAAGGCCATTGCACTTCCTTAACACCTCCCACTCCTCACATTTATTCTGTATGGAACTGGTTGCAATGTTGGATGCTGCCTGAAGGAAGACCCCAAATTTCTGAGAAACTACTGAATGCTTTAAGCATTTGGGAAGGCTTCAAAGCACTTTGGATTCACTCAGCTGAATGTATTGCTTCAAGGCAAGTCCCAGTTTCAGTTTGTGATTCTTGTGAATCAAAGGTTCATAAAATCAACTCTCCAGTTTGAAGTTGCACATTATAAGAGTCCATCAAAAATGCCTTTAAAGTTTTTTGAGACCATTTATTTACCATTTATTTTGTTTATTAAAATTTTATGCTGCTCATCACCCCTGTATAGTGACTCTGGGTGGACTATAGATAGTGTATTATTTTATTTCAGAAAGATGGATCTGGAACACTCCAGAAGATAGGCTTAAGATACAGAAGGAACTTAACAGATTTGAACATTGGGCCTATCTAACAAAATGAAATTTGATGGTAAAAAAAAGTAAGATTCTACATTTAGGCAAGAAAAACCAAATGCACAGGTATCATATAGATAGTGCCTGGCTCAATAGTAGTAATTGTGAGAGGGATCTTGGAGTCCCAGTGGACAATCACTTAAATATGAGCCAGCAGTGTGCTACAGCTGCCAAAAAAGCCAACACAGTTCCAGGCTGCATTAACAGAGGGATAGAATCAAGATCACATGAAATATTAATACAACTTTATAATGCCTTGGTAAGGCCATGCTTGGAATACTGCATCCAGTTTTGGTTGCCACAATATAAAAAAAGATGAGACTCTAAAAAGAGTACAGAGAATAGCAACAAAGATGATTAGGGGACCAGAGGCGAAAACATACAAAGAACTGTTGCTGGATTTGGGTATGTCTAGTTTAATGAAAAAAAGGCCTAGGGCTGACGTGATAGCAGTGTTTCAATGTCCAAGGAGTTGCCACAAGGAAGAGGAGAACCTATTCTCCAAAGCACTTGAAAGCAGGACCAGAAGCAATGGATGGAAGCTAATCAAGGAGAGAAGCAACCTAGAATTAAGGAGAAATTTCCTGACAGAACAATTAATTAGTGGAATAACTTGTCTCCAGAAGTTGTGAATGCTCCAACACTGGAAGTTTTAAGATGACATTGGACAACCATTTGTCTGAAATAGTATAGGGCTTCCTGCCTAAGCAGGGGGTTGGAGTAGAAGACCTCCAAGGTCCCTTCAAACTTTGTCATTCTGTTATTGTCTTCTGAATTTTATTGTAAATGAAAATTCAATGTACTTTTAACAAGCAACATAATTTAGCCTCTGGTCATATGGGTTTATACAGAAAGTAAGAAGCATAGTCTATTTCTTAGACCAGTAGTTATTAGGGAAAGTAATTTCAGCAGCCAACCTGTACTGATGTTGTGGTTAGCTGGCAGCAGGTGCGGACGGTGGAGGAGACCAAGGACTCAGATGAGGGGCCAGGACCATTAGGGAGTGGACTGCTGCCTTCAGAGATTGTGGAGGCTGGCAGCAGTGATGAGGAAGTTCCCAAGGAGCTTGTGCCAAGTGCGCGTGCGTGCAGGATTGCTCGTCGGAGAGAGCAGTTACAGCAGCACGGGCAACTTGGGAGTAAGGCTGCAAGGTAATGCCCCCTCCCTCAAGAGGATAAAAGCCAGGTTTGAAGAAGAGTTCTTTGCAGAAGGCAAAGACACTCTGAAACACAGACTTGTGGATATTATACTGTAGTTAGTATTTGAAAACTCTTGTAAACTATTTCTTATCTGGGTTTTTGGAAGCCTTGAAAAACAACTTGGCAAGGCTTTTTCTTGTCAGAGCTAATTAGTTGGAAGCAGCCTTTTATCTGCGAAGAAACAGAATTCGTAGATGAAACCTTAAAAGGTGGGGGCTGCTGCCTTTGTCTGGTGTTGGCTCTCTTGGAATCAGATTGGATCAGAACAACTGGTCATCTGATGCATTGTGAACTTTTTTACCTAAAAGGACACTGTCAGTTCAAATAAGCTTGATTGAAGTCCTTCAATGTCACTTGATAGCAATGTAAATCAGTTTTCATGCATCTGAGTTCCTTGGAAGTAGAGTTAAATTTCCCTATAAAGCTCTATTTTAGAAAATTTTCTGTTGTAATTCATGCCAGACCTTCCATAGTAAAATGTCATCCAATTGCTCTTAAAGCTCTTTGCCATATATCTTAAAGAAAGGATTTATTGAATAAGAAACAAGTTTTCAACTGCTAATCATCAGCATTGTTTGGCTAATCCAGGCTAAGCCTAGTTTAATACTTTATGTCAAACCCAAAATTAACATATGTGTAGCCATTTTAGTTAGGCTTAGTATATATATATTTTCTTACTTTCTCTTGGCAGTCATGGGGGGAAGGGTTTCGGGCTTGCCACATTCCTAAGGAGGGATGAGTGGAGAGAGTTGTTTTGGCTAGGTGGTTCTTCTTCCTGTGGGAAAACAAGCTGTCCAGGCTTAGGCCTCTTGGAGTGGAGATTTATAACATCAAGCAATGTTGAATTATTTCTATTGGAGAATGTGACTTTGGGGGTTGCTTCTAACTTTTAATATTGTGGGGTAATTCCGGGTTGTGTCAGATCTGGAATTACCATGGACTTTGCCAATTTGATTCTTTCCTAAATAAAAGAAATTGTCTTGGAAGATGGACTTTGTTCTTTTCTTTTTAAATAGATTTCATCACTTGGAAACCTGACACTTTGTTTTCCTCATGTGTTAATAAAACTGAAATTGTACAACCTATTACTTTTTGAATATGAGCATTAACACCAAAAACAATTCTTCTTAGAATTTGGAGTTCTGGAGTGCAGATTTGGCTTAGTAAATATTCACATGAGAGTACTGTGGTTGATTAGGCTTTTTTATGTCTGCTGAACATCTCTTGCATTACAGATTTTGTTTCCTTTTTTATGTCTAGTAGCATCTTTGCCTTGCATTGCAAACTAACAGAAACATCCACAATTACTCTCAATTTACTTTTAGCAAGGCTTGCAGGCCATAGTCCCCTCCTTACATCAGGCTTATAATTCTCTATATTGTTTGCCCTTGTTTGTAAGTAGCATATAGAAGTTGCTTTTGAATACTGAAGTTGTATTTCCCTGTCATGCTAATAATAATTATGGATAATCTCATCTTCTTGTGAAAATGTATTCATACTATTCAAAGCCATCAAAGCTAACAGCCATCACCATTTCAATCATTTAATATACATTATATAAAGAGATATTTTCAGATTGCAGCTGCTGTTAATGTTTCATCATGGAAAAGCATCTTGGCCAATCACTTGTATGTCAGACTGAAAGCTGGAAATTTTCCTCATGTGCTAACATTCTACATAGCAATACATTAAGAAAATTCAAGATGATTCATCACCTGATTGGTTGTTGACTTTTGGCCTAATAAATGTATCTCAACTCAGATGACTTCTGGGATGTATGTTTCAAATTAGAGGCATAAATTGCCCATCCATTGCATTCTACTCAATCAGCTTTTCTGTAACAAAATTTTCAACCCAATCTCATGGCTATTTGCTGATTAAAAAAATTATGCTCTTTTAATTGGATCATTTTCCTAGAGTGTGTATGTTTGGACTTAATAAAATAGGAGATTTGCAGCAGATTCTATTTCTCCTGTCATATGCTTTATATATCTTTATATATCTACCCAATCAAAAGTCTGTTTCCCTGTTTCCATTTTTTTTAAAGTGATGTTTGTGATTTTTACTAAATTACATTATTAGATTTAGGTAGACAATCCATCCTATATTAAATACTAAGTTGTTTTATATATCAAATGGATGGAGCCAAAAACTATGTGTAGTCAACAAAAAAAATTGTATTGGTCTTAATTAATAGGATGAAATTATATTAGAGGCTTTTATTATTATTGCATAAATATTTTGCATCTTAACTGGATCATAGACACATTCGTTTGCCTGGTAAAAACATATATAAAATACACAATGATACTATAGAGAGAATAATTTTACTTTTGTAGCTACTGTGTTTCTCCAACAATATGGCCTCCACCAATAGGAAGGCCCAGCATGACTTCTAGACATGAGGCCTAAATTAAGCCCTGCCCCCCAAAATTTAGGCCTATTTAATCCATGCCATTTCTCACATCGTTCGTTAAAACAACACGAGGTAAAGAGAAATGGGGGGGAAGGGGGGGAGAAAACTTGCCTTTAGGAGTGCCCTGCACGTAGAATACCCCAATCTATTGCTGATAGAACATCGGCCAATAGAAGCTCCCTGAAGGCAGAGTCACCAGCCGCTTCTATCGGCTGGTAGAAGCAGCCTCGGGGCGAGCACCCACGCGCACTCCCCTCGCCACGAAACCATTTCTATCGGCTGATGGAAGCTCCACAAAGGCAGAGTCACCAGCTGCTTTGGGGTGACACGTGGCTGCCTGTGGAGCATTCCTGACAGGAGCGCTCCATGCACATTCCCCTTGCCATGAAGCCATTTCTGTTGGCTGATGGAAGCTACCCAAATGCAGAGTCACCAGCCGCTTCTATCGGCTGGTAGAAGCAGCCTTGGGGTGAATGCCCACATGTACTCCCCTCACCACAAAGCCCTTTCTATTGGCTGATGGAAGCTCCCCAAAGGCAGAGACACCAGATGCTTCTATCGGCCGGTAGAAGCAGCTGGTGACTCTGCCTTTGGAGAGCTTTCATTGGCCGATAGAAATGACTTATTGGTGAGGGGAGTGCGTGTGGGCGCTCACCCAGAGACCGCTTCTACCAGCCAATAGATTTCCTCCTCCATGCGCACCCCCACCTAGAGCGGCCCATGAGCACTCAACTCTCCACAAGGCCGCTTCTACCGGCTGATAGAAGTGGCTGGTGACTCTGCCTTTAGGGAGCTTCCATCAGCCAATAAAAGTGGCCTCATGGAGAGGTGACTACGCATGGGGCACTCTAGGTTGGGGTGAATGTGGGGATGGAAATTAAGTCACCTCCAAAAAGATGTCCTAGCCATTTTTGGGGGGCTTTAAAAAAAAAAAAAAAGACCTGGCCTTATTTTATGAGAAACACGGTATCTTACCAATTAGTTAGATTCTTAAAGTGCAGATTCTTGTTGTGAGCTTTAAGGAAACAAATTCCATATTTGTTAGCTATCTGGCCTCTAATTTCTAGCATTCTTATAACCAATCAAAATGAGAATAAGCCCCAAATCTATTAGGTTTTGTTAGGTCCTACTAGTTTAATTGAGATCCAGGAAGATATACAGCAGCCAGTGTGTACCATTTGATTATATTTGCTAAGTAGAGCATCTCTCCCAGGTACTGCTTAACAAATCAGCCAGAGCAATCTTGCTTTGTTAGCTGTTAGCCTCATTACATTCCAGTTTTGGCATCCTGAATTGTTCTGCTCTATAGGACTGAGGAGAAAGACAAAGTTTCTAGCAGTTCTTCACCTCTAATTATTTTTTCTTCAGGAGAAAAAAATTCTCTTCAGTTTCTTCTTGAGGGGTGACACTGATTGTATCCTGTGACTCCTGGTCCTGAAGTTGCATCACTTCCTTTTATCAGAAAATTATTTGGACACCCCAATGCAGTGATAAGACAGTTGTATATAAGCCCTTTAACATAGAAATGTTTTAGCCAGAGATCAGCAGGAATCAATCATTACCATCATTCTAAAGGATACTTTTCAAACTTAGTCTTAGTCATGAATATCAGATATAGGTCATTCAAGTACTCTAACAGCATGGCTATTTTGCCATGTCTCCTAGATGTTTCTCTCCCACCCTTCCCAATCTATTTATGTTTATTGAATTTTGTTAACACTGACTCTCTTTTCCCTTTCTGAAAACAATTTCCCCCATTCATAATAGCACAAAAAGCTCAATACACTGTCTTCTCAGGATGTTGGATTGTAGTTGGAAATAAATGCAATAAAATAACATTTTAAAAATCATGACTAAACATCTATTTTTTAAAAAAATAATTCTATTGGTTTTAACATTTATTATGGGCTTTAATCTTAGTTAACATATTGTTCCTAAAACAGCTATCCCAGAGAGTAGGAAGAGGACTATGGTATGTGGTGAGACAAGCTTGCACTTTTTTTTAAAGTTTTGTAATGATAATTTTACTTAGTTCTGATAACTTAAAAGACAATGGACTAAAACACTCAGATCAAGCCTAGTCTTGATCCAGTGCCCCTGGATCAAAAATTCAAATAGTTTTTCCTGGATCATCACTGGCATTTTTTGTCAGGTTGCACAGCAAGTACAAGTTATTATTCTTTTTTGTCATAGAAATTAAATTTGGATTTTTGGCTGCATGCATTGTGGACTATGTACATTTCTTTATAACTTAAGGTAATTTTCTTAGTCCAATATGAACAACATTTTGATTTATTCAGATCACACTGTATAAACAGCTTTTTTAAAATAAAAAATATATACCCTTTGACTTTTAAATGTCATATGTATACATGTGTGGATATGTGTTTTATTTATTTGTATGTCTTATTTGATAAGAAATAAGCTATACAGGTAGTTCTTAATTTACAATGATTCATTTAGTGACAATTTGAAGTTACAATGGTACCTGAAAAAATGACTTAGGACTGATTTTCCCGCTTTCAACTTGAAACATACCCATGGTCATGGGATCACATTTTGGGTACATGGCAACTGGCATGTATTTATGACAGTTGCAGTATCCCAGGGTCATGTGATCAGTTTTGTAATTTTGTAAACTTGTACTCTTCCAATAAGCAAAGTCAATGGGGCGGGGGGGGGGAGCCAGATTTACTGTACTTAACGACCGCATGATTCACTTAATAAGTATGGCAAAAAAGAGTCCCAAACAGTCCCTCGAGATAAGCACCCACCTTTCTCTCCTTTGAACTGCTGCCACAACTAAAGTGCCAAATGAACTATAACAGAAGTTATACAGAAGTACAAAGTCCACACAGAGCTTTAAGGATTAATCCGAACAGAACAAACAACTTTTCTTCCAACAATGATTTCTTTACCTTTGCCTGTCCTTTATACCTTATGGGAGGGACAATCACCTCCAAGCCTTACTCCCGAGTACTCCCCTTTTGTCTCAGCTGCTCTTGTCTTCTAGCAGCTCTGCTCACATGCACACCGGGAATAGGCTCACCTTGTTCTTCTGCCTTGCTGCTGCCAGACTCTAGAGGCTCCAGAGTCAGCATACCACTCCCAGATTGTCCTAGCCCCATCTTTGCATCGGACGTAGGGCCCTCGTCCGAGTCCTCTCCAGACTCCCAGACTAGTCCCCATTCTTCCCCACTGTCCGATTCTGCTGTCATCTGCACAGGCTGCCAGTGAACATGGGTAATGCATTCAACTATGTAGAAATACAGCAGAGCTTGGAATTCATATTTATTTATTCAATTTCAACCAACCAAGTCTTACTTATAAGCCTTTAAACAAATGATTTTATCAAGATATTTATATCTTTTTCATTAAGAAGCTCAAGGTGGTATAGAGTGGATTCCTAATTTTCTGAGAATAATTATGGATGTTAGCTATTTGGATCATAAGGTTCAACAAACAGTTATTGCACAATCAAGTGTCTAACTGAATGTTAAAATTTTATTTCTTACATGGGTAGAAATAAACTTAGATTGTCACTGTATCATTGAGCTAAGTATCTTTATGCTGATTCTATGAAATCAGATGAGGCAATGCTGTGAATATTTCCTCCCAATGATTTATGAATCAGGTGTTATTTGTGAATGTCCCAGAGACATCTGCTTTGTTATTGCAGAAAAAAACTTTGAAGTGTATAGTTTATTAACTAATATAACAAGAAAAATCTTACCTTAAGAATCTTCTTGTACTTTTTAATATCAATGCTTTAAAATATTTCTAAAGGCAACTTCAATTAGCTTTTCTTTCTTTCTTTCTTTCTTTCTTTCTTTCTTTCTTTCTTTCTTTCTTTCTTTCTTTCTTTCTTTCTTTCTTTCTTTCTTTCTTTTAAATATTTTAATGGATATAATTCTTTGGTGTTGTTTCATTTTACATATAAAAAAAGAACTCTCACACCAAGTACAGGGGAAAGTAATGTTAACATTCTATGCTTATACATGCAAATTAGATGGAATTTCATATTCAGAGTTGTTAGAAGGTAGAGACATCATTATTACTTTGTGGCTTGGTTGGCAGCTGTATATTAGTAGACATCCAAGAATGATTACGGTTATTTTAGATACTGGAACAAAGCTGTTTTGCAGCTGCAGTGCTCATATAGTGAAAATAATATGTATAACCAAGTTCTTCCTTTTTTCCCAAATTAATACCCCAGTTCTTTTTTGAAATGCAATTGCACCTCTAATTCAGTGCATAATAAAGTACACTGAAATGTCATTGTTTACTATAATAAGTTTATTTGAACATTAATGCCTTTGATCAAATATAATGAAAGCATAAGGGATGCACAAGTCAAATTGGAATATTGATGGCTACATGGTCAAGTCCATATAATTTTCTTAGCAATAGTATGGAAATAGTTGGCCAATCCTTTCTTTTGGGATGGTTTTTCAACTTCCCAATTTAACCTACAGCCTTATGATTTTCTGGCCAGCTCAGATTTTTCAAGACCTTCCATGTTGCTAAGTGCTGCTAGTGTATGCTTTGTTAAATATGAACAGAATAGCCCAATCAAAACAATTCAGTTTTGTGCTGTAAACTGTAATCTTGCTAAATACGTATAAAACTCTTTTGCTGTACTCCAAATGTTATTGTGCAAGAAATATAAAAGTTAGTAAATTTTAACCTTATGCTAAAAATAACATTACTTCATTTCCCTCAAAAGTTACCTGCATCTGTTTATTGTATCAGATATACATCTTTCCTTATTTTATTTATTTATTTTATTTATTTATTTTGTCAAACAATTATTAGAAAACAGGTATAAGTATAAACAGGGTGATATGAAATGGATACGAATAAGAAAAAAGAAACAATAGGACAGGGACAGTAGGCACGTTTTGGTGCGCTTATGCATGCCCCCTACAGACCTCTTAGGAAAGGGGTGAGGTCAATAGTAGACAATCTAATGTTGAAGATTTTGGGGTTTGGGGAAGAAACCACAGTGTCAGGTAGAGTATTCTAGACATTGACTACTCTGTTGCTGAAGTTGTATTTCCTGCAATCAATTTTGTTGCGGTTTATCTTTAGTTTGTATCTATTTAGTGCTCTTATGTTGTTTGGTTGAAGCTGAAGTATTCATTGATAGGTAGGACATTGCAATATATAATTTTATATACTATACTTAGATCAAACCGAAGGCTTTCTAGATTGTCTAGGTCTAAAATTTCAAATCCGGTGGCATAAGGTATTCTGCTACGAGTAGAGGAGTGGAGGATTCTTCTCGTAAAATATTTCTGGACTTTCTCAATTGTATTAATATCAGATATGTAATGCAGGTTCCAGACTGATGAGCTGTATTCATTTTTTTAAATTTTATTGGTTTTTAAAACAAACGTAAACAAACAAAACGTAAAAACATCAAGCCATCTTCCATATGTATACATACAGTGTGCCGGTTGGTTTAAAAATTGTTTTGTGCTTCCATTTCGTAGTCTTCAATTACAATTACATTGTATATACTCTCATATTTTCAAGCAAATATTAAATACATTAATATCATTATTAATCAATCATTTGACTATACTTTTATTCATTCATGTTTTATGAAATAATCATATTTTACTTAATTTGTTTTATGACGGTTCATATTATCATCCCAAATCTATCATAAAATCATTTTGTAGATATAATAAGAAAAGAATACATCTTTATATATTTATTATTTTCTAAGAATCTACATATTTCATTACTATATTTTATTGTATAACCATTGATAGAATAGATCCCAAATTTTATAAAATTGTTTATCATCTTGTTCTCTAATTTCAAATGTCAATCTACTCATTTCAGCACATTCCAATATTTTCTTAATGATTTCCTCCTGTGATGGTGTTTTTTCATTTTTCCAGTTTTTAGCAAATACAATCCTAGCTGCTATTAATACATTTACAATCAGGTATTTCAAGTGTTTGCTATATATTTCAGGTAAAATTCCCAATAAAAATATCTCTGGTTTCAAATCTATATGCTTTTTTGTCATTTTTTCCAACGACGTGTGGATTTTAGTCCAATATTTTTTGGCATCCACACATGTCCACACATATGGTAATATGAGCCAGGTGTCTGATGCCATTTCCAACATTTTTTGGATTTATTCTTGAACATTCTTGCTATTCTTGTCAGGGGAAAATGCCACCTATAAAACATCTTATACAAATTTACTTTATATGCTGTTGACATTGTCATTTTATAATTTTGAGACCACAGTTTTTCCCATTTCTCTAGATCAATCCCATATCCAAAATTCTTCCCCCAAGCAATCATTGTTTCTTTAACTTGTTCTTCTTCTAGTTTAATTTCTAATAAATCCATACAATTTTTTAATCACCTTTTCATCAGTACCTGCATTTGAATATTGGTCTAGCAAATGTTTTATATGCTCTAGTTAGTAGAGTGATATTACCAGAGAAAAAGCTAGGCAGGATTAGGTTAACAACTCTTAATGCCTTTTTGGCTATGTAGTTATAGTGGGCTGTAGCACTTAGATCATTTGAGTTGAGTACTCCAAGGTCCTTGACAAAGTTTTTGTCATCAACGTCTTGACCATTCAGCTTGTATTTTATTTTTTGATTTTTTTTGCCAATATGTAAGATAGAGCATTTATTTGTTGAGATTTGAAGTTGTCATTTGTTTGACCATTCTGACATATAGTCAAGGTCTTTTTGAAGGGTAGCAGCATTGTCAGTGGTGTTGAATAGCTTTACATCATCAGCAAAAAGAACACAGTTGCTCTTAATATAATCACAGAGGTCATTAATATAGAGTATGAAGAGAGTTGGCCCTAGAACACTGCCTTGGGGAACACCACTGTTGACAGATACAGGATTTGATAGGATGCTCCCAATTTTGACCATTTGTTGCCTGTTTGACAGGAGTGCTTCTATCCAGTTATGCAGGTGTCCAGAGATACCATAAGAGCTTAGTTTTAGGAGTAGTTTGTTGTGTACCACTGAATCAAAAGCTTTACAGAAGTCTATGTAAATTGCATCAATTGCTTTGCCCTGATCAGGTTGTGTAATCCATATGTCTTTACAATGCAAAAGTTGCAGGTTACAGGGCAGTTTCCTTTTGAAACCAAACTGTTTGTTAGAGAGTAGGTTGTTTGTCTCTAGGTGGAGGATAATGGATTGGTTAATAATAGATTCCATGGTTTTACAGCTGACACAGCATAAAGAGATTGGTCTGTAATGTTCAACTAGGCTGGGGTCTCCCTTTTTGAAGATGGGAATGACTGTGGCTAGTGACCATAGATTTGGCAAGGAGCTGGTCCTGAAAGATTTTTCAAAGATTATGCTTAGAAGTTCAACTATGGCAATGGATAGCTTTTTTAAGAAGTAGGCACAAACTCTGTCCGGTCCAATAGATAGGGATGGTTTTAGATTGCATAGTGCTTTTTCAACATTGTCTTTTGTAAAATCGATATGTATTAGATCATTGTAGTTGTCTGTGGTTTGACTAGGAAATACTGGGCATGATCCATTGCTGTTTACAAATACTGAGCCAAAGAATGTGTTAAAGAGGTTGGCTTTAAGGGTGTCATCATTGCAGTCTTTACCATTTGGTTCTTTTAGGGTTGGGATGGACCTTGTGTCTTTGTTGTTTACAAAATTGTAGAAAGCACAGGTGGAATTGGTGTGAATTGGAATTCCTCTTGTTTAGTGTGATAATTGGTACATTCAGTCTTTATCTGGTGGCATAAATTTTTGTATCGGCTTTTAAAGTTGGCAACATGACCAGATTTGTTTTTCCACCAAAGGGATTTCTTTTTGGATTGGAGCTTCCTTATTGTTATGGGTAATCTGTTTTTTTCTGGTTTTGGGAGTTGTTATTGGTACAGTTTGGTATAGTTTGGTATAGTTTGATGACTCTTTTGACTATTGGTATAGTTTGATGACTCTTTTGACTTCAAGTAAAAATATGTTTTAGTGGTATTCAACAGTATTGCATCCAGTGAATAGAATTTGCCAATCAAGAGATGAGAGATCGTTGTTTAAAAGATCATAGTTGCCTTTTTTGAAGTTATAATTGGGGATCCTGTCATTATGGTGATTTTTGTGAGGACATATATTGAGACAAAAGTCAATCATGCTGTTGTCACTGTTGGAAAAGGATTCATTTACTTGTATTCCATAAAATGAATTCAAACTGTTGTAGAAGATGAGATTGAGGCAGTTGTCAAGTCTAGTATTGTTAGTTACTAGTTGTTCCAGTCTTAGTGTGGTAATGGCATTGTACAGGGTTGTATTAATGGGTTCAGATGTACATTCATTTAGTGTCCAATTTATAAGAGGTAAGTTGAGGTCACCAAGAAAAATGAGAGGACGTGGGCAGGAGGCAGCCCATGTCAGTAGTGAAGTTAGCTTGTTTGCATGAATTATATCATAATCAGGGGCATGATAGCAAAGTAAGAAGCGGATTGAGATGTTTAAGGACAGTTCACACATGATGGTCTTGGGAAGAGCAAGCTCTTGTATAATTTGGATCTTTTTTTAGATTTACAGACTTTTTATAGAATAGAGCAACTCCACCACCTCTACGGATTTCGCGATCTGACCGAAAAACTTGATATTCTCTTGTAGTGGTAATGAAGTCTAGGAAAGATGCATTTAACCATGTCTCACAGACAAAAAGAATGTTAAATGTGGTTGAGCTTAGAAGGATGAGGAATTCATGCATTTATTTGTGAGGCTTCTTGCATTAAGTAGTTTGCATTTAAGATATGAAGTAGTGGGTCTGGAGGAAGTAAGGGGCGTGCATCCCCTAACATTGGATGTTTGGGTGATGGATATTGTGATGTGGATTGAGTCTCTTGCTTTTGATACAGTCAGCACGGTAATCAATGTATAGATTTGTATTACCTAATTCATGTAATCTTTTGAGCTCAGAACATAGCTCCTGGGATCATATACATTGCTGTAAGGTTAGATCATGGCGAGAACAAAGGTTCTTATGGTTGTTATTCTTTGCGAGTGAATTTATTGAGAAAATGAATTTGCGTTTGCTTGTTTCATTTTTGCAAACAACCCTGCAGAGCCGTGGGATCATCAAGCCATCTTTGTTTTTAAGCTCAGGACCAACATGGGAAATATCAAGTATTTCTTCAGGGGAGATGGTTGATGCTTGATTTTCTCTGATGATGTTTTGAACATTAGAGATGTCATCATTGTCATTGACCTCTAGACCAAATAAGATGGCATTTGGTCACTTCCATTCACGCTCAACAGCTTCTTTGATGAGGATAGGGATATCAATATTTGTAGGATTTGTTGTTTTTTGTGGATTGGGTTTTGGTTGCAGTTGTTGAGTAGAAATATGGTCTGTAGATGTTTGATGTTCATTTTTTAGTGCTGTCTCTTTTTTTTCAAGGTTTGTCAATCTAGTTTGTATAGTGTCCAGAGATGCTACAATGTTATCAAGGGATGTTATCTGTGTTTCAATGGTATCGACTCTTTCAAACAGGGTGATGTATTTTTCTAGTTTGGGTCTGCATGATGGACAGAAATATGGAAAAGCATTGGCATATGTTTTTATGAATAGAGTCATTTGCTTGGGTAATCCTAAGCAATTATGGTGAGCGTAGTTGTTACAAAGAGAACATTTGATGTAATCTTCATTCTCCTTTAAAGATTCCTTACAAACAAGGCAAGAGCAACAGTCTTGTGGTTCTTTAGTAGGGGTTTCTTTCTTTTTAGGTTGAGGTTTGACATTGGATTGTTTTCCTGGCATGATGGGTTTGTTGAGATGGTTTGTTGATTAAGTTGTTCAATCAAACAAGGTATTGTGGTAATTAGTAAAGTAATATTTTGCCAAACAATCTATTATACTAATCACACTAGTCAATTAATTTAACTAATCAATAATCACTCTAATAATTCATTACACTAATCAATAAACACACTAGGCAATTAATTGTCCTAATCATTAATTTGCACTAAACATACTAATCATACCAATATTCAAAATAGTTAACTAAACTAACTAAACCACTAATCTATCATAGTCTATAATAATATATTACTCACTAATGATAAGTAATTGTAAAAATTAATTAATCATTTAGTAAGATCAGTTAATCAATTAAACAGAGTTATATTGTGAAAAATTAGGGCAGGAAGAAAATAATCGGAGAAAGAGGAGAAGATTTAGTTTGGATGGTCCTGGGGAGGATAGGGAGAGGGCATATATTAGGTTGGAAGTATAGATGAAAGTCTTTTGGCAGAAGGTTACTCTTTATTCGTTTCTTCAGATCTTCAGTTAGTGATTTTGGGGAACCAGATCTGTCTTCACATGGATCTTCTTGTCTTCAGGAATATATTAGGCTGAAGGTAACTATGTAAATCTTTTGGCAGAAGGTTAATCTTCACTTGTTACTTCAGATCATCAGTTAGCGATCTTAGGGATTAGGTCTGTCTTCTCACAGATCCCCTTGTCTTTGGTCAGTGAACTTAGAAATTAGGCTATTGCGTGAATTATCAGGACTGTGCTCCTATTTCCAGAAAATTTCCAGAAACTCAAAGATGATTACATAGCCCTCTTCCAGTTTTTCTACCAACAAAAACTTGAAAAATACTGTCTGGCGCAAAGTCACCGGGACCTTTTAGGGCTGACAGTGATTCTCAACCTGCTCTCATTGTTCCTTTTTAACATAATAACATCACTGCACTCTGCTTCAACTAAGAATGTTAGAATGTATTTCAATACATCACTTTAATGGATGTCAGTTTAGTGGACTGAATTTTTCTTTTTAAATTTGTGGATAAAATGGTCACCTGGTTAGCACCTGAGTTAAAGGATAAAGTCATTACTTGGAGAAGCAGTCTGACAGTAGTTATAGTATGCTAAAAATAGATATGGTTATGTGCATGTTTCTTGTTTAAATTCCAGAGAAGAGAAAAAAGAACTGGTTGATCTGCAGGTCCATGGAAAGATCAGGCATACATGTCAAATTTGAGTATCTGTTGATGGGCGAGATACAAGATGCTAAGGAAGATTGAGTGGTGTATTGGAGCAATTGAGACAACTGGGGTTTAAGGGATGCCATAAAGATGCTGGGAGGATCAGATGGGTGAGTAATGCACTGGAGAAGTAGCTGAAGAGAAATGGAGAGAAGGTTCTGGGAAGTTTGATCAATTCAGAGAGTGAACTATTAGGGCTAATGGCATTAAGAGCAATTTATTTCTCCTAGCTTAGCTCTTGCACCAACCAGTTTTTCTTGCTGAAGAATAGTGTGAGAAAAAAAGGTATTCAATAATCTTTAAAGCTTATGCTGATAATGACATTCTATTGATGGCTGTCTTTATAAAGATTGCTGGTCAACTTCATGAAGACAAAGGGAAACATGAGAGAATTTGCAGATAGTTTTGTTTAATACATCTCTCTTGACTTTGGATGATGTATGCTATTTTTTCATGATGGTGGTGGGGGTTGCAGTTGTTCAAAACCTCCCATCTTTTTTTATGTGAACTTTCAGGGGAAAATAGTCCTTTTACTTGTCATCCAGCAAGATATACTGATAATGCAGATGATGATAATACTGAAGATGTCAGGGTTCCAAGTAACACCCCCAACCGAATAAGATGCTGAGAAATAACATCTTTCCCTTTAATCTTGGAAAAAGGAAAACACTGATGTCCATAACTCCTGTACCTCTCACTCCCAATCCTTGACCTAATATAGAAGGACATCTTAGTGATAGTATCAGAAGACTTCTAAAAAATCAAGGAGATCCAGGAGCAATATAATTCTCTTATCCTGAGCCTGCCATAGATAATCAAAAAGTATAACCAATGTTGTCTTAGTATTATGTTTTTTTCTGAATCCCCATTAATGGAACTTCAGACAATCAATTTCCTACAAGATACTTTGAAATTAAGAAGGTTGGTTTCTGGGCAAAACCTCACCACCCTCAGCCAATGAAGCATCCTTTTTCTCAAACATGCATTCCCTACCACATGCCACCTCTTGCAAGGTCTTGACCAGCCAGGAAAGTGTACTCATCTTTTTTAATTGTTTTTTTTTGTAATACCTATAATCTATTTGGTTTTGATTTAACTATAGGATTCTTATATAAGTTCTTAAGTTATAAGTTCAGGTCACTTTGATAATGTTAATACTTTACCAGAGAACATGGTTTGTTATATCATGTCTTTTCGTAAGCGCTAAATTTCCAAGTGAAAAGGATGGGATTTACTTGCATATTTTATTATGTTCCTTAATTTTGTATTAGAAATTGAGTGAATAAGTATGTCATCAGGGTGTGTGCTAATATGATACAGTGTTTGTATTGATTGTTTCCCATTATTTTAATGTACATATGGATTTCATTAGTGATTTTTAGATTGAGAAATCAACTTCTGGAATTATTTTTCCAAAATGAACAGATGCAAATCTAAATTTGTGTATATGTATATAAAATGTGTGTGTGTGTGTGTGTGTGTGTCAAATAAATAAATGAAATTGTGGACTAGCTTAGTTTCTATGAAGGAAGAATAATACTGTACTTTTGCTTAGAAACAAAATATATAAACAAATAGAACTCATATTTTGAAGTGGTAAGTTGAAAATAACTTAGATGTATCTCATCTAAGTCTTAACATTTGTTGATTGCTTCTCAAATAATGTTTCCTCCCAGCTTTTCAGCTGAATTAGTAGAAAGTGTAGCATGGCTTTGGCAGCTTAATTGATATAAACAAAAAAACAAAAAAGTTGATGCAAACAAAAAAACATGAAGAACAATAATGAATTGGTGGAAGGCAGAATATATAATAAGCTGCTCTTTACCAGTTCTGGCTTTAAAAGAAATAAGCGAGATCAACCCACCTGTTTTCATCATAGTTGCTGAAAAATATATATTTATATGAGGAGAACTTATGTGAAGGAAATAGTTAAATTATTTAACTGTTCAATTGTGTAAAAAAAAATTTCCCACGGTTCTACTGGAATTAGTTTGGATCCAATCCAGTTGAAACAAATTTAACAATTTAGAATGATGAATGACAGCAACCCATTTGGGACTTCTTAGATGTATGGCTGATAGTTCAAAACTGATAAACAATATAGTCCTTTTTTAATTTGCCTACTTTGCAGAAGGATGGGTGGATGTAAAATCAGTGGATGTTATACTGTGACTGCCACGGTTGTTTATTTCCTGTGCTTAAAAATATTATGTTTCTTTTTTTCTTTGTTCTCATATTATAAATTGTTACACTCCATAATTTTGTATTGAAATACTTGTGGTCATATTTAGTTGTGCTAGATACAATGTCTAGAATTATATATGTGATTCCATTTTCTGATGTTGCCTGTCAGCTTCCCACAAGCAAAATCAATGGGAAAACCAGCAGGAATTCAGAAATTGTAGTCATGTGAAATCCTTGCTTAATAATCTGTGCAGTCCTCACTTAACCATGACAACCAGGACTACCAGAATGAGAATGTGACAACTTACCACAGCCAACTCGCTGCAGGACAACCTAACAATTCTATTTAATTATTTAAAATAAATAAATAATTTTAATTTTTGTCATTCACTTTTCATTATGTTCCTCCTTTAGCATCCTTTCTTTAATGATTCTATTCCACCATTTCTTTAGTATTAGTATAACTCTTGTCCAGCAGTGAGTTTTTCCTGTGGCGAGTTGGCCATGGCAAGTTGGTTGTGGTGAGTTAGCCAAGGTGAGCTGGCGGTGGTGAGTTGGCCATGGTGAATTGTCATAGACCCTGGAACTGCCATTTCTAAACAACACAGTTAGGTGATACTGAATTTTGACTGATTTCTTAGTTAAGGCAGTTCTGGTCCCAGTTGTCATAATTAACCAAAGCTATCTATAGTGCTCAGTATTGCTTGCTAGGGCTGGGATCATGCAAAGAACATTACATTATAATTTGTGAGATAAAATAAATAAGCAGTGAGCTCTCAACAGCTTAGGTTTTCAGCTGATATACAGCAGTATATTATTTAGGCACATTTTTGGTGTGACTATAGAAGCAAAGAAAAATTACACTAAGAAAGACATGGGGATAAACTCGCATTCAGAACAGGGAAGGCTTATTCAGGAACACTTGAGTTATCTAAGAAGTTAGTATACGGAACATAAAGAAATACCAAATGAAGATAATGAGAAATGGTACACTGCAATCTTGTAAGTGAAGAAGACAATTGCATAGTGCTTTATTTAGTGGAAACAAGGACACAAGAAGAAAATAAAGTGGCTTAGATTCTTCTACTCACTTGTTTTACCTATTCTGTGTTATGGCTTTAGGCCACTTGAAGAAGGGAGAAGATTTAAAAACTAATTGATTAGCATGCAGATGGATGCACTGTATATGTGCATGTTTCCATTTTCTAAAAACAATGGTTATAATAAAGACTAATAGCATAGCAGAAATTTATAGCAGAAATTTTCTGCTCAGTTTGCACCAAACACATACAATTTGCATGAGAATAAAATAGAATAGAATAGAATTCTTTATTGACCAAGTGTGGTTGGACACACAAGGAATTTGTCTTGGTGCAAATACTTTCAGTATACATAAAAGAAAAGATACATTCGTCAAGAATCATAAAGTACAACATTTAATGATAGTCATAGGGTACAATAAGCAATCAAGTCATACTAGGAAACAGTCAATATAAATCTTAAGGATACCAGTGACAAAGTTACAGTCACAAGTGGGAGGGGATGGGTGATAAGAAGTGATGAAATTAACAGTAATAGTAGGGCAGACTTCGTAATAGTTGAACAGTGTTGAGGGAATTATATGTGGATAAAGGATAAAGATACATGATAAAAGTAGAACAAACAGTGGCAAAAGTAGGAGGATAACCTGCTGTTTTAAAGAAAGATCTAAGAGTCTTTTATATCTCACAAATTTTAAGTTTTTTTAAACCTTTCATGTTACTTCAAGAAAAAAGTAAAACTCAAGAGCAATTCCACAAAATTTGCTTTAATATTTCTCCTGCATCAAGTACTGTATTTAGAGAGCTCAGGAATACTAAATGTCAAAGGTGTAAATCACAAAGTATCTCTTTTCCTTCACTTCTGAGAGTGAGAACTTTAAAGTAAATTAATCAATTTTTGCTGACACGATCTGTAGCTATTTATGGATACTCTTTTTTCCATTGTGGCTTGTCCTGAGTTAGAGAAACTGTTCCTGTTTGATAGTTGAAGACACAGTCACAAGGTTTCTTAACGATGAAAACCTGATTCATCACAATGTAATTTTATTTAATTGATAAGAATCAGGTTGTGTTTTGAAAACATGAAAATGATTTTGCTGGAGAACTGGTAAAGTATTTTAAAAGTGTTATTTTGTATCCGGTGCCTCCAGTTCCATAACAACTATTTAATATATTAAAATCTAAGTGGCTCCCAAGGGGTAATTTGATCATAAAGCCATACAGCTTGAAAGAAAAAGTGTCATATTTAACTTTTGACTAAAAGGTATGCTAGCCTGGCATAAATCAAACTCTGCAGTTCAACAAATTACAATAATATGGATTTGCTTAGGCTATTTATATATAGTACTTCATCTAAATGCATATTCCAAGGCAGTTTACAATGTAGTGTTATTATAACTGTGGGGGAGAAAATAGGACTACTATAGAAAGGCTTTCATTTCCTATACTATTCATTTTCCTTTCACTGAGGAAAAATATACATGGTTTAGAATAGGGTTCTTCAACTTTGGCGACTTTAAGACTTGTGGACTTCAACTCCCAGAATTTCTCAGCCAGTTTGCTGGCTGAGGAATTCTAGGAGTTGAGCTTCACAAGTCTTAAAGTTGCCAAGATTGGAGACTCCTAGTTTAGAAAATCCCAAAATGGCAGAAGAAAATAAAACCCAGCTGATAAAGTGTCAGAGAACATTGGCAAACCTGGCATTGGCAATTATACTATTGTAGAGGGTGGGAAGGCAAAAACAGTGAATACAAGTTCACATCATTATAAGCTCACATAAATGTACCTGGGTTGCTGCTGATATAGATGCAACCAAAGGAGATCCAAAACCACATAGGTGAAATACAGCTTTCCCTCCTTTCTTCCTTTCTCTCCCTTTTCTTAATAAGTAACATGCATTGCAAAGTGAGAGATATGTACCCCATTTGTAGAAGCAAAGGTCAATTCAAGTTCTTGCTTTGTCTGGTAACAATATGTTTAAATACCATTGCGAACTAAGCTTCCATCAAACATGTAAAATACAATGAACTGATAAACTTTTAATAAAAACAATAGTCATAACTGAAAAAGCGAGAAAAATTACCAATCAGTATAAAATTGGCTATCAGTAGAATATAACATCATAACACTAGCAATAGTATTTAGACTTACATACCGCTTTACAATGCATTACAGTTCTCTATAAGTGGTTTACAGAGTTAGCATATTGCCCTCAACAACCTCGGAAGGATGGAAGGCTGAGTCAACCTTGAGCTGGTTAGAATCATATATATATATGTGTATGTGTATGTGTGTGTGTGTGTGTGTGTGTGTGTGTGTGTGTATGTGACTTCTTCAGTATGTGAATTCTTCAATCTCAGGTCCTAGGAGTTTGAAGGTTCTGCATAGGAGCTTAGCTATTCCTATCACTGCACTCTTCTGGACAGAGAGCTCTAATATTCCTGGTATCTGTTAAAGTTACTTTCCCAGCTTAGGAGTCAAAGCCCCAAATGCTCCTACCACCACTGGTATCTCTTTGGCTTTTACTTTCCACATCCTCTTCCAATTTCACTTTTAGGCCCTGATATTTCTCCAGCTTCTAATACTCCTTTTCCTGATTTTGCTGTCATTTGATACCATTACATCTCTCTCTCTCTCCCCTTTCCCCCTCCTCCTCCCACTTTCTCTCCCTCCCTCCCTGTGTGTGTGTGTATGTAACACATATGCATTGGAGTAAAGTTTTAAATATTCATACTAATGTGGTCACTACTTCCAATCCAAAGGAACCTGTGATTAAATTCTGATGGGTTGGGGACAGAGCGATATAGTTACACACAATATACTTTATTCACATGACCTGTAAGTTTGCTAATGGAGGTATAACAAATCTTAATGTATAAATCCGTGTTTCAGGACATGGCCAACTGTTTTGATCATCTTAAATTATAAGGGTAAGTGCTGTCATTTATATCCTATGAAAATCTGCATTTTACCTCAATATCCATTTGGAACACTCTTACCTTGCACAGTAATAGCCCTTGGGAAAAACTACAATAGAAATTAATCATTCCCCGGATATACTGGCTACTAAATGATGAATGGGTACTATTAAACCATATGTCATCAATAGACAAATCAGTAGACACATAGAAGTCAGTCATATTTATTACATTACTCAAAAAAAGAGAACAAAAAGCTAAGATCAGAATGCTTTCCTTGCAGCAACTAATAGATAAGCAGGAATTAAAATCAGACAATCAAGCAGAAAAGAATATTCTAATCAATGACCTACAAAGGAAAAAATCACATCCCCATCAAGACTGGAAGAGCAAGTAACTGTATATAAAGAGGGAGCAAAGCCCACACTTACACTGATATTGTTTAGTTGGGTAATGAAACATCTACAAAAACCAAGTTTACAGGGCATCAAGGACTTCCCATACGATATCATCAAATAATAAAAACTTTTCATTTTAGAGATGGACAAAAGATAAATGTCCTAACTAGTGAGCTTTAACTCCATTCAAAATGAATAAATCAAATAAATTTGCCAGATGTGCTAAGCAAAAGCCTGCCAAATTGTAAGTCTTCTTTTTGGGAGAAGTATGCAGGAAAATAAACTACATTCTCGGTTGTAGGGAGAATATTATGATCTTGTAAAAATAGGCTCTTATTTTTAGACTTTACTCTGGAACTCAAATTACTATCATAATTGAAGTACGCTGCTGGGTAAATGAATAGTGAATTATCAATATATTTCAATTCTTAATTCTTGCTTAACTGCCAAATGTAAACATTGTGAGGGAGATAAATACATAGTTATTAGGAAGAAGTAGAATTTAACTCAATTAGAACTGCTATAGCTCAATGGTCACATCGAGAAAGATTAATAATTTCTGTTTGTAAACCTGTGGAGATAACAGATCTAGCCCAGCACTTACTCTGCCACACTTATTAGTTGAAGCACTGATCCATTTTATCTACCAAATTCTCCTGAAGCAACAGAAAAGCACAACTGTATAATAAAGGAAGTGTCTGATCTTTTACTAATAAGCAATGCTCCATGAGATCAGGGAAAGATTATATGGCAACAGTATACATCAAGATAGATGATATTTTGCAAAGTTTTGGGAATAGGATTTGAAATCTGAGTCATCTTGCTGTTAGCCAAGGAGGATTCTCCAGAAATCCTTGCAGTTACAGCAATGAAAAGCTAACACTTGATGACAGGATAGAATCTGTAGATGAGAACTATAAACACTGATAATGAAAAAGAATGCCTCATACGTCTTATTCACTGTGATGACTGCAAAAGAAACACCAATGTATCATTTGCTGATTCCTGGAAGACTGATTCCAGAACTGGGGCTTCTGATTTAGGAGTTTTCAAATGGTGGTGGTGTGAATTTGTATTGTGGAGACTATATTATATTCCTGGTACAGGTTTATATAGAATCATAGGGCTGGAAGGGACCTTGGAGGTTTCTAATCCCCATGCCTTGCATGAGGCAAGAATCCTTATATCATCTAAGAGAAATGATTGTCCAATCTTTTCTTGAAAATCTCCAAGCATTTAGATTTAATGTAGCCTCTTCATAAGTTGAAACCAGAATGATATTAGAAATAGAGATATCAGGTTGAGATGATTGGGCTGGGACATCCTTAGTTGATGTTATAATCCCAGGTTTCCAGTTTCCATTTGACTCTAATGCTGCTGAGTCCTGGAAGAACTCAAAGGACATACTCTTAAAGTCAGGGAGACACTCTTTTGTGAGAGAAATGGCCATTTGTTTTAAGCATCTAAGCTGGTCCCAGGATAATGATATCCCCACTCTGCCAGTTACTTTTGGCTTTAAATGTTTACATGGGATCTTCTCTAAGATATCTTCAGTCATCTCACTTTCTATTTCAAGAGTTTTTATAAGTGTGAGTTGAATTATCTGCAAGAGTGGTTAAGCCTTTGATAATTTCCAGCCCTCTTTCCTTCTGGTTTATACTTTTCAATTATGTAGAGCTAAGTCAGTTAAATCTCAGCAAGTTTAAGACTATCACTAGAAAAACAATAAAGTCCTCACCTAAAATTTCATCTAGAAAACAGGATATGAGAAACCGCAGATATTTTATTCTCATCAAGCATGTACCCTTGACTTCACAATGCCACCCACTTCACAATGGAATCTTTACCTCAGTTATCTTGTTAGAAAATCACAGTTTTGCTTTACATTAAAAAATGCATTATCCTTTATTTAAACACTTATGTCACTTGCTCAAAATCTATTCACGATCAGTTCTTTTTAAATTTATATATATAGGCTTAATTTCCAAGAAACTTGCAGGGACCGCTTTCCATATGGGTCTTAATATTTCTTTGACATTTGTATTTGTGTAATAAACATAGGATTTTTCCTAGAGGAATTATTTCTAAAATATTTCAAAATGAACTGTTTTCAATATACTTAATTTCTCTAAGGCAGTTACTGTTTCATAATACTATATATATGACAACTGCTCTGAATAAAATTCTATTGGCTCTTCTATTATTTTAATGGTTCTGTTTGCCTTTTTTGAAAAAAAAACCCATCAAAATATTTAAAACAAAATCAAAGTTTTATTTTCTTACTTCAAAATGCAATTTGGAGACTTAATATGCATTATTACTTGTATTTCTTGTTATAATCATGTTTCAAATTTTCCTAACTAAATGTCAATTTTGTTATTGTTTGTCTTAATAAATATAGATAAAATGAAGATAAACCTTTATTATGAACCATAAAATGTTTATGGAAAGAATGCTACTTCATCACTTCTAGAGCACTAGAGCTGCATTGTCACTTTTTTTTCCCAGCTGAAAATTAAATATGGAAATCATTGCACTATATTACATCCAAACATATAATAATTTCATCATTAACATTCCATGTTAATTAACATGTTGTTTATCTCATAACAACAGTGTGAGAGGAAAGTTTTCTGGCTTTGCTATGTGGCTAAGAGTTTGGTTTTTTAAAAAGTCCCCCCCCCCCAAAGCATAGAGGTTTTTGAGAAAGCTTAGGGAAACTTTGAATGCAATCTATATCCCCATTATTCCCCATTTCTCAGAAGTACTTACCTCTATGAAAGGTTCAGAAATCTGTAATGGAAGGGTTAATTGTTAATAGGACCTATCTATATGCTTTAGTAATTTGAACATAAATTACAGCAGTGAGTGGATAATCTACTCAAGGGAAAGAAGAAAATGTGGGAATCATCAGATATTACTTAGAAAGAACCTAGTGTGTTGCATCGATAAAGGTGTCATCTTTCTTGATGGATGTTGAAATCAAAGCATCACTCACTGTGGCTGTGAGGAAGATGGTCAGAGCTGAACAAGTTCAGAATCATAATGTATTGCTCAGATACAAGACTTGTATTTTTAGGTATCACTCAGAAATTAATGAATAAATGATGACACTATGCTTCTTACTCAAGCAAAAAAGTACCAGAAATGCTAAATATTTGGACCTTAACAACTAAGCCTGTATAATTTCATTTTTCACTGACTTCTTTCATTATTACTGGATCCTCCTTTAAGATCACCTTTTTTTCTTCAAATGTGCTGAACAAAAACCTCATAGAATTACTAAACAACATGACTAATACTTAAGCTGGTGAGGCATTGTAACTGTTATCTGGAAGACATTGGGGAGGGTTGCCATAAAATGAAATTATATAGGAAGGGAATGATGTACATTGTGGCCTTTGTTCCTATTAGAGAAAAAGTTTCTAAATTTAAAAAGTTGGAAATAAACACTGTCCTTGAAATATTGTACTATCTCAATATACAGCTATGTAAATTTGGAGTATAGATACTAATGTATCAGCATGTCTGGAAAAATTTCTTTTGGAACTGTGAATAATAACATTTACTAATGTGTTATTATACTGCAAAATGACTGTATAATGAACAAGGTTGCTGAAGATTGGAACTTTGTAACGGGGATCTCACAAAGGCCAACAGAGTTTTTGGAGGAAGGTCTTGTATATAATATTGGTTGGTTGATTATTGCTTGATTATTTGAAGAATGCAATTAGACACATGAATTCATAAGTGTACATTTATTAGGTCTGTATCAATTGTTTGTACAGGTGCTATAGAAACTGACCAAAATGCTCTATTGATCTTACTATTAGAAGTATTGAAATTCCAAATCTTTTCAAAGGGTTGATATGGGCTACCTCTATTTTCTGAGTATGTCTATGTATCCACAGAATATAATTCTGCCGGGATCTCCTCACATTGATAGCAGAGGTGGCATTCACAGGTTTTGGCCAGTTCTGAAGAACCGGTAGTGGAAATTTTGAGTAGTTCAGAGAACCATCAAATACCGCCTCAGACTGGCCCTTCCCCCATCTATTTTCTGCCTCCCCAAACCCAGCTGATTGGCTGGGTCTTCTTTTGTTGCCCTGTGCAAGAGAATGAAGCTGGAAAGTAGGTTAGTGGGGTGGGGAGGGAACGGGGATTTTGCAGTAACCTGGAGTAGGGTGGGAATGGAAATTTCTCCATTGAGCTGCTCTGAGCATCCAGAGAGTGGGAGGTGCTTAATCTCTGCTCAGATAGGCTGGGCTTAATTGTTAGGATGCTCTTGCTCCTCCCTGGCTCCTCTCTAGCATCCCCCAGTTTTAGCTCAGCCTTTGGTGTGGTAGGCAGCTTATCCTTGACCGGAGCCCAAATGCTTTGAGGTTTGGATTTTTTTAAAACGAACTAGATTCTAAACTCTCTTCTTAGCTCCTGCCTTAGCAGGAGCTTAGCTCCTTCCTTAGAGGGGAAGCAGTTGGACCAAATTGCAGATCGCCTTTTGGTGACCCGGACATATTTGCGTCCACAAGGCTCATAACGCCATTAATTAGCAGTCACGTTTCCGGGAGACATGCGGTTCCTTTTTTCCCGACAACCTTCTGTAATTGCCATTGCGATTCAATTCGGCACTTTTTAAACAGAGTGTGCTTTTCCTTCTACTTGTTTGCCAGTTGCAATTCCCCCCCTTGGAGAACATGGGGGTGGGGGTGTAGGAGCCATTATTGTTCCCTACTCACCGCTCAATTGCAGAGCAGCCATTTTTAGTTTTTCTCTTACTCCGATTGAGCAGCGAAAGTTTCTGCTGTGTTGGCGCCAAAATACAGCCAGCGCCATCTTCTAGGGGACCTGGTGGCCATTTTATTTTGGTGCACCTTCTAACAGATACCGCCATAAACACGTTACATTGTGTGGCCATTTATTTCTTTAGTAATATTTTGTGAGAGGCTTTTAACACCCTCTAAGTTCCTGATGCAGGTTACAGAGGAAAATAAAGATGGTTTCAACTCCCTTTACTCTGGTTTTGGGGAGACAAAAAAATCGTATATTCTTGTTGGCTGCCCTCACATTGGATATATTTACAGATATTTATATATAGACTCAAAACACAGCAGCAAGTGACCACCAGGCTAAGTTTCAGCCTGCACAGACAGTGGTAGAGGGCCTCATGTTCATTTGGCCTCTTGGTTTTTCTTCTTGAGTGTTCTCAAATTGACATACTTACCCATTAGTTCATTCAAACATTTATAGATATATACAAAAAATAAAATAAAAAATAAAATAAAATAAATAACTAAATAAATCAAAATAAAATAAAATAAAACAAATTTTCAAAAAAAAAGTTCACAGGGTTCCTTGCCCCTGTGGTGATGCAGGACCCCGGACATGCCAACTGTCCACATACAAATATATATATTTATATATCTATCTATATACAATTTCTCTATAACACAGATTCCCTCATAAATTGAGGTACCGAAGAATTGCAAATCGAGAGGGCACTAGGACACGGACCTTAGATAAGTCCATAAAAGCTAAGGGCCATCAAAGGCCACAGAGAAGGATGCCACCAGATGCCAAAAGGCGCTAGAAAAGCAAATTGAGAGATGAATTAAGGAAGCTGAAAGGATTTCCGAACCTCCTCCCCCAACCCAGTTGCCTCAAATTCCACAAACTCCAGTGGCCCTAGACTTATCGATGCCATCCAGACCTACTACAACCACGCAGGCCTCATCAGCTGTTCAGGCTTTGAGACGGGTCCCAGAAGCGACCTTTACACCAACAGCGGCTGGCCTATGTCAGGAAGAGTTCCTACCAGATGAAATTCCAGAAACAATGAGAGCATGGATGGAACTGGCGATCCACAGATGAATCGCAGTGAGGGTGCAACAATCCATGATGGCCAGACAGAAACCTATGTCAGAATGTGATTCACAGTCAGTAAGATCCCTATGCTGAACTGACCTGCATTATCCTCAGGTACCTCCCCAAGGGGAGTTTCCTATCATTCCACACACACAGTCACATGGAGTACAGGAAGAGGGAGAAGGAGAGGATCAAATGGAGCAAATAGATGTAGTATCAATTCAAGATAGTGAAGCCCTATAAGGCGGATTCCCCAGAAAGAAGAATGTCAGATGACGAGGGCATCAAGCCTGACTAACCTATCTTTATGGAGCTGTTCTGTCCACAACTTTTCAAATCTCTCCTTTTCAAGGGCAAGGCCACAGCTCATCTCAAGAAGCTCCCTCTATCCAACAACCTGAATTTCAAGAAGAGTCAGATGATTTGATTTTCTCACAACCCATTAATGAAGTTGGTATCATTCCAGTTCCACAAATGTTTTCAGATCTCATCCAGAAACAGTGGACCTCAGCAGCAGGTAATCCAGCCCCCACAACATTTGATAAAACATTCTTTAATCTAGCTTCAGAATTTTCTAATTCCCTGAATACCCCTGAAGTAAATGAGCCAGTAGTGGCATTGGCATCCTCCTCCACCATTCCCACTGAAGCAGAGGAGGCCCTTTAGCCAGAGGAGAAGAAAGCCGAGATAACTCTCTGAAAGGCACATTATTTCAATGCATGGGCCATAAAGGCGGCAATAGCCGCGTCCTTCTTCACTAGGTCCTCCCTCAGATGCTCTGTCACCTGAGGAACACCATACCAAATTCTAATGTCAGGGAACATTAGGACATCGCCAAACAAATGGCAGCAGAGTTTTCTGCGGATGCTACATACAATTTGGTCAAATTTTCAGCTCGAGCCATAGCATCACAGGTTACTGCCCATCGCTTGTTATGGCTTAAATATTGGCAAGCTGATACCAAACACAAATGGAAACTGGCCTCTTCCCCAATTTTGGGCAATAAATTGCTTGGCACTGCTCTAGATCTGCTACTGATTGAGACCAGAAGCAAAAAAAAGATTCTCCCCCCTCTCCTTCATTGCTCAGACAACAGAACCTTTCAGCCCTTTCAGAGAGGCTCCTATCATCCCTATTCTCACCTAGATTCCAGACAGTCCCAGGATATAGGGGCACCCCACAGTCGGATAGATCAGAATTTGCTGACAGAATGCGCAGGAGAGCAAAAGGGAGAAGATCCTTTAGAGGAACAGGGAGCAGGGTTTCCGATGCCCAAGATAACTCCAGGGATTTCGCTCCTATTGGAGGACAGTTAAGACTCTTTGCAGACCGTTGGAAATCCTCTACATCAGATTCCTGGGTCTGCGACACTATCAGATTTGGCCTAGCTCTGGAGTCCCACTCCACTCCCCTGGTCTTTTTCATGAAATTCCGTCTCTCCAGGGATCGTATTAAAAGGAACTTGATGGAGACAGCGATCAAGCATTTATTGGAAATCAAAGCCATCCAACCAGTAGACTGAGATCAACAAGGGCATGGGTTCTATTCATTACTTTTCATAATCCCTAAAAGTTCAGGGGGGATGGAGGGCAATCCTAGATTTAAAAAGACTAAACCGTGCACTAATCTATCGCAAATTTAAAATGAGTACGTTGCAAACCATTCTGCTTAGCATAAGGAAAGGCGACTTTTTAACTTCCATTGACTTAACAGAGGCTTACTTACACATTCCAATTAGACCTTCTCAAACCAAATTTCTCAGATTCTGTTACACCAACCAACATTTTGAATACATCGCCCTGCACTTTGGGCTGTCATCTGCCCCACGAACTTTTACAAAGCTTCTGGCAGCGTTAACTGCCCACCTAAGGGGCACTCCTGTTAGACTACAATGCTACCTGCATGACATTTTGATCTTATTTTCCTCAGCTAGGCAGGCAGAATGGGATACTCAAATTACATTGCAAACTCTTCAGCAACATGGTTTTTCCATCAATTGGGCAAAGAGTCAGTTGTATCCTTCAACTTGATTATCTCACTTAGGCTCAGTAATAGACATGATGGAAGGAAAAGTTTTTCTATCCCTGGAGAGACAGGAGAGCATTAAAATTTTAGTTCAGAATATCAGAACCCTAAAACGGGTTCCTCTAGCTGATTTATCAAAATTACTTGGGAAAATGATCTCCTGTATTTCTATTATTCCTTGGGCCCAGTTCCAAGCTAGATTTCTCCAATGGTTCTGTACCAAAAATCGGGGCAAAGCAACTCCAAGATTCGAGTCCTAGTACCTGCAACGTCCTGGTTTCTCTGCACTGGTGGACTGTTCTGTTCATAAACAAGGGTTGTCCATTGAGGGAGCCCCACAGACTCACCATCACTACAGATGCCAGCCTGTTTGAATGGGGAGTACATTTCCAGTCCCTATCAGCTCAAGTGCGTTGGTCAGCAACAGAACAATCGAACAGCATAAATTGGTTGGAGCTCAGGGCAGTCCATCTAGTTTGTTGCAGCTTTCTGCCACATATTTGGACAAAGAACATCCTCATACTTATAGACAACATCAATACAAAGGCACATATCAACAGACAAGGGGGCACTCATTCAAAACAAATAATGAAAGAAGCAGACTATCCCTTTGGGTGGAAAGGAATGTGGCTTCCATCAGGGCAGAGCATATTTCAGAACTAACAAACACACAGACAGACTGGCAAAGCAGGGCTACAGTCGACCAATCAGAGTGGCACCTATACCCAGAGCTGTTTCAGGAGGCGGTATAGAAGTTATAGTTATAGATCTGTTCGCTTCTTCCCTGAACTTGCAGCTTCTGAGATTCATTTCGAGATATGCTTCCCACAGGGCAGAGAACATCAACGCCATTCGTTGCCGATGGCCACGGGGACTCCTATATGCTTTCCCCACCACCGATACCCAAGGTGATCCAAAAGCTACTGGACAAGAAAGCAGAACTGATCTTGGTGGCTCCATACTGGCCCAGGAGGCTGTGGTTCGTGGATCTAAGAGTTCTCTCTACAGAAGAACGGTGGAGAATCCCACCGCACAGAATTCTGCTCACTCAGGGACTGATCCAACACCCGGACCCTCAGTGGCTACACCTACTCATTTGGAGGTTGAGTGGAGACATCTAAGAAAGGAGAATCTCTTGACCAGAGTAATCAACACCATTCAAGCTGCTCGGTGACCTTCAACGAGCCGCATATATAATCCCACTTGGAATATTTTCTATAAATGGTGCACCAAATCCAAAGTGGATCCATTTTCTCTGTCAGTGCCACAAGTTTTAGAGTTTCTTCAAGATGGGCTTGATAGGGGTCTCACACCAAACGCTTTAAGATGACAGGTGGCAGCTATTGCCTCGGTGGTGATCTAGAAAGGTCTAACATCCATCTCACATCACCCAAGGATAAGGAGTTTTCTTCGGGGCAGCACAAATTTATGTCCACCATCACATCATTATCCAACCTGGGACCTCAACAAGGTACCCACAGCGCTCACGAAGGGCCCATTTGAACTGCTGAAAACTACCAGTCTCCATTTTCTCACATACAAGGTAGTTTTCCTCATAGCTATAACATCAGCACGACATATCTCAGAAAGAGCAGCTCTATTGGCCCGTAAGGACCTCTGTATTTTACATACAGACAGAGTGGTTCTCCGTCCAGACCCCACATTCATACCAAAAGTCAATTCTGCTTTCGACAGGGCAGTAGAACTTGTTCTCCCAAATTTTTCCCCCAGGCCTTCTCAGGGTCTAGAACATCAGTTGTACTGACTGGATGTCCCCAGAGCACTTCTTATGTACTTACATCGAATGGCTCCCTTCAGGAAAACTGAAGCCCTCTTTGTATCTTTTCAGACATCCACTCAGGGCCATAAGGTCTCACCTTCTACTATAGGCAGATGGCTGAAAGCCACAATAGCCAAGGCATATGAGACTCAATCATTACCCATGCCTAAGGGCATCACAGCGCATTCTACAAGGAGCGTGGCAACTTTAGCAGCCTGGGCCATGCAAGCCCCTATAGCAGAAATATGTAGGACAGCAACAGGGTTTCCCCATCTCCTTTCATTAGGCATTCCAAAATTGATGTCTTTGCTTCTGCTGAGGCCTCCTTTGGAAGGAGGGTGTTACAACGAGTCCACTCGGACAGTGGGGGGGCTCCAGACCAGATGGAGACCCTCCCATAGGACAAGCCAAGTTTTCATATGTCCCATTCTCTGGATGCTCGGAGCAGCTCAATGGAGAAAGGGTGTTAGTACTTACCTGATATGCCTGTTCCTGGTGAGCTGCGACAAGCATCCAGCCCCACCCAATATCTGTCTGGGGGGATCCTGTTCTGGCCAACGGCTAATCTTGAAATATGTAAATAATGATAATAATAATGATAATAATGATAATGGTAGTAGTAATAGTAATAGTAATAGTAGTAGTAGTAACCACAAACAAGTAAGAGATTCAAGAGGGCGGGGGTTGCATCACCTCGTCTTCACCAAAACTGGGGGATGCTAGGGAGAAGCCAGGGAGGAGTAAGAGCAATTAACAATTAAGCCCAGCCTATCCGAGCAGAGACTAAGCACCTCCCATTCTCTGGATGCTCATCGCAGCTCACCGAGAACGGGTGTATCAGGTAAGTACCAATGCCCTTTTGCAGTATCCTTCCCCTGCCACGCCCACCAAGCTGCACCACACCCACCCAAGCTATACCACACCCACCAAGCCACACCCACAGAACCAGTAGTAAAAAATTTTGAATTCCCACCACTGATTGGTAGTAAAAGGTCTCTTCTGCTTCAGACAATAGGAACATGCTCTTTAAATACTTCCCTGAGCTTTTGACACAACAGAGGGTTTGGCAAAGTACTTGTGTGTGTGTGTGTGTGCTTTGAAACATGAACAAATGATTTGCAACAGTAACATTTAAGTTTTTTTTAGGCCAAAATGCATTTCTCACTTGCATATTTCCTATCATGTTTTTGCCTACCATTATTTCACTTGCCTACCATTATTTCACTTATGGAATTAACAATAAATATTCTTAATGCTCATAATGAATGTTAGCAACTCAATTTGGTATAAAGCAAAAGACAGGTGGTAGTCAACACATTTGAATTAGAAACCAAATTTCTAATAGGTGAATGAATAGAAAAAGATGTATGTACTGTAGAACTATAGTATCCCCCAAGCTAAGTAAGCTTCTGAATGTGCTTCCCTCTTCCCTCCCACTCTTTATAATTGTGCAAATTAGGGAGGAGCTTGCCAGAAGTTTACTCATGTTATTTTCTTGGCAAGGTTCACCCCCTTTTATTTGACTATTCCCTTGGTAGTACCTCTTCCCCCTGTCTTTCAAAGCCACTCTCTCCACCTTTTACAATATGTGGAAAAGGACAGTCATTTTTTGTTAGCATTTCCTGTTGCTATATGTAATAACATTGAGATCAAAGAATTCATAATACAATAATATTTTCTGTAGCTTTTACCAACATAGCTAAACGTAGGGTATCTGCAAGGTAATTATGGTGCTACAAGAGTGGAAAGGCTTGATTATAGCAACTCATGCTCTTATCATCTTGAAGCTAGACATAGGCAATGTGCTTAATATTAGACTCAAAAACAATTTAAACAAAGTGGCTCAACCCCTTGCTGGAAATAAGAACTATTTCAATCATATAACACCAGTTTGGAGTTCCTGCATTGGCTTTTGAAATTCAGAATGCTGCTTTTACTTTTTCATGGTTTGGCTCTGAAATACCATCACTTTCATATAGAATTGGCCCATCTTGTACACTTATCTTGGAAAAGGATGCTTAAGAATCCCTCCATATTCACTCAAGAGATTGGGAGGCTTTGAAATAGCCCTCTCTGAGATTCGGTTGATATCTGACCTTGATATAATTTAGAAAAACTGTAACAGCAATGTTTCTGCAGTCATCTGCATTCTTTACTCTGCAAATAAATTAACCAAATTTTAACAATGCCTAGTGAAGCCTATGGTTGCAATCTGTGGTTGAAATTGCATTGCATTATATTGGAAAGAAAATAGAAATGGAGGTCATGAGAATTGAAGGCAGTGTATTACTCAAAGTTTACTAACTAATAAAGAGAAATATATTTATTAAAAACATCATAGCAGCTTATTGAAAATAAAGCTTTTTACTAATATCTTTGTATTGCTATAATAATAACTGATTTCCCCCTGAATATTATCTGAATATTATCTGAATAGTCTAAAATGTATATTGCAGAAAATCATATCCACAAAAGAAATGTTTTTATATTTACTCAACATGGAATATGAACATTATTGAATAATTGCTGAAAAGGTAATTCATAATCCCAAATATCAGCAATAAATTAGCTAGTATGATATTTTTCCAGTTCTTATAAAGAATGAATTCAATCAGGTAAAATTTTTGGAACAGTACACTGATGTCACAACATGGCAAAGTGAACAGAATGTTGAGCTCTCTGCTATGCTGCGACTTGTAATGAGTTAGGTTGATAATTGGCAAATTAATATAGTTTGAGAGAAGGATGATATTACACATTTTCAATAATTAAATTTCTGTCAAATCTGCCAGAAGGTGTTAAGTTAGCTGCCTAAGGAAATTAAAAGAGCTACCGTTTTCTCCAGCATGACAATTGGAGAATCCACAGATGGGTTGACACATGCTTTTCTGCACAGAGACTGAGTCCATAATCTTTGCCACACCCCTTGTCAACTGTCACTTTCCCCAGTTCACGACTCAGTCTTGCCCTAAGAAGTTGTGGCAAAAGATTGGCTCTTATTCTTCGATCAGAAACACTTGAATATCAATCTAAAAGTTTTTTGGCTGTTAGGTTTGATTCACAACGCTTTTAAAGGCTTTTTTTGGGGAGAATATTTTCATTGTTTGTCTGTAGCCACAGTTAGCCGCTAGCCTCGCAGCCTTGAAAGGAGTATTTTCCTGCACGAGGGCAGCCTGCCACTTGCCTGACACATTGCTAGCTGGGCGCTGCTGTTTGAAGCGCTGCAGCCACTTCTCAACTGTTTTTCAGGTTTTTTATCTTGCGGCTTAGCGGTTTCTTTACGATCTGCTTAATTTCAGTCCCAGGCTGACTGCCAGCCATCTCAGGGACTCCCAGCTGTTAAAATCACCAAATCAGCTCTTCGGTAGTCAGACAGCTTAGAAATAAGCATGGCTACAGGGATTGTATGCTGGCTTGCCGCCACTGAGCCCATTGCAATTTAGGCCCATTTTAAAAAGGGAGCAACTACCATTCAAGCGGGCAGCAGCCTTTTTTACTTTTGCAGGCAGAACAGCTCCTGGGCTAAGTAAGCTGTCAGAATGGCTTTACAGTTTCTGTCGGCTGACAGCATGGCAGGACAAGAAGCCTCTTCATCTGCTCCCGGTAGGAAGTCCAGCTCCAGAAGAGGCAGATCAGCCAGGCAGGATGCAGCTGACAAGATTAGAGCCAAGGCTATCTACTCTAGAAAAGAAGATCAATGGGAGCATGGATTTTACTCAATTGTTTTCCTCATTCCGAAGTCCTCAGGGGATAGAGACCAATTCTGGACCTCAAAAGGTTAAACATCGATTTGATGTACACAAGGTTCAAAATGCACCCCCTGAAGTCTATTTTGGATGGATCAGGATGGGTGACCTCCTGTCTTCCATTGTCTTGAAAGAGGCATACCTCCACATCTCCATCCATTCCCCCAGCACCAATGGTTCCTCAGGTTCTGTTACTAGAGTCATCAGTTCCTGTACAGAGCCCTGCTGTTCAGCCCAGCCTCTGCTCCCAGGTCCTTCACAAAGAGCCTGGCAACACTGGTTGCACACCTGAGATCCATCCCAGTGCACCTCTAGTGCTGTCTTGACGAGATCCTCATCTAATTGTCCTTACCCCAGCTTGTCCAGAAGGATCTGGAAATGACAATCTGTGTTCTTCAGTAACATGGATTTTCTATAAATTTGCAGAAAAGTCATCTGGTATCTACCACTTGACTGCTCCATTTTGGAGCAGTGATAGATACCAGGCTGTGCGAGGTCTATCTTTCCCAGGAGCTACAGGACAGTATCAAGTCCTTAATCACTCAAATCAGAACGGAACATCTTGTTCTATTGGCAGTTCTCTCTCAGCTCCTGGGAAAGACAGTCTTGTGTATAGTCATCGTCCCATGGGCCCGATTGCCCCTAAGAACTCTGCAATGGTTCCTCCTACCATTCCAGAGAACAGGGGGCAGCAATTCCAATGCCAAAGTCAGGGTTCCATTGGAAATACTCAGGTCTCTCAGATGATAGGTGTCCCCAGCAATAGCCAGGGATAGAAGAAATCGGCAGAGCAGTGACATGGTCCTCACCATCTCCCTTTGTGCGCCACTATAAGTTGGTCACTTTTGCCTCTGCTGAGGCTGCCTTTGGGAGATGAGTACTTCAGCGAGTGCATGTAGCTAGGGGGACTCAAGACTACAACAATCTCCGCCCATAGGGACACCGGTATGTCCGATCCATGGATTCTCCAATCATTGTGCTGGAGAAAGAGCATTGTCTGAACGCTTCTTCTCAGCATGGTGATGGAGAATCCACTCCCTCCCTGGGAGGCAGTCAGGTCCTTCATCCAGCACAGAAATACTGGAAAAGCCAACGCCATCAACAAGTCCTTCAGTTTGCCGTGTCTTTGGCGTTAACTGGGGAAAGTGACAGTTGACAAAGAGTGTGGCAAAGATTATGGACTCAGTTTCTGGGCAGAAAGGTATGTGTCAACCCATCTGTGGATTCTCCATCGCCATGCTGAGAAGCAGTGTTCAGGTAAGACAATACTCTTTTTCTTATGGTTATATTGCACTTGTCTATTGTTATTTTTTAAACGTCCCCCCCCCCCATACTACTGGATAGTATATTTATTTATTGTACTTAAAGTAACAGGGGAGAGAACCAGTTTACTACACAAAAAAAGGAAATTACAAATAATAAAGGAATGAAGAATGACAAATTAAGTCCAAGAACATAATATAAATCAAAGGAGCAATTCAGAAAGAGCCCTTAACTACAGATATATTCCACATGTTTTAGATAACTTAAAATAGAGGAACTAGCTACTGTATAAAGAAGTATAGAGTTACATTTCTTTCTAGGCAAGATTTACTCTCTAGGCAAGATTTCCAATCTTGGAAAATAATAATATTCACTCTTTACTGAGGCATCTTGTAGTTGTAAGATGACCGTGGAAGCGAACAGTTTATAGCACTGTTAATCAATCTGAGATAAGATGCCACATTCACTCTGAAGGTCAAATTACAACAAAGACAACATCTCCAAGAAGAACAGGGAAGGTCAGGAGGAACTGATGGATAAAGTACTGCTAAATGGAGGTTGTGGTGAATGTTTGAGCTGTTTAAAAAATTTTCCAGCTTGAGCAAAAAGAAAATTTTATATATTGAAAGCAATAAAAGTAATAATGAAGTGACATGCTTGAATATTTTTTATCAGCACAATCTTTTGATTCAATTTTAGAGAGGTTTAATACTGTAATACAGTGTAGGAATTACAGAAGTTACTAGTATTAAAATACTTGTGTTACCTCAAGTCATGATTAATTATAAATTGAAGTTAAGAAAACACTCACTGCCAACTCTAATGCCCATAAGGCTAATAAAAGTCTAATATTTTTGCAGAGTTTTCTAAACATAAGAGACTTTACAAACAATTTCCTAAATATAGGTAAACAGCCAATACAAAAGGTATGATTATATTTATTTGGTCAATAGGAACTAATGACTTTTTTTGGCATATCACAGTGGATAATCTTAATAGTAGACTGATGTTTTTGGACATTGCACCCTACTATAGATTGGCAAAAGGTATTTTATGGAACTATATGGAGATACATAATGAATCAAAGAGGCCCCACTATACTGCAGAGAACCAGCTGCTTGGCTGGTGGTAATGATTGCAGAGGTTAAGCATTTAATTACATTAAGTAAATAAAATTAATGGAAGGCTCTAGTTTGAATTAATCCCATCTCTGCTTCCCCAGCTAATCAGGAATAATAAGAATTGTGAATTTCCATTGTGGTCTTACTATCTATGATCAAGCAAAGTTGTATCTTGAGGGTTTGGAGCTTGCAATTTCTATGATCCCAGTTTGCGTTTCTAAATCTATAAGTAGTAAACATGCTGGAAAAGATAATGGCAAACCACTTGACACCAGCAAAAAAGCCTTGTGACTACATGATTGCGTACATGTAGTCACTAGACACTGAGCTCCATTCAAGATCATATATACTTTATGTTTTACTTAAAGGTGGAATATATTATCAAACACCAAATAAATATTAAATTTGGTTCCACATGTGAGGACTTTTTTGTGTGACTTTGTCCCACTATTTTCTGTTAGCCAGAGAAAGAAAGTATATACTACTAGACCTTAGCATTTATCCTAGTTCCATTTTATGGAGTTATTGCAAGCTATTGCAATAAGCTATTGCATTTTATGGAGTTATTGCAAGTTATTGCAAAGAAAAAGGATAACGTTAGGAAAGAATGAAGATTCAGTCTTGTAAACATTCTACTTTGATGTAAGCTTCAGTGAATTTAATAAAAGACATGTCTGTATATATTATTGCATTACTACTTAAACATCGGGTTTGCTTAAGTTTGCATACGGTTTGCATACTTTTCTATCCATTGTTTTTTATTCTTTAAACTTGTCAGTTCCTCTTGAGAATGTTAGTAATGTCTTCTTTGACAGGTAAATGCTACATAAATTAAATGAAATTATATAATATCAACAATAACCTAGATGACATACATCCTGTTCTACATTTTAGCACTTTCATTTATAATACTTAATTATTAATTAATACAAATTAAGGCAAAGGTTCTAATTGTAATATGGTTGGGGACTGTTTTTGGATTTTACTGTCTTTTTCTAATGTATTCTCCTTTCTTTTCTTTACAGTTCATTGCTTTTGCCTCTTTATTCTTCATCCTACTCTCTATTACCACCTTTTGCCTGGAAACCCATGAAGCATTTAATACCATCAAAAATAAAACAGAACCTATCAAAGGTAGTGAGCCAGTTCTACAATATGAAATAGAGACAGATCCAGCTCTAACATATGTTGAAGGAGTTTGTGTGGTGTGGTTTACATTTGAGTTTTTAGTCCGTGTTGTTTTTTCACCCAACAAACGTGAATTCATAAAAAATCTCTTGAATATCATTGACTTTGTGGCAATTTTGCCTTTCTATCTAGAAGTGGGTCTGAGTGGGCTCTCCTCTAAAGCTGCTAAGGATGTTCTTGGTTTCCTCAGGGTGGTGAGGTTTGTGAGAATATTGCGAATCTTCAAGCTCACTCGACATTTTGTTGGCCTCAGGGTGCTTGGTCATACGCTCCGTGCAAGCACCAATGAGTTTTTGCTGCTGATAATATTTTTGGCATTAGGAGTGTTGATATTTGCCACCATGATCTATTACGCTGAACGAATAGGTGCCAAACCCAATGACCCATCAGCTAGTGAACATACAGAGTTCAAAAACATTCCCATTGGGTTTTGGTGGGCTGTGGTCACCATGACTACTCTTGGATATGGAGACATGTATCCAAAGACTTGGTCAGGCATGCTAGTGGGTGCTCTGTGTGCTTTAGCTGGAGTGCTGACCATAGCTATGCCTGTGCCTGTTATTGTCAACAATTTTGGAATGTACTATTCTCTGGCCATGGCGAAACAGAAGCTTCCAAGAAAGAGAAAGAAGCACATCCCACCTGTTCCTCAGGCAAGGTCCCCTACATTTTGCAAGACAGACTTGAATATGGCCTGCAATAGCACACAGGGAGAAGTCTGTCTTGGCAAAGACAACCGGCTGATGGAACATAATAAATCAGGTAGGACACAATTCCAGGTGCATGTCTGGTATGTCTGGCAATATAAAGAATGAGAAAACATTTAAACTTTCTTCAGCTGAAGAAAATAGACCATACACTTCTCTCTTCAACCACTATTTGTGTGCCAGTCCCATAAATGGCAAAGTAACTAGATCTCTGAATCTAGCAATCTCTGAATTGCTTTCTATATGGTGTTTGCTAAATGTATTCTGGATGCTAAGTTGCTTTTTGTTCCCTCTTTTTCTTTTCTAGTGGTGGCTTCCTCTGTTTTTGTTTATTGCATTGTACAGATGTTTTGTTCATGCAATTGTGCCTTCATTCTGTTGAATTTTTATCTTCTGTAATGTTTCCCTTTTTTGCTGGTGTTACAAAATACTAGCATCAATCTTTATATTATTTAAACATAGGTTAGCTTTGGTCGTCCTATCCCAAATGAATGGCTTTGGGGTCTTTGGATTTGAGCTACATTTAAATTTGTGACTTGCAGTCTTTATTGAAGAACATTAAGTTCGTCATTAGTGTCTTAGTCTAACATTATGCTTAGTGACAGATTGGCCTTAGACTGCAGGTGTTGCATATGTAAAAGCAATAGTGGAGTATTAGAAAACAGAACTGTGGATATTATGTAAGCTATCTTGTGAAATATACTGTCTCACTGCCAGAACTGAAGAAAGATCATAGTCTCAGAGGCTTTTCCTCATGTGACTGCCACCAACTTTATTTTAAGCATCAAAATATCTTGGATGAACCTGGAAGAATTCCCTAATTATTAATGATCAAATGTAGACATATAATATCTGCTGTTGTTAATGCCAATTGATTCCTTTGAGTAGTGGATGAAATGCTATAGAACCAACATTTTTAAAATGCTGAAGACACTGAGGCAATATATAATACTGAAGACAGCATCAGTCTAAATGGCCAGTTGGTTTGTTTCTTAGGAAATCATAGATTTTCAACTTTATGAGGAACATTTTTTTCATTTCATAACTTTATTGTTCTTTTCCACCTTCAATAGTAAGAGTATAAGGCAAGTTATTTGTGATGTCTCGTTTATTCATTGGCTATATGATGTAAATGGGCATGGTGCTTTGACCAGTGTTATCAGGTGAAGACAGTACAGAAAGTGAGCAGCCATTGTCACCTATGGAAAGGCCCCCACCAATCAGACGCTCTAGTACCAGAGACAAAAACAGAAGAGGGGGAACATGTTTTCTACTGACAGCAGGTGATTACCCGTGTGCTACTGATGGAGGGATCAGGAAAGGTATGGAGTCTTTCATTAGACTATAAATATTATCATTATTCTTCTGAACAAATAATCCTGGAATAAAGCAGATACGAATTCATACTATAGGAAATACTATAGTCAGATCAATGCATTTTTCCTTCATATTTTCTTTGTTGTTCCTTGTTTCATATTAGAAATGTCTTTGGCTCATTAATTCATTGAAAAATATGTCACTGTTTCATTCATGATTTCATTTGTCTGCCTGAAAGAATGAAGATGTAGCTTAGACCATTTTCATTAAATTGCTTTCTAAACAATTAGAAATTGCTGTGGGATAACTTAAATCTAAGTTATTGTAAGTACTATTGTAATTTAGTTTATCCTGTAGAAGGATGGTTTAATTAACTCTGAGGTAGAAAAAACAAAGTTCTGAAAAAAGAAACAAAAATGTTAAGGTACTATTTTTTTTACAAAGTGTTTATATTGAAAGAAGGAACATGGTTACTCAAAGCCACTAAGTTAAGGATAGGTCCACTATGTTGAATAGAAAATTGCTTCAGCTACACCGGTGTTACTATATTTTTCCCTGCAGCAAACTAATGAAAGTTCAATGGCATGCCTAGGTCACGTGCATCTTTGAATCACAACCCAATCTTTAAACCCCTTCTCCCAAAAAAGGTTATTTATTGCTTTATTGGTTTAAAAAAATTACTTTGCATTAGGATCTGGAAGCAGCATTTAAAAATCCATATCCACTTTTGTTCACAGTTTTCCATAACATATGGCATTTTAGTATACACTTTCTATTGCTGTACTTAGTTGTTAATGTAAATTCCCCAAGAAATCATTTTTAAAGTAAATTTCCATGATGCTATTTCATAAATTTCCCAAGTACTTTTTAAAATGTACATTTCCTTAATATTTATGTAACTACCCCTTTTTGTATGCAACATTCAGAAACATAACACTCTTTTTCAGATGCATCTTTCACAAACAAATGGAATTTTTATGCGGATTTTTGACCAGAGAAAGATGGACACTAGCAGACTCAGTTCAGAGCTACTGTCTTTATTGCAACAAAGTCCATACTGGGGAATCTTGCAAATCTGCTCCCACAGATTTCTTTTACATCCCTAGGTATGTCATCCATATTTTATGTGTTTGTTGTGGGAAACCCTGGTGTATTTGCAGCAATTATGGGTGCTATCTTAAGGGGCTATTGCTTCTGAGATTAAATAGCATTTGTATTTCTATTCATCTCATTCTCTATAGTTACTATTGACTAGATAACCCACATAGTTCATTTATAGACCAAGACCAGGAGGTTTTGGACCATGTTCAACCACTGCTATGGAAACTCACATTCATTCTCTCTCAGCCCAACTTATTTTAGAGGATTATGGTTGTGAAGAGAAATTTCAGAAAGGAGTACTGTGTATTTTACTTTGATATCCTAGAGAAAAGGAGTGATATAAATTTAACAAAAATAAGTAATACATAATTGTTTACATAAGAGTGAGATTAGATTGTAGCTAAAGAGACTATTAATACACATCCTATGAAAATGGTGAGAATTTTCATATTTATTTTGTGTATACTTCAGTTACAATATATATTTTAATTGCTTTGCAATGGAATCTTTATAAAATAAGTGGAACTTATTCCCAGCTAAATTTATATAAAATTGTAATCCAAATAAGAATGCCATTTTGTGTATATTGCATTTACCTGAGAATTAGTTGCTTTGCTAAAGAATTCATTGATGCTTTAAATAGATCAATTATACTTAATGAAGTAGGCCACAGACTAAACTTGTTTAGCAAATTCATGATTCACATATGGCAAAACTACAGTTTGTGAAATATTAGGTGACTTCTCTATCAACTTTGCCCAACTCACATGGGCATAGATTTTAGTGCTGGATCCTCTGCTGTGCTTAAATTACTAACCTCTAACTTAGATAAGATAATACAACAGGCTCCTACTACGAATGAAGAAAGGGCAAGCACCCAGCCTAATGCACACTTCCAACATGGTTTTATGATCCATCAAAAGAGAGTATTTATAATTCTAGATATAATGATTACTTAATAATATTTAAATACTGTTTATTTTAATGTCCTAAATGTACATTATTTTTTAAATAGCCATTAGAAAATTTTAATATTATGATTTTACTGAATCATTAAACACTAAAAATATACACATATTTTCATGAAATTCAAATCTTGTAAATATTTCAAATATATCAATTTTTAAATAGTATTAGATGTAGGATGTTGGATGTCTGATGGGAACACTTTTGCAAATGGAACTTTTTAATAAAATATAATCTCTGGGGTTACAAATAATTTTTTTTTTTATAAATGTAGATATAGAATATTCTAGGTCACAAAATTAGTCTAGTGCCATTATACTTATTAATAAAATTCTCCTGGTGCATTCCCATTGCCAGATGGGGGAAATTGTTCTATGATGCTGACTTATACAATATATATACAACTTTAAAAGCTACAACTTTAAAAGCACCACTACTATGACGTGGGAAAATACCCGAACAAAGTTGAATGCCATACATATACATATATATATATATATATATATATTTGTTTTCTTAAGTTTTCGTGGGTACTTACATGTATGGCATTCAGCTTAGTTCGGGTATTTTCCCACGTCATAATAGTTGTGCTTTTAAAGTTGTAGCAACGTTTCAGCAGAATCTCATCTGATGATGGCAGATGAGATTCTGCTGAAACGTTGCTACAACTTTAAAAGCACAACTATTATGACGTGGGAAAATACCCGAACTAAGCTGAATGCCATATATATATATATATATATATATATATATATATATATATATATATATATATATATATATAAAATATGTATATGTATATGTATATGTATATATATATATATATACACACACACAAACACACACACACACACACACACACACATATATATATATATGTTTTCTTAAGTTTTCGCGGGTACTTACATGTATGGTATTCAGCTTTGTTCGGGTATTTGTTTGTGAGATTCTGCTGAAACATTCCTACAACTTTAAAAGCACAACTATAATGACGTGGGAAAATAACTGAACAAAGCTGAATACCATATATATGTATGTATGTATGTATATATATATATATATATATATATATATATATATATATTACATTATAGGAAAGCCAATTACAGTATTTATTTTAAATATCATTGAAGAAACCAATAGGCATAGCAAGTATATGCCAGTGGTTTTTGCCCTTAAAATGTACAGGAAAATATAAGTTCATTTAATTTTATTGATAAGTATAATGGCATCTTATCTTTTTGTCGATTATTTAAGAAAATATTATAACTTTTTATAAGTACCCATTGAAAACATATTATTACATTGCATTGTGTTGTTTGTCTATTTTCTGACTTGAACTCAACTAATGTCTGAATTTTCTCATGAAAGGCTATGAAAAATCCAGAAGTTTAAACAACATAACTGGCATGGCAGGCAATGCCTTGAGACTGTCTCCAATAATATCACCTTACAGCTCACCTTGTCTAAGACGCTCTCGATCTCCCATCCCATCTATCTTGTAAACCAGAGGCTCTAAGTTCATTACATTACTGCAATTTAAATGCTGCTTATTAACTAATGGAATAGCTATAGCGTTAATCAAGTTCTATTGCCAGAAGTATAAATCTGTGTTATACTTGTTAATATCCAGCAGTAGCACTTGCATAGTTGAATATCCTAATTTTTCTTGTAACATCCTCTAAAGTACAGTAGGTTTGTTTCCTCTTCACCGCTATTGTCCTACATTACCACAGCAATAAAATAATCTGAACAGTGTTAATAAATGACCATATTTTCAGGGAGATATATTTAAATAAATGTGCTTCCATTGATAATTATTCTATTGGACTGTCATTTCTTGTGATTCCAACCTGTTCAGAATATGTCTGAGATCTTGTCATAATTGCATAGGATGTGACTTCAGTCTAATCATGTTCATTGACCATTCTGTTTCCATTACCTGAAATCCATCTAGTAGATTAATTAGAATCATAGATGACCTAGGATTGTGTAGATTTCTTGTTGTTTTAATTGTACCATTTATTGAAATCAGAGTGATGTTTGATGGGTCTGCATGTGGGATTGGGCATTTTGTGTTCTCTTTGATTTATTTTAAATTATTTTTTTCAAAAATGTTATTTCTTGACTGATTTATTTTAGTATTGGGTTAATATATCAGAGTTCTGAATATTTTCGGTTGTTTGCACACAGATAACTACAAAGAGGTTGTCATTACTGGGTACACGCAAGCAGAGGCCAGATCTCTTTCTTAATGGCTTGGGGAAGGCACAAAACATGAAAGAAAGGTAAACACAATCTAGGCTTGCAATATTAAATTAGCAAGTGCTGCTTGGTAATGCAGTCATATATCTTCTCCAGGATTCTTCAACATTTTCAGATGCTGAGCGCCAAGTAAACCAATATATATAGCTGTAAGAGGACAATCGTTTCAAAATGGGCTTTTGACCAGCCTTAAATCTCTAACTAAGGCTTTCACAATTTATTTGTCAATATTTCTTTATTTTTTCTTTAAATGCTTTGTCTTATGTGTTGTGCTATTGTTTTTCTGTCTGTATTTTTCATCTGTCTTCATGTTCCACAGTTGCCTTCTTCAAAGCTACTCTTTTCATGTAAGTTTAGCTGCTAAAAGCATTTGCTTCCTTCCCCCACTTTTTGATACATGTACCTATGCATATGCCAAGTATAGCTTGATAAATGGCCACTTCCTTAACATTTTTCAAAATGTGGGATTTAGCAATGGTTTTTTCATTTCATTAGAATTGCCACTTGAATCCCACATTTTTACAATCTGCATTCATTTTTATGTTCAAATTTTATTCTCTATAATTGCTTTTTCCTTTATAATGAAAACAAGGTAACATGGTTTAAGCAACCTCATGAACTTAGTTGCAGATATGAAGTTTTGGGCTGCTGAGGAAAAACACTCAACAATGTGAAAGACTTAGATATCTACAGTTTTTTTTTTTTAAAGGATTATAAGAGATCATTCAGATTGTTGAAAATTCCCAGATTTTTGTCTGTTTAGGATTGCAAGGAAAACAGGTACATCTAAACATGTAACATTCTTTATATAAGATGCATGTTATATAAAAATGTACAAGGTTGTATTTGAATACTTATATTTCTTGTATATGGAGATGTACCTTTTGTTTTGGTAATAGCACTTGCAGTTATAGCTGTACAGTACATATGTTTAATATGAAAATAGATTCATCAAGAAATTAATATCTGATGCTGCTATTATTGGCTACAGTGTTATACAGAATTTATCATGGATTTTTGACTGCTGAAAAAGGGACAATGGAATTTAGCCATACCAAGGACTGTACTGGAAAGAGATTGCTCCTTCTGAATGGGCCCCAATTATCACCTAACTCCTTGAAGAGAGTCTTCTAATTTTCTATGGAAGTCGAGCTTGTTATGAGGATTAAGGACCAATTATAACAGCTGCTGCCAGCAGATGCAGTTATGAGTCACTATTGATGAGTCAACTGTAAATAAGATGTGTGCATGGAATATCAGCTTTAGACGTCTATGCCAAGGGATGCTGCATCTCTGAAACCCCATGAAAAAAGACCAACACAACTCTTTGTGTATTCTTCTTGGTCATTACAACAGGCCATACTGTGGATCATAAAAGGCACACAATTTAACAATAGTGATGTTAGCACATACGTTTCCTCATAGCAACTGTATTTTTGCAAAGTTTGTAACTTAAGAACATTAATGTCATAGGATTTTGCAAGAAGTCTTTGAACTCTCAGTTTGCTGTATCTATATTTTTATGAATCCTAGTGAATGTGCCAAGAGATGGTTTAGTTTTGATCTAGATCAGAGATGTGTGAATGCAAGTGAAAGTAGGAAACTGAAGAAAAAAAATCACAGACTTTGCCAGAATTGTATAGATGCTTTCTGTTGTTGTTTTGATTTACTTCATTGTTACCTCATAGATATTGAAAGAAATAAAATATGGGCAGTTAAATATATTATAGTTTTTTTATTGAAATGATCACAAATCAGTATTAGTAAACATAAAGTAGAAAATATGAAATAGATCTTAAAATGTATATTTTGCATAACAGAGAGATTTACTTTTTTGTGATTTTTGTGATAAAATTGTTCTAGTCTATTCAACGTCTATGATGCTTTGTTGCCAGGTACTATGTGATAACTTATGTTGTCTCCCTACTGTTTAATAAGACCTTCTCCAGAAACTGTTTGTCACCCTATTTTGAATGTAAGAACGTTTCCCACATATAAAACTCTGTATTGTAGACCTTTTTGTGAAGCTGTCAAAAGGTGCATGCAGATGCCTGGTGGAAGCCAGTGGCCATGTAACTAACCAAAATGGAGAATAAAATGCAAAAGATCTTGGGGAGGACGTTGGAACACAACTCAAAATTGCTCATATTTTCTTTTCTCTACTGTTTCCTTTTTCTTGTCCTTTCGTTCAAGCAGAATTTGGTCATTCTGATTACAGTGAGTATCTTTTATACAGATTATTTCAGGGTGAAATCAGTGTCCTATAAAACAAGAGGACAAATGCATGAATGAAGATCGTGCTGTCATGCAACTCTCTTTTAATTACAACCAATCTGTTACCTCTGAAACAAATTGTTCCCTGCTTCTAAATTATGTTCCAATTCTGTACAGTTCGTTAAACTGCAATCCTATAGATATATCAAATACATAGCAACTAGTTTCAGTGATATTTAGTAAACTATGATATTATAATTCTCATAAAATATTTTAATATTCAATACTTTACTTAACTGTGGGAAAGAGGTTTATTTATATATGCTTAGTATGCTTTCCAATAAATTGTTTATATCCATATATACTTCCTTTTATGTAAGGGGAAGTCTAAAGGAAGACCACTCTTTTTGTTGGTAACTATGCATGAAGGAGGAATACAATGTACTAACTGTGGCTAACAATAGACAAATGATAAGCACTTCCTCTTGTAATACATGAAGACTAAGTGAAGTTTAGAGAGTCCAAATAGCCAAGATGGCAATCACAGCAATACAACTAAATTAGCACCTGTTTTATACATGTGTTTATGTCAAAGATATGTGCAAGGGGGACTGGATTCAATCATGCTGCTTTGACACTCACCTTATCTGCTTTGACAGCTCTCTTGGAAGCCTCTGGCTGATGACCTATATGTAAAATCATGAAGCATAATATATTATTCAATGTTCATTGCTAAGTTTATTATTACAAAACACTGCAAACTAAAATCAATCTTTCTTTGGATTAATAGGACTGAAATGTGAGGAATTACACTACCATAAAATTACTGTAACTACTAAGAATGATGAAAAATGGTTCAGTGAAGAACAATTCTCTAATAACCATAATTATTTATAGAAATAATGTGTTTCCTATATCTTAGCCTCTCTTATCTATATGTTGTTCTAGTTTAACATGTTAAATATGGATGGCATATTTGTGTTCTGCTGTAATACCAAATGTATTTTCATAATTTTGTATACATACCCGAATCATACCTGCCCAAAAGGATGGCAATACCAAAAATAAGAAGATTTCTGGCTCCTAAAAGGTAGTGTAGATACACAATTTTTTTTTTTAAATAAACCCAGTGGCAGTGTTTAATGCTCAGTTTTCCTATCCATAAAATTAAACTGCCAACTCAAGCTAAAATAAGCCCTCCGTGCAGTAAAATTGTACATGTCCCACATTTGTGTATATGTGTGCACATGTGTAATTATATATTTCAAGAATTGAATTAGTATTTATTAAATTGCTTGTAAAATAAGATGCTCTGTTTATAAGGATATCCTATCTTACAAACTGTATTTTTCTTCTAACAGCAGAATAAAAAAAAAGGAAACAAACAGCAAGGTTGGGTTTACAAAGGAAAGGAAAGGAAATTGTTGGGAAAAGAGAAAAACAGGATGAATACAGAGAAGTTTAGGAAAAGAGGTAAAAGAACAGGAAGTAAATGAAAAACCAGCTATGTTTACCAAAAAACTTAAATGTAAGGAGACAAGCAAACAAGCAATCTTTCCCAAGCAACAATATCAGCCATGATATTTGAAATCTTGCCTATCATCTTACTTCTATTCTTTCAATTTCTTCTATTCATATATATATTCACTAGTAGTTCTTCTATTCATATATATATTCACTAGTAGTTGTTCTCTGTTTGTGTGAAGGGAAATGTGTCTTCCTATCTGATGAATACACTTCAAGTCTCTCTTTCATTGTGTGTATATACATGCATCTTCTCTGTGATTTTTATTTTTTTACTTGAGTTCTGTATTTTTATTCTGGAAAATGAAATATGTTAAAGCAGAACTTGCTTCAAACAATGGAGGAGTGGGAAAATATGTAGTTGAGAGACATATGCAAGATAACTTGGATAATTGGAAACTATAATGTCTCATTAAAGCTGAATTGGACCCTCTGAGTGTGTCATTTTGTAGTTTTAGCTTTTAATGTATTCAAGATCACATTTAGGCCACAGAGTAGACATAATGTTACAAGAAAATATATTTTTCCTTAATGAGAGAACTGACTGATAATCTCTATTGGGTATTTCAGGATCCTAGAAGTTTCTGAAAATGCTTCAATGTCTTTCCAAGATACATACATTAAATTATTTTGCAAGTTGTCAAATCTGAAAGCATCACTACTTCCCACGCAATCAGCAGATCATAGGAGAATAATTTCAAATCCTTTAGAATATTTTAGCCAACTGTAAAATAAGTTGCTATTATAAAGATCATTGTCATTTCAATAACCAAGTATTCAACCACCTATAATCAGGAGCTAAGTGAAGCATCCTGGCATCTAAAAACAAAACATTGTAGTGTTATGATTATCCTTAAGGGACCTGAGTTTTCATATTTCATTTCTTTAAGCTATTTTTATAAAAACAAAATTAGCTAAAACAAATTTATGAGTCTATCTGATGGAACTCCATTCTCTCTGAAGCTATTTCTGCTCTGATGTCATAACAATTGTAATTGAGAGATGACAAAATGTATGGTGTGGGAGGAGGGGTAGAAAAACATGCCTGAAGAAGGCAGGCAAATTCATGAAGAAAAATAGATGAGCTCCCACCAGCTGGCATCATGCTGAAAGGCATGCAGGAAAGCCAGAGAAATAAATACAACATTTATGTTATACAACTGAAGCTTTGAAACATTGTGAATAATTTTGTAGCTCATGTAGATCAAATGCAGTCTTCCCAATGAAATCCTCTCAGCAGGTAAAGCTTTTATTAAAAAAAAATATACTGGCCTATGATGTAAATTTCTGCAAGTTCATCCTAGCACACTAAAATAACTCTGGAACTGTTGTCATGATATGAGGTAGTTAAATCATCATTTAAATATGTCAATTTAAAATGAATCTCGAGGTATATGTGTATATTACGGTATTAGTATTCATAATAATCTCAAAAAACAAACTATAATAAAAATACCCATATTCTTCACTCATTTAGGAATTCCAAAATGATATGTATTCTACGACCATTGTTTCATTTATTTGTTTATTTAATATATCAAATTTGAAGACCACCCTTCTCACTTTGGGTGGTAGACAAGTACAACATAAAACTCTATAGAAATATATTTACATAGGAGGCAATTAAAACAGGAATTAAACATTAAAGGGGAGGGAGGGCTTTAAAATGCTAATCAATGTCACTGCAATTTTTTTTCATGTACTCACCACATAATTTCTTGCAAAATATCCACATTCAGTTTATTGGATTAGTTTGGACAATTTGTAGGCATTATAACACAAATAGTTCTTAAATAGTAAATAGATTTACATTCTACCTTTTCAGCAGGAGCTTAAGATGTCATTCATAGTACACCAATCTTCAATTTTTCTCCATAATAACCACCCTGGGTTAATGGTGGTTCTGAGACAGGATAGAACCTAAAGTGACCCAGTCATTTTCCACTGGTAATAGATCTTTTCAGTTTATTCCAACCTCTTACCTTTTCCAGTGCTAAGAGGTTCCTGACAGCAAATTTATTACCAGATACAGATTTGCCTTTTCATACCTTAAGCTCCATTTCATGAAGATACATCTGAAATTGCCCCTGGAACATCTGATACATCTGAATAGACTATGAAAGTTTGCACAATATAAACTGCCCCAATTATTTAAATAGAAATTAGATCTCCTCTGCCCCATTGCATTACCTTAAATAGCTATAATAAAACCCTCTTTAGAGGTTTTGGAATTAATTTGCTCTCTTCTATCAGCTGCACTATAATGATGGAGCACTGATATTTTCCAATTTACTATGGAAAATAAAAGAATGAAACGTTAATAAGGCATTGCTCTGTAAATCTAAATGTAGGTTTGCCTATAAGTCCACCAATCGATGTGTGTTATTGTCTAAGAAACAATAATAAAAAAGACCATATCAGTAATTTTCAGGCAAAAATGTTAAAATTCATGTAGTGGTGCCTGGTGGAAATATCTATTTTTATGAAAATTCTTGAAAAAGGGAGGTTCAGCATAACTTAAATATTGATTTTAAAACTGAAAATTAGCAGTAGAGTGCCTGTAGGAGACAGTATTAATAGATTAAAAATAACAAGAAACATCTGGTGTCTAAAGACAGAAATATACACAACTCTAGAAGACAATATAGAAGATGCCATTTAAAACTCTTTTAAAAGCATACACATCAGAGGTGATATTTAGCAGGTTCTGACCAGTTCTGGAGAACCGGTAGTGGAAATTTGGAGTAGTTTGGAGAACTGGCAAATGTATAAGAGATAGATAGCCTGTCTCAAGCATTAACCATATGACAAAAAGCTAAAGAAATTCCAGTGGAATAGAATAGGAATTCTTTTATTCTAACTGCAATTTTGTTAACTGAATTACTAATATTAGAAATAAAAGCACAAGAATCCTTGTGTAGCTATTCTTATATATTCTGAACAAATAATTGAAATATAGCATATAAAATAACATAATATGCTTCCTTAGTTCAGACGAAAATTGGATGCAATTGGTAGAATTATTTTTATCCATTATTTCCAATGGCAGTTTCTGGGCTACATGGGTTCCTTCTAGTAGAGCTGCTGGTAATGAATTAAAATGTGTTATTTAGAAACCCTCCTGCATTTTTAAATTTGAAATTGTCTTTGCACTTTGCTGCCTTCTGTTTGGTTTGGATGAAGTAATGGTTGTTATTACGAAATAAGAGCATTTTAGATTTAGAAGATCATGGTCTGAGGTTTGGATGGCATGTTACTTGTGGCCAAAGTAAAAGTAGATTTTATTATATTAGGAATGCAATACTACAAATATGGAATAAATACAAACCCAGGCTATAGCTGGAAATTCCTCTGTTGGCCTCAATTCAATAATCATTTAATAGAAAAGAAACAGTAGGCAAAGACAAATAGTTAATGTTGCTAGCACCAAAAAAATAGGGACCTTAAGATGAAATCAGAGAACAATTGACTGGAGAGGGATTTAGTTTTCAGTGGTTTTAATATGTACAACTAAGAAAAAGACTGGATTAAATGTTCCAGGAATAGAATGTGATAAAACAGAATTTGAAAATGAATTATTAGAAATGATGAACTTGTTATTGCTAAAGTGTATAAACTTTTGTTGAGATTTGAAATGGAGGAAGAACATGCTATAGAACCTATAGTGAAATGAGTCAAGAATTTTAATTATAATATCCAAATAGATAAATGGGAGCAATTGTGGTTAAAAGTCTGAAATTCACATTGTTTTATAATTTAAAAGAAACCTTTTAAAAGTGATAGACTATTGGTATATGACAGCAAAAATGTTTAAGATGTAAACATAAACTTTTAATCAGAATTGGAAATATGAAAAACTTGAAGGAATATTTTATCCTGCATGGTAAACTGGTAAAAAACCAGAAAGACATATGATATAAATATATACTGATCAAAATGTTAAAATTTAACATTCAGATGAACTGAAGACTTTCCTTATTAGGATTTATGGATACTCAGCTAGGAAAGGTTCAACTGGTTTATATATGGTAATACAGTGAGATCATTATATGCAGAAATATGGGAGACAACAGAAGCATCACTGATAGAGGAATGGATTGTGAAGATGGTTGCAGAAATGGCTAAATTGGCTTGTTTGACCAAGTAGGGAACTACAATTATTTTTATAAAACACTAGAAACCCTTTATAGACTTTTGCTGAAAATGGATAAAAATGAGCTTCTGATTTCAGCATTTATTGATTTAAAATATTGGTTTATGGTAACTATGTTTTGCAACATGGGAGGGAGAGATGGTAATTACTGCGTTTGTAACTACTGCAGAGAAGACTGGAAATTGCTTCTTTAGATATCTTTCTTTTACTTGCCTTTTGTTATTCTTCACATAATATTTTTTTCTATTTCTTCTTTTGTACTGTATTTCTGTAGTTATTTTGAAAAAAATCTTTGTAAAATCTTTTAATAAAAATCATTTAAATAAAAGTAAACTTTAATTTGACTTAAATATCTAGCTGAACTGGAATGAATAAGCTTCCTAACAAAATAAATTCCTTCAGGCAGAAGAATTTGTACTTATTGCTCCTCTATATTGAAAGCATCTTGCGTTAGCTCTGAGTTGGTTCTTATCATAGCTAATAGATATTCATGTGAATCTGCAGTAATATACCATGTATACTCGAGTATAAGCTGACCCGAATATAAGCCGAGGCACCCAATTTTACAACAAAAAACTGGGAAAACTTTTTTTTTTTTTTGAAACAAATTTTATTAATTTTAAAGACAAAGAACACATCATTAACCATTAAGTACATAAAACCTCTTAACATTATAAATTTTTACAAGTCGGATAAAACATTATTTTTATACAACATAATTCTAATTTATCCCATTTCCATATGGACACATAAATATCTTTCAGCAAATTTCTCATTATTTCTCTTTACTCTTATTCAATTTCATTTCTTTTCTATATTTATCCATTTTATAGTCATCATATTCATTTCTTTCTGACTTGTTTACAATTACATTCCTCCAAGGTTTTATTAATTCTTTTTTTTTTTTTAAAAAAAAGATTTTTAACAATTTTACAGAAGACACAATACACAAACATACAAAACACAAAACATAAACAAAACTAAAAGATTTTTTCTGAAGATTGTCTGATCCCGGGTTAAAACTCTTCACACAGACACAAATTCAAATATCATATTCACCCCATATATCCTTCCATATCTTATTATCATTTTCTTTTTTTATATATATATATAAAAACCATTTTTATAAAAACAATGCACAAAGAATCAAGGCATAACAGCTTATAAATTCTTTTCTAGGAAAAAATAATAGTAAAAAATCAATAGAGCATAACAATTCCAAATTATAGTATCAATACTTTATCTATTTAACTTCATATCTTATCCCTACTTCTCCTTTTCATCCAAATTATTTCTTGTTGATTAAAATTTTATTGCCTTTTATCAATATACAAAATCCAAAAAAAACCATAACAAAGCCTTTATATATCCTTCCATATCTTATTACCATTTTCAATAACATTCTTTGTCTGTTCTATTTCCAACTATCCATCATCTTTTTTCTTTTACTATACTTCTCCTATACACCAATTGGAGTAACATCTATAACTCATTACCCTAACTTAAGAGTACCTCGTGTAACAATTTTTCTTGGGATTCTGTTTAAAAGATTCTAAAATTACATAATGAATTTTATACTCTAAATACACATATAAAAACACAAACCTATGTACCCTCCAGAATCCCTCTCTTATCCTAAATTAAATTCATCCATTGTCTCTAAATAAACTTTTTTTCTTTAGATCTTGCTTCCCCCCACCAAGTCCTCTCCTCCCCCCTTTTCTCTCCTGCTTATTCTTCTCCTTGCCCTCTTTACCCCTTTGTTTTTTCTCCTCTCTTTTTCCACTCCTTTTCCTTTGCTTTCTAACCTTGCCTCCACCTTTTCGCTCATTTTTCTCTCTTTTGGTTGTTTTTACAATTCTTAAAATCCCCTTTTTCTTATCCTTTTTCTCCTCCTCTCCGGAAGGGACCCATTGTTCATCAAAGATGGCTTCTTCTTCCTCTTCTTCCTTGTCCCAGTCCTTCTGCTGCGTAATCAACTTTTCATAAGTACATAACGCCATTTCCAAGAATTGAAACAAAGCGCCCAAAGAATCTTCCTTTTTATATTTTTGATATTCAGTCTTTAGTTCATCCACAAACAATGCCATTATGAAAAGAGAAACTTTTCCCAAAAACAACCACCAGTATTTTTAATCAAAAACAATTAAAAAAATTTCCAAAAGTTAATACTTTTCTTCCTTCTTCTCTTTCTCTTTCTGGGGTTAATGTTTAGTCAAAGAGGTCCAATTACCATATATCTTTCTTTGGGATTCTAGGCAATCTCCTCCTTTTTCAGCTTCTGCTCCAATTTTTTTTCCTCTCCCTTCCCACTTAAAATGTCAATTTTAAATAATCAGAAATCCATACCTCCAACAAGGGTTTCCAATTTCTTAAATTTTTCAATGTCCAAAAATCCTTTTGTTCCTTAGCTTCAACTCTCAAAACAATTCACTTTCGATGTCCAATATATCCAAACATTTCTGCTGTTTCCATGGGGTGGGAGAGTGAAGAAAAAACGAAAGTTCCCTTTAACAGCTTCTCCGCCGCTTTCGCTCTTCTTAGGGATACAATGTATCCTCCAGCAATTCAAACAGCTCAGTTCCAGGCAATTTAAAGGATGTTACTTGACCCGGCTCAGACAAAACTTTCACTCTTCACATTTCCTCCAGCACAATCTTACCCGGTTGCTGGCTTTTTCGTGGCGGCCATTGCTGACCGCCGCTCCACCGCCTTGGGAAAAAGGGGTTTTTCCGGAGAAGGGGGGGGGTCTGTGACACCCCCACCTCCCTGTCCGACTCCCCTCTCTCTTCAGCTGTCCCTACAGGGCAGCCATATCCCCCTGACCCATCTGGATCGGGGGTACCTCGACGGCTAGCACAGCAGGAATCGCGAGCTGTCGCGAATTCCTGCTGCCCCGAAGCCACGCGAAACCGGAAACCCAAAAAACTGGGAAAACTTATTGACTCGAGTATAAGTCGAGGGTGGGAAATGCAGCAGCTACTGGTAAATTTCAAAAATAAAAATAGATACCAATAAAATTACATTAATTGAGGCATCAGTAGGTTAAATGTTTTTGAATATTTATTTTAAAGAAAAACAGTAAACTAGCTCTGTAAGTGGAAAAGAGAGCCAACAAAACCAATATGGTATCAACAATAATTTTAAAAGTACAAAAACCTTAGCTCAATCAGCAACCAAGCTAAAACACAAGAGTTAAAATCCTTCAAAACTGGATTCCTCCTCATCATCTGTATGTCCAAACAGAGCCACTCTCTCCCTTGCAAGAAAAAAGCATGTGTATGTGCTGCATGTACATCCTGTTTTGGAGAGCCACCATCTCTTTCACAGCTCTCCCTCATGCCTCCATTGCATCTGCACACATGCCATGGCTCAGTAGTAGGTCAACATACAGATGTCACACTAGGTTCCCTCCTCAAAAGGAACATCCAACCTTTCTTGAGAAGTACAAACTTCATCTGTTCAGGATTGTGGTGACAAAGGTGAAGGAGGATGGGGCTGAGAGAAGGGAAGGGAAGAAAAGATCATTGACAGGGAGAAAGACAGGGAGAAACACCTGGAAGTGTGAGCCCTCGAGTTTCCTTAGGGAAGACCAGACAACAAGGGGAGAGGAGAGGAGGAGGAGGAGGAGAGTTAAAAAAAAAAGAGTGGGAAGCCAACTCACACGTGCCATCAAAGCGGGTTGCTATGGTATCCAGGAAGGTGTTTTGGGGAGCCAGGAGGCCCCTCACCACCGGCATTTTAAGACTTGCTCAAGGACATCGCCATCGTCCAGTTGGAAGGGGGAAAAAAACCCAGAGGTATCTGAGAAGGACGGGAGCCGAGACGGGACCCTTCGCTTCCTCTCCCCGAGACAGGCCAGGGGGAAGCGGGGCTTTCTCTGCCTGCTGCTGCCAGAGGGGTGCGGGGGGGAGTGCGGGGAAAGGGGGTTCATGCTGAGGCTCCGCAAGCCACCGCTGCCTCCTCCAGATGAGCGCCCTGACGGGAGGCAATCGCAGCCGCGACGGCAGAGACCGCGAGGTCAGACAGAGACGAGGGGCGCCCCCGAAGAGCTCCGACTGCAGTGAAGGTGAGCGGCCACCACTTCTCCGGTGCGCGGCGGCAGGGCAACTCTTGGCGCAGACTGGCCCGAAGTCCGACGTGACTCGCTGAGCCCTGCAAACGGCCGGCCGAAAACCAAGAGGAGGACGCCTGGGCGGCTGCTGCCCCTGGATCCTAACTGGAAAGACCCCACCACCACCGCCACCTCCCGCTCAGGCAGGGTCCCCATTGCCCTGGCCGGCCAGGGGCACAGCCGCTTCCCACTCCCGAACAGCCCGGGCACTGCTAGTCAGCCTCGCTCAGCGCCCAGGGCAGCATTGCAGGCGCAGCCTTTTGCAGAGCCGAGCCGTGCCGTGCCTCACCTTCTCTCGCTCTTCTTGCAAAGTGCCGCCGAGCTCCAAGAGCTGCTCCTTTACCCAGCAGTAACTTTCAAGTTGAGGATGCTGGGTGCTGCTGCTGCCGCTGCTGCTCCTCGGGGCTCTTGAAGCTAATCCTGGTTTGTTCATTCCCGTTCATTGGAAAGGAGAAAATAAAAAGGAAAGGAGGGAGGGGGGCACAAAGCAGCCCAAACGCATAGCAGTGGAAGGAAGGCGCGCTGGTGCAAGGAAGGGAGACACACACACACACACACACACACACACACACAGAGAGAGAGAGAGACAGACAGACACACACACACACATACTCACTTCACCACTTTGCACCTTGCAAATGCAAAATCCTGGGGTTTTTGCATTTGCATGGTGCAAAGCGGCGGGGGCGGATCCCGTGTGCTGGAAAGGGCTTGACTGTATTACGGGGAGAGAGAGAGAGAGGGAGAGATCATAAGAACGGCTCTTGCTTTTTTCTTGCAAGGGAGAGATCCTTGCTTTTTTCTTGCAAGGGAGAGAGCCGCCACCACCACCTCCTCCTCCCCCTCCTCCCGAGTGAGTTTCCCCCTCAGTTTCCCCTGAAGGATCTTCCGTCGCTTTTGCCTTCTCCCTACATCTTCCCTCTGTTAAAATCCCCCCCCACACACACACATACTTATTTTCAGTCGGATAGATTTCGTGTCTGAGCATTCTCACATGGCGGTGGGTCATTTTTTTTTCAGAGGGGAATCTGACTCGAGTATAAGCCGAGGACGGTTTTTTCAGCACAAAAATGGGCTGAAAAACTCGGCTTATACTCGAGTATATACGGTAACTTTTATATAAGAAGCCCTTTCAGTTTGGGAGTAAAATCCTAAAACTAAGGAAATCAGAGTAGCAGGGGGAAAAGGATATTGACCCACAATGTAAAATATTGAACAATCACATAGTTTCTACTCAGCTTATGCATGTTTCTTGACTCATATCTGGGAACACATTTGCATTTATTGGACATCTCAGTAATGGGTTGGGTGTTAACCTTTTTATAGTGAAGATGTAACGTATTTGAGGGGTTCTGACACATGTCCCATTTTGGTCTAATATTCACATTAACAAAGTTTGGGAAATTAAAATAAGATATAAAATATTAATTAGATCTTGAATTGTGTATCCCCAAATATGGAATTTATTCATTTATGAAGAAATGTATACTTAATGAACTTTGAATGCAGCTCAAATATATTTTTGATTTTTTGGAAATAAATTCCAAAATTTCCAGCCTAAAATTTTGGACTAAAATGTTTTCAATCTCAGCTTTCTGACTGACGCTTTATGATATAATGACAAGAGTGATCAATTTCATTCCACAGGGAAAAACTTACTTTTTTAATATTGGTTAATTTCTGGGTTTTTCTATACTCTCTCTTTGTGGATTATTTTGTTGATTTCTTTTTTGGTACACTTTTGGTCTGGGATAGTTCTAATTATAATGCATTGCTTTAGTTTTTTATCTGGTAATTTTTGTATATTATGGCAATGCAAATTAATTCTTTTATCACTTTGAACAAGTTTTATTTTTATTGAAGGGAGAAATTTATAGTCAAATGTCTTCTAAGAGTATAACTAGGGCTCAATGATTGCTTAGGTCTTTCTTTTTCAGAATTAAAGAAAAAATTCTATCAGGGTCTTATTCTTAGTTCAGACTCTATAGAAATATATTTGCAGATGCCCATCATCTGCCAATGAATCATCATCTACCAGCAGCTATTTAATCACAATCCTGATTCAGACATAATTTTTCAATTGCATGCAATATAGTTAAACCTCACTGCACCAGAGCAGCATATTTGGTTTTATTGTGGAATTAGCCCAAAATAATACAGATAAATTAAAACAATAAATGAAGCTGTTTAGATGTGAAAAACAACCAGCTTTGAGTATATTTTTGAGTCTGGCAATCCATCATCATGTTTTATTTATACATCATGTTTGCTTCATCATTAGACTCTCTTTCAGATGAAGCAAGGGAGAACAGCAGATTGTATATATATGCCAATATCTCCAGATTGTGCAGCTGCTTCTGTTTTCAATATCTACAAATTTAACATTGACAGATTTTAATTTCATCTTTTTTCTGGTCCTTATATTTAATGTTTCTTCCTTCAGACAATCACTGAAATTGTAATGATATAAAACTATTTCTAAATAATTTTCTGGCTTATCAGCAATTTATAATTGGTTCTTCCCATTCCATGAAGGAAAGACTGACTGGAAGATTTACAAAGCATTTTCTTTTTTTAGAAAACAAAACAATAGCTGTTATTTTATAGATGCAGGCAACATATAGCAGGGTATCAAACAGATATTACTGTTACAGATATTAATCTGAAACAGATTAATTCTGGCTATACAGTGCTGTACCTTTTGTGCCATTTATAGATTTTTAAATCTCCCACCAACCATGCATAGCAGTTGATCTGGGAATAACAGATTTAATAGTGCAGTTGCTACATTGATTACTAATCTGGGTCCAATTCAAAATTGATTGTCAGATCCTGCATGTTTTATACATCTAAATTCCTATAGCATTATCTCCCCGCTCCAAATTTGGCCAACCTTATGCTATCTTTAAAAGAAGGAATATTCTGTGTCCAGATTTCAGAGGGTGTGAAGCAACAAGGCCCAAATACAGACCTATGGAAAGAGTTCTGCCTGACACTTTCTGCTGAAATTTATTTGAGGTCTTAATTTATTTGAGGCTAAACACAAAATCTATGAATGAATTTCTTTTTCTACAGTCAAAAGCCAACCTGAAACAAGTACATACATTTATTGCCCCAAAGAACTTGCAATCTAAATGCAGGTAATAGAAAGAATACTGTTTGAAAGAATAATAGCAGATGCCAGAGAGAAAAGTGACTCCCACACCAGATATTATCAACAACAAAGAAAAATATCGCCAGCTACAATAAATCCACAAAGAAAGAAAAAGGAATAGATGCATGCAAGTTGTTATGAACTAATGAAGGCGCTTAAATAAAGTTTTAACAAAACCTTAAGAAAAGCAGGGTTGTAATCCTGCACTTCTGATTGGCCGATAATAGCGATATCGGATTGGTCCATTCTGGGGAATCTGATTGGCTGTTAACGAGCCATTCTCATTGGTTCAAGGGTTTAACACTTCCATGTTTCTCATTGGCTAATAGGTCAGCAGCCTACCCTATAAAAGGGCTGCTGCTGCCCTAGGGTTTTGCTCTGTTCAGAATGATTAATAAAGAGTTGAAGTTCACTGTTCACTGCCTCATCTCCGTTCCTTGCACCCATGTGCAGAACATAACACAAGTAATTTGGAAAACATTCCTCATTCATAATCAGAATTGATAGGCAAGCAGAACACCCAGTGGCTTTTCCATGATCTACACTGGGAATGCAAACATAATTCTCGAACAGTGTTAGTTATTATGTTTATGATTGAATATTTTCAGGCTTAAGTGAGAAAATCTTGGATGAAGGTAACCTGAACTGGCGATATGAGAACTTTCCAAAAGGAACTTAACACTGCTGAGGAGAAAGGGGAAAAATGGGATTTATCCTTCTTTCCTCTCTCAAATAAGAAACAGCAGTATGGCAGTCAAAGCAGCTGGTGGCATTCGCCCCTGGGAAAAGGCTAGACAGCACCATTCCAATTTGCTGGAAAATTATGGACACTTTCCAGTTTAATTTGGATCCAACACAAGCAATCTCTATATTCAGTTTATATCACTAGTCAAAAATATAGCTTACAGCTTATTTATTAAACATAAATAAACAATAATATGAGCTAACTGGCAAAATAAGACAAAGCAAGCAAAACTAAGGAAAGAGAGAAAAATGGGGAAGAATTCATAGTAACTATTCTATGTTAAAAGGGTCACTGGAAAGAATAGTGTGAGTAATTGGCATGAATAGTTCAAAAGGACTGGCTTTTGGTTGTTCCAGTTTTTATCTTTTAAGTACACAGAGGCAGCAGAACAGAAATGGAAAGTGGGGATTCCTCTTTTTTATTTTTTTTAATGTGCCACTAAGAAAACAATTTGGTAGACGTATATTAGGCTTTTCTATGGACAACACAATTAGTACTGGGCTATTTGGACTTCACCTTGGCCCACTCAAAGAAAGAAGCAACCGCAGTTCTGAAGAAACAGTAAAGCTTTGGATTTCTTAACAATAACCAAAATAAAGGACATAAATCTGTTCATTTTATATAATAGAAAATATGCCCCTATGTGAAAGATAATTATAAGAACGATATATTACATCTACACAAAAAAACAAATACTTTTCTCAAATGTCATTTAAATGTATACATAAATCATTCTAAATCCTTTAGATTAGTAGCAATCTAAAGGAACTATTGCTTGTATGAATTTTTTAAACCCATCTTTTAAGAAACTTGATGCTTCTGAAACACAACTTCCAGTAGCAGAAACTAGTAAAAGCTAATAGTGATAGATTGTGAAAACTGTAATACATCAGCATTTGGAAGTCCGCAAGTTCTCCAGTCATATTTTAAAGGAAGTTCACATGATATTCTTCAGCATTTTGTTTAATATGTAGCATTGTAGCATTGTTTTGTCTTGTTACTGATGGAGAATTCCCCCATCATTGTTTCAACATATAGTTCTACATATAGTAGATGTAGTCCAAATAATAACATGTTCAGTCCTGAGCACATAATGGAATCGTACTTAAATAATATTTTTGAATTTTATTGACCATAAAAGGAAACCGGAATAAAATGTTCAAAAGAATATTTTGTCTTCTGTATAGAATTACCTTTATAGAGATATATTTATGTTGATTTTAGCAGTACTCTCCCTGCAGTATGAGCTGCACATATGAATTACATTAACCTATTTATAGCTTCAAAGGCTGCACAAACAAAGCATCAAAACCGAAGAGATGAACTTTTTGAAACCATTTCATGCTGAGAGCACTAGAAAAGATACGATGAGATTAAGGCAACAAGATCGAACAGCCAGAATGGCATGAAGTGAAATGCTGTGATGTTTCAAGCAATCACATCCTGTTGAAAGAAGCTGGTTGCCATGGGAAAGAAGGAAAGGAAATGGTGATTGGATGGCTGACCTGAATGTGTGTATGTTTAGCCTGGAGGAGTAAAAAGGTTATAGGCCTCACAAAATAAGCAAGAAAAGATGGTAAGCAAGAGAAATCCTACAGGTATCAGAGGAAAAGGCTGCACTATGTTTCTTACCAGCTGTCTTTATTCTGATGCCTCATCTGTTGTGCAAGCAGAACAGAGTCCAGCTATCTTGTGAACAAATGCAAAATAAATACAGCAAGCTTTTCTTTGAGCTTTATATAGTATGATCTGGCATATAGAGTGTCTTACATCAAATGGATGAAAAAAGCTGTTTGCATGACATTCTTACCCGGGCTGAACTTAAATAGTTTACTACATTCATACAATCCACAAACCCACAGACTAATCACATGGAAAGGGTTTACATATCAAGCCCATATGACTGCCCATTTAATGATTTAGTGGGTCATGTAAACTTTGTTTATGCATACCATTGTACAAAATGTGCCATGCGTACCATTGTACAAAATGTGTGTTGGAAAGAGGCATCCAAACATTTGTGCAAAGTTGGGAAAGCTGTACAGAAACAAAGTATTTTTTAAAAGTGTGAGAACTTTTGTTTCTGAAGGTAAACATGATTTACCTATTTTTTAGAAAAATAAATGGCTGCCCATGTTATATACAAAAAAAGCCTAGGTTGATAACCCAGGATACAAATAACAACAATAACAGCAACAAATACAACTAAATTAAAACTCTCATGTAACACTACTGCCCTAATACTCCATCTCAAGAACACAAATGCTGGACTTATCTCCCATCTTGGCACAATGCCTGTCTTAACAATCACGTGGAAGGCAAGGAAGATAAGGGCCTTCTGTCCTTGGATGGAGGCTATTTCATGGAGTAGATGCGAGTACTGAAAAGCTTTACTTCCAGGTTCCATCAAATGGCTACATGTAATACAAGTAAGTCTAGTGTCCCTAATCTATTCAATTTGGTGAGATGGGTGTATTTCCTTAAAACAGGCAGTAAAACAGTAAATAGCCTGGCCCCTTGTTATTCAAGGCTTTAAATGTGATAGCTAAGAGTATTTGTAAGCTACAGCTGGTTCAGAATGGCACAGATAGTTCTGGAGATTCCTAGGATGGAGCTGTTATGCAAACTACATTGGTTACCAGTTTGCTTCCAGGTCCGATTCAAGGTGTTGACTATAACTTTTAAACCCCTTCATGGTATGGGACCAGGTTATTTGAGGAACTGACTGATAGAAGAGAATAGAATAGAATACTTTATTGGCCAATTGGACACACAAGGAATTTGTCTTGGTGTAAATATTTTCAGTATACATAAAGAAAAGGTACATTCGTTAAGAATCAAGAATCATAACGTACAACATTTAATGATAGTCATAGGGTACAATCAACAATCAAATCATACTAGGAAACAGTCAATATAAATCGTATGGATACAAGCAACAAAGTTATAGTCCTACAATCACAAGTGGGAGGGGATAGGTGATAAGGAGTGATGAGAGGATTAATAGTAATAGTAGTGCACACTTTGTAAATAGTTGAACAGTGTTGAGGGAATTATTTATTTAGCAGAGTGATGGCTTTTGGGGAAAAAACTGTTCTTGTGTCTTGTTGTTCTGGTGTGCAGTGCTCTATAGTGTTGTTTTGAGGGAAGGAGTTGAAACAGTTTATGTCTGGGATGTGAGGGGTCTGTAAATATTTTCACAGCCCTCTTTTTGATTCGTGCAGTATACAGGTCCTCAATTGAAGGCAGGTGGGTAGTAATTGTTTTTTCTGCAGTCCTAATTGTCCTCTGAAGTCTGTGTCTTTCCGGTTGGGTTGCAGAACCAAACCAGACAGTTATAGAGGTGCAGATGACAGACTCAATAATTCCTCTGTAGAACTATATCAGCAGCTCCTTGGGCAGTTTGAGCTTTCTGAGTTGGCGCAGAAAGAACATTCTTTGTTGTGGTTTTTTGATGATGTTTTTGATGTTAGGTGTCCATTTTAGGTCATGTGATATAGTAGAACCTAGAAATTTGAAGGTCACTACTGTTGATACTGTGTTGTCTAGTATTGTAAGAGGTGGTAGTGTGGGAGAGTTTCTTCTAAAGTCTACTACCATTTCTACAGTTTTGAGTGTGTTCAGTTCCAGATTGTTCCGGTTACACCACAAGGCAAGTTGTATAACCTCCTGCCTGTAGGCAGATTCATCGTTGTCTTGAATGAGACCAATCACTGTTAGGGTAATGAATACAGATTAAAAGAATATTTTAAGACCTGTAATAATTTCTTCCATTTTCCACTAATCATGGTTCTTTCTTCCATTTTCCACCAATGAAGAAATTTTGGGCATCTCACATGATAAACAGTGGAATTTGTATATTTTTTAAAATACTGGAGGATTTACAAAATCAAAGTAGATATACAGGTAGTCATTAATTTATGACTGTTTGTTTAGTGATGTTTCAAAGTTATTATGGTACTAGAAAGTTTCTTATGACTGGCCCTCACACATATGACCATTGCAGTATTCCTGCAGTTAATCAAAATTTGGGTGCTTGGAAACTGGGATGTACTTATGACAGTTTCAGTGCCCTGCAATTATGTGATTGTCATTCCTAACCAGCTTCTTACAAGCAAAGTCAGTGGGAGAAGCAAGATATATACTGCTCAAAAAAATAAAGGGAACACAAAAATAAGACATCCTAGATCTGAATGAATGAAATATTCTTATTAAATACTTTGTTCATTGCATAGTTGAATGTGCTGACAACAAAATCACACAAAAATTATCAATGGAAATCAAATTGAGCAACTCATGGAGGTCTGGATTTGGAATTACACTCAAAATTAAAGTGGAAAAAAACACTACAGGCTGATCCAACTTTGATGTAATGTCCTTAAAACAAGTCAAAATGAGGCTCAGTAGTGTGATGGCCTCCACGTGTCTGTATGACCTCCCTACAATGCCTGGGCATGCTGCTGATGAGGTGGTGGATGGTCTCCTGAGGGATCTCCTCCCACACTTGAACTTAAGCATCCCCCAACTCCTGGACAGTCTGTGGTGCAACGTGGCATTGGTGGATGGAGCGAGACATAATGTCCCAGATGTGCTCAATTGGATTCAGGTCTGGGGAACGGGCAGGCCAGTCCATAGCATCAATGCCTTAGTCTTGCAGGAACTGCTGACACACTCCAGCCACATGAGGTCTAGCATTGTCATTAATTAGGAGGAACCCAGGGCCAACCGCACCAACATATGGTCTCACAAGGGGTCTGAGGATCTCATCTTGGTACCTAATGGCAGTCAGGATACCTCTGGCAAGCACATGGAGGCTGTGCGGCCCCCTAAAGAAATGCCACCCCACACCATTACTGACTGCCAAATTGGTCATGCTGGAGGATGTTGCAGGCAGCAGAACGTTCTCCATGGCATCTTCAGACCCTGTCATGTCTGTCACATGTGCTCAGTGTGAACCTGCTTTCATCTGTGAAGAGCACAGGGCACAAGTGGCAAATTTGCCAATCTTGGTGTTCTCTGGCAAATGCCAAACATCCTGTACGGTGTTGGGCTGTACGCACAAACCCCACCTGTGGACGTCGGGTCCTCATACTACCCTCATGGAGTCTGTTTCTGACCATTTGAGCAGCCACATGCACATTTGTGGCCCGCTGGAGGTCATTTTGCAGGGCTCTGGCAGTGCTCCTCCTGTCCCTCCTTGCACAAAGGTGGAGGTAGTGGTCCTGATGCTGGGTTGTTGCCCTCCTATGGCCTCCTCCATGTCTCCTGATGTACTGACCTGTCTCCTGGTAGCACCTCCATGCTCTGGACACTACGCTAACAGACACAGCAAACCTTCTTGCCACAGCTCGCATTGATGTGCCATCCTGGATGAGCTGCACTACCTGAGCCACTTGTATGGGTTGTAGACTCCGTCTCATGCTACCACTAGAGTGAAAGCACCGCCAGCATTCAAAAGTGACCAAACCATCAGCCAGAAAGCATAGGAACTGAGAAGTGGTCTGTGGTCACCACCTGCAGAACCACTCCTTTGTTGGGGATGTCTTGCTAACTGCCTATGCTTTTCCCCGGTTGTCTATTCCATTTGCACAACAGCATGTCAATCAGTGTTGCTATCTAAGTGGACAGTTTGGTTTCACAGAAGTGTGATCGACTTGGAGTTACATTGTGTTGTTTAAGTGTTCCCTTTATTTTTTTTGAGCAGTGTACTTTATGACCATTTAATTTATTTAACAACTATGACAAAAAGGTAACAAAATTAAGTGCAATTCACTTAATGATTGTATTACTTATGACAAAAGGTCTAGTCCTGATTGTGATCATAAATCAAAGAGTACAACTACATTTATAAGATTTCCAGAGAATGGCTGGCAACCAATTTGCAAAGAACACCATTCTCAGGAAGAAGAAATATAGCTAATTTTTCCTAAACATGAGACAGTTTGTAATCTCAATGAAGAACAGAGGGTTGTGTCAGCCAGTTCAGGAAAGATAAGTGAATTTTCCTGGATATGTTATACAGTAGTTCTTGACATAAAAACATTGCTGGTTTGGGAATGAGCAGGGTGTTTTAAGAGTGTTATTTCCTTAACAGGAAACCATTATTTTAAAGAAAAAGAGAAAAGCTGTTATCATTTGTGCTAGATGCAATTAAGGCACCTTTCAGAGGCCCAGATAAAAGCTTGGTGTACTTATCATAGTGTTTGGAAATATAGCCAAATTGATTCAGATTCTGGCAGAAGATGCAACTTGAGCTATCTCTATAGCTCAAGCTCTATAGAAATAGTAGAACATACTAACACATACATATGCACCTACCTTCACATACATATGCACCTACCTCTTACTATCTTCAAGACTTATTCAACTTCAGGAGAGTAGTTCTATCACATTTGGGCTGAAGAAATTTAATGGTGTCAAAGAGATATAGAATTTTTTTCCCTCCACTAAAAAAAGGAATTGTCTCGTTTATTTTCAAAGCAGCTGTGGTAGCCCTTTGGCAAATAAAAAGCTGAGTTCACAAAGAATATAATAACAAAGCAAAAGAACCATTAAAACTGTCCTACATAGTTATGGGTATCTCACCATTCTTTTAAAAACAATCCAGCTTTTGCTTAAGACCCAAAACAGATGATTCAGCAGTACCACCCTACTAATGTGGTTGAATGATGGTTCCAGGCATGAGATTATGCCACAGCAACATAGTCAATACTCGTGATCTGTGCTGACAAAGAATTGCTTACTTTCAAATGCTATCTGGACCAGTCATCATAATAGCCAATAAACAATGTCTTTTATATCTTTGGAGCAGGCTGTTTAAGCTAATTAAGTATAACTGTGTCATCATATATAATTGTTGTGTACTCTTTTCTGCAATTTTGGGTACAATCCATTCAGCAATTCACATATGAGGGCAACAGATATTGTAACAGATTGGGCTTCCTAAAATAGCTTATCGGGAAAGTACAGGGTACAAATGAGCAACACTGTTTATGTTGTAAGCAGTGTGTTCAATCTGTTGAATGGGGAAAAAAGAAAAAGAAAAAATAGAAAAATATATGACTGGCTGGAGCTGAGATGATAAAATAGAAAATAACTAAAGTATTATTTCTGCTTTGCTGATGATTTGAATAATGGGGCTGAAATGGATACATGAACATTGATAAAGGAGATTTTTTTGATATTTGGTTACTTCTCATCCAAACAATGCACTGAGTAAATTTGCAATTCTAATACCTACTGTTTTTTTTTTTTGAAACAAATTTTTATTAATTTTAAAGATAAAACAACACACCATTAACCATTAAATACATAAACACATAAAACCTCTTAACATTGTAAATCCTTACAAGTCAAACAAAACATTATTTTTATACAGCATAATTCCAATTTATCCCATCTCCATATGGACACACAAATATCTTTCAGCAAATTTCTCATTATTTCTCTTTACTCCTATTCAATTTCATTTCTCTTCCATATTTATCCATTTTATAGTCATCATATTCTTTTCTTTCTGGCTTGTTTAAATTATTCTCATCTAACATTCCTCCAAGGTTTTATTGATTCTTTTTTCCTTTTTTTTATAAAAATTTTTTTATAAAATTTTGTTAGTTTTACCATAAACACAATACACAAACATACAAACACAAAACATAAACAAAACTAAAAGATCTTTTCTGAAGGTTGTCTGTTCCCGGGTTAAAACTCTTCACACAGACACAAATTCAAACATCATATTCAACCCATATCTCCTTCCATATCTTATTATCATTTTCTTTTTTATATATATATATAAAAACCATTTTTATCAGTTTTATAAAAACAATGCACAAAGAATCAAGGCATAGCAGCTTATAAATTCTTTTCTAAGAAAAAATAATAATAAAAGATCAATAAGGCATAACATTTCCAGATTATAATATCAATATTTCATATAATATTAACTTCATATCTTGTCCCTACTTCTCCTTTCCATCCAAATTATTTATTAATTAAAATTTTATTGCCTTTTATCAATATACAAAATCCAAAAAAAAAAGCATATATATCCTTCCATATCTTATTACCATTTTCAACAACATTCTTTGTCTGTTCTATTTCCAATTATCCATTCATCTTTTTTTTCTTTTACTATACTTCTCCTGTACACCAATTGGAGTAACATCTATAACTCATTACCCTAACTTAGAAATACTACATATAGCAATCTTTCTTGGGATTCTGTTTAAAAGATTCTAAAATTACATAATAAATTTTATATTCTAAATATACATATAAAAACACACTCTTATATACCCTCCAGAATCCCTCTTTTAATCTAAATTAAATTCACCCATTGTCTCTAAATAAACTTTTTTTCTTTAGGTCTTGCTTCCCCCCATTAAGGCTTCTCCTCCCCCCCTTTCTCTCTTGCTTATTCTTCTCCTTGCCCTTTCTACCCCTTTGCTTTTTCCCTTCGCTTTTCTTACCCCTTTTCCTTTGCTTTCTAACCTTGCCTCCATCTTTTCGCTCATTTTTCTCTCTTTTGGTTGTTTTTATAATTCTTAAAATCCCCTTTTTCTTATCCTTTTTCTCCTCCTCTCCGGAAGGGACCCATTGTTCATCAAAGATGGCTTCTTCTTCCTCTTCTTCCTTGTCCCAGTCCTTCTGCTGCGTAATCAACTTTTCAACAGAACATAACGCCATTTCTAAGAATTGAAACAAAGCGCCCAAAGTATCTTCTTTTTTATATTTTTGATATTCAATCTCTAGTTCATCCACAAACGATGCCATTATAAAAAGGGAAACTTTTTCCAAAACAACCACAAGTATTTTTAATCAAAGACAATCAAAAGCAATTAAAAAAAAAATTCCAAAAGTTAATACTTTTCTTCCTTCTTCTCTTTCTCTTTCTGGATTAATTTTTATTCAAAGAGGTCCAATTACCATATATCTTCCTTTGGGATCCACAAAGACGTTCTAGACAATCTCCTCCTTTTTCAGCTTCTGCTCCAATTTTTTTTCTCCCTTCCCACTTGCAATGACAATTTTAAATAATCAGAAATCCATACCTCCAGCAAAGATTTTCCAATTTCTTAAATTTTTCAATGTCCAAAAATCCCTTTGTCTCTTAGCTTCAACTTTCAAAGCAATCCACTTTCAATGTCTAATATATCCAAATATTTCTGCTATTTCCGTGGGATGGGAGAGTAAAAAAAAAAAAAAGTTCCCTTTAACAGCTTCTCCACCGCTTTTCGCTCTTCTTAGGGATACAATGTATCCTCCAGCAATTCAAGCAGCTCTATTCCAGGCAATTTAAAAGGTGTTACTTGACCCGGCTCAGACAAAACTTTCACTCTTCACACTTCCTCCAGCACAGTTCTTACCCGGTTGCTGGCTTCTTCGTGGCGGCCATTGCTGACCGCCGCTCCACCGCCTTGGGAAAAAGGGGTTTTCCCGGAGAAGGGGGGGGTCTGCGACACCCCCACCTCCCTATCCGACTCCCCTCTCTCTTCAGCTGTCCCTACAGGGCAGCCATATCCCCCTGACCCATCTGGATCGGGGGTACCTCGACGGCTAGCACAGCAGGAATCGCGAGCTGTCGCGAATTCCTGCTGCCCCGAAGCCACGCGAAACCGGAAGCCTTCTAATACCTACTGTTGATCTAGAAGCACCTAGCAATACACTACATTTTCGGAAACAGTGGTGCCTATTGTTATATTCCATTGCCTAAATATTCCTTGTTAACATGCTCTATGGTGAAGATGATCAAAACATTGCTGGAGACCCACATATTGCTCAAACCTACATTATCACCTGCTGGCACAAGATATTTTCTCTTTTTTCCATAAATATCTTGCCTTTTACTATCCTATTGGATACTCCTATTAAGGTAACTATGGTATTAAGAGTGTGATTCTCTCAATCTATAAGATGTTTATTATTGCTGTACAACCAAGGCTATTGGTCAAAGAAGATACCTGAAGTTACTATCTTGCAAACCAACGAACCAATCTGTTTCAAAATTCACCAGTTATACTGTATATGTATACTTATACTTTATATAATCATCTACTTTTTAAGAAACTTATTATAATTTTAACTGATAAGTACTGTTCTTAACTAAAATTATACCTCATTCTATTATTTCAGATTTAGTATACTTTGTTGAGACTTGCTCCTGAGTAAATTCATGTATGATGTCCAATGGCATTTCTTGGAGGGAAAAAAAAAAACATTTTAATATATTTAACTGCAAACATCATGTTCTGACACATTTCTGTGATTGATTTGATACCAGCTTAACCCGGGACTGTGTTCACTAGCATCTAGACACAGATTGTCCAATGAACATAGTTCCTTCATCATAATGAAAATGCAGGAATTAGTTAGTCCTTGAGCATTGATTGCTATGAATTTATTGTTTCTAAATCCAGAGGCTCAGCAGTTTTTCTTGGTGGCTCAACAATTTTGCTCTTTTCTTCCAAGAAGATGGAAAATAATATTCTGATAAGATTGAAGGCTTTATTTTATTCCATTCCCCATCTATCTTATTTAAGTATTAAATACTGTTAAGAGCAATTACAACACTGGATTCAGTGGTAATGGAAGCTAGATTCTCTATTCGCAAAATGGCCATGGAAGGAATGTGACCAATCCCAGATCTACTAGAATGCCAGGTTTCCAGCTCTTCATTATCCTATCAAATACTTTCAAACACTAGGCTGAGGTGACATTTTAAACATCGTTTCAGAATTTCTAGAGGTTTTAAGCAGAATCTGTGATCATTCTGAGAAATAAAGATATTCCTGGGGCTGATGCCCTCTTTTGCAGCCAACTATAGTTTGCATTTCTTCACGAATCATCACTTTGTTTTAGATAAGGGCTTTAAAGATTATATTACCCAAGAAAAAGGAAGCATCAGTTTACTCCCGTGTTTTGCCGAGAAAATGGACATTCACAATCAGGATAATATCAGCATGACACTAGAAGATGAGGTCATTGGGTTGGAGAATGTGAAATGAACTCCTAGAGAAAAGCAGAGGCTAAATGCAACTTCACTTATATTTACTATGTGGCTGGATTAAAGCTGAAAGAATATCCAGTTACTGATGTGCCCAAAGGCAAAAGAAAAGAAAATCTTTGCAACATTAGGCTTGTGGAATTTGAGAACTATGACCCAAGGCAACTATTAAGTTGTCAGAGTAGAAATGTCAAGATTTAACACTGACATTTTTAGAATCAGGAAACTGAAATGGACTGGAATGGGTCATGTCATATCAGAGCAGTATCAAAACTGGATAAGAAAAACATAAAACCAATGAAATAGCCATCATTATTAAAAATGGCTGTCAAATCCATTGAGGACACATCCTCAAAATGGCGGAATGGTCTCAGTTCAAATAAAAGGGTTAATAATATCAAGTCCATTTATTTGTAATAAATAAATTGATAAATATTAATAATTTTTAGTTTATGTTTAACTTGTAAAGATAAGAACAGCAGGGTTGTACAAAGTAATTGAAATCAAAATTGAAAATGGCATATCTCAAATAGTTTGCATTACAAAAGATAAAACTTTATTCAATAACAATAAAGAAGGCTTAGAAGATCTCTCTATGAAAGCAAAAGTAGAAAGTGAAAAGTGAACACAAAAAATAATTTCAATCAGCATGCTTACAGAACTCACAAATGATACTGAAAAGAGGATTGTGGTAAATATGTTTGATTTCTTGCATTTAGTAATAGATAAATAAGGACAGTGACTGAAGAAATAACAGGATTTAAGTCCTATGTTTGGGGCAATTATTTATTTGGAAAAGATTTTGGAGGTTAAATATATTTTGTGGCAACAAAAATCAGAAAAATGAAAGCAATGTAGTTTTTTCCAATGAACATATAGTTGTGAAAGCTAAACATTTGGAAAGAGTGTCAGAACCACACATTTAAAGATGATTATTGTGAATACTGTGAACTATAAGAAATACTAATCAAACAGTTTTGGGCTACATGAATATTGATGGGGGGATAATCAGCAAGTAGAAATTCATATATTTTGGCAAAGTTGAAGGAAAAAGGAAAAAGAGGAAGACAACAGGTAAGGCATCAAAGAGATCCACAGAATACCTGTGATAGACTTTTGGATTGTCACAAGGGAAAAATCAAATTGTTAAGACATTCGTTTATATCTTCAGCTGGGATAAGGTTCGATTCCATGTTACCCAGTTTACTGATATAAGAGGAAGTTACAAAAGCAAAGAAATATAGAAATGTTAATCTATTTGACCTGAAATGAAGCAATCTATCAAGTAAAAATCTCAAAAAGAAAAAATAGTAAAAAATAGCAGTAAAATTATTTTTAAACAACAAGGAACAAAACAAGAAAGAAGGAATGAAAATACATTCTTAGAAATGTAGTACTAAATTAAAAAAAAGTGCAGGCTGAGATAGCTCTAATAGTTCAAGGAATATAATAGATGTCAGCAGGATTTAGCTCAGTTAATATATTGGATAAAATATGGGATCTATGCACCCAGATTTTCCGAAAATACAAACATTTGCCCAGATGTTGGAATAGATTTTCAAAAGAGCCAATGAAGATAGGAAGCTTTAAAGATGTCTTCTGAAACTCTAATGTCTTCTCCTCCTCAAGAGTAAATAGAATATGGAAGTACAGGTTACAAAAGTCATGAGGAGCTACAGGTTATAATAGTTACATAATTTCATGCATGCAATATTTCTGTACCATCTGAATTTTTTATGATACATTTGATCTTTAGAGACAGAAAAATCCACTCAGGCATGAAAATTTTCATTTAATGAATGTATGCCATGAAAGAATGGAAAAACATCGACAAATACTGCCAAATCTAATCACATTCTGCTACAATAGCCAGGTTGTTTCATTTAACAGACCTTTTTTTATTTATTCCTTTTCAAAAGATGTGGGGTTTTTTTGCCACATAGAAACTTGCCATATATAGCTTGTGTTTTAAGGAGCCCATGTTAATTATGTAACTGAGTCTGATTAAAACTAAGACATTCTAGAATGGAACTATTGAAGAATTGGAAATGGCTATTAAGGCAATACAGTTATTAGGTTAATTGAATATCTGCAAAATAAAATTGTATGGACTGTTTAAATAAAAGCCCACAAAAATGAGAGATGGAAACATATGTAAGTATTCTTTAATTCATTTCCTCCATCCTCATATTGTGGTTTTAGATAGAAGTGTTTTTAAATATATTTATATTAAATTATTTTGCATACAGAGATGTATGCAACCTATCAAAGTTTGCTAAGAAGAAAAACATTCTATTATGGCTATAGAAATTAAGAAAAGCATAGTATTATTTGCATTGGAGAGAATGTGGGAAAATTATTAATGCAAAATAGGAAAGCTAACAAAGCAAACAACATTGCAGACTAAAATTTGGACTCATATGCGGTATCTGCCATCCCGCATTAGATGGGCGCCTCATGAGAGGGAGCAAAGGAGGAAGAAACGACACGAGATGAGGTTTCTCGGGATGAGCGTGCGCCGAATGCCTCGGCACAGGCTCTTTTATTATGCTTTTTCACAGGGGGGTGAAATTCTTCAAAGCCCAGGGTAAACAGGACATTCATGAATTATAATAGTTTAGGTCAGCAGGAATACATATGATTTATAATAGCTCAGGTTAGTTAAGATAACAGGGTATCAGAAAGTGTGATTTATAACAATCCAGGTCAGTTAGAATTACAGGTTTAACAGGATGTGTGTGAGTTATAACGATCCAGGTCAATTAGAACATCATTCTGTATTGACAGCTGCTTAACTCCTCTTCTCTTTTGCATGCCTGGCAAAGATCACTGAAGAGACAGGAGTCTAATGTTTACATGAGAAAGATACATCGTTACAATGCAGACAGGAGTCTAATGTTTATACAAGAAAGCTAAATCGTTACAATGCTAGGATGGTACATGGTTGCACTGATACATAGTTGCAAATCACATGAATGATTCATAGTTACAACATCTCCTCTGTTTTTATTTTTTTTATGACGAGTCTTCTTCCTTGTCCAAGAAAACAGGAACTATTTTTCTGAAATGTTCTCCGTCCCCGTCATCTAGGCAGGCATGTGACCCGTCAGCATCAGGGTTGTCCAAGGAGCGATAACTCAGCAATGACAGTTCTTCATCCGGTGTTAAAGACATAACATGAGCTTGCAATAACACATCAGCATCAGTAGTCATGGAAGATAATTGATCTTTAAAAAATTGCAATATTCTATTAAAACAACAAGGTCCTATAATACAAATCAATATAATGATTATTAATGGTCCTGCCAATGCAGTTAAAAGGGTTGTAAGCCATGGTGAAATAGAAAACGAACCTTGATACCAATTATACATGTTTGACCTTTCTTTTTCTCTATCTTTTAAGCGTTTTTCTAATTCATTCATAGAATCCAGCACGACCCCCCTGCTATCAGCATAAAAACATCATTCTCCTTTAAACCCCCCCCACTATCAGCATAAAAACAACATTCTTCTTTAAGCGCAGCACACAATCCCCCTTGTTTTAAAAATAACAGATCTAAGCCTCTACGATTTTGCAAGAGAGGGGGTGTTCCATGGATACCTGTAGGGATATAAAATCATCAGAGTTATACTCACAAGCCATACTTGAATGCAAAAATGATTTGGATTTAACAATTTCATCCCCGTGGATACATGCCACGAAACCAATGTAACAAACTCAAACAAAATTATTGCCAGGGATAAAATACATTCCTTTCAGGCGTGATGTTAAAGTTCCTCCTGCAGTGATGTGGATTGCAGGATATCCCCCGGTTGTGTGGGTGCGTCTGCCAAATTGAATTGAAGTGGTGGGTAGAAGTCTTTTATGCAAGAGAAATTGGTTGTATAACTTAAACAAACTTTTTGAAAGTTAGTTATAGTCCAGGCAATATTATCTCTTCTATGAGGCTTCTGCGGATCGTCATGGGCAGTTCTTTTGAAGCGTCGTTTGTTGACAGGATCAGAGTTTGGGGATATAAAAGCATGACAAGCAGGAGAGAGGCTTATGGACAAATTAGTTGTAGAACATTTACCAGATGAGGAAGGAATACAATTAATAGAAAAAGGATAATAATTACAATAATGACAATGAAGATTAACTTGATCATTCATTAAGGACGTTAAGTGGGGTGGGGAAACCCTTGATACAATATAAGGACATTTAGGTCCTCCTATGTTTAGATTGAAAAGAGGAAAAGATTTTAAGGTTCCTTTCCATAGGAAGAGTAAAGGAGAAACAAAAGAGTGAGGGGTAGAGTGTTCTTTAAAATAAAACAGAAGTGACAGAGTGAAAACTTATGGATAGCATTTTCATGACGTACCCTCATGGAACAAGTATAATAGCCTTCTGTTAATGAAATGATTTTAACACGAATAGTCTTTTGACAGGAAGCATAGATTTTGTTGAAGTAAGGTAGAAATTGCAAAGAAGATATAGGCAAGAATATCAGGAAAGATTTTGAAGATACAGATGTAGCAGAGGAATTCCCATGATAGGGTCTTACTGCCCGACCAGGGATCCAGAGAGTGGTTTTGTCTGGCAGTAAGATCGCAGCGTTTCCTCTCCCCCTAGTGAGAAGTGCCAGGCAGGATCTGGCAATCTGTTAGGAGGGGGTGAGGGGGAGGAAAAGTGACGAAAAGCAGCAGAAGTAGGAGGAATTCCAGTTAGATTGAGAAAGTTTAAGAGAATTTTGCAATGCTGGGAGGTTCGGGGGTTTTTCCCGCAATGAATACCAATTAAGAGCACGTTTCAGAGATAAGTGAGCTCATCACACAATAGCCTAATAGCCTGCCCCCCCGGGCTGTTGCAGGGAATCCCAAACTTGTGGATTACATCCCATCTGTTACAGAAGTCCTGAAAAGCAGAACTTGTGTAGGCAGATCCATTGTCTTTTTTTATTTCTTTTGGACGTCCCAGCGAAGCAAAGGTACGAATTGAATAATTGATGACATGTTTTACAGCTTCTCCCCTTTGAGGAGTAGCCAGAATAAATCCTGAATATGTATCTATTGAAACGTGCAAACATTTCCATGGGGCAAAAGGTGGATACTAAGTTACATCCATTTGCCAAATTTCACAAGCTTTTAATCCTCTAGGATTTTACTCCTATGGGAATGGAATGTAGCAGCTTCTGCCTGAATTAGAGAAAATTAAAAAGTTATCATAACTTTGGCAGGGGAGATTCAAACACACTCCCTGCTTCTATTTTTTGATGGACTTTTAAAGCCTCCATAATTTTCCTCCAAGTGACCAAAAAGCCAATAGGTGCACGAGGAGGACAATGGAGATGTTCACCAATTTTTTACCAATTGGAAAATTTTTAAGGACCCTCTCTCTGGATAATTGGGACAATGTTGCCACACATAAGCCAATAACGTAGCAATAGATTTCCTTTTTATGGGAAAGCCCTTTAAATTAGCAGAGTATTTAGAAGAAGCGACTAGCTCTCTCAATTCCTTCTGCTGTTGAGAAAAGCCTCCACCCATACTTACTAAAGTCGAGACCGTCTTTCAGATCCGATGAGGTGCAATTCGCTCAGGTGCCTGGCGATGCACAGCTCCAACCGAGCTGATAAGATATGGGCGCGCCGCTGAGTATCCCCCTTAGGGAATCACGTCGGGGTCACCAAAATGCGGTATCTGCCATCCCGCATTAGATGGGCGCCTCATGAGAGGGAGCAAAGGAGAGAGAAACGACACGAGACGAGGTTTCCTCGGGATGAGCGCGCGCCAAATGCCTCGGCACTGGCTCTTTTATTATGCTTTTTCACAGGGGGGTGAAATTCTTCAAAGCCCAGGGTAAACAGGACATTCATGAATTATAATAGTTTAGGTCAGCAGGAATACATATGATTTATAATAGCTCAGGTTAGTTAAGATAACAGGGTATCAGAAAGTGTGATTTATAACAATCCAGGTCAGTTAGAATTACAGGTTTAACAGGATGTGTGTGAGTTATAACGATCCAGGTCAATTAGAACATCATTCTGTATTGACAGCTGCTTAACTCCTCTTCTCTTTTGCATGCCTGGCAAAGATCACTGAAGAGACAGGAGTCTAATGTTTACATGAGAAAGATACATCGTTACAATGCAGACAGGAGTCTAATGTTTATACAAGAAAGCTAAATCGTTACAATGCTAGGATGGTACATGGTTGCACTGATACATAGTTGCAAATCACATGAATGATTCATAGTTACAACACTCATACAAGATAACTACTCTGGCCATGTTTATGGCAGGATGTGAGGAATAATTTCAGAATAATTTGGAATTCTTAGGCAGTTTAAGATTACAGAAAATGTTTGTTAATGATTCATTCAATGACCCTAGCACATCTTGTCTGTAGGCAAGATATTAAGATTTTACTTTGAATTTTGGGGGAATTAGTATAAAACTGCTAATTTAATCTTAATGTGTCAGATAGTGAAACAGTAATATTTGGCTGTAATTGGGAATATGGTGGTAACTTTATCTTAAGTAGGATTTATATTTACTTTTCTTTCATTTTACTTATGGTTCCCCAAGGGATTCAAGGTAGCATACTTAAATTGTGTACTCCATTGTTATTCTTATGACTAACCTGTAGGATCAGTCAAATTGAGAGATAATGACTTACAACATTGGCTTCATGGCAGCCTAGATTTTCCTAATTCTAGATCCACTCCCCCTTTTTATTTCAAATGTTTATGCCCATTATTATTCAAGTTCTAAAAGTCTTACCAAGATAAAATAAAAATATCCAGTTCTATTTCAGTTTATAAGAAATAATTTGATTTTGATAACTGAAGATAATTTGGATAAATTCTTTGTATTGTTATTATTGTTATACACAAAAAAGACAGTGTACCAAGCAAACGAAATAACTATGCTGGATTTCATATCACAAATCAGTAGTCAAACACTTCCCAAGCGTTTAGGACTGTGTGATGTATCCGCGGATTATGCGAGAAGATCCCAGTAAGCTGATGATTTTGTCAGTGCCAATTGTTTTCAAATGCTTGCCTAGGTCTTTAGACACAGCACCCAGTGTGCCAATTACTACTGGAACTATCTACACTGGTTTATGCCAGAGTCTCTGCAGTTTGATTCTCAAGTCCTGACATCTGGTGACTTTGTCAAGTTGTTTCTTGTCGATTCTGCTGTCACCAGGTATGGCAATGTCGACCATCCACACTTTTTTCTTTTCCACAATCATGATATCCAGGGTGTTGTGTTCCAAAACTTCATCAGTCTGTATTCGGAAGTCCCACAGTAGTTTTGCATGCTCATTTTCAACCACTTTTTCAGGCTTATGGTCCCACCATTATTATTATACTATTATATTATTATTATTATTATTATTATTATTATTATTATTATTATTATTATTATTATTATTATTATTATTATTATTATCATCATCATAGTGAGCTAGATTAGTTTGGATTATATTATTATGATTCAATCTTTAATTCAATTCATGATCTGGAATTGGTAAAAACTCAACAGTACCTGTCCTAACCAAGGACCTAAGAGCTGTTAAGGTAGAGTATAGAAGCAGTTCCAAGAAGGATGGTTTTTCGCAAAGTCAGAATATGCAGGTCTAATAAGTTCAAAATTTCCATTGTATCTAGGCAGCCCTTTGGGTATTGCTCCAAGGATGCCTATTACTATTGGTACAACCACTGATTTTTTTTCCTCCATAGTCCCTCAAGTTCAATTTGCAAATCACAATATTTTTTTTTTTTGAAAGAGATTTTATTAATTTTCTACAAACAAACAAGACAAACAAAACATTAAAACATCAACTCTCATATGTACATCCAGTGTGTCAGTTGGTTCATCAGTTTTGTGCATTCATTTTGTAGTCTCAATTACAATTATGTTATATAACAACTCATATTGTCAATCCAAACTTATATATCCTAATATCACTAAAAAAAAGAATTTTTTGACTATACTTTTAATCATTCATGTTTTATGAGATAACAAAATCGATCCAAAACTTAGAGGAACAAGGTATAAGGATGAATTGGTTTTCATATGCGCAAATACATTCAAGGTATGATGAAGATTCTAAAACGGAGGGATTCTATGATAAGCAGACTGATTTAGATAAGATCTTGATGGGTACTGATGAGAAGGTGATTAAAAAATTATATAGTTATTTACTGGGAATTAAATTAGAGGAAGAACAAGTCAAAGAAACTATGATTGTTTGGGGGAAGAATTTTGGATATGGGATTGATTTAGAGAAATGGCAAAAATTGTGGTCTCAAAATTATAAAATGACAATGTCAACAGCATATAAAGAAAACTTGTATAAGATGTTTTACAGGTGGCACTTTCCCCCGACAAGAATAGCAAGAATGTTTAAGAACAAATCTGAAAAATGCTGGAAATGTCATCAGATACCTGGCTCGTATTACCATATGTGGTGGACTTGTGAGGACGCTAGAAAATATTGGACTAAAATTCGCATGTGGTTGGAAAAAATGACAAAGAAACACATAGACTTGAAACCAGAGATCTTCTTATTGGGAATTTTACTTGATATATAAAGTAAAGATTTGAAATACCTGATTGTAAATGTATTAACAGCGGCTAGGATTGTATTTGCTAAAAATTGGAAGAGTGAGAAAATACCATTACAGGAAGAAATTATTAAGAAAATATTGGAATGTGCTGAGATGGGTAGATTGACATTTGAAATAGAGAGCAAGAGGATAAACAATTTTACGAAATTTGGGATCTTTTTTATCAATGGCTAGATGATAAAATACGATAATAGAATATTTAGAATGCTAGACAGTAAGGAATATTTTTATTTTGCTATTTTGTTAGTACTTTGTTATTTGGCAAATCACAATATTTTGTTTCAGTCTTGTTTCCAGTCAATCTGGCTCCCTAGTCAGTTTAAAATCTTTCCAAAATCAATATTCTAATCATCCTTTTGCTGCTTATTTCCAAATTAAAGAAGCTTTCCTTTAAGTTTTGAACTTAAATAAATCTTTTGCTACAGGTTGAGGAAAATCAACCAGTGTAATTAAACTTGTCTTTCTGGATGTTCTTCGTGTCCAAAAAGCAATTTAAAAGGCATTTCCAATAAAAGTGATTAAAAGAGAAGGGCTCTAAATCACATTGGAGATCACTACTTTACAGCACCATAATGGACAATGTTTCTAAGGGGTACTCTGGGCAATCCCAAATTCAATCCCCTTTGAGAGGAATTTAAGCAGTTGGTGATTAGGAAACTGGAGGTTAAGACATATAAACAATGACTGCAGGAGTTGGATATGTCTGGTTTAATGAAAAGTACCAAGGTTGATGTAATTGCAGTGTCCCAATATGAGGAGCTTCTACAAAGAGGTGGCCAATCTAATCTCCAAAGTACCTGAAGGCAAAACAAGAAGCAATGGATGGAAACTAATCAAGCAGAGAGAGCCAACCTAGAACTATGGAGAAACTTCCTGACAGCTAGAACAATAATCAGTGGCGCAACTTGTCTTCAGAAGGTGTGGGCACTCCATCACTGCAGGTTTTAAGAAGAGATTGGACAGCCATTTGTCTGAAATTGTACAGGTTCTCCTGCTTCAGCAAGGGGTTGAACTAGAAGACTTCCAAGATCCCTTCCAATTCTATTATTCTGGTTTCTTCATCAACTCCAATTTCCATCACTATTCTTCCATCACTAGCTTCGTGAAAAGTGAAGCTATCTTGCCATTACTTCCTGGAAGTCCAAAATCCATGGGAAACCTGTGCTTCAATTAAATCCCAAGGGTCTTTTTTCACATCGGTAAGTGAAGGAAATGATACATTTCTAACAAAAAATAATATATCTGTCACCTCAAATAATAGCATATATAAGAACACGTGAGAAAATTGTTAAAAATCTCAAACTTCCTAAGCCAGAAAATCAGACACCCTTTAAAGCGAGCAATAAAAGTATAAACTTTAAGGCAGCACAGCATTTTTCTTTTAAATCCACAGTTACATATTGGGGGTGGGGGAAGCTGCAAAGGAAAATGTTATCTATGGAAAGATATCTTTGCCATTTTACTCTGAATGGATCTAACTCAAAGCTCTTTTTTCTTAGAAGAAACAACTGTCAGAGGTTTCTTTAAAAAGTCACCTGAAGTTATTCTTAAACAGAAGTTTATTGAGACAGTTTGATTTGTTCCTTGCAACTTTCAGTTAACTGGTATTTTATTCTGTGTGATTGATCGTGACCTGCTAGAATTTTACATTATTTTCCATGGAATTGGTGTAGCAAATTATACAAACACCTCTTTTTCATGGGTCACTAAGACTATGCACAATAATAATCTTTGGAGCTCTTCTAATTTACCATTTCTATCTGTTGATGTTGCTAGCTCCAGGGTGCCAGTGACTTTTTAAGCAGGACAATATACAGTATTTAGTCTCTTAAAATCTTCAGAAGGTTAGCATGTTGTTGAATAGAAAACAAATTTGTATTCAGAACCAAATCCAGTAAGACTTTTCAAACATTTGCAAACATATGATTTTTTTTAAAAAATGATATAGATAAGGCTGCAGCAATAAACTGGAAAACTGAAAACAACCTGAGCAAAAATGCATAGCAAGGCAGTTCTTCAATGTTGTTGAGAGAACAATATGGATACATCCCTGAACTTAGCAAGGGTCAAGCTGAGGAGATTTAACCTCTCCTGGAGGTCCAAATGGATCAGGCCCAGAGGGGATGGGTAAATAAATGTGATTTATAAAATGTGAAAATTTAAAACCAGTTTGATCTAGTGGTTAAGGCACAAGGCTAAAAAGCAAAAGATACTGAGCCCGCTTTAATCACAAAAACCAACTGGGTGACTTTGGGCCAATCACTCTTAGTTCAACCAACCTCACAGGTTATCGCTGTGGGGAAAATAGAAGGGGGGTTGTATTATGAGCAAAGCAGTATAAAGTTACACAATTAAATTTCAAATATTAAATTAGTTCAAGGTATTAATTCAACTTTAAGAAATGTGGACTTCAATTCCCCAGTCAGCCATGCTTGAGTTAGTTATTAGAATACTCATTCATGCTTGGCCACCATCACAGAGCAGACAGATATACCACACATATTCACACACACTGTACATATAAACATTTTACATGTATTGATCAGAAATGTATGAATTTATGGTAGATAAATATATGACATGGATATAATGGTAGATAAATATATAACTTGACCATCATTTAACCATGGACATGTGCTGTCAATATAATTGGGCAGCATTTCCAATCCATAATAAAAGTGAGTCTAGTGTTGAAGCAATATAGCTTGCTTTGGTGCTGCTATAATTTCAGGCTTTCCCCCAATCAGTAGCTGGAGTACATACAGTAGTTGTAAGATAGTCAACTAGATGCAAACACTGTCTTCCCCCCAAAATAAGACCTGGTTTTATTTTCTTTTGTGCCTCAAAATAAGTACTAGGTCTTATTTTCAGGGGAAGTTTCACCCCACTTATCTTAGGACCACCACAGCCAGGCCTCCCATGCCCTGACACCTGTCATGCTGCTGCCTGACTTCTTCTGTGGCTGCTCCTGGCCAGACACCGCATCGCTCATCACTCCGTTGCTGCTGCTTGCAGCAGGAGGTTGCATGGTATGTTGTGTCGTGTGGTGCATGAGCAGTGGCATTGGTGCAATGCACCATGTGTCCTCATACAACGAGCCACAGCACTGGTGCAATGAGCCTCAGGGTTCCCATTGCGATTGCCATGTGGTGTCCAGCCATGAATGGCTGCAAGAATGTATATGTCTATATGCCTGTTTATCTCTATACATCTCATATATAGTCTTGATAATTACCCAGAATAAAAAAAAATCCCCAGAAGGTATCTTTCATCTTATCTTATGCAGATACCAGTTTTATAGATGGGATTTTCCTCAGAGATGCAGCAAAGGGAGGCAAAGTTTAAATCCTTTCACTATGCCTGCTATGATATTCATTACAATAAATGTTTCTGATCTTGTTTCACTATAGGAAAATAAGAAGAAACCTGTACATCAGCCACCTATCTGGCTGCAACCTTCTGCAGAAAATTCTTATGTCTTAGCTGACATTTACTTGTTTGTATTTTTTGTCACCCAGATATTGTATTTTTGAAGATGGGGATTGTGGTCCTGGCATAGTATTAGATCACATTCTTCAAAGGAGGTTTACAGAAGGAGGTTATATAAGTGTGTTTATAACTTGATATATCTATCACTAATGGCTTTCAAACGAAGACTGAATGATCAATTCTCTGAAATAATATTACTCTGAAGTAATATAATCCTACTCGAGCAGGGGTTTGGACTAGAAGACCTCTGAGGTCCCTTCCAACTCTTTAATTCTATATTTTAAGTATGTTGTACCTATATCTCCAATAGGAAAAGCATTTTTTCTCTCCTATATTGAATGTATAGCCTTTTAAAATGGTAATATTAGTGAATGACATAATTAATCTTAGTAATGAGCATTTTTCTGGCACATAGACCAGAATGGTGGGGTAAGGTGGGGGAAGCAGATGCCAGGGAATTGACAGCATAGTGACTTTTGCACCATTTTCTTGACAGAACAAATTAATACCTGCCAGCAAATGCCCTCTCTGTGGAAAGTGTTACCATACCCTGCTGAGCTGCATAATAATATCCATCTACCCTACAGATGGGAAAAGGCCCCATGGCTATCATCTCACAGAGAGACAGAGAAAAAGAAAAGAGAAAATATGAAAGGTGAAACTGATGTTTATGTAAATGATTCCTGATTTCAATGCTGGTGCATTCATAAAGCAAAGGCATGAACCAAGATATCAGTTCTTGGTTTAATAATAATCTACTAACTGCAGTAGATTATTATTAAAATGTAGGATTTTATTTAAATTTATTTATTTATGAATCAAATTCATATGGCCCCCATCTCATGGAAAGTGACTCTAGGCCACTGCTCATGCACCACACGACACTCGGTTTCAGATGCTCCTTTTGCCGCCTTCCCAGGCATCATTCAAAGGCAAAGTCCATTCTTTTAAAAATGACATCCTACTATGACAAAGCCTCCTCTGCCCGAGAGGGCAGCCCAAACCCAGGTGGGGACGTGAATCTCCTGAGGCCACAGTGCAGGACCGGCCCACCCTGGGAGAAGCGCCCAGCTGCTGTCCCTGCCTGGCGCCAGGCAGAGTGTGAAGAGCCTCACCTGGGGCACCCCACTCAGCTGACAGATGGACCCTCCTGCCTGGCAGTGGAACTCTGGCCAATGCAGAGGGTATCTCCCTGCCGAGCCCTCTGTTCATCCTGCCTGGGCAGAGCCGGAAAAGCAAGCCGCGGGTGTGTGCCCGCCTACCAAGCAAAAACTGTTTCCCTGGCCGGCAGGTCTGGTGGGGGGAGCCCATGGCCACCCGTCCTTTCTGCCCCTCACCTAGCCCGTCCCTGTCCCCATGCATCTCCAAATGCTGCAACAACATGGGCATCAGGAAAAGATGCTTGCTCGGCAGGGCTTGGCTTGGAGGAGGATGCAGGCTGTCACCTCGCTTTCCTGTTTGTGGGTGCTATCTCCCAGTGGCCCCTTTGGGGTCCGTCTGGAGGGACTTGGGAAGCCAAGCTCAGGTCAGCTAAGCTCTTTCACTTGGCAGGCGGGTGTGCACCCGCAGTTCACTTCCCTGGCTTTGCCCAGCACGCCCAGCTCCGGTGTGGCCCTGGGGGATGAGCGGAGGCCCTGGCAGGGAGGTGCCCACTGCCTTGGCCAGAGCTCCACCACTGGCAGGAGGGCCTGCCTGTCAGCTGCCCCAGATGCCAGGCAGGGACAGCAGCTGGGCACTTCTCCTGGGGTGGGCCGGTCCTGTGCTGCAGCCCTGGGATATTCGCCTCCCCATGTGGGGTTGGGCTGCCCTCTCGGGTGGGCGAGGCTTTGTCATAGTAGGACGTTGTTTTTAAAAGAATGGGCTTTGCCTTTGAACAATGCCCGGGAAGGCGGCGACAGGAGCGCCTAAAGCCGAGTATCTCCTGCAGGGCTTCGGTTGCAGGGAGGAGTCCTGGCCGGCCCCATGTGGCTGTGTCAAACACTGTTGTGATGCTCCAAACGCCAGGGCAGCATGGGCAGAAGTTGAAGCAATGGCAGCAGAAGGTCTCCCAATACGAAGTGACCTTCCAATGCCAAATGACCATCCACGCCAATGCCACCCGCCTGCTGACCCGGTCTGCAGGCAGCACCATACCCAGGTCTGTAGCAAAAGTACTTGGTGAGAGTAGGGAGGTTGGTGGTGAGACATGGTGGCTGCCTGCGATGTGCTCCTAACAGCAAGCCCCCCCGCCCTTCCCCCCATTTCACATGTTTTAAAATAGGCCTAAATTTGTGGGGGGAGGGGCTTAATTTCATTTTATGCCTATAAAACATGCTAGGACTTCCTATTGGGGGAGGCCGTATTGTTGGAGAAACACAGTAATATATGTTTTGCAGTTTACCTTTAATTTTAGTTCTTAATCAACAAGCCATCTGAAACACATAGAATAAAGAAATTCAGCCCAAAAGTTGTGTGTGTGTGTGTGTGCATGCAGTTGTGTACTTTTTTCTTGATTATGATTATAGGGTTGTTGTTTAGAATCTTGTTGTTTAGATCTTTTTTAGAAACAAGAGAAGGCTAATGTAGATGTGTGGACACACCATTTTATCTTGGTCTTGCATCATCCATTTTTAACACTCTGTATTTAGGAAACTATCTCAGTTGTCGCTGTAATTTAGTTGTAATCTCAGTTGTCGCTGTAATTTAGAAACTATCTCAGTTGTCGCTATATAATCCATATTTTGTTTGTTTTGACAATGGAAACCATAGAAACAAAACTTGGAAAAGAAGAACAGACGGGAATTGATGGAGCAACTAAAATAATTTATTGCCTTGCCGGTTTCCTACTTCTTTATGGTAAAATAAAGCTTGAAAGATTCCTAAGGACAAATATAATCCATCCCCTATCTTCTATCTTCTAAGCTACACTTGCAAAGTTATCCATAAAAAATTAGTATTTTGAAAATAATTTTAATCATTTAATGGACAAGACATTTTACCCATATTTTTTTCAAAGGGAAAATTAAACTCACATGGGGAATTGATTGGCTTTAGTTCTGAGGGGAATTAAATATATGTTTTGTCTTTGAATATTCAAAGTGGCATAGAGATTATGTTGTGAGGCAGAGAAATAAAAACAAAGAAAGCAGCACCCTCTGCCTCCTCACTAAAATAAGGCATATTCTTGGTATAAGAGATGTGAAAGTTTAACAGACAATACCTCTGGCTATGAGATTGAATTCCATTCATATAGGCTAAACTCATTTCAAAGTCATATCTGCATTTGTTATTAGAAACATTCAAATTAATACCAAAATATCTCCAAAAGTTTAGTACTCTGAAATGTTAAAGCCTAGTCTTACAATTCTCCCCCTGAAAAACAAGCAATGGGAAGATGAGAGAGAGGGAGAGAGAGGGAAGGAGCAGTGGGGGAGAGAGTTAGTTATTTTCAGTTAGCCAGGTAGAGAAAAAAAAGAAAACATCTCACAGCTCTGGAAATCTAAGAGCAGAAGGATGAATGTTATTTGTCTATGATTACTCACACAGGAATTTCACCTTGCACAAAATAAACAGTTAGTTTATGCATAAAATAAGAAATCACCGCTATCTCCAATAATGTTGGAGATGATACAGAGGAATGTTATAGCAGTAAATCTGCATTTACAGTGGTTTCTATAAACGCTCATCAGTTGTTTTTCAATTCTAACAAAACTATTTATTCACTTTCTTAGATTATAGAAGTTTATTATTTGGAGAAAGAAAAGCCTGTTGCCTTTTCTCTACTAGCCCTCAAATGTATATAAAAAACTAAGGATTCCAAGATTGTGCCTCAATGCTGCCACCTTGTGAGTTTAGCAAAATAAGACTGAATTTAGGAATGTGTCTGTATCCATTCATTAAAAATAGCTTAATATAAAAAAATAAAATAAAAGGACTACAGGTAGTCTTTGACCTACAACCCCATTTGAACCCAAAATTTATGTTGTTAAGTGAGTTTTGCCCCATTTTATGACCTTTCTTGCCACAGCTGTTAAGTAAATCATGAAGTTAAGTGCGGTATCTGCCATCCCGCATCTGATGGGCGGCTCATGATAGGGAGCGAAGGGAAGAGAAACGACAGGAAGCGAGGTTTCCTCTTGATGAGCGTGCGCCGAATGTCTTGGCACACGCTCTTTTATTGTGCTTTTTTACAAGAAAATGATTTAATCAAAGCTCAAGTCAAACATGGTAATCTCATCAGGATGTGCATGTTTACAAAGCTGCATACCGGACAGATTATTTACAATGTGGATAAGCTTATTAACAATCGTCTAGCTCCTTGTCCCTTGTACGTGCCTTGCAAAGGTCACTGAAGAGACAGAAGTTAATGATTACACGTGAATGATACAATGTTGCAAACACATGAATGATACATAGTTGCAATGATACATAGTTGCAATGATACATAGTTACAACATCTCCTCTGTTTTTATTATTTATGACGAGTCTTCTTCCTCGTCCGAGAAGACAGGAACCATTTTTATAGAATGTTCGCCATCCCCGTCATCTAGGCAAGAGTGCGACCTGTCAGCGTCAGGGTTGTCCAAGGAGCGGTAACTCAGCAATGACATTTTTTCGTCCAGTGTTGAGGATATAACATGAGCTTGCAATAGCACATTAACATCAGCAGAGGATAATTAATTTTTAAAAATTGCAATATTCTATTAAAACAACAAGGTCCTATAATACATATCAATATAATGATTATTAATGATCCTGCCAATGCAGTTAAAAAGGTTGTAAACCATGGCAAAATAGAAAACAAACCTCCCCTGCCATCAGCATAAAGACAACATTCTTCTTTAAGCATAGCACACAATCCCCCTTGTTTTTAAAAAAAATAACAGATCTAAATCTTTACGATTTTGCAAAAGAGGGGTATTCCATGGGTACCTGTAGGAATATAAAATCATCAGAGTTATACACACAAGCCATACTTGAATGCAAAATGATTTGGATTTAACAATTTCATCCCCGTGGACACATGCCGTGAGACCGGTGGAACAAGTCCAAACAAAATTATTGCCAGGGGTAAAATACATTCCTTTCAGGCGTGATGTTAAAGTTCCTCCTGAAGTGGTGTAGATTGCAGAATATCCCCTGGTTGTGTGGGTGCGTCTGCCAAATCGAATTGAAGTGGTGGGTAGAAGTCTTCTATGCGAGAAAAATTGGTTGTAGAACTTAAAAGAACACCTTGAAAGTCAATTATAGTCCAAGCAATATTATATCTTCTATGAGGCTTCTGCGGATCGTCATGGACAGTTCTTTTGAAGCGTCGTTTGTTGACAGGATCAGAGTTCGGGTATATAAAAGCATGACAAGTAGGAGAGAGGGCTATGGACAAGTTAGTTGTAGAACATTTGCGAAATGAGGAGGGAATTCAATTAGTAGAAAAAGGATAATAATTACAATAATGACAATAAAGATTAATTTGGTAATTCATCAAGGATGTTAGTTGGGGTGGGGAAACCCATAATACAATAGAAGGACATCTAGGTCCCCCTATGTTTAGATTGAATAGAGGAAAAGATTTTAAGGTTCTTTTCCATAGGAAGAATAAAGAAGGAACAAAAGAGCGAGTGGTAGAGTGTTCTTTAAGCAAAATAGAAGTGACAGAGTGAAAACTACGGGCTGCATTTTCATGACGTACCCACATGGAGCAAGTATAATAGCCTTCTGTTAATGAAATGGTTTTAACACGAATAGTCTTTTGACAGGAAGCATAGGTTTTGTTGAAATAAGGTAGAAATTGCAAAGAAGATATAGGCAAGAATATCAGGAAGAGTTTTAAGATACAGATGTAGCAGAGGAATTCCCATGATAGGGTCTAACCGCCCTACCAGGGATCCAGCAAGTGGTTTTGTCTGGCAGTAAGATCGCAGCGTAGCCTCATCCCCAAGTGAGAAGCTCAGCGGGACCCTGCCAGGCAGGATCTGGCAATCTGCGATAATATACCAGAGGTCTGTTAGGTGGGGGTGAGGGGGAGGAAAAATGACGAGAAGCAGCAGAAGTGGGAGGAATGCCAGTCAGATTGAGAAAGTTTAAAGTGTAAAGACAAATGTTAAGAGAATTTTGCAATGCTGGGAGGTTCGGGGGTTTTTCCCGCAACGAATATCGATCAAGAGCACTTTTCAGAGATAAGTTTGCTCGTTCCACAATAGCCTGCCCCTGGCTGTTGTAGGGAATCCCAAACTTGTGGGTTACATCCCATCTGTTACAGAAGTCCTGGAAAGCAGAACTTGTATAGGCAGGTCCATTGTCAGTTTTGATTTCTTTTGGACGTCCCAGCGAGGCAAAGGTACGAATTGAATGATTGATGACATGTTTTACAGTTTCTCCCCTTTGAGGAGTAGCCAGAATAAACCCTGAATATGTATCGATGGAAACGTGCAAATATTTCCAAGGGGCAAAAGGTGGATACTGAGTTACATCCATTTGCCAAACTTCACAAGCTTTTAATCCTCTAGGATTTACTCCTATGGGAATGGAATGTCCTTGCTTACTACATGTGGGGCATTGTTGAATAATGGCAGCAGCTTCTGCCTGAGTTAGAGCAAATTGAAAAGTTATCATAACTTGGCGGGGGAGATTCAAACACACTCCCTGCTTCTATTTTATAATGGACCATTAAAGCCTCCATAATTTTCCTCCAAGTGACCAAAATGCCAATAGGTGCACGAGGAGGACTATGGAGATGTTCACCAATTTTTTGCCAAGTGGAAATTTTTAAGGACGCTTCCTCTGAATAATTAGGACAAAGTTGCCACACATAAGCCAATAATGTAGCAATAGGTTTCTTTTTTACAGGCGAGCCCTTTAAATTAGCAGAATATTTAGAAGAAGAAGCGACTAACTCCCTCAATTCCTTCAGATGCTGCATCTGTTGTTGAGAAAAGTTTCCACCCATACTTACGAAAGTCAAGACCGTGTTTCAGATCCGATGACGTGCAATTCGCTTCAGGCCTGGTGATGCACAGCTCCCATCGAGCTGATAAGATATGGGCGCGTCGCAACGTATCCCCCTTAGGGAATCACGTCGGGGTCACCAGAATGCGGTATCTGCCATCCCGCATTTGATGGGCGGCTCATGATAGGGAGCGAAGGGAAGAGAAACGACAGGAAGCGAGGTTTCCTCTTGATGAGCGCGCGCCGAATGTCTTGGCACACGCTCTTTTATTGTGCTTTTTTACAAGAAAATGATTTAATCAAAGGTCAAGTCAAACATGGTAATCTCATCAGGATGTGTATGTTTACAAAGCTGCATACCGGACAGATCATTTACAGTGTGGATAAGCTTATTAACAATCGTCTAGCTCCTTGTCCCTTGTACGTGCCTTGCAAAGGTCACTGAAGAGACAGAAGTTAATGATTACACGTGAATGATACAATGTTGCAAACACATGAATGATACATAGTTGCAATGATACATAGTTGCAATGATGCATAGTTGCAATGATACATAGTTACAACAGTTAAGTTAGTTACATGATTGGTAAATTGACTTTGCTTGTCAGGGGATTGCAAAAAGTTGATCACATGACCCTAGAGCATTGCAACCGTCATAAATACAAACTACAATGGTTGTAAGTGTGAAAAAAGGCCCTAGGTCACTTTTTCCAATGCTGTTGTAATTTTGAACAGTCACTAAATGAACTGTTGTAAGTCAAGGACTACCTGTACTTCTAGCTATCACTTGTGGTACCAAGCTGATTCTGCTTGATTGAGGGAATGACTCTGATAACAATTTATATTGCCTTTATCAGAAAAATGCAGCAATACAAAATGTGTATATATGTCAGGTCTGAGATAGTTTAGGAAAGAAACCAAAACCATGAATGCTGATGTTATTTTTATTGTAAGGTTTCAGTGATGAATTCTTGCAACTTTGAAGCACTTTTTCTAATCTCTTGTCTTTATTTTTTGGAGAACTAGGATATTGTGTAGTGGGCTTCAGTAGGCAAGAAGCAGACCAGCATAACTACAAGAACATTTATTGTCTCAAAACTGGAACTGAGGAACAGCAGGCAAATGCCTGTAATTTATACTCTAAGTCTAGGCCCATAGGACCTTAACCAATCATAATATTTGAAAAAGCCCACCCAAATATGAATGTTCTAAGTTTCCCTCCAAAACAGTTGGACTTAACAGTTTGTTATTGTTGTTGTTAGTTGCAAAGTCATATCCGACCCATTGTGACCCCATGGGCATTATTCCTCCAGACCTTCCAGTCCTCTACTATCTTCTGGAGTCCGTTTAAGCTCACGCCTACTGCTTAGTTAAAGTTAGGTTCATCTAAAGTGTAGTTTCACTTTAACAGAGCTTAACGCAACTATATATATTCAATGTATAACATCCCTCCCCCTAGGATAGTTTTACCCTCAGTCTGTTCAATATTCATAGTCTTTGAGATAGGCTGGGGGCGTATGGATCCTGGTGGACCACCGCAATGTTACTGGATAGTCCTGTTTAAGTGGAGCATTGTCCATCTCCAATTGGACAGAGTCTTGATGGCTGTTTTGGTTGTCCGTGAGTAGCAGCGGCTCTACTGCCCTTGGTACTTCCATTTCTCTGGAGGCAGCCACGGGTGGTGTAGGCAAACTTGGAGGAAAACAGTTTCCTAATGAGTCTGATAATGCCTTGGGATCCTCACCTGGGACTGGCCTAGCCTGGTGATGCTGTAGCTGATCAATGTGGTGTCTGACTATACAATCATTTCCCAGAATAACTCAGATTTGGGTTTTCCTCAGATGTGCCAATATGACATCTCAAATAAAATGGATCTTTGAGAAAGTGACAGTCTCAGAGTCTTTTAATTTGGAGGTTGTTATTTGGAACGCTGACACTCATATGACAAGGGGTCCATTACTTTAGTTACCCTAGCTGTCACCCAAGGTGCCCCACTCCCATAGTTCCTGGCCCAAATCAATTCACCCGGCTGTAAGTTCCGTGTGTGTGTGTGTGTGTGTTGGCTGAGCTGTCTCCGCTGCTATGCTGTCTGGATGAAGTTGGTCGAGCTTCATGGTGAGCCAGCAGCTCCACCTCAGTTCTGCTGGGCTGCAACCCATTGCTGTACTGGGAGTTGTATGTTGGAGGAGGAAGTTCGCCAGGCAGTGATTCCAGTCTCCAGTCATCATATGCTTGAGCGCCTCCTTTGAGGCCCTGACCATTCATTTGGCCTGACCGTTGGTCACGGGGTGGAATGGAGTGGATGTTACATGCCAAATCATGTTGGCATTGAGGAAAGATTGAAACTCTTCTTCCATGAATTGTGCCTTGTTGTCGGACATAATCACATCTGGCAGACTATGTGTGGCGAACTGCCGGAGCAACTTTTGGATGATCCTGGTCATTGTCAACTATATTTTTTCAATAAGGAAGGTTTTTGTTTTAGAGACTTTCTTCACTCCCATTCCTTTTGTAGCTGAGATGTCTCTTCCCTGAGTGTTGCTCCTATCTCCCAGGATATTCTCAAATCCATTGCACACTTTGGTGATATATCAGTAAAGAAATACAGGCGATCTTGCCCAGATGTATAAATTCTGCAATTTGGACAGAGAGAAAGATTTGAGAAATTTATATTTAATTTAGCTTTGATATTTTGTGAACTGCCTTGGTGTTTCTGAGACTTTTGGGGTCACAATCAGACAAACAATAGGTTCCCTATACCATTCTGGCCCAACCTGGTTCCTTTCAGCTTTTTGGAAAGACAATCCTCAAAATTCTCAGTTAGTACATTTATTCAGAATTCTGAGATTAGAATGCTGACATTGTTACTTATTTAATTTTATTTATATCCTGCCTTTATTATTTTTATAAATAACTCAAAACGAACATACCTAATACTCTTACTATTTTCCCCACCCCTGCAAGGTGAATTGAGCTGCTAGAGAGTGATTGGCTCAAAGTCACCCTGCTGGCTTTCATGCCTAAAGTGGAATGAGAACTCATGGTCTCCTGGTTTCTAGCCTGGTACCTTAATCACTCAACCAAACTGGCTCATATCTGAAGGCCTTTTATTACTAATATTACTATTATTAGTAACATTGTAGTATTATTATCACTATTAGTAGTGGGGTATTTCTGGATGTGTTTTTCTGCTATAGTTTGAAAGAAGTCTTTATTTTATGTTGCCTCAAGTACATTCAGTTCATTGACCACTTTGCAGAGAAAGGAACACCCTTCAGTTGGAACAGTAGTTGCTCTGATATCTAAGAGTTTATAAGACTTTATTAACTATTTGGTCGTGACCCGAATTTAATTTTGGAAATTTGGTGCTTACAAAAAAAAATTGTGCAGAAGGAGAATTCGGCTGTGAAAAAAAAAAGTGAATCTTTTGTTCAGAACCTGATTTGGTCAGCGTTCGTGACCAGAAGTTCTACTGTATATTGCAATAGTTATGGAACCAAGATAAATCAAATGGGATAATTTACAGAAAGCTGGGACCCATGACCCACTTCCTTGGGAATGAACTTTGGGATAGTTGGAGAAAGGACTCATGTGGAATAGCTAAACTAAACTTATTAACCAAAATATTTATTGTTCTTCTCCAGTGGTTATGTTTTGATTATATAAGCCCTATTTCATGCTGCAGCTTTTTATAAACATAAATAATAATAGTAAAAGCTAAAGGCTGTGTATTATTTGAAATATACTGAACAGCTGTGGTAAGAAAGATAAACAAGCAAAAAAGGAACCCATTGCTAATAAAAAAACAAATGATATGTATTTTAAATTCATCATTCACATGGAGCAAAATGTATGTATTTATGATGATGATTTTATCTTAACTTCTTTTTTTGTCTGTTAACAAAAAAACCCCAAAATTTTCTTAATTATATTTTTGTTTATAATTATGAAACATTTTTTTTATTTTGACACTTTCATTATTTAATAACACTCGGGCAATTATATTGCTTTCTTTAAAAAGCTTTATTATGTGATAAAGTATTTGTATTTTCCCAAAATGGAATGAAAATAATGAATAAATAATATCTCCTTCTCTAGTTTAATGTAATGTTCAGCTGCATTCATGACAATGTATATTTATAGAATCCCATATCAAATAACTAGGAATAATTTATTAAGATATATAGAACTATTGCTCCACAAAGAGGCACAAAATGCTGTTTAAAATATTCTCTTTTCACTTTCTTTTAAAGAAAAGAAAACCGCAAAAAGAATTGCTCTTCTCCCTATGATAGCTGTGAAACGAAAGCTCTAGAATCTCCTAAACCTACATTATATATAGATTAGTAAAGCAACACATGTTTTGCATATGGAAGGTCCCAGTTTGTCATCTCTAGTAAAACTGAGCCCTTATTATTAGGTTATTTGATAAGACAATCAAGATTTCAAGACTCTCTTCCAGACTGCTACATTAATTAGCATTTATTTATTTGATTTATGCATACATATGTAACTCTGGCAGCTTCCAATAAAATATATAAATAAATAAAATATATAATATAAAACAACAATAGCATGTGAGCTTATATACTGCTTCACAGTGCTTTACAGCGGTCTCTAAGTGGTTTACAGAGTCAGCATATTGTCCCAATAATCTGGGTCCTCAGAAGTATGAGGCTGAGTCAACCTTGAGCCTGGTGAAATTTGAACTGCCAAATTGCAGGTAGCTGGCAGGCAACAGTTGCAGTACTGCGTTCTAACCACTGCACTACCACAGCTCTTAAAACATATCGCAACTGACCACCATAAACTAGCCATTATCAAAGCCAAGAGCAGACTCTATCACACTTCTGGGGTTCTAAGCCCTAGCACAAAATCAAATGTTCAGGGCAGGGGTGTCAAACTCAAGGTCTGGGGGCCAGATCTGGCCCTTGGGATGCTTAGATCTCGCCTGTGGGGCTGCCATGGAAACAGCAAGGGATTGGCCTGCAGTGCCTCTGCCAGTGAAAACAGAGCTCACAAGAGCTCCATTTTAGCTGGCAGGGGGCCGCAGGAGGCCATCCCAGACAAAAATGGAGCTTGGGAGCCTGTTTTGAATGCTTGGGCCACCACAGGCATCCCCAACATGAGTGATATCATGCTGGCATGTCCACCCTGGCTATGCTCCCCAGCCCCTCTGAGGTCAAACACAACCCTGATATGGCTCTCAATGAAATTGAATTTGACACTCCTAGTTTAGGGTTTTGGGAAAGGGTCAACAGGATTGAGGGCTATCCTAATCTTCAGTGGAATGACCCCTAGTTTATAAAGCGAAAGTTCTTTTAGTTCCAATGGCCTCCCTCTGCTTCTAGGGAGCTGCTGCATTTGAGTTGCATCATGAGAGATGCATTGGATGAAACAAATATTGTCATCTCAGCTGAAGTGACTGAAATGCACCACTTTGCATAGACCTAACATGACAATTATGCATCTTTTCAGTATTATTTCCTGTGTTGCTATTGTGGGAATCTAATTAGTACTTTCTATTGCAGATATTGTTTAAATTATCACATCCTGGCATATTTATTATCAGCTAATTTGGATTTTCCCCAAGTGCATGATACAAATATTTTATTTCTCTAAACCATTTCTGCACCAACTATATAAATATTCAATGGACCAGTTCCCATCCTTCTGGAAATCTTAGTGCTGTCATCAGTGAAAATAAACATTATGAAGACTCAGCAGTATAAATTAGTCATGTATAAAATCAGCAGCATCTGCAGCATCTTGCTGCTTTCAGAATGATAAAAGCAGCATTGTGGTGCCACACATTAAGCTCTGTATCTTTTGGTCATGTATGCAATGCACACTGAACGTTGGTGAGGTTTACATCCTGGTGGCATAGAAGTTGTTTTCATTAGCCTGAACCCTCTTGTACTCCTATCACAGGTGATTTATAGGTCAGGGTCCCCAATCCCCAGGCCATAGCCCTCTACTGGGCCTGGAAGTTGAAGTGAGACTTTCAAGAAGAGATTGGACTGCCATTTGTCAGAAATGGTGTAGGGTCTCCTGCTTGGGTGGGGGTTGGACTAGGTGACCTACAAGGTCCCTTCTAACTCTGTTAATTGTAAAGGCTAGTATAAAGTAGCAGGTGAGTATGTGTGCCATCCCCACTTATGCAAGCAGCAGGCAAGTGTGCACACACTTGCTCCATATTGTGTGTACAGTGGCCGCATGTGCCTGCCTCTCCACAAATGGAGCTGTGCATGTGCACGCCTGCTACTCACTATCCCTTCTCTTCCCTACCGGCAGGTCTGCAAAGCCAGAAAGGTTGGAGAACTGTGCTATAGGGGATAAGAAAATACTCTCCTTCAAATTAATATCATGCAGTTAATACATTGTTCTCTGATCTAATGATGGTAGTGTTAATCATATCATGGAAAGAATTATCTCAAGATTATAAAACAATTTCATTCCAATTAAATTAAAAACAGAACAATACAATGTTAACCTTTTTATACATCAAGTTTAAAATATGCTAAATTTTACTAAACCATAAAATTTTAACAGCATTACCACTATACCACATACAAACAGTTTCAAATGCAGGGGAAACTCCTGGACTTATTTCAATATTTTAAATTTTGGATTATTTCACTGCTGAATAATACACCAAACCAATAGCAGCACTCATACAGCTAGAAAAAAAAAGAATACTTTAAAAATTCTATAACCATAACCATTTTAAAACTCTAACCTTAACCCTAATCCATGTACTTGCATGCAGTGTCAAGATTGTCATTGTCAAAATATCAGGTCAGCCAGATCAATGTTAAAATCTACGTTATGCTGTCGCCATACACATTTCATCCTTTTTGCATCACTGTTGTTTATAAAAGTTGCCTATGACAACATTATGAAAATGGTGATTTATTTTTTAAAAAAGATGTTTTTCAACTTCCCAGCTTGATCTGCAGCATTAGTATTCACTGTTAGTCTTTCTTTCATGCCCTAACTAGTCCTGTTCCTGCTTATTAAGCCAAGAGAAATTGAGTGGGTGGTGTCATCTGCTGAAGCCTACTGTGGTGTGATATACTATCTTAGGAAAGAGATGACAGTCTATATAGTATATTAATCAAATTATATTGATAAATGTATATTTATGACAAAAGAGTAAACATTTCAAAATATAGATGACTTTTAATTGTTTCTAATGTCAGTACCCAAAATAGTATCATAACACTTTAAATAAAATTTTGTAGGTTAAATTTAAAGGACACCAAAGAAAATTTTTTAGTATTTTGGTAAATGGCAAAAGACTCTCAGTTTATAAAGTCAATGTGCATGAAATGAATAAATTAAGACTGTGTAATAAAACCCAGGACTGAATCTCAGATGTTCAGGAAGTGTTCATAAATATCATCATCCTTCTTAGATTTCTGCTTAGTTCCTGAAGTTGAATTAAAGATGAAGGACAAGCAGATGTATATATTCTTTCCTTGACTGAGCAAGATATTTTTATGCATCAAGTTTATACTATTTTATTTCTCCAGCAAACTGTTAATAAGATAAATGTGAACTGCGGAAAATGAAAAAACTGACACCTGAAAATGCATATTTATATATGCAGATAATGAAAATTCCACAAAAGTCTTAATTTCTTATGTTCTAAACAAGTTTTTATCTGTATATATCTATATCTAAAGCTCATGTCTTGTTATAGAGTTGTTCCTGGTATCAACAATACCAGGAACAACTTACTCCAGAAACTAAGAGATTCTAGATGGGGAGCCTCAGTCTCTATTCTCAAAATATCAGCATTAGAGTTGGTCTACTCCACAGCTCAATACTTCGCCCCTCTTTGGCTTAATAGCTGCCACACTAGCAAGATTGATGCTAGACTGAATGATACAATGAGGATAATAAGCAGTTGCATAAAATCTAATTGCTGGCTCCCTGTCCTCATAGCACCACCAGCCAAACGAAGGCAGGAAGCCTTAGTGAAGGAATACAACAAAATTATAAGAAACCCACTTCTTCCTGTGCATGCTGATCTTCCTCATCTATCATTTGGCAGGCTTAAATCCAGGAAGCCCTCTCTGGCACTCACCCAACTGCTGTCTAACAACTTTGACATCAACTCATAGTAGAAAGCCAATTAGGCTATTGAACTCCCAGATACAGGCAGTTACATAGATGACTCTACACAAAAGGTGTTGGGTTTTGACCTTCCTCACCAGCATTGGTCAACTCTGAACAGAATCTGTCGCCAACATGGTGTCTGCCAGGACTCATTGTTTAAGTGGGACCCTGTCTCTATCCCTCAGTGTGACTGTGGTGTCCTTGACACACATTGTGTCCAAATGTCCATCACATTGTGTCCAAATGTCCATCAAGAGCTTACACTGGCCCAATGTCTGATTTTTTTCAACATAGATCACCCTGTCCTGAAATGGCTGGATGGACTGGACATTAACATTTGAACTACTATAAGTCCATGTATTTGCCATATGCTAAATAAATAAATGTTACAATCTACTTTATCATACATTAAAAAACAAATAGGAAGTAAATATGTAAATAAAATAAATATGTAAATAAATATATGAAGTCCACATTTCTAAATAGGACTCTATTTAGAACTGCAGTTAACAAAATGCTTGTTTTATTCATTCATACGTTCAATTAATAACTTGCCACAGTAAACGGGGCTGGTAGGAATTTATAAAATATGAAAAAATAAAACTTTCATAATAGGTGTAATTAAAGATATATAAAATCAGTACATCATAAAACATTAATTCAGTATAAACACAAAAAGAGAGGAGATCTGTAAATATAGTAACAGATGGAAATTGATGTCCTTCTGGTTCTGCAATATTTATGTTTATGTTTTTGGACAACATCATAAACATGAAATAACCATTATCATAGTTCTCCTTTTACCTTTTACAATCAGTTGGAATATCTTTGGGAACATGTAAGGATGCCTTCTTGGGATATTATGGTTGCCTCTACAACTACAAAATCAGGATGAGCATAAGAAATAGCAATACCAATAGTACTTATACTGCCTCACAGTACTTTACAACCCTCTCTAAGTAGTTTAAAGAGTTAGCATATTGCCCCCAACAATTTTCTGATCCCAGAAGGATGGAAGACTGAGTCAAACTTGAGCCAATGAGAATTGAACTCGTGGACTTCTGGTGGTGCTCTGGTCGACGATGGATCAGAGACCGCGATTGTGCATGGCCTTGATCCGTGCTTACCCTGTTGGAGGGTCCTTAAAGGACTGGATCCATCTGACCCACCTCGTAGGGGTGGGGTGAAGAGGGAAAGACTGCCAGCTGGGTCGAGGGGAGCCACATCTCCCTTCCTTGGCTTGGCAAACTCCCCTAGAAGACAGGGAGAAACAGCAGTCTTTTAATGGCTGCCTAGATATCACTGCATTTTAACTATTTTCATTCCTCAAGGTGCTCTGGCATCCTGCCTGATTTGTAACTCTGACTTGCAGGTATTTTTAATCTAATAATTGGTATTTAGGGCAGCTTTTTGCAAGCAAATAAGATTTTTGTATTTTTGTACAGGTAATCCTTGACTTTACAACATTTCATTTAGTGACCATTCAAAGTTACAATGGCACTGAAAAAGTGACTTATGAACATTTTTCACACTTATGACCATTGCAGCATCCCCACTGTCATGAGTGGCCAGGCGAGAAACGCCCCTTGACATGAGTGATGTTGAGTTGGCCATGCCCATCCAGTCAGATGACCACCAAGCCACACCAGTTAAGCCATGATCACCAGCTAAGCCATGATCACCAGCTAAGCCATGATCACAGAACCGGTTGTTAAAAAAATTGAATCCCAATCCTGCAACCAACTGTTCTAAATTAGCTATGAAGGGATTGGGAGAAAAGTGATACTGTTTTTGACTATTTTGTCATGCATTTCCATTCTTTTAAAATGGTCTCTGGGATGCGATTTCACAATAGGTGCATTATTACTAAAAGTCCTTCATTTCTTTTCTCTCTCTTTAGCTTTGGGACAATGTTCTTGGAATAAAATATCTTTAGGTTCCTAGATTATAAGAAATGAAGAGGATGAAGTCCAAGAGGCAGACATCTATCACAATTTGCTCCTGGAGTTCCTTCTTACTTTACATAGTTGAGTTTCATGAGGATGCTTAAACCAATCCAGGAAATTATTGGATATTAAGAGGTAGTGGAGTAGCCATAGTTTTTGATTGATTGATTTACATCAAGACGTCAATATTATGATTCTTTGTAATTAATATATTTTGAATTTTTATTGTACATTGTTTTTATTATATAGTATTGTTGTTAACTAGTCTGTTTATTTGTATATAGGGCAATATAAAATAAAACCTGGTACCTACTTTTAATTTTTTTTCTGTGTGTTTGCTAAAGAAATTTAAAATTGTCTTTCATTCATTTTGTCTTTGAGAGTATTAAATATGGTAACTGTGTAAGTACAATTATATTGATCTATCCTGAAAATATAGCAATTCTTTCTTCTTTGAGACAGAAAATCCCATCAAGCAACCGTGATAAAACAAGTATTTTGTAAATTTATAATTATCTAAATGTACTGTGCAAAGGGTTGTGATGAATGGAAAAAAATATGATTTGACCAAACTATTTGATGTTTGCAATTTCAGCTTGCAAGGAGGCCTTGTAGGAAGGCTTCCTGGTATTTAAAGCGATAAAAGGTCAACCACTGTTGTGTTATATTGAGAACAAATATCACATAGTGCTGTGAGTGAAAATCACAGCAGGGAGATCTGAGAAACAAGTTTAACTGTTCTTAATCCAAAATGATTTTATTTTCTTCTGGAGTCAAATAATCTGAAATAACATTTCAACATCTATTCTGCCACCTTTTCCTTTCTCTCTTCCAAATATATTCGTTAGGACTTTAAGACATTAGCAAAAAGAACTTACCACAATAGAATTTGTATTATTTGTTTTAAGTTTGGATCTATATGCTGTCATTTCATATTATTTCCTCACTACTAAAAAGTTGTATGTAGCATCCAAAAAATTCATGTATTAAATATTATTGAGAATTCATTAGACTGATGATAGTTGTTTCAGCAGTCTTTGTGGCCATTATAGATAATAGAAAATGCAGTTCTTATGCTTTGGTGTGAGAGATCTGATACTAGAATTTTATTTTTGTGCAGAGGTTAGGAAATCTGCTCAGGGCCTGATAGAAACATAATCCTTCCTTTGACAAGTTTGGAAGTCAAATAAGAAATTGATGGGTTAGCTACCAGGCACTACCATATTCTGAATGACATTATAGGGTTGTAATAGCATGTTTCAGGGACAGTCATAATTCTGAAACATAAACATTGTATCTGTCTTTCTCAAAAAGTTCACTGCAAGAGTCATAAATGTGAATAATGTCTCATCTAAGCTAAAGTTAAGCTGCACGTGATTCTGAATTGTGTACACATGATTGAAGAACAAATATTCTGATTAGTATAGTATAAGACTTTGGAGCAGTGTTTCTCAATCTTATCAATTTTCAGCTATTCGAATTCCAGTACCAGAGTTCCCTATCCGATATACTTTTTTATTTGCGATACTACAATGGCTCCCAGGTAGAGCCTGAAACCAGTTTTTTTTAAACCTATGGGAAGAAAACCATTATGTTCCCAGATCCAGCCTGATTCCTCCATTGTCCCATTCTTGTCTTGACATTTGCTGCCTTGAAATACTGAAATACTGAATTATGTGTGTTTATACAACAAAAATATCAGTTCTGCATTTCCCTACCTCCCAAAAATAGGAAAAGGAAGGAAGTTTATCTGCTTGCTGACTCCTTTGCTATGGAAGAGAAAGGGAAATTTGATGAATACTTGTCAATAGTTTCTATTTTAAGTCCAAAAAACATATTCCTGATATTTAAAATTTACCTTACTTTGAGAAACATTGTCCTGTTAAGACATCCACAGCAGCGACACCTGTGGTGCCAGGAAACTAGCATAGCTCGGCCTACGGGGGTCTGCAGGTCAGGGTGTAAAGTCCATAGGCCTGCCATCTTCACCAACCTTGCCACTCTTGACACCTTTGACATCTTCGACATCTCTACCACAGTCGCTATTGATGAAGCATCTTGTGCTGCCAGCAAGTGTGTTCGAGCCTGGTGTGGGAGCGATGGAGATCCCAGCTTTGGTTGACTCAGGGGCCACAGCCAATTTCATGGATGCTCATTTTGTCAAGCAGTGGTGCATTCCTCAGCAACAGGTATCCCACCAGTAATGGTGGAGACGATTGATGGCCGGCCCCTTCATTCAGGATCTGTGGTTGCTGACTCCTTTGCATGCGTATTGGGCAGCATGTGGAGGAAACCATGTTTTATGTTGCTGCAGTGCCTCATTTTCCAGTGGTGCTGGGTTTGGAGTGGCTACAGGCCCATGATCCACAGATTATCTGGTTGTCTGGAGCTGTGCAGTTCCTTGATAGGAAGTGTGCCAACCATTGCTTGTGCTCCTGTGCAGGGAGTATGGCTACGCCCGTGGACCTGGATCTACCTGAGGAGTTGGTGGACTTTGCTGATGTATTTGGGGAGAAGGAGGTGGATCAGTTGCCTCAGCATTGGGCATTTGACTATCCAATCGACTTGTTGCCTGATTCAAAATGGCTGGTGGGTCGGATATATTCCCTGTCAGAACTGGACTTAGCTGCGTTGCAGGATTTTATTGATAAGAATCTCCAGAAAGGGTTTATCTGGCTTTCTACCTCCTTTCAACCTCATTGGCTGTACCGGTGCTTTTTGTGAAAAAGAAATCAGGGGAGCTATATTTGTGTTGTGATTATCGCAAGTTGAATGCAATCACAATGAGGAATCGGTACCCGCTTCCCCTCATCCCTGAACTGATTGAGTGGCTTCGTCAAGCTAAGATCTTTACGAAGTTGGATTTGCATGGGGCCTACAATCTGGTTCGCATTTGTGCAGGGGACGAGTGGAAAACAACTTTCTGGATGAGGTACTGGCATTTTGAGTATACCATGTTGCCTTTTGGATTAACCAATGCCCCAACTGTGTTCATGCATTTTGTTGGATCAATTCGTGGTCATTTATTTAGATGACATTTTGATTTATTCAGACTTTCTGCAGGAACATTGGCAGCATGTGCAGCAAGTGTTGCAACATTTGTGTGATAACCACCTCTTTGCTAAACGTGAGAAGTGTCAGTTTGCACAAACCATGATTGACTTCTTGGGACATCGTATTTCACCTGCTGGGGTGGAAATGGACCCAGAAAAAATTCAATCGTTGCAGGAGTGGGAACCTCCAAAGCGGGTTAAGGATGTGCAACGATTTTGGGGTTTGCGAACTACTGCCGCACATTTATTCCCTGCTTTACTGCCTTGACTGCTCCCCTTTCTAATCTTCTCAAGAAGGGGGAGAAGTTCCATTGGGGTGCTGAGGAGCAGACAGCTTTTGAGGTGTTGAAAGTTGCCTTTGCTTCTGAGCCTATCCTCAAACACCCTGATCCAGGCCAGCCATTTGTGGTGGAAACAGATGCTTCTGATGTGGCTGTTGGTGCAGTGCTCCTCCAGGCCTATGCTCCCACAGGCACCTTGTTTCTGTGTGCTTATTATTCCTGGAAGTTGTCGGCTCCAGTGTGCAACTATACGATTTGGGACAAGGAGCTATTGGTGCTTAAGGTCACTTTTGACACCACCTGGAGGGGGCTCATGTCCAAATCGAGGTTTGGACAGATCATCGCAATTTGGAACACCTACGTACAGCTCGGACATTGAACCAGTGTCAGGTGAGATGGTCCTTATTCTTTGCTCAATTTGATTTCCGGGTGACCTATGTTCTGAGTGGAGGGAATCAACAGGCCAATGCCCTATCTCGGAAGCCCAAGTATACCCGAAGGGAGGATAAAATCTTGCCCTGGATGGTGATTCCGTTGGAGTGGTTTGTGGCCACTGAGGAACCTGTGGACCTTCGAGTAAGGATTCAGGAGGCTCAGTGGCGGGACCCATTTGTGACAGATCGACGTCAAGAATTGGATGAAAATGGGAGACAAGAGACTCCTTGGGCATATATTGGGGACCTGTTGCTGTTCCATGATCACATTTATGTGTCTGGAGGTCCTCTTCGTGGCCTTATCCTATGTCAATGTCATGACAGTCTGGCAGCAGGACACTTTGGATTGTTCAAAACACTGCACCTCACCTCTAGGACATTTTGGCCGAGACTTAAACATGATGTGTCAGAATATGTGGCATTCTGTGGGATCTGTTGCCAACCCAAATATGCTCCTGGAGCACCCCTGGTCTATTGCAGCCCTTGCCCATGCCAGAACGACCGGGGGGGGGGGCAGTTTCATTGGATTTCATCATTGAGTGACCACCATCAAATGGTGCCACAACCATTTTGGTGGTGGTGGATATGTTGACTAAAATGGCCCACTTTATTCCATGTACGGGTCTTCCATTGGCCAAGATAACGGCTCAGTTGTTCATCTCCCATGTTTTCTGGTTGCATGAGTTACCAGACTGCATGGTATCAGATTGGGGGGGTACAATTTACGGCATGCTTCTGGCAGACCCTACTTGCAAAACTGCAGGTTCAGGCATGTCTGTTGTCTACTCATCACCCTGAAACTGATGGGGGACAGAGAGAGTGAATGCTATTTTGGAGCAGTATCTCCGCTGTTTCAGCAATACTCAACAAGACAGTTGGGTGGAGGTGCTGCTGGTGGTGGAGTTCACTTATAACAATGCTCAACATGCATCCACCCATGTGTCCCCTTTCTTTGCTAACTATGGGTTTCATCCATGACTTTTTCCCTTTAGCACCGTCTGATTCCCCAGTTCCGGCAGTGGATACGTTTTTGCAGGAGTTAAAAGCCATGCACCACATGGTCCGCGATCAACTAGAGAGAGCCAAGGAAGGTATAAATGGTTTGCAGACTGACATCGTCGTGATGTTCCACCTTTAGTGGCCGGTGATTGGGTTTGGCACTCTACTCAATATTTACCAACAACGCAACCATTGAAAAAGCTCGATCACCATTACTTGGGACCTTTTTTGGTTGAGGCAGTGATCAATCCTGTGGCTTATCGTCTCTCCCTGCCACGGACCATGCAAATCCATCCTGATTTTCATTGTTCCTTTTTAGTCCCTGCCTTGCCCAACAGTCTGCATAGACCGGCTCCATCACAGCCGACTCCAGTAGCCCCTCTGGGAGAGGAGGAATACAAAGTGGATAGCATCCAAGATTCATGCCAGTTGCAGGGCTGATTTCAGTATTTGGTGGCATGGAAAGGTTATGGACCAGAGGACTTCACCTGGGTCGATGCCACTGATGTTCATGCTCCTCATTTGGTCCAGGACTTTCATGCTCAGTTTCCTCAACGTCCTTGTCCATCTAGTCCTGGGGGAGGGGGCCCTGTGGGGGGGATAGTGTCATGCCCCTGGTGGAGTCTGACTCTGAGGAAGTGTTGTCTGAGGAAGAGGAGGAACAGCCAACAGGGAGGGGGAGTGTGGCTCAAGAGGTGGTGGAGGAGGCTGGGGAAGGGCAGAGTCTGGCTGAGCAGTCAGAGGAGGATCCAGGCCCATCCCCTATCCAACCTAGGTCCTGCAGGAAGGAGAGGATCAGGGAAAAGCGAGGTCTACCCAAGAGGATCCTCCTCGTGGCTTGCAGGTGGGAGCTATGTATATAAGTTTCCAACTGTGCAGTTAGAATGGCTGAAATCAATTAGTATTCACCTTGAAAGAGGTTTATCTTTGCTGGCGTTCTTCCCATGGACTTTTCTCAGCTATTTTCCTAGAGTTTATAATTAGTTATCTCGGCTTGCTTCAGAACTCTCATCAATGAGGTTTGTTTTGGTTTTCTGTTTGCCTCGTTATTTACTTTTGTGACTTTAAATTGTGCCTAATAAAATGGTGAAGTTAAGTTGAAGGCTTTACTGGACTTTAATATATGTTCTGGGTTTTGGGTTATTTTGAGAGACTACGGGTCATCACAATTCCTCCCCACTGCCACTGCCATTGCTGGTCCGCAGAAGGAACCTCTGTTATAAGGAATTATGGTTCCAGTAAGTCTATGCATGTAATTTCATGTTATAAGTAAAAGTCTTTAAAAGATTAGCTGTAGTATATCCTCAGAAATTTAATTCAGACTAGGTTAATTAACTGTATTCAAAATTGTATACTTTTATGAAAATCGAGTGTAGGCATATAAAATGCATGAGGAAGTGACATTCACGTGACCCTTCTCATTTATATTTTAACAGTAACAAAATTTTTCATGCAATTATCACAATCCAGATTAAGTCAGATTAATTCGGTCAGATTTCTTCTTTTAGTAGGTTTTAGGATGCTTAATTTCATATAATGCAAAAGATTTCCTCTTCTAGCATTCTTGAAACATTCCACATTCCTTTCTATCTGGCTATCAACTTAAATAAATACATTATTTAAAAACCTGGTTTCTCCTCAGGGCTTGGGTTAGGATGGTTAGGCAGGCCTCTTAAACTAGAGAAAAATGTAGATGGATGGTTCTGCTCCTTTAAATAATCGTTGTGTTAAGTACACTGTTACTTTTATTTATGTGTGGTAGGTATGTTTTTTTTTAGCTTTGCAAGTCATCCAGAGTAATTTTGGAGTTGGATAGCCTAGAAATTCAATAAATCAAAAAATCAGTGTCAAAAAGAAAAATTGTAGTTGAATTTTAGGGAAAGTTTCCTAACTATAAAAATAATTCTAACAGAAACCAATCATCTATAGAGATGGTCATCAGTGTATCACTTATGTGACTAGACAGGATCTGGGCAGCTTTCTGTTGTGTGTGTTTAATTTGAACTTGTTTCTAGAGTAAGGGTTGGATTCACTGGCCTAAATTGCAACTTCCAACTAATATCTCAGCTCAAATTTGTTGATGTTTAGAAGTATAGCCAAGGAAACATCATTATCTTCAGACTCTTGTGGTATCATGCAGGAAATTCTACCACTTTGGGCCATGTATATTTTGAAAATTGGCTTTCAGCCCACAGATACACCATCATAGAGGCTACTTCAATGAAGGCATATTCTAATAGGGACACCATTTTTATCACCTTTATAAGTTCTAGATTATTTGCACAGATTACCAGGGATTGATTGATTTTTTGTCAAAAAATATTGGAAAGGCCTGAAAAGTGTAATTGCTACTTTCTTTTTCATTTTATTTTCCTGAGCCAAGTTAATTTACATATCTACATCACATTTATGAGAGCAAGTTATCATACCCTGTAAGTATGTTATGTAGATTTATGTTTCTGCGGTCAAAGTGAACATAAATAGTACAAAAGTAGATACTTCGTTATCTAAGGAAGATTATCCAGCAACTTTCTTATCAATTTCAGTTTTATTAAACTATGAATACTTAAATACTATGTATCTGCTTCATAATCATTTACACCAAGGTATCGAACTCATGTTGTCATGGAGGCGTCACGTGATATATTGGAACTTTTCTCCCCTTCTCGAAACCAGGCATGGCCATGGCCAGTGGGTGATGCATCCAGCTGGTGGGCCAGGAGTTTGTCAGCCCTGATTTACACCATATTCTGTAATTTCTTTAACATATTGTAAAAAATAATAATATATATATGGAAGTGTTTCCTTGTTGTCTAATTGTCTCAATTGGTCTGGAAAAGGAAGATTTTAGAATTACTAGATTCAAAGCAAGGAAGCATAGACAAGGCAGTTGAGGTTTCCCCTGGTCAGCTATTACCAACTTTCTGTCTTGGTTGGTAGCCTACAATCTTACAGCAAAAAGGAGAAAAGACAAGGAAAGAATATGGACAAGTAAAAAACAAAACTAAATGCCGAGACTGCTTTTCCTTGTGCTATTTTGAAATATTAAATATGTATAACCACTGTCCAACTTTGAGTCACCAGAAGCCATATTTCTAAGCAGGCCTAAAACCTCTACTGAAATCAGTGAGATCCATAATGTTTGTCTAAATTAATCTGTATACAGACATAGAAGAAAACTGATAATGGAGGCCAGAAAAAGAACATTTGTATTCCAGAGAGGACAATTGCTTTTTATATCTTTAATCCAATGGTGGGATTCAATTTATTTTACTATTGGTTCTGTGGGTGTGGTTAGGTGGGTATGGCTAAGTGGACTATGAGGTCATGAGACTTTGTGGGGTCGGGGTGTCAAAAGTCTTTTTTTCTTTTTTTCTTTCGCAGCACCTCCCCTGCACCCCATTTTTGGCCTACTTGGCCTCAGGGAAGCCTCCTGGGCGCTGAAAATAGAAGCATTTTGAAGCATTCTGAAGTAAGTACAACAGCAAGGGGGGGAATCACCTGTGCCTCATGATTTAGATTATCTAGAAAGCAAGAAATCTGACAATTTCCTGCTTTCTAGCTAATCTAAATTGTGCGGTACAGCTGATAGTTACCCAGCTGATTGTTAGAAATACTGGTTTGGCTGAACTGGTAGCATTTTTTGCTACCGGTTCAGGTGAACCAGGCTGAACCAGGAGCATTTCACCTTTAATCGCTGCTGTGCTCTGTAAACCCCTAAGTAGTTTTGGAATCTCTGTTTAAAAGGCATCTAGCTCAGGGTGTTACAAATATAAGGCTACATGAACAGAAAAATAGGCAACTGGGTAATTGCTGGTGGGATATTTGCACTTTAATGAACGTAATGTTACCTTCAATTCTTACATGAATGTCTTTTGGATATTAAGAGACAATATTGCACTAAATGATTAGTTAGAGGTAATTGGAACTTTTCTCCTATATGCAGTTACCTGGATGTAAAATATGCTAAATTAAATGGAAATTATATATATATATATATATATATATATATATATATATATATATATATATATATATATATATATATATATATATATATATAATTTAATGTATGGCATCTATTGAGGTCATGCATTCACTGATATACAAATTTAATTTAATCAAAGCAATGTGGTGCTTAAACTATAACACATGTATTTTAAGAATGTCTTTTCAGGAAATGTCAAGGAATCTGGGATAATCTCATTGCAGCCACACCAGAAGCATTCTGATAGTTAGCTTCCTTAAATATCGAATTATAACCTGTATCCCATTGCAATTCTATGGCTTCATATTATGGTGATTTTTTATGGTTTTATCTCAATGTAATATTTTATCTGCTATATTGTATTGTAGTGTGTGTATACACATACATACACACACACATCCATAAATAGATTATTGTAGACAAATAGATTTACTGTGGATGTAGAATACATTGGCCGTATATAAAATGCCTTCAACATATGAAACTAATGTTAAAAAGATGCCTACTGATGGTTTTTAATTATTCATCTGAAAGAGAATGGAGTTAGGAGTTAAATGAGATGAGGTTAATCTGGCAATATTTGTTCTTGATAAACCCATAATGATTTCTGGTAATTAAAAAACTCAAATTCGGGACTTCCGGTTTTCAGGGCTTCAGCGACAGGTAGGAATCTGCGATCATGCGTGGTTTCTGCCTGGGCTCGGTGCTGGAGTGCCCCGAGCCAGCTGGCTTCGGGGCTAAGCCACCCCATAGAGGTGGTGAAGAGGGGGGAGATCACCAGCAGGGTGGAGGAGAGCTGCATCTCTCCTCCTCAGCTGGTCAAACTCCCTTTCCCAAAGGTGGTAGGAGCGATGGTCAGAAATGGCCACCTCAAAGAAGCACTCAACTGGAAAAGAAAGTGCAGGAGGAAGATAAGAAGTGAAAGTTTTGGCTGACCGGGATAAAAAGCTACAACTAAGGTACCCTGGAATTTAAATTTTATAAAAGATAACATCGCTCCCAAAGAAGAGTCGGAAGCAGTGAAAGAAAGTGAAAAGAGAATGTTTTTTTTTTCTTCACTCTCCTTCCTCACATTGACAACGAAGAGAGCTGAATAAAAAATCAGAAAAATCCGCTTTGGCACTAATAGGTCTGAAAATATAATTAAATGCCAAAGGGACAATAAAGATTTCTGGACACTAAAAAATCCTTTTTTTCTATAAGGAGGAAGGGAGAGGAAAAGAATAAGGGCAGGATTTGGAAGGAGAAGACTGCCTGGACAAAGAATCTAAAGTAAAATCTCAATAAGACTTCTAAAAGATACAGTTTAACTGGAACTTTGTAACTAAATAGTAACCCCAGGAAGACAAAGTGAAGAAAGAAGAAAGTGTAAAAAAGAAACAGCTTGTGTGTATTTGGATTGCTTGGTGACTTTGGGATTTTTGGATATTATATTTGAATGACTAAAAACAATTGGGTGGTTGTTTAAAAAATTCTACAATGGCATCACTTCTGGATGAACTGAAAATGGAATTTAAAAAATATAAAGAAGAGACACAAGAGGGGAAGGGCTCCTTTGGCTTCGTTTTTCAATTCTTAGAAATGGCGATCTGCATCTACGAGAAACTACAAGAAAAGATTGCGCAACAAGAAGATTGGGATAAAGAAGAAGCCATCTTTAATGAACAAGTAACTCTATCTGGGGAAGAAAGGGGAAAGTGGGGAAAGAGAATGGAGAATTCAAGATTAAAAAAAACAGCCAAAAAAGGGAAAAATAATTTGAAAAGTGGATATAAAGTTGGAAAGCAACAGAAAAGGGGACTACAGAAGAGGGAAATGGAGGTGGAGAGACAGGGGGAGAGAGAAGAAGAAAATGAAGAAGGAAAGGAAGAGAAGTTACAAAGGTTTGGAGCAAGATGTAAAGAAACAGGACTTATTCAGAGATAATGGGTGAAACTTTAACTGAAAAAGGGATTCTGTGAAGGTACATAAGATTGTATTGTTATATTTGTAATAGAAATAATATTAGTAAATTAGAAACAACATATGATTAAAAAATGGGATAAAATAGTATAATTTAGTGAAACTTTTGTGAACAAAATAAATGAAATAAAATAAATGAGAGAATTGAATTAGGAAGGAATGGGAACATTTTAATTACTCAATGTTTTATAAAATATAAGTGAAGTGGGGGAATTAACTATGGAAAGTTTATAAGTGTTCCCACAGAAGTATGATACCTATCTGAAAAGTAATGTGTAAAATGTTAAGATTTAAATGAATATTAATGTTAATGATAGAATTGAATTGGTATGGATTGTTGTTTTAATTATATTATACATTATACATTTATAATTTTTTCTTTTTTCAAAATACAGTGTGTAGTTTTAGAATGTACCAAGCAGAATCCAAATGGAAGTTACGTATTATATTAAGTGTTATAATTTTTGGGGAAAAATATAAAGGCGTCATGCTCCAATAAATGATTACAGGAGAAATTTTGTTTAATGAGAAAAGATAGACAGTTGAAACAGGAGAGACAAAGAATACAGTGACAAAGAGTACAGTGATTTGAATTGAGATGAAATAAATAAAATAAAATTAAGAAAGTTAAAAGAGGAGAGAAGCTATATAGAAAATGTAGAATAGTAATAAGATATGGAATGGAATGTAAAAATGAGCATGAACTTGAATTTGTGTCTGTACGAAGAGATATAATCCGGGATTATGCTGCTTTCAAAAAAGATGTTTTATGTTTTGTTTGTTTATGTTTGTTTTTAAAAATCAATAAAATTTTCAAAAAAACAAACAAACCCTCAAATTCTAACCTTTCATTAACCTGTTACCAGTGTATGTATTCTTTATATATATATGGGTGTGTGTGTGTGTGTGTGTGTGTGTGTGTGTATTTATCTGCATGTATGTATGTGTGTGTGTGTGAATAATTTCTAAATTTTAAAAAATGTTTTTTATATTTCCTTTAAAAGAAGGATGAGATTCTAATACCTCAGCTGATTTTTCTGTAAGGCTTAATAACAGGATATGAAGAACTGATTGATCCTTTTGACTCTGTTTGAAAATTATCAGCAAGACAAATCAGGCAATTTTTGGAAGGTCCATGTTTATTTTCCCATACATGTCAGATTAATTAAGTCTGCAGAGGAATGGGAGATCAAATGACGTACTATGTGATTTACAGGATATATTTGTGACTGAAGTTGGGACACAAGTACAATGAATGTGGGTTTGCATTGTGATGTTATAATGTATGTTTTAACATTTTTTTTGTCATTGGGTTTTGTGCAGGATGCTTTTCATGGTGTTTTCATGCTTCTTTGAGAAATAGGTGTGATTAGTTTAATCTGCTATTCATTTTGGAGGCAATTGCTCCATTTTCAGCCAATTCAAGATTTAGTTATCAAAAAGCTTTCAGTATACAGAAAGTTATAATGGGGAACCTCAAAATGTATGCAGCCGCTCTGGTTTTTGGCAGGCAGTAATTTTAATCTATTGGACTTGAAAAAAATATCTTTGGGCTTATATCTATAATATCTTTGCTGGATAATAAGGAAGCTAATGTATATTCCTGTTCTTATATCTATGATTTACAAAAGGTAGAAGGAGAATACAGAGGGGTGCATGACAAATATGACAAACTTTACCTCAAAGAATGAATGGATAGAAGTTTGAAACCAAGATTCAAAACAAAGACAAAATATGGTCTAAAACACATTAAAATTGTTAATGGGTAAGGTACTAAAACAGCACATGTACCCTGCATCTGCATAATCAATGCAATTTTTGCCACTTTCCCCCATCTCACTCCAGTTTAAATTCTACGTCAATCAGTCTAGGCACTTTGGGTATCTGTTGAAGTGAATTGCAACTCACAACAGCTTGTAGCCTTTAATAAAATTCAAATCATAGATCATTAATGATTAATGAGGCTTAATTTAATGTTACCTAGCTTGCATTGACGTAAGTAGGATGAAAGTGTGGTTAAGTTGTCTAATCCAATTCTACCAAAACAGTTCTATTCTATGGTTATGATCAAAGAGGCTTCTTTCACACTATTCCCTTAGAAAACCTTCACTACCTTCCACTGTGAGAGCTTGATTCACTCTTTTCTACTTTTAATTAGACTTTCAGAAAAAAATAACGTTATCAGCTTGGAATCAATAAGAAAGTAACTTGTCAAGTAGACTTTGAAATGAAATGCATTCACTTCTTATTTTTCTCTCTCTAAAAGCATCAAAACAGCAAACCTGAGCTACTTCAAAAATATTCATGTAAGAACTGACAAACAAACAGAGATTTTGCATTTTTAAATACTTATGTAATATGAAAAAGCATAATCTGGCATGGTCTAGAAAGAGAGCCTTTTCTGTCTTTGCACTGCCCTGGGGAGCATTCTTCCCCTGAGGTGAAGTAGCCCCCACTCTCCTGGCTTTTTGGAAAGGTATAAAACCATGGCTCTGCAGCCTTGTTGGAGAAAGCCCCCACAACCTTTTAATTAACTTTCAATATTAATTTTTAACCATCCTTCCTTTGTGCACCACCCAGAGTGTTTCTGTGAAGGAGCTGGACAGTTTATATATAAGTAAGTAAGTAAGTAAGTAAGTAAGTAAGTAAGTAAGTAAAGTAAGTAAAGTAAGTAAAGTAAGTAAAGTAAGTGAAGTAAGTAAGTAAGTAAGTAAGTAAGTAAGTAAGTAAGTAAGTAAGTAAATAAATAAATAAATAAATATGCAAGCAGGCAAGTGTTTATATACTGTGTTTCCCCGAAAATAAGATCTGGTCTTTTGGGGGGGGACTCCAAAAGGATTTATTTTGTGGGGGGGAACATAATTGCAGGGTGATCAGCCCCGCTGGGTGCCCTATAGTGTACACGCAAGAGGTGGCAAGTGCACAGGGTTTGACAGTAACTGGCAGTAGCTGCAGCCTGCTAATCCCTTGTCTGTGAACTCTGGGGTATGCAAACCAGCACAGCACAGGTGCGGCCAGCACAGGAGGCGGCATGCATGGGCAGGTGGATAGTGTCTGGCAGGAGCCACAGCCCATGCAACCCAGGTGAGTTGATTCCCTGTCCAAGCAGCAGAGGCAGGGAAAGTTGCGGAGGGGAATCTGGATGCATCTGGATGCAGTGGCACTGGCAGCAGATGGAGGAAGAGGCAAGGGGTGAAAGGCAGGTGATCCAGATGTGCCATAAGCTGAGAGATGTGAAGACAAGACTCCCACCAACTCTTGGCTTTCCCAAGGCCCATGCAGCAAACCCAGACCACATGGCTCTCCCCTCTTCTACCTCCAACTGCTGCTTGGACAGGTAACCAACTCACTTTCACTGCATGGGCTATGGCTGCTGCCAGACACCACTGGCCTGTCCGTGATCACCACCTCCTGTGCTGGCCACCCCAACCCCCTTCATTATTTTTGTGGTAGGCTTATATAAGGCACATGCTTAAAAATCAGGCTAGGGTTTATTTTTTGGATAGGGCTTATTTTGGGGAAAACACGATAGAACTATACCTGTGTAGGCATGCTGTCATGGACTATACAATTACAAACTCTATGGAAACACACATCTGAATAGTATTAAACATCATTTGGGGGCTCTGTTACAATGATAAATTCAAGAAGGATCAGTGTAATTATAACATCTAAATCATTTTTTTTTCTCTGAAGCATGTAGCCCCCAGCTTGAAACAGTCTCTTTTGGTCTAGGAGGTGAATTATATTTCTGGTCATGCTGTGGAGTATCCCTATTTCTTTTTGCTAAGTTTTCCGAACAGTGACTTTTACAAAGTTTTGAGGGAAAAAACAGGGACAATGTCAGCATTTAAGTTGGCCTGATACTCATCCAGCTTACTATAAATCCAAGCATTTTAACATCAAATACTTGTGACACCTAGTAGAATAATCAGCACATGTACACCAATCATCTCTTACTTGAGGGCCTCTGAGATTGTCCGCCATTTAACTGCCATACAAAATTGAAACCTAATAGAATTAAGAAATACAGGTGGAAGAATGTTGGTATAAAGCCTTTCAAAGCTAGAAACTACAATGCTAGAAGGTTCCAGGTATAATTATATTATAGTGAGAAAAGTAAAAAAGAAAAACAACCTAAAATCAGGGACACTAAATCTCATACATATAATGATGATCTTTTTAAGTATTGATACTTAAAGGAACAACAATAACCCTAATTATATTACTAAATAGAGGTGATAAAGATTTATTGCAATCTGCACTGACCATATCTTTGTGTCCAACTATATGGGCACTGTATTGTTGAGACAGATTTGATGCAGCTTGTAATCAAATTCCACACATCATTTGAATGAAACATGCGAACAGTTTAGTGTTTTCTTCTCTGAACTAAATAGGCAGAAGAAAAAATGAAAATAAATGAAATAGAAATGCTTCCTGTTCTGAAAACATGATGAAAAGGCAATGTTTCTGCCAAGCTGGCTAACTTTTTATGTGATAAGAATTTTAAAGTAATTCAGATAGAAGTACCAATAGAATGAAAAACAATGCAACACTTCTTACATATTCTTCATAGAGGATATTGTCTACTTTTGTATATTGTGTTTTGTGCGTATGTGCCTTCAAGTCAGTGTTGACTCCTGGCTATTGCCTGAACTACAGTGAAACTCAAAAAATTAGAATATCGTGCAAAAGTTCATTTATTTCAGTAATGCAACTTAAATGGTGAACCTAATATATGAGATAGACTTGTTGATAGTTCAAGCTGTGATGTGTCATAATTGAGATGATTATGGGTTACAGCTCATGAAAACTCCAAATCCACAATCTCAGAAAATTAGAATATTGTGAAAAGGGCCAATATTCTAGGCTCAAAGTGTTCCACTGTAATCAGCTAATTAAGCCATAACACCTGCAAAGGGTTCCTGAGCCTTTAAATGGTCTCTCAGTCTGGTTCAGTAGGAATCACAATCATGAGAAAGACTGCTGACCTGACAGTTGTGCAGAAAACCATCATTGACACCCTCCACAAGGAGGGAAAGCCTCAAAAGGTAATTGCAAAAGAAGTTGGATGTTCCCAAAGTGCTGTATCAAAGCACATTAATAGAAAGTTATGTGGAAGGGGAAAATGTGGAAGAAAAAGGTGCACAAGCAGCAGGCATGACCGCAACCTGGAGAGAATTGTCAGGAAAAGGCTATTCAAAAGTGTTGGGGACTTTCACAATGAGTGGACTGAGGCTGGAGTCAGTGCATCAAGTGCCACAACACAGAGATGGATCCTGGACATGGGCTTCAAATATCATATTCCTCTTGTCAAGCTGCTCCTGAGCTAAAGAAAAACAGACCTGGTCTGTTGCTCAGTGGTCCAAAGTCCTCTTTTCTGATGAAAGCAACTTTTGCATCTCATTTGGAAACCAGGGATCTAGAGTCTGGAGGAAGAATGGAGGGGCACACATTGCAAGTCCAGTGTGAAGTTTCCATAGTCTGTGTTGATTTGGGGAGCCATGTCATCTGCTGGTGTTGTGCTTCATTAAGTCCAGGGTCAACGCAGCCGTCTACCAGGGGATTTTGGAGCACTTCATGCTTCCTTCTGCAGACGAGCTTTATGGGGATGCTGACTTCATTTTCCAGCAGGACTTGGCACCTGCCCACACTGCCAAAAGCACCAAAACCTGGTTCAATGACCGTGGGATTACTGTGCTTGATTGTCCAGCAAACTCGCCTGACCTGAACCCCATAGAGAATCTATGGGGCATTGAGAAGAGAAAGATGAGAGACATGAGGCCGCACAATGCAGAAGAGCTGAAGGCCGCTATTGAAGCATCCTGGTCTTCCATAACACCTCAGAAGTGCCACAGGCTGATGGCTTCCATGCCATGCCACATTGACGCAGTAATTGCTGCAAAAGGGGCCCAAACCAAGTACTGAGTTCATATGCATGTTTATACTTTTCAGAGGTCCGATATTGTTCTATGTACAATCCTTGTTTTATTGATTGCATGTAATATTCTAATTTTCTGAGATTGTAGATTTGGGGTTTTCATGAGCTGTAAGCTGTAATCATCACAATTATGACAAATCACGGCTTGAACTATCTTGCTTTGCATGTAATGAGTTTATCTCATATATTAGTTTCACCTTTTAAGTTGCATTACTGAAATAAATGAACTTTTGCACGATATTCTAATTTTTCGAGTTTCACATGTACTCCCTGCAGTCTCCTTGGCAAGATTTCAGAAGTATTTTGCCGTTGTCTCCTTCCTATAGCTGAGAGAGAGTTGCCCAAGGTCACTCAGCTGGCTATATGGCAGGACTGCAACTCACGATCTTTCAGTTTCTAGCCTGGTGCCTGAACCACTACAACAATAAGATATCTTACTGAAGGATTATATAAAATATCATCTAAATTAATAGAAATAGCACCTAGACTTATATAACACTTCACAGTGTTTAACAGCCTTCTCTAAGCAGTTTACAGAGTCAGCATATCCACAACAACTGGGTCCTCATTTTACCAACCTTGGAAAGATGGTAGGCTGAGTAAGTAGACAAGAAGAAATAAATAAATGAATATTGTAGACAAGATTTGTGTAAAAGTGACAGAACCAAGAGATTGCTTGGATTTGTTTTATGAGTTTGGGAGAGAAATAAGGCTTCTCAGCTGAGATGAACTAAAGCAAGATTTTTTTTCATATCCAGAGCAGCAAAAAAAATATGAATTATATTTTTGAGAATAAGACATGCATTCTTGTCCTGTTAATAGCATTAGAATGGGCAAAGGACATGTTTTGTTCAAATTTTATATCACCAGCTTTCAAGTATCTAACACAAATGAAATGACTTCAAAATCAATGCTTTACCTTTTCATTATTTCCTATATTCCATATCTACCTAGATTCATAAACAGGTTTCATAAACAGTCCTAAGTGAAGGAAAGTGTTAATATACAACATGTGGCCTTACCATTAGAGATTGGACAACCATTTGTCTAAAATGGCATAGGGCAGTGGTGGCTAACCTTTTGGTCTCTTGTGCCAAAAATTGCATACATGCGCAGCCCCCCTCATCCCCTTGCCCATGCACATGTAATTCCCCCCTCCTTACCTGCACTGTGCATGTGCGCACCTCCCAGTGATTTTCAGCCCATTTGAGGCCTTTTTCAGCCTCCCAGAGGCTTGAGGGAAGACTCTGTAGCCTTTGGAGCTGAAAAATGGGCCCATTTCATCACTTCTGGTATTTCCAGGAATATAGGAAATGATGAAATGGGCCTGTTTTCGGCCTCCAAAGGCTGCAGAGGCTTCCCTCAAGCCTCTGGCAGGCCGAAAAAGGCCTCAAATGGGTTGAACATCAGCTAGGAGGTATGTGCATGTGCAGTAAAGTAAGTTTGGTTGGGGCTCGCATGCTCACACAAATGGCTCTGCGTGCCACGTGTGGCACACGTGCCATAGGTTCGCCATCATGGGTATAGGGTTTCTTGCCTGAGTAGGGGGTTGGACCAGAAGACTTTCAAAGTCCCTTCCAACTTTGTTATTCTGTTATTAAAATTTTACAGCAGTATACTGTATATCTCATTAAACTTGATTCTCTAGAACTTGAAATGGTTTTCAATAGATTTGATATGCTCAATTGCTTTATTTCCCGTGCTATTCCAAGCACAAGAATGAACAGAGACCTCTACTGGATCAATCCAAAAGTTCATCTAGATTGGTAACTTGCTTATTATAGTAATAAATAACAGACCTTTTGGAATATAAATAATCCATTGGTTCCAAACAATGTGCATAACCAATAAACTCACTGACAAGTTGTCCTTGAACTGAACTGAAGAACTTCTTGGTTGAGAAATGAAACATTTTCAAAGAAAAAAACCCCAAAAGTCCAGTTGCCTTTTGGAAAAGCACCTTTGGGATGTTGGTTTTTGTATAATCTGAATTCCCCATACTGAATTAAAATTACTAACTCAGATTTGCACTGCAGATTTTTGTCTATTTATTGATGTTTCATTTATTGCTAAGCCTTTTGTAAAGTAAATAAACCATAATTATTTAGGTCAGAATAACATGCAAAATCACATACTGTAGTTGACCAACCATGTTATCTGCATTAGCAAAACATACCACGTATAAAACAATCAATATGTACAAAGTAAAGATAAATATTTTAAAAATAAATAAAGGCTAACATTTATCCTTTGCTTTACCCAAATTATTTCTTCTGCACATTTTATTACGAACAACATATGGATGAAATTATATTATACAGTACATGGAAAAGCATTAAGGAATTATCTGTGAAAAATGTTCATATTTGAAATAATACCAAGTTATGCATGTGATTTTTCATGCAGGGTTCTTAAACAGGCTTTATACTAGGAAGAGTGTTTTGGAATTGATTCTGAAAAAATACTTCAGTGCTTAGAGAAAATGTTATTTATATGGTGCTTTCATTTTATTTGTAGAAAACTTAGTTTTATTTGCCCTTAAACCAACAGAAGTAGAAACTTGTGTTGGCTAGGGAAAAGATGCATTTGAAATTTAAGCAGGCTATCAAAATTTAAGCATATACTGACAAGGTATTCTCCTGATAAAAACTATTATGGTTTTGTGAGGAAAGGATGAATTAATTTGAAAAGTATTGTAGGAAAAAAATCTAGCTGTGACATTATAATTGGCAGATCTATTTAAACTGAATTAATCTTACTGAGTGCAATTTGTAATATATAAATTTTAAATATACATTTGGAATATGTATAAAATGTATTCTAGCACTTGAGAACAAGATTATTTAAATACAACTTTAGTTTCAGTTCATCAGTATTTGCATTTGAATTTAAATCACAAATGTCAAAATAAATTAGTACCTGAAAGGAAAACTCCACATAATTACACAATTATTGTACTTAAAGAAATTGTGACTTCGCTCTGTATGAAATCAATAATTTCAAAGATTTTATGCTTTCTGTGAAGTTATCCAATGATTCATTACTTGTCTGCTTACTCAGTAAAGTAGGCTATGTTTGATAGTAGAAGCAAAAATGTGTTTTGTTAATATGGTAAACATTTACTTATATCCTTTCTTGTGTGGCTTCATCTGCTTTCCCTCAATTATATTCAGTTTTGAGTGTAGTCTTAAGAATACTTAAAAAATGATTGTGACCTTTATACTCCACAGATTATATTGCTAAAATAAATCTTACAATGGCCCAGACAAGGAGGTAAAGAGTAATGAATTTTGATAATGGCAATTTATCAATATCTAAAGGGAAATAGGCTCCCAACTTTGATTCAAATTATTTTGCTGTCATCAATTACCATGTTTCCCCAAAAATAAAATCCACCCTGAAAATAATCCCTGGTCTGATTTTTTGGGGTGGGCTTAATATAAGTCCCCTCCAAATATAAGCCTGGGTGGATGTGTGTGGCCAGCACAAGAGGAGGTGAGGTACAGGGCACAGCATGGGCAAGTCCGAGAGTGGAGGAAGAGGACAGGCTATCCAGACCTAGTTGGTTCATGGGAGGTATGCAGGTAGCACCGGCAGCAGGCATAGGCACAGGGGAAGGCAGGTGGTCTCCACCATGCACTTTTGGCCCAGAGAGAGACTGGAAGCTTCATCTACTTGCAAATGGGTGCTTTGAAATGGAGCTAATTGCCCCATTTGCAAACAGGCAAATCTTCCAGTCTCCATCATTTCTCCATCTGGGTGAAATGTGTTTGGCTGCCTACAGGGTGATTGGGAACAGAACAAATCACTCCATTCCCAAGCACCCTATAGGCTCCCAAATACTTTTCACCCAGAGGGAGATTGGTAGCTTCATCTGCTTACAAATGGGATGCTTTGAAATGGACCTAATTGCTCCATTTCAAAGTGCCCCGTTTGCAAGCAAAAGAAGCTTCCAGACTCTGTCATTTCTCCATCTGGGCAAAAAGCCCCGGGAAGCCCTGTAAACCATTGTGGCTGCGGGCAAGTAGATGGTGGGAGGGCTGCGGGTAGGGTCTTTTGGTAAAAAAAGAAAGACCTGCTCTTATTTTCGGAGAAACACAGGAATATATTGTAACTACCATATTTCAACTTTTTGGGGGAGGGGGTGGGGAAATCTTGTGTATTTTTACCTGTGTCCAACAAGTATTCAGTGCAAACATAGATATGTTTCCACAAGTTGCAGCACATGAAGCAGTCTGATGTAGCAATTATGAAGTTCAGTCTAAACTTATTGACATTACTTTACCGATAACATGGAATACATGCAAATCTCTTGTTTTTGATGTATTAGCCGGGGGTCAAACTAAAAACCATCCTTAAAATAAACCCACTGAAATTAATGGATTTACATTAGGCAATATGTGATTTTTTTTATGTCTGTAGCTGTATAGGAACTTTGAAGTAGAAAAACATGAAGACTCTGTCAATATTGGTTTATAAATGTAAGTTTAATGTAACACAATAGAAACCTGCAAATTTAATTACATGCTTTTAAAATCTAACATCTTCAATTACCTGTTAGAGGTGACTTCAAGAAAGATTTCAAAATCTATTTTTAGATGTTTCATGAGCTTAAAGATTTTCACTCTAATTCCATCACAGCACCCAAAGCTCTTTTTATTTAATTAGCTTCTTCACTAACTTTATCCAACTATGTGTATTCAAAGAAGAAACATTCTTCCACAGTCTGTCAGAACTCTGCAAATTCTAAAAAGCACACAAATGAAATACTGCCCATAAATCAGGAAGGGGAAAAAAGCAAATTGGCAGTAACGAATATGATTATAACAAATAAATTTGCAAAATATGTAGAACTGATACTGGTAGTCCTTCCTTATTGATTGCAATTGGGACTAGCAACTCATTTGCTAAGCCATACAGTTGTTAAGCGAATCCCCATGGTTCATTAAATGTGACATCATATGACTATGACTTGAAACTTCCTGCCAGCTTCCCCATTGATTTCGCTTGTCAAGAAGCTGGCTGTGAAGATTACAAATGGCAATGATCTGGGATGTTGTGACCAGTGTAAATATTCCATAAGTAAACCTACAATAAAGGATAATATTTGTAGGTCCAGGTTGAACTGTGGGCTTTTTGGTGCTCTCTGAGCTCAGTTGTTTTCTTGCAGACATTTCATTACCCAACTAGGTAACATCATCAGTGCTAGACTAGACTGATGATGTTACCTAGTTTGGGTAATGAAACATCTTGTCACAGTGCACAAAAGACCATTCAGCAAACCTACAGTTGCTGAACAAGGCAGTCAATGAATATTCCCTATACTTAAAAAAGTACATGAAATATTTTTATATTTCAGCAAAATATAAGTCCTTAGTCCTACTCTTATAAATGAACATTAAAATGCTACAAGCCAAATCATTTAGATACAGGATATAGCTATGAATTCAGTTTAACATACCACACTGACATATAAATATCCCCAGTTATTTTCTAAATATTATTATTATGCTTTTATCACCTAAACACTACCTTAATAAAAACAGATTAATTAAGACATGGTAGAAATATAGCACAATTTAAAAGTTGGTAATATTTTTTCTGTTAAAGATTGAGAATCATTCTACTAATGTTCTTGTACAAAGAAATCCATTTAAAAACTATTTCAGAAAATACTCACTGACTCTAAATGGGCAATCATTCATCATTTAGAATTGCAAAAAATCTGTATTCAAAACTATAATAGCTTATGTTTTTGTTTTGAGAAGTTTTAGCTATTATGTCATGGCTGCAAAATCACAGACTGCAGGAGGTTACATTTTGACTTGGACATATGAATGTTTTCAAGTTTTATTTGTACATTAAAGACTTGTTCCTTTCAGGAGCAATGCCATCCAAAAGCTTTTACCTTAATCAGAGATTTATGTTTTAGCTTAAACATAAATTTAGAATATAATAAAAAGTTGAAGTAACCAGTGTTCAAAATGCATATTCATTGTTTGATTGCATTCCATTAAATCATTCTTAACTTCACATATCTTTTCCAAGGCTTTCATGGCTGCTCTAGCCAATGCTAATCAGAACCCACCACTATGTTATCTTCATTGCCAATTCTAAGACTGCTTTTTCTACTTATTGTCATTGGTTTAATCTTCTTTATGTTTACTTTTAGTTTATTTTTTTTCACTTCCAGTACTAGGGTTTACAGATCCTTTGGATTTTCTGCTAACATGGTGATATCATCAGCATAACATAGGTTGTTGATGTCTCTTCCTCCAATTTTAAAACCACATTCATCTTATTCCAATCCAGCATCACTTAATAAATGATAAATATACGCTATATGTTTCATAAAAATGGGGAGGTTATAAAGTGTGGTTGCACATCAAGAGTCTTACTAATCTTATAAATAAGACTTATAAGGATTTGGGTTTACATTAGAATAAAAACTTTATAAATACTTTATAAATGCAACTATCTCCTTTCTATCATTTAATGATTATTTGGATTTTTGTAGATCAGTTATAGGTGATTAATATATATATATAATTTGGACATCTATCATTTGTTAATTTTAATGTGTACGATATATTTTGAAAGCTTATTTGAAGGTCAGGAGAAAAATACATTCAATAAAAACATCATATATGTATGGGAAACATTTGATCAAATCCTGATTATGTATGGTATTACTTTAGCTTTGTCATCATTATTACTACTAAGGTTAAGTCTAAAGACCATTGTAATTGACTTGCCAGGCTAAATTACTATAAAAACCCCACTCTTAATATTTTTGATATTAGATTTCTCCAATTAGTGTTGAGTCAGGGAGAATTTTTCCATATGGTACATTTGAGCCTTCAGGAGAATCTAAGTCAAGCTGTAAACTTTCACCAGAGGGAGGTGACATCACTTCGACAGAATCTTCTGTGGAAGAAAGAATCAAAAAAGTATGCCTGGAAAAAGTAGTTTTCAAGACAATTGAATCTCTTTGGTAACAGCAATCAAAGTCACATGCTGAATCAAAGTTAGATGCTGTAGATTTAGATGTTGTGAATTTAAATCAAATGTACGGTTTAAATCAACCAGAGCTTTACTTTATTTTAAGAGTGAATAATACCACATAGCAGCATTAGAACTGTAGTATTAAATATTTAAACTTAATTTTAGTCAAATATCTGTTAAAACATTTTTTTTCAATTGCCTTCAATGCACAGAAAGAAAAAAAAATATCCTGACCTTTTTTACTAACTCTTTGGGAGAAAATTAATTTGTGACCTGTCTTTTGCAAGTGTAATTGAACAATCACCAGTCTGAATTGTATGTTTCCTAATTGTAATTAATTATTCTATCATCAAGTGCGGATATGCTTCTCAGTTCTTCAAGTGTCCTTGCCAGGCTGGAACTCTAATTTCCCTCTCACCAACAAGTTTCAATGAACTAGAACTGGCACTCAGAAAAAAATATATGCATACACATACAACCCCAATGGAAGTCTGAAAATCCTTTGAGAAACCTTGACAAGCTTGCATGATTTAGGAAATTCAAGCTGATGTGTGAATGTGACTGATAAGACAGAGTTGCAAAACAAGGTCAATGGTGGCTTCAAATAGCCCAGGGGAAATTTACAGAGCAGAAACCTTTGTTATGGATGCTTGAATGTTTTAGTCTGTATCAATTACACAGATTTCTAATGCAAGTAAACTTTGCCAAATTACAATTTCCTTGCTATTTGGAATAATATTAAGGAATAATAGTAGAAGGTGTATTATTCCCTGTGTCAGACTGTTTGATTCTTGTGAAAGTATTTTTCCTCTTGAATATTAAGATCCTGTTTATTATTTTAAAGCTCCTTTTTCTAAGGTCCCTTTTTGTTAGTCTTGCTGTATTCTCAATGTTTTCAGGATCTGATCTATGTTTATTTCTTAAACCATCAAAAAGTAGATGTTTTGAGAATGAAATGTTCAAAGGATTTGTAATTCTGAAGACCCAATACATTTGGGATAGCAGTTTGACAAAGGTTGATATATGATAACTATAAAGTAGAACACCAGTGCTCATGTGATGTGATTCCACAACAAATTGAAATCTGTATTTACATTGAAATGGTGCTTTCTTTTGAGATCTTCAAAAAGCTAATAGGAAATTCAGCATTTTTTAAAATCACAAACAGGTTATCTTCTTCTATCAACCTGGGTGCAGAATGTTTATTTTATTTATTTATCAAATTTATTTGCCCCATCTTGCAGTTCAATGTGGCAATATTATAAATTAACAGTGTTATTATATATTTAATTAGTCATGTGATTCTATTGTAGTTATAAGATATTGGCTGTCAGAATATGAAGGGGTTAACAAGTAAGCAACTTACCTGTATGAAATCCATTATTATTTTTTGGTTACATGACTATGCATTTGTAAATAGCATAACTAAAGCTGTAATTTAGACCAATGATGCATATATCTAAATAAGGGGTGTCAATTTCAAGGCCTGGGACCCGGATTTGCAGAGCCACTATGGCAACAGCGAAAGATCAGCCCACGGTGCCTTTGCCAGTGAAAACAGCTTGGGAGGACCACAGGCAGCCCTCCCAAGCTCCTTTTTGCTGGCAGAGGGTTGCAGGAGGCTGTCACAGCCGAAAATGGAGCTCGGCTCTTTTTCACTGGCAAAGCATTCGGGCCACCACAGGCACCCCTGACATGAGTGACGTTGAGCTGGTCACACCCATCCTGGCCATGACCACCCTTACCCCCCAAGGTCAAAAACAACTCTGATGCGATCCTCAATGAAATCGAGTTTGACACCCCTGATCTAAATAATCAACCTAAACTAATAAAATGTTGTTCACAGACCTAAATGAGAGAGGTAAGAGCTATCTCAAGTTAGATAATTAGTCAACCAAATATTTAGTATATGCTATTCCTGATAATCCACACAACATTCTAAAGAATTAAGAGTTTCTATAGATAGCATAACCAAGCTGAAACATAGACAACACCAGTTATAACTCTCACCTGCATAGCTTCAGGAAAGTGGCATACAGAAAACATCTTCTAGTAACTAGGGCAAATTGTTTTTTGAGGAAATTGTCAGCCTAAAAGCAGCATTGAGATAAAACAGCATTGTCAGCCTAAAAGGAAAATTGTCAGCCTAAAAGCAGCATTGAGATTCTTGTAACTTTGAACTAGACAGTACTTCATACCTTTGATGAAAGGGATTTCAGTTCATAAAAGCTTTGTTACTTTTGATGGAGCCAACATATTTTTATAAATAGTGTAATGTTTTCACATTGTTTTCATGTGTGGATTGATTGATTACAATAATAACAAAATGCAGAGCAAGAGTCAGATGCAAAGCCACCCCGAATATACACATAGATTAATCAATCTATATCTTGAATTCCATAGCCTTGTTCTGCCCTGTACACTGGCTGAAAGGGGTCAGAATTAGAAGGAGGAGACACATTCTGAACAATATCTTGAGGCAGCCATCAGAAATAAGGTACATATTTGCTTGAATAACAATAAAACTGCGTGTTGATTCAGGAGTTCTGGCACAGAACATTTTCTTTGGATTTCTTCTGGCTAAGAATAATTCATTACTACAAGCCGTGACTAGTCTTCCAAAAACCTTCCTGAATTATGGAAGTTCATTGGAATGGAAACCAGAACATCATTACCTCTGTTATTTGAGTCATATGGTATATGATAGATTTGGCCCTTTGGATCCCACAAGGCTATGCTCAGTACTGGATATTTCTCTAGTAGTGGTTACAAATGGGCAATATATGTTTTCCTCACCTTTAAAATACACTATAGCACAGTGTTTCTCAACTGTGGTGACTTTAAGATCTGTGACTTCAACTCTCAGAATTCCCCAGCCAGCCCAGCCTGGGAGTTTGAAGTCCACAGATGGTAAAGTTGCCAAGGCTGAGAAACACTGCTATAGCATCTTGCGGCTTGCCAGGGAAGCTATCAAATCAGAGGACAACTACGTGTACCTGAAGGCACATTACAGAAATAGTTCTTGGTATTTACATCATAAGGCACCTAATTTTCCTGATTCAGCAAATGGAACTCTGTGAGGCCATCAGGTAATTTGAAAAGTTGATTTTTGTAAACGTTTCTTCTTCTTACGTTTCATTAAAACTTCATGTAACCCATAAACCATTTTCTGGACAGCTCCTGATTACCAAATTAAGTGTACTGTGTAATCAAGTTTCTGGAGCTAACTATTTGCAAAAATTGTGTGCTTGGGTCAGTTTCTCTCCCCCCACCGCATCTATTCTATTCCATCCATCAGCAGCACCTATATAGATATAACTGAAGACTGCAATAGATGAGTGTAAACTTAAATAATCCTTTCATTATTAAAGGGCTCAGCCTAAGAGAAGCCTACTTAAAGTGCCAGTATACACACCTTGATTCACCCCTATAAAGTTGAATTAAAATCAGTAAACAATCTAAGAATAGGCCATCTGAAGAGCAGCTTTCTCCCACACAAATGGCCATAAAGGCTATTGATGACCTTTGGAGACTTTTCCCAAACTATCTCCATTCAGTTTCTTTATGGAAAGTTTATGGTTTTTGGAAAATGCCCTTTCATTGGTGGTATATAGTTTCTGGAATTTTGTCCTAAATAATCATTTCACATTACTGCACTCAGATGGTAAATCTTTTTTTCTTTGTTCAGTAGCCTAATCAAGGTAAGGATTGTGTAGGTTTATTAATTTGATTTTTGTAGGTGGTCTTGTTGAAAATAACGAAATAGTAACTTTATTAGCTGCTTTTGCTTATAGGAAGAACAGGAGAAACAGTGGGCATATGTTAGGTGTCTACTGCTACTAAACATAGTTACAAGCTACAGGGATAAGATGTGTGATTATGGCATTCTTTGTGTTATATTGTTTAAGGTCTCAGAAAATCCAAGTTAGAAAACCTTTTCCTATATATCTTCTATGCAGCGTCAGGATTTATAGGAATGAAAATCTGTGAAAAGAAAACTTGAATAATAGCTAATGATAATATAGGCATGGCAATAATCAAAATATGATTTATATTGAACAGCAAATTAGGGACACAAATAATTTTATTCTGTTTCTCTTGTTCTGTACTGGAATTAAAGAATGTCCAACCTTACATTAATAAATGTCACTGAAGTATTACACTTTCAACACATGCAAGGTTATTCTTTAGAAAGATAATTTAGCCAGCATTTGTCATCATAGTTGATTGTTGTATCCAGTCAGAATAGGTTCGTCATTGTTAGCTGAGGTTGATTCATCAGTAAACAAATGACATAGAGCATTGCAGCTTTTCTCATTGCCATTCAATATCAAAAAGCTCTTCCAACCTTGAAGAATAAGGTTAGAGCAGTGAAATGGTTCCAAATAAAGAAAGTCATTAAATAATAGAATGGTGTTGTACTGAACCTTTATTTGTACTTTGGTGATATTTTTCAGTATTTTTGCAAAGGAAGAAGATAAACAAATTCACAAAGAAGAAATTTGTACATGTTTCTTATAGAATGAAGTAGTAAGGGAACTGTATTTAGCTTATAAGGCATACTAAATGATTGAGAGGATCTTTACTATTTTGTTGCTGTTATTGTATTTCAAATGCTATTCATCTCACAGTAATGCACAAATCCTCCAAAACAAGGTGTCAGCCCTATGAGGTAGACCAGACTAGGAAATTGATAGTATATTGAGATAGACCAGGGGTATCAACTCAATTTCATTGAGGTCCGCATCAGGATTGTGTTTGACCTCAGCGGGACTGGAGGAGCATGTCGAGCTTGATATCACTCATGTCGGGGGGCACCTGTGGTAGCCCAAGTGGGGCTGGGGGATTCACTTTTGCTAGTAGTTTATTCTGCTGGTGCTCTGCCAGCAAAAACAAAGCTCTGGGGACACATAAGGTCCTCCTGGGCTCTGTTTTCAACTGTGATGACCTCCTGCAGCCCTCTGCCTGTGAAAATAGAGCTCGGGGGGGTGCATGTGGCCCTCCAAACTCCATTTTTGCTGTCAGAGGCACCATGCGCCAGTCCTTTGCTGTTTTCTGTGGGCCAGATCTAAGTACCTTGTGGGCCAGATCCAGCCCGTGGGCCTTGAGTTTGACTCCTTTGAGATAGACCATCATAAAAGAATCTTGTAAGTTCTGCCTCCCCCTCAGTTTCTCACCAAAAGAGAAATTGGAAGGGAAGTGGTTGAATTACCTTTTTGTAGCATACATTTTGTTGCACTCTCTTGGACTTTATCAACGATGTGTCTGCTTTGGTAGGTTGGCAAAGGAATGGGACAAGACTGTCTACTCTCCCCTGTGAATAAATAATGTTGAATATATATTAAGGAAAGATGTATTGGAATGAGAATTGAAGGAAGAGACATTAATAACTAACGCTATGTTGATGACACTGCCCTGATAGCTGAAAATACAAATTTTCTGCAAGCTTTAAAACTAAAAATTGAAGAACACAGTGGAAAAAATGGAATGAAAATGAAATATGAAGAAGACCAAACTAAAGACAAAAGGCAGACAAGCAGCCTTAAAATTGGCAATATAAATAACATACTGTTAAGTCTGGAGCATGGGTGCGAATAATGGAGATGAGCCGGTAAAAACAGTTAACTTCAAACTCTTTATTTATATGGTGTGACAGCTCAAACTCGATGGCTGCTATAGCCTTCCTTATATAGGCAACTTATTAACTATTCAACCAATAGCAATCCAGGAGTGCTAGCTCTGTTAACCAATGAGAATGGCCTGTTAATGGCCAATCAGATGCTCCTGAACGGACCAATCCGATCCTGCCATTAACAGCCAATCAGAAGTGCAGGGCCAGAACCCTGCACTTGACTTCAAGCTCAAGATAACTTTATTTAACATTATTCATTCACAACACCCCTTTCCCCCGGCTTCTGCTTACGGGGCGTGGTCACATAGTCCTTGAGGTAGGACGGTTGTTTTATCAGTCTTTTTGATTTTCGCAAAGTGTTTGGCAATTGGCTGCACTTTTGCTGAGGTAGATTGTTGTTTAACGACAGGGGTGCCTCTGGTTCAGAGTTCGCGTTTCTGTCATCACCAATATCTTCGGCCACTCCCTGAGGTAAACTCACTCCCATCCCTGGTTCCTGTTCCTGCGTTTCAGTTCCGTTATCAGTCCCTTCGAAAAGATTTTCCTCTAGTTGAAATTCGTCTTCCTCTGTATCCCCCCCCTCAGTTTGGTCATAAGGGAGTTTGGAATTGCGTGACTGCAGCCGTGATCGTAGTTGATCTATGTGGCAATACATGGCTCAAAATGGTGCCCACTCCAAAAGGCGATGCATCACATGTGATATTCAACGGTAAAGTCTCATTGTACTGCATTAGTACAGCGTCAGAAGTCAATAGTTTTTTTTACATTACGGAACACCTGCTCTTCTCTGTGACCCCATATCCAAATTGTTTTTTTATCTAGTAGGTGATGTAAAGGTTCAGCGACAGTCGCCTTGTGCGGCAAGAATACGTTATAAAAATTGATAAGGCCTAAGAATGCCTGGAGGTCGGCCTTGTTCCGGGGTCTAGGAGTGTTTTTTATTGCTCTCAATTTGCTATCAGTAGGGTGAATACCCTGGCTGTCAATCAAGTACCCTAAGAATTCAACACGATCTGTACACAGCTTGCACTTATTTTTCTTTACTTTCAGGCCTGCTTCTTGGAATTTTTGTAAAACCAGTCTTAAACGATCCCGTAAAATTTTTGGAGTGGGGGCAGCAATGAGCACATCGTCAAAGTAGGGGACAACGCCTTTGATCCCCTGCAATAGTCTCTCCATTAGGCTCTGAAAGATACCCGGGGCTACACTGACTCCGAATTGGAGCCGCGTACACTTGAAGGCACCTCGGTGGGTTACGATAGTCTGTGCCTGTGCCGTTTTTTCGTCAACTGGCAGTTGCTGATAAGCCTGAGCTAAGTCTAGTTTAGCGAAGACTTTTCCACCCCCCAGGGAATGGAGGAGGTGTTGCACCATTGGCACCGGATATGGATTTTGTTGCAGGGCGTGGTTTAGGGTGGCTCGATAGTCCCCACAAATTCTAATGGAGCCGTCTGGCTTAATTGGTGTCACAATTGGGGTTTCCCATGGGGAGTGGTCGGTTGGCTTTAAAACTCCCTGGGCTATCAACTTATCAAGTTGTTCGTCGATTTTCGGCTTTAGTGCGAATGGAACTCGACGAGGCTTAAGGTGGATGGGAGCTATCTTTGGATTAAGGCTAAAGGATATCGGGGTCTCCTTGTAATCACCTAGCTTTTCCGCGAAGATGTCCCTGAATTCGTGGACAAGGTCCTCCTCCCAGTCACTGCTGCCGATTCGGTTAATGCCTGCCACTTCAATGCCGAGTGGTGTGAACCATTGCAGGCCTAACAGGCTAGGCTGGTCCTTGTCGATCACCGTCAGGGGTAAGTACGCTGTACGGTTCTTGAACGCGACCCGGACTCGACTGGATCCTACAACTGGAATCCGGTTCCCTTGGTAGTCCTTTAACATGAGCTGTTGGAATTGAAGGTCTTGGCGCTGGATAGTGGGGATGAGATTCTTGAGGGTCTTCCATGAGACCATTGAAAGAGACGATCCCAAGTCAACTTCCATTTGGCAAGGCTGATTTTCGATGTCTACTTTGACTCGAATTTTCTTGGCATCCAGCGAAGAGATGTGGGTGATAGTGAGTGTTTGGTGAGTCTCTTCCCGTCTCGTTAGGTGATTCACGGGTCGGTTTCTGTAGGAGTGGTTTACTGGTTCTCGCCTTACAGGACGATTTCCTGTCAATTGGCAGAGATTGGTACCCTTCGAGGTCTGGCTGGGTCTGAGGAGACTTTTGCAGACCTGTCCGATATGGCCTCGTTTCTCGCACTCGTGGCAGAGCGCGTTGCGGAATTTGCAATCGGAATGGTAATGGTTGGCCCCACAGCCAGTGCACGGTTGCTGGAATTTCGGGTAACGGTCCCGGTCAGACCACAGGTGATGGACCTCTTCTTCGTCGCTGTCTGACGACGAAGAGAGGTCCTCATGGTGGGCCGTTGAAAGCTGTCCTTCTGACTTAGGTGAAACTTCGCTGGCTAGTTGGTGTGCTGGAGTGCGATTCCGGCGTAGTTATGCAGCTGACTTCTTGGTTGCCTCCACTGCCGTAGCCTCAGCAATGGCATCGGCAAGGCTAATGTCGCCCTTAGCCATTATTTTGCTTTGTACGTTTAGAGCGTCTAACCCAAGGACTACTCGGTCTCTCAAAGCCTCTTCTAGGTCGGTGAAATCGCAAAGGCCTCCCAAGTTCCAGAGGTCTGCAACGAAATCGGCAACACTTTCTTCTTTCCGCTGATTTCTTTGATAGAACTCATGTCGTCTTACGAGCGTTGGAACGGTCGGTGCATAGTGGGCTCTTAGTAGCGGTTCGAGGATGTCCCAGTCCATGGCCTTCACTTCAGCCGGTTTTGCTAATGCCTTAGCCATTTTGAATACCGTTGGGCCACAGTGCGTTAGGAATACCGCCCGTTTCTTCCCGGTTGTGGCATCCTTCAGATTATTCGTTTCCAAAACATTTGGAAACGGTCCATGTAGGACTCCTAGTCCTCTTGAGCTGGGTTGAATGGAGCGGGTGGTACTACACCGCTGGACATGGTTCCGCTGTTGTGTGTTTCAGCCACATGCTTGGTTGCCTTCGTCGTTGTTTTAGTTGGCTCTGATGTCATCCAATCCCACCCTCGTCGCCAGTGTTATGTCTGGAGCATGGGTGCGAATAATGGAGATGAGCCGGTAAAAACAGTAAACTTCAAACTCTTTATTTACATGGTGTGACAGCTCAAATTCGATGGCTGCTATAGCCTTCCTTATATTGGCAATTTATTAACTATTCAACCAATAGCAATCCTGGAGCGCTAGCTCCATTAACCAATGAGAATGGCCCGTTAATGGCCAATCAGATGCTCCTGAACGGACCAATCCGATCCTGCCATTAACAGCCAATCAGAAGTGCAGGGCCAGAACCCTGCACTTGACTTCAAGCTCAAGATAACTTTATTTAACATTATTCATTCACAACACATACTATTGGATACCTTCTGTCATTTAGGATCATCCATCAACAGTAAGGAACTAGTGATCAAGAAATATGCCACAGAGTAGCTTAATTTTATTGGTTAGAATGCTATGATATCATGAGATCTTGGAAATATTCAAATGCCATGTTGTCTCTATGCTTACAAAGATTAGAATACTGCAAGTCCTGATATTTTCTTTGATAATTTATGGAAGTAAAAGTTAGACTTTAAAGGAGCAAGATATGAAGAGTATCAATGTCTTTGGACTTTGGTATTGGAGAAGACTCTTGAGAATGCTGTGGAAAATCAAGAAAACAAGCTGATGGATAATTGAACAAATCAACCAAGAATTCTTGAGGCACAAATAAACAGGCTCAAATTATCTTACTTCAGACATATTATATGGAGATCCTAACTATCTGGAAAATTATCTAGGCTGGAATGGTGGAAGGAAATAAAAGAAGAGGGTGAACAGAATCAAGGTGAATGGACTCAGTTACAGTTGCCATTGAGGTACTTGTAAGAACAGGTTAAGGTACAGATTGTCATAGAGAAAAATCTATCTATGTGGTCACCTGGAGTTGAAAATGATGGCATGTAATCAATTTATCAATTGCTATCTAATTTGTCTCCAATGTTGCATTTGCTTTAGTCAATACCATTTTTTTTCTTTTGGATAACACATCATATAATTTTGAGCACATAGAAATATATCTGTAGAACTGCATTGGCTTTTTTGGCAGCTGCAATAAACTGCTGTCTCTTACATGAGTGGTTGTCCACTATAACATCAAAATCTCTATCTTATAGCCGCTACTGTTGAGCCAGGCATGATGCTATTCTTTACATGTGCATATATAAAGTAAACCCATAAAATGATACATTGAACTAGAGGGAAAAAGATAGTTATGGTATTAACTTTTCTAACCAAATGCATTCACACATGTGCTGATATATCTATTATTTTAGAGATTTACTCTTAAGCATTACATTACAGAAACATGTTAACTTCCTTATTTTGTGATCTATGGATAGTGAAAACATTTTCCCTTTGTCTTCATAGTCTCTGGCAATCAATAGGGAACTCTACTAGCATGTCATCTACGTAGATAGGGATATATTTCCCACATATAATAACATTATAAGTCATATTTCAATAGCAATAGCACTTAGACTTACCAGTATATATCGCTTCATAGTGCTTTGCAGCCCTCTCTAAACGTATTTCTCCCAACAATCTGGGTCCTCATTTTACTGACCAGAAGTCTGAATTAACCCTGAACCATTCATTATCAAACTCTTGGAGTGAACAGTGAGTTCACTCCAGGAGTGAATGTAGAACTACAGTACTACATTCTAATCACAACGCCAACACAGCTCTTCATTAGTCACTTCCTGCTGTTCAGTTAACAGTAATTCTGATCAGTAAGGCCCTGGGATTTCTTCACTTTTTATTACTTTATTAATAAAGTAATTTATTTATTAAATTATGTCCACAAAGGTTTAAATATATCAAATTCAAATGTTGCAAAATAATACACTGCCAAATGAATTTTTGATAAAAGATTGAGCCCGCTTTAGTGAATCATATCACTCTGTTTATTTTCTCAAAAGTTTTAATCAAACACATTTCTAAAACTTCAGCCATCATGGTCAATGATATGGAATACCTGGAGCTATTGTATATCCCTGGATTATCTGGAGAACTATATACCTTTCATTTTATAATAGAAATATATTTTGGACACTTTTGTTAAGATAATGGTTAACTTCAAAATATCATTATCACTCCTAGGTGCACTTCCTAATTTCAAATAACAAAAATGTGTCATGGTATATTTTGTTTAAAAATGTGATGTTTCTAAATAGCTTGGGCCTTTTAAAATGTATTTATCATCATGGTTTATACCAGCATTCTGAAGTTATTGTATTTGGGGAGTGATTGCTGTAAAATGAGTGGAATAAAACATTGATTTGATTTGACTTAACTGCATCTCGTCCATTCAGTTTTAGGAGTGATTTCCACTCATCACCTATTTTTTTTAACTTCAAAAAGGACACTGACTGAAAGTCAAATAGTTTGTGCTCAGGCAAACACATGTTGATATTCAAAACTTTTAAGTCCTTTGGGAGAAGCTTTTCTAGCTGAATTTGGATATCCAACATCAAATATATCATTTTAAGAAGACATGGAAGATAAGATTATTTATATAGCCTTAGGAATTGTCTAGTGTGTTCAATGAGCTATCTATTGCAGACAGTTCCTACAGTTCTCTATAAAATATTTCATGATGTAACTATGTAACTATGGAATTATTCAAAATATGAAACTTTTCCAAGGAAAAGGGAGCTACAAGATGCTTTTAACGAAGGGAGCTAGAAGATGCTCTTAGGGATGTATTTTCTTCATGCAGATCATTTCAGATCCAACCACTTAGCAAGCCTTCTCAGTCTGAAATACACCAAATGCATCAGATTACAAATTCCACTTCCATACTGTCTGAAAATTCCATACAATTGAAAATTGTCACATTTTTTAAGTGAACAAGGCTGAGAGGATCTCTATTTAGAACCCTGGAAGATTGCTGCCAATCACTACTTATAATACTGAACAAAGTATACCAACAACTTGTTCTATTTGTTTCAATGGGATGTGAATTTTATTTCCATGTTATCCAAGTGCTACAGTACAAACAAATGATAGAAATAGTCCTTCAGCATATTTTCCCTAAAGCACATATATTTGAATTCACATGGCATGAAGAAAAATGAAACATTATTAGAGCACTAGTTTAGTCATTCTATTTTTACATCTACTGCTTTTATAGATTTTCCATTTTTGCACTTATGGAGCTTTTTTTTAGGCCTATTTGAGTTTCCCTCTACTTATTTGAACCAAGTTTCTTTAGGGAAAAAGTTTTGAAAACTGGCTTTGAAATAGATTTACATGGACTTTTAAAGCCATTTAAAAAAAAGACAATTCCACTCTGCAACTAGGTGGAGGGAAAGAGAGAAACAGAAAAAAAAATCTAGCTCCTATGTTACTGTGTGATGTAGCCTCATCGTTAATGCCAATTGCATGCTTTTCCTTCCCAAATAATTAAGGCCAAATCCCCAACCACACCCTCCAAAAGTTTCCTACTGCTGGTATAACATTTAGAATATATGGAGAAAAATGTCACAGTGGAGTCATACATATTGAACCTTCCTGGCAGAGGCAGGACTTTAAGTATTTGGAACAATCTCAAAGGCATCAGAAACTATAGTATTAGGAGATGACACCAAGACCACAGCAGGGATATTAAACTCACGTCATCATGGCATTATCACATGACATTATCACATCATATTGGAATTTCCCCCACTCTGCTAAACTGGGTGTGGGCGTGGCCAGCACATGAAAAATCCAGCCTGCGGACCAGGAGTTTGACAGTCCTGGACTGCAGAGAAAAACCTATTGTAGGCCTATCTAGTTTATTAAGTCAAGATGATTTATTTTAAAAAAAGCATTCCAACAAACATAATTACCTCTTATTGTACCCAATAGTTGGGATGAAAATCTTGCTATGGTTGAGAAATTATTGTCATAAAAATATGAAAGTGGCGATGAGACAATTACAGCTTATTGTTTCAATGAAATGTCCTTGAATTTTTATTTTGCCTGCACATGCAAGCTTAGGTCATCAAAATGCAGAATTCATAGCAGTTATTAAAGTGAACCACTTTGTAGACCATTTGGCCAGTAATTAATTATGACAAACAGCCATAGAAAGTCCAACTACCTCTTAGTGCAACTAGTGTACAGGATTGGAAAACATTGGAGGAGACAGTGCTATGCATATTGCTTTGAATTCTCATAGGAAATACAGGATATAAATCTAATGAGTTATCCTTTACTAAAAATATAGCAATGACTAATATTGTGCACCAGACAATCTGAGTGTTTTAGGATCCTACACTGTATTCACTGTGTGTTGTGACTGGCTCACACTGTTGTTATTATTATCTTTTGGTCCCTTTGGGTCAGTTTTGACTCTTGGTGATTGTCTGGATAAGTCTCTGAAGTTTTCTTGCTAAGATTTCAGAAGTGGCTTTATATTGCCTGCTTCCTAGGGCTGACAGGGAATGATTGGCCCAAGATCACTCAACTGGCTTCATGCCTAAATCAGAACTACTACACCAAACCAACTCAAATATTATTTACTAGGAAATATTTGAAATGTCATATAATTTGAATGATAGGGTGCTAAAATATCCCAACACATTTTACTTTTACATTTTATATTTTAAGATTTTCAGAGTAAAATCACTCTGAATTCTTACAGTGGTCAGTCATATTTAATTATTATTATTTTTATGTAATGTTTATTTACATTTTGTGATCTGCAGATAAAGACAGGAGCTTGGAGGATTGTTTTGTGCCTATGGTTAGAAGGGAAATTCACCAAATTTGCAGACAACATAAAGCTGGCAGGAAAAGCCAACACTCCACAAGACAGACTTGAACACTGGGTCTTATCTAACAAAATGTAATTCAATGATGAGAAAATTAAAGTTGTATATTTAGGCAAGAAAAACCAAATGCACAGGTATAGAATAGGTGGTACCTGACTCAATAGTAGTTACTGCGAGAGGGATCTTGGAGTCCTAGTGGACAATCACTGGAAATACTGTATGAGCCAGCAGTGTGCTGCAGCTGCCAAAAAAGCCAACATAGTCCTAAGCTGCATTAACAGAGGTATAGAGTCAAGATCATATGAATACCACTTTTTAATCCCTGGTAAGGCCACATCTGGAATACTTCATCCAGTTTTAGCACCACACTATAAAAAAGATGTTGAGACTCCAGAAAGACTCCAGAGAAGAGCAATAAAGATGATTAGGGAACTGGAAGCTAAAATATATGAAGAATGGTTGTACGAATTGGGTATATCTAGTTTAATGAAAAGAAGAACAAAGCCTAACATGATAGCAGTGTTCCATTATAAGGGGCTGCCATCAAGAGGAGAGACTGAACATATTTTCCAAAGCATCTGAAGGTGGAACAAGAAGCAATAGGTGGAAATTAATCAAGGAGACAATCAACACAGAACCAAGGACAAATTTCCTGACAGAACAATTAATCAGTGGAACAACTTGCCTCCAGAAGTTATGGGGCTCCCAACACTGAACGTTTTGAGAAGATATTGGATAACCATTGTCTGAAATGTTACAGGGTTTCCTGTTTGAACAGGGGGTTGGACTAGAAGACCTCCAAGGTCCCTTCCACTCTGTTCTCTGTCTTTATTTCATTATATTGCTTATTTAAATGAACATGCTTCAAGCAACATATTGCAGATTGAAATATTTAATTATAGAAATTGAATGATATTGAAAGGTGAGATCTTTCAGGAAAAAAAAAATGGGAGGAAACAAGAATTCTTAAAAGTTATATGTCAGTTAGAAATAAATAACTGTTCAATTATTTGGTTGCATATTGCTATTTAAGTTTTAATGTTCCAGTTTAAGAAGACATAAATCATTGCTTCAATCTGAAAAACACATCTAAGCCTGTGCTGGTAAATTGAAGAGTTAAATCATTTTAGAATAGTGAGTTTTCTGCTTTTGTAAAATACATAATATATATGCGGATGAATCCAGCTGGCTTCTACAAGTTTACACTGTTACTTTTATATAGAATTCTAACATATGATCACTTTATTACCTGGATACCATCTGTTTGAGTCAGTTGTACAGATCAAGAGCAGAAAAATGTTAATTAGATGGAGTTAAAATGTTAATTAGATGGAGAATTAATTCCTGAATGCTTTCTTTTAAAGGCAAGTATTAGAAATACTATTCAGAAATGCTTTTATAATTCTTGTCTTTTAGGATCTGACAATTGCATACCTATACGGTTTAACAATACTGCTGTTCTAAATGTCCAGATATTAAGACATCTTAAGAAAGTATCTGTTTATATTAGGAATACAATAATAAAATTGATTTAAATCTGAGTTCTTATATACCAAAATTACATCAGGCATACAAATGAAATTGGATCTACCGTGTTTCTCATATAATAAGACCGGGTCTTATTTTTTTTTGAGCCCCCCCAAAATGGCTAGACCATCTTTTTGGGGGTGACTTAATCCCCCCCCTTGCATCTTCAGGCGGGCAGGCGATGACAGCTTGGATGTTGACCTCGGCGTTGGTGGGGCACTTTGTATCAGGGTCAATGCAGGCAGCACCATATCCAGGTGTACAACAAAGGTACTTCCTAACGGCAAGCCCCCCCACCATTCCCCCCCATTTCGCATGTTTTCATATAGGCCTTAATTTGGGGGGGAGGGGCTTAATTTCATTTCATGCCTATAAAACATGCTGGGACTTCCTATTGGGTGAGGCCATATTGTTGGAGAAACAGGGTATTATATAACAGACATTTATTTTTAATATTAACTGTAATATAACTAAGTTTAATGGAAATTATTTTAAAATCCTATGAGCTTTAGATATTAGAGATTCTCATTTGTATTATGTTGATATGAAGAAGAAAATGCCATGGCATAAATAAAACTGAGATTTAATTCCTTATGCTGAAAAAAAGAGTTAAATTTGGATTGTATTGGGAATGTTACTTTTTAAAGATTTTTTAAAATACTGCCTTTATATAAATGTTTTAAGTGAAAAAATTAAATCTTTTCTTTTACACACCTAAATAAGAGGTGGTATTCAGCAAGGTCTGACCAGTTCTGGAGAACCAGTAGGGGAAATTTTGAGTAGTTTGGAGAACCGGCAAATACCACCTCTGACTGGCCCTGCCCCCATTTATTCTCTGCCTCCCGAATCCCAACTGATCGGCTGGGTTTTCTTTTGTTGCCCTGCACAGGAGAACGGAGCTGGAAAGCAGGTTAGTGGGGTGGGGAGGGACTGGGATTTTGCAGTAATCTTCCCCTGCTACTCCCACCAAGCCCTGCCCACAGAACCGGTAATAAAAGTTTTTGAATCCCACCACTGACTTAAATGTTAAGACATGAAATTACTTCTAGATAAATGGAAAACAACCACTTTAAGGACCATCCTGGAATAAGTGACTGGAAACTTTTAAGATTGATTACTAAGAAAATACATTTTTAAAAAGCATTTACATATTTAGTCATGGTAAATATGTGTGTCTCTTTTCTTACACTTTTACATGTCAGATACAATCATAAAATCTGGCAGCACTTTTTCAGACTAAACTATTTTGTCAAAAGGCCTAAACTATTATGATCTGTAGTTCCCTTCATCACCTGAAAAGGTGCTACCAGATTCTGACACTACAGGTAGTCCTTAACTTACAACAGTTAATTTAATGACCATTCGACCAACAGCTCTGAAAAAACTAATTTATGACTGTTTTTCAGACATATGACCATTGAGAATCCCCATAGTCACATGATCAAAATTCAGATGCCTGGCAATTGACTTTCATTTATGACTGGGGTCTTTTGCAACCTTCTGGCAAGCAAAGTCAAGCGGTAAGCCAGATTCACTTAACAACCATGTCACTAACTGTTGCAATGCTTCACTTAAAAACTGTGGCAAGAAAGGCCATGAAATGGGACAAAATTCATTCAGCAACTGTCTCACTTAGCAGCAGAAATTTTAGGGTCAATTGTGGTCGTAAGTCGAGGAGTCCCAGTACTTTTATTGAATGAGAATCCAAACTTTCTTCATTCAGTTCAACAATATTTGTCAATGAACTGCTCTGCTGCCCTTGCTGCACAACAACAGCAGGTTATCTGTCAGAATCTTCTCAGAGGTTCAACTAATCTATTGGGGTGGATGGGTGGGATGAAGGAAATTTCAGGTATCAATTATCCAATGCTTGATTTGTACCAGTTGTTTTAGAAATGTTGTGATAAATAATCACCACTAGGTGGCAGAAAGAAACAAATTACAGTACAAATACTTTCTGTTCTGCTTACATTGGGAAATGAACAGGAAGATAACGCCAGGATGTAAGTACTGGATGGATCTCATCATGTTTCTGTTGCAACTAACTTTGTATGTCTTTGGGAAGAGTGTTACCAATAGTTCAATCCACAGCCTAAGGAGATCATTACACTTGACTTGGTCTCATTCAACTGAAGCCAATGAGACCAAAATGTATTAATGTAATAACTGTGTTTTTACCTGAAGCAGCACTTTAGCTGCTTCAGGGGTAGTACTCAGCTGGATATATTTCTATATATTCAACACTGTGTCTGTATTGGAGACAAATAAGATTCCATCTTTTCTAGTTTTGAATATTTCAGCTTTTTCAGAGATACCAAAACAAGGGCACAGGAAAGGAAAAAGCAGCATTATAATAACACACCCACAAGACTGTTTAAAGATAAAGATGTACTGAAGTTAAATGTGGCTCCTAACAACAAGTATCTGTCATATAATAGCCCAGATGTAATAATGAAAAGTGAAAAACAAAAGACTCGAGAGTGGATGTTATAGTGCATGAAAACAACAGAAGAAAAGAGAAAGAATGATAAGAAATAATAAGTTGAAAACAGAAGAAGAAAGATTGTGGCAAAAGAAACAGAGATAGTACTTATAGTAATAGGTGCCTTAGGTGCAATCCCCAAACATCTGGAACATCACTTGAACCCCATTGGCATTGCAAAATCACCATCAGTCAATTGCAAAAGGCAGTTTTACTTCGAACAGCTTATATCTTCCAACAATATTTTTAATACCATCAAACAACCACATCTGCCTGTCCCAGATCCTTGGGAAGGACTTGATAGTTCGACAAAGATGTCTAGTCTAAACTGTCTGACTGTAAGACTAATTATCATCATAAATGTAAATGCCACCAACTGCCAATGACTGTGGGCAGTTTACAATTGTTAAAATATTTTAAAACAAAAACCAATACAAAAACAAACTAGAGGGGACCTGAAAGGAAGAAAGTGGTGTCAGTCACCCTCTTCAGAGGCCTATATGGCTTGGTCCAACTAGTTTATAAACTGGTTTTGTTATGTATGTAAATAGTTTAAATAAAAGCAAGCTTGGGGTAAAGTGCAGGGTGTTAAGCGGCTCGATCGGATTGGTTGGGTTCAGAGAATCCAATTGGCCCTTAACGAAGGACTCTTATTGGTTCTGGAGCTAGCGTCTTACAGCTCCCTATTGGTTATTTCACATTAAGGTTACCTATATAAGGCAGAGTTGTTGTTGTTCAAGTTCTCAAGTCACTATGTAATAAAGAGCTGAAAGTTCACCAACTAAGATTGTCTCCATTCATTTCACCCATGCCTGAAACTATATCAGGTTTGATAGTTCATTTCACCCATGCCTGAAACTATATCACTGGCGATGAAGGTGGGATTTGGAGACATCTGATCATCTGAACCGGGAAGAAAAGCAGAGCACGTGCCAAGATGACGCCACCAACGGAAACCATGTCCAGCGGCATCGTACCACCCGCTCCGTTCGATCCGAACCAAGAGGATTGGGAATCCTACATGGATCGCTTCCAAATGTTCCTTGAAACAAACAACCTGAAGGACGCCACACCAGCCAAGAAGCAGGCGCTGTTCCTGATGTACTGCGGCCCAGCTGTCTTTAAAATGGCAAAGGCACTCGCGAAACCTCGAGAAGTGAAAGCAATGAGCTGGGACGACCTCGAACCTCTCCTGAGAGATCATTACGCGCCAACCGTACCTACACTCATGAGACGCCACGAGTTCTATCAAAGAAGCCAGCGAAAAGGAGAGAGTGTGGCTGACTTCGTGGCAGACCTCTGACACTTGGGAGGCCTCTGCGGGTTCGCAGACTTAGATGAAGCACTGAGAGACCGCTTAATTCTGGGATTAGATGCGCTGGGCGTGCAAAGCAAGCTGATGGCGAAGGGCGACATCGACCTTGCTGACACCATCGCCAAAGCCACTGCTGCTGAGGTGACCAAAAATCCGTGGCACAAATACGGCGAAGCCGAAACCCAATGACCCCACCGACTGGCGACATTTTATCCAAGTCAGAAGAGCGACTTGTTACGACGCACCACGAGGACCTCTCTTCAGACAGTGACGAAGAAGGGGTCCATCGACTGCGGTCCGACCGGGACCCTCGCTCTAAACCCTCACGCCCTTGCGCTGGTTGCGGGGCAAACCACCCCAGGGCAGACTGCAAATTCCGTGATGCGATCTGTCATGAGTGCGGAAAACGAGGCCACATCAGTCGAGTCTGTCGCAGTTTACCGGGACCAAGTCAGGCCTCAAGGGGAACCAGCTCTCGCCAATCGGCAGGAAACCGTCCTGTAAGGCGAGATCCAGCAAACCACTCCTACAGATATCGAGCGTTGCAGAAAGAAGAGGCCCACCATACTATCACTATAGGTCACGCCTCAGCCATGGATGCTAAGAAGATTCAAGTCACAGTAGCCATAGAGAACCAACCTTGTCACATGGAGGTCAATTCCGGATCATCCCTCTTGATGGTGTCATGGAATACATTAAAGCAACTCATTCCTACCATCCAACACCAAGACCTTCGAATGCAACATCTCATCCTTAAAGACTACCAAGGGAATCGGATCCCTGTGGTTGGGTCTTGTCAAGTCTGCGTCTTGTTTAAAAAGCATACGGCATACTTACCTCTAACGATCATTGAAAGGGACAGGCCTAGTTTGTTGGGCCTCCAATGGTTTGCGCCACTCGGCATTGAAGTAGCCGGCGTGAACCGAGTCGGTGATTGCGAGTGGGAGGAGGACCTTATTACTGAATTCAGCGATGTCTTCGCAGATCATCTGGGCGAGTATAAGGGGACCCCAATTTCATTTAGCCTCGACCCTAAGGTTGCCCCGATCCGCTTAAAGCCCCATCGAGTTCCGTTCGCCCTTAAGGCCAAGATAGATGAACAACTTGACAAACTAATTAAACAAGGGGTACTGCAACCCATTGATCATTCCCCATGGGAAACTCCTATTGTAACCCCCATTAAGCCAGATGGGTCAATCCGAATCTGTGGGGACTACCGGGCCACTCTAAACCACGCCCTCCAGCAGAACGCGTATCCAGTGCTGGTGGTACAGCACCTCCTTCATTCCCTGGGAGGCGGAAAGGTTTTTGCTCAGTTAGATTTAGCTCAAGCCTATCAACAATTGCCCGTGGATGATAAAACAGCCCAAGCTCAAATGATAGTAACGCACAGAGGTGCTTTTAAATGTACCCGATTGCAATTCGGGGTAAGTGTAGCCCCGGGAATATTCCAAAGTTTAATGGAACGATTATTGCAGGGAATCAAGGGCGTGGTTCCATATTTTGATGACATATTAATTGCAGCTCCTAGTAAAAAAATTCTACAGAATCGTTTAAAATGTGTTCTTAAGAAATTCCAAGAAGCGGGATTGAAAGTAAAAAAGGATAAATGTCATCTGTATACCGACAGTGTTGAATTTCTAGGTTATCGCATTGATAGTCAAGGTAAGTGAGAGTAAATTAAGGGCGATAAAAAATGCTCCCAGACCCCGTAACAAAACAGATCTCCAGGTATTTTTAGGCCTTATTAATTTCTATAATGTGTTTTTACTACATAAGGCGACTGTGGCTGAACCGTTACACCGGTTATTAGATAAGAAAGCATTGTGGGTTTGGGGTTACCAAGAAGAAAATGCGTTTCGAAATGTAAAAGATTTACTTACATCTGATTCTGTACTTATGTAATATAATGAAACATTACCATTGGTTATAACTTGTGATGCCTCACCGTTTGGGGTGGGCGCTATTCTGAGCCATGTGCTACCTAATGGAAATGAGGCCCCCATTGCATACTTTTCGAAGACTCTTTCTCAGGCAGAACGTAGCTATGGACAAATAGATAAGGAAGCTCTTGCAATTGTGTCAGCCGTAAAAAAATTCCATGAGTATGTATATGGAAGGACATTTACCATTGTAACTGACCACAAACCTTTACTGGGGATAATCGCTGGGGACAAACCAACCCCCTATATATTGTCCCCAAGAATGACTCGATGGTCAGAGTTCCTAGCTGCTTATAATTATCGATTGTTACATCACCCAGGGAAAGCCATTCCCCACGCCGACGCACTTAGCAGAGCACTGCTACTAGAGACTCTCGACGATCCGGCACCAACAGTATCGGCGTTACAAATCGAGATGCTCAACTCGCCTCCTATGACCGCCCGAGATATCGCGAGAGAGACCAGACGAGATCACACCCTGGCTCGAGTCCTAGGCTGGGTAGAACGTGGATTGCCATTGGACCAGGTCCCAGATGACTTCACGCCATTTAAAACAAGACAGACTGAACTTTTTTCGCAAAAAGGCTGTGTCATCTGGGGCGATAGAGTCGTCATTCCAGAACGACTCCAAAACTCGCTGTTACAAATTTTGCACAAAGGACATCCCGGGATCGTGCGGATGAAAGCACTCGCACGGATCTACACTTGGTGGCCAGGCATGGACCGACACATCGAGCAATGGGTCAAGGCCTGCACCAAGTGCCAACAAAACAGCAACACACCACCAAAAGCTGCACCGACCGAATGGGAGACGCCACGCGGACCCTGGTCCAGAATCCACCTGGATTTCACAGGGCCGATTAAAGGACATACATTACTATTGACTGTCGATGCATACTCTAATTGGTTGGAAATTCATTGAATGATCCATACAACCTCCGAAGCAGTCATTAAAGTCCTCAATAGATTCTTTGCAACTCATGGATTGCCGGACGTCCTGGTGTCCGACAATGGACCACAGTTTACAGCGCTGATGTTTGAACAGTACCTTGCTGATAATGGCATCCGCCATGCGCTCACCTCGCCTGCGCATCCTGCTACCAACGGCCGAGCGGAATGCATGGTCCAATTTGTAAAAAAGACTTTGCAAAAAGTGGACTATGATAATATTGATGAAAAAATAAACCGCATTCTACTTCTACAACACATTACTCCGCACAGCATAACCGGCAGAACTCCCGCAGAACTTCTCATGGGGCAAAAACTCCATTCCCGCCTCGACCGACTGCACCCTGCTTACGAGCCAGAAAAGCCTGCAGGATCTAGCGGATGCTACCGTACCTTCAAGGCAGGCGACCCCGTTTATGCAAGAAATTTATCGGGCGACCCAGTTTGGATTGAAGCAACAATAATACGCGAGACTGGGCCCAAATCCTATATTGTAAGATGTATTGATGAAAGACTGTGGAAACGACATATTGACCAATTACGGTCACGACTCCTTTCGGCCAGCCAGCAACTCCCCTACGACCAAACTGAGGGGGGGGAAGGAATGGAAGAAGACGACATTCCAGGGAACCTGTTCTAAGAGAGCAATGAATCTAGTGAAACTCAGGAAATGGAGCAGGAGGAAGAATTGTACGCTCCAAGGGAAATCACACCAGAACGAGAAGCTGAGCCACTGCCAAACAACATTTTACCTCAACAGGACTGCACACAGCCAGTCCAAAGAAAATCTAATAGACCCAAAAGACAACCGTCCTATTTGAAGGACTATATAACCACATCATAATTGAGGAGCCAGGGGGAAGGGGTGTTATGTATGTAAATAGTTTAAATAAAAGCAAGCTTGGGGTAAAGTGTAGGGTTCTGGCCCTGCACTTCTGATTGGGTGTTAAGTGGCTCGATCGGATTGGTTGGGTTCAGAGAATCCAATTGGCCCTTAACGAAGGACTCTTATTGGTTCTGGAGCTAGCGTCTTACAGCTCCCTATTGGTTATTTCACATTAAGGTTACCTATATAAGGCAGAGTTGTTGTTGTTCAAGTTCTCAAGTCACTATGTAATAAAGAGCTGAAAGTTCACCAACTAAGATTGTCTCCATTCATTTCACCCATGCCTGAAACTATATCAGGTTTGATAGTTCCTTCAGGAGAAGTTTTAAACTTCCCAGCCTAGCTTGCAGCCCTGAAATTCCATTACAGTGTCAGTGAGATACTAACCAGGATCAATACAGCTTAACTTCCAAACCTAGAAGTAACAGAAATTATTATCACCTCTAAAATTGTTATGATGCATGGATATTACTCAATTAGCTCATCTCCAAGTAACTTATGAGAGATCTGCACTTCTAATTGTTTAATAATAGCCACCAACAAAAATATTTTGTTCGTTCAATGAAGAAAGCTTTGTTGAAAACCTGGGTGGATGAATTGGGTGTAAACCTGGGTGAATGAATTGGGACCACAGTTCTGATAATGAAAACAAGTGTGCTTACCTGGACTTTTAAAGATAACTGCAGCTGGCTCTACTTTATGCAATTCAGGTTTCTAAAAACTAGCTTCATTAAGCCCTTTCACAGTTGCTCTAATGAAGTGCCATCCTTGAATTGAAACAATTTAACTTCTCAGAAAATGACTTTTGGCCATGCATGAAAAGTGAGTTATTTAAAAGTTAAAAATCTGCAGGATTCAGATAACTGTAACTCAGTATTTTATCTTTGTCCTGTATCTTTATGAAGTCCTGATTCATTTAATTGGACTTTGTTATGTAAGTAGGGCATTTGTTTGAATTCCCATGCATGGCTGTGCAAAGATAAACCATTTAAAAAGAGAAGAACCTAAAAATACTTCCCTCTCCCCCCAACCTGTTAACTCCTGGTGACTACCTGGAGCAGTTCCTGCAATTTTCTAGGCAAGGTGGTCTTAGAAATGGTTTGCCATTGCCTGTTTCCTGGGGCTGAGAGGAAATGGCTCTTGGTCACGCAAGTGGCTTTGTGCCTAAGGCAGGACTAGAATTTTAGTCCTCCAGTTTCTTACAGATGTCCTAATTACTACCCCAAACCCTCTATAAAAGTGTTAATACTCTATATTTAATAAAATGATAACAAGCCCAGTGTCTGCCTGTCTTTGCTACTGTATTTTTCTCTGCTCATTGCCAATATAACTAACTAGAATTTGATTTCCATTTATGTCACTGCCGAAACAAAAGAAGTGTGCATAAGTGAGCAATTAGTAGAATTGAATAGTCTGAAATGTAGAGGATTATTAGATCATTTTAACCTATGTCCTGTTTTAATTGGAGCTAATGAGAACCAAAGTGGTTTCTGGGGTTTTGTTGGAGTTGAGAGGGACAATGATGAGCATAATGGACTGTATGTGAGTTGGGGACCCTTTGGCTCATAAAAACAAAGTTTCTGGACCTAGCATTTCACATTTTGAAACTTCCCCATCAGTAATTGCTTGGTTCAGACTATTCTAACTCATTCCCTCCATCTGGCACCTGAAAAGCCAACAGTTAAAACGTTTTCATTTGCTCGAGAGCAGTGAAGTACTGTAATTAGCTTCATCTGGCGCTCAAACTATTGCATGCAGTTGGTCATCTCCGGCTTAGTAAACTTTTTTCCTCCCTAGCAATTTGGGCTTTGGCAACTTCCATAATTATTGTGTGTTTTGAAACATCACAATCAGCGTGAGACTTCAAAAATCTGAATCAGCCAATTTATTTTGAGCTGTGATTCATGAGAGCAGAAGCAGACTATGTGCAGAATGGAAACAAATGCTTTAGAAAGGGAGAAAGAATAATTATGTATGCAAAGTGCTTTACAAATTCTTCACTTCACTTTTTAATAATCTCTTCGGTCCTGTGCTAAAATACAGAGAATGTTAAACTCAAAAAAGAAATTGAAATGTTTGAGGTATTGATATCATAGATATGTTAGACATCTTACAGAATTTATACTAATGCCAATCATTACCTCTGATTCTCATGTTCCGCTTTGAATTTTGTTGCTTATGTGGTTAGAACAATACATATTTTACAAGTTATTATTAGCCTGTCAGCAGACATACAGCATATAAAAGTATTTTTTGGGGAAAAGATCCTAGGGAATGGAAGAAGTGGAAAAAAGGCAGAAAAAAATAAATAAAGGAATCAGGTGATAATTTCATCATTTGATTCATAGAATCAGAATGCATGAGCTGGCTAAGTCCCCTTAAGTCAGGGCTGTCAAACTCCTGGGCCAGGAGTAGGATGTGTTATGAGCTGGCCACACCCATGCTTGTTTTAGCAAAGAAGAAAAAAGGTCCCAATACGTCATGTGATGCCGCCATGATGAATTTGACAACCCTGCCTTAAGTCATCTGCTCCTCTGCACACTACAGGAATCTATTAAACTATCTCCACTGTTAAGTTCTGCGCATGGGTGCAAGAAGTGGAGACGAGACGATAAACAGTGAACTTCAACTCTTTATTTAACATTGTGGAACAGAGCGAAAACTACGGCAGCAATAGCCCTTTTTATAGGCAAGCTGCTGATCAAATAACCAATAAGAAACAGGAAGCGTTAGTTCCCTTAACCAATGAAAGAGGCCCGCTAATAGCCAATCAGATTTTCCTGAACGGACCAATCAGATGTCGCTATTATCGGCCAATCAGAAGTGCAGGGCCAGAACCCTGCACTTTTCTAAAGGTTTTAATAATCTTTATTTAAGCACTTTTATTAATTCACAACACCCCTTCCCCCCGGGTTCCGTTTAAGGGGTGCGGTGACGTAATCTTTGAGGTAGGCAGGTTGTTTAGATTGTCTATTAGATTTTCGCTGTCCCCCCGGTACTTGTTTATAATCTTGTTTGGGTGGGACGTTTTCTGGCAAGTAGGGTGCCTCCAGTCCTTCATTTAAAAACTCAGTGCCGCTAATGTCCTTGTTGTCCTCTAGCCTTTGTGGGCTTGCCTCTGATGAGGTGTCTCTTTGAGGCAAGTCCACCACCCTCTCTGATTTTTCTTTATGCGTTAAGTCCGAATGCTCACTTCTTCCACTCGTGCTTTCTGCCGTTTCGAACTCGGTCTCCTCGGCATCTCCCACCCCCTCAGTTTGGAAGTTACCGAAGTCGCAGAAACCAGGTTGCAGCCTTGAACACAGCTGATCAATATGGCGCTTCCATATTCTTCCGTTGCGACTTTTTACTTGGTATGACCTGGGTCCTGTGACTTGGATTACAGTTGCCTCGACCCACAAAGGATCACCAGAAAAGTTTCTAGCGAAGACTAAGTCGCCTATCTGGAATTCACGGTATTTCCCACTGGATCCATGTGGTTTTTCCGGTTCATAGGATGGGTGTAGTCGGTCAAGGTGGGAGCGGAGTTTTCATCCCATTAACAATTCAGCCGGAGTCTTGTTGGTGATGCTGTGCGGAGTGATATGTTGAAGAAAGAGTATCCGGTTAATCTTATCTTCGATATCGCCATAGTCCATTTTATGTAGGGTCTTTTTGATGAATTGTACCATGCGCTCGGCTCTTCCATTGGCTGCAGGATGCGCCAGCGAAGTTAGTGCATGGCGAATACCACGGTCCGCCAAATAATGTTCAAAAGAAAGTGCGGTAAACTGGGGGCCGTTGTCGGATACCAGAACGTCTGGCAGTCCATGGGTTGCGAATAATCTGTCCAATTTCCTGATGACGGATTCGGTTGTGGTACTTTTCATTTCATGGATTTCAAGCCAGTTTGAGTAGGCATCCACTATTACGAGGAATGTGTGTCCTTTAGTAGGTCCCGCAAAGTCAATATGAATACGGGACCATGGTCCCCTGGGTGTTTCCCACTCTGTTGGGGTTGCTTTCGGTGGGGCATTGCTAACTTCCTGGCATTTGCAACAAGTCTTTACCCAGGCCTCAATTTGCTTGTCGATACCCGGCCACCACGCATAGCTTCATGCGAGCGCCTTCATGTGCTAGATGCCAGGGTGGCCTTCATGCAAGGTTTTCAATACCGCTCGGTGCAGCTGCTCTGGGACGACGACTCTTTCCCCCTGAATGATGCAGCCTTTCTGGGAAAACAGTTCCGTCTGTTGATTCTTGAAAGGACTGAAGTTGTCAGGGATTTGATCCAATGGCCATCCTTGCTCGATCCAGCGAAGAACTCGTGCCAAAATGGGATCGCGTTTGGTTTTGATCGCGATATCTTGAGCTGTCAGTGGTGGTGATTGAAGTGTCTCAATCTGGAGCGTTGTGATGGTTGGAGCTGGGTCGTCAACAGTTTCCAGAAGTGGTGCACAGCTTAGTGCATCAGCGTGGGGGATGGCTTTCCCCTGGCGGTGTTGCAGCTTATAATTATATGCAGCCAAGAATTCCGACCAGCGAGTCATTCTGGGAGATAATATATAAGGGGTTGGCTTGTCCCCCGCTATAATCCCCAGCAAAGGTTTGTGGTCAGTAACTATAGTAAAAACTCACCCATAAATATATTCATGAAATCGTTTAACAGCAGAAACGACAGCAACAGCCTCTTTATCTATTTGACTATAGTTATGTTCAGCTTTTGATAGTGTTTTTGAAAAGTAGGCAATAGGGGCTTCACTACCATTTGGTAACACATGGCTCAAAATGGCACCCACTCCGAATGGTGATGCATCACATGTAATCGTTAAAGGCAAAGTCTCATTATACTGCATCAAAACAGCGTCTGAAGTCAATAAGTTTTTTACTTGTCGGAACTCGTGTTCCTCTCAGTGTCCCCAGACCCAGGTTGCCTTTTTGTCCAACAGACGATGTAGGGGCTTGGCTACGGTCACTTTGTGGGCAGGAACACGTTGTAAAAATTGATAAGGCCCAGGAAAGCTTGGAGATCAGTCTTATTTCTGGGCCTTGGGGTGTTTTTGATTGCCCTTAGCTTGTTATCGGTGGGATGAATGCCTTGTTTATTGATTAAGTACCCCCAAAATTCTACTTTATCCATACACAGTTGACACTTATTTTTTTTTTACTTTAAGGCCAGAGTCTTTAAATTTCTGGAGAACTAACCTCAGGCGCTTCCTTAGTATTTCTCTAGTCAGAGCAGCAATTAAAACATCATCAAAATAAGGTACAACCCCTTTTATACCCTGTAGTAGTCTCTCCATCAAGCTCTGAAAAATTCCTGGGGTCACGCTAACTCCAAATTGGAGTCGGTTGCACTTAAATGCACCTCGGTGCATAATGATTGTTTGTGCCTCTGCCATTTTTTTATCTACAGGCAGTTGTTGGTATGCCTGTGCTAAATCCAATGTAGTGAAGACTTTTCCGCCCCCCAGGGAATGGAGAAGGTGTTGTACCACTGGTACCAGGTAAGTGTTCTGCTGAAGGGCATGATTCAGGGTGGTTCAGTAGTCCCCACAAATTCTTAATGATCCATCCGGCTTGATGGGTGTTACGATTGGGGTTTCCCAGGGAGCATGGTCGGTTGGTTCTAACACACCCTGGGCTATTAATTTATCAAGCTGCTCATCAATCTTTGGTTTAAGGGCAAATGGAACTCGACGAGGCTTAAGGCGGATGGGAGCTACTTCAGGGTTAAGGTTAAATGATATCGAGGTCCCCTTGTACTCACCTAATTTATCTGAAAAGATGTCCTGGAACTCCTGGACGATGGCCTCTTCCCAGTCATTGCTGTTGGTTCGGTGAATGCCGGCTACTTCAATTCCAAGTGGGGCGAACCATTGGAGGCCTAACAAACTAGGCTGATCCCTGTTGACTACGGTTAGTGGTAGGGATGCAGTACGATTTTTAAATGAGACACGGACTTTGCTGGATCCAACGACTGGATCGTCCTTAAGTATGATTCTTTGGAAACTGAGGTCTTGCCGCCGGACGGTGGGAATTAATTGCTTAATTCCAGGAAACCATCGAGAGGGACGATCCTGAATCGACTTCCATCATGCAGGGCAGGCTTTTGATGGCGACCTTCACTCGGATCTTCTTGGTGTCTAATCGTGACCAATCGTAATGGTTTGGTGTGACCAATCGTAATGGTTTGGTATGCCTCTTCTTGTTTTGTTGACTGGGCTGGTGGTTTGTTTCTGTAGGAGTGGTTGTTCCATTGGCGGGTTAAGTATTCCTGATTCACAGGATGACTTCCTGTGGGCTGGCGGTAGTTGGTCCCCCTCTGAGATGGGTTGGATCCTTGCTTGCTTCTACAGACTCTTCTGATGTGACCTCTTTTCCCGCACACATGGCAGAGCGCGTCGAGGAATTTGCAGTCCAGATCGTGGGTGGTTTGCCCCACAACTAGCGCATTGGTATTGCACTCTCTGGTTATGTTGATGGCGTTGGTCTCGTTCAGACCAATGACGATTCGAGGTCCTCGTGGTGGGCTGTCATGGCCTGTCCTTCCAGGTGAGGTGAGATTTTGCTGGTGAGTTGGCGGAGCGGGGCGTGGGTGCGGCACATTCGGGCAGCCCACTACCTGGTTGCTTCTGCTGCAGTAGCGTCAGCGATGGCATCTGTAAGGCTAATGTCGCCTTTTGCCATCAGCTTACTTTGTGTAGCTAGTGCATCTAATCCCAGAACTAAGGGCCTCTTCGAGGTCGGCGAACCTGCAGAGGCCTCCCAAATTCTGGAGATCCACAATGAAATCTGCAATGCTTTCTCCCTTCTGCTGGTCTCTCTGATAAAATTCATGTCTTCAAACAAGCGTTGGTACGGTTGGTGCGTAGTGGGCCCGTAGAAGGGGCTCGAGGATGTCCCAGTCCATGGACTTCACTTCAGCCAGTTTGGCTAGTGCCTTGGCCATCTTAAACACGGTCGGCCTGCAGTGAGTTAGGAATACCACTCGCTTCTTTCCGGTAGTGGCATCCTTCAAGTTGTTGGTCTCCAGAAACATCTGGAATCGGTCCATATATGAGTCCCAGTCTTCTTGTGCCGGGTCGAATGGAGCGGGTGGTATGACGCTGCTAGACGTGGTTCAGCCATTGGTGCGCCTTCAGCCACGTTCTCTGTTTAGCGCTCTGTAGTGCTCAGTCAGCTCTGATGTTTCCAAATCCCACCCTCATCGCCAGTGTTAAGTCCTGTGCATGGGCGCAAGAAGTGGAGACGAGACGATGAACAGTGAACTTCAACTCTTTATTTAACATTGTGGAATAGAGCGAAAACAGCAGCAATAGCCCTTTTTATAGGCAAGCTGCTGATCAAATAACCAATAAGAAACGGGAAGCGTTAGTTCCCTTAACCAATGAAAGAGGCCCGCTAATAGCCAATCAGATTTTCCTGAACGGACCAATCAGATGTCGCTATTATCGGCCAATCAGAAGTGCAGGGCCAGAACCCTGCACTTTTCTAAAGGTTTTAATAATCTTTATATAAGCACTTTTATTAATTCACAACATCCACCAAGAGCAATCTAACAAAAAGCAGTTGTTTGCCCTTGTCACAGGTTGTTGTCCAGCAGCACTCTTTTACTATAACTCATTGCTTACTAGGAATGGAAGAGCCAGAGTTTAGTGGGTTGCTGGAAAAATATTCCAGGTTTTGGTAGATAAAAGCACTAGGATTTGCTTGGAGGTTGACTTTCATTAGGGAAGTCCTGTCAAGTTAATAGAAGCATAGTCTTACCCATTGATGTGAAATAAGTTTGACCTATAACTTCTGAGGAAATATTCTGTTCTTCAAATCAATGAACCCATCCTGGCTAGTGAAGTGGAACTGAGCCTTCTTATTCCTGCTTCAGCCTCCTTCAGTTATCACTATCCGGACAAGTTCTAACTGCAAAGAAATGTGACAAGTTGGCTAATTTTAGCTTCTTCCAAATGGTTCTCATCACCATGAAGATGTGAAGTGGGAGATGTCTACAACCAAAGTTTTTCTCTGTGAAGGAGTTTCTGAAATACTAGATATTTTTAGGGCAAAAATTCAACCATCTGACTGAAGCATAAACTAAATTTTTAAATGCAGATTATTGGGCTCTAGGTAGAAAGCAATAAGAAAAGTGAAAATCTTACTGCAGCCAGAATAACCTTTGCACAGTGTTGGAAACAAGCAGATATTCCAACAGAGGAGATGGTTATACAGAAGATAACAGCCTGTGCAGAGATGGACAAGTTAACCTTAGCACTTAAGGAAAAAGAAACACCAGAATATTATAGAAGCTGGGAATGCTGGGATGACTGGATAGAACAAAAATAGAAAATATATTAGTAAATAACGTAAAATGTAAATCATAATTATATATTCGCAGTAAGGTGTATTTGTAAATGTATCACCAATATTGATAACAAACAAGGAACCATAGGCTGTCAATAGTAGAATTGTTAGTTTTTTAATCATTTTCTTTTTTTCTATTTCTTTACTTTCTTCTTCTGTGTGTTGTGTTTGTTTGATATTTTGGTTTTGTAATCAATAAAGTTTGTTTCAAAAAACATTTTAGTTTTTTCTTTGTTTATTTTTAATACTGCTACTTCACCATATTCCTCTATTCTTTTTAATAACTTAGGTCCCATTTCTAATGGTCCTTCTCGTATAAATGCTAGAGCACCTGCAAATGCCTGCAATTTAGTGATCTGTGTTCTATGTGGGTTAAAATACTACAAGGTTCTTCAATAATTATTTTACATCCAGAAATATCTCTTTTCTTGCATAGAAGAGATGTTTTATTAGGTTCATTTACCAACTCTGTAACATATAATGCTTGAAAAAACAGCTTTTTAAATGATGTTTGTTTATTCATTAACATTTGTGTGCTTTCTTTCTCGCTCGTGTTGAAATGTATGTGTGTATATGCTTTTTAAAATTATAAATAAAATAAAATATTCTACATTTTATAAAAGATACTGACATTTTGAATTTATAATAATAGCACTGTACATTCAGCATATTAAGTGCTATAAAATATTCAGTAGCAGATGTTTGCTTTTTTTGGCCACATGTACTGAAAGTGGAATTTTAAATAAAAGTTTTAAAAGATTAAAATAGCCAACATGTCATTGGCTAGTCTGCTGAGATTCTGGTGATTTTTCCACAATACCTCATGGGATCTGACACCAAAACTTTGTGAGATTTCATGCAAAAGTATCAAAATACTGCAGTGGATTTATGGAATTAGGTGGAGAGAGAAAGTGTCAGGACATAACGTGACAGTACCCCTGTTAAGTACTTGGACATGGGTCGGAGTAAATGGAGACAGCCTCTGAATGTGAACTATCAGCTCTTTATTGCATAGTGACTTCTCAAAACAACAACAGTGAACTCTGCCTTATATAGGCAACCCTTGTGAGAATTGTCCAATAGCGAGCTATGAACGCTAGCTCTTTTAACCAATAATAATCCTCTGTTAAGGGCCAATCAGATTCCTAAGAACTAACCAATCCGATCTGGCTGCCTAACAGCCAATCAGAAGTGTAGGGCCAGAACCTTGCACTTTACCTCAAGCTCATACTTTATTAACTATGGTACATACACAACACCCCTTCCCCCTGGCTTCTTGATTACGGTGTAGTTATATAGTCCTTTAAATAGGACGGTTGTCTTTTAAGTCTTTCGGATTTTTGTTGGACTAGTTGATTGCAATCCTGTTGAGATAGATTGTTGTTTGGCAGTGGATCTGCTTCTTGCTCAGGTGCAATTTCTTGCGGTGCAAACAATTCTCCTTCCTGCTCCATTTCCTTAGTCTAACTTAATTCGTCGCTCCCTTCCAGCAGGTTCCCTGGAATGTCATCTTCTTCTGTACCTTCCCCCCCCTCGGTTTGGTCATGGGGGAGTTGTTGACTGGCCGTTGTGAGTCATGACCGTAATTGGTCGATGTGCCGTTTCCACAGTCTATTGTCACAGCATTTCACTACGTAGGATTTGGGGCCGGTCACTCGTACTACCGTTGCCTCTATCCATAATGGATCGCCTGATAAGTTTCGTGTGTAAACGTGGTCTCCTACCTGGAAGGTGCGATAGCGGCCACTGGATCCTATTGGCTTTTCCGGTTCGTAAGCAGGGTGCAACTGGTCGAGGTGGGAACGGAGTCTTCGTCCCATCAGTAGTTCTGCGGGAGTTCTGTCGGTAATGCTATGTGGAGTTATGTGTTGCAAAAAGAGAATTTGGTTGACCTTGTCATCGATATTGTCATAGTCCATTTTTTGCAAAGTCTTTTTAACAAATTGGACCATGCGTTCCACTCGGCCATTGGTCACAGAGTGCGCAGGCGAGATGAGCGCATGGCGGATGCTGTGGTCAGCGAGGTATTGCTCGAACATTAGTGCCGTAAACTGTGGCCCGTTATTGGACACCAGGACGTCAGGCAATCCGTGGGTTGCAAAGAGTCTATTTAGGATCTTGATCACTGCCTCGGAAGTTGTAGCCGTCATACGATGAATTTCTAACCAATTGGAGTATGCGTCGACTGTCAGCAGGAAGGTATATCCTTTGGTTGGCCCTGCGAAATCCAGGTGGATTCTGGACCAGGGTCCACGTGGCGTCTCCCATTCAGAAGGCATGGCTTTTGGTGGGGCATTGCTGGCTTGTTGGCAATTGGTACACGCTTTGATCCACTGCTCGATTTGCCGGTCCATGCCCGGCCACCATGCGTAGCTTCGTGCAAGCGCTTTCATCCGCACGATGCTGGGGTGGCCCTCATGCAGGATTTGTAGCAGCGTCTTCCAGAGTCGTTCTGGGACAATGACTCTATTGCCCCAGATAATACAGCCTTTTTGGGAAAAAAGTCCAGTCTGTCGCGATTTGAATGGCGCGAAGTCATCTGGTCCTTTGTCCAGTGGCCATCCGCGTTCTACCCAGCCTAGGACTCGAGCTAGGGTGTGGTCTCATTTGGTTTCTCTCGCGATGTCTCGGGCGGTCATAGGCGGTGAGTTGAGTGTTTCGATCTGCAACGTGGTTGCCGTTGGTGCCGGATCGTCGAGAGTCTCTGGAAGCGGTGCTCGGCTTAATGCGTCGGCGTGGGGAATGGTTTTCCCCGGGCGATATTGCAGGCGATAATTATAAGCAGCTAGGAATTCTGACCATCGGGTCATTCTAGGGGATAATATGTAAGGGGTTGGCTTGTCCCCGGATATTATCCCTAGCAACAGTTTGTGGTCAGTTATAATGGTAAATGTCCTTCCATACACATATTCATGAAATTTCTTTACAGCTGAAATGATTGCGAGAGCTTCTTTATCAATTTGTCCATAGTTCCGCTCTGCTTGTGAAAGAGTCTTCGAAAAGTAAGCAACAGGGGCTTCATTCCCATTAGGTAGTACATGACTCAAAATGGCGCCTACCCCGAAGGGCGATGCATCGCAGGTTATAACTAATGGTAAAGTCTCGTTATACTGCATAAGTACAGAGTCAGATGTGAGCAGTTTTTTAACATTCCAGAACGCTTGTTCTTCCCGGTAACCCCATACCCATAATGCTTTTTTATCTAATAACCGGTGTAACGGTTCAGCAACAGTCGCCTTGTGCGGTAAAAATACATTATAGAAATTAATGAGGCCTAAGAACGCCTAGAGAGCAGCCTTGTTTCGTGGCCTGGGAGCGTTTTTTATAGCCTTTAATTTACTTTTGGTAGGATGAATGCCCTGGCTATCAATCCGATACCCTAGAAACTCAACACTGTCAGTACATAAGTGACATTTATTTTTTTTTTACCTTAAGTCCTGCCTCTTGGAATTTTTTAAGAACACATTTCAAATGATCCTGCAAGATTTTTTTGATAGGAGCTGCCATTAATACGTCATCGAAATACGGAACCACGCCCTTGATTCCCTGTAACAACCTTTCCATGAGGCTTTGGAATATCCCTGGGGCTACACTAACCCCAAATTGCAATCGGGTACATTTAAAGGCACCTCTGTGCGTTACAATTGTTTGGGCTTGGGCCATTTTTTCATCCACTGGTAGTTGTTGATAAGCTTGAGCTAAATCTAATTTAGCGAAAACCTTTCCACCCCCCAAGGAATGAAGGAGGTGCTGCACCACCGGAACTGAATACGCATTCTGCTGTAGGGCGTGGTTTAAAGTGACCCGGTAGTCCCCACAAATTTGGATTGACCCGTCTGGCTTAATGGGTATTACAATAGGGGTTTCCCATGGAGAGTGATCGATGGGCTTCAACACCCCTTGAGCAATTAGCTTGTCGAGTTGTTCGTCGATCTTTGCTTTAAGAGCGAATGGAACTCGACGGGGCTTCAAGCGAATAGGGGCTACTTTTTGATCTAGACTAAATGAGATTGGGGTCCCCTTATACTCGCCTAAACGGTCCGCAAAGATGTCGCTGAACTCAGAAATAAGGTCTTCCTCCCACTCACAACCACCGACTCGGTTTACACCGGCCACTTCGATGCCGAGTGGCGCGAACCATTGGAGGCCTAATAGACTAGGCCTATCTCTATCGTTAGAGGTAAGTACACTGTATGCTTTTTGAAGGAGACTCGGACTCGGCAGGACCCGACAACAGGGATTCGATTTCCTTGGTAGTCCTTGAGGATGAGGCGTTGAAATTGGAGGTCTTGGCGTTGGATTGTGGGGATAAGTTACTTGAGTGTCTTCCAAGACACCATTGAGAGGGACGATCCCAAGTCGACCTCCATGTGGCAAGGCTGGTTCTCGATGGCTACCGTGACTCGAATTTTCTTAGTGTCCAAAACTGAGGCGTGACCTATAGTGATAGTATGGTGAGCCTCTTCTTTTTGCAAAGCTCGATTTCTGTAGGAGTGGTTTACTGGCTCTCGCCTTACAGGACGGTTTCTTGTCGATTGGCGATAGTTGGCCCCTCTTGAGGCCTGGCTGGGTCCTGGTAAGCTGCGGCAGACCCGGCCGATGTGGACTCGTTTCCCGCACTCATGGCAGAGTGCGTCGCGGAATTTGCATTCGGCCCTGGCATGGTTTGCTCCACAGCCAGCGCAAGGGCGGAAGGGCTTAGGGCGAGGGTCCCGGTCAGACCGCAGTCGATGGACCCCTTCTTCGTTGCTGTCTGACGATGAAGAGAGGTCCTCGTGGTGCGTTGTTGAGAGCTGCCCTTCTGAGTTGGGTAAGATTTCGCCGGTTGGTGGTGTTGCTGGAGTGCGGCTTCGCCGTAATTGTGCAGCCGACTTTTTGGTCGCCTCCGCAGCCATGGCTTCGGCGATGGCGTCAGCAAGGCTGACGTCGCCTTTCGCCATCAGCTTGCTTTGCACGCCTAGCGCATCTAATCCCAGAATTACTCGATCTCTTAGTGCTTCTTCTAAATTGGTGAACCCGCAGAGGCCCCCTAAATTTCGGAGGTCCGCCACGAAATCGGCCACGCTCTCTCCTTTTCATTGGTTTCTCTGATAAAACTCGTGGCGTCTCACGAGTGTAGGCACGGTTGGCATGTAATGGTCTCTCAGGATGGGTTCAAGGTCGTCCCAGCTCATGGCTTTTACTTCTCGAGGTTTGGCAAGTGCTTTAGCCATCTTAAATACAGCTGGGCCGCAATGCGTCAGGAACAACGCCCGCTTCTTTGCTGGTGTGGTGTCCTTCAAGTTATTCGTCTCGAGAAACATTTGGAAGCGATCCATGTAGGATTCCCAATCCTCTTGGTTTGGATCGAACGGAGCGGGTGGTACGATGCCGCCGGACATGGTTCCGTTGTTGGCATCGTCTTATCACGTGTTCAGTATTGCTTCCTGGCTTCTTAGGTTCAGACGTCTCCACATCCCACCTTCGTCGCCAATGTTAAGTACTTGGACATGGGTCGGAGTAAATGGAGACAGCCTCTGAATGTGAACTATCAGCTCTTTATTGCATAGTGACTTCTCAAAACAACAACAGTGAACTCTGCCTTATATTGGCAACCCTTGTGAGAATTGTCCAATAGCGAGCTATGAATGCTAGCTCTTTTAACCAATAATAATCCTCTGTTAAGGGCCAATCGGATTCCTAAGAACTAACCAATCCGATCTGGCCGCCTAACAGCCAATCAGAAGTGCAGGGCCAGAACCCTCAAGCTTATACTTTATTAACTATGGTACATACACAACAACCCCGAACATAACTAAGTTGCAATCCTTAACCTAGGTGAATAAAGCTGTACATGACAATATGTCATCAAGTCTACTGTGAAATTTTCTCCAAGACAATCTGTCTCTAACCTGGTCTTCCATTGCTCCCATATCCATTGCTAGGATCCAACCACCAATATATATGGTACTCCTTATCTTTTTCCCAAGCTCTCATATTTACATATTTCTGCCTGGGAAAGACATATTACCTCATCCAACACATTTATTCTTAATCTTTCCTATCTAATATTGCCATATTTTTCAGACCATGAGACACCGCCCCACAAAATGAGTGGAAATGTCTGTGCATCTTATAGAGCAAATACTGTTTTTGCTCTCCTGAACCCTCCACACATCTCGTTTTTGCCCTCCCTGGAGTCCAGAAGGTCAAAAATGGGCCTGTTTTTGACCTCCCTAAACCCTCCATGCATCCTGTTTCAGCCTCCCTGATGCCAGTGAGGGAAAAAATGGGACCCATGGAGGCCTCCGGAGAGCAAAAAATGTGCCTGTTTTTGGCTTGCAGAGTGCTTCTGGATGCTGGGGAGGGCAAAAACAGGACGCACGGAGGCAAAAAAACTATTTTTTCTTGTTTTCCTCCTCTAAACCTAGGTGCATCTTATGGTCCAGTGCATCTTATAGTCCAAAAAATAGGGTGCTTCTATTATACCAGACATAAGGCATTAAAAGAGCACTGTGATTTTCTTTCTATTTATGTCATTAAACCATGACAAAAAGCCTACACAAAGTACTGATGATTCTCTCCTTATAGGAAACCTTTATAAAATGTTAACCCATTTCTAAGAAGAATCCTGTGGAAGTTTCTTCAATACTGCAATTTCATATAATTGCCTTAGCTATTGCCCTGTAGTTGCAAAGAATGGTCTTGATTTTTTGAGAAACTAAGTATCATTGAATTTTCCATAGATGACTATACTTAGGAAAGCAGAAAGCTTTTATCTTTTCTGATTACCATCGTCTGAGCTCTCCTCTTTTCTGCTTGTCCATGCAACATATTTACAATATAAATCAGATCCAGTCTGTTATATTATAACAATTGTACGATATTTCAGATGATGAAATATATTTCCTTGCACATCAAGGAATAGATACACTTTTATTAATGCAATCTAGAATTTGGAGATCTAAGGCAGAAGTCACTGTGAGCAATTAGCTGATAACATACAAAACTGGCTTTTTGAAGGAGCCTGAAGACCTTGCTCTTCACCCACATATTTGGGGAGGAATAATTTTAACCTTCAATTTTTTTCCTTCTGTACCTATTTGATTTGCCATCTCTACCTTTTTTTTTTCTTGGCATTTTTTTTGCTTTTTTTGTTTTAAACCATTGTAAGCCCCCCAGAGTTGCTGGGAGTTGGGCACATTTATAAATAAATAAACAAACAAACAAATAAATAAACAAGCATATTTGACAGTTGAAGAGACCATTTAGAATTTTAAATAGTGGGAAAATAAGTATTTCATGGGTATGTTTCAGGTAAAGAATTTGCCTTTTAAAAATTAATACTGTTTTATATAGTAATATATAGAAATGGCAGATATAATCATATCACATGATCCTATTCTTAACCTCTGAATTCTTAACTGGAGTGAGATCTAAATATCTCCAGAATTTTGGAATAACTTATTTAATTTCTGATTAACAAATAGGATGGATTACTCTAAAAACATAATGAAACAAAATGCAATCAAAAGGATGGATTTTTGGAATAAAGCCCTTATCAAATGAATAACCTGTCAAACAGTGTAATTTATTGACTGTTGATAAGGAATATTGAAAGTGCTAGATAGCTGAACATTACTCCCATTGATAGAAAGATTTCTTATTAAAGTGACTTTGCACCTGTTTCATCTGCCTCCTTCACTATCAGTTTGTAGAAGAGAGCTGAGGGATGGAATTAAGCATGTTATCAACTTGGCGTCATTACATTGCTGCAAATGTTCCAAGTCCAACCCCTTGAATTCCATTGACCCTTATCTGATATCAATTTAGTACTGAAATGTAGCTGTCTAGATTCTTGTGTATAGGCTTGAGGAATAAAATTTTGAACAATTTAGTATATGGTCCTGATTCTTTGCACCTGACACAATCAGAAACAAAAATGTTGGACTTCCAGTTGTTCTTCCATCACATCGGAGTGGAATCCATGATCGTGCGCAGTTTCGCTGTGTTCTCACTTGTTGGAGGGTACCGATTGGGACTGGAACCACCCTGGAGGGGTGCATATGTGATATGTAGTACAGAATATTGTATAGTAGTTAGGAGAATATTGTTAGTAATGTAGAATGTGGTAATTAAAAAATGACTATACTATGGCAAACTTTTATAATGAATTAAAGGAACTAAATTGAAGGAATGTATAAGGTAAACAGGTAGCAAGCTCAAACTGACAACTAAAGGGAACAAATTTTTGAATTATTAGAATGAGGATGAAATTTATTGAATAATGAATGGAATAACAGTGTGTGATAAAATTGCAAATATGACAGATAAAAGCAATATGTGTAATGAATATAGAAATGAAATAAGAATCTTTGATAACATTATAAAATAAGATATGAGAATATTTTAAGAAAAATGAAATAAGTTAAGATATGAATAGGAATTGGATAAAATAAGTGTAATGTATATAATATTCAAAGGAAAATATAATAAGTAATAGTGTGATATGAAATTGAATAAGAAAGATGAATTTGTAACCATGGTCATGTTTGTATTGAAATGTAAAAACCTGGAACCACACTGTTCTCCAAAAGAGATGTTTTTTTAAAATTTTAAAATAAAAAAAATATAAATAAAGAAACAAAAATGTCATTTTAATGAATTTTGTTTTCAACACTGCTGCAATGCCAAATATTTTTCCCCATTTCATAATGTAACCTAGTATCACTTAAACTTATTTTAACCTAATAAATATAAAGTTATTATTATTTTAAATATAATGCTGATTTCCTGAAGACACTTCTTTTCTTTTTTCTATTAACTGGACAAGGAAAACTTTTTGATAGAAAGATACATGTAAACCCATTATATGCCAAGTAAAACACACTCTCATAGAAACATAGAAATCGTAAAAAATATTAAATCCGCACATCGTTATCTTTTCTTGTTCATCCATCTGAGATCAAATGATACCATCAGATACAATTGTGAAAGTTTTATATCTGACTGTGAATCTCTGAAAAGGAAAGGAAAGGATTTTGAGGTTTGCATATTACTTCTGCAAAAGCTTCAGCAATTCAAAGTTAGATGGAATAAAATTTAAAGTTGAAATGGAACAAAATTTAAGTTTTATTTAATATGTATTCTAGCAGTTATTTCTCCGTTTTTATTTCCTTATAACCCACTCTTTACATTCCTTAATGTTGTATGACTAACATCATTAACAAACTGAATTCAACAACTAAAAGAAATACAACTATATATAGAGAAGCAGACCAGTTCTAAATATATATATATTTAGTTTGGTGAAAATGTCAGGCAAATTAACTACTGGTTTATTTGTAATTAACCACTTCTCCTAAATAGAATTTACTATTCTCTTAAGGACAAAACTATATATTTTAGAGATCTGACCATCAGATGCAAGGCTCAACACACAAAGAACAATCCAAACCTCTTGGAGCCTTTTTAAACTTGCACATATGTCTTTTGGTGACAATATATATAAGAACCAAAATATTAGTATGTAGTGAGGAGATTACAAGAGAATGTTTGTGGTTATAGCTTTGATTGTCATACTCCCCAAATGGGAGAGACAAACACTAATTCTGACTCTGTTGAATAAATAGAATTTTAATATGATCCCTCTGTATTTAATAATGTATCCTATAGTCAGATTAATTATTACAATTTGATAGTAAGTTCTAAAGGAGTTCAGGAGACATTCAGAATAATACATAGGGCCTGGAATGGACTCAGATTAAGTATCCTTATTCTTCAGAAAGTGGATGAATTTTCTGGTATGGAAGGCTTTAACAGTTTGTCCTGACCTGCTATTTAATCAAGTCAGGTTTTTATACTCATGCTTAATATTGACAAAGAGAGATCAGTGAAAATAAATGGATCCTTTGAGCAATATTAGTAGTTTAAACAAATATAGCAGCTAGCTTCATCTTTAAGACCTTATGTAATTATTTTTTAAGATTTCTGCATTAAATCCATGTAAATATATATTAACATCTATTCAAATAAATGGAATACTGTAAGTCAGGAGCTAAATTACAGGTAGCATAGATTTTATACGTAGACCTGATTTGTACTGCATACCGTTAGACAGTAAACAATATTCTAATCAATGAACTGGTTTTCATGCTTACTGTATGTCCATTGCAGTATCCCCATAGTCACATGATCAAAATTCAGCTGTTTGGCAACTGTCATTTATTTATGACAGTTGAACTGTCCCAGGGTCATGCAATCACCATTTGTAAACTTCTGTGATAACTTCTGGGCATGGCACAGAGATAACACAGGCATCTGGCAGTTCAAACTGTCCAATTTCCCCCAAACTCTCCCATGTACCTAGCAAGTTACAGAGCAAAGTGAACACCCACACCCACACACCCCTTCAGCAACCTCTGGCTGCAAGTAGTCCAGCATGGCTGCAAAGAAAGAATTCCAACAGGCAAATCAAGTAGTTCAGGAAGCAAAGGATCATGGTAATTATTCCAGAAAGCCAGAAAGAACACAAGGAATCCGGAAAAGTTCAAATGTTGGCAATGGCACTCAACACTCCATGAATTCAGCATTTGTTCCTGACAAATGCCCCTACCCACAGCATTTCCTTAATCTCAGTCCCCAGGTGTGCCTTGTGAAGAGGGGCGGGGAGCTTTCCTCCTGAGTAGTCAGCTCAGTTCGCACTGTTCTTGCCTTCTCTCCACTCTTTGTGCTCGAGGACCAGGAAGGTGTGGTCCTTGCTCATCGCCTGAGTTCTTTCTCTCATGTTTACTGCTTAGCCTCTCTTGGTCATCCTGCTCCCCCTTCCTCCCTGCCTACAAGCTGTCCCAATCTTGAAAGGCCCTGGCCTAATTGGCCCTGCACTTCTTCATCTTCCTCTGAAGCCAACGACACCACCCCCTCAATCTCCATTGGCTCCAGTTCCAGCTCATCTTCCTCCGCAAGGTCAGGCTCTGATGGGGGTATGACACCTTTCCAGCTGGCTTCTGACAGGTAAAATCAATGAGGAAAGTCAGATTAATTTGATGACCATATGATTCATTTAACAACTATGATAAAAAGGTCATAAAATGGGGCAAAAGTGACTTAACAATTGCCTTGCTTAGCAATGAAAATTTTGGACTAAATTATGGTTGTATGTTGAGGACAGCAAATCTCATGCTTACACTAAAGATACTATTTTCTAGGGTAGCAAATATCTGCAAACTGAGTTTAGAGAGCAGCTTAGAGAATTCCAAAATGGTTCATATTGAGTCCATTTGAGCTGGTTTCTGAAATAGAGATTGTCTCCTGGATTGCCTTTATCAGAGGATCAACAGAGATAGCCTGACTCTATTCACCTTGATCTCCAAGTTGTTTCATCTTGATCTCCACTATTGTTTATTTTTGATAAACAAAATTGTATCTTCTGAGTTACTGAGAAAACTGGACATAGAAGGTTTTCAGTGGCTCTGTTCCTATCTCTCAGATAATTTAATTGGTATTGCTTAGAAATATGCTCCTTAAAAAGCGCACGAGGTTACTATTATTTAGTTACTTTCCCTTTTTTAAAAAAACTGTAGCAATGATCAAAAGATTGTTATCAGCTTTACTTATGTGAGAGCTGCATCTATTTGGAAAAAGACAACTAATGATTGTTTTGGATGTGATGATAATCTCCATACACAAGCACCTTAATGCACTATTTGCAAACTGCTTTTGTGTTGCCTCTAAAAATTCCAATTAATACAGAATTTAGCAGCTCAGTTGATCTCTGGAAGAACTCAAAGATACCATTTTATTCCTGTCCTTAAAATATTTCACATGCTGTCTTTTTATTACTGAACAGAGATATAAATTCTTGTATGGCAGTTATCTTTTTATATATGTTTCCTTTCCTGGCTTACAGAGGTCATCTGAAAGAGGTTCACCAGCAAATACCACAGATACATATAACAATATCGGAATTTGTAGCTACTCCAGATCTTCAGCATTTGTTGTAACTATGTATCATTGCAACTATGTATCATTCATGTGTTTGCAACATTGTATCATTCACGTGTAATCATTAACTTCTGTCTCTTCAGTGACCTTTGCAAGGCACGTACAAGGGACAAGGAGCTAGACGGTTGTTAATAAGCTTATCCACATTGTAAATGATCTGTCCGGTATGCAGCTTTGTAAACATGCACATCCTGATGAGATTACCATGTTTGACTTGAGCTTTGATTAAATCATTTTCTTGTAAAAAAGCACAATAAAAGAGCGTGTGCCAAGACATTTGGGGCGCGCTCATCCCGAGGAAACCTTGCTTCCTGTCGTTTCTCTCTCCTTCGCTCCCTATCATGAGCCGCCCATCTGATGCGGGATAGCAGATACCGCATTCTGGTGACCCCAACGTGATTCCCTAAGGGGGATACGTTGCGACGCACCCATATCTTATCAGCTCGATGGGAGCTGTGCATCGCCAGGCCTGAAGCGAATTGCACGTCATCGGATCTGAAACACGGTCTCGACTTTCGTAAGTATGGGTGGAAACTTTTCTCAACAACAGACGCAGCATCTGAAGGAATTGAGGGAGTTAGTCGCTTCTTCTAAATATTCTGCTAATTTAAAGGGCTCGCCTGTAAAAATGAAACCTATTGCTACATTATTGGCTTATGTGTGGCAACATTAATTATTCAGAGGAAGGGTCCTTAAAAATTTCCACTTGGCAAAAAATTGGTGAACATCTCCATAGTCCTCCTCGTGCATCTATTGGCATTTTGGTCACTTGGAGGAAAATTATGGAGGCTTTAAAAGTCCATTATAAAATAGAAGCAGGGAGTGTGTTTGAATCTCCCCCGCCAAGTTATGATAACTTTTCAATTTGCTCTAACTCAGGCAGAAGCTGCTGCCATTATTCAACAATGCCCCACATGTAGTAAGCAAGGACATTCCATTCCCATAGGAGTAAATCCTAGAGGATTAAAAGCTTGTGAAATTTGGCAAATGGATGTAACTCAGTATCCACCTTTTGCCCCTTGGAAATATTTGCACGTTTCCATCGATACATATTCAGGGTTTATTCTGGCCACCCCTCAAAGGGGAGAAACTGTAAAACATGTCATCAATCATTCAATTCGTACCTTTGCCTCGCTGGGACGTCCAAAAGAAATTAAAACTGACAATGGACCTGCCTATACAAGTTCTGCTTTCCAGGACTTCTGTAACAGATGGGATGTAACCCACAAGTTTGGGATTCCCTACAACAGCCAGGGGCAGGCTATTGTGGAATGAGCGAACTTATCTCTGAAATGTGCTCTTGATCGATATTCGTTGCGGGAAAACCCCCCGAACCTCCCAGCATTGCAAAATTCTCTTAACATTTGTCTTTACACTTTAAACTTTCTTAATCTGACTGGCATTCCTCCCACTTCTGCTGCTTCGTGTCATTTTTCCTCCCCCTCCCCCCCGCCTAACAGACCTCTGGTATATTATCGCAGATTGCCAGATCCCGCCTGGCAGGGTCCCGCTGAGCTTCTCACTTGGGGACGAGGCTACACTGCGATTTTACTACCAGACAAAACCACTTGCTGGATCCCTGGTAGGGTGGTTAGACCCTATCATGGGAATTCCTCTGCTACATCTGTATCTTAAAACTCTTCCTGATATTCTTGCCTATATCTTCTTTGCAATTTCTACCTTACTTCAACAAAACCTATGCTTCCTGTCAAAAGACTATTCGTGTTAAAACCATTTCATTAACAGAAGGCTATTATACTTGTTCCATGTGGGTACATCATGAAAATGCTACCCGTAGTTTTCACTCTGTCACTTCTGTTTTGTTTAAAGAACACTCTACCACTCACTCTTTTGTTCCTTCTTTACTCTTCCTATGGAAAGGAACCTTAAAATCTTTTCCTCTATTCAATCTAAAACATAGGGGGACCCAGATGTCCTTCTATTGTATTATGGGTTTCCCCACCCCAACTAACATCCTTGATGAATTACCAAATTAATCTTCATTGTCATTGTTGTAATTATTATCCTTTTTCTACTAATTACATTCCCTCCTCATTTCGCAAATGTTCTACAACTAACTTGTCCATAAGCCTCTCTCCTGCTTGTGATGTTTTTATATACCCGAACTCTGATCCTGTCAACAAACGACGCTTCAAAAGAACTGTCCATGATGATCCGCAGAAGCCTCATAGAAGAGACAATATTGCTTGGACTATAACTGACTTTCAAGGAATTTGTTTAAGTTCTACAACCAATTTTTCTCGCATAGAAGACTTCTATCCACCACTTCAATTCGATTTGGCAGACGCACCCACACAACCAGGGGATATCCTGCAATCTACACCACTTCAGGAGGAACTTTAACATCACGCCTGAAATAATTTTGTTTGGACTTGTTCCACCGGTTTCATAGCATGTGTCCACGGGGATGAAATTGTTAAATCCAAATCATTTTGCATTCAAGTATGGCTTGTGTGTATAACTCTGATGATTTTATATCCCTACAGGTACCCATGGAATACCCCCTTTTGCAAAATCGTAAAGATTTAGATCTGTTATTTTTTAAAAACAAGGGGGATTGTGTGCTATGCTTAAAGAAGAATGTTGTCTTTATGCCGATAGCAGGGGGGGTTGTTTTCTATTTCGCCATGGTTTACAACCTTTTTAACTGCATTGGCAGGATCATTAATAATCATTATATTGATATGTATTATAGGACCTTGTTGTTTTAATAGAATATTGCAATTTTTGAAAAATCAATTATCCTCCATAACTGCTGATGTTAATGTGCTATTGCAAGCTCATGTTGTATCCTCAACACCGGACGAAAAAATGTCATTGCTGAGTTACCGCTCCTTGGACAACCCTGACGCTGACGGGTCGCACTCTTGCCTAGATGACGGGGACGGCGAACATTCTATAAAAATGGTTCCTGTCTTCTCGGACGAGGAAGAAGACTCGTCATAAATAATAAAAACAGGAGATGTTGTAACTATGTATCATTGCAACTATGTATCATTCATGTGTTTGCAACATTGTATCATTCACGTGTAATCATTAACTTCTGTCTCTTCAGTGACCTTTGCAAGGCACGTACAAGGGACAAGGAGCTAGACGGTTGTTAATAAGCTTATCCACACTGTAAATGATCTGTCCGGTATGCAGCTTTGTAAACATGCACATCCTGATGAGATTACCATGTTTGACTTGAGCTTTGATTAAATCATTTTCTTGTAAAAAAGCACAATAAAAGAGCGTGTGCCAAGACATTTGGGGCGCGCTCATCCCGAGGAAACCTTGCTTCCTGTCGTTTCTCTCTCCTTCGCTCCCTATCATGAGCCACCCATCTGATGCGGGATAGCAGATACCGCAAGCATTTCATTCTTTTTTGTCTTGCAGGAACTGACCTCTTTCTTGGCTTCTAAAGAAGCTTTTACTTATATCTTTTTGAGCAGGATTTGCTGAAGATCTGAAATTTAATTTTAACACTTTTGGTTTTAACATTGCTTTTATTTCAAAATTGGTGTTATTCAAATTAATCAGAATGAATGAGCAACACTGCCAGGGGAAAAGATTGGTATCAGAACACAATTCTGCTCCATCAAGTTGGAGCACCCAATTTCTTCCAATTAAGAACCTCCAAACCTTGCAGGCATTTTGTCCTATGAGAAGAATGGAGTTTTCTTGAACACTCCATTCCTTTTCTTTCTTTCTTATTGGTGTGCTTCAGAGAACTCTAGTGAGTCTGAAGAAATGGCAAATCTTGAATTACTAGCCTTGTGTTAAGCATGAGAGTACTATAATTTAGTATCACACAGTGGTCACCAGGCATACAGAGGAATCTTCCAAACTTGGACAAGAAGATGACAACTCTGTCCTGGCAGCTGGCATTTAAAGTATATTTCATGTGATTCTGGATGTCATATTCAGCCATCCCCCTGAATTGATCTAGTCTCCTTTCAAATCTATCTGTCTAAACTGGGAGAGATCTCACTAATTGATCATAACATATTTCATAGTTTAGCCATGCTAAACTTGGAAAAAAGTACTTCCTTTTAGCTGTTCTGAATTTATTTTCAATTGATGACCCTAAATGGTAAGAGAGGAATAAAAACCTTTGCATTCATTCTCTCTCTTTCTCTCTCCCCTCCCTCCTTCCTTATCTCCCTCCTTCTCTTCCCAGTAACTATCTCTTTTCTTGTAGGAGAGTTGAACTTTGTTTTCCCTTTTCTACACTTTTGAAAGTTTTACAATATCCTTTCTAACGCCTGGGAATCAAAAGCGTACATAATTCGAAGTTTGGTCTTACCTTAGATTTATATAAGGGCATTGCTATATTGGTTGTATTCTTTTCTATTCCCACAGAGCTTTTTGTGTGATCTTAAGAGCTTTCTGTTAATTGAAAATTCAACATTGGATACAAACAAGTTTTGTAGCTATTGATCAAAGCAGCATTCTTAGAGCTAAAGTCATTCAAACCAAAATAATATCTCAGCATGATGATCATATATACATGAAAAATCCTCTTCCATCCTGGCAGCCTCCTTGCTGACAGACTGTAGATTGCATCTCTCTGCGGCTATGGTCCATGCTCTTTCATTGGAGAGCCTCAATCATTATGATTAGGGGCTGAAGCTGCCTTAGAGGGGTGGCGGAGTAAGGCGAAACCACAAGCCAGGGTGAGGGAAGCCGCATCTTCCCTCCTGGGCTTGGTCTTTTTCCTCCCAAAGATGACTGCAGCGGTGGTTTAAAATGGCCACCCCGAAGAGGACTCAGCTGGATTAAGATTTGTGCAGGAGGGAAGGAACAGGTGGATAACATCTGAACCGGGACAATTGGGTGATGCAACTAAACAAAGTACCCCAGGATTAAGGTAACATGGAATTTTTAAGAAAAGAAAAGTGAGCAGCGAAATTACAAAGGGACAGGGAAAAAAAATATATATATATATATTTCTGACAGCTAAGTGGGGCTTCGAACCGGGAAAGGAAGAAGCCAGAACTAAAGATTTAACTAAATTGGACTAAAATATTTTGGCAATAAACAGGCATAAAATTAAGCTGGACTTAAGATTGTCAAAAAATAATAATAATAAAGTTTACAAATTGGAGACTGGACTGTGTTGGAATGTTGAGGTTCGAAAAACCCTAAATAAAAAAATAGGGGAAAAAGGTGAAGACTTTGTATTATGGAGAGTGCCACCCTTTGACAAAAACTTGAGCTCAAACAAGGGAAAGCATCCTGTTTCTGAATGAACTTGTGTAGATATAATATTAAGGAAATATTGAAACAAAGTAAGAAACTTAGAAAGTGAAAGCAGAACTAGAATAAAGAAAAAAGCAAGGAAAGACTGATTGTGGGATTGATTGATGTTTTTGGTACAGACCCTGGGCTGCAACAATTGAGAACTTTAGAAAATTGAAAGAAGAAAGAAAGAAAGTAAAAGTGGTTTTTTTGTGGACTTTAACGATCATAAAATACAAGAGTGTGTAATGATGATATCTCTTCGGGAATTAAAAATGGAACTTAAAAATATGAGAGAATTACTATAGGAAAGAGGTGAATCACTTTGTTCTGTGTTAGAAAAAAATGGAAATGGCGATTGAAGAACAAGAAGAAACAGCTTCAGAGGAAGAGGAGTCGACTCAAGGAGGAGACATCTTAAATAGACAATTAACACAAAGAACGTTACAAAGAAGTGGGGAAAGAAGGAAGGCTAAAAAGTTGAGACTTAAGAAAGCAATCAAAAGGAGAATACCTGCGAAGTTGGGAAAGACAGAAAGACTCAGCAGAAAAGGGGAAAGGAAGATATTAAGAAAGAGATGGATATAAATTGAAATGAGAAAAGATATGGGGAAAAGAGGGGGAGGAGAAGCAGTAAGAAACAGGTGCATGAAATAAAGAAATACAGAAATAGTAAAATGTTGAAAAGAAATTGTTTTTTCAGAGATAATGGTTGATGAATTAAAAAGGGGATTCTGCAGGGTGACAAGCGGTAATAAGAATATTTCTGCAATTAAAAATATTTAGAAAATAGGGTAATATAGATATTGATAACTCTTATTAAAAATCAAGGGGGGAAAATATGCTGCGGAATCCAAATGAAACGATGTAATGATTATTATTGTAACTTCTTAAAAATAATGGTTTATTGGGAATCAAGATGAGGGAATAAAGGTATATTTTAACCATTGAGGTGTCACACCCAAAGCAATAAAAGGGGGGAAACCTATACTTGTTTTTTTTTCTTTAGTGTTAAAATTTGTATTAATTTAGAATTTATAAAAAGAATGTGTAATGGAAAGGGAATATGACAGACTTAAGAACCAACTAAATTAATAAGTCATATAGACTGTTAAAAGCAAGGAGAGACATTGGCAACCTATATTATTATTATTATTAGGCAAACACATATTGTTTATCTTCATTTTTAAAATAAATATTAAAGGATTATATTTGAAATAATTGAAATGAAACAAAAAGATGTTTCGATTGAGATTAATGAAAGAGGCCAGAATTAATGTGTTTGTTTCTCTTCTTACTGAAAATTTGGAATGGAAAAGGTAATAATAGAATTAAGTATGCATATATGAATGTACAATTGCTGTCATATTTGTATGTAAAGGTGATGACCCGGAAATATGTTGTCCACTAAAAAGAGATTTTTGTTTTTATGTGAAAAACTGAATAAAATTTGTTTAAAAAAAAAAAACCTCTTCCATCCATCCACGAGCTCCAAGCTGCTCAGGAGTGAGTCAAGATTCAGGCATCTATAATTCAGCCACTATTATTTGGAATTAGCCAATCTCTACTTGCGGACACAAATTTCTTTCTTTTAAATTCAGGAATATGACTGAGGCTATTGGTATGCACGGAATGGTACAAATCCCAGCCAGAAGTAAATGATTCCATTTAAAATAATCTAGCAGCTGTCTTTCTATTGATTTGATGTTTACTGACTTCCTGTTTCCTTCCTGCATGTAGTTATTATCTACTGCTGTGCCTTTGGTAAGCAATCCTCTTTACACAATACCTTTTGGGGGATTTTGTAAGGCATCATTACAATTAAGAGCTTTTCTTTTAAATAGGGATGGAGCAATAGATAGAAAACACAGAGATTTAGAAAATGTATCCTTCATTCTCCCAAATTGGAAATGCTCTATTATTTAGAAGTGGAAGAAACCACTACTGAGAGGTTTGGGTAAAATAAACCTGACTTGGCATCAGTTTTATCCAAGGTTATCCACAATTGCATACTCTTCTTTATCCTTCCTCAAATGTAGTATAAAAGTATGGATGGAGCAGACAAGAGCCCAACATAGATATTTTTTAGCTTTTAATTCCTCCAGGATGAGTGGATTAATTCAGCAAGAAGGAAAATCTTATGGTAATATAAGCAAACCCCAAAATAGAGCTTCTATGAGTGCATGACCATTTCCATGTTGCTTAAAAATATAGTAAATAAAAAATGGGCCTTTGGTGTCTTCATCCCTATCTAGCAATAATATAAAATATTTATTTGGCCACCAAATAAACCAACATTTAAATAAACCAATATTTGTCATGTATAGGGTGTGTACATCAAGGAGAAGGCATATGCAGTTGGAGAATATAGCAAGAAAAAGTAAGACATGATGAAGTGATCTGCTGAGCAAAATAGTTGATGGAAAGTAGTGTGCTTGTTGGAATATGGATCAAATATTTAACAAAGGTGTTGGAATCCAAGAAGTCTCTTCTTGTTTTTTCCCGTAGGAAAGTAGAAAAAGTAAAAGTCTAGAAAAAGAGGTGTGGGTAGTCACAAATATTTGCTTAAGCATCACTGAAATTAAGTTAAATTAAAAGCTTTGCATAGTCATGGAATAAGTCAATAAAACAATCAGAACCCCAAATCTACGGTAACACAAACACAGCTTCTTTGGGGATGCGTGGGAAGGGGGAAGAACTTAATATTCTTTAACCTTTTAGATAAAGAACTTTTATGACTAATGATATGGTGGTGAAATTGACTAGAAATGATTTTCCCTGAAGAGTAATGGCACAATTGGATTTAAATAATGTGAATGTTGCTTAATAAATGAGATACTTTAGCACCTTCTTAATACCAATTAAGATTCTGTCAGAGAAACTCCAGAGACCAATTTTTTTACATTTATAGGCTTTCTACTAAACATTAGAATGAAAAAGTTCATCTTCAGTGTTAAAGAAAACTGTACACTTTTTACCCATATATAGAAGGAACTGTCTTTGACATCATTTTTATCTTTATTTATTATACTTTCAAACTAGTTAACTTCAGCAGGGGACAGATAGAAATTAAACAATTTCTAACGATTGAAAGTTAAAACAAATATAACCTTTATTCTTGATGCAGCTTCCTGTCTTGATTAAGACTACTGATAGTCCTTGCTTATCGCTGATAACTGTGATCAGCAACTCTTCAATTGTTAGATAATGCATCACAGTTGTTAAGCAAAGCATTAGATGACTTTACAATTTTATTTCTGCCTTTCCAATTAACTCTCTTAATGGTTGTTGTTTTTAAAAAACACTGTCATAATTTTGCATGGTCATTAAGCAAGGCATTTGGTAGGTGAGAATTACAGTATCTGTACTGAACTCATGATGGAAATTACAGCTGTTCAAAAATTGTAAAGCTTTTGTCAGCATTCCAGCAAACCTCCATTCCAATCAATAACTCCGAGACAAGCATAATCTCAAAAGTACCTTTATTAGAATAGCATCTGGCACATCTGTGGAATCTCAAAACTAAAATTTCCTGGAGTTCCCACAATGTCCCAAACTACAATCCATCCCCTTTTCTCCCATCATCACATCACATGGACCAATCACGATCTGTCCCAGTGTAAAATCCTTTTTCTCTGCAGTGCCACACTTAATAACCTGGAACTAAAAAAAGAACTTTATTTTGTCTACTTAGAACTACTCAATTGAAATCACCCCCACTCCCAACTTCTCAGGCTATGTGACAGCATGGAATATGGCTTCCAAAGCTGACACTTTTCAGCAGCCAAGGAACAATATTATGAGTTACAGTGAGTTAAATGACCAAGGAACAATATTATGAGTTACAGTGTTTTGTTGTGAGGGTTCCTGTGATTTGTGCGGTTGCAGGAATGATGATATGGTAATACTTACCATTATGATGCCCATTCCAGGTGTTTCAAAGCATCTTGCCTGTGCTCACAATAAGACACTGCGGCTTTGAGCTTCTGGTGCTACAATGGAGTGAGTAGGCAAAAACTAGTCTACACCTACGGGGCTGTGTGGAGAGGGTTTCCTCTTTTAAATTCTTGGGAGTGCATATTAGTCAAGACCTCACCTGGAAAAGCAACACATCCCTGGTGGTTAGGAAGGCTCAACAGATGCTTCATTTCCTTAGAGTCCTGCAGAAAAATCAGGTGGAACAATGGCTGATGATTTCTTTCTATCGGTCCATGATAGAAAGTGTTCTCATATACTGTATAACAGTATTGTATACTGGTTTAACAGCTGCGGACAGGAACACACTACAGAGAATGATAAATTCGGCACAAGAAACCATTGGTTGCCCCCTAATACCACTGGATGACATTGCCAGATCTCATTGTTTCAGCAGAGTAAGGTCGGCGGAGGTTCGGGTTGCTTCGGTGGCTGCGGCTGCGGTGAGGGTGTCGGCCATCAGCCGGCTCTGGAGGACGGGGTCCCACAAACCGAGCACGATTCTGTCTCGCAGGGCGTCGTTCAGGTTGTCGAATTCGCAGAGCCCCCAGGCGCCATAGCTTGGCGACGAAGTCGCTGAAGCTCTCACCCGACCGTTGGTCCCGACGGTAAAATTCATACCTCTGGAGCGTAGTGCCGCCGAAGTATTGGCTCGAGGATGTCCCAGTCCATCGCGGTCGCATCGGCGGGTTTGGCAAGCGCCTTGGCCATCTTGAATACCTTGGTCCCGCAGTGGGTCAGGAAGACGGCGCGCTTCATGGGGCCGGTGGCGTCCTTCAGGTCGCTTGACTCGAGGAACATGCGGAATCGGTCGGAGTACGATTCCCAGTCCTCGGTGGCGGGGTTGAAGGGTGCGGGGGGTGCGATTTTCGCCATTGTGGTGGTTCGTCTGGCTTCCGTCGGACATGTGGTTTGGTTCAGGGTCTGAATCCCACCTTCGTCGCCAGTGTTGTGTCCGCGAAATGATGCCAGGAGTCGGTGACTTCAAATCATGCTCTTTTATTAAAATAGGAACTGAACTGGCTCTTCGCAAAAGGTTCGCGGCTTTTATTCTTTCAGCCGCGGTGGCCGCGGCCAATGGCACTGCTTTGAATCTCCCGCGATTCGAATGGACCAATCGCGGGAGATTCTTAGCGAGCCAATCGGCGCGGCTCGCCTGACCAATCAGAGTGCCCCGCGCTTTGGCCAATCAAAGCGCGGGGATCTCAAGAATGCTAATTAGGGACAGAACAGTGCTTATGTTATTAAATGTATGACATGTATAAGAAGTCTTTCTCTGTTCTATTAAATAACTCATGCAGCAAAAAAATAATAATGTACTATTAATGTACTATTTTTCCACAAATAAAAGTTTTCCTGGAGTTTGGTATCTTAGAATCAGAACAAGAGTATGTAGTCGGAATACCTATACCACCAAACTATTTTGGATTGTTGCTATTATAGGTTTTGGAGACTGATAAAATCTCAGAATAGTATGGCACTAAGTAAATCGTGGCACTAGGGAGCAGAATTTTCCATGTTTTTGCTTTCTCCTTTTGGTTTAATTAAAAAAAATAGATGGGTATCATCATTAGAAAAATAAGTTTTTCAGTTTGAAAAGAAAATCATGTTGTAAAAGTGGGAAAAAATGCTATTTCTGAAGTTACAAACTCAGCACTGGGGTCTGCTACCAGCCCATGATTCTGGGTATCCACTCTCAGCTTAAAGATCTGACATTAAAAAGATAAACCTTTAGTTTAAATACTAATACATTTGTAAGGCATGGTTTTGTCACTGATCCGAACAAGGTTTTCTATTTAGAAAAAGCAGAGCACCCTGTCATTCAGCCTCCCGGTGATCAACTTGTCATGACTATGAATTAGAGCTGACCTGACCTGAAGTACATTCCTTTTTCTCAAGCATGTAAATGTCTGTCTAAGATCTGCTGACAATCACTGAAATTGTCTGCAGGGCTGCTTCACAGTTCAACAATTTTCCATTTAGTTAATGAATAAACATGGGGAGTGTCAGGTTGCTTCCTCTATTGTTTCAGATATGTTTGAATTTGTTACTCCAAATGTATAGTCACATTACTTGCATTTTATTGTTTATTTTTTTGCATTACATTTACCAATGGCAAGCACTTGAATTCAAGGCCAATCATTCTATTTGGCAGTGTAGACCTTTCCAGTGCCTCTATTCCTGTTCACTTTTTCATTACAATTCTTCTCATAATTTGGTTCACAGTATTTTTTTTTTAAAAAAAAGAATCTGTAAGGACATTTTAAAACATTTTTCTTTTCTTTTTTTTTTAAATCACATTTGGCTCTCAAAGCCATCTGAGATACACCCATCTTTAGCACTAGCACTTAGACTTATATACAGCTTCATAGTGCTTTACAGCCTACTCTAAATGGTTTACAAAGTCAGCATATTTGCCCCCAACCATTTGGGTTCTCATTTTACCAACTTTGGAAGGATGGAAGGCTGAGTCAATCTTGAGCCCCATCAGGATCAAACTGTGGGCAGTTGAACTGCTAATGATCTAAGCAAATTGGTCAACAGAATTCAAGATGGGCTGGACTTCGATCTCTTGTGGTTATGAAGGGACTGGAGACTGATGACTGATTGACCCTTCCTTCAGGTTCAGTTTGATCATCACTTAAATCTAGTTTGCTTTAAGTTAACTTAGAGGAAGTCAATTTATAAGATTTTTCTGTGGCAATCAAATGTAATAAGACTGAAATGCAATGGCACAAATGCTCATTTACTCCAGTCACTGTAAAATGATCCTGTTTCTGATTTTTGAAATACAAAAGTGTATGGCTGTGTCCTGATACTATTTTGTTTCATTCTTTTTAAGATATGCTCTAACACTACAGGTAGCCCATGATTCATGATTGCAATTGAGCCTGACAATTATAGTCATAAATTGTGACAGTCATAAAGCAGGTCCTCATGTGATCGACTGGATTTTATAACCTTTTCCTGTAGCAGTCATCAAGCAAATGCCGTAGTTGTAAGGAGAATGCTGTGATTAAGTGAACATTGTCTTTGTTAAGCAAACTGTTCACTAGGGGCCACTTTTTAAAGCAAAAACTTTGTAAATCGGAGTCAGATGATTATGGGATGCTGCAAACAGCAGTAAATGCAAACTGGTTTCTGAGCACCCAGAATGCACCCATGTGACCATGGCACCTGGACTTCGTAACTTCAGAATGAGGTCATAAGGAGCTTTTGGATGGGTCTTGTTATGTATATGTAAATAACGTAGTTGGGTTTACAATATATAAACTACAAATATATATGTTTGTAGCTTTAAGGAAAAATACTGTAATGTATTATGCTGTGTTCTGGTTGGTTATTTATGCTACAAGTTGCCATAAGAGGGAGCTATAGATCATGGTTTAATTCTCTTTCTCTTTTGCACTGATGATCTCTCTTGATACTGACACTTACTGACTACAGACCGATACTGACTAACCCTGTTTATTTTGGTATTCTGTTGATATCGAAGGTTATTTGCTATGTTATGGTTTGATATTTGTATGCTGCAAAAGACATGGAACCGGTAAGAAGTCTTTATAACTAGATGTAAGAGGACTTTATAACTAAATATTTCTGGACTGTTAAAAACATGTATGACATGGGCTGTTTATTGGGCTGTGCTATTTCTTCAAGTAAACATTAATACTACTTATTCAACTCCGTGTGGCTGTATATTTCTTCATAACTGTTCTCATAAACCGTTTTCCGTGTGCATATCCCTTTTATACAAGCCCTACTCTGCACATATCCTAACAGGTCTGTTGTCACTTAAGCCACCAGTAATAAGTCAAGGACTGCCTGTAGATAGAATAGGATTGCCATTATAGAAATCAAGTTATCAGCGGCACATACTTGACAGAGGAATACATATAATGCTCTTTGGCAACATGCTTGTCCACAGGTAAAGTAAAGGATCTTTTCTGGAACTGGCACATGCATTGCATAAATACATAAGACTGGTAAGCACAAGAGAGCCTCTGCCTTTGAAGACTGAATAATTAGAAAACAATGAAGAATTGTAACTATGAACTTGCTATCTGGAGTTGTCAATGGGAATTTCAAAAACACAGCAATATCATATTTATTAGCTATCTAAAATGGTATTGTTACTTTTTTATTTGCTGAATCATTAAAATACAATTGATGATTGCCTGACTGCTTACAAAAAAAAAGCAGCCATTCATTTAGTCACCTTTCAAAGTTACAATAGTGGTGAAAAAAGTGATTTATAATTATTTTTCTGTGATTGGTCATGTGATTAAAATCCAGATGCTTGGCACCTGGCAACTAGCCCATATTTATGACAGTTTAGTGTACTAGGGATATGTGATCACTTTTTGCAACCTTCTGACAAAGTCAATGGGGAAACCAGATTCACTTAACAACCATGTTACTAACTTCACAAATGATTCACTTAACAACTGTGGCAAGAAAGGTCATAAAATGGAGCAAAACTCACTTAACACTTGCTTAGCAACAGAAAAGTTGGACTCAATTGTGATCTTAAGTCCAGGACTACTTGTACAGTTGATGCCATTCATGTGAATTAAATTTAGTCTCCTTTCTTTTTTTCTATCTCCTGCCAGGGGTGGGATTCTATCAGTTCAAACCTATTCACTAGAACTGGTTTTTAACATTCTAAGCAGTTTGGAGAACTGGTTGTTAGAAGAAATTACTGGCCTAATCCTGTAAGGAAGGCAGGAAGGTAATCTACATAGACTCGATGCAGTCTACATAGACTTCTGTAAAGCCTTTGATTCAGTGGTACACAACAAACTATTCCTAAAACCAAAATCTTACGGTATCTCTGGACACTTGCATTACTGGATAGAAGCATTCCTGTTAAACAGACAAATGGTCAAAATTGGGAGTGTCCTCTCAAATTCTGTACCTGTCAACATTGGTGTCCCCCAAGGCAGTGTTCTAGGACCAACTCTCTTCATACTCTACATAAATGACCACTTGATCATATTAAGAGCAACTGCATTCTCTTTGCTGATGATGTAAAGCTATTCAACACCACAGACAATACTGCTACCCATCAAAAAGACCTTGACTATGTATCAGAATGGTCAAACAAATGGCAGCTTCAAATCTCAAAAAATAAATGCTCTGTCTTACATATTGGCAAAAAAAAAATCAGAAAATAAAATACAAGCTGAATAGTCAAGACCTTGTTGATGATCCAAACTCTGTCAAGGATCTTGGAGTACTCATATCTAATGATCTAAGTGCTAGAGCCCACTGTAACTATATAGCCAAAAAGGCGTTAAGAGTTGTTAACCTAATCTTACGTAGCTTTTTCTCTGGTACTATTACACTACTAACTAGAGCATACAAAACATTTGCTAGACCAATACTCAAATACAGCTCATCAGTGTGGAACCCACAATTGAGAAAATCCAGAAATATTTCACAAGAAGAGTTTTCCACTCCTCTACTCATTGCAGAATACCTTATGTCACCAGACTTGAAATTCTAGACCTAGAAAACCTAGAACTACACCACCTTCAGTCCGATATAAGTATAGCATATAAAATCATACATTGTAATGTCCTACCTGTCAATGAATACTTCAGCTTCAATATAAGAGCACACAATAGATACAAACTCAAGGTTAACCACATCAAACTTGATTGCAGGCAATAAGACTTCAGCAAGAGAATTGTCAATGTCTGGAATACTCTACCTGACTCTGTGGTTTCTTCCCCAAACCCCAAAAACTGCAACCTTAGACTGTCTACTATTGACCTCACCCCTTTTCTAAGAGGTCTGTAAGGGGCGTGCATAAGCGCACCAACGTGCCTACCATCCCTGTCATATTGTTTCTTTTATTTTTTTTAATTTTTCTTATATGTATCCATGTATTCATAACTATATTTTTACTTATACCTATTATCTTGTAAGCAATTGACAAATCAAATAAATAAATAAAATAAAAATGTTGGTGTTGCTTACAGAAACTGTTGGCCATGCCCAGCCAATAACATGACCACCAAGCCACCCCACCAACTTAGCTACACCCACAGAACCAGTTGTTAAAAAATTTGAATCCCCCCCGTCCCCTTCCCTTATTTTTTTTCCTCTGTTCTGTGCTCTTCTTACCCTTAAAAGGTTTAGTGTGGCAAGGCAAGCAGGCAGGTAGGTAGCAGCAACTCAGTGAGAAGGACAACATAAACACAGGACAAATTAACTTAAAGTCACTGTGTGTGGACAGGCTTGCATCAGAGGAAGTGACCTTTCTTTCAGCTCTAGCATTAATCTTTCCAAGAAAGAAGGCAGAGTGGATGTGAAATCTTAAAACAGTTCTGAGAGATCAGAAACAAATGAGCAAGAACATTAATCCTTCTCATTAATCTTATTCAGCAGGCCATATACGGTCATACCTTAAAGATATTACACATTTGGTTCCAGATCACTCAGTATTACAAACATCGCAATAAAGCCATTTATAATGAATTTTGGGTTTTTACAGTGCATATAAAGGTTATGTTCACATTATACTGCAGTCTATTAAGTGTACAATAGCATTATGTTTAAAAACAACAAAAATGTGGATACCTTAATTAAAAAATACTTTAGAGCTAAAAAAAATGCAAATCATCACCTGAGCCTTCAGCAAATCATAATCTTTTTGCTGCTGGAGAGTCTTGTAAAAAATGCAATATCTACAAAACACAATAAAGTGAAGCACAATAAAATGAGGTATGCTTGTACTTTAAAACATTTTACAAAGTATATTTTTCTTTAAACATTTTAATAGCTTTGGTAACATCAAAAACATTGTTGGTGTTGTAATTCCTGCTTTACCAGGATCTGAATTCCATTACAGATTTCAGAAAAGCTACCAAAGACTTATGCTCAGAAATTCTCACCATCTCTTTCTTTTTCCCTCTCCTTCCCTCTCTCGTGCACAAACACACAATTCAGATTAAGAAGGATATGCAAGTCATTTGGAATATTGCATTAGATCCTTGACGTTCCAGCTCAAAGAGAAAAAGTACAATCCTTTTGGTTTTCTGTTAAGTTGAGCAGTCCCTTTGTCTCAAAAACATTCAAGGTGGTAGGCTGCAGGCATAAACCACGATGCTGTATTCACAAACAGAACGACACTTGGTGCCATCTTGAGTAGCTTGATTAAGGGGGACAGTCTTCTCTGCTTTATCATTATAGTCACTCTTTCTTCTGGAATCATATCTCAGAGTTAAATGAAACCAGGACTCACCAAGATAAAGAGATAGGAATCAGTGCTGCTGTTTGGATAGGTAAGAGTAAAAGAAAATGCAGCAGCACAGGCCAAATGCTATTCATTATTGGGGGAACCTTACTTAATCAGAAAGAATAATAGTATTCTTTTTTATATTTGTATAGCAGTATTTCTCAAAATTGGCAACATTAAGATGTGTGGATTTCAACTCCTGAATTCCTCAGCCAGCCATGAATTTTGAGAGCTGAAGTCCACACATCTTAAAGTCACCAGATTTGAGAAATAGTGTTCCTTGGAGTCATTTTGGAACCCTGTACTTGAATACATCATGATTTACTAATGTACAATTAAGTTTTGCTTTATTCTTATTATTTTTCTAGATATGGGTGCAGCTGCCTCGTTAAGGCAAACTGATTTTCCCCATCCTTTTTACCAGGAACTTGTATTATGCCATGTTCCTTCTCACTGCAATTGTGGAGTATTACCAAGAATGCACTTTGTCCAGCAGTGACTTTTGCTGCCGAATGGGAAGGACTGGATTCTGTTGCATGGGATACTCTTCATGGGGATTTGAGGGACGACTAGATCACCCTGCCTCCTAGCTCTTCTAATCCGAGTGTGGTAGTGGATAAGAGGACACAATAGGCTAAGCGTCTTCCCATCACAGATTGGAGAAGATGCTTTTAATACAAAATTAAGATGATAAGGCAATCCCTGCTGATTGGAAAATGAGCAGTTACAGGAATTCTGTTACTGGAAGGCAGGGGTGGGATTCAAAATTTTTAACAACTAGTTCTGTGGGCATGGCTTAGATGGTGAGCATGGCTTGGTGGTCATATTATTGGCTGGGTGTGGCCAACTCAATATCATTCACATCAAGGCACGCATCTCCTCACTTGGCCTCTCATGACTGTGGGGATGTTGCAACAGTCGTAAGTATGAAAAACGGTCATAAGTCACTTTTTTCAGTGCCATTGTAGCTCTGAATGCTCACTCCACACAAGCAAAGTACCAGCTCTTAGGTCTGGAGCATGGGTGCGAATGATGGAGACGAGCCGGTAGAAACAGTGAACTTCAAACTCCTTATTTACATGGTGTGACAGCTCAAACTCGAGGGCTGCTATAGCCTTCCTTATATAGGCAACTTATTAACTATTCAACCAATAGCAATACTGGAGCGCTAGCTCCGTTAACCAATGAGACTGGCCTGTTAATGGCCAATCAGATGCTCCTGAACGGACCAATCCAATCCTGCCATTAACAGCCAATTAGAAGTGCAGGGCCAGAACCCTGCACTTGACTTCAAGCTCAAGATAACTTTATTGGTATTATTCATTCACAACACCAGCAAAGGAGGGAAAAAACTCCAGAGACGTTCCTGAGACAGGAAGTCTAGTCTAGTCCTGCTAAGAATGTAATAAGGGTTAAGAGAGAGGCAGTTTCTGTAAATAACACCAGAATGTTCCTGCCTTCCTTACAGGATTAGGCCAGTAATTTCTTCTAACAACTGGTTCTCTGAACTGCTTAGAATGTTAACAACCGGTTCTAGCAAATAGGTGCGAACTGGTAGAATCCCACTCCTGCTGGAAGGGAAGCATCTGATTTGCTATCAGGGTTCTGCAGACACCATTAATATTGAAAGAAATTATCTGTGTGGTCAGAAAGCATGGACAACAGAAAACAAACTGGTCATCTGGAAGACTTCTTAATGTTATAAAGCTCTCTTTATTTGGAAAGAACTGATGGAAGCTATGGTAGCTTTGATATGGTTTAAGATCAGATCTTAAGATTATCATGCTAGAAATATGGTCTACACAGTAGTTGACGTTTTAAAATGAACCATGACCAAATTTTGTAAAACACAAATGAAAAGATTTTTTAAAACTATGTAGTCAATAGTAAGACTATTCATTTGTTGAAAATGGCTGCCAGAAACTCACTTTGTAGATTTATCCCACAGATATAATTCTAATAATAAAACAGCCAATGTATTACATGGCCACTTACAGTATATTAATGATGAATGAGTAAATCCTAATGACCCAAGAAGTAATTAAACATTTAAATCACACTAAATTTGAAAAGCACTGGTATAAAATGGATCTTTTCTTTTTAGCAGCTTACATTAGCACCAATAAAATTGGATGTAATGCAACAAGAACACCTCCATCTGTCTCTTTACAGTCTCTCTCTAGAATACCCAGTAACATTTCCACAGCCACTAGTAAAAGTAATATAAAGCAATATTTCAGAAAGCTTTCCACAAGGAACATAGCAGTAGAATTCAGAGATTATCAACTCTAGTTTTCTGGATATAGATGATCATTGGGCAGTCAGTCTAGGGATCTTCAAACTTGGGGTGCCCTTTATTACTGCTACTACTGTTTTCTTGATGGAATTGAAACGTGAACAGGTTGTAGATTGCCTTCAACCAATTTTGCTCCATAATTTTACATATTTCCTAATTTCTATTTTCAAATTTTGGTCAGTGTGCTGTAAGGGCTAAATGCAGTCTGCCATCTTAGGGTTATTGATAGCTCAACAGAACAAGCAGAGTGCCAATGACTGTGATAAATTTACTGTATATACCTATAAAAATACTTTTTTCTCTTCTTTTTTGCAATTATTCATGATAGAAACAAATGATCTAAATATGTTCCTGAATAGGAACTCAGTGGTTGTATAGTCTTCCGCAGTCGGGTATCCTCCAGGTGTTTGATTCACTATAATTTATTTTATACTATTTTCTTAACAAATTTTCTTGGCAGCTAAAACAGATGCCTCATTTTATGGTTTATGGATACAATTGTACATTCTCTGTAACTGCAGGTTTTTTTTCACACTCTGCTCAATGCAATTTAATTTCTTTTTGCATTTTGTGTTCCTCTAAAATATACTCATGCACAATTTACTTTAATTTTTCTTTTCTGTTACTTGTGTACCATGCCTTCATCTTTCATTTATTGGAAAGTATCCACTCCCCTTGCTCTTAGTTTCCAAATATAGTACACCCGTGAATAGCCTCAGATTCTCTATGGTTACCTCCTCTTGCCCACCAGGACAATAAGAGTGCTTCATTTTTCAAGAACATTTGTGGAGCTTGAAATTTCTAAATATAGCATGGCAAAACATAATACTAGGCATGTAATTTACTTGTTAGTTCTAAGACTAAAGCTGAGTGTGATAGGCCAGAGGCAATTGCCTAAAATATCTTGGTGCATTCCAGTGGATCTGAAATATTCCCTAACATTATGAAGTCTTAGAATAAGCAATTTTATAACCAAAATCTACAGTTCTTTAGGCATAATCTGTAGTCTAAATCAAGAGTCTTCAACTCCTGGTCTGCAGCCCAGTAGTGATCTGCAGCTGTTGGGAACCAGGCCACACCAATGGCAGGGGAGTACATGAGCGCATGAAACTCCATCTGCACAGGCAAAACCATCCTTGCTGCCGCCCCTTCTGTTGCTGGTCTTGAGAACCAGAAAAGTTGAGGACTGTTGGTTCAAATAACTAACATAATAACTAATTAGATTTCTTGAACTGAGTACATTGTTCAAAAAAGGCGAACCTAAAGAACACAAAGTGAAAAAAGGAAATGAACAAAAAGAGTCTTGAAAAATATGTACTTTGGCTAAATATGTATTCCTCTTTTATATGGCTAGAGTTCCATGACCAAGATTTATTGATTATATATCATTAAGTCATTGTCAAGTCTTGGCATCAAACAGATTTTTACCACTATAGGACAATACACAAGTAATTAATAATACAAAGAATAGAAACACAGGAAGCATATTGCATAATATATGATATTAAAATTAATAGCAAGAGGATGATAACCTGATGGTATATTGCTGCATGTTTAACTGGCAACGTTTAGATAGAATAGAACAGAATACTTTATTAGCCAAGTGTGATTGGACACACAAGGAATTTGTCTTGGTGTAAATACTCTCAGTATACATAAAGAAAAGATACATTCATTAAGAATCAAGAATCATAACATACAACACTTAATGGTAGTCATAGGGTACAATCAACAACCAAATCATACTAAGAAACAATCAATATAAATCGTAAGGATACAAGTGACAAAGTTACAGTCCTACAATCACAAGTGGGAGGGGATGGGTGATAAGGAGTCATGACAAGATTAACAGTAATAGTAGTGCACACTTTGTAAATAGTTGAACGGTGTTGAGGGAATTATTTGTTTAGCAGAGTTATGGCTTTCGGGGGAAAAACTGTTCTTGTGTCTAATTGTTCTGGTGTGCAGTGCTCTATAGCGTCGTTTTGAGGGAAGGAATTGAAACAGTTTATGTCTGGGATGCGAGGGGTCTGTAAATATTTTCACAGTCCTCTTTTTGACTCGTGCAATATACAGGTCCTTGATTGAAGGCAGGTGGATAGTAATGTTTTTTTCTGTAGTATGATCATGTGCCTCTTACATGGCCCAATGATCCAGAAAAAACAAGGAAAGAAAGAAAGAAAAGTTAAAGAAACATCTGATTGGTAATACTGTATCTCCAATTTTCTTAGAACTTCTAAATGTTACTTATATCCCCACATATGTTTTCCCTGTTTAATTTGCACTCTGGACTTCACAAATGGGGCAAATAAAATAGAGACAAACACACTGATGTAGCATTACTTGGAATTGGGCATCAGAGGTGTTCCATATGGCAATACATTAGCAGAACATGTGTGTATCAGCCAGTGGTATCTCCAGACTGTTTTCAAAGGTAGCCTCCATAAAACACACTGCAGAATTTAATAAGACATTTCTCAGCATGTGAAATACACTTGAAAGATATCTTTGCCAAGATAGGTTAATTGGTTTATCAGCCTGAACTGATAAAACTCTCCATTTGTAATCATGGTTTTGCCTTGACTTTTTATTTACTATCACTGTTACCATTGCAGAATGCTTTAGCCATACATTTTACTAGTTATTTCTTCTGAGTTTTAAAAATGTTATTTCTGAAAATTACTTACTATATATTCCTTTGATAACTCCAACTAGCTTGCAAAACCAACTGTAGTATAAACTATCATAAAATGATAGTACTAACACCACTCTATAAAGCCTTAGTAAGACCACACCTAGAGTACTGCATCCAGTTTTGGTCACCACATTATAAAAAAGATGTTGAGACTCTAGAAAAAGTACAGAGAAGAGCAACCAGGATGATTAGGGGACTGGAGGCTAAAACATACAACGAACAGTTGCAGGAACTGGATTTGGCTAGTCTAGTAAAGAGAAGGACCAGGGGAGATATGATAGCAGTCTTCCAATATTTGAGGGGCTGCCACAAAGAGGAAGAGGTCAAACTATTTTCTAAAGTGCCTGTATGCCAGACAAGGAATAATGGATGGAAATTGAACAAGGAGAGATTTAACCTGGAAATAAGGAAAAACTTTCTGACAGTGTGAACAATCAATGAATGGAACAGCTTGCCATCGGAAGTTGTGGGAGTGCCATCACTTGAGACTTTCAAGAAAAGATTGGACTGCCATTTGTCAGAAATGGTGTAGGGTCTCCTGCTTGGGTGAGGGGTGGGACTAGATGACTTACAAGGATCCTTCCAACTCTGATTATCTGTTAATATTAAAATGGTCAAACATTCAAAATTAAAATAATAGGCATTGTTATAACATCAAAAGACATATACATGAATGAATGAAATGAATGAATGAAAATAAAGGTTTAGGTGAATTATTATACATTTAATCTTGAAATATATTTTTAAAATTTTGTTTTATGTTAAAGATGGTTTCTATTATTTTATTCCTGTGCAAGAGCTTTATAGAAGGTTTTGGATAGCTTTCAGTAGCAGGAGATCAAACTTAATATTATTTTAGAGGGCAAGGTCACAGATAGTCAGATTGATGTGGTGGTTAAACCATCAGACTAGAAACCAAGAGGCTATGAGTTCTAGTCTCCTTTTTATGCACAAAAAGATCTGGGTGACCTTGGGTCAATCACTCTCTCTCAGTCCAAGGAAGTAGACAATGGCAAATCACTTCTGAAACCTTGCCAGGAAAAACTCACCAGGAGTCAATGATGTCTTGAAGCCACTCCCCCCCTCCACCCCACGGCCAGCAATAATGACAAGTGGCTGTGCCATATGTAGACATGGGGGGAGGGTGTCTTTCATTTTCAGAATACGTATATATACCATCTAAAATAATCCTTTGGATTTACATAGTATCACCACAAGACTTTAAAAAAAAATATTATTTATTATTTTATCATAAAAAGTAAAATGCAAAACAAACAAAATGAAACAAAAGCATACATTCAAGCCTAACAACAACAAAATAGAAAAAAAATAGTTCACAAAAAAAGAAAAAAGGAAAAAAAAACTGGTAACAAAGACTTTTAATGAACAGTGACAGTGGTACATGTTTGGGGATGCAGAAATGTGTTTACACACTTACAACACATCAACTAAATGTGTCTGAAATGTGAATTTTAAATACAAACTGCTTTGATGTTCAAAATAAAAAAAGAGATTGATGTTCCATTTGTGGATCGGTTTTTTAAAAACCCATTCCATAATACCATACATTGTTTTTTTTAAACCAAGTAATGCCACAAGGTGGCAGCAGAAAATTATTTTTACAAGAATTTCCAAATGAAGTATAAGTAATGTCTCAGCTCTTGCACTTCACAAACCTTCTGAGTCTCCTTCATATTGAACAGGGTAAGAGCAGCAGCCTGCCAGCCCCCCCGCCCCTCAATTCATGCTATACTTTTTTCCAAGGCCCTGTACATTTGGACAATGATTTTATCGTTCAGTGTTAAATCACCTATGAATCTGTGGTCAGCAGTTAAAGATTTGGTTGGGTTGTAACTGTTTGAAAATGGGATGAGAGCTTACTTTTTGGGCCTGCATTCAAGCACTATCCTGGCCACTCCTTGTTTGTTTTCTAAATGCCTATTTTAAAAAAATAAGATTGGCCTTTGAGAATATGCAAGAGGAAAGAACTGGATCAAAGGCACTACTGCATACCCAGGAACCACTCAGCAGTGGCTATCAAAAACACAGCCAGTGTTACATGCATAGAGCAAATCTCTTCATCCCAAAGACTGAAAGAAGGTAAAGGCTGAAGCAGCAAAAGGCAAAATCTGTTATTGTGGAATGAACACATCTTCCTTAAAATGGTTATGTTCCGCAACCAAAAGAAGGAATTAAGTTAAAAAACAAAAAACAAATACTTTTGAGTTTTCTAATGGTGTGTGTGTGTGTGTGTGTGTGTGTATAAAATGCAGAGTTTGAGAGCTTTTGGCAATCTTTGAAAAGTCAACTAAATATAAATATATAGCTCTGACTATTTAAAATGTAGCACTTCAAAATGCTTTTAAAACATCTTAGCATATGAAGGGTATTTTGAAAAACACAGTCATTATCTATTGTAAGCCCTGTTATTTATAAAAAGCTATAAAGAGAATCACAGTTTACATTTACAGAACCTTCTTAAAAAATTATTTTCTAAATGCAACAAAGACAACGCCAAAAAGCTAGCGATATTGGCAGGTTCAGTCCTAAAAAGATTGAGCAGTGTTCAGTAATACAGGTAGAATGTCCTTCAGTTCTAGCCATCAGTGACAGCATGTAAAATTAAAACTTACCTGTCTGGTTATTATTCACCTTACTTTTACTCTGAATGAATTGCTGTCTGCTTAATATCTGTGCAGCTGCTACATCAAAGGTATGACAAAACTTTACCCAACTCTTACGATAGAACAGGGTGGGATAGTAGAGTATTAGAAATTGGGGTTGAGATAAAGAGTTTGGTGTAGTAGAGAATCAAATTTAAATGAAATTTGAAGAACACAAAGGCAATAAACTTGGTTTCAGATGCAGCAAGAACCATGTTTCGTCCCTTGATTTTCAGGCAATAATGCTGATTGGGCCAGAGATCTGAGAAATCTTTCAATTGGTTAGTCCAGAACCTTGCCTTGGAAGAAAAGGACAATCATAAACTTGTAGAGTTTATCCAAACAGAATAAAAAGAACAATTTATTTTTAGGCTTCTATCCTGTGTTAAATATTTCAGCAATTTAAAATCTGAAAAAAAAAAATCAGAAATTTAAGATTTCCTGAACATTCTTGTTGCCTTGCCTAGATTTTCTTCACATTGAGCTGAATCAGGGTTATCAGACAAACCTAAATTTATTTGGTTTTACTGTTGCTGTAGAATAACTTTCCATCCAGTGCATTTCTAGCCCACTTATTAAACATGCAACCAAAAATTTTGGTTGATTGATTCTTAGGATAGGAAGGCACTTAGAGTAATAGGTTTACTTATAAGAGGCCATTCCAATAAGCACAAAAGATGGGGGCATACCTTTGATATCCCAGTGATAAAAAGAGCCACACAGTTCTTTGAGGGCAGAGTAATATTGCTTTCCCAAAACTTTTTTTGCTGCCCAGTCAAGAGCATTTTTCAGGGTGACTGTTGTTTTAGAAAGTGTCATCCAAATGTAATGAACCTATGAGAGTACTGAAGTATTTGAATTCTAACTCAAAATACCATGTGTTTCATTTTGTACCTTATTTGTAGTCATACATTTTTATTCAATAGATTAGGGAATTAGCACTTGTTAGCAAACTATAAATTAGGGATTTCAAAATGAGATCAGTGTAGGCAATTAATTCAGTGCAACTCTCCAGAATAAATCTGTTTACACTCTGAAGTACTCAGGTGCAAACCCCTAAAGTCAGCAATGCACATTTTGTTTGTACCATATGATTTCTAAAATGCTATTTACTGAAAAAGGTAGTGATGTGATTTATGCCCAGTGAATTAAAATATACGCATCTAGAGATGAACAACATGAACTGCTATGGAATTTGAGTCTCTGCAATCTCATAACAATTGTACGGTCTTCCAAACCTCACTCAACATCAGCCCTTTTGTTGCTGCTAATAAAGACTTTAAAAAAAACCCTAAACTACCCTGTTTCTCCAACAATACGGCCTCCCCAATAGGAAGTCCCAGCATGTTTTATAGGCATGAAATGAAATTAAGCCCCTCCCCCCAAATTAAGGCCTATATTAAAATGTGAAATGGGGGGGAATGGTGGGGGGGCTTGCCGTTAGGAAGTACTTTTGTTACACACCCGGATATAGTGCTGCCTGTGTTGACCCCAATATGAAGTGCCCCACCAATGCTGAGGTCAACATCCAAGCCGGCGCCACCCGCCCCCCCAAAGATGCAAGGGGGGGAATTAAGTCACCCCCGAAAAGACAGCCTAGCCATTTTTTCGGGGCTCAAAAAAAAAAAAAAGCCTTATTATATGAGAAACATGGTACTAAACTATCACAATAATTAAACAAAACTCTAAACTGTTTGTTTGGTTCAAACAAATGAATTAATATTTATATTTAATAACACAATGTGCATTTTTAAAAGTTTATTCTTAAAGATCATTGGTTGCTTATGCAATATTAGAATAATAATACCATGAGAGTGAAAATCTTAAGGTCCGAACTCAGTGGAGGAAATAACATCCAGGCAATTAATACCTAGATAATACCAGTCATAGGCTTGGTGGTTAAACAGACTGAGTTTTCAGTTGGAAAGCTGATAGCCCAGGTTTGAGCACTAGCACCATGTGATGGTGTGAGCTCCGGTTACTTGTCCCAGCTTCTGTCAACCTAGCAGTTTGTAAATATACAAATGTGAGTAGATAAACAGATACCACTTCAGTGGGGAGGTAGCAGCATTCTGTGTGTCTTGACATATAGTCATGCTGGCCACATGACCATGGAAGTATCTTGAGGCAATGCTGGCTTCCTTGACTTAGAAATGGAAATCAGCACCACCCGCCAGAGTTGGGCATAACTGGACAGGGGAAACTTTACCTTTTTAATTCCAGTCATTAAGATACACAGCTGGAAGTGGACTAGTTCCAAGAAGAACTAAAAGCCCTGGATTAGAAGACCAGAAAAATAAATGAATCATGCCCTTTATCTACATAATGAATTTGGCAAGACTGTATATACCAAGAAGCATAGCTGGGTGTGGAAGATAAGCATCTGCCATATAACACTTAGATTTAACAATTGCCAGTAAGAAAGACAAGACAGTCTATATTCAGTAGTTGATATTACAGTATGTGGAGACAATAGAAATAGAAGAGAAAGAACAGGAGAAGATTACAAAATATAAAGACTTGCAAATAGAAATAGAAACACTGTACCAAATCAACTCAAAGATAGTACCAATAGTAATATATGACTTGGGTGCAATCACAAAACATCTGGAGCCTCACTTGAATACTATCGGCATTAGAAAATCACCACCAGTCAATTGCAAAAGGCAGCTTTACTTAGAACAGCTTACATCCTGCAATGATACCTTTAACAGCATCAAACATCCTCTGCCGATCCTTGGTCTTTGGGAAGAGTTCCATATGACTGACTGAGAGACCAACTGTAATAATAATAAATTTTATAGGGTGATCTGATAAATATCTTTATATCATCTTAGAACATAGAATAACAGAGTTGGAAGAGACCTTGGAGGTCATCTAGTCCAAGAGGAGAGTTTACTCTATTCCAAATATTAGCCTTTCTCTACCTAGGATTGAACTCACAGCCTCCTGATTGTGAGGCAAGAGCTCCATCTCTAGGCTACCACACTTCATAATCTTAGTTTATTAATTTCAATTATACATAGTTATTGGAGCATACGTAGAATAGAGCATAATCTGGCAGCAGTTGTGAACTATATGGAATGGTAGAAACTAAGAATATTGAAAGGATATTGAAAATATCTTCAAACTGGGTCAATAGGAAACTGAAAATTTTGGCAACATAATTCAGTGTATGCCATTTTAAAAAACAGCTTTAGAAATATGCTAATTGTGTCTTTTGAACTTTGGGAATTAATGGAATAAAGTCTTGAGGTATTTGTGAACAGTTTAATGTAACTTTGAACATAAAAAGCAAACAAACAATTAAAATCAAAACAGACAAATCCAAAAGATTTATTACTTAAGTGGTTGCAGTATAGTTTCTTTTGAATTTCTTTTGTGGCTTGAATCTACATTAACAATACAGTGTGGCCAGGGTTGATGAGATTGGTATATATTATTTTTTTTCAATCCAGCTTGTCTGGCTGGGTACATTTTCTGATTTCCAAAAGTCATAGAGAAAGATTTCTATATGGTACAAACCAGGGAGATTTTTCTGAAAAGAAAAATAGGACAGTCATATACACCTTTTTATTATTTAAGAGATCAAAAGTGCCTATCTACATCTATCTATCTATCTATCTATCTATCTATCTATCTATCTATCTATCTATCTATCTATCTATCTATCATCTATCTATCTATCTATCTATCACCTCTCTCTCTCTTTCTTTTCTCTCCCCCTCCCTCCCCCTCCCTCCCTCCCTCCCCCTCCCCTTCTTTCTCTCTCTCTATCTCTCTCCCCTAAAATATTCCCTTCTCACTTTTATGTGTTATACGTGTCTTCCTCAGTCTTAGGTCCAGTCAGAGGCTTTGGCCTTTACCCTCCATGTCCTTTCTAGTTTGTCCTTCAGGCCCTGGCATTTTTCCAGCTTCTCACAATCCTTCTCCCTGATATTGCCTATCACTTGGCACTGCTACATCTACCAGAGAGGTGGTATCCAGCAGGTTCTGACCACCAGTTCTGGAGAACCAACAGTGGAAATTTTGAATACTTCAGAGAACCAGCAAACACCACCTCTGACTGGAGATTTCACAGTATCCTTCCCCTGCCACGCCTACCAAGCCCACAGAACCAGTAGTAAACATTTTTGAATCCCATCACTGATCTACCACCTTGAGTCTTGGCTGACTGCTCTATCTATGAGCAACTGGTGTTTTGAGTCTCTAGTATTGTTCCCTTCTAAGCCTGGAACATATGTTTGGCCCATATGATTGTATAGTTTGGCAGCTATGATAGGACTTCCCATGTTGTGGGAGCAAATTATGGGCTGGTATTTGGATAGTTCTGTTTCTATCATGTTTTTTTTTTAATGATTAGCACTGTGCTTGGGTTAGTCACTTTGGGGAAGAGCCTGTAAGAAGCAGCTTGTTCATCCATGGTGCTAAGCATTCATGCACTGCTGTTAGTTTCTTTAGTAAGTCTGGATCATATCTGAGACAGGTGCTATCCAGCTCTGTTGGGTGTCTTCTACTATGATGGTGACTGGTTCCTGGTCTGGGAGATGGCAGTGGCCTGCTCTCTGGTCTTGCATTCACTTTGCTCTGAGTGTTATATATCTATTCTTTCTCCCATGTGTTCTTCCAGTATTGCTGCTATTGACTTTGCTGTTACTGTCACTCAGGGGTGGGTTTCTACCAGTTCTGTCCACCTCTGTAGAACCAGTAGCTCTGAAGAGCAGCAGACATAGAAACAGTTCTATGTCTGCTGATGTTTTTGCCTACCCGCCCACCCGGGCTCTTACCTGATCTTTATTTCCTGATTTTTCAACTTCAGCTGCCGAACAAGGCACAGCTGCAGTTAAAAAAGCAGGAAAAGAGGGCTGTTTCAAAGGCTGCTTCTCTGCACACAGCATGCTGATGATGATTTACAGGCGCCTGCTCACGGGCATGCAGGGAAGCACATCATAAATCACTGAGCCTCGTAAATCCCGAACCAGTAGTTAACCCTGTCGTATCCCATCCCTGACTACACTTGTGAAGAAAGTTAGCACTCACCCCTCCTAGAAGAATGAAATAGTTTAGGAAATATTAAAAAGGCAGAATATTATATTTCCTTGGATGCAAAAAGGAGAAACAAGATTTTAAAGACAAAGAACAGTTCCCTGCCCCCAGCATCAGGTATTTGGTGCACATTAAGACTGGGCCAGCCTATTTACGAAGACCTCAGCTCCAAGCTGATAGGATTAAGACATGACCCTCAGGACATAATAGGATTAGCCCTCTATCCATCTAGCAACAGATCTCACCACATGGCACCTGGGGATCTTACATCACCCAGCACAGTTCAATCAAACTTATCTCTGACAAACTCCTAGGATTTGCACATGACCCCTATAGCAACCAATAGGATACATGCGCTTGCACAGGAACTGAACGCTCTAGGACAAGGCCCAAGAGAGGGTATAAATTGCTCTCTCTCTCTCCACTCCATGTGGTCAACTATCTAGAATCACACATACTTGGTGGTTCTGCTTCACCATTAAACCATCCTTCCAAGTAGCCTCCATGTTTCCAGTGTCTTTCTCCCTACTTGAAACTGAACCCAGGAGGGTATTTCTTCCAACAATTTGGCATCCAAAGACGGGACTCCAAGATAACCCAACCCTCAGACCTGGCCTGGGTAAACCCCCTTGCTGGCACAGACCCATTGAGCCTGTGGGTGGATTTTTCCCAGGCCTTTGCAATTTGAAACAACCATTTTAAAGGTGTTTTGAGTTTTGAGCTCAAAAGCTGCTTGGAAAGAAGGTGAGTACCTCTAAATTTTAATTTTATAGTTCAGAAAAGCATGGGAAATGTGTGTATGCCTATGTGTATGAGTGAGAGGATCCTTCTCCCAATCACAGCTGGATCTTGTTTCCTCTGTGTGTTCTGCGAAGAGAGCCTGGAAAGTATAGGAGGTCAGGCCAGAGCACAGGACCTTCTGTTAGGGAAAGGAGAGAGTGTGTGAAAATGGAATGGAAAAGTGAATGAGAGAGTTGAACTTTGGACAACCCGTGAACTTTGGACAAAACCCTGTGTTAGGAGGGGTCCATACCTCTGGAAGCAAGCAGAAGTCCTCCTGGACTTCCAAAAACTGATGGTGGAGTAAAGCCAATGGAAGGAGGTGCCCATAATCACTGCAGGAAGCAATGGAATCCTCCTGGACTCCTTTTTGGTCTGCAAATTGATGGCAGGAGTTTCCTTACAAAAGAGGGGCCTTTACTCTGATAGGGAACCAGAGTCCTCCTGGACCCTTTTTGATCTGAAAACTGATGGTGGGGCAGGAGTCCCACTAGGAGACTCATTTTTTTGCTGGAACCCGGTGGGGCTGAGTTGAATCCCTACATTGGAAAGGCAAACATGGGATGCTGTAGCTCGGGGGTCAGGGTCAAAAGTCAATACTTCTACATTGAAGTGTTGGATAACTTGTTGTTTCTTTGTTAATGTGGCTTTACATTTTCTGTCTGTCTATTACTTCTCCCATGTGTTTCATATATCCCCTCTCATTAGGTATAGTGTTGTAGTAGCATTCCATCAATTCTAGGTTATCTTGTCTTTTTCTTGTATGGTTTTTCCAGTAGTTCATTTATCATCAGATTGTCCTGGATCCCCAACATCTGACATGGACCTTGTTAATGTGGAAAATTGAGCTGCTATGACTCTCTTAGTGTCAATCTCATATTTGAGGCAGGCAAGCAAAGTGTTAGGGGCTCTGTGTTCAAGATTACCCACTGGTAAGGTAAGGAATTTGAATTCCAGTCTATTAGGTCAAAGATGGCATTCTAACTACTTCGCTATCCAGCCACTATGTACGTTTTCCATTGCATTCAATCAAAATGTTAAAATAAATGCAAAGTCCATTTTTAGCTGAATATTATTCACAATTATTAGAATATTTAGTACCAGGACTCAGATGCATGATTATTTTGCTGTACAGTAGAGAAGGGAGACTTTGGACATATAAAACAATTCTGGAATATTGCATACACATATAATAATTTTGGGGTTACTGTTATTACTATTCAATCCAAACCTTGAGTGAAATACTGATGAACTTCATTCTTGACATTTGATGAGAAAATAGTAAAACTTGCACTGGACAAGGGGAATATCAGAAAAGATAACACATGCTTACTTAAATATTAACCCATAAAAGCATGAAATATAGGGTATTTTCTGCTTTTGCATTTCCCATTGTCAATATAAGTGTGGTTGAAAACTGCAGCTTATTAAAAGAAAGAAACCATCTATCCAGCTATGCAGCTTCTCTTTTTTTATTCAGAAATGTGCAACCACAATACAATCTTTTTGTGAAATTTCACTGATCTTTTCTCATTCAATTAGAAATTCCTAATCTATATGGTAGAATGTTCACAATAGAAAGATACAATTTTGTAAACAGTTAACAAGCATGCTAGTTGTACGAGGGCCACATTAGAGAAGAGAAATAAATTTGCATTTATAATTGTTCTGATCTAATTCAAGCTGCTACAAAAGAAAGTAATTTTCATTAATTCCTCCATCACCTGACCCTCTCATGTTTTCCCCAATGAGTAGATTAATAATATTCCCTACACTGAAGGAAGAAAAACAGATTCACAAACCTTTTCTCATCCTGGAAGCTTATATTGCATCTTCCAAACGTCTGAGTCTGATGCCGTTGGCCTCCTGAATTTGAAATTTAAATGCCTGAAAAACTATAAGCTTATTTACATTACCTTAGTTGAGCACACAGAACTTATTTCCATAGACGAGGTTACTGTTTGTCATTTTGCCAAAACAGATTATCACTCTAATAAAAGCACGGCATATCTTGGATAGCTCAAATATTTCTATAATTGTTTAGTTCAGTTGCACTTATCAACAAAATCAAACAATAACCATCCAGTTCAATTTAACTTAATGTTTACTGGTATGACACACACTATAAGTACTGTCAAAAATGCATAAAAAGGAAACAATTCTCAAAAAAATATAATGGAGGTCAATTAACTTTGTTCAGCATATAAGATTAGAAGTTAAATAATTTGTGTCCAATTGTACTTATTCTCCACTGTGTGGTACACAGGTTCACCATTGTACGTAGAAGCTTAGCTTTTAATCCCTCATTCCCCATAAAGTTAATTTACATGTATTTGAGTTTTTGTTTTTGGGGCAAATAACAGTTTCACTCAATTAATAGAGCAGGGCAATAAAAGCAAAAGTCATGCAGTTGATCAGGTTCATCCTTATGTTATATGGTGAAAATAACTCTTTATCCAATTAAGGATTTTTTTAAAAAAATAAAAAATAAATTGTTCTAGTTTTTAAGAAATGAGCATCTTTCAAATAAGCTAGGGTTATATTTTTGATAGCCAAAAATGCAAAAATGAATAGGCAGTCGAGACAGTAATTGATAAGGTGCAGCTCAGTGGTGGAATTCAATTTTTTTTACTACCAGTTCTGTGGGTGTGGCTTGGTGGATGTGGCAGGGGGAGGATCCTGTAAAATCTCCAGTCAGTATTTTCCAGTTCTCTGAACTACTCAAAATTTCTGCTACCAGTTCTCCAGAACTGATCAGAACCTGCTGAATATCACCTCTGGTGCAGCTTGAGAGTGCAGGAGAAATAAATTCACGGGAACAGATGGGTTCCTGAAGAACAAAACTGATAATGTGCCAGGAAACCTCTGGTTCTTCCAAATACATGCTCAATGTACCATGCTTGAAAGCAAAGATTTGATAGCAGGCAATCTGAACTAGCAGATGTGCTTACAATTTGGAATCAGCTTTCACATTAAGTATTTGTGTTCAATTTAAAAATGAGGATGGTGAAGGAAACACATGTTATTCAGTCAACTGAAAAAAATATAAGGGAAAGATAAAAAAATACAGTAGTATGCTAAAAAAGATGCAGCTGCTTTAAGATGTTACAAATGACTACAACATCTGCATTTCTATCTGTTCTGAAACATTTTTGGTATGTTGTATTGAAATATTTCAAGAGTCTAGTTTTTACTTATTTTATTTATTTATTCGATTTGTCAATCACTTACAAGATAATAGGTATAAGTATTAACATGAATAAGAATACAGGAAATAGATGCAAATAAATGGGGACAAAAGGACAGGGATGGTAGGTGTCGTGTCCGGAAATAAGCTCAGAGTCGGTGACTTCAATTAAAAGCTCTTTATTTGTAACAAGTGAACCGAACCGGCGAAAGGCAAAAAGCCCGCGGCTTTTATACCTTTCGCAAGGCTGCCGCGGCCAACGGCAGCGATTCAAGCCTCCCGCTCTTGGTTTGCACCAATCGCGGGAGACCTAAATCGGCCAATCAGAAATCCCCGTGCCTTGGCCAATCAAGGCTCGGGGATTTCGAGCATACCATTTTCAGTACATAACACCCCTCCCCCCTTGGTACGGTCCGTCAGGTGGTGTAGTCACGCAGGTAGGCGGGGCTCCGTCGAGTCCTAGTTGACCTGCGCAACTCACTTCCCTGTTGTATCTCGGCCGGAGCGGTCGTTCCTTTGGCTGCTCCTGCCTCTTCGCGAACCGGCTGGATGATCGGGCCGGTTCTTTCGCCGTGGCTCCCGCCTGGGCCTACCGGGTTGGTTGAGCTGCGGATTTCGCCGCTCCCGCTTGGCTTCTCCGAGTCGGTAGAGCTGGCCAGACGGTTCTTCTCCGGAGGGGACTCGCGATGGCTGTTTTCTGGTGAGTATTTTTGGTTTATTTTATTTTGCGATTGTCTTTCCGGGTATTCCCTCCCCCCTTGGTTCGCTTCTTGGGGGTTGAGGTCAGTTGCCGTTCTGGACCTTAACTGGTCAATATGCCGTTTCCAGGCTCGCCCGTCCGTGGTTTGGAGCCGGTACGACTTTGGACCAGTGACTTGTGTTATGACGGCTGGGATCCATAGGGGGTCCCCCGTCATGTTTTTTGCGTAAACCAGGTCGCCTGGGTTAAATGTCCGGAACCTGGAGCTGGAGTCTGGGGGCTGCTCCGGGTTGTAGGTCGGGTGCAGTCTGTCAAGTGGAGACCTCAGCTTCCTGCCCATTAATAGCTCTGCCGGACTCTTGTTGGTTGTAGTGTTGGGAGTGATGTGTTGTATGAAGAGTAGGCGGTTGATTTTGTCGTTGATCTCTGCGTGGTCCATTTTCCTGAGTGTTTTTTTTGTAAATTGGACCATCCGTTCCGCCCTACCGTTCGCCGCCGGATGCGCCGGTGCTGTCAACGCGTGGCGGATGCCCTTCTCTGCCAGGAACCGTTCGAATTCGATGGAGGTGAATTGGGGCCCGTTGTCTGAGACGATGACGTCTGGGAGGCCGTGTGTGGAGAACAGTTTGCTCAGTTCTTTTATGACAGCCTCTGTGGTGGTGGATTTCATGTCAGCCACCTCTAGCCAATTTGAGTATGCGTCGACTGTGATTAAGAACGTATGTCCATTTGTGGGGCCCGCAAAGTCGAGATGGATTCTGGACCAGGGCCCTCGTGGTGTTTCCCAATCCCGGATGGGTGCTGTGGGTGGGCTGGATCTGGTCTCCTGGCATCGGTGGCATTTGGCGACCCATGCCTCAATTTGCTTGTCCATCCCTGGCCACCAAGCGTAGCTTCTGGCCAGGGCTTTAGTCCTGACGATGCCAGGATGACCCTCATGTAGCATCCTCAAGACTTTTTCTTGCAATCTATCTGGAATTACCACCCGGTCACCCCATAGAATGCATCCCTTCAGTAGTGACAGTTCGGTCTGGCGCTGGCGGAATGTTTTAAAAGTCTCGTCACAGTCTTTTTCCGGCCAGCCCTTTTCTAACCAGTGTAAGATTCGCGCCAGACGCCTGTCCTTAATGATTTCCCTGGCAATGTCGGATGCAGTAATAGGTAAACTTTCTATGCTCAGGGTATTTGTGGTAGGTGCTGGGTCAGGTTCAGAGTTAGGTAAGGGCGAGCGGCTTAAAGCGTCTGCGTGCGAGATTTTCTTACCTGGCTTGTGTAACAGTTCGTAATTGTAGGCTGCCAGGAATTCCGACCATCTTGTCATTCGGGGTGACAAGATGTTGGGCGTGGCTCGGTTTCCCGGGAGGATGCCCAACAGAGGCTTGTGATCCGTCACGATGGTGAACGGGCGGCCGTACAAGTATTCATGAAAACGTTTAACGGCGGCAACTATAGCCAAAGCTTCCTTGTCCAGCTGGCTATAGTTGCGCTCTGGTTTGGTCAGAGTCCTGGAGAAAAAGGCGATGGGTGCTTCTCTCTGGTCTGGGAGGGTGTGGCTGAGGACAGCGCCGACGCCGAAGGGTGATGCATCGCAAGTGACAGCTAGTGGTAAAGTCTCACTAAATTGCATCAGGACAGCATCGGAGGTGAGGAGGTCTTTGGTCTTTTGAAAAGCGGTTTGTTCTCGCCTCCCCCAAGTCCAGGCTGCCTTCTTGTCTAGGAGTCTATGTAAGGGCTCCGCCGCCGTTGCCTTTTGAGGTAGGAAAACATTATAGAAATTTAGTAATCCTAGGAATGCTTGTAATTCCGTTTTGGATCTTGGGGTGGGGGCTTCCTTGATGGCTTTTATTTTTTTAGTTGTAGGGTGAATGCCCTTTTGGTCTAGGAGATAGCCCAAAAACTCTACTTGCTTTGTACATAGATTGCATTTCTCTCGCTTAACCTTAAGTCCTGTTTCTTTAAATTTTGTTAAGACTTGTCTGAGTCGCGTCTCTAACTCGGCTTCATTTGGCGCCGCTATTAGTACGTCGTCAAAATAGGGCACCACCCCTTTAATGCCCTGTAACAAACGTTCCATCAGGCTTTGAAAAATGCCTGGTGTCACGCTGACTCCGAATTGGAGTCGGTTACACCTGAAGGCCCCCCGATGGGTTACTATTGTTTGGGCTTCCGCCGTTTTCTCGTCTACCGGCAGCTGCTGATATGCCTGAGCAAGGTCGAGTTTTGCAAAGACTTTGCCCCCTCCTAGCGAGTGTCGTAAATGTTGTACTATAGGGACTGGGTAGGCGCTTTGTTGTAATGCGCCATTTAGGGTGGCCTTATAGTCCCCGCAAATTCTCATTGACCCGTCCGGTTTTACTGGGGTCACTATAGGGGTTTCCCATCTGGCATAGTCTATCGGTTGTAATACCCCCTGTTTGACGAGTTTGTCCAGCTGCTCGTCAATTTTTGGTTTTAATGCAAACGGTACCCTTCTAGGTTTAAGTCTCTTAGGGGGGACCCTTGGGTCTAAGTCAAATGAGATAAGGGGCCCCTGGTACTTGCCCAAGCCTCCATCGAACACCTCCTGGAACTCCTGGGTTAGCCGCTGTTCCCAAGCTTCGATGGTGACTTGGTTGACACCTGTCAGTGCGATGTTAAGCGGGGCGAACCATTGTAGACCCAGTAGGCTTGGGCGGTCGCGATCGACGATTGTGAGTGGTAGTTGTTCGGTGTGGCCTTTGTAGGTTATGTTGAAACTCTTGGTGCCTACTACCGGGACACGGTTCCCTTGGTAGTCTTTAATGATGATCTTTTGTGTCTGCACGTTTCTCTTTTGTAGAGTGGGCACCAGTCTTTTGATTTCACGCCATGCAATCATGGAAAGGTAGGACCCAGAGTCCACTTCCATCTTGCATGGCTGGCCTTCTATATATACCTCTACATGTATTTTTCTGGCGCCGTCGGAGGTGGCGTGGCCGATGGTCACCGTCTGATGGGTTTCTTCTTTCCGTCGACCGTCGCCGCTTCTTTGAGATCGTTGAGTGCGGTCCCATCGACCGTCTGGCTGTCGTTCTCTGGTTCTGGGCGGGGAGTTTTCTCTCCGTCTGTCGTGCTGTTCCCATTTGGGCGGGCTGCGAGTCTTCTTTTGGCGGCAAACTCGGGCGATGTGACCCCTTCGTTCACAATGCCTACAGATAGAGTCAAAAAATCGGCATTCTGACCTGGGGTGGTCGCCGCCGCACCCGGCGCAGCTGGTCCTCGACTTACGGCCTTTTCGACTTCGTTGATCGCCGCGTCCCGTCTGTACTCGGTGAATGTCCTCCTCGTCTTCAGACGTGCTGGAGTTCGACTGGTATTCACCGTAGTGTGCGGTCGCTTCACTTCTTGCGTCGGCCGACCTTGCCGGGTTGTTGTTCCCGCCCTTCGCGTCAGATCTTCGCATGCTGTCTGCCGACGTGCGTGTTGCTTCAGCGGCTGCGGCGGCTGTAAGGGCATCGGCTAGGCTGATGTCGCCCTTGGCCATAAGTCGGCTCTGCAGTGTAGGATCCCATAACCCGAGTACGAAGCGGTCTCTTATGAGACTGTTGAGACCCTCGAACTCACAGAGTCCTCCCAGGCGCCGCAGCTCTGCGACGAAATCGCTCAATTTTTCGTCGGGCTTCTGGTTTCGGCGGTAGAACTCGTTGCGCCGTATTAGGATGGGGACCTCGGGGGCATAATGGCGCCGCAGTATTGGTTCGAGGACATCCCAGTCCATGGCGGTTGCGTCTGCCGGCTTGGCTAATGCCTTAGCCATCTGGAAGACTTCTGGTCCGCAGTGTGTAAGGAAGACAGCGCGTTTCAGCGGGCCCGGGGCGTCCTTCATGCCGGCGCATTCTAGGTACATTCGGAACCGATCCGAATACGATTCCCAATCTTCGGCGGCAGGGTTGAAGGGGGCGGGCGGTGCTATCTTCGCCATTTTAGTGCTGTCGCTGGTTCTTAGGTGGACACGGGGTTCGGTTCAGGGGCGAGATCCCATCCTCGTCGCCAGTGTCGTGTCCGGAAATAAGCTCAGAGTCGGTGACTTCAATTAAAAGCTCTTTATTTGTAACAAGTGAACCGAACCGGTGAAAGGCAAAAAGCCCGCGGCTTTTATACCTTTCGCAAGGCTGCCGCGGCCAACGGCAGCGATTCAAGCCTCCCGCTCTTGGTTTGCACCAATCGCGGGAGACCTAAATCGGCCAATCAGAAATCCCCGTGCCTTGGCCAATCAAGGCTCGGGGATTTCGAGCATACCATTTTCAGTACATAACAGTAGGCACAATGGTGCACTTATACATGCCCCTTATAGACCTCTTAGGAATGGGGTGAGGTCAGAGGTGGTATTCAACCGGTTCACACCAGTTCCGGAGAACCGGTAGCAGTGATTAGGCATGAGTCACTGAACAGGTAGTAACTTCTGGCTGGCCACACCCTTGAACTGCTTTCCTGGTCACCAGTTGCTCAATTGCCCCATCCACCTGATGCTCACAAGCTTGTACAGCTCGCCTGCCACTCGCCCCACCTAGTCACTCCTCACTTCCTATGTGGCATGCTGGGCCCTCGTGGCTTGCCTAACCTGACTTCCCCACATGGTGCCTGCACCCCAACTGAGCAGCCCTGATCTGCCTGCCCTGCTCACAGGTAAGCTTGTGAGTCACGCTAGGCCCTCGCCCACTGCCCCGGACCTTTCTTGGCCTTTTCCCCGCTGCCCAGGGCTTTTCTGGGCCTCCCCACCACTACCTGGGACCTTTCCGTGCCTCCACCCCACTTCCCAGGACCTTTCCGGGAGGGAGGAGGCCAAGGTGGGGCACCATTTTTGGGCCAGTGGTAGTGGCAGCGCAGCTATGGGAAGCAGCCCCAGGAGTTCCTAGCCTCTCTTTTGGGGAGCTTCCGCTGCCCCCTCAGCCCCAGCTCAGCAGCGAAAGTGAAGGGAAAGCCATTCTCTTTCTCCCTCCCTTTCGGGGCACCCCCACTCACCCCTGCTGCCACCCCCTGTGCTTCGGAAGGGAGTGCGGATGGATGTTGTGGGGCTGCTGCTTTCTTCATTGTCCCACTGCTCACTGCTCTGGAGTTCACCCAATAAGTTCTTCCTAGAAAAGGTGTGTGTGTGAGAGATAGATACAAGGAAGGAAAGGAAGGAAGGAAGAAAGGAGGAAGGGCAACAAGGAAAGAGCAAGAAAGGAAGAAAGAGCAAGAGGAAGGGAGAGAAAGAAATAAAGAGGGAAAAAGAGAAAGAAAGAAAAATAGGAACAAAGAAAGAAAGCAAGAAAGAAAGAGGGAAAGAAAGAAAGAAAGAAAGCAAGAAAGAAAGAGAAAGGGAAAGAAAGAAAGAGAGAAAGAAAGAAAGAGGAAGGGGAAGAAAGAAAGAGAGAGAGAAAGAAAAAAGAAGAAGGAAGTGGGGGGGGAGTAAACTCTGTGCTATTATTTTTTAATTGTTCCATTATTTAACATATATTAATATTTTGCACTGTCCCTACGCTTAGAGTGATTTTACTGCCTTTCTATTGCCCAGGTATTTTTCAGGGTTTACATGTCAATGGTCCAGAGCATAAATACAGGTGCATTTAACAGAGTTGAAAGGGATGATGGAGGTCTTCTAATCCAACCCCCTGCTCAGGCAGGAAAACTCTGAGGATGCCAAACTCTGAGTAGAGGTCCTGGGAAAGGTATCAGAATAATAGAATAACACTTAGAAGGGCCCTGGGGGGAACTCTATACCACTTCAGAGAAATGGCTGTCCAGTCTTTTGTTAAAAGCTTCCAGTGTTGGAGTACCCAGAACTTCTGGTGGCAAGCAATTCCACTGGTTAATGGTTCTCACTGTCAGAAAGCTTCTCCTTACTTTTAGGTTGCTTCTTTCTCTGTTCAGTTTCCATCCTTCTGGTGCTTTGGAAAATACATTGTCCCCCACTCTTTCTGGCAGTCCCCTAAAAGCCTGTTGCCTATCACCCTCTTGAGCAAAGCATGTGAGCCATTTCCTCCTTTTGGTGGTCCATGAAAGTACATCTATAGTACGTAGATAATAAAGTCAAAAAAAGTGAACAACATTTTTACAGAACTATAGATACATTGAGGCTGGATGTGACAAGGAATGTTTGGGAAGGGATGGGTCAGGCAGGCACCCCTTGACATGAGTGACATTGAGTTGGCCACACCCACCCAGTCACATGACCACCAAACATGCCCACCCAGTCACATGGCCATCAAGCCACACCTACCCAGTCATATGACCCTAAGCCATGCCCACCAAATAAGCCACACCCACAGAACTGGTAGTAACTGGAGGTTAAAGGAGTGGGGGTTATAGGATGTAACAACAGAGTCCAGTAGTGCATTCCAGGCATTGACCACTCTGTTGCTGAAGTTGTACTTTATGCAATCAAGTTTCAAACGGCCTACATTGAGTTTGTATCTGTTGTGTGCTTTTGTATTGTTATGGTTGAAGCTGAAGTAGTCATTGACTAGTAAGACATTGTAGCAGATAATTTTGTGTGGTATGCTTAAGTCTAACTGTAGGCAGCGTAGTTCAAGGTTGTCCAAGCCCAAAATCTCAAGCCTGGTGATATAGGGCATTCTGTTGCGAGCAGAGAAGTGTAGTACTCTTCTTGTGAAATACTTCTGGACTCGCTCAATTGTATTAATGTCCAATATACAGGACTCCAGACTGATAAGCTGTATTCGAGTATTGGTATGGCAAAAGTTTTGTATGCTCTAGTTAGCAATTCAATATTTCCAGAGGAGAAGCTTTGTAAGATTAGATTTACAACTCTTAATGCCTTTTTGGCAATGCTGTTACAGTGAGCTCTGGCGCTTAGGTCATTTGATACGAGTATACTTATACATCTGTGGCAAATAAGATTTACTTGGATAAAGAGATTTAAATCATTTGAAGCAATCGGGCTGATTTTTGCTGGCCATCTACTTACCTTCAGCACTAGATGGTAAAAGACTGTCTAGTTGGGGTTGGGAAGGAAGTCAGCTAACCTTGCTCCATCTGCTTCCCTGAGCTCCTGGCTAACACGTCCTCAGGAAGATATGCTGGCCAAGAGCTGAGATCAATAACTATCAAAGCATTACAAAACTCTGTTTAATTACAAGGGTCTACATTTGTAGCAGATTTTTCCCAGACCTAAATTTATTTTGCTTAAGGTCCTGTGCAGGTGTAATGTGGCATCTTGATATTATATAACTTAATGAATGTTTTCCTTATTTTATTAATACTGGCTAATAATTACAGTTTAAATAATGCAATGTGAAGAGTGAGAAAAAATGGTACCTCTAGACAAACTGAATAAAGGTATATCTCATGAATAAAACAAAAGAAAACAAATATATGTGGTGTGGTATTTTGTATTCAATAGATTATAAATTTCAACTCCTATTAGAATTATAGGAGTTGAATGCATTGTTAGCAAATGTACTATTCAAACATCCCAGATGTGCTGAAGGAACATGTTTCTAGTGGAGTCATAGCCCTAATAAAGATCTGTTGGAAAAATGGATGAAATGATGAGACGGAGACTGTATTCTTTCATGCTGTGTTCAACTCACCTAAGATTCATGAGGATGACTTTTGATAATAGAAAATGGATTATGTGCATTTAAGGCTAGATCAATCCTATCCATGTGCTTTTTGACCCCTTTGAATAAAACTTAAAAGGTTATTGATGAGTGGCTTACCTTCAGAGAAATAATGTTTTCAACAAGATTTATATATATGTGTGTGTGAATTTTTATTCTTATAATTTGCTATTTTTGTTGTTATTTCTGCTGTTTTTTGTGAATGTATTATAAAATGTTGCCATTAGTGTTCTTTTAAAAGACACGTACACAGAAATCAGAACCACAAAAATGCCCTGACATACAGGAAAACTTATCTTGCAAGGACACGACAACTTTAGCTAATCACGCCATAGATAACGCCCGGCTAGCTTGAAAAATCCTTGAGACATGTCAGTGATATATAGTCATGATATATGAGCTATGCATTCCCTTGTTCTGTAGATATTCTTATATGGCATAAACTGCTTATTTCTTTGTTCTTTGTACTCCTAACCCCTCCCTACCTAAAGAACACAATAAAGGAGGTTGTAGCAGAGCAATCGGGGCCGGGACCACTCCATCTGCCCCAGGCGCGATGTGCTTCCTCACTTCAAGCATCTAAATGTCCGGTGTCTTTTCTTGGTGCCTAAATTCTGGTCCACCCTTGCGAGGGTCCCGCCAAAACTTAACGGACTAGAAGAAGAAGGTCTGCCGGGCCGGTTGCTCAACGTGACAGTTTTTAAACCTACATTCTCCACCCGAGTTCCAATTACAAAATGATTGACTATATACACTATTATAATGATAGATTATATGTATAATCGATAGAATTAACTCAGAATACTTTAAAATCTTTAAATACTTGGTACATTTTGTAACAATTTAATAGCTCATTTAAAAAAAAAGTCTCTTTTAATTTTAGTTTTTATTTATACTTTTACGATGGTACATTTTTAAATTGTAAACCACCCAGAATCACTTAACTGAGATGGGAAGAAATGTAAGAAATAGATAGATAGATAGATAGATACATAGATAGATACATAGATAGATAGATAGATAGATAGATAGATAGATAGATAGATACACTTTAAACCATGCCCTACAGCAGAATGCGTATCCAGTTCCGGTGGTGCAGCACCTCCTTCATTCCTTGGGGGGCAGAAAGGTTTTCGCTAAATTAGATTTAGCTCAAGCTTATCAACAACTACCAGTGGATGAAAAGACGGCCCAAGCCCAAACAATTGTAATGCACAGAGGTGCCTTTAAATGTACCCGATTGCAATTTGGGGTTAGTGTAGCCTCGGGGATATTCCAAAGCCTCATGGAAAGGTTGTTACAGGGAATCAAGGGCGTGGTACCGTATTTCGATGACGTATTAATTGCAGCCCCTACCAAAAAAATCTTGCAGGATCGTCTGAAATGTGTTCTTAAAAAATTCCAAGAGGCAGGACTTTAGGTGAAAAAAAATAAATGTCACTTATTTACTGACAGTGTTGAGTTTCTAGGGTATCGGATTGATAGCCAGGGCATTCATCCTTCCGAAAGTAAATTAAAGGCTATAAAAAACGCCCCCAGGCCATGAAACAAGACCGATCTCCAGGCGTTCTTAGGCCTCATTAATTTCTATAATGTATTTTTACCGCACAAGGCGACTGTTGCTGAACCGTTACACCGGTTATTAGATAAAAAAGCATCATGGGTATGGGGTTACCGGGAAGAACAAGCGTTCCGGAATGTTAAAAAACTGCTCACATCTGACTCTGTACTTATGCAGTATAACGAGACTTTACCATTAGTTATAACCTGCGATGCATCGCCCTTTGGGGTGGGTGCCATTTTGAGTCATGTACTGCCTAATGGGAACGAAGCCCCTGTTGCTTACTTTTTGAAGACTCTTTCACAAGCAGAGCGGAACTATGGACATATTGATAAAGCTCTCGCAATCGTTTCAGCTGTAAAGAAATTTCATGAATATGTGTATGGAAGGACATTTACCATTATAACTGACCACAAACCGTTGCTAGGGATAATAGCCGGGGACAAGCCAGCCCCCTACATATTATCCCCTAGAATGACCCGATGACCCGAATGACCCAGAATTCCTAGCTGCTTATAATTATCGCCTACAATATCACCTGGGGAAAGCCATTCCCCACACCGACGCATTAAGCCGAGCACCTCTTCCAGAGACTCTCGATGATCCGGCACCAACGGCGATCACGTTGCAGATCGAAACACTCAACTCGCCGCCTATGACCGCCCGAGACATCACGAGAGAAACCAAACGAGACCACACCCTAGCTCGAGTCCTAGGCTGGGTAGAACGCGGATGGCCATTGGACCAAGTATCAGATGACTTCGCGCCATTCAAATCGCGACAGACTGAACTTTTTTCCCAAAAAGGCTGTATTATCTGGGGCGATAGAGTCGTTGTCCCAGAACGACTTCGGAAGATGCTGCTACAAATCCTGCATGAGGGCCACCCTGGCATATTGCGGATGAAAGCGCTTGCACGAAGCTACGCATGGTGGCCGGGCATGGACCAGCAAATCGAGCAGTGGGTCAAAGCGTGTACCAATTGCCAACAAGCCAGCAACGCCCCACCAAAAGCCATGCCTTCTGAATGGGAGACGCCACGTGGACCCTGGTCCAGAATCCACCTGGATTTTGCAGGGCCAACCAAAGGATATATCTTCCTGCTAACTGTCGACGCATACTCCAATTGGTTAGAAATTCATCGTATGATGGCTACAACTTCCGAGGCAGTGATCAAGATCCTAAATAGACTCTTTGCAACCCACGGATTGCCTGATGTCCTGGTGTCCGATAACAGGCCACAGTTTATGGCACTAATGTTCGAGCAATACCTCGCTGACCACGGCATCCGCCATGCACTCACCTCGCCCGTGCACCCTGCGAGCAATGGCCGAGCGGAACGCATGGTCCAATTTGTAAAAAAGACTTTGTAAAAAATGGACTATGACAATATCGATGACAAGGTCAACCAAATTCTCTTTTTGCAACACATAACTCCACATAGCGTTACCGGCAGAACTCCCGCAGAACTACTGATGGGACGAAGACTCCGTTCCCACCTCGACCAGTTGCACCCTGCTTACGAACCGGAAAAGCCAATAGGATCCAGTGGCCGCTGTCACACCTTCCAGGTAGGAGACCTCGTTTATGCACGAAACTTATCAGGCGATCCGTTATGGATAGAGGCAACGGTAGTATGAGTGACCGGCCCCAAATCCTATGTAGTGTAATGCTGTGACAATAGACTGTGGAAACGGCACATTGACCAATTACGGTCACGACTCACAACGGCCAATCAACAACTCCCCCATGACCAATCTGAGGGGGGGGGGAGGTACAGAAGAAGATGACATTCCAGGGAATCTGCTCGAAGGGAGCGACGAATTAAGTGAGACTCAGGAAATGGAGCAGGAAGGAGAATTGTTTGCACCGCAAGAAATTGCACCTGAGCAAGAAGCAGATCCACTGCCAAACAACAATCTACCTCAACAGGATTGCAATCAACCAGTCCAACAAAAACCCGAAAGACTTAAAAGACAACCGTCCTATTTAAAGGACTATATAACTACACCGTAATCAAGAAGCCAGGGGGAAGGGGTGTTGTGTAAGTACCATAGTTAATAAAGTATGAGCTTGAGGTAAAGTGCAGGGTTCTGGCCCTGCACTTCTGATTGGCTGTTAGGCGGCCAGATCGGATTGGTTAGTTCTTAGGAATCCGATTGGCCCTTAACAGAGGATTATTATTGGTTAAAAGAGCTAGCGTTCATAGCTCGCTATTGGACAATTCTCACAAGGGTTGCCTATATAAGGCAGAGTTCACTGTTGTTGCTTTGAGAAGTCACTATGCAATAAAGACCTGAAAGTTCACATTCAGAGGCTGTCTCCATTTACTCCAACCCATGTCCAAGTACTTAACACAAAGCATCTTTTCTTTTTATCCAATAGTTCTTTATCCAATAAAGAGAAATGAATAATTAATTTCTGGATTAATGATTTTTCTGAAAGGTGATTTTATATATGCTTGCATTCTTATTTTGACCATGTTTGTACTGCTTCATTGTTCTCCTTAATTGGTCAAGACACTTGTATTCTAAATAAAGCTTTTTTGCCTTTAATATCAGGTTGAATAGCTGTAATATATAGCATTTTATATTGCAGCTAGATTGCCTAAATTTGCAATTTGACCACATGCATGGCAGTCCATATGTCCTTTTGTCATAGAATATAATATGTATATGCATTTAAACTTTGAAATGCTATGCAGGAAACCCCGATTTCATGACCATAATTGGCAATGGTCAGTGCAGGTCATTAAGCAAAACAATCACTAAGTGAAATTGTCACTTTCCTTTGTTGACCTGACCTGCGAAGATCATAAAGGTGAGGACTGATCACAAAGTTATTTTTTCATCACCACTGTAACTGCTAATGGTTGATAAATGAGAGAGTTGCTATATGAGGCCTGTCTGTATTTCAGTTTAACAAAAGAAGTTTGGGTGTATAATGTTAAGTTTGTAGGGGTTCCAAGAACTTCACTAGTTTTCTGTTAAATGATAAGCTTTTCTCTTGTCATTTTCACAGACTTTTGGGGAAGAAAAAGGGGATGATTCTCTACTTATGTGAATAGTGTTGATTTTTGCTTTGAAGGGAGAAAAACTCTAAAGTCTATGATGATAGCTGAAAGTTTATAGAAAAGTTTACACCCTCACTCCCTTGCAATAGGAAAAACATTTGAAGACAAACTAATTGGATGTATAATTGTTTGCACGTGCTTTCTTATATGACAATATTGTTTTTGAAAACTGACGCACTTGTCCAGTGGTGGGATTTGAATTTTTTTAGTACCAGTTCTGTGGGCGTGGCTTGGTGACCCTGGCAGGGGACAGATACTGTGAAATCTCAAGTCAGAGGTGGGATTAGTCGGTTCTCTGAACACTCAAAATTTTTGCTACCGGTTCTCCAGAATTGGTCAGAACCTGCTGAATACCACCTCTGCACTTACTTTTCTTATCACATAATAAAAGTGTTGACTATAAATATAAATGTTACAGATCTAATACCTGTAAAGAAGAAAAGTTGAGTATGATGATTGTGTTAATTAAAGCCAAACATACTGTGGAGTTTTAAGTGATGTTCATTTACATTAATAAATAAAAACAACCTATTGTCCTTAATTAAGGTGGATGATTATGTATGCATAAATTGATTCATATAAGTAACTGCAGATGAGAGAGAGAAATATATATTTCAGATCATTTGCTTATTGTTACAGAGGGTGTTGGAAGTCATGAGAAGATGTTTCTGGAAAGTAGAGCATAATGCAAGATATAATGTAGCAATTTGTTTCCCAGCCATAATGCTCATTGCATCCCAGAATTTCCTCTCAATGGAAATAATGTCCAGGAAATAATTTATCAGCTATTTTCATTTACCTCAGTACCTGCTTCTGCAGTTAGTGCCTGGAGCTCTGGAAGTATGGATAAGCCCATTTCATGGTTGTACAGTATTACTTGTTTATTAAACAGTTTTTTCCTGGGTGCTATTTATGTTACTTAGAATTTTGTTAAATTCTGTTTTTAAGTATTGTTCACTGCCCAATCATATCACTGAGATGGGTGACCATACACATTCAATTAATCAATTTAATAAATAAACATGTTGAGTACATAGATTTTTATTCTGCTTTTTGTCCAGCACATCAACACTTCTTATGGAGCATTCCCTTCCTCATTTTCTTCCTACAAAAAGCAAACTTGTGAGATAGGTTGGGCTGAACAATAGTAACTGATCCAAAGTAACCCACTGAGTTTCTACCAGGTGGGCTTAAATCCTGTCTCCTTAGTTCTAATTCATTATCTTGACTGCTATAACAGACTGCTTCTAGAAATATTACAAATGTGGGTGGGAAAATAAGTTTCTGGTTAGAGTTGCCTATAAAAAAGATCTCCATTAGAAAAATTTAATGACTATATAGACATGAGAAATGGGCAGAACAGGTTGAATCTCACATTTCCAAGCAGTGCAATTGAGCTATTGTTTTGTGGCTTGTCACCGAGTTGCTATTTTTCAGACATTTCCAGGCAAGTCAATGTGTGTTTGTGGATAAACACTTGCCACTCTTCCTGGGGTGGCATTCAGCAGGTTCTGACCAGTTCTGGAGAACCGGTAGCAGAAATTTTGAGTAGTCCAGAGAACCGGCAAATACCACCTCTGACTATATCCTTCCCCTGTCATGATCACCAAGCCCTGCCCACAGAACCGATAGTAAAAAAAAATTGTATCCCACCACTGGTAATAACTGTTTTTTTGAAATATTTGCTATAAAATCAAAATCAGTGAAGGATAGATGCACTTAGAATTCATGCTTTGCATGTGTCTTCTTCTTTCTCCTTGCTGTTTTTCTTTCTTGCTTCCCGTCAAAGGTTGGTGAACATCAGCACTATAGATTCTTTTCTCTGAAACAATGCATTTTTGCAAATTATATGGACCATTTCTTCAGCCCGGATTTGCATCATTTTCCAGCATTATGTTTTCCTTAAACCTTTCCCTATATAATTAAATTTAATATGAATTCACCAATGTCCACAGATTTTTACTTAAACAGCTAAAAATACAATAAACCATGTGAAAGATAGAAAGACTGACAAATTTATCAAATAGAGGTTTTTGAATCTCTTAAATCGTGGCTTTGATTTTGCTAGTAATTTAGTGTTGCTGTTTATATTTAAGAGCTTAAAAATAACTGTGTACATGCAAAATATTCTTCTTCTTCTTCTTCTTCTTCTTCTTCTTCTTCTTCTTCTTCTTCTTCTTCTTCTTCTTCTTCTTCTTCTTCTTCTTCTTCTTCTTCTTCTTCTTCTTCTTCTTCTTCTTCTTCTTCTTCTTCTTCTTCTTCTTCTTCTTCTTCTTCTTCTTCTTCTTCTTCTTCTTCTTCTTCTTCTTCTTCTTCTTCTTCTTACCAAGAATAGCTATAGTTGCTGAATTTAGCCTGCTCTTTTAATTTAGATGTTCCTTCAGTTCATTTTTTTAAAAAAATAAGGATGTACTAAATCATAAATGGATTGGAAAGAACTTGCAATTTAAAACACACACATGTACGCCGAAAAAGGAAACCAAAGCTGCCTAATTAATCTGTCTCCCACAATGATGCATTAAAGTGCATTATGGGGCTCCTATGAGGTTACTATAATGATATGGATGATGCTTCATCAAGATTTTGTCCCATACAATCCCAGGGTGATTGTAAACCCATGGCTATCTGGATCATGATGAATACACGAGTCCTTTCCTTTTGGGAGAAAATGGTATTGTTGTGCAGCTGGCTTAGCCATATGTCTCTGGCTTTTAATGTTAACTAGAAAGCTAGTCTGAAGTACTTCTTAATTCTGAAGATAAGGTGTGATATTGTTTCTCATCCTGCTCTTCCATACCAGGTTTACTGTGGTTCCACCATAAACACATAGATTCTGATGGTTTGCACTGTTTAATAGTTTCAAAGCTATGCTGAAGAAGTGCATATTTTTTGTTTATTTTTAAATGTGAGATACAAAACGTTAGACAGGCAAGACTATACTCTTTGCAACATCTGAACCTCATCTTGCCCCGAGTCTTACGTAGATTCTTTGCTTCTTCTGAATCATGCACAGCATGTTGTCATATTCTAATTATCAGAATGCTTATCTTTTTAATGGCTCTTTAACAAATATTGAGTTTTGTTTGAAACAAAATGATTTAAAAAATGAGGCATTTTTCCTACTTAGCAGGATGAATGTTATATTTGGATTGCAAAGCCGATTTGTGTATTGCAAGCACTGCTTATATAGCAGGTTTACTATTAATCCTTAAGAATAAGTATTTAATACCTATTGCCTTTTTTAAAATATATATTTTAGATTGTAATTTGAAAATCCTTTGGTATTCCAAATCCCATAAAGACCTGGTGGATTAGTCTCAATTCAATTCAACCCTCTTATCTTTCAATAATCTTTAATTTGTTTTATAATTAGGGATAGGTAGAAGAATTATAATGCTACTTACAAATGGTGCTAACAACATTTTATTTTTTACGTTATCTGTTAAAAATTCAAATTATCCAGATCTTGTGAGCTAATAAGTCACTTCACAACTTTTTTTTAAATTTTATTTTAAGAAAATCATTCAGATTCAGAATCCCGTGAATCTCCTTGCCAGGCTTGTTCTGAATTGGTGACCTGCAAACCATTGCAGCATCTGTCTTGCCAGTTTGTGCAACAGACATTGTGACTGATGTGCATTGGAACAGAAAAGGAGAAGTGCAGGGTCAGGGTGGGATGGTGGAGAGGGAATGTTTTTTTTTTTTTTGAAACAAATTTTATTAATTTTAAAGATAAAACAACACATCATTAACCATTAAATACATAAACACATAAAACCTCTTAATATTGTAAATCCTTACAAGTCAAACAAAACAATATTTTTATACAACATAATTCCAATTTATCCCATCCCCATATGGACACGCAAATATCTTTCATCAAGTTTCTCATTATTTCTCTTTACTCCAATTCAATTTCATTTCTCTTCCATATTTATCCATTTTATAATCATCATATTCTTTTCTTTCTGACTTGTTTAAATTATTCTCATCTAACATTCCTCCAAGGTTTTATTGATTCTTTTTTCCTTTTTTTTAATAAAAAACAAATTTTGTTAGTTTTATCATAAGCATAATACACAAACATACAAACACAAAACATAGACAAAACTACAAGATCTTTTCTGAAGGTTGTCTGTTCCCGGGTTAAAAACTCTTTACACAGACACAAATTCAAACATCATATTCAACCTAAGTCTCCTTCTATATCTTATTATCATTTTCTTTTTTATATATGTATATAAAAACCATTTTTATCAATTTTCTAAAATCAATACACACAAAATCAAGGCATAACAGCTTATAAATTCTTTTCTAAAAAAAAAATAATAATGATAGACCAATAAAACATAACATTTCCAGATTATAATATCAATATTTCATATAATATTAACTTCATATCTTATCCCTACTTCTCTTTTCCATCCAAATTATTTATCAATTAAAATTTTATTGCCTTTTATCAATATACAAAATCAAAAAAAAAGCATATATATCCTTCCATTATTACCATTTTCAACAACATTCTTTGTCTGTTCTATTTCCAAACATCCATTCATCTTTTTTCTTTTACTATACTTCTCCTGTAAACCAATTGGAGTTGCATCTATAACACATTACCTAACTTAAAAATACTACATATAAATCTTTCTTGGGATTCTGTTTAAAAAATTCTTAAAATTACATAATAAATTTTTTATTCTAAATATACATACATATAAAAACACACTCTTAAATACCCTCCAGAATCCCTCTTTTAATCTAAATTAAATTCACCCATTGTCTCTAAATAAACTTTTTTTCTTTAAATCTTGCTTCCCCCCATTAAGGCTTCTCCTCCCCCCTTTTCTCTCTTGCTTATTCTTCTCCTTGCCCTTTCTACCCCTTTGCTTTTTCCCTTCGCTTTTCTTGCTCCTTTTCTTTTGTTTTCTAACCTTGCCTCCATCTCTTCGCTCATTTTTCTCTCTTTTGGTTGTTTTTATAATTCTTAAAAACCCCTTTTTCTTATCCTTTTTCTCCTCCTCTCCGGAAGGAACCCATTGTTCATCAAAGATGGCTTCTTCTTCTTCTTCCTTGTCCCAGTCCTTCTGCTGCGTCAACTTTTCTAAGGAACATAACGCCATTTCTAAGAATTGGAACAAAGCGCCCAAAGTATCTTCTTTTTTATATTTTTGATATTCAATCTCTAGTTCATCCACAGAGAATGCCATTATGAAAAGGGAAACTTTTTCCAAAACAACCACAAGTATTTTTAATCCAAGACAATCAAAAGCAATTAAAAAAAGGAAAAAAAGAAAAAAGTTCCAAAAGTTAATACTTTTCTTTCTTCTTCTCTTTCTCTTTCCAAATTAATTTTTGATCAAAGAGGTCCAATTACCATATATCTTCTTTTGGGATCCACCAAGACGTTCTAGACAGTCTCCTCCTTTTTCAGTTTCTGCTCCAATTTTTCTTTCTCCCTTCCCACTTGCAATAACAATTTTAAATAATCAAAAATCCATACCTCCAGCAGAGATTTTCCAATTTCTTAAATTTTTCAATGTCCAAAAATCCCTTTGTCTCTTAGCTTAGCTTTCAAAGCAATCCACTTTCAGTGTCTAATACATCCAAATATTTCTGCTTTTTCCGTGGGATGAGAGAATAAAAAAAAAATAAATAAAAAAAAAAGTTCCCTTTAACAGCTTCTCCGCCGCTTTCGATCTTCTTAGGGATACAATGTATCCTCCAGCAACAAGCAGCTCAATTCCAGGAGATTTAAAAGTTGTTACTTGACCCGGCTCAGACAGAACTTTCACTTTTCACACTTCCTCCAGCACAGTTCTTACCCGGTTGCTGGCTTCTTCGTGGCGGCCATTGCTGACCGCCGCTCCACCGCCTTGGGAAAAAGGGGTTTTCCCGGAGAAGGGGGGGTCTGCGATGCCCCCACCTCCCTAACCGGCTCCCCTCTATCTTCAGCTGTCCCTACAGGGCAGCCATAACCCCCTGACCCATCTGGATCGGGGGTACCTCGGCAGCTAGCCAGCAGGAATCGCGAGCTGTCGCGAATTCCTACTGCTCCGAAGCCACGCAAACCGGAAGTCCGGTGGAGAGGGAATGTTTTCAGATTAGATCCCAAGTAATTAATTAACATTGCATTCTTGTATAAATGTACACAGAAAAAAGCCAAAATGTGATGAGCAGAACTTACACTCAAGTAGGTTATGATCGCTTTGCATTCTTGTTCCATCATAAAGGCAAGGAAATCAAGAGAGCAGAATGTGAGACTAAAATCATACATATCCCTAGGAAAGTGACACTGTGGATAATGATCTTCATTTTGATCAAAACTAATTTCTTTAGAGATTGGTTCTTATTATTATTGGTTCTTTTGTAGTCAAGGGGATGACTAAGAGAAGAACAGAAAGTAAGAACTTGTTCATTTATTCAATTTTATAAAGGAAGTTCTTCCATTTAAATTCCATCTTTTGTTGCAAAAAGAGCAAAGCTGTAAAATTTATAACATGTTTTAGCTATGCTAAGCCCAAGGAAGATGCTATGAAAATGCAAAGACATTCTCTTTACAGTCTGTCCAAAGAAGTTACATAGGTGCTTATAGTCTCAAAAACTTTACTGCAGCTTGAGCTTTGCACTGTTCAGGCGATTTAGATATTAATTTGTTAAAGAAATGTCTTGGGAAAAGAGAGATTAATGCGATCTGATACTTATGTCAGAATAACCAAAAATGTATGGTGATCTCATACTATAAGTTCCACCCCTTTCATATATGTGTGCATTATAATGATGCAGGTACAAAAGGAATTGATTTTGTATAGCACTGGAACAATGTTGAGTTCATCATTTGCCCTCCTGCAGACGTCTTTGCCAGAAAATAGTGTAACCCTCAGTTGGGACCAATGAGCTTTGGGAATTGTATGTCTAAAAGTGTACACATACAAAAGCCTCTTTCCTCCAGTTATACCCTGAAATTGTGTGTCAAAAATAACAGTAGAGGGAAAACAGAATATATGATTTTTTATCTGAGAAATGAAAAGTGCTTGGCACCAGGTTTTAACTTCAGAAAATTTAATTATGTTGTAACAACAACCTACATGCAACCTTGTCCTCATTTATCTGAGAAATCCAAATCAAACTCAGAAGGCATATCATTTTTTCCACAATATGTAAAACTCTGGTTTTCATTGGTAACTCTTTAGTTAGCAAACCATTTTTTTTATTAAGAGTTCCACAACAACCTGAAATAGAAAAATCTAAGATGATTATAGCAATGATGTCACATCAAGAACAATCAGGGATTCAAAAAAGTAGACATTACCATCAGTCTAAGGGAGAGGTGACAAATGTAGCCAAAAGGCAGGTTAAAGTTCAGATGATTAAGTAATTTGGCTCCAGCTTGACTGTGAACATAATGACATTCTCTGGTGAGTGTATTCTCACATCCCCATAACTATGATGTAGACATATTCCAGGAACAGGAAGGAGATTGCCATTAGCACAATCTAGCATGATTCACAGATGAGGTGATCATTCATGATGTGCACTGTACCTGGGGTTTACTTAGCCCCAGATGGCCAATTCAGGTTCCAGCTTTCATTCCAGTTGCTAACATTGCCCTCAATGGCCATTTTGGTTTGCAGTGCAGGAAAGCCTGGACACTGGGCTTCCACAGAGATGTCTGCACGCAATACCTGAGTTATTCTTTCCAAAGTACTGTATTAACACACCTCTTATATGTGGGGACTATTTTCAAGGAGCAGTAGACCCATAAAACCTAGCACTAGGTCTCTTGAGAAAGGATTATCCTTTGCTTCTTAGGATCAGTTTAAACCAGAAAGGAGAACTAGGTTCTGCTAGCTGTGTGTTACTGTTTTTATCGCCAATGTGTGGGATATTCTTTTCCATGAATTCTTTTACCTAGAGGTTTTCTGTAGCTATACTTTTCACTAATTTTAATGTGGGGGTTGTTGGGAGTGTTCGCACAACAACAGCCCTCATATTACTTGCACTATGTTGATCACCCTCCATAATACTTGTACCACATTGACCACAGACTACTTCTGGAAGCTTCCATGACTGCTTGTGGTCAACAATGCCATTCCATGGTAACACTAGTTGAAGATTCCTTGTTCCTCACTGCTTCACCCATTGTCTGTCCTCTGTCTCCATTACCTGTCAGCCTTTGACCTTTGCTTATTACTCTTTTCGACAAGGACTTATCCAATAGTCCAAATGACAGGTCACAGGTGCAGTATTCTTCTGTGCCTGAAATTTGTAAGCCAGACAGTTTGACAGGTAGCAAAACCAGTTGTTCTAAGCACCCACTTATGCATACAATTCTTCCCATTTTAAAGAAAGTGACAGATAACTGTTGATGTGTGATACATGGTACATGGGGAAATGAAGCTAGTGGAATCCATTCATTTTCTTTTTACATTAAAATACAAAGGACAGTGCCAGTCACAGGTCTTAACTGAAGCAGAATTGGGATCATCACTGAGGACAGTACAATTAATGCTGCATACATTACTGCCAGTTCTGAAGAAAGACCATTTAATATGACTCTCTGGATCTATCTTAAAAGACTCTTACATAAACGTGACATATTTAAGGGTAGTCTTCAACTTTCTTCTTGTACTAGTTGTTGTATGTATGTATGTAATCTATCTATCTATCTATCTATCTATCTATCTATCTATCTATCTATCTGTGGGATTCAATTATTTTTTACTACTTGTTCTGTGGGCATGGCTTGGTGGGCATGGGAGGGGAAGGATACTGTAAAATCTCCATTCCTACCCCACTCCAGGGGAAGGATACTGTAAAATCCCCATTCTCTTCCCACCCCACTAACCTGCTTTCCAGCTCCATTCTCCTGTGCAGGGCAACAAAAGAAGACCCAGCTGATCAGCTGGGACTCGGGAGACAGAAAACAGATGGGGGCAGGGCTAGTCAGAGGTGGTATTTGCTGGTTCTCTGAACTACTCAAAATTTCTGCTATCAGTTCTCCAGAACTGGTCAGAACCTGTTGAATACCACCTCTGGTATGTATGTATGTATTCTGTCATTTCAGGATGTGTAAAGAATCAAGAGCTTGGATATCCTTCATGTCAGAGAAAAAGAGAAAATAGACCTAATATTGTAGTGGTTTTCTTCTGGTTAGTTTCCTGAGTATTTTCTGTTTTCTTCAAGAAGAACAGCCAAGCTCCAAAAATACTAACGACTCCTTAGTCCAAATCTGAGCTACATTTATTCTCTTCTATTGCAATTACTTCTGAGGAAAATTAGGCTTGAGCAATCATGTTATTCCTGGCCCAAAGAAAACATATGTTAACATATTATTTTGGTCTAGAGGTGTCAGGTATAGGGCAACAAGCTTAGGCAATTGGAAAGTGTCTTTTAGTCTATAATTTGCTTATGCTTTCCTTACCATGAGATAGGATAGTAATTCATGTTTTACAGAAATGGATGGGTGGAAGAAGGCTAACTAAAGGACTAATTATAAAGATTTCTTTATTGCCAATTTTAAGCTGCTTTATAAGGCCCATAGTAAAAAATAGTCAATTCAGCTAATTAGATATATAACATGATGGTGTTGTTTTTTTAAAAAATACAAATGAGTTAAGTCTACACTGAATGTGCATGTATGCAAAGCAGACATGTTATATAGATGTATGATTTCAGCATTTTATTTTCACAAATCAATATATCTTACTGGTTTGACCACAGATATCTTTACATCCGATGAACTGATTTTAAGATAATAAAATTAGATGTCAGGATTTATGGGTATCCTGAGGACTGCTTTGCATATCTCTGAATTTATGCACTGCAGTAAAGCAATACAAAGAACAGTTTTTTTCTATAGGTTATCAAGCTCTTTCTACAGGGAATCAGGGAATCAGGTAAGATTCCTCTGGGTCAAAAGACAAAGCCGTAAATCTGAAATTTTATTAGAAAAGCATGAAGGTGATTGAACAGATATATGGAATATCTTATGATATCAGGCTACCTTGTGGCACTTCTGTCTACATTTGGTTCTACAAATTCATAGCTCATTATTTAACAAAATGACCAATGGTTGGTTGTTTCACAGGTTGGGGTGAGGGTTTTTTGATAAATTTATCTCTTCTACCCTACTCCATTCAATCTGGTTTAAGCAAGTCATTTAAAGTTCTATTCATCACTCCTGTGACCAATTTGTCAGCTCTTCCCTTGGCTGCATCAGAGTTATCCTTTTCTTTGGAGACAATTTCTACATATGTCAAATTAAAAACAAAATAGTAATGAAAGACTTTGCAAGCATTACAGAATCAGTCAATTCATGAACATGGCAATAACAACCCTGTGAAGTTGCAGGTGATATTTACATATGGAAAGCTGATAATATATTTATTGTGTAACATGGGAGCAAGCAAATCGTAGGCCAAGGAGAACTTACAGTCTTGCAACTAATTTCTTGCAGCTTCATTTTAAATTCTGTTAAGTTCTGCGCATGGGTGCAAGGAGCGGAGATGAGGCAGTGAACAGTGAACTTCAACTCTTTATTAAGCATACTGAACAGAGCAAGCACCTAGGGCAGCAGCAGCCCTTTTATAGGGTTGGCTGCTGTCCTATTAGCCAATGAGAAAGATGGAAGTGTTAAACCCTTGAACCAATGAGAGTGGCTTGTTAACAGCCAATCAGATTCCCCAGAACGGACCAATCCGATATCGCTATTATCGGCCAATCAGAAGTGCAGGATTAGAACCCTGCTTTTTCTTAAGGTTTGTTGAAACTTTATTTAAGCGCTTTTATTAGTTCATAACACCCCTTCCCCCTAGGTTCCGTTTGAGGGGTGCGGTGACGTAATCCCGTAGATATGCAGGTTGTTTCAACTGTCTATTAGATTTGCACTGTCCCACCGGTTCCTGTCTGTAGTCTGGTTTCGGTGGAACGTTTTTTGATTTATCTGGTACAGGCGGTTCTGCATTCTCACAGGACAACTCGGTGCCACTAATTCTGTCGTTTTTGTCCTCCGGTCTCTGTGGGCTCGCCTCCATTGAGGTATTTCTCTGTGGCGAGGCAACCCCCCTTCCTGATTCTTCTTCAGGTAACGCGCCAGGCTGCTGACTTCCTTCGATTTCGCCTTCCACCATCTCGAATTTGGTTCCCTCAACATCCCCTCCCCCCTCAGTTTGAGAGTCACAGGAGTCGCGGGAACTGGGTTGCAACCTAGAGCAAAGCTGATCTATATGGCGTTTCTATATCTTTCCATCCAATGTTTACATGTGGTATGATCTGGGCCCGGTGGTTTGGGTTACGGTTGCTTCGACCCATAATGGTTCGCCGGAAAGGTTTTTAGTGAAGACTAAGTCACCTCCCTTGAACTCATGGCATTTTCCACTAGATCCACAGGGTTTCTCTGGTGCATAGGACGGGTGGTTGAGGTGGGAGCGGAGCTTGCGTCCCATCAACAGTTCAGCTGGAGTCTTGTTGGTGACGCTGTGCGGGGTGATGTGTTGGAGTAGGAATATTCTGTTTAGTTTGTCGTCAATGTCCCCATAGTCCATCTTGTGGAGAGTTTTTTTAACAAATTGGACCATGCGCTCGGCCCTGCCATTGGCCGCAGGGTGCGCCGGCGAGGTTAGCGCATGGCGGATACCCCGGTCCGCTAAGTATTGTTCAAACACCAGGGCGGTGAACTGGGGTCCATTGTTGGAGACTAAAACATCTGGCAGCCCATGTGTTGCGAATAGTTTATTTAATTTGCAGATAACTGAATCGGTTGTAGTAGTCTTCATCTTTTGGATTTCGAGCCAGTTGGAATAGGCATCCACTGTTAGGAGGAACGTATGTTCCTTAGTAGGTCCCTCAAAGTCAATGTGGATGCGGGACCACGGCCCCCGGGGGGTTTCCCACTCCGTTGGAGTTGCTCTAGGGGGGGCACTGCTGACTTCTTGGCACTTTAGACAAGTCTTCACCCAGGCTTTGATCTGCTTATTGATGCCCGGCCACCATGCGTAGCTTTGTGCGAGCGCTTTCATATGCACGATGCCGAGGTGACCATCATGCAATGCTTTCAAAACTGCTCATTGTAACCGCTCTGGGACAACGACTCCAGTGACAACATAATTAATGAGGAGCATAACACTTTGGCTGAGGGTGTCACAATTGCATCAATGAATAATTATAATGTGCTCCATTTCCCTGTAACATTTCTTGGCCTTACATAACATATACATTGTGTGAATAACTTTTAAAAAAAGCTTGTGTCCTCTCTTCTTGAATCTTCCACCACTCCTGATTCAATTTGTTTTGCCTCAGGGTAAGCTTTCCCCCCCTCAGAAATTAGCAACTTGCCATGTCTGCCTAATTTAATCTACTTCCACATGTACTTTCCCCTAAACAGATTTGTTGGCCATTCCCCTTGCCATTTCTTTATGAGCCAGCTTGCAATCTGAATTAAAAATGGAATTTAAAAAAGAATGTTGGAAGCAATAAGAAACAACAGGGTTAATCAAATCAGGATGAGCAGTAAAATAATATAAATAAATAAAACTGGGACAGCAGCCAGCATTCCCTAAATAACAATTGGAGAGCCCCTAAGGATCTGTCAACAGGAACTGATTTAATCGACTGCCTGAAGATATAAAGGGAGGGTGTGCAGCATAAACTGAATTATTTTATTTTTTTCCACTAAAAGCTAATTTTTTACAACAGTGGCAAAGATTTAAATTAAGCAGTCCTCTTTTGTACAAGAATTGTCCAGTGAAAATACAGTTTTCTGCTAAAAGACATATTGGTTGTTTATTGTTTACTAACTGCTTTCATTGTTTAAAAAAAAAAGGAAAGATTACTTTAAAAACTTTTCTTGAAGCCTGTTCTGCTGTATATTTCAAGTTCTCTAATGTTCTAGTTACATACATGCTTCATATTTTTGCACACTCTTTCTTTAGTAGCAATTTCTCACTTCACTGCTAGCAGGAGGCAATGCTAATGTACTTGTATCTCTTTGTAATTATTCCTGATTGATATTGGTTATAATAAAAATGCATTATATTTCTTGTTTCAGATGAAAGCCACAATCAAATTCAAAGGATAGAATTGGTTTTCTTCATGAGTGACAGGATATTGCAATTCTCGAACTTTAATTTTTCCAGGACATATTTCATCCCTCAGTGAGTGAGGAGTCACTTCCTTTTCTTCTATTTTAATTGAGAATCACAGTACTTTCCATTTGGAATCACCAGAGACTTCCTTAATTAGTAAAATTTGTGTAGCTAGAAATGGTACAATCAGCCTAATACCAACTGAGAATGTCTGATTCTCCTATTATCAAAAAATGTTCACTTTTGGGACTTCTGGTTTGAAGGGCTTCGGTGACAGACAGAAATCTGCGATTGAGCGCGGTTTCTGTCTGGGCTCGCCACTGGAGCACCCCCAGCTGGCTGGTTTCGGGGCTAAGCTACCCTGTAAAGGTGGTGAAGAGGGGGGGAGACTACCAGCAGGGTTGAGGAGAGCTGCATCTCATCTCCTCAGCTGACTATTACTCCCTTTCCTGAAGGCAGTTGCAGCTGTGGTCAGAAATGGCCACCACAAAGGAGAACTCAACCAGAAAAGAATGTGCAGGAGGAAGATGAGAAGCTAAAGTTTTGGCTGACTGGTTTAAATTGTAAAAGCAACAATTAAGGTACCCTGGAATTTAAACTTGCAAAAAAAAATAACATCGCTCCCAAAGAAGAGTTGGAAGCAGCGAAGGAAAGTGAAAAGGGAAAGGTTAGGCTTTCCCCCCCCTTTTCTCTCCTTCCCTATACTGACAACTAAGAGACTTAAATAAGAAATAGGAAAAATCCGCTTTGACATCATTAGGCAATTAATCTGAAAATATGCCAAAGGGATAATAAGGATTTCTGGACATTAAAATTTTTCTTTTTCACAAGCAGGAAGGGAGAGAAAAAGAATAAGGACAGGATCTGGAAGAGGGAGAAGACTGCCTGAAATTAAAAAGAATCTACAATAAAACTTCAACAAGACTTCTAAAAGATACATTTTAACTGAAACTTTGCAACTAAATAGTAACCCCAGGAAGAGAAAGTAAAAAAAAGAGCAAAAAAGAAACAGCTTGCATGTATTTGGATTATTTGGTGATCTTTGGATTCTTGGTTATTATATTTGAATGACTAAAATCAATCGGGTGGTTGTTTAAAAATTTATACAATGGCACCACTTCTGGATGAATTGAAAATGGAACTTAAAAAGTACAAAGAAGATGCACAAGAAGGGAAGGGTTCTTTTGGCTTCGTTTTTCAATTCTTAGAAATGGAGATTTGGAACTATGAGAAACAACAAGAAATTACTGCAAAACAAGAAGACTGGGACAAAGAAGAAGCCATCTTTAATGAACAAGCAATTTTATTTTATTTTTTTTAAAAAGTTTTTATTAATTTTCTACAAACAAACAAGACAGACAAAACATAAAAACATCAACTCTTATATATACATCCAGTGTGTCAGTTGGTTCATCATTTTTGTGCATTCATTCTGTAGTCTCAATTACAATTATGTTACATAACAACTCATATTGTCAGTCCAAACTTATATATCCTAATATCACTAAAAAAAGAAGATTTTGACTATATTTTTAATCATTCATGCTTAATGAGCTAACAATACTTTAAACCAGTTTACTCTATAACAAATCATCTGATCATATCAAATCAATCCTAAGAAATCCTTTATAAATATAATATCAAATAGCAAAATAATAGCAAAATAAAGACATTCCTTACTATCTAGCATTCTGAATATTCTATTATCGTGTTTTATCATCTAACCATTTATAAAAAAGATCCCAAATTTCATAAAATTGTTTATCCTCTTGCTCTCTAATTTCAAATGTCAATCTGCTCATCTCAGCACATTCCAATATTTTCTTAATAATTTCTTCCTGTAATGGTATTTTCTCATTCTTCCAATTTTTAGCAAATACAATCCTGGCCGCTGTTAATACATTTATAATCAGGTATTTCAAATCTTTACTATATATATCAGGTAAAATTCCCAATAAGAAGATCTCTGGTTTCAAATCTATATGTTTCTTTGTCATTTTTTCCAACCACATGCGAATTATAGTCCAATATTTTCTAGCATCCTCACAAGTCCACCACATATGGTAATACGAGCCGGGTATCTGATGACATTTCCAGCATTTTTCAGATTTGTTCTTAAACATTCTTGCTATTCTTGTCGGAGGAAAGTGCCACCTGTAAAACATCTTATACAAGTTTTCTTTATATGCTGTTGACATTGTCATTTTATAATTTTGAGACCACAATTTCTGCCATTTCTCTAAATCAATCCCATATCCAAAATTCTTCCCCCAAACAATCATAGTTTCTTTGACTTGTTCTTCCTCTAATTTCATTCCCAGTAAATAACCATATAATTTTTTAATCACCTTCTCATCAGTACCCATCAAGATCTTATCTAAATCAGTCTGTTTATCATAAAATCCCTCCGTTTTAGAATCTTCATCATACCTTGAGTGTATTTGTGCATATGAAAACCAATTCATCCTTATACCTTGTTCTTCTAAGTTTTGGATCGATTTAAGTTCACCCTTTTCATCCAAAAGTTCCCCATATCTAACTGTTTGTTCCTTCTTGTAAATTATAGGATAGGAAAATGCTTCAATGGTAGATAACCAGACTGGAATTTTCAAATAACATTGTCTTTTTATCTTCTCCCAATTTAACCACAAAGACTCCCGTACATAATGTCTTCTAAAATAACCCTGTGTTTTAGTTCCCTTATACCATAAGAAAGCATGCCAACCCAACAGCAAGTCATGTCCTTCTAATGTCAACAACCTATGTTTCCTTAATGTTATCCATTCTTTGACCCACATCAAACTTGCAGCTTGATAATACAATTCCCAATTAGGCAGACCAAAACCTCCTCTAATTCTAGCATCTTGCAAAAGCTTTAGCTTTATTCTCGCTTTTTTACCTTGCCATATAAACTTCAACATAATTTTATTTAAATCTTCAAAATAGTCTTTTCCAAGCCTAATTGGTATTGTTTGAAACAAAAATAAAATTCTAGGTAAGATATTCATCTTAATTGTTGAAATTCTCCCTATTAATGACAATTGCAAGTTTTCCCATTTCTTCAAATCTGTAGTTATCTGTTGTTTAAGTTTAATATAATTATTCTCCTTTAATGTGCTACATCTTGTTGTCAAATATATCCCCAAATACTTAACCTTATTTGTAACTTGAATTTTCAAAAGATCTGCCAATTCTTCTCTCTGTCTCAATAACATATTCTTTGTCAAAATCTTTGTTTTATCTTTATTTATTTTCAAACCAGCCACCTCTCCATATGACTCTATCCTTTCCAGTAACTTTGGAGCTGTTTCAATCGGATCTTCCAAAATAAAAGCTAAATCATCAGCAAAAGCTTGTAGCTTAAATTCTTCCTTCTTAATTTTCATTCCTTTTATGCTTTTATCATCCCTAATATTTCTATTCAACACTTCCAAGGTCAACACAAATAGCAAAGGAGATAGGGGGCATCCTTGTCTTGTGCCTTTCCTTATATTAATAAGATCTGTAAGTTCCCCCTCCATCATTACCCTTGCTGTCTGTTTATTATATATAGCTTCTATTGCTTGAATAAATTTTTTTAGCAAAACCCATCTGCTCCAATAATAATAACATAAATCTCCAATTCACATTGTCAAATGCTTTTTGAGCATCTAGGAATATCAAAGCCATTTGCTTTTCAGGATGAGCCTCATAATATTCCAAAGTGTCCAAAATTACTCTCATATTGTCTCTAATTTGTCTCTTTGGCAGAAATCCATTTTGATCTGAGTGAATAAAATTATTTAAATATTTTTTAAGTCTTTCTGCTAAGATTGAAGCAAAGATTTTATAGTCTGCATTCAATAAAGAAATAGGTCTATAATTCTTAATTTGCGATGGGTCAGTCTCTTCCTTTGGTATAAGTGTAATATAAGCCTCTGACCATGTTTTAGGTATCATCTTTTTTAACATAACTTCATTCATAACTTCTAACAATGGGATGCTCAATAATTCTTGAAATGTTTTATAAAATTCTACTGGAAGCCCATCTGGGCCCGGAGCTTTCCCATTATTTTGTCTCTTGAATGCTTCATTTAGTTCCATCATTGTTATATTGCTTTCTAGCATTTCTTCAGTCTCTTTAGGTATCTTTGGTAAATTAGCTTCCTGTAAATACTGTTTGACTTTTTCTTCATCAATATTCTCTTGTTTATATAGTTGCCCATAAAAATCTCGAATAATTTCTTTTTTCTCCTTATTCCCATAACAAACTTGGCCTTGTTCATCTATTAACTTCAATATTTTTCTTGATTCCTTCTCTTTTCTCAATTTATATGCTAGCCATCTACCTGGTTTATTTGCATCTTCAAAATAATTCTGTTTAGAGTTTCTAATTTTCTGTGCCAGTTCTTCTTTCTCTATTAATTCCATTTTATGTTTGATTACATCCAGCTTCAATTTAATATCCTTTTTCTGTGGCATTTTCTGTAATTCTTTTTCAAGAGTTTTATACTCATTTTCCAAGGCCTTAGAAGCTTGCCTTTTCCTAATATTCTTTTTTCTTGTATAATCTATTATCAAACCTCTAGCATATGCCTTCATAGTGTCCCACACATTTTGCGTTGAAGTATCTTCTTTTTTATTTTCTCTGAAGAAAAAAGCCAATTCCTTCTCCATCCATTGTGTAAAATCTTTCTCCTTTAAAATAGTATTATTTAATGTCCATCTCGATCTTTTTTTTTGTCCCTTCCATTTAATTGTCATTGGGCTATGATCTGCCCAGGTACTTGTTTCGATGCTTGTTTCTTTAATATTAGATATTAGTTCTGTTGAGATCCAAATCATATCTAATCTGGACCATGATAAATGTCTATTTGAATAAAAAGTATATTGTTTAGCTTTAGCGTTTCTTTCTCTCCAAATATCTTTTAAAGTTAATTCATCTGTCATTTTAAAAAAGGACCTTGGGAGAGCCTTTCTATTTTGCTTTATTGTTGTTGCTATATAGTCCAGTTTATTGTCCACAATTCCATTAAAATCTCCCATCATAATTATATTAACATAGTCCAGTCCAATTATTTTCATGTGCAGCTTTTTATAAAATTCTTCTTGTTTATCATTCGGAGCATAAATTGCAATCAAGAGTATTTTTATATCATTGTCCATTATTTCTACCATTAATACTCTTCCATCTTCATCCGAGTAAATCAATTTTGCTGGAATAGCCTCTTTAATGTATAAAACCACACCTCTTTTCTTACATTGAGTCAAAGAGGTAAATATTTTCCCTAATTTTGGTTGTAATAACAATTGTTCATGTTGTTTTTTAATGTGAACTTCTTGTAAACAAATTATATCAAATTTTAATTTCTCTAGTTTATGAAAAGTTTTCCTTCTTTTAACTGCTGAATTAAGTCCGTTTATATTCATTGTAATCAGTTTTTTTTCCTCCATGATTATGCTTTATATTTAGGTCTAACAGCTCTCGTGGATCTCACTTCACGCTGTTCTTTGTTATCAATCTGTCCCCCTATTGCTCCTTTCTCTTTTTCAGTCTCCAGTTGTTCATCTTGAAACTCAATTAATGAACCCTCTTTCTCTGCTTCCTTTCTTCTTCCTCCGAAAAATTCTGCATGAAAAAGTTCTGCTTTCTCAATTGAGTCAATTCTATGTCTCTGCTCTTGCCACGTAAACATTAATCCTTCTGGAATCAGCCATCTATAATTCACTTCGTTTTCCAATAGTATTTTGGTCAGAAATCGATATTCTCTTCTCATCTCTCTCACTCTTCTAGGTATTTGTTTTAAAACCACAACCTCTTTATCCTTGTATTTCAGTATTTTCTCTCTTGCTACTTGTAATATTTGCGTTTTAATGGATTTTTTGGTAAATCTAATATGGACTTCCCTGGGTAATTTATTTCTCATCGCATATCTTGTATAGACTTGGTATATCTCATCTATTCCATCCATTATCTTTTCCTCTGTAATTTCCAAAGCCTCTGCCAAAATTTCTATCATTACTGCTGCCAAATTTTCTCCTTTTTCCTCCTCTATATTTTGAAATCTGAGATAAAATTCTGACCTTTCCATCTCCCACCTCAACATCCCACCTTTTTCTTGTTCAGCCACTGTTAATCTGCTGTCAATATTTCCAATCTTCTTCTCTCTTTGTTTTCCTTCTTCCTCAATTTTTTGGAATCTCTCCTCATACTTAACCATCATTTGTTTAATATTTTCAACTTTTTCATCAGTCTTCTCTATTCTTTGTTCAATATTTTCTGTTCTTTGTTCAATATTTCCTGTTCTTTGTTCAATGATATCTGATTTTGTCTTGAGTTCTTGGATTCCTTGCATAATCATCTGTAACTGTAAAGTTATTTTTTCTTGTTCCTTATCTTGCTTCAACATTGTCTGAATTAAACGTTGTCCTCCAGCTGGTGGGGAAGCAGAGGTAGAAGCAGAAATGCCAGATGGTATTGGTTTCTTGCTCATTTCAATATTTCCAAAACTTCAAGTTCTTCTTAACTTTTAATCCAACTGGTAGAGCAGCCAATTATAATCCAAAATGGAGAACTCCAATAGTAAAAAACACGAGACCAAAGAAGAAACAAAAAAAAAAAGGAAGAAGAAAGATCTTCAGGTTCTTCTAGACCCTAATCCAATTATGAGATAGTCCACCATAAAAAAAGAAAAAATAGAAAGGAAAAAACAAACAAATCCAAAAATAATAATATTGATTAAGAGCAAAGAAAAAGGAAAAAGCAAAAAGAGAAAAAAGAAAAACAAAAAACAAAAAGTTCCTTCAGATTCTTCACACCTTAATCCAATTAAAAAATCTCAATAATCCAAAAAAAAAAAAAAAAAATTCAACCACAACAACAAAATAGTCCAAAAAGATAAATATGAAAAGCAAAAAAGTCCCAATAGAAAAGAAAAGAAAAATAAAGAAGAAAAGAGAAAAAACTCTGAGGCTTTCCCTTTAAAGTAAAAGGCAAAAATAAAAATATTACTAAAATTAAGATTTAGAAAAAGGCTGGCGAATGGGGTATATATAAGAAGACACACTGCACTTTGTTATTTATCCAAGGCTCTTGTTATGACTCTCTTCTCCAGCAGCTTCAAAGCCAAACCTCAAGTGTTGATAACAGTCCAGGAAAGCACCTGCAATAATATTTTACTGTGCTCTCCCTCTATCTTATCAGGTTAAAAAGTCCTTGAGATGAGGTCTTTTTGCAATTCTCTCCAATTCAAATAAAGATACTTTCAAGCCTCTAGTTGGCAGTGTTACAAAGTTTCTTAATGCTCTTTCTCCCCCCCCGCCAGAGAAAAGGAATAATATATGCAGAAACAAAAGGAAAAAATAGCCAAAGGGAGCCTCTATCCTAAAAAAAGTTAAAAAATCAAAGGAAGCATAAAACTATATATAAAAGAAAATTCAATCTGGTTATCTACAAAGTCACAGTAAAATCTTTCCCAAAAAGTATAAAGAAAAGAAAAAAAAAAAAAACCAAGCCTCAATTTGACATCACTTTAAAAAACGCCGCTCAAAACAATTTCAGTCAAAAAAAAAATCTCACAGCTTTCTTTTTTATATCGAATGAACTTTCCAACCTTAGTGAATTTACAGCACAAAAGAGTTTTTCTCACCCAGCCGACACACTTCACTTCAATCACTTTCCTTCCGGAGCTGTCCCGACTTCAGCAGCTATGAAGGCTGCCTCTCCGCCGCCAGCAAAAGGGCTTCTTCCGGATCTAACCAGAGATTTTGCGATATCTCTGGGATCCTGGAACAATGCCCTAATGAACAAGCAATTTTATGTGGGGAAGAAAAAGGAAAGGGGGGGAAAGAGAATGGAGAATTTAAGACTTAAAAAAACAAACAAAGAAAAGAAAAATAATTCAAAAAATAAGTATAATTCTGGAAAGCAACAGAAAAGGGGGATACAGAAGAGAGAAATAGAGATAGAGGGACAAGGGGTAAAAAGGGGAGAGAGAAGAAGAGAGGGAAGAAGGAAAGGAAAAGAAGTTACAAAGGACCGGAGCAAGATATAGAGAAACAGGACCTATTTAGAGATAATGGGTGAAAATCTAACTGAAAAAGGGATTCTGTAAAGGTACATAAGATTATATTGTTATATTAGCAATAGAAATAACTTTAGAAAATTGGAAACAGTATGATTAAAATGAGGGATAAAATAGTTAGTGTAATTTAGTGAAATGTTTGTTAATAAAATAAGTGAAATAAAATAAATGAGAAAATTGAATTAAGAAGGAATGGGGATATTTTAATTAGTTAATGTTTTATAAAATATAACTGAAGAGGGTGGGGGAATTAACTATGGAAAGCTTATAATTGTTCCCATAGAAGTATGATATTGAATTGAAAAGTAATGTTAAAGAAGTTAAGACTTTAATGAATATTAATATTAATGATAGAATTGAATTTTAATGGAATGTTGTTTTAATTATATACATTTATAATTTTTTCTTTTTTTAAGAATACAGTGTGTATTTTAAGAATGTACCAAGCAGAATCCGAATGCAAGTTATGTATTATATTGAATGTTACAACTTTAGGGAAAAGATATAAAGGCATCATACTCCAATCAGTAATTACAGGAGAAATTTTGTTTAATGAGAAAAGATAATAGATAATTGAAACAGGACAGACAAAAAATATAAATACAATGATTTGAATTGAGATGAGATAATTAAAATAAAATTGAGAAAATTAAAAGAGGGGAGAAGCTATGCAAAAAATGTAAAATAGTAATAAGATATGGAATAGAATATAAAAATGAGCATGAACCTGAATTTGTATCTGTACGAAGAAATGTAACCCCGGATTATGCTACTTTCAAAAAATGTTTCATTTGTATTTTTTTCTCTTTGTGAAAACTCAAATAAAATTTACAAAAAAAATGTTCACTTTTAAAAGTCCATTAAATGAAAAAATACTAAAAATAAAAATGGTAAAAATCCCATCAGCTAACAAATTTTTTTTTCCAAAAATTGTAACCATCAAGGATGAAGTCTCATTCATCATCTTCAGGCTTGGTCTTCAGCTGTTCAGATGAACACAATACAGAAGCCTGATGATGGCAGATGAGATTCTGCTGAAACATTGCTACAACTTTAAAAGCACAACTATAATGACGTGGGAAAATACCCAAACAAAGCTGAATACCATACATGTAAGTACCCATGAAAACTTAAGAATATATATTTATATCATTAGATAAAGCTGCTTCAGCGTACGGCATGGAGATCAATGCCGAGAAAACCAAGCTGATGACGAACAGTACCCAAGGTATCTCCTCAGACATCAGAGTCAGCGGAACACCCCTAGAGACAGTAAAAAATTTCAAATATCTTGGGTCCATCATTTCCGATGAAGGCTCAAAACCAGAAGTAATGGCAAGGATAGCACAAACAACAGCTGCGCTTTCGAAGCTCCAAACTATTTGGAAAGATAAGAACATCAGTCTGCGCTCAAGGATCCACCTAATGCGCTCCCTCGCAATATCAATCTTTTTATATGCCTGCGAAACCTGGACACTCAATGCGGATTTACAAAGAAGAATCCTTGCAACAGAAATGAGATGCTACCGAAAGATCCTTGGCATCCACTACACAGACCATGTGACAAATGAAGAGGTCCTAAATAAAATACAACAGGCAATAGGACCACACGACAACCTTCTTACTGTCGTCAAGAAACGGAAATTGAGATGGTACGGACACGTGTCTCGCTCTACTGGCCTCGCAAAGACCATCATGCAAGGGACGGTAAGAGGAAGCCGCAAACGGGGAAGACAACGAAGGAGATGGGAGGATGATATCCATGATTGGACAGGCTTGAACCTGGCAGCATCCCAGAGAGCAGTGGAGGACAGAGACGGATGGAGAAGCGTGGTGGTTAAATCTTCGCAGGCGCCCCAACGACCTCAAAAGAGGTCACGGGATAGGTGAGGTGAGGTGAGGAGCTTAACAGCAGTAGGACAGGAGAAATATATACACCATAATAGAATTTACAAGGAGCCTTGGTACAGAAGATATTTATTGTTCTTTTTAAAATAATTTAACCTATGGTTCAGATTCATTATTGGGCAAGTTGACGGTTCTAGATTCTGGGATTTTGAGAGTTCAAAGGTCAATCTGACAGTCTTTTGCATATTTAAGAGCCCTGACAATGCACACCCATTAGCCTGGCATTTTATGATAGATTTGGGAATAGCACAAACATGGGTTGGTATTTCTTATAAATAAGTCCTTGCGTACTCAGTTAAGTTTATTTTCAAATACAGTATATGACATTGCAGGCAAATATTGTAACCCTACAGAAACTGAGAATAATTTACAGTAAATGCATAGGCTGAAAGAAAAAAATCTTGAAATTAGAATATTAGGGTCATTCTGATTTCAAAGTGTGATTCTTCTTGGAGAATGATAGGATCATACATTAAAAAGGAACTATTTAAGTCAGCAATTCCAACCTACTGTTTGCAGATAACTAATTAAAGCATACAAAATATACAGTAGTAGCAACCAGCTGTACTATTCAGATGATTTCTTAGAACATTCAACTAGGATTTGGCATCTTTCAGTTTAAATTCGTGCAGATTTTAGCCTCCTCTGCATTAGTATACAATAAAATATCAAGAATGAAAAAATGGTAGAATATGTATCACAATAGAAGACCCAAGTTTTCATGATTATTTTCCAATGTCATTTGGAAGTGCCTGTTGTAGGTTTTGTTTCATTGAATATGCATACTGTTAAGTCTTCTGAATGACATCTTTTCATTATTTTGAATAGTGCTTCATATCCCTCTTTAGTCTCTTCATTTCAAGGCTACATTTCTAAGTTTCTTTAATGTTATTTTCTGTTCTTTGTTTCTTATGTCTTTCTCCAAATTTGATCTTATTTGTATGAAAGCTTCCTAAAGACTGGAATACGAATCAATACTGTAGGTGGGGTCTAATTAACACAGAATAAATGAAATTGTTACTTTCATATTTTAAGAATTATATTTCTTGTATGTATCCTATTAAACTGAGGCTCCTGGGTTTTATGTGCAAGCATCCTACTGGGCTTTTTCCAATCTTTTTCTCTAAATAACACCCATATTTATATGGTGCCTAAGGGTCTAAATGATTCAGTTTCCAATTCTTCCCTTGGAAATCTAATTAACAAAATAATAGAATGATCAACGTGATTGTAAATAGAACTAAAATTTACTATTAGCACTTTTCAAACAGGTCATCAAAAAACAAATGGTTAAAACAAATTAAAACTTTAGCATGATTTCCAGAATAACAATAACTCTTATTCACTGACTGCAATTTTTTTTCAGTACAGAGGTCATTGCCAGATTAAAGCACATTCTTTGGGACTAAGTGGAGACCACAGCAAATTGACCCTTACTCTTTTGCCATTCACTGATAAAGTTCCTTGCTCTTCACCTTCACTTGCTATCAAGCTTGTGAGATAGATCAGATTGGAAACAAGATCAGATGAGCAAATTCTACTTTTTCAAATTATATGAAGACTCAGAGTACATTTCTCCCCATCTGCTTTGCAGCTCATGAAACTAGTGACATTCTGAGCCATTTGCCCTGCCCACATTCCTGCTGCAAAGAATCTGCCTTTGATTTGACCATTCCCTTAATTAGGTCTCTTTGCTCTGTGGCAAAAAGCCAATCCCACATACCATTACAACTGAAAGGTGATGGGGAAAACACTTTTGAGGGGTCAATTATTCCTTTTTTGTCCTTCCATTCTTTTTGATCCTCTTGTTTCTTTTCAATGTTTTGATGTCTCTTTTGCTGTATCTGTATACCTGCTTCCTTTCATGATTCCTTTGGCCTCCATGATCTTGTCTTCCAATCCCCTTAATACCCTGCTCTCCTCTTCTTCCAAAGTCCATCATCAAAACTCCTGTTTGCCCTCACCACCTTCTGATCTTCGCTGCAGCTGCCTTAGGACCTTCTCTTCCCAACAGGCTGGTAATGAACTGCTGCTGGGTGAGAGAGGGAATTCTCCCTTGTCTTTGATTGCCTATCCTCTTTTCCTAAATAGCTAAGTAACACTCTTCTGTGTTTCCTAAAACACTCAAAAGGTACTTCAGTAGATGCTGCATAAAATTGGATGTACCTTTGTTGTAATCATATCTCATTGTTGACTCATACTTCATTTGCAATTAACTATTTTTCCAATAACATTTCTACTATTATTACCAGCTATCTCTTGTTCTATATCTATAGATACATTTGATATCCATTTCCTAAGAGAAAAACATTTTATTTGTCATGGTTAAATTTTATTCTGCTTTTTACATAACCTTTCAATCTATTAAAATCATTCTAAACATTGTCTCACTCAGTTTTATATCATCTCAAAGTAATTAATAAATCTGTTGGCCAGAACTTTATAGCACTTCACTGAATATTTCCCTCCAATGAAGTTTGAGCCATATATTTAATTTCCATGAGACTCAGCTCATATTTGTTTAGCGTGCTAATCAGATGTCATATGGCAAATATTTTGCAGAACTTAGGATATAAACTATAGAATTCCCACCTTCTAATAAGAAAATTTCCTAATGAAAAAAATGAAGTTAGTTTGACAATCTTCTTGACAAACCTATGCTCACTTAGGGTGATTGGTGCATTGTTTTTAAGGTACTTTCATTTTAATCCCTTTATGTTATTATCTAGATGATTTCTGATGTTGTCAACATCTTAAAAGATTCTAGAGAATAGCAGAAAGGAATCAAGATGAAAGCACCTTCAAAACAATTCCACAACCATCCCACATTTTACAAATTAAAATAGAAACATTTGTAGAATATTTAATGAAAAATGGAAAACATGTATTAAACCATCCAACATTAACATAAATAAAATATTTTTCATGGAAAAACCAATTTTTAAAGGCCAAAATATTAATCAGAAGAGTGACATTATTTTACATTCTTGCAAATATCCTCAATATTTGACAAGAAAATTTTGTTTCATGGATCCCTGAAAAGATATTGGGGGATCTCCAAGGGTTCCTTAGACCATACTTTAAAAAAACCCTACTTTAAACTCATTTGAAGTAAAATTTAATTAGGGCAACCCAGGGCTTCTGATTATAAGGAACATATGTGGTTTGGAGGACATGTGAAATCATGGACTGTACCTTTTGTCAAATCTTAAAGCAGCTGCAACTTTTCTTAGGATCAGAATTTTTCTTAGGATCAGAACTTTTCTTAGGATCATAATTTAGACTTCCTTCTGCCATGGCCAAAGTAGAGGTTTGCTTAAGAATCTGCTAGTTAGTGCTACATATATGCCATAAATACTCTTCAGCATGGAATAAGCTTAATAACGCTTCCTAACCAGTTTAAATTCCAAATGAAATTGGGTCTTCAGGGTAAGGACATTTTGAAAGTACAACAAAAGAAGTGATTTTATATTAAATAGATAAGCACAGATAGGTTTAGCAGGATATTGTGAAACTCCAACAGCATATTTTTAAAATGCACCACACAGGATTTCCTTAGATATTTAAATGAATAATTTATGAAATATGTTGATGAATTAGTGTTCTACTTTGGTATTCAAGAATAAGAGTGATGGGCCATATAAGGAACTGCTTAGATACTTTCTTCATTCTTTATGTTCCTTTTAAAAATGAATATTTGGATCCTAATTCATACTTAAATTCTATGATACTTCTAAATTGAAATTTATATGTTAAGAAACACAGCATTATTTTCTGAGTAGATAGGTTCATCATGTAATTTTCTAGGCAATAACAAAAAAATAGTTTCCATTACCTTCTTCTAGGATATTTTTCCATCTTCTTCACCTACCCTCAACCCTAGAATTTCCTAGTGATCCAAACCTGATTTGATTTTTATACCTCTATCTAAGTTGGTCAGAGGTTAAATTCCAATTTTTTTCAGTCTTCAATAAAAAGGCTGCATGTGTTCCATAATAAAACTATAAAGAACACTAAATGAGTAAGTTTTAGAACTTGAAACTAAATTTGAAACCTGAAATGGATATTAAACCAGTGGTGGGATTCAAATTTTTTTACTACTAGTTCTGTGGGTGTGACTTATTTGGTGGGAGTGGCTTGGAGGTCATGTGACTGGGTGCGCATGGCTTGGTGGTCACATGACTGAGTGGGCATGGCCAACTCAATATCACTCATGTCAAGGGGTGCCTTGCCTGGCCCCTCCCCTCCCAGCCATTCCTTGTCACACCCAGCCTCAATGTATCTATAGTTTGTAAAAATGTTGTTTAGTTTTTTTACTTTATTATCTACATACTATAGATATACTTTCATGGACCACTGAAAGGAAGAAATGGGTCACATGCTTTGCCCAAGAGTATGATAGGCAACAGGCTTTTAAGGGCTGCCACAAAGAAGGGAGGCAATGTATTTTCCAAAGCTCCAGAAGGCAAACAAAAAGCAATGGATGGAAACTAATCAAGGAGAGAAGCAACTTAAAACTAAAAAGAAATTTCCTGACAGTGAGAACAATTAACCAGTGGATTTGCTTGTCTCCAGAAGTTCTGGATGATCCATCACTAGACATTTTTAAGAAAAGACTGGACAGCCATTTCTCTGAAATGGTATAGGGTTCCCCACAAGGTCCCTTCTAAGTGTTATTCTGTTACTCTGGCACTTTTCCCAGGACCTCTACTCAGATTTTGGTATCCTCAGACTCTTAGCTATTTAGCTGAGGAATAACAGAGTTGAAAGGGACTTTGGAGATCTTCTAGTCCAATCCCCTGCTCAGGCAGGAAAACTGAGGATGCCAAAATCTGAGTCAGAATAACAGAATCACTTGGAAGGGACCTTGAGGGGAAACCCTATACCATTTCAGTATTTCAACTGCAGGTTTCTAAAAATCTTATTAAAAATGAGATTAATAAACTAATAAGATTTTTAGAAACCTGCAGTTGAAAGTTATGTAGTAAAAAAAAATAGTTCTGAATGTAAAATTGCCTAAAGTTCTTGCACCAGTAAATTGACTCAATAACTTGAACTTTAATGAGCTGTGTCATATAAAATTTAAATTCTCAACACTGCAATAATATTAGGTGTTATTGATCCTGATAAATTATTCTGCCATGGTTTTGTACAATGCAACCGAATTACTGTGCAAAGCTACAATTTATACTGTGTATACTATAGAGAAATTTTGAAAAATATATAGAAAACTCAACTTTTTTTAGAACAACTTGGTGGCATGTTTGATTTACTGGATGTAAATAAATAAAACTGGAACAAAATAATGCCTTTTGTATATGCTGATAAAAATATGTAACATTATTTTTAATGTACTTAAACTAAAAAAAATTTTTTAAAAAGAGAAACGCACCCATTTCCCACATTGTTTCTGAGCACAATAGAGTTTGGGCATGAGGGAAGTGTTATGTATATCAATATACTTTCTGCTAAGTCAAGGATTGGCAGAATACAGCTCCATGTAAATGTGAGAAAAGTTTATCCAATTTATACAATCATCTGCTTTCCTTAAAACTCCCTTATGAATGTATTAGGAAGATATAATTTTGTAAATGGAAAGCATAAATGGTGAGCATCTTTTTTGAAACTAGTGTTTTTTGATGTATTCATAAGTGATCTGGGGCAGGTTTGTAAAACTCTTGGTCCATGTACCAGATCATATGCTGGCCAGGCCCACAGCCGGTTTAGCAAAGGGGAAAAAAGTCCCGATATGTCATGTGTCACCACCATGATGATATAAGTTTGACACCCCTGATCTAGAGTTAGTGATCAGAGAACACTGAAAGAAAATGGAACTACAAGGAACATTCATATGGGAGATATGGTTCAAAGTAAGCAAAACTTTCTAGTAGACTCTTGACTGTCTAAAAATAGGAAATCAGTCCATTTGGTTTAGTAACATTTTAAAGTTATACAGAAAATGATACTCAGTTACAGGTAATATTCAAATTATGACCATTTGTTCAGTGTTCAAAATTTTGATGGTGCTGAACAAATGATACTTATGAATGTTTTTCATAGTTTTGCTATTGCAATGTCCCTGCAGTCACATGACTACAGTTTGGATGCTAGTAACCACCTTGCAATTATGATGTCAAAAGGACCTGCAGTCATGTGGTTGTGATCTCTGATGTTCTCTGCTGGCTTCCAACAATGTCAATGGGAAAGCCAGCAGGAACTTGGAAGTCGTGGACCTCACGTAACAAGTCACATGATCTTTACATGCCTTCACATACCTTGCCTCTTCACATGCGTTAACAACAGCAACCAGGAGTGCCAGAATTACAATTGCTAAACAATGTGGTCATGTGACATCATGCTTTATGACTGCATCACTTAAGTAATGGGATAACTCATAACTGGTTCCAATTGCTATTGTAAGGTGAGGACTACCTGTATACATCAACATCCATTTTTCACAACTCAAATAATGTATTAAAATGCATCACATTGAGAACAAATATAAATTATTTTAATATTAAGAAAAATTTCTACCAAAATGTATACAGTTGGTGGGATGTAAGTGCATTTACTTTTGCTATTTTTATTTATTTATTTATTTATTTATTTATTTATTTGTTTGTTTGTTTGTTTGTTTGTTTGTTTATTTATTAAAAACCATCTGATTGAGAAAATAAATTGAACAAGAATAAGGCAGGAAAATTACAGAGTGGGGAGAACCAAATTTAACAATTTATTTTTGCTTATTTCTTATGCTGGCATTGACACATTTGGAAAGAAACAGTGGGTGAGTAGGAAAAGGTCAACCCAGCATGCATCTTCCATGAGAATGCCTAGCTGCAATATTATCTTTAGTAAAAATATTTGAAATCATTAGTAAAAGATATGACATGTTGTAAAACTAGTAATATCATAATAGACACTTGAAATAAAAGCGTAGCTGAAGTTGTGGATTGGATTCTGCCCAAGTGACCTCTCCTCTCTCAGGAATCCAAGATTTCTCCCTGATTTACAGAGGAGGTAAAGGAGATAAAGCAGGAAAAGAGGGGCCTAGAGTACCACTGGCAGATGACAAGGAGCGGACCTAATCAAACATGAATTAGAGCCACTATTTACCACATGGGGTAAAGTGGTGCAGCAGCTTAAAGATTCTGGATTTGTTGGTCAAAGATGGTCACCACACAAACGGTTCTAGCCCATGGCACCACATGGTGGAGTGAGTTCCTGTCATTCGCCCTAGCTCCTGCCTATCTAGCCGTTCAAAAGCATTTAGAAATGCAAGCACCTAAATAGGTACCATTCTGGTGGGAAAAGCTACCAGTGTTCTGTGAGGAAGTGGGAGCTGAGATTCATAATTTTGGTCTCCTTACCAAATGGCTGGTATCATTGGCTAAGGTCTCTTAGCTGGCAGGGCACCTTCTCACTGGGATATCATCTCTCCTGATATTAGTTGAACCCCCTCCCCCCCCCACTTACCTTTCATAAGGCCTTAAAGGCCTGCTTCTATGAGCCTGAAGCCCTGGGTGTGTGACAGAGCCTATTTCCTGGGTATATGGAGGGCCATATATTTGGGTATCAACCAGAGTCATGTATCTAAGATGAATACATAAATAATAGAGTTGTGAAACACCCTAATATATCCATAGGTTCATGCCCCAGCTGGAAAAAGCAATTGGAAGACTAGAAATGGTACAGAACTGGTTAATCCTAATTGGCAGGACTCTTGTCAAGAATAATATGTCCAGACAAAAGTTTTCTAATTTTATGGTGAAAGTGGAAAGCTCATTATACAGAAGAGTTTTATTCTACAGAAGAGATCCCTAATTTTACTGTGAAAGTGAGAAATTCATTATACAGAATAGAAACTGTATTTGCATATTTGAAATATTTCTTTCCTCTTAAATATGAAAGGGGCAAGCTCATCAGCCTCTCATCAATTTACTGATTACACAGAGTTCTGGATCAAAGAAGATTTAAAATGGTTTAGGTTTTGCCAGTATTATGTAGCTATATAGCATGGGTTCCTTACATTTCATAATTATATAAATTAACCTAAATTCAGCAAAAATGATATAATGACTTCATATACGAATGGAGTCTTTCTCTAAACAGGGACCTCCCAATGTTTACCGGTATTGTATATAAAACATTTCTCTGAAAAAGAGTGGTAAGAGCTCCTAAAACATGCATAAAAGCATTCCTGAAAAGGAGAGATAATAGAACAATGCCATTTCTGGAAGTCAGTTCTTTGATGGTCACACTAAAGCAGAAATAGTATTGAAAGTGAGGAAGATGGTATGCTTGGAGAAGGGCAAGAAGATTCTTGGATTTGGCTATGAATCAATCATGTGTCATCTTTTTTATTCTCTTTGTTGTATTTTGCCCATGTCCCAGTAAAATAAATAAATGAATAAAAATGAAAGAAAAAACACCAAAAAAAGGGGTGAGATCATTCCATGATATTGCTATCAAATAGCACTCTGAGTGGCTTTTCTTTAATGTATACTTTGAATCCAGATTTCTCAAACTGTGAGGTATGCCTTTGTCGAGGAAGTACAGACTAGATCCAGGGGAGGTGTAGAGTTACATTTCAGTTACATTGTTATGTTAAATCCCTCCCTCCTAAGGTACATTGTATAGTTTTCATGGTTCATTTGAGTTTATTTTGGCATTTGGATTTTTAGGGTGAAGGCAACACAACATTTAACTTAATGTAGCTCATTTCCTATGCAAAGCAAAGGATTATTTTGTCCTGTCTTAATCAACTTTGATTTTGTATTTTCATTTGATATATTAACTTTGGTATAAAAGAGAATGTAAGGGGAGATCTAAGGTTTTCCTCTTTGAATGGGAGAATCCCCTTTTATCCGAGCATTCTGAATATATTGTACTTTAAATAAGAAATAAAATAATACCAAAATATAAATAATGAGAAATCTTCCATTTTGATATTAATGTTGTTATTGGTCTAGAGAAATGTCTAGAGAGAACACATCAAGTCTAGCCATTTCTTTCCCTTCTAGCTAGTTGGCAAAAGCAGAAGGGGAAATACACACATGCATGCCCACAGATACATACATAGATGGAGATTCTATGCTCCACTAACCTCCATCTATCAGAAAAATCCCCTTAAGGCTATGGCCAGTTGAACACAAATAGAAGAGTTAGCCAGCTTCTAAACTAGCCCAGGTTCATGGAGTTAAAAAGTGAATATAATGAATTTGGAATGAAGGACCTTGGTATTTGCAAATTTTGTTTTGTTTTTTTTAAACTCACATGTTGGCATGGTTGATGTTTTTCTGTTTCATTTGACAGAAAATCAAATAACTACAATGAAGCATCGAGCTGCCAAGGCTGTGTGAATAGTCTTGATTTATTCTAAGAAAATAATGCTTTTCAAATCAAGAAGCCTATCTCTTTTAACAATTCCCTTTTGGAACTGTTTGAGACATAAGTGTTGGTTGTATTGAATGCAATATCAAGTAATACTTACTTTCAACATCTTCCCAAGCAGAATACTTACTGCCTGAATCAGTTGTTGCACCAGTTCACAAATTAGATGTAGATTACCTAGAAATAAAATAATCATCCTCTCCCTCTCCTCTCCTCTCCTCTCCTCTCCTCTCCTCTCCTCTCCTCTCCTCTCCTCTCCTCTCATCCTCCCTTCTTCACTCCACTCCACTCTACTCCTACTTGTACTTTTAAATTTATTCTTTTAAAGAATTTTCCATAAAATACTTCTTAATGTTTCTTATAACATACTTGTGTTCCTCTTGAGAATGTCCTCCTCACATACTTACTTTCATATTTTATATATATAGTGCTTTCATGGAAGATTGTGATTTTTGGAAGATAAATGATTTCAAGAATATTTTGAAAAATTTCATGATATTCTGTGATCTTGTGATTTGTTATTGTTCAATCACTATCATGTCTGACTCTTTGTAACTCCATGGACTATAGCATCCACTGCCACGCTCCACTGCCTCCTGGAGTTTGCTCAAATCTATGTTTATTGTATCAATGAACTATCTAACCATCTCATTCTCTGCCATCCCCTTTTCTTTTTGTCTTCAATCTTTCCCAACATCAAGGTCTTTTCTAACAAGTCCTCTCTTCTCATTAAATGGCCAAAGTATTTGAGCTTCAGCCTCAGTATCTGTCCTTCTAAAGAACGATCAGGATTAATTTCCTTTAAAATTGACTGATTTGATTCATGGCTGCCAACTCTCACGCAATCAGCGTGAGACTCACGCAATTCAACCAATTTTGACTGTCTCACTCTGATAAACGAAATCTCACGCTAAACCCCCAAAATGGAATGTACAAAAATAAATATATCTCTAGTACATTCTCTGATATTCCGAATATTCCCTTTAGGAGAAGGATGAGCTCCCAGCGCCGCCCCGCCCTGCCCAGCCACCCCACCGCGCCTCTTTTCCCGCCTTAATCCTCGTTCTGCCTCGGCGTCCTGTAACTGTGCATGATGCCGATTAGCAAATTCGCTTCAGGAAAGCGAAGAGCAAGAGGCTTCTTCCCGCCCGGGGCGCTCGCAGCCACTTTGCCCCGCGCTCTCCCTCTCTGCAATGTCCTCCGGGACAAGCCAGCTGCCCTTTTCAAAGAAGGACACGAGGGGGCTGGCAAAGCCTCTTTTGCAGGCAACAGCCTCGGAATAACCCTGGTAAGCAAAGCTGAGAATTGATATTCCGAATATTCCCCTTAGGAGAAGGATGAGCTCCCAGCGCCGCCCCGCCCTGCCCAGCCACCCCACCGCGCCTCTTTTCCCGCCTTAATCCTCGTTCTGCCTCGGCGTCCTGTAACTGTGCATGATGCCGATTAGCAAATTCGCTTCAGGAAAGCGAAGAGCAAGAGGCTTCTTCCCGCCCGGGGCGCTCGCAGCCACTTTGCCCCGCGCTCTCCCTCTCTGCAATGTCCTCCAGGACAAGCCAGCTGCCCTTTTCAAAGAAGGACACGAGGGGGCTGGCAAAGCCTCTTTTGCAGGCAACAGCCTCGGAATAACCCTGGTAAGCAAAGCTGAGAATTGTCCGCTGCCAGAGATGTAACTAGAAGCTGGGGCGTCTCTCTCTCTCTGAAAGACATTTGTTCCAGAGGATCACATCCTGTCAGTCCTCCAACTTTCTATTTTGCACAAAGCTGCCCAGCCCCTTTATAGATCAGCCTGGCGCGCTTCTCGCCTTGCTGGTTTGGGAAGACTCTTTTGGATCAGCTAAAAGAGAGCATAAGGCGTGTAAAGGGGTGGTGGTGGTGGTGGAAGTTTGCTCATACACCCACATGCTAAAAGCATTAGGACAATGTTCTGTTAGGACAATGGGATCAACCAGGATGAAAGGTTATGTATTTCCAAGCGATCGCATGACACTCCAGCATTGACAGTGCAGTTGGGTTGCTTTAATAACTTGGATTTGGTTTAGTAACCTTCCCCCTCTCCCCCTCCGGTTTACTCTGGGCCTTGGAAGCAGGTGAGTTTTCAAGACGGCATTTTTGAAAATACTTTAAAAACAAGGTTAGGGTTTCCCTTTTTCTAACATTGGAAGCAGTCTCCTCCAAATGGTAATTAATTAAACATCTGCTTAATTCTTCAGCCAAATAAAGTTGCTATAATGGCTCTTTAAAAAAAGTAATTTTATGAGCACCACCCTGGGGTTTACACTGTGTAAGATACAAGGTATCTTACACAGTGTAAGATACAGCACTGTGTAAGATACAGCACTTGCTGTATTTTTTAGTCTCTACCAGGGCTTTGTTTTGGTTCTATAGCTTCTATGATGAAAGCTAGGGCCAAGCTTCAGAATACAGTAGATGAGTTTTACAGTTAACAATATGTATATTTATATGAAGCACTCATTATTCGATTAAATGTTTAGTTTATACATGTCTGAAATTATGAACCCCTATTTCAGTCAACAAGTTAGTATATAATTAAAGACTGAGACTATAGCATTTGATATTGGCATGTAGTATGGTATTTGATACAGAAAGAAGAATACCCATTGATGTATTTGCATTATCTCTGTAGTTGTTTCGGGTTTTTTGTCTTTTTGTTGCACATTGAATTCATCCTATAGTGGTCTATAGTACATCACTAAGCTAATAAAGTCAGTTGAGGTAGAATACTGCAGTTACAAGTCAGGAACTTCAATTATTCATGGTCAGTGAACTGCATTATTAATATCTTACAAATCCGGTTCAAGTACATTGGTGCTGCTTGCATGTATGTATGTATGTATATGTCCAAATCATGACTAAAGTATGCATCAGATTGCACCATTTAAAATGTAAAATTGTCAAAGCTCCCTACCATGGAAGGGGGGACACCCCCCTTCCACACCATCCCCCCCTCGGTCACTTCGCTCCCTCTCAGTGTCTTACTCCGAACTATCACTCAAGGTTGGCAGCCCTGTTGATTTCCCTGCAGTCCAAGAGAATCTCAAGAGTCTTCTCCAGCACCACAATTTGAAAGCTTCAATTTTTTGGTCCTCAGCCTTCCTTATGTCCAATAACCATACATTGTTATTGGGAAAACATAGTTTTGACTATATAACCTGGGATTACGTTGATGTTTAATTCTGTATTATCCATTACTCTATTCAATGTATGTTTCCCACTTTAATTCTTGTGCTTTTCTATATACATATAAGAAGCCCAATATTTAAAAGCAACATAAGGTTATGGCAGCTTTCTGTAACAAAGAGGAACAAAATATGTGCCAAAAATGTGTTCATTATAAGTTGAATGAACAAAAAGGATTGTCTTTTTCTTAAGTAAAATATATGCTTGATGTAGATAGTAAAATGCTTCATTTTTTAAATTTTACAGCAAAGCTTATGCAAAATCATCTGATAGGAAAGCTTCAAAATGTAAAGAAAAAGCAAAGAGGGTCAAAACTGTCAGCTCTGGTCACAAAAATGTTGTTAGTGTTAGATCGGCGGTGGATTGATTCGACAGAGATGCGAGACCATTCAAGTGATTTCAGCTCTTTATTAAGGATAAGGAATAGTCTGGGTATGCGAGCCGCGGCAGCCCTTCATATAGCCCTTCATCGGCGGCCAACGGCAGCATGTTGAATCTCCCGTGATCGGCACAGCCGATCGCGGTAGATTCCTAGTGCTCCAATCACGGCCGATCCTTCGACCAATCAGGTTTCCGCCTGTCCGGACCAATCGGTTGCAAGGGTTTCGGAGTATGCTAATATCATACACCCCTCCCCTCTTGGCTTCATCCGCCGGTGCGTAGTGATGTAGTCACATAGGTAGGCAGGGCTTCACACCTGCCTACTTGACCTGCGCGGTTCAGTTCTGATGTGGTCATTGACCGGTTTGGATGCCTTCTCTGTCGCTCCAGTTCCTTGGGATGGAACCGCCTGGAACGTTGAGCTGGACCTTTCTTGGTAGCTCCCTCCCGGTCTACCGGGGCTGGTTGAGCTGCTGCTGCTGCTTCTGCTCCCGTCAGGTTTGTCCTGGCTGGGTGAGCTGGTTTGGCTGCTCCTTCCCGGTGAAGATTCCGGGGTTTCATGTTCCATTGGTCCTGCGTCTACAGGTGAGTAGCATCGGTTTATTGTTTTATCTATTCTAGGTAGGGGGTGTTCTGCTTGCGTTAGTTGGTTCCCTTCGGTTCTTTCTCTATCACTTGCCGATCCCCCCCCCTTCTAGTTTCTTGTTTGGGTGTCTGGCTGGTGGTGATGGCTATTCTTGACCTAAGTTGGTTTATGTGCCATTTCCAGTTTTTCCCATCGCTTGTTTTCAGTTGGTATGATAGGGGCCCGGTTATCTGGGTGATTGTTGCTGGCACCCAGAGTGGTTCCCCTGTGAGGTTTTTGGCGTATACTAGGTCCCCTACGTTAAATTTTCTGTGTTTGCTGGAGGAACCTGGGGGTTTGTCTGGGTTATATGTTGGGTGCATTCTGTCTAGTGTTGAGTGTAGTTTCCTGCCCATCATTAGTTCCGCCGGGCTTTTATTTGTGGTTGCGCGAGGTGTAATGTGTTGAATGAGGAGCATTTTATTGATTTTGTCCTGAATGTTGGTTGTTTCTATTTTCTGGATGGCTTTCTTGGTGTATTGGACCATGCATTCCACCCGCCCGTTCGCCGCCAGGTTTGCTGGTGCGGTTAATGCATGGCGTATCCCTTGGCCTGCCAGAAATCATTCAAATGGTAGTGCGGTGAACTGGGGGCCATTGTCCGACATTATTACATCTGGCAGGCCGTGCATAGCAAAAATTTTACTCAGTTTCCTTATCACCGCCTCCATTGCAGTTGAGTTCATGGTGCTTACCTCCAACCAGTTGGAGTAAGCATCTACTGTGATAAGGTACATATGTCCCTTGGTTGGCACCGCAAAATCTATATGAATCCTAGACCACGGACCTCTTGGTTCTTCCCATTCTTGGGTTGGGGCGGCGGGAAGATTGGATCTGGATTCTTGGCATTGTTTACATTTGGCAACCCAGGTTTCGATCTGTTTGTCCATTCCTGACCACCATTTGTAGCTTCTGGCCAGGATTTTCATCTTAACCATTCCCGGGTGACCCTAATGCAACATTCCCAATACCTTTTCCTGTAATTTTTCCGGAATTACCACTCTGTCCCCCCAAAGTATGCAGCCCTTTTCAGTAAAGAGTTCAGTTTGTCTGTTCCGGAAGGGTCTGAACAGTTCATCTATGTCCCCTTCTGGCCACCCTTTTCCCACCCAGCTCAAGACTCGCGCCAGCCGTTTGTCTTTATTTGTTTCTCTGGCAATGTCTGGCGCGGTCACGAGTGGGTTGGATATTATCTCTATTTGGAATACCTCTGTTGTGGGTGCCGGGTCATCTTCCCGGTCCAGTAGGGGTGACCGGCTCAGGGCATCTGCATGGGCGATGTCCTTGCCGGGTCGGTGTATCAGCTGATAATTGTATGCTGCTAGGAATTCGGACTACCTTGTCATTCTTGGTGATAGAATGTTTGGTGTGGCCCTGTTACCCGCCAGGATTCCTAGCAGCGGCTTGTGGTCCGTGATGATTGTAAAAGTCCTACCGTAAAGGTACTCGTGAAATTTCTTGACGCCGGCGACAACTGCTTGGGCCTCTTTGTCGAGCTGGCTGTAGTTCCGCTCTGGTTTTGAAAGTGTCCTTGACGAGAAAGCGATGGGTGCTTCCCTCCCATCTGGTAGCTGGTGGCTGAGGATGGCGCCGATCCCAAATGGTGACGTGTCGCAAGTTACCGTCAATGGCAGGGTCTCGCTGTACTAGATTAGTACCGCATCAGATGTTAGCAGGTTCTTTGTGTTGTTGAAGGCGTTCTCCTCCCATGCTCCCCAGGTCCAGGTGGCTGTTTTATCTAACAGCCTATGCAGCGGTTCCGCCACGGTCACCTTTTGAGGTAGGAAGACATTGTAAAAGTTTAACAGTCCCAAGAAAGCCTGTAATTCCGTTTTGTTCTTTGGTCGCGGTGCTTCCCTTATGGCTCTCAGTTTCTTTTCTGTGGGGTGAATCCCTTGTTTGTCTAGGAGGTACCCTAGAAATTCGACCCTTTCGGCCCGTAGCTGGCACTTCCCTTTCTTGACTTTAAGTCCCGAGTCTCTGAATTTCTGCAGTACCTCCCTCAACCTGGCTTCTAGTTGTTTCTCATTTTTTGCGGACACCAAGACATCGTCGAAGTAGGGCACAACCCCTTGTATTCCCTGGAGGAGTCTTTCCATAAGGCTTTGGAAGACCCTGGGTGCCACACTGACTCCAAATTGGAGCCGGTTGCAGCGGAAAGCCCCTTGGTGCGTTACGATGGTTTGGGCTTCTGCTGTTTTGGCGTCGACCGGCAGTTGCTGGTAGGCTTGTGTCAGGTTGAGCTTTGCGAAGATCCAGCCTCCCCCCAGTGAGTGCAGAAGATGTTGGACTACTGGGACGGGGTATGCGCTTTGTTGGAGCGCGTGGTTTAGGGTGGCCTTGTAGTCACCACAAATTCTCATTGACCCATCTGGCTTGATGGGGGTGACAATTGGGGTCTCCCACCGGGCATGATCAATCGGTTCCAACACCCCTTGCGCGATGAGCTTGTCAAGCTGCTCATCGATCTTAGGCTTGAGTGCAAACGGCACTCGCCTGGGCTTAAGGAGGATTGGCGCGATACTCGGGTCTATGTTAAATGAGATAGGGGACCCCCGGTACTTGCCTAGGCCTTCATCGAAGATTTCCCGGAAATCCCTCACGAGCGCCACTTCCCAGTCCACTTCTCTGATGTGGTGTATGCTGGTTACTTTGATGCCCAGGGGTGCGAACCACTGCAGTCCCAACAGGCTCGGGTGATCTCGGTCGACGATCGTCAGAGGTAGCACTTCTGTGTGGCCCTTGAAGGTGACCTTAAAGTGGCCCCTGCCAGCTACAGGGATTCAGTTCCCCTGATAGTCCTTGAGGGTTAGTGTTTGGTCCTCCAGTTCATGGCAGCAGATGGCGGGAACCAGACGCTTGAGTGTGTGCCAGGAGACCATTGAGAGGTAGGACCCGGAGTCCACCTCCATTTCGCATGGTTGGTCTTCTATTCCCACCATCACGTATACTTTCCTGGCGTCGCTTGTGGAGGAGTGGCTGATGACGACGGTTTGGTATGTTTCCTCCCTTTGTCTTGTCTCCTGGAGTCACCTGTTCCGACCTTCTTGGCTCCATCGATTCTCCATCTGGCGATCATGGTTTCTGGTGGGGGTGCTCTCTCTCCGTCGAGGGCTGCCTTCTCGTCGTCACGGGCTGTAGTGTCTTTTGTTCAGGCATACCTTGGTGATGTGCCCCCGTTTTTTGCAATGCCAGCAAATGGCGTCGAGAAAACGGCAGTCTGCCCAGGGGTGATCGCCGCCACAACCGGCACACTGGAACCTTGACTTATGACCTCGTGGCCCCCGCGGTTCCCGTGCTGATTGGAGGTAGTGGATTTCCTCCTCGTCATCCTCGGTTTCCTAGAAGGAGTCGATGTTGTCGTGGTGCATGGTTGTGTCTCGATGGTCAGTTTCTGGTCACTTCTGGGGGTTTGATGTTGTTTCTCCGGCCGTTGCTCGTGGCATGATGCTCGATTGCCGCATCCGAGCCGCTGATTTCTTGGCCGCCTCAGCTGCTGCGGCCTCGGTGAGGGCATTGGTGAGGGAGATGTTTCCCTTTGCCATGATGCAGCTTTGGAGGGCGGGGTCTCGGAGTCCTAGGATGACGCGGTCTCGCAGTGCCTCGTCCAGGTTAGTGAATTCGCACAGACCACCCAGGTCTCGTAGTGCTGCTATGAAGTCACCGAGCCCCTCGCCCTCGCGTTGATCCCGCTTGTAGAACTCGTGCTGCTGGATAAGGATGGGCACAACGGGGGCATAGTGGTTCCACAGCAGGGGCTCGAGATCGCCCCACTCCATCGTCTTGATGTCCTCTGGTTTGGCCAGGGCTTTGGCCATTTTAAACATTGCGGGCCTGCAGTGTGTGAGAAACATGGCTCGTTTCTTGTGGCCGTTGGCATCTTTAAGATTGCTACTCTCGAGGAACATCTGGAACCTATCGGTATAGGATTCCCAGTCCTCGGTAGCAGGGTTGAAGGGAGTGGGTGGTGAGTTGATTCCGGCCATTCTGCTTGCTGCTGTGTGCTGCCTCGCCACGTGCTGGGTGGTCTCCTTGTCTCACGATCCCACCCTCGTCGCCAGTGTTAGATCGGCGATGGATCAGTTCAACAGAGACGCGAGACCATTCAAATGATTTCAGCTCTTTATTAAGGATAAGGAATAGTCTGGGTATGCGAACCGCAGCAGCCCTTCATATAGGGCTGGTTCGCGGCTCGGTGACCAATGGCAGCACTTTGAATCTCCCGTGATCGGCACAGCCAATTGCAGTAGATTCCTAGTGCTCCAATCACGGCCAAGCCATCGACCAATCAGGTTTCTGCCTGTCCAGATCAATTGGTTGAGAGGGTTTCGGAGTATGCTAATATCGTACAGTTAGCATATCAATTGTAACCTAATATATTGTTTATAACTGAACATCTTACAAACCTGATGTGAACCTGGCAGTCTTGCTAAGATTCATTTTTTCCTGCCAACAAGTTGTTTTTTGCGGCCTAAATTCTTCACAGCCTGCTGTGATAAGAGGGTTGTAGAAATTGATGACTGTTAGACTGCTGCCCTGAAACCTTTAATTTCATGCTCTTTTTCCTGTGCTGAGTTTTGGTTCCAGTTGGCTTCTGCCTTGGAAACTACAACACCCTGCTGGGTTAAATGTGACGGACAATCTCTATGAAAACCAATCTGTTATTTTGACAGTAGGTTTGGCAGAAGTCAAGACCACCTCTTCCCCAAACAAATCTGAGCAGAGGCAAGAGGGAAAGAGAAGGAGGGGGGGAGGGAAAGTTTTTTAGAAAGATCTGTGATTCTGCATTTTATTGGTTGTGTAGTGATTTTTATTTAATTCTTCCTATATATAGGAAACTAAACTTTGCCTAAGATAGCATTTCTGATCCCTGATACTAATACTGATTTTTATGTTCAAATCTGCACTACTGTGAATCTAATTTAAATATTATATTTAAATTATATATTATATATTTAAATTTTTTATTCAGTATTGATTCCAATTAGTATCCCATATAAGAAGGTTACTAATAAGAATATGGTTCTATATTGATATAAAGTAACTTTTTTTTCAGGGCAAAATTATGCCAATGGCTGAATGTATTATTATTAATCAGCAGTACTGGAACACATATGCCACAATTGCTTCTTGGTAAAATTTAAATATTGCAATAAGTGTGCCTATTGCTAGTCATAGGATGTTTGAAAATCAATGCTTCCTGCTTTAAAAAAAAATCCAAATTTGAGATGCTATATATTTCATGGATTTTTATAAAAACATATGCTACATATTATGATGCAGTGTTATAGTTGCCTTCCCAGGAGGGAGCAAGATACATTATGGAGGAATAAGAAGCCAAATATTTTGTGTGAGAGGAAGAGAGAAATAACAGTCAATTAACAATATGCTTGATGTAGATAGTAGAATGCTTCAGTTTGTCAAGATTCTATCTATAACTGTGGAACAATAAAGAAATCTACTTGGAAGAATTACCATGTGTCTTTCTTGGTTTTGGGGCCTAAAACATATTAGCTGAACATCAAGTACTTTCCATTTTGAACAATTTTTTTCCTTTGTGACATTGAGGTCTTTCTCACTGAGCTATGATTCTACATATAGTGTGTTTAAAATGAGATGGTCACATGTTTATATATGTAGAGAAAAGTCTAGAGAGCCATCCAAATCATATTATATGAAGTATTTCAATAAATCTATTTTTTAAACACAGCCACATTATATATAGTTTTATTAATATTTGTGTGTGGTCTCTTATGATGTGGCATTTCTCTTAGTAGTACCATAGAATTCTTGTCCAGTAAGTAATAAAACCAAAATTGCCCTTTATGGGAATTCCATGGACACAATTATGGAGGCCAAATGTCATAATTATTCTTATTACTTACTGTGCTTTGTAAATTTTAAATTGTATAAAAGATATGTTAATATTTAAACAATGTTCAATGCATTTCATGAAAAGTGTAAATGTCTTAAATAAATAAGCCTACATACTTAACCATGCTGTTTTTATTTCCCAAAGATTCAAGAGTATGTCCATAGTTCAGTTTTTATGAAACTTCCTTGCTCCTCCATGGCTTCCTTGTTTATAATATATCTGCCCCACCAGCTCTGGGCAATTAACAGCATATAAAACAATTAAAAAAAAACACACAACCTCTTCAACAAGAAACATTCAGCCCACAATCCATGTTATTAAACTATAGTTAAGAATATAGCATAGTTCTGTTTATTTTAATTTGGTTTGTTTGTACAAATACATTAGTTATTTATTTGCATTTAGATGCAAATTAAAGGAGATTATACTGATGTGCCATCAGTACCAAAATCAATGATCAGAAATGTAAAGTTGGTTAGAGAATGTCCTTTAATGATTTTTAGCTAGATCTTTCGCATGTGATAGTGATTAATTTTGTAGCCATTTTCTAAGATTGTGTGATGGTTCTTCAGCAAAGAAATGCATGGAAAGAAATAGATGCAGAGACAGAAAATATATGATATATGGCAACAGATTATACTGAATGTAGAAAATTTTACCCTTATCTCTTTGTACCTTCATGTACTACTTAATGCGTTTTTGAATCATGATAAAAAGCTGTCAACATTGGTCAACACTCTACTAAGTTTTTCCACTCTCAACATACATTTAAAGGAAATAAAGAGTTGATTAATATTCTCAGTGTTGGAGTGGTGATATGAGAAGTGGAACACACTTATATTTTTATAATTTCTCTAAACAACTTGAAGTTGTTTTGAACATGCAGTTCTCAGAATATAGGAAGCCCCATTACAACCTGCTACATACTGTAGCTACGTACATACTCTTGGCATGTAGAGGAGACAAGCCTCAGACTACAGAAGGTCTTTTTCTGCCATGTGAGATTTGCTTTGGCTTTATGTGTACTTCCTTTTCTTTTTTGGTTAGCAGTTTGGCGAATGACGTTTGCATTTGGAGTTAATATTGAAACTCTGTATTCTTGGTTGCCAACAATTCTATTTATATCCTGACTACTTTATTGGTACCTTTCATTTTGTTGAAAAATTAGAGATGAGCATCATCACCAAAGTTAAACCATGATTCAATGATCCAGAAGTTATCCCAGTTCAATTTTGGTCAGTTTGGAGACTACAGAGTACAACTGTATAACCAAAATGTTCACACATAGTAGATATTTTTTGATAGATTGTAATCTACCAAATGTTTGTATTTTATATTTTAAGTGCTAATAAATACCAAGGATACCTTTTTGAGAGCAAGAGGAAGGTATGGGCAGAAATTAAATGCACAACTAAATTCCAAAATAAAACATATATAATATTTTTGTGAGAGAGTAAAAGAATAAGCAAACTGTTTGGAATGCAAACTAAATTGAAATGGCCAGTAAAGAATTAAAAACCATATAATACCAATATTAAGAAAACTTGAAGCTTTTCTTCTAGGTTTTGTGAATAAATAGAAAAACAGTTTGGGATCTTATTTCTTTTCATGGTGACTGCTGCAAGGACTGTTTATGCCAAATATTGGAAAGAAAGAGGGACACTGACTATTGAAGAATGGATTTTAAAACTGATTGAATTGGCAAAGATGACAAACTTAACCACATTGATTAGAGACAATGGATTAAATAACTGAACATTAGTTTTGTTTTAGAGATTACCTGTTAAGTTTTAAGTGAATAGATGGTAAGTCAACTTCATAGAGGGATAACAGATTTCCACATTGGTGACATCTTTTTATGTAACAGTATTTTTAGTAAATATGGATGAGAAAATAATCTCTACTTGTCGATCTGTTATGCAAGGGGGAGGGGAAACGTATCAGATATCTGAGATATATTTTTCTGCATTCAGTCAGGGTGGATATTTATTTTGATTGTTAATGTTAAGAGTATACCTGTTATTTGTTCTACCCACATTTTTATCATTGTTTTTTATTTGGTTTTATTACTGATTGATGCATTTTTTCTTTTTATTCTGTATGTATAAATAAAAAAGTATTAAAGCATATAAATGGAAAGAATACATGACAAATGTTCAACAAACAGGAATAGAGTGATATACATTTTGGGCAAAAAATGCTCACTTTATTGATTCCCCTGCAGAAGAATGGGATATATAAAAATACACATTCCATGATTCTCTTCATTTGTGTCTTCATCTTAGTATTTCCCTCTTACATAAAGATATACTATATTACACTCTCTGTCAAAAGGAAAGTACAATCTAAAACTTGCCACAGGAAGAACAAGAAATAGAAGTTGGGCAAATCAGAATACCTGGCTATTGAATGGAAGCCACACTACACTGAATGGGATTTGCTTCTAGTAGAAATAGAATAATGGTGTAGTGAAAAGATGATGTTATCCATTCAGTCATGTCCGACTCTTGGCAATTCTATGGGCCAGGTCTCTCTCCACATCTCCTGATCTTGCACTACTTTGTAGTGCAGTAACAATTAAATGTGTTGTTTAATGGCACAAATAAGGTAATAGCAATCCTACCTAAGCTTGGCCAGTATGAATAAGAATGGGACAACATTGGAAACAACAGAAGAAAAAAAAGCCTCCCTTGAGTTGCCATTCTTTTTTGCAGTGTGAAACTGTCAGTCACAGTTTTTGTAGTTTCAGTTTTAAGGGATATTTTTCTTGAAAAGGAAGTCTATTTAACATGATATATCCATTTATCTGAGAAGAGTTTCATGATCTCCCAAAGGATTAAATTAAAATGAAATGATGCATCTATTTGCTGTTCTGCAAGTAGATTTTTGACATAAATATAGATGTGAACAGGTTTCAGAATCTGTATTAACAATATTTTAAAATTTAATTCATTCTGGGACAGCTGAAAATTAAATTCTATATAGAAACATCACAAGATCTGGGATGTTTATATGTGATGTCTGGACAGGTTCTTAGGGGCAACTGTAAATGTATCAACCATTGGTGAAAAGAAAAAGAAAATTGGGGGCTTTTCTATACAACTAAGCAGAGCTTTGCATCCACTAATATCAAAGAGGACAATGGTAACATTTACTGTAAGTGTGTCAACATTTATATCCAGATGAATTTATAACTCAGAGGATCATAATGTCACATTCTTATAGGCAAGGGTTTCAAATGGAACAAGAGACACATTTCGACCCTAAATGAATATGCATCCAAACCCATACATGCAACCTTGTACAATGCCATTACTACAATGGAACTGGATCAATTAGTAACTAACAACACAAGACTCAATAACTGCCTCAACCTTATCTTCTGCAATAGCTCAAACTCAATATATGGCCTACAAATACAAGAACCCTTTTCAAACAGTGACCACAGTAAGATCGATTTTTGTCTCAATTTATGCCCTCACAAAGAGGATCATAATGTTGGATCCCCAAAATGCAACTTCAAAAAGCCAACTATGATCTCATAGATGCTGATCTATCATCTCTTGATTGGCACATTCTGTTCTCTAGCTGTAATACTACAGAAGACCATTATAATGCATTCTTGTTTGAACTTGAAAGAGTCATTAAACTATATGTATCATTAGTAAACCCCAAAACAAAAAACCCAAATTACCCATAACAATAAGGAAACTTCAATAAAAAAAAAAAAGATCACCATGGTGAAAAACAAAACTAGCTATGTAGCAACCTTTAAAAACTAACACAATACCTTATACCAACAGATAAAGGCAGAATGCACAAATTACTACTGCAAACAAGAGGAAAACCTCTTCCGCACAAAATCCATGCGCTCATTCTATAATTTTGTAAACACCAAACTTAAAGACTCAAGAACCACCCCACCCCTAAAAGGACCAAATAGGAAAGACTGCAATGATGAAGCCATTAAGGCCAATCTCTTTAACACATTCTTCAGTTCAGTCTTTGTAAACAGCAATGGTTCATGGCTGACATTTCTTAGTCATACCACAACTAACTGCAATGACCTACTACATATTGACTTTACAGAAGATAATGTAGAAAAGCCACTATGTAATCTAAAACCATCCCTATTTATTGGCCCCAATGGATTATGTGCATACTTCTTAAAAAAGCTCTCCTCTGCTATAGCAGAACCCCTAAGCATTATATATGAGATATCATTCAGAACCAGCTTCTTACCAAACCTATGGTCCTTAGCTATGGTCATCCCTATCTCCAAAAAAGGTGACCCCAGCCTGGTTGAAAACTGCAGACCAATCTCACTGTGTCGTGCCACATGCAAAGTTATGGAATCAATCATTAACCAATTCCTCACCCTCCACTTAGAGTCATACAACCTATGTTTCAAAAACAATTTGGTTTCAGGAAAAAATTGTCCTGCAATCTTCAACTCCTACACTGCAAAAACATATGACTACTTTATTCAACCAAGGTAAAGCAATAGATGTAATTTACATAGACTTCTGCAAACCTTTGATTCAGTGGTACATGACAAACTACTATTAAAACTAAACTTTCTGAATCCCTTCATAAGTGGATTACTGCGTTCCTGTCAAACAGGCAACAAATAGTAAAAATAGGGAGCTCTATATCAAACACTGCTCCAGTTAACAGCGGTGTGCCCCAAGGCAGTGTTCTAGGACCTACCTCTTTATACTTTCAGTTCAAAGCATTTTGAAGTGAAGATATATTTGTGAAGGTCTTGGATACCATCACTGCTTATTTGTTTGTTTCTACTGCTATGAAATGTTTATGTCTTTATAAAAATATTTCAGACTGAATTGTGCTATGACTTATTAGATACCTAAATTTTATTTCCAGCTTCTTTCAATGTTTATTTTCCTGAGCAAGAACATAGCAGGGAGCTTAAGGCGTTAGATTACAACTAGGGACATCTGGCGCAAGTTCACCAAGGTTTGGTTTTAGCCATGAAAGCTCACAGATTGATCTAATCACTATCTTTCAACCACAGCTACTCTCCCAAATTGAATACTTAATTTATATAGCTTTTCCTATCCTTGTAATGTAGCCCCAAGTAGAGAATTCAAACCTTGTGAACAGTACAGCTTATATTCTTACATAGTGTTATAAAAAATTGACGAAACAATAGGGTGATACTACATGTGGGCAAATTTATTTGGAAAGAGGATTTAATAAAGTGATGAAACATTCCCATGCATCATTGTTATTTTATTTTGATGATCATAGGAGCTGTCATGACTATTTCTGTTAATTGGGAGAAGAATAATCAGCAATGTGCCTCATGACTGCAATACAAAACCCTGAGGTATTTTTCTGGATGCCTCTTTCTAAAACCATTGTCCCTGGTATGATTGTTCAGATTGCTATAGCTGGTGGATGGTGGGACCATCCACCATATTGTTCCATTTTATCAAGGAAGAAACTATGGTCAATTTTATCCAATGGTTTACTGAAATCTAGGTGTTCCATATCCATATCATTATCTTGGTCTATTAATTTAATCTCTATTTTAAAAAGTAATAAGATTTGTCTTGGTGTGACAAATTTATGACAAATTCATGCTGGCTTAACCATTTTGTTCCTTTTAAAATGCTGGGAATTTACTGCTTGATTACTTTTCTGGATTTGACCTTTTTCTGATTCAATGTTTTCTTTTTTCAGTATGGAATGTTAGACCTGATTTCTTTTTTCTGCAAAAATCCAAAAGATTTTTGGATGGCGACTCCTTCTCCTCCTCCTCTCCCCTCCCTCTCTCTAGTAACCCTACTATAATAAGAAATACATATACAAATAACAGCATAATATACAAAATAACAGCAGGCATAGGACAGAGCTTAATCTTCAGAAATGGCATGTTGGTTATAAAGTACTAGTTTGTTAATAATCCTTTCTGTTTGAAAGAAAAATGAATACTTTAGAATCTGCAGCCTTTGTAATTTATCTGAATCACAAAGGGAAGAAAAGATGTATTCTCATTCTTTTTCTTCAGTTAAGAGAATGAATATAAAATGAAGTGTGAGATACTGCATCTCATAATTAGAACACATGCATGTACAACCTCCTCGGGTAGAATTTATTTAGGCAGTATTTCTGCTTCCACTTTAAGAAATCACTGCAGACATTGTTCCTATGGTTACCAGTAGATGGTAATCATGGAGACAGAGCAGTACTATAAAAGGAAGAAGAAACTCAGCACCTGGAACTGCCAGCTGATTTTCAAATTCTCTTGTGCTTCAGTATTTATCAATTATCAGGTAGCTGCAGATTTTTCATCTGATCACAAACAATATGAAAACCAAACATTTATATGATGTTTAATAATTTTATTCTGTCAGACATAAATGGATTATGTGAAAAAGAAAATGGATTAAAAAAAATAAAGCCTGTTTATGTTTCGAGTTAGCTAACATAGTTTTAGATAGCCTTTTTACATTACTTGTGCTTTGGTTTTGTTTAGCAAGTTTTAGGGAAATTTTAATATTTTTCATTCCTTTCAGAAATGCTTTTCCCAAAAAATTTTCAACTTGTGATTTTTTTCCTGCTTAGGCAGTGTAGAATTAGGGAGATGATTGAAAAATGGGTAGTTTAAGACATACAAGGGCCAGTTATTCATGTGTAACAGCTAACCGTTGTCTAACCATTGTTGCCAAGGTATACCCTATTTTTCGGACTATAAGATGCTCCAAAGTATAAGTTGCACCTGTCTTTTGGGGAGAAAAACAAGGAAAAAATAATCTGCCTCTGCCTCCCAGCAATTTGCCTCTTTGCTGCAAACACCAAACAGCCTGGTCAGCTTTTGATTTAGCATAAGCAGCTCATTGTTGGTTGGATCAGCCTCCCGATGATCAGCTGTTTCAGGCTGCAGGGATTGCCATTGCCTATGCTGTCTCCATTTTTGGTTTCCGCATCTTGTTTTCGGTCTCCACACCCTGTTTTCAGCCTCTGCATGCCCCATTTTTGGCTCATTCCGATCCTCGCTTCCTGGAACTAACCAAAAATGGGGTGTGCAAAAGCTGAAAATGGAATGTGGAAGCCAAAAATGGGGTGTGTGGAGGCAGTAATAGGTGAAGGCTGTTAAGTTCTGCGCATGGGCGAAAGGAATGGAGACGAGGCAGTGAACAGTGAACTTCAACTCTTTATTAATCATTCTGAACAGAGCAAAAACGCTAGGGCAGCAGCAGCCCTTTTATAGGGCAGGCTGTTGACCTATTAGCCAATGAGAAACATGGAAGTGTTAAACCTTGAACCAATGAGAGTGGCTTGTTAACAGCCAATCAGATTCCCCAGAACGGACCAATCCAATATCGCTATTATCGGCCAATCAGAAGTGCAGGATTAGAACCCTGCTTTTTCTTAAGGTTTGATAAAACTTTATTTAAGCGCTTTTATTAGTTCATAACACCCCTTCCCCCCGGGTTCCATTTGAGGGATGCGGTGACGTAATCCCTAAGATATGTAGGTTGTTTTAACTGTCTATTGGATTTGCGCTGTCCCACCGGTTCCTGTCTGTAGTCCGGTTTCAGCGGGACATTTTTGGACATATCTGGTACAGGCGGTTCCGCATCCTCACTGGACGACTCGGTGCTGCTAATGCTGTCGTGGTTGTCCTCTGATCTTTGTGGGCTTGCCTCCTTTGAGGTATTCCTCTGTGGCGAGGAAAGTCCCCTCCCTGGTTCTTCTTCATTTATCGTGCCCGATTGCTGACTTCCTTCGCTTCTGCTTTCCACCATCTCGAATTCGGTTTCTTCGACATCCCCTCCCCCCTCAGTTTGGGAGTCACAGGAGTCGCGGGAACTGGGTTGTAGCCTCGAGCGAAGCTGATCTATATGGCGTTTCCATATTTTTCCGTCGCAGGTTTGTACACGGTACAATCTGGGCCCAGTGGTTTGAATTATGGTTGCTTCGACCCATAATGGTTTGCCGGAGAGGGTTTGGTGAAAACTAAGTCACCTACCTTGAACTCGCAGCATTTTCCACAGGGTTTCTCTGGCTCGTAGGACGGGTGAAGCGGGTCGAGGTAGGAACAGAGCTTGCGTCCCATCAACAGTTCAGCTGGGGTCTTGTTGGTGACACTGTGCGGAGTGATGTGTTGGAGTAGGAGTATTCTGTTTATTTTGTTGTCAATGTCCCCATAGTCCATTTTGTGGAGAGTTTTTTTAACAAATTGTACCATGCGCTCGACCCTGCTGTTAGCCGCAGGGTGCACTGGCAAAGTTAGCGCATGGCGGATATCCCGGTCCGCTAAGTATTGTTCAAACGCCAGGATGGTGAACTGGGGTCCATTGTCGGAGACCAGAACATCTGGCAGCCCGTGCGTTGCGAATATCCTATTCAATTTTCGGATGACGGACTCGGTTGTAGTATTCTTCATTTTGTGGATCTCGAGCCAGTTGGAATAGGCATCCACTGTTAGGAGGAACGTATGTCCTTTAGTAGGTCCCACAAAGTCAACGTGGATGTGGGACCACGGCCCCCGGGGGGTTTCCCATTCTGTTGGAGTTGCTCTAGGTGGGGCACTGCTGACTTCTTGGTGCTTTAAACAAGTCTTTACCCAGGCTTCGATCTGTTTGCCACCATGCGTAGCTTCGTGCGAGCGCTTTCACACGCATGATGCCGGGGTGACCCTCATGCAATGTTTTCAATACTGCTCATTGTAACCGCTCTGGGACAATGACTCTATCTCCCCATAGGATGCAGCCTTTTTGCGAAAAAAGTTCTGTTTGCTGGTTTCTGAAAGGGGTGAAGTCATCAGAGGTTTGTTCGATTGGCCATCCTTGTTTGACCCAGCTAAGAATTCGTGCTAAGACAGGATCTCGTTTTGTTTCGATGGCAATGTCTCTGGCTGTTAGCGGTGGTGAATGTAGCGTTTCAATCTGGAGTGTCGTAAGGGTTGGAGCTGGGTCATCGACGGTTTCCAGAAGTGGGGCATGGCTCAATGCATCAGCGTGGGGAATGGCTTTCCCCGGGTGGTGTTGTAATTTATAGTTGTACGCAGCTAAAAACTCTGACCAGCGAGTCATTCTAGGTGACAATATGTAGGGGGTTGGCTTGTCTCCCGCTATAATCCCTAACAACGGTTTGTGGTCGGTAACAATAGTAAAAACTCGTCCATACACATATTCATAAAACCATTTCACAGCAGATACAACAGCAAGAGCCTCTTTGTCGATCTGGCTATAGTTACGTTCAGCCTTTGATAGGGTCCTTGAAAAATAGGCAATAGGGGCCTCACTACCATTTGGTAACACATGACTCAAAATGGCTCCTACTCCAAACGGTGACGCGTCACATGTAATTGTAAAAGGCAGAGTCTCATTATAATGCATTAAAACAGCATCTGAGGTTAGTAAGTTTTTCACTTTTCGGAATGTGTGCTCCTCTCAGTGTCCCCAGACCCAGGTGGCTTTTTTGTCAAGAAGTCTTTGTAGGGGCTCAGCTATGGTCACTTTCTGGGGCAAGAAGATGTTGTAAAAGTTAATGAGCCCCAGGAAAGCTTGGAGATCAGTCCTATTTCTGGGTCTTGGGGCGTTTTTGATAGTTAGTTTGCTATTAGTGGGGTGAATGCCTTGTTTATCAATTAGGTACCCCAGGAACTCTACTTTATCTGTACACAGTTGACATTTATTTTTTTTAACCTTAAGGCCAGAGTCTTTAAATTTCTGGAGAACCATTTTAAGACGCTTTTCTAGTATTTCTCAATTTGGGGCAGCAATGAAAATGTCATCAAAGTATGGCATGACCCCCTTGATCCCTTGCAATAGTCTCTCCATCAGACTTTGAAAAATTCCTGGGGCTATGCTCACTTCGAATTGGAGTCGGTTGCACTTAAAGGTGCCTCGGTGCGAAATGATCGTCTGTGCCTCTGCAGTTTTTTTTATCTACAGGCAGTTGTTGGTATGCCTGTGCTAAATCCAATTTAGCGAAGACTTTTCTGCCCCCCAGGGAATGTAGAAGGTGTTGTACCACTGGCACCGGCTAAGCGTTCTATTGAAGGGCGTGATTCAGGGTGGCACGGTAGTCCCCACAAATCTTTAATGATCCATCCAATTTGATGGGTGTTAGGATTGGGGTTTCCCAAGGAGCATGGTCGGTTGGTTCTAAAACACCCTGGGCTATTAATTTATCAAGCTGCTCGTCAATCTTTGGTTTAAGGGCAAAAGGGACTCGATGAGGCTTAAGGCGGATGGGGGCTACTTCAGGGTTAAGGTTAAATGATATCGGGGTGCCCTTGTACTCGCCTAGTTTGTCTGCAAAGACGTCCTGGAATTCCTGGACGATGGCCTCCTCCCAGTTGTCGCTTCTGGTTTGGTGAATGCCGGCTACCTCGATCCCGAGTGGGGCGAATCATTGAAGGCCTAACAAGCTAGGCCAGTCACAGTCGACAACGGTCAGTGATAATGACGCAGTACGATTTTTGAATGATACTTGGACTTGGCTGCATCCAACGACCGGAATTGGGTTCCCCTGATAATCTTTGAGTATGATTCTTTGGGTTCTGAGGTCTTGACGCCGGACGGCAGGGATTAATTGTTTAAGAGTCTTCTAGGAAACCATCGAGAGGGACGATCCTGAATCGACTTCCATAATGCAAGGCTGGTTTTTGATGGCGACCTTCACTCGGATCTTCTTTGCATCTAGCGATGAGGCGTGATCGATTGTAATTGTTTGGTGTGCCTCTTCTCGTCTCATTGAAATGGCCAGTGTTCTCTTTCTGTAGGAGTGGTTTTTCCATTGGTGGTTCAAATGTTCCCGACTCACAGGATGATTCCCCGTGGTCTGGCGGTAGTTGTTTCCCCTCTGAAGTGGGCTGGATCCTTGCTTGCTTCTACAGACCTTCCTGATGTGGCCTCTTTTCCCACAGAAATGGCAGAGTGCATTGAGGAATTTGCAGTCTGATCGCGGGTGGTTTGCCCCACAACCCGCGAATTGGTGTGGTAGTCTTTGATTTTGCTGATGGCGTTGGTCACGTTCAGACCGGAGCCGGTTGACTTCCTCCTCATCCCTTTCTGATGGCGATTCGAGGTCCTCATGGTGGGTTGCTGTTGTGTGCCTCTCTAGGTGAGGTGAGGTATTGCTGGCGAGTTGACGGAGCGGTGCGTTGGTGCAGTGCATTCGGGTGGCCGACTTGTTGGTTGCTTCTGCTGCAGTAGCATCCTTGATGACATCAGCAAGGTCGATGTCCCCTTTGGCCATGATCTTGCTCTGTGTCATGTGGTCTTCTAATCCCAGAATTATTCGGTCTCTCAGAGCTTCTTCGAGATTTGTAAGCCCACAGAGGCCTCCCAGGTTCTGGAGATCCACGATGAAATCTGCAATGCTCTCTCCTTTCCACTGGTCCCTCTGGTAAAATTCATGTCTTCGGACAAGCGTTGGTACGGCGGGTGCATAGTGGGCCCGTAGAAGGGGTGCGAGGATGTCCCAGTCCATGGTTTTCACCTTAGCCGGTTTCGCTAGTGCCTTGGCCATCTTAAAGACGGCAGGCCCGCAATGGGTCAGGAACACTGCTTGCTTTTTTCCCATAATGGCATCCCTCAAGTTGTTGGTTTCCAGAAACATCTGGAACTGGTCTATGTACGATTCCCAGTCTTCTTGTGCTGGGTCAAATGGAGCGGGTGGTATGGCACCGCCGGACATGGTTCCCGTTGTTGATGCGCCTTCAGCCACGTGCTTTGTTTGGTGCTCTGTAGTGTTCAGTCAGCTCTGATGTCTCCGCATCCCATCCTCATCGCCAGTGTTAAGTTCTGCACATGGGCGCAAGGAATGGAGACAAGGCAGTGAACAGTGAGCTTCAACTCTTTTTTAATCATTCTGAACAGAGCAAAAACCCTAGGGCAGCAGCAGCCCTTTTATAGGGTAGGCTGCTGACCTATTAGCCAATGAGAAACATGGAAGTGTTAAACCCTTGAACCAATGAGAGTGGCTCGTTAACAGCCAATCAGATTTCCCAGAATGGACCAATCCGATATCGCTATTATCGGCCAATCAGAAGTGCAGGATTAGAACTCTGCTTTTTCTTAAGGTTTGTTGAAACTTTATTTAAGCGCTTTTATTAGTTCATAACAAAGGCGATTCCTGCAGCCTGAAACAAATGATTGTGGGGAGGTTGATCTCATGGATAATCAGCTGCTTGGGCTAAATCAGACTGTGCTTAAACTGAACAGGTTGTTTGCTGTTTGCTGCAAGAAGGCAAGTTGCTGGCAGGCAGAGGCTGAAGGATGGGAGCCGGCAGATAGGTGGGGCTAGTATGTGTTTATTTGTGCCCATGCATGTTCATATAAATTGCAAGATGGCTAGATTCTAGGTAAAATGTAGTCTGTTTCTCCTTCATCTTTTCCAAATGACCTATCCTGTCATATTTTTTTTCTTGTCATGTTGCCAAGACATTGCTTTTTTCTTTTCCCCTCTTTGAGAATGAGACAGGCTTAAATTATCCTTAGTTGCACCAGTATTAAGATAGTATTTTCTCATTTATTCTAATATGGGATAGCCTCAAAGTATATCAGATTTGATAGATTTTGTCACTATGGAGTGAGAGAGAAAAAAGCACTAGCAAGAACATGGAGAATAGGAATTCTAGGAAGTTATTTTTCACTGTACATTCAGCTTCAATTACTGAACTGCTATAGAATATGTTGATGGTTATAAAGATTCTGCAATGCTTACGAAGAGTTGAGAGGTTTTTAAGTCAATCTTCAGAATATAACATCGAATGCTTATTTTATGGTGGCAGTCATAGCCTTTAATGCAAAGCTAGCAGTCTTCCCAAATCAAGGAAAGGGAAATCACATTAAACTTGTGCTTAATAGCTATAAAATGCTGAACATTTCCAAATGGTATCCCTTCTACATCTGTCTGTAAATAAATTGTAACAGTTTAATAGAAATAAAACTTGAAAAGGATAGGAGTTAATGGAAAACATAATTATGGAAAATATGTGCAAGGAAGGGATCAAGATACTTTACTAAATAAATCATAAACTTATAATCCACTCCTGCATCCTGGAGTAAAAAAAACCCTCTTATATCATTAACAGTAGGATATAACAAAATTTATTATAATACTGAGTAAATAATCACAGAAGAAACTAAAAGAATTTCTTATTTATTGGAGTTCCGGTTTGGGTTTCTTCAGTGATGGACTGAAATCTGCGATTGTGCGCGGTTTCGATCTGTGCTCGCCACTGGAACGCCACCCCTTAGAGGTGGTGAAGAGGGGGGAGACTGCTAGCTGAGTGGAGGGGAGCTGCATCTCTTCTCCTTGGTTGGTCTAAACTCCCTTTCCCAAAGGCAGTTGTAGTGGTGGTCAGAAATGGCCACCTCAAAGAAGAACCCGGCTTGATAAGAATGTGCAGGAAGAAGACAAAGAGGAAAGCAAGACAGATCAGGCTAAATAGAGAGAACATCTAAGCAAGATACCCTGAATCTAAAAGTATTTAGAGGGATACTTCTGAAAGAAGATTTTTAAGCGGCAAAGGAGAGAGAAAAGGAGATTAAAAATCCCTTTTCCTAATTTTATATTGACAATTACAAGTGGAATGGAATGTTAAAAGGAAGATTTAAATAAGAAATCTATGCTAATCTATTTTGACATTAATAGGCAACTTTAAGATGAAATCTAAGCGTCAAAAGGAGAATAAAGATTCTTTTTTTTTTTTTGGTCATTTTAAAACCCTGAAAAGGAGAAGATGGAGGTAAAAGGGTGGAACTTGGAATAATGAAAAAATGGAGTGCCACCTGGAAAAACAAAGCGGATTAACAGTGAAACTTCTAAAAGACTCCCAAGAATACATTGTAAATGAAACCTTATTAAAAGATACTGTAACCCATGGAGAGGAAAAGTAAAGGAAAAGAAACAGGAAGGAACAGTCTGGGATTATTTGGTGATTTTTTTAAAAAAAGGTTTTGGCATTGATTTTTTTTCTTTTTTTTTTTACTTAAAGTCAATCGGTTGTTTAAAAGTGTTTAAAATGCAATCCCTCCTGGGGGAATTGAAAATGAATCTTAAAAAACAGAAAGAAGAGGCAGAAGAGAGAAGAGGATCCTTTGGCTTCATATTTCAATTTTTAGAAATGGAGATCCTAAACTATGAAAAGCAAAAGGAAAAGCTTCAAGAGCAAGAAAAAGGGCGGGACAAAGAAGAAGCCATTTTCAATGATCAAACAATGCAATGTGTGGTAAAAAGGGGAAAAAGGGGAAAAGGACTTAAAAGTTTGAGATTAAAGGGAACAGCCAAAAAGAAAAATAGTCTGAAAAAGAAGCAAAACAGCAAGGAGAAACAGAAAAGAAAATTACAAAAGGAAAAATTAGAGAGAGAAGGGTATTTAAAAAGGGATGAGAAAAAGGGGGGAAAGATAGAAAGGGAAATAAGTTATGAGGGACAAAAGCAGGAAATAAAGAAAAAGGGGAAACGTACTAGGATTAAAGGTATTTGCTCAGCTAGGAAACACAGAGATAAACTAAGTTAAAAGTGAGAATTCTGCAAAGGTACAAAAGATAGTGTTGTGACAGTAGAATATTGTAATGAGTTAGAAATGAAATAAATAAATAATCTATGAGATAAAATTGTTATGTAATGGTTTGCTTATTTATAATTAATGTAATAATAAAGAAGGGAGGGAAACATTGTAATTGTTTCTAAAGATTGATAAAATATTGAAAAGAAATGTGAAAGTTTATAATGGAATTTATACCAGTTATTAGAATGAATGTGAATAATTATTTTGCTTATTAATAGTAAATAATTTATAAGATAAAACTGTGTAATTATCTAATGGTATGCTTATTAACAATTAATGTAATAATGAAGAAGGGAGGGAAACATTTCAATCGTTTTCAAAGATTGATAAATATTGAAAAGAAATGTGAAAGATTTACAAGGCTCATACCATTACTAGAATGAATTTGAATAACTATCTTGCTTACAAAGGTTTTGAGGTTATTCTGAGGTTCTCGCGGGTATTTGTATGTGGATCTTTGGTTATTCGGGTTTTCTCCCGCATAAGATTGGAAGTATCTAGGCAACGTTTCGATGAAGTCTCATTCATCATCTTCAGGCTTGTGTCTTCTGCTCTGTGCTTCTCAGAGTAATGTGAGCTTGCAGCTGCTTCTTCCTTTTAATTGCTAGTGGGGCTGTGACTTGATTGGGTGGGGGCTTGGCTGTGTTCTGATTGGGTGGGGGTGTGTATTCACCATGGAAATTCACCATGGAAACAGAAGCTAACAATCAACTTCCCTTCCTAGATGTCTTGGTATACAAAAAATCCAATGGCTCCCTAGCACACACCATCTACCAGAAGAAAACACATACAAACTGCTATCTACATGCACTCTCACACCACCACCCAGCACAGATCAATTCTGTAGCTGAGACACCCATCTCCAGAACAAAATGCTTAGCCGATGAACAACACCTAAAAACCGAAGTACACACTCTCACTAATGTACTAACAGCCAATGGATTCCAAAGAAAGAAGATTACCCACCTAATCCAAAAAGAAACCCCAACCAAAAGCCAAGACAGAGAACAAGAGAACGGCAAAGCCCTCCTCCCATATATAAAAGGCACTACAGACAAAATCAACAAGATCCTCCAAAAACACAACATTAAAACAGCATTCTGCACAAACAGAAAAATATCCACCATCCTAAGAAAACCTAAAGACAAAATTGAGTTAGAAAACCAAGGAGTATACGAAATCCCTTGCACTGCCTGTCCCACCACATACATTGGACAAACTAACAGAAGAATAAGTGCATGCATTGAAGAACATAAGAACTCAATCAAAAAAGAACTGACCTCTTCCCTGGTCTAACACCTCAAAGCCACAGGACATGAGATTGACTTTAAAAATACCAGAACTATCACCAAAACTGAACACTTCAACAACAGAATAATCAGAGAAGCCATAGAGATAGAAAAACGCCCACACAGCATGAATAAATGAGATGACACCTCCCGCCTACCAGCCATTTGGAAACCCACCCTCACAAACAGATGAGTACCTGACATGAAGAATGACACCAGACCCACACCCACGAGGGCCACACAAGATGCCACCACCACACTTCCACGTAGAAAGCAGACTCACACCCACACAGAAGATGAGACACGACCACGGACCAGAAGCTGCACTGCAGCTGCATCACTACCCACTTCAACACCCTCCCGAGCCATACATGAAGTGAACTGGCACCCACCATGAAGATGCGGCATGACCACAAGCCCGAAGCCAAACAGCAGTATCACAGCTCACCAGCTCAAATCCCCCAGCAACTAAGACTAACATGAGCACAACCAAGCCCCCACCTGAACAGAACACACCTCCAGCCAATCAGAACATGGCCAACCCCCCAACCAATCAGAACACAGCCAAACCCCCAACCAATGAGAACACACCCCCACCCAATCAGAACACAGCCAAGCCCCCACCCAATCAAGTCACACCCCCACTAGCAGTTAAAAGGAAGAAGCAGCTGCAAGCTCACATTACTCTGAGAAGCACAGAGCAGAAGACACAGGCCTGAAGATGATGAATGAGACTTCATTGAAACATTGCCTAGATACTTCCAATCTTACACGGGAGAAAACCTGAATAACCAAAGACCCACATACAAATACCCGTGAGAACCTCAGAAAATATATATATATAGCCACTATAGAAAACCCTAGCCACAGAATCATCAGAGAAGCCATAGAGATTGAAAAAAGACCAGAAAGCATGAATAGAAGAGATGATTCCACCAGACTGTCTATCATTTGGAAGCCTGCTCTCACAAACAAACAAATCTCCACACCACAAGCCCAGCAAACACCTGGGCACAAACAGATCCCCCCTGATACTTCCACCTCAAACACACCCCAACCAGGCACCCAGATGAAACCTAGCTTCCTAACTAATGATAGCCGTCCATTTACCCAGAGCCAAGCTGCACTAAAGGCCTCCAATAAAGTAACACAATGTTGCCAGCCAATCAAGAAAGAAAAAGAGCCAAAAAACAGACAGAAGATATTAGAAACACCAATCAAGCAGAACACAGCAAACTCCAAGACCAGTAAACACAGACCAAGACTCCCAACCAATCAGGATGAAGAAAAAACCATTCTGTCACAGCAATTGGCTGCCCCAAATTTAAATCTGAAACCACTGTAAAAGTCTGACTCACAGATGAACACTATACAGAAGCCTGATGATGGCAGATGAGATTCTGCTGAAACGTTGCTACAACTTTAAAAGCACAACTACAATGACGTGGGAAAATACCCGAACAAAGCTGAATGCCATAGATAGATAGATAGATAGATAGATAGATAGATAGATAGATAGATAGATAGATACATACATACATACATACATACATACATACATATATATATATATATATATATATATATATATATATATATATATATTCTTAGAATTTTTCTTTGTGTATTTTCAAGGGGAAGTACCAAGCAGAGTCTGAATGATGAGATTTACATGATATAAAATAGATATTAGAAATTTGAATGTTATAATTCTAGAATGCACAAATTTAATGTTTAATGAGATTTCATATGATAATAATTATAAGATCCAAAAGTGTTGTACTCCGATTGGCAATCATCGGGGGAATTTTGCTTTTTAAGAATGTTGAAAGAGAATATAGAAATTGTAAACAAGACAGATGAAAGTATAAGTATAATGAATAAAAAGATATAGAAATTTAGGCAAAAGAAATGCAATTGAATAAGAAGAAAAATGAGATATGAAACTGAATACATAAGATGAATATGCATATGAAATTGTGTCTGCATGGAAATGTGATAACCCAGAATCATGCTGTACTCAAATAAGATGTTTTATTTGTTATGTTTGTTAAAACTCAATAAAACTTTATTAAAAAAAAGAATTTCTTATTTATTATAAATCATTAGTTGATTTCCATTTATTTAAATGTGGGCAGTTTTAATATTTTGGACATTTCATTCCTCTTAAAATACAACAATCTTTCTATTAAACTGAATATCTTAACTGAAGAACAAACACTAAATAAAATGGAATTATATTTGTGACAGGCATACTCATGCATAGATATTGATATGTACAATATGTAAGTTCATTTCAAAGTTTAACAACACAAAATTGTTGAAAAGTTCTCCAAATAATGAATATATGCTCCAAATCTAATCCTCCAAACATTTCTAAAACTGATACATACTTGTTTGAAAATTAAGGAATTGCTCGGAGAAAAACACATTCATATGCTGAGGAGTAACTTTAGTTAGCTTGCAAATTATAAAGTCCTATAATAATTACATACCCACAAACTCAGATCTGAAATGTATAATCGAGCTATGTCTTCAGATATAAAATTCTCCAAATATTCTGGAAATATTTATTACTTCCTTTTTAGCGTACTGAAAGTAACCTAAATAAACTTTTCAACTCATTTTTGATGAAATGCACTTACAATATTGTTCCTACTGTGCATTGCACTTTTCTGCTACCTATAAATAATGTTGATGTAATGCAGACATTGATTTATGATTTAATTTGGTTGTCAATCGCTTACAAAATAATAGGTATAAGTATAAGCATGAGTAAGAATACAGAAAATAGGTACAATTAAATGGGGACAATAGGACAGGGATGGGAGGCCCGACGGTGTTTGGCTGCAAAGACTGATGGCAATGATTTGAAAGTTTTTAAGGAAGAAGATATTCAAATATTTTACTGCATTCATTGTGTTTCTCCTGTTCACTCCCAAATTGTCTTGAATTTGTAGTGTAGATCATTTTCAGATCTAGAACAGTTATTTTGGGGCAGGTTTTGGAATGTATGATATCATTTGAATTAGTCAGCTCAGTAACATTAACTATGAACATTGGCAACCATGGAAATCTAACAAATGCTGAAGCCCCCCAAAGTTTTTTTTTTCTGATTCAAGCAGTCTTGTAAATCTCAAGTGTTATAGAGAGGCAGCATTCATCAGTACAATAAAACAAAGTCCCTTGACTCCTTGAGCTGAGAAAGCAAACTAAGGCAGGAAACATGCAAATTCACTAATTAAAATTGTGTGGGTTCCAATAAATTAAGCTAAGCTCTCATACAATTTTGGACAGCTGCATGGTGTGTTTCTGAAATAGGAATGCTTCTTTTGTGAGGGGAAAAGAAACCAATAATGAACAAAGTTCTAAAGAGAAATTATTCACCTAGTAGGCAGGATATTTGCTCAAAAGTATCTTAACAGATCAGTGAAGACAATTTTCATCTGTGGTCTGGATGTTGCCTGCGAGACCTATATTGTAGCTTTTCATTTTACAATAGATTCCTGCTAAATAAGATGAGCTTTGTTCTACAAATGTTAATTATTTAATAGTATTTCATGCAGGTTAACACTGCAACTTTCCAGCTGACATTGAATTTTTATGTTGTTTATTTAAATGACTCTGTGGTAGTTGAGTAAATGGGCAATTGTAAATGATAATTGTTTTCTGAATTCAGTTCTTAGTTCAATATCTTATGCAGTTTCTTGGAATGGCCACTGTTCTAGGCAAGAACATGTAGAATATTGATGTTACCCCTAATTAAGAGCCACAAGGAAGCCTGGTTCTATGAGCCACTTGGGCTCTGCAATCTTTTTTGAGGTTCAAAAGCTAGCGCTATTGATGCTAGATGGTAAGACAATGATCCCTTACTTCAGAGATCTTTAGGCTGCTGGATTGTTCTTAATATTTTAGAGAATGTCCAAGAGTTATAATTGATGAGGCTATAAAGCAAATTGTGTATTATTACATCAAATATATGAATGGACTACAACCTTTGTTCTTGTTTTTTTTTTTTTTTTTTTTGTTTGTTTCCTGTTTTGGTGACATAGGGTTTTTCATCCTAGAAAGGTTAAATCTATTTTAGAAAATGTAAAATAATATTAGCAAATTTTCTGCCTCAAAATGTGGAGAATATCATCTAATCAATTGTTGGTAATTGCAGTTGGGAGATTTCAAAATGATTAAAAGACTACCTAAATAATAGTGAACTGCAGATTTCCCACCCCATCATATTGTTTAATATCAATGATATATTTATTTACCAGAACAAGTTAATAGTGGGTTCTACTTCAATGCCCTTTAAAATCTAAAACTGCTTATTTGTAAATGAATGTATCTAGATTACATTGTACCCAATAAGAAAAAGTTGATGTAACTTGAATTTTCATCCAATCTAACTGTCCTTTGGATGCCTAACCACAAATAGCGACATTTTACAAATGAAACAAGTAAATTACTACAAATGAATTAATGGCAAGATTAATTCCATTTTCAAATCCTAATTGCTTGACGGCAGTCATTTCCTCTTTATAGAACTAAAGAATTATGGAGTTGTAATGAGAATTGTTGTCTGCTTCTAGCCAGGAAAAAACGTGCATTAGGAAGATAGGAAAGAAACAATCCAAGGACGAATTTGCTGAGATGTAGCTGAAGAAAGTAGGGCAATTTGACAGAGAAATGTTTTAACTTGTAATTTTTAATCTATAAAATTTTAATGCCAGGCAATCCAATTATATTTTAGACTGCTTGAGTTTATTTATTTATTAACATTCTATGTCACTCATGTCCTTAATCAGAATGGGACAGCTCGCTGTGGCCATCTTGCCCTAGCAAATTTGACACAGGAAGATTTGATGCAGCCAATTTGTTGCAGGACAACTCGCCATGGGACAATTCACTGCAGGACAATTCAGCATGGGATATCTCAAAGCAAGATAACTGTACTGTTATCTGGTAAGATTACTTCAACATTTTTGTCACCCCCATTTTGTTTTGTCCCTCCTTTAGTATCCATTCTTCAATGATTTTATTCCACCATTTCTTTGATATTAGGAGCAGGATGCCACACTGCGTAATAGCTCTCATTTTCAGGAAGTTGTTACTTGTTTCAAGTTTGGATCTTTTTCTGTAAAGCTTCCACCCATTGTTCTTATCCTATCCTAGCCTCAGGGACTATGAGAATAAATCCATACTCTTTTCCCTATGACTGAAGTATTATTATAATTTCTGCCATGTCCCCCTCTAGCCTTCTCTTTTTAAAGCTAAAGATACCCAGTTCCTTCATAGGATTGGCTTCCAGTCTTCTCACCATCTTTATTACTCTTCTCAGTACCCTTTGTGATTTTATTTTACCTTCTATCTTCATGTTTTAATTTTCTAGAATGCTCTATAGAAAAGAGATCAGAGAAATCAGCTTCTTTGCTTTCATGACATATAACAGAAAATGATATAATTGTATTCTATATATATTGCCAAAGGATTCTTTTGTTCTTTTAATACATGTGCCACTACAGATATGGAAAATTATTGCCTCTAGTATAAAGAAAATGGAATTATTTTGTGTATCAACTAAAACTATACTGTTAAAGGAAAATATTTTTAGTTTAGGATTGAAATGAGGGGTCCTTAGTGCTCTCTGAGTTTGGTTGTTTTCTTGCAGATGTTTCAGTAGCCAAACCAGGTAACATTGTTGGTGCTAGGCTAGCTGGGATGATGTTACCAATTTGGATAATGAAAGGTGTGCAAGAAAACAATCAAGCTCAGAGAGCACTGAAGAATCCCTCAAATTATACTGAGAAAAAGGTGGTTCTTAGTTTGTATTGCTTGATGTAGATCTTATTAACTGTAGTAAAGATAAGCAGAATATATGTTTGTGTATGTGTGTGTGTCTCTCTCTTTCTCTGTGTTATATTAACCAGACTGACTGAAAAGACAAAAATAACACTGGAAAATTTAATTTTTTGAACAGAATTTCATAAAATATTTTTCAAAAAGAAATATATGCCTGCATCAGTTTTTAAAATTAAATGTTTGAAAGCATGGTGTTGCAGTAAAGCAGATGCTTGGTGCTTGTAAATCCAATAGGTCAATCTGTGACAAATTAAATTAAAAGGTTTATATAATAAGTAATGGGAAAGATGTCTGCTTGAGACTTTAGAAGTATTGTTGTCCATGAAAGGGATTAGAAATTTGTCAGCTTCAGTTTCCACCATCTTTATCTTTAGTCATGCTTCTTGAGGTTAATGAGAATTGAAGTCTGAAATACTTAAACACCTTCAGATTGCCAGTCCCTGAAATATTACATTTTGATCTATATGGCAAACAATCTGATCTGATACAATATTTTCCTATTGACTGATGCAACTCAGAACATATATCAGTACAGTTGTAAAATGCAGTCTAGGTATGTATTATTATGCATAGCATTATATCTATAGAACTGTTCCTTAGGCAACATCTCTTCACCTAGTCTTCAAAGGTCATTCCCACACATACATTTTGACAAAGAAATCTTTCTCTGGTGATAATTTGGAAAATTTGCTAGGGACATTTGGAGGACAGTTTGAAAGATCAGAATAGTTTGAGATGAATGAGAGGAAGAATTACTGAAGATACCCTGGTCACAAACTGTTTAAAGCAGTGCTTCTCAAACTTGGCAACTTTAAATTATTTGGACTTTAACTCCTAGAAATCTGCAGTTGAAATCCACATGTCTTAAAGTTGCTAAATCTGAGAAAAAAATTGGTTTAGAACTTTAAACATCAGCTCCACTATACCCTAGTGTAGCAGACAAAGAGCTGGCATCACATTAGCCAATTTTATTTTATTACCTTGCTCTAAATCTGTTAACGTGATCAGAGAGGCCAGACCAGGAAGCAACTCCACAGGAAGGCTAAAATTATTTGTATCAAGTCTGGTTATAATTAAAAAAAAATCTTGCAAGACTGATTATGCCATTCCTCCTTAGCTTTGTCCTGACTTGGTGAATTTGGGAGGTTTCTGAGCTGAGCATTATCTTTAATCCCTTTTGCCAAGGCAACAAAGCTTGTATATCTCTGTTAAGATGATCTCTCTTACTCTTTACATAACCATGGCTTGAAAAATAGAAATAGGCTAAAGCCACTAAAACTATAGCTTATTCCACTTGGGTTAACTGGAGTTTTGAAGTTATTGTCAAATTATTTCAGACAAAAATTCAGATAAAATTGCATTAAAAACTCAAGGAAAATTGTATTTCAGGTTCCATACTAATGCATGAACTGAAGATTAGCTTTGTTTCCTGTTGGAATATAGATCAATATAGATCTAGAATATTGTTACAGAGGAAGTATCCCTAATGCATTCATTGAAATCCATGAAATATTTTGATACATTCTGGCTGTTTAGTTTATATACCATTTGATTGAGAAATTATGTCAATGCAGTAAACCAAAAGTAACAACAATAATAAAAGGAAACAGAAATACACTTGATATGTACTTTTTAAATAAAAAAATAATCCTAAGCAATAGTTGGTAGAAATCCTATTATTTATTTATTCTTACTGTAATATTTATTTTCCACATTTTCTCCAGAGAACCAGAGTTAGTAAGTTAACTTAAGAGACAGTCATGAGCATAAGCTTGTCAATGAATGAGTTACCATTCCTGGGGGTGTCGTTGAGTTAAACTTCTTTCCTAGGTAATATGACATGCTGACTATTATTCCATACTGGTTCTGATAGTGTTTTAAGACTTAAATGCCTGTTTGAAAAGGAAATTAATTTGATATCTAAATAGGGACAGTGAACTCTCAAAGAGAGTTTCTAAGTGAGAGGATTCCAATGATGAGTGGGGCCATTATTAAGGAGGTTATTTTCCCATTCAATGCTTTATTGTGGGCAATAGCAACCAAACAAAGCCTCTCAATATGATCAGGAAGCCATTTCTCCTACCGAGAAACAAAACATTTAGAGATTTTTCTAACCAGTCTACCATTTAAATTATAGAAATTTAATGCAGTACTTTGCCATTGTTTGTACTCTGATAATATTTTATATCCATGTAAACTTTTCTGATACGGCATTTCCTTTTTCTTTCACACAATGTGTAATAAAATGTCATATTTGTATATGCCCTATAAGTAGCTCTGGACATATTGTTCTGAATAGGTTTCTCTGAATCTTTCTTTTAGTATTTTCAGATTTTTAGTTTGAAAACAGACAACTGCAGTATGGTAAATTAACACATATATAGCAAGTCCTACACAATTCTTGCACTTTAAAAAATTGATCACAGGTCCTTTAAATCTCTGGACATAGTAACAAGGCGTTGTTTTTCTTTTGGGTGTTCATCAGGAACTACCTGAATAGTGTGGAAGGTTCCTAAATTCACAATGAAAGTGTATTATACCTCTGCTGTATTTTTCTACTTTGGCCAGCAGCAGAAGTTAAATGAATGGGTATGATGACATGCAAAATGGCCTTTAAATTGCAAGGCATTTTAAAAATGTAGTCTTCTAGTACATAATTAAAGAAACTGTTTTTTTTTTTTTTAAGAAAAAAAAAACACAGAACAATAATGGACATTTCAGCTGAATAGCCACAGTTTACTTTTTCTTTATTTTGTTTTCCCAAAAAAGTTTCACACTGGAGTTTTAACAACATTATCAGGGATTCTTTTCAGCATTCACATTCACACTGAGTTGCTTCAATGACACAGTGTCATCTTTAGACATTTAAATTATAGTAACTTAAATACACTGCCATTGCCTGTACTGTTTGATAATATTTTATATACATGTACATATATCTAGTCATAAAAAACTAGGGGTGGGATTCAAATTTTTAACAACTGGTTCTGTGGGTGTGGCTTAATTTGTGGGTGTGGATTGGTGGTCATATGACCGGCTGGTCACGGTTTGGTGGTCACATGATCGGCTGGGTGTGGCTTGGTGGTCATGTGACTGGGTGGGTGTGGCCAGGTGGCCATGTGACCACCAAACCATGACCAGCCAGTCATATGACCACCAAGCCACACCCACCCAGTCATGTGACCACCCAGCCAGGTGGCAAATCAAATACAAGTGGTCCTCACTTAATGGCCAGTTGCTTAGCAAGTGTTCTAATTTATGACTGACCTCCCCAGACTTGATCTGTTTTTGGAGTTTTGACAGCCATGCACACACACACACACACATACATACACACACACACAAACACACACACACACACACACACACACACACACACACACATACACACATACTTCTAACCCTGTTGGAGCAGGGAGTTGGACTAGAAGATGACCTTTGAGATCCCTTGCAGGCTAGCCCTAGACTGCTGTTTCAAAGAGTCTTCTGAAGCCAGGGTTTGTGTCCTTCCTTCCTTTTTTTCTCTCTCCCTCCCTCCTTCCATGTATATCTATCCATTCATATATCTCATTCACTTTCTCCTCCCTTTTTTCTTTCATTCATTCTTTCTTCTCTTTCCTTCTCTCTCCATTTCTTTTCTCTCTCTCTCTCTTTTTTCCCTCCCTTTCTCTCTTCCCCCCCTCTCTTTCTTTCTGTCCCTTCTTTCCATCCCCTTTTTTTGTCTATCCCTGTTCTTCCTTTCTCTTCCTTTATGTCTTCCTTTTACTTCCTTTCCCTTTTCTTTTTCTTTCTTGTCTATTCCTTCTTTCTTTCTCTTCCCCCCTCTCTCCCCGCCAGACCATATCACCCTTGTTACGAATACCTGCAGCTGCAGTGTGTTTTTTTTCAGTGCAGTTAGACTTCAGCCATACACACACGAAAAAGACGCGGCAGCTGGAGGCTTGTTGCAGTGAAAATTACTGACCTCCGGCTTTGCTTGCTCTGCTTCTCCAATGCACCACCATGGCTACATTCTAGGCACCGGCCATGCAGGTCTGCCCCACTAAGCCTGCTACACTGGAGGGACTTGCCCAAGCAAGTCTGAGCGGAGCGGTGCAGCAGTCAATGGGGTGAGCCTGCATGGCCATCACCTAGAACGTGGTGGCAGTGGCACATTGGAAAAGCAGAGCAAGCAAAGCTGGAGGTTGGTATTTTTCACTGCAAGAAGCCTCCAGACACTGTATCTTTTTGCCACTTCTTTGCTGGCCAGAATCGAGCCAGGAGCGTCAGCTGAAGGATTCTCCTGCCAGCAAAGAGGTGGTGGTTGGAGGCTTCTTGGTGGGGGGGATGGGGACATGGCGAGACTTGGAAGACAGCTCCTGTGCCCTGCCTGTCCCTTTTTGGTCCCTCCCTCTGCATCTACGTACCTTAAAGGGACAGGCTGGGGTGGCTGCCTTCCGAGCATCAGTGGAGCAAAGTGAAGGAAGGCAGAAAAGTTCACCCAAGTCTTCTCCCCCTTCTCAGGCATACACAGAGCCCGAGGGGTACTGGAGGGACTAGCCCACATGACTTCTCCTTACAGAAAGTCCCGCTTCACATGTGCACATGTCAGGTCCTGGGACTTTCTGCTAGGAGACGGTGCATGGCCTACCAGCTTGGTTCCAGCTGGCAAAGAAGAAACAGTTGGGACTTGCTGCCCTGTTCTTTGCACCAGGTGCACCTCATTGCTTGCTGCACCAGAATGGAGGTGCAGGCTGGAGGGGAGCCCAGCAGCTCTCAGCCCTGGCTTCCCTTCCCTGATGCTATACTGCCCAGGCGATGTGAGCCTGGGTGGCATAGCATTATGCTCTCTGCTTGGCCCCCAACTCCTGCTTCTAGCAGGCAAGGCCCAGCAGCTGTGGAGAATCCAAGTGGGACCCAAGCAGGAATGGGTCAGCCCTGGTTCACCTTCCTCTCGGCCACCAGCAAGCCAGGCAAGTGGGGTGGGGGGAAGCTTGCTAGGCCATGAATGCTACATGGAGCTGTGGAGTTGGTGGCTAAGCAAGCTAGGCAAGTGGGGTGGGGGATAGGAAGCTTACTAGGCCACGAGTGCCACATAGAGCCATGGCACTGAAGAAGAAGAAGAAGAAGAAGAATGCCTTTTATTGTCACTATCCACATGTACAATTTGCATTATACGCATACACAGTGAGATTAGAGCAACTCGTCGTTCAGTGCAGACATGCATGTCAAGAAAATATACATAAGGAAATATCTAAAATATAATAAAGGAAGAATAAAATAAATAAAGTTAACAAAATAAGTACCAGCTTAGGACACTGAAAAAGACAGAAAAAAACTAGAAAAATGTACTGTATTATTGCACATAATTTGTACCTATCACAGTAGGAGTTATTGCACATGTCAGCTAACACAGTAATAATAATAATGATATTGCACAAAATTGTTCACAGTTGTCCCTGAGTATATTTACAGTGTATTTGGCAGGACTTGGAGTCAGTGCATATGTGAGTTCAGGGTGGTTATGGCTTTGGGGAAAAAACTGTTCTTGAGGTGGTTTGTCCTTGACCTGATGCTCCTGTAGCGCCTCCCTGAGGGCAACAGGTCAAACAGTCCATAACCAGGATGGGAGCTGTCTTTTGTGATGTTCACAGCTCTGCTAAGACAGCGGGAGGAGTAGATAAACTGGTGGATAAACAAGCCAGGAAAGTGGGGAGGAAGCTTGCTAGGACACAATTACTGAGGGTGGTGGCAGGATGGTGGTGGTGGTGGCCTAGGTCAGCCCAGAACTCAGGAGTCAGGACTCAGCCAGGGCTTGTGATGGGGGGGCTGGAAGGGCAAGGACGGCAGTGGCATGGCGGTAGTGGCCTCGGCTGGCCCAGGAGTTGGGACTCAACTGGGAATGGCAGCAGCAGCAGCATGTAGGCAACCAGGGCTTGTAGAGCCTCACTCTAGGGAGATCAGCTGGCTGGCTGGCTGGCTGTTGCTGCTGCTGGAAGTGATGGCGGCAGGCAGGAAAATGTGAGAAGAGATGTAGCACACATGTGCTATAAAGAGTGACTGGGGTGGGCAGGTGGGTGGAGAGTGCCATCAGTGATTGCTGTGTATGCGCACAATGTTATGCATGTGCAATAAGGACTGACTGAGCAGGGAACGGAGGAGCAGGCAGAGAGGGGTGGGGCCAGTCAAGGGCCCATTTTACCAGTTCTCTGAACTACCAGGAATCATAACAACCAGTTCTACTGAACCAGTGCAAACCAGTAGAATCCCACCTGTGTAAAAAAAAACCCTACAAAATAGATCCTTTTAAAGTGAATAAATAAATCCCCCTAAATCATGGATTGATAATCCCATTTTGCAGATTTTTTTTTGAACAAATTTTATTAATTTTTAAAACATACAAAACATGAAACATAAGAACATAAAACCTTTTTTCTGAAAGTTATTTGTAAATTTTAACAAAACAAATAAAACATTTTATACACCATTGGCACATTTCCTTATAAACACATACATATCCTTTCAAGTTTCTCATTATTTCTTCCTTTACTTTTATCTAACTTGCTTTATTCTCTTCTATCTTTTATTCTCAATTGTCCTCTTCTAACATTCCTCCAAGGTTTTATTAGCTCAATCAAACATAAACACACAAAAACACAAAACATAAAAACATCAAAAACATCTTTTCTGAAAGTTGCTTAATCCTGGGTTACAACTCTTCGTACAGACACAAATTCAAATTCATATTCATTTTGTATATCATTCCATATCTTATTACCATTTTCAATTTTCTATATAGCTTCTCATCTCTTTTAAATTTTCTTAGTTTTATTTTATTTATCTCATCTCAATTCAAATCATAATATTTATTATTCTTTGTCTGTTCTGTTTTATCCATTTATCTTTCTTCTTTAAACAAAACTTCTCCTGTGCACTAATTTGAGTATGATGCCTTTGTCTCTTTCTCCTACATTTATAATACTTAATATAAAATACATAACTTACATTGGGATTCTGTTTGGTACATTCTAAAATTATACAATGTTATCAATGCCAATACAAATCTATTCATTAATATTAATATTCATTTATATCTTAAATACTTAATACATTACTTTTCAATTAAATATCATACTTTTATGGGAACACCAATTTTCCATAGTTATTTCCCCCCCACATCACATATTTTAAATCATTATTTCATTAGAATGTACCCCCTTCTCCTATTTCAAATCTCTCATTTCACAAAAAATTTCACTGGGATAACACCATCTAATCATTAATATTAATATTCTTAAACATTTTACCCATTTCAATTAAATATCATGCCTTTATGGGAACACTCATGCTTTCCATAGTTATTCCCCCCCATCACATATTTTATATCAGTGTTTCGTTAAAATGTTCCCCCTTCTCCTACTACAATTCTCCCATTTATTTACTAAACATTTTATCAGATTTTAAATTACTAAACGTTTCCAATTTTCTTGGATTATTTCTCAGTACAAACATAAAAATACAATCTTATGTACCTTTCCAGAATCTCTTTTTCAATAAAGTTTACCCATTATCTCTAAAAGACTTTTGTTTCTTTGCATCTTGCTCCCCAACATTGAGGCTTCTCGTTCTCCCTTGCTTATTCTTCTCCTTGCCCTCTTTACCCTCGTGTCTCTCCACCTCCCTTTTGTTCTGCTTTCCTCCTTTCTGTTGTTTTCTAACATAGCATCCATTTTTCACCTTATTCTTATCTTTTTTGGTTGTTTTTCCAAATCTTAAAGTCCCCTTTCCCTTTTTCTCTTTCTCCTTTCCTTCCCCAACTAAAGTCACTTGTTCATCAAAAATGGCTTCTTCTTTATCCTAGTCATCCTGTTTTGTAGTAAGCTTTTCATAAGTACAAACTGCCATTTCTAAAAATTGAAAAAGAGTGCCAAGAGAATCCTTCCCTTCTTGCTTTTCCTTTTTATATTTTTGGTATTCAAGTTTCAATCCATCCACAAGTGATGCCATTATAGAGAGAAAAGGTTTTTCCAAACAACCACCCAAGTGCTTTTAATCAAAAATAGTTCAGAAGCTCCAAAATCACCAAGCAATCCAAATAAGCTGTTTCTTTTAAGTACTTTCTCCTTCTTCACTTTCTCTTTCTGGGGTTAATGTTTAGTCACAAAGTTTCATTTAAAATATATCTTTTAGGAGTCTTATTGATGTTTAACAATTCTTTAAAATTCTAGGCAATCTTCTCCTTATTTTCAAATTCTGCTCCAATTTTTTTTCCTCTCCCTTCCCACTCACAGCAAAAAGGTTTTTTTTAAAATTGTTCAGAAATCCTTATCCCTTCACCATTTAATTACCTCCAATGCAGGTTTTCCGATTTCTCTTATAGTTCCATCCACTGTCACGTTGGGAAGGAGAGCGAAAAGAAAGAAAAGAAAAAAACTTTCCCTTTTAGAATTCCATTCGCCGCTTGTAACTCTCTCTGGAAACAATTTATCTTTGGCAGCTTTCAAATTCCAGGGTACTTTCTCTTACTTTGTCCCGGTCAAAAACCACTTTCACAGCTCTTTCGACTTTCTTCCTCCTGCACAATCTTGTCAGGCTGCAGGTTTCTTCGTGGCGGCCATTACTGACTGCCGCTCCTCCACCTTGGGAAAAAGGGGTTTTGCCGGCTGGGGAGGGGGTCTGCGACACCCCCAAATCCCTATCCGGATCCCCCCTGTCTTCAGCTGCCTCTACAGGGCAGCTATATCCCCCAAATCCAAACAGATCAGGGGAACCTTGGCAGTGAGCGCAGCAGGGATCGCGCAGTATTGCGAATCCCTGCCGCTACCGAAGCCTTGCAAACCGAAGCCTTGCAGATTTTTTTTAAAAATCTAGTCATTCAGTACATGAAGTGTTGCAGTTATATTGGATGTCTCCATAGCCAGCATTATTTCTACCCGTTCTGAAATATAAAGAAGATCTTTATGTTTCAATAAGATCAGTGAAATTCATTAATATGGAATATAACTTGATTTATAAGTGATAACACTTCACATACAAATTTGTGGGGGAGGAAATCAGTTGCTTCCTTTTCCTAGTATAGTCAATATGGATACATTTAATACCATAGTTGCATTAGAAAATCTGGCCATAAATCTAAATTTTATAGTTAATATTATGTTATGATACATAACATCAGGAGACAGGTTGCAGAAAGGAAACATTTCTATTGAATTCAATTGAATAATTGTCATTATCATGTCTCTAATTGAGACTAGCAATATAGTAGGGTAGCTGGACATGGCAGAAAGGCAGCAGACCTGCCATCACTAGAGCCATAACTCTGCAGAAGTAGCTTGCAAACTATCCTTTAACATCCTAGTAACCAATGGGGGTACGTGAGATATTGGAATAAGATGGAGTTTCTCTCATTTGAAATCCTATCTGGACATGACTTCCAATTTTCCAGAATTATTACAGATGATCAATTGGATCATCTTTGTCATTTATACATTCTCTCACTCTCCCCCTCCCTCCTTCCCTCCCTCCCTCTCTCTCCTGACACAATTAACAACCTCTCTCATCTTCACTGGCATCCCCTGACATGTTTCTTTGTCAAAGGAACTGCATTTGGGCTGGTACACAAAAAGATGGATAGAGAATTATACAAAAGAACACGAAGATCTGAAAATGGGTGGAAAGGAAATTGACAAGCTTGTTGAGAGATTTGATGGAAGGTAGCTTCAAGAATCATAACTGACTGTCTTTGAGAAAGATCATAAGTTAAAGAGAGAGGAATGCTGATCAGTTTTGTTTATATATTGTTGTATATATACTGCATAAATGTCCCAGGAAACAGACAAAATTCTGGCAAAAGACCTTAATTATCTTCCTCCTCCTCTTCCTCCTCCTCCTCTTCCGCCTCCTCCTCTTCCTCCTCCTCTTCCATCATAATTTATTATAGAATATATTGTGCATGGTTTTATTTGAATATAAATGTATTCCTTGGATTTTAACTAATAAGGAAGCTTCTTTATGTTTAAGATTTGAATTTCTGTAGAAAATGTAAATGTGTTCTTCAATAAGTTGCAGTATTTTGAGCTGTTGAATAGATAAACAGTATTTAAGTGACAATGTTCTAACTAATCCTTAATATTCAAATGCTGTGTACCAAAAATAACAGACAACAATTTGTATACACAGATTAAATCCAAGCAGCAGCTGAACTTTTACATAAAATGTGTTTTTAGAATGATATCAGAAACCAGAAAAGAAAATGAGAACAGTAATTTGCATCTTCCACTGAGGGATTCATGATCTTTGTAGCATGGAGCTCATTGGCTTGGCTGGAAGCCATTTCACCTTGGGGATCTTTGAGGAGAATAAGTACCGTATATACTCGAGTATAAGTCGACCTGAATATAAGCCGAGGCACCTAATTTAACCACAAAAAACTGGGAAAACTTATTCACTCGAGTATAAGTCGAGGGTGGGAAATGCAGCAGCTACTGGTAAATTTTAAAAATAAAAATAGATGCCAATAAAAACTTTCACTAGGACAGTTGAGAATAAGTTTGATGTTCACAATTTCCTCTTTGAAAGAGACCAGTAAATAGGGAACAAGAAGATGAAGAAAAAGAAGTGTGTTTTTTCTCATTTTTCACACTGAAGTGAACAAAAATGGCATCATAGGAACAGGCTTATTCTCAGCCCAAAGGTTTGTTTCTGATTTCTTCCCTGATTTAAGGGAAATTTGGGAAACGATCTCACTATCATGAAAGGTTTGATTGATTCACTAACCCAAAAGATGATGATGATGACAGTGGTAGGCAGTAGTCACTCTCTCCCTTGCAAGAAAAAACCAAGAGCCGTTCTTATGATATCTCTCTCTCTCTCTCTCCCCCCCCAATAAAGTCAAGCCCTTTCCAGCACGCGCGCGCAATCCGCCCCCACCCCTTTGCACCTTGCAAATGCAAAACCCAGGGTTTTTGCATTTGCAAGGTGCAAAGCAGCAGGGATGGATCGCGCGCGCGTGCTGGAAAGGGCTTGACTGTATTACGGGGAGAAAGAGAGAGAGGGAGAGATCATAAGAACGGCTCTTGCTTTTTTCTTGCAAGGGAGAGAGTGACTCCTGCCTCCCACTGTCATCAACATCTTCTTCTTTTAGGTTAGTGAATCAATTAATTTGGGAAATGAACTCACTATCAGAAAACAACGCGAGCTGCCACCAACACCTCCTCCTCCCCCCCCTCCCGAGTGGACTGCAAGCAGCTGGAGCTGAGGAAATGAAGCTGAGTGGAGCGACCTCGGCTCGCGTTGCTTTCTCAGCCTAGAGTTCAGAAAACAACGCGAGCTGCCTCCCCCTCCTCCCCCTCCTCCCGAGTGGACTGAAAGCAGCTGGAACTGAGGAAATGAAGCTGTGTGGAGCCGAAGCAACCTCAGCTCGCGTTGTTTTCTCAGCCTAGAGAAAGGGGAAGGGGACTCATCTGGACCAAGGGTGAGTCTCTCCCTCAGTTTCCCCTGAATGATCTTCTGTCGCTTTTGCCTTCTCCCTACATCTTCCCTCTGTTAAAATCCGCCCCCCCACACACTTATTTTCGGTCGGATAGATTTCGTGTCTGAGCATTCTCACATGGCGGTGGGTCTTCCCCCCAAAAAAAAACAGTTAAAAAAAGAAAAAACAATATATCCTCAAGCAAGAACTTTTCTGCTTCCGATTACTCCCATGCTTAAAAGTTGCAAAGGAAACACGGAAGCAGGGAAGCGGCTGCCCAGCTTCGGAGCTCCACACCATTTTTTTTTCAGAGGGGAATCTGACTCGAGTATAAGCCGAGGGGTTTTTTTTCAGCACAAAAAATGTGCTGAAAAACTCGGCTTATACTCGAGTATATACGGTATATTCAAAATGCATAATGCAATGCTTTGGAAAATAAATAAAACTTCTGTTTTCAGAAACTGCTCCCAAAAATGCTTATAGTTCATAAGTAAAAATCAAACAACAAATATCAAATGATGTAGTACCTGATTGAATTTTGGTATAGAATATAAAAGCATAAGATAATGCTGACAGTTAAAGAGAGTTGGATCATTGAAGATTATTCTTCTGAATGAGCAGCTTGCCAATAGATCTAAAAAGGAAGGCTGATGTTTAACTGTGTAAGCTTCACCAGGGGTGAATATTAAAGAAACTAAGAAGAGTTCTATTACATTTTTTCATGCCATTAAGCAACACAAATATTTTGCTTTCAAGTATTAGTCTCACATCTAGGAAACTGTCATAACTAATAATAAGAACTAGGACAGACATTTTTCTGCTTTGCATTGTAATGTGAATTTCATAGATATTAACAAAAACAAAAACTGAAACACACTACTCCAAATTGTGTAAGTCATTTCTCCATAGAAGAAAAATATGTAAAATGTTTATATGAGGAATCAGGGACACACAAAATGGTTAAAATAAGATTAGAATGCATTATATTAGAAAAAGCAGCTTGCAAAATATAGAAAATTGCATATGTTATACAAAATTGCATATGTTATACAAAATTGTATTCAAAGATTGTTTAATGGGCGTAATTCTTACATTTCATTCCTCCTCAGTGAATGGTAAAACCAGTAATTTCATAATTAAAAGAGTATGCTGCTTCCAACTATCCATTTAATTGTAGGTGTACTGTAATTATGGAGTAACTTGTTACTTTTGTAAAGAAATGATGATGAAGTGGAAACAAACAATAGCAAAAAATAGATAGGGAGAGATAAGATTGTTGGGTTGTTAGAAACATGACAGTTGTGTTGAGACCCTTTTAACATGCAATTGAAGATTGTAATAACACATTCTTAGAAAAATTAGAGTCATTGACATATTTAAAAGTGTTCTGGACAAGAAACCAAGCTTTCTTTCTTTTTCCTGTTGAGAAGATGAACTTCAGAATAACTCAATCCCACCTCTGCATAAGTTTATAAAATCAGGTGAGGAATATGTATTAGCTTTGAGAGCATTTCCTGAAAGGAATGTTTTACCATACCATATCTCAAGGATAGGTAAAATGGAAACTTGTTATGTCAGAATGGAAGAATTTCTCAGATAACTAATATTGTTCAAAAATATTTCTCATACTCGGTTTCCGGTTCCGCATGGCTTCGGTGGCAGCAGGAATTTGAGACCGTCCGTGATTCCTGCTGCGCTTGCCACTGAGGTGCCCCCGATCCAAATGGATCAGGGGGATATGGCTGCCCTGTAGAGGCAGCCGAAGAGAGAGGGGAGCCGGACAGGGGTTTAGGGGTGTCGCAGACCCCCTCCTCGTCTGGAAAAACCCCTTTTTCCTGAGGTGGTGGAGCGGCAGTCAGTAATGGCCACCACGAAGAAGCCTGCAACCGGGTAAGATTGTGCTGGAGGAAGCAGGAAAAGTGAAAGTGCTGGCTGAGTTGGATCAATCAACATCTCTCAAACTCTCTGGAACTGAATTGTTTGAATTGCTGGAGGATACATTGTATCCCTAAGAAGATCGGAAAGCAGCAGAGAAAGCTGTTAAAGGGAAACTTTTTTTTTCTTCACTCTCCCACCCCATAGAAACAGCAGATGAAGATTTGAAATTTATTTGGGCACTGAAGGTGAATTATTTTGAAAGTTAAAGTCAAGGGACAAAAGATTCTTTGGACACTGGACTTAATAATTTAAGAAATCGAAAAACGCTTATTGGAGGTATGGATTTCTGATCATTTAAAAATTGTTATTGTAAGTGGGAACGGAGAGGAAAAAGAAATTGGAGCAGAAGTTGAAAAAGGAGGAGATTGCCTGGAATTCCAAAGAAAGATATATGGTAATTGGACCTCTTTGATTAAACAGTAACCCTAGAAAGAGAAGTAGAAGAAGGAAAAAAAAAGTATTAACTTTTGGAATCTTTTTTGAATTATTCTTGATTAAAAATACTTGGGTGGTTGTTTTGGAAAAGTTTCTCTTTTTATGATGGCATCACTTGTGGATGAATTAAAAACTGAATATCAAAAATATAAAAAGGAAGAACAAGATGGAAAAGATACTTTGGGCACTCTATTTCAATTTTTAGAAATGGCGTTATGTACTTGTGAAAAGTTGACTACGCAGCAGAATAACTGGGACAAAGAAGAAGAGGAAGAAGAAGCCATCTTCGATGAACAATGGGTTTTTTCTGGGGAGGAGGAGAAAGAGGATAAGAAAAAGGGGATTTTAAGGTTTGAAAAAACAACCAAAAAAGAGAAAAATGAGATGAAAGGTGGATGCAAGAAAACAACGGAAAGGGAGTAAGAAAAGGAAGGAGGAGAGACAAAGGGGTAAAAAGGGCAAGGAGAAGGATAAGCAAGAGAGAAAGGGGGGGGGGGAGAAGCCTTAATGGTGGGAAGCAAGTTTTCAAGAAAAAAAAACTTATTTAGAGACAATGGGTGAATTTAATTGAAAATAAAAAGGGATTCTGGAAGGTACATAAGATTGTGTCTTTATATGTGTATCTAGAGTAAAATGCTTAAGATATAAATGAGTATTAATATATACGATTAGTTTTTTCTTAATGATATGGATAGTGCTTATATAGGATTTTATTTAGTTATTGTTGGGTTTTTACCTTCTTTATAAAATTTATTGTGTAATTTTAGAATGTACTAAACAGAATCCCAAGATAAATTAAGTGTTATATGAAGCAATTTTAAGTTAGGACAATGAATTAAAGGTGTCACTCCAAACAGTGTATAGGAGAAGAATATTAGAAGAAAAAAGATGAATGGATAGTTGGAAATAGAACAGACAAAGAATGATATTGAAAATGATAATAAGATATGGAAGGATATATAAAGTTAATATGATGTTTGAATTTGTGTCTGTGTGAAGAGTTTCAACCCGGAATCAAGCAGCCTTCAGAAAAGATGTTTTAGGGTTTTTTTTTTTATGTTCTGTGTTTTGTATGTTTATGAAAGGCAATAAAATTTTAATAAGCAAGAAATATAATTTGGATAACTGGAATGAAAAGGAGAAGTTGGGATAAGATATGAAGTTAAATAGATAACGTAAATATTGATATTATAATTTGGAATTATTTTGTATGTTCTATTGGCTTTCTTCTTTCATTATTTCTTTTTTTAGAAAAGATTTTTCAAGTTGTTATGCCTGGATTATTTGTGTACTGTTTTTGTAAAATTAATAAAATTTGTTTTAAAAAAAAAACATTTCTCATACTCCTAGAGCAGTCATGTTAAGGTCTACCAGGAATCTATTGTAATTCCTATGCATTTATTTATAAAATTTAGGTTATATGCTTGTACATATTCTTTCTCCTCTTTCTTCACTCTTTTTAAAGATCATAAAAGAAAAATTTCCAAAACAGAAAGCAATATTCCTACTAAATATGGAAGTAAGCCAATCTGAAGTTCTAGGTATTGTTCTAAACTGGGGCAGATTACAACCAGTCTGGTTCAGATACTCTAAATTTGAAGTTGCCTTCAACTTGCACAAGATAGGCCATATTTTAAAGGACTAATCTAATTTAAAATCCTCCATGAAGCTTCATATCTAATATATAGCTTGTCTCTACTCCAGAGAAATGTATGGTGGCAGGCACCAGGCACATTTTGGTGTTTTTTTTTTAAAAAAACCCCTCTGATGCTTGATTGTCTGAAATGCTCTATTTGGTGAGAACTGATGTAGGAATGGGAATGATTTGATTAACTGATTTATGGCTCTTTGATGACTCTTGACATATAGCCTTTCAGTTGTTATGTCATACAGATGTAGGATGGAGAGAAATATACACTTTCTGATTGATTTATCATTATCTTTATTTTCATTCTCACTTGACCTTCTTTGAGGCAATTTTAATCCAAATTGCGTTCTTGTCAATTCCTATGCTTTCTTTCCCTTCTGTCATGTGGTAGACACCAATAATCTTTTTCTTGATAACAAGAGGCAAGTTTATCTAGAAACTACCTGTTCATGTATTTTATTCTAAGGTAAAATAAAAAATCAGTAAAGTTCTCCATTGCATTCTTTAATTTTGTCTAACTCCAAGATGCTAAACTTTAGAAATGAAGAAATATTTATGAAGAGCCCACAGTATAAATGCAAAAAATATCAGAGTGTGAAATGGGGGAAAAATAATTTTGTTAGCGATTGAAAAACAAATGCAACAATCAAACTCATTTCATTGTTTTATTTCATCCCAACCCATCTTTTTTATGCAAAAATTATTATTTACAACTTACCTTTTCCTCTTTTTTTTCACACACTTATCTGAATGCAACTTTTTTTTAGCCATCATGATATAATTTTCCTGAGATTTTTTATTTTAGAAATGTTCTCCTTTTTGAAATTTTGAAATTTAATTTTAAAATATAAATTGATATTGTTGATATAGTAGGGCATTTAAATTCATGGATGCTCTTCTAATTCTATAATGAATTGCTTTGGTAGAATGTATTGTTTAGCTCCTGGTGAAATGTGAGGCAGATTTCTTTACATAAAATTCTACACTTACTTTTTTAATCAACAGAAAAATGGAGCAAAATTAATTATTTCAGTGGTTAAACACATTCCTGCCTAAGTGCTGATGGAATTTTTTTTCACAAATTATCAAAGAAAAATGCTGACATACATCCCTGTATATTTCTTTTTGTACAAAACGACTTCAGAATGAAGTCCTCCCAGTATAAGTTTATCATCTGACAAATTATGTCCCTAGAATTAGTAATATGAATATTCTAATGAGTTAGAGACATTTCTTTTAGTTTGGTAAAGCATCTTTCAGTCTAAAGAAATTATTCTTTAAACTGAAAATTGATGCAAGTGGGCTTTCCCCCCCAGTTGGGTGGCTCTTTTTAGATATCTTGCATTCTCTAAAGAATAACCTTCTGAAAACAAAGAAACAAAAAAACCAATAATTTAAAAATAAAAATGGTGGAATCACATGTATTAAATATCTGCCTAAATATTAAATGCTAACTGAAGATTACCCTTAAGGTTTTCGTTCTCTGCTTGGTTGCTTGTAAGAGAAAATCTTGCCTTTTGGGGAATCTTACCATATGGTGTGTAATACTTTCATACATTTATTGAAAGTTTTCCCTTTTACTTTTGAAGACACATTAATTTATTATGTTTGTTACATTAAAACAGTAATGACTCACTGCATGGATTGAATAAAGTAAAAACTAAATGTATCTTTCCATTTAAATAAGAAAGCCCCTTTATTATGGGTCCATTGCAAAACTGGATTCAGGGTTTTGAAGGACATTTACAATAGGCAAGCATCCCATCTAGTTTCATAACTGTAGAACTTTTAAACTTTTCTCAAGGGAAGCATTGTTGAAATGAAAAGCTGAACATTTTATTAAATATATAGAGTGTTTGGGGAATTAAGGAAAAAAAACCACATTTGGGGGTTAGGAATGAGATAAATGCCTGTTGCTTGGGAGACTAACCAGCTTGAAAACAGCACCCATTAAATAATTGCCCTAAAGCATAGATGCACAAAGGCTGACTGGTTAGAAGATTATGCTTTGAAAATAAAGATATTCATAAGCATTTTATTTCATACATTTAGAATTTTAAAAATGATCATGGGTCTCTAGACACTCGGGAGTAAACCCTAAGTTACAGTTGTGCTCATAAGTTTACGTATTCTGGCAGAATTTATGATTTCTTGGCCATTTTTCAGAGAATATGAATGATAACACAAAAACTTTTCTTTCATTCATGGTTAGTGTATGGCTGAAGCCATTTATTATCAATCAATTGTGTTTGCACTTTTTATATCATAATGACAACAGAAAGTATCCAAATGACCCTGATCAAAAGTTTACTTACCCCAGTTCTTAATACGGTGTACTGCCCTCTTTAACATAAATGACAGCTTGAAGTCTTTTGTGGTATGTGTGGATGAGGCTCTTTATCTTCTCAGATGGTAAAGCTTCCCATTCTTCCTGGCAAAAAGCCTCCACTTCCTGTAAATTTTTGGGTTGTCTTGCATGAACTGCACATTTGAGATCTCCCAGAGTGGCTCAATGATATTGAGGTCAGGAGACTGAGATTTTGAGGTCAGGAGACTGAGATCCAGAACCTTCACTTTAATCTGCTGTAGCCAATGACAGGCCAATTTGGCCTTCTGTTTAGGGTCATTGTCATGTTGGAATGTCCAAATACGTCCCATGCGCAGCTTCTGGGATGATGAATGCAAATTTTCCTCCAATATCTTTTGATAACATACAGCCAGGAGTGGGATTCTACCAGTTCCCACCTATTCGCCAGAACCGGCTGTTAATATTCTAAGCAGTTCGAAGAACTGGTTGTTAGAAGAAATTACTGGCTTAATCCTGTAAGAAAGGCAGCAAGGAAACATTCTGGTGTTGCTTACAGAAACTGCTTCTTTGTTAACCCTTATTACATTCTTGACAGGACTAGACTTCCTGGAGTTTTTTCCCCTTCCTTTGCTATACTTTGATTGTGTGGAGTAACCATTGAAAAAAGTGACTTATGACAGTTTTTTACACTTAGGACTGTTGCAGCATCCCCACAGTCATGAGAGGCCAGGCAAGAAGATGCGTGCCTCGATGTGAGTGATACTGAGTTGGCCATGCCCATCCAATAACATGACCACCAAGCCACACCCACCAACTTAGCCACATCCACAGAACTGGTTGTTTAAAATTTTAAATCCCACCCCTGCATACAGCATTCATCTTGCCATCAGTTCTGATCAAATTTCCTGTGCCTTTGATGCTCACACATCCCCAAAATATCAGCAATCCACCTCCATGTTTCACAGTAGGAATCGTGACCCCTCTCCAAATGTAGTGTTTATAGTTGTGGCCAAAAAGCTCAATTTTGCTCTCATTACTCCAAATGACTTTGTGTCAAAAGGTTTGAGGCTTGTCTCTGTGCTGTTTGATGTATTGTAAGCTGGATACTTTGTGGCATTTGCATAGTAATGGCTTTCATCTGGTGACTCGACCATACAGCCCATCTTTCCTCCAGTGCCTCTTTATTGTGCATCTTGAAACAGCCATACCACATGTTTTCAGAGAGTCCTGTATTTCGCCTGAAGTTATTTGTGGGTTTTTTTTTTTTGCATCCCGAACAATTTTCCTGGCAGTTGTGGCTGAAATTTTAATTGGTCTACCTGACCGTGGTTTGGTTTCAACAGAACCCCTCACTTTCCACTTCTTGATTAGTGTTTGAACACTGCTGATTGGCATTCTCAATTCCTTTTATTTATTCTTTCCTGTTTTATACAGTTCAACTATCTTTTCCTGCAGGTCCTTTGACAATTTTTTTCCTTTCCCCATGACTCAGAAGCCAGAAACGTCAGTGCAGCATTGGATGAAAGATACAAGGGTCTGTCAGGAGGCCAGGAACTCACTGACCTTTTATACGCATACACTAATTACAAGCAATCAGATCACAGATGAGGATGGTTACCTTTAATACTCATTCAAACCACTTTGTGTCAACCTGTGCACATGTTATCAGGCCAAAATCACCAAGGTATGTAAACTTTTGATCAGGATCATTTGGGTACTTTCTGTTGTCATTATGATATAAAAAGAGTAAACACAGTTGATTGATAATAAATGGCTTCAGCCATACACTAACCATGAATGAAAGAAAAGTTTTTGTGTTATCATTCATATTCTCTGAAAAATGGCCAAGAAATCATAAATTTTGCCAGGGTATGTAAACTTTTAAGCACAACTGTATGACTACTATAAAAAGTTATTTCTGAAATAACTGAGAAATAATTAATGCAACCCATTGATTTCAATAGGAATAAAGTTAGATTTTCAATGCAGCCTCTTAAACAATGGATCTTCTGAACAGACACATATTGGATTGTATAAAAATTTATAAATGTAATATAGGTACTCACTGTTATCAGTTGTTCAATGCACAATTAGATTAATCTCTGTGCAAATTCACATCATCTATGCATACTCGGGACACATTTAGAATTCTGTCTAGGTAATCTCATAGAATGACTGCCACGAGATATCAATTCACAAAATGGCTAAGTTGATGGTCATATGTGATAATTAAGACTCTAATAAATAAACCATTTGCCTAGATTTAGCATATTTGCATATTTGTACTGATCCAAAATACAAGCCTATATCTTTGATTCTATATATTTTTTTCTGATTGGCCCTTAAATTTCCAAACAGAGTGTAGCAGAGTTGCCAATCATATAAAGATCCTTTCATGAAAAAGCATAGAAGTCCTGAAATCCCATTCAGATTGAATAAAGAGAGGATGGAGCTGCATATGGGGAGACATAGAAGACAGTGCTAAAGCCTGTGGTCTAATGTCCTAATATATTCATTTTATCCAGTTCAATCCAGGAATTCGCAAGGGATAAATTCACAGACAAGAATGATAAGATGTGCATTTTGATCTAAATGATAGGGCTTATGTACTAGTGTTAGATGACCTGAAGTACTAATGTGCATCTTTGCATAATACTGTCATGATATGTAGTCATCATTGTGATATTACTAAGGCATGTTAGAAACATCACTGCTGATATTGCCTGAACAAACTTGCTCTCTCCCACAGATCATCCCATAGAAGTCATGGGATTTGGTAGGAAGGGGACCACGCAGAACAGAATGTGAAAGCAAGGAGCAATACAAGAAAAGAAGAAGAAATAAGAAATATCTTTATCATTAGTCATAGAAGACAGACAAGAAGAAATAGATCTTGATCCCATTTGATCAGTACTTCTGAGGAACCAGACATCTACTAACTTATTAGAAGAATGAATGGGCATTGGTCATATTACAACTGCAACTATTTCCCAATGAAAACTGATAATGTTTTCATTTGGGGGGGAAAAATTCCTTCACAAACATTTGCATTGCACTGATGCAGTCTTCTTGAACTTAGGAATCCTCCAACTATGTAGACATAAACTTGTAGAATTCTCAGAAATACTATGTGGCTGGCAATTCTGGTTTTAGGGATGGATGAATCTGAGAAAAGTCTAGAATCCAACAGATGTTACAGGTTACAATAAAAGAGTCGTGGCGACGCAGAGATTAGAATGCAGTACAGGCTACTTCTGCTGCCTGTTGGCTGCCTGCAATTTGGTAGTTCGAATCTCACCAGGCTCAGGGTTGACTCAGGCTTCCATCCTTTTGAGGTCGGTAAAATGACTACCCAGATTGTTGGGGCAATATGCTGACTCTGTAAACTGCTAAAAGAGGGCTGTAAAGCACTATGAAGTGATACATAAATCTAAGTGCTATTGATAGTGCTAAAATGTAGGATTACTGGATTATCACAGCAGATAGAGGACACTTGTTAATATTCCTGTGGATCTGGTTCGGCCATTGAAAAATACATGATATTTAAAAGTGCTATATTAATTATACTTATAGATCAAAATGAGTGTACCCTATAGTAGATATGAGACCCATTGTAGAAATGATGTTACTTTGTCAGGTCTCTAACATCTTACTGATCCCTTTGATCATTATTATACAATACAAATAAGTTATCTTTTCTCTCTGAACAAGAAGGTTATCTATGAATACGTAATTTACAGAGAATTAAAAACTCATTTTAAGAAGAGCAGAACTGGCTCAGTTTTTTTTGTAGAAATGCTATCAAACTAACAAACATTGTCCTTTTCTCAAAATTAAATTCTTATTCTTTATTTGTTCAGATTCAGGAGATGAAAGAGAAAAAAGTAGATGTTAATGGAACTTAAATGAGATGGTGAAAACAACATTAATGTAGCAGCAGGAAATGTTAAAATAACAATAAATCAATTCAGTTTCCATGATAAGGAATAGAATTAATAAGGATAGGAATAGACAATAACTCTTTTGTTGTATGGTCTCTTCATTCTACTTTGAACTGAAAATTTAATTTGCACAACTGACAGATGCTTCTCTGTCTGTCTCTCTTTTTTATGTTCCCATGAGGCTGACACTTGACCATTATCAAGTACTTTGAATAAATGAATGAGCCTGACAGTTTCAAGTCCTTGCAGAAAAGTAAACCGTTGTGTTTAATAGATTTATACCTTTAATATATGCTTCAGGGTCAGTTGTTCAAGAAGCAGAAGTCAGGATGGAATTTTAGTCACATATGTCATTTTTGGTTAAAATAAATAACCATCTGCAAAAGAAACAGCCTGTAGTATCATGAAGGTTTTGTTTAACCCTCCCTGGGCAACTCCAAAATAAATCCCATTAATTTTAGTGATGCTTACTCTCAAGTCAAGATGTGTTGAATTTGCATTTCAGTTCACTGAACAGTAATAATATGGCATATTTTTATCTATATTGATGCAGTTCTTTCTCAATTTTATTTATTTACTTCCACATGTCAAGATATTGTTTAGTAAAATACTTTAAAAGCTTTAGTAATAGGGCCTTTTCAGAAACTGTCATTTAAACTAGGTTTTTTACTTTTCAATACAAAAATGGAGAGAGGGCATATTTTTAAATTGCATTATTCTCAAGAAATTCAATTCATGTCTATTGAAATGTGAAGTTCTGGGTTAAATGAATTGGATATACTTTTCTTTTCATGTTTGCTGCCATGCATGACTTCCTGTTAAGAAATGTGAAAGAAGGGCTGGTTTACTTCATGGCATGGGGCCAGCCTCTTAACACATTCAAAATCATGTTACACAATGGCTCTTTCACTGAAATATCTCATAATCCAGAAGGAAAAACTACATTTTAGAAGACAAAATCATACTGTATATTCGCATGCCTTTTTTTTTCCTTTATAAAAATGTTAAAAGTTAGTTGTTCAAAATCCTTCATTATCTCTCTGAATACCATGGTATATTTCTAGTTTCAACTTATTTTCATTTATATTATTTAATACATATGTATGTAAGATATATATATATATCAATAAACACATCACCCTGTCTATAACTCAGGGTTATTCTATAGTTATTCCATATAACATTCCATTGATTTGCACATATTTTAATTTTTTTTCTAATGTTCTCATTCAATTTTGCAATGTTCTCTACTATATACATTTTATATGCAATTTTTTATGACACAAGCATTTTGCACATAGTTCTCTTAATATGTATGGCATTGACAAACCAAGATTTGCATTGCAAAGTTGAAAAAAGTGAGAAATCTTTGCTACAAATCTTTCAGTTTATAAAACTAAATAATGAGATCAAGTCAGCGTTTAATAATGTGGGGTAGGTAACCCTAGGGATTCTGTAATAATTTGCTTGTTTCACATTAAGTATATTAAAAATATTTTAGCTAGAATTCCCAAATCACCATGTGGCATTGTATTTTTTTTTTTTCAAATCCTCAATGGCCAAATAACAGAAACAAACCTAGCTCGTTTTTTTCTGTGTCACTTATCTTTATGAAATAATTATTATCTTCAACTGTTTTTCCTTAACCTGTCTTATATATACTAACTTAACATCTTTTTTTTTCTTTTGCTGTTAATATTTTCTTTTATGCAAACACATTGCATAAAAATAAGGTTTGTGGATAAAGGTTATTTGTGCCAATCTAGGGAACCCTATTAAAATATGGCCAAGCCTACATTCTACATGGCCATCAATATTTTATTTTATATGTGATCAACAGGAAAAGCGTGTTTGGGTTTTAGGATCCTGGGAAAACCAGTTCCCTCTGTTCTGCCTTATCAGATAGGAATATTGAAAGGATCTTCTAAAATCCCAGGGTCTGGATTTTTTTTGCTGGGAAGTTCAGATTAGCCTCAGCTCTGTTGTTCCAGTACTAATAGGAGAATACATTTTATTCAGATAGGTTTGCATGATATGTAACTAAATTTGACAGTAGACAGATTGCATATGCTGTTACTGATTTAGTTGGTTAGAAACATATGGTTAACTTTTTGAATTGGGGCCATGGCCAGAAGGAGAAGAACTAATCTCTCTCTCTCTCTCTCTCTGTGTGTAAAACTTCTAAAAAGATACAGCATTTACTTTAATTTTACTGTTATCAATGAAGATTGACTTTGTAGAGATTAGGATTATATAATATCAGGTGTTCATTTTTGTCATTCTCAACTATATTTCAGTGAATAAACGATGTCTACAAAGTGTTGGAACTGATTTAAGAAAGAGAGGAAGCATGATAAGGAAGGGAAAACCAGAATGTGAAAATATTTTTTTTACAATAAAAGAAGAATGTTTCAAACAATGTCTGCAATGAGATTGTCCCACTTTATTTAACTGTTATTCCAAACTACAAATAATATTACATGCCTTAACAAAGTGGTCCCCATCCTTCATGACTTGATGGGCTGGCTGGGGAGGAGGAGAGGTGAACTGGGCTGCATGAGTGTCAGGCCGGTGCATGTGTGCACAGCTTGACTTGTGCAAACATTAGGGTGCATGCGGGGACAGCTCAACTTTCCCAATGTTCACACAGCCCAATTGCGAATAGGCTGCCGCCTGGTAGTGGACTGCGGCCCAGAGGTTGCGGAGCCCTGTCTTAACAGTTCTCTAGAGATTCCATTTGATACTTGAATTTCTTTGAAAACTATAGTATGAAATACTTTAATTTAATTTGGAATATTTAATTTATGCATTTTTCTATAAGTTATCACTTATGGATGTCTTCATGAAATGTGAAACGGAATGATAATAAATTTGTATAAAAGAAATACTTTAAAAGAATGTCTCTTGACAAACAGCTGAAATATTCTGTTATTTTCATCCAGCATGCTCAGGGACCAGTTGATTATTATCTAGAAACAAAACAAATTTGATTTCAGTCTTGTCTCTCTTTAAAGTTTCTAGGAGCCAGATGTCACAAATGTTTGCTCTCCCTAAGGATGCATACTTCAGTATAAAAACAAAAGATAGGCACCTAAGACTAAGTAAAAAGTGTCTTAACTTGATATGACACTATAGTAGGAGTATTACAGAAATTAATCATGTTTCTTTTCAATTTAAGTTCACTGTCATATTGATTATCATTATCAATGCAATAAATCACCAGGAAATATACAAACTGAATGCCAAGAGCAGGAAGGCCGGAATTATCCTCTAAGGCAGCATCTATCCTGATTTCGTACCATCAGGAATGAATGATGTGTCCATTGCTACGGTGACAAGTGATGACAGCATCTTAAGCAACTTGGAATAGATGCTTTTAGGACAGAAAAGAAAACCAACATATATGGGATAACTAAGGTTGGTGTCTAGTCTACACCTTCGTTATCTTACTAACAAGCATGATGATATAGCTTAAATTGGCCAAAACCATGATGATTGGCAGAAGTTAGGACATATGGCCCCATCTGGGAATAAGTATGGCAGTTGTGACTTGGAATGTAAGGAAAATAGCTATGGTATTTATTTTATATTTATTTTATTTTATATCTATGCTGTATATAAGAAAAAAGGCATAGTTATAAGTCTTTGTGATCTGGTGAATTGGAGTTGATAAACACTTGAAGGAAAATAAAATGTAGATGTAATTATGAATGGAAGAGTACAATGTATGCAAAAATATGAGTATGCTAATTTAATCTGTAACGTTGTCTGTAAAAGTGGGGATCCATAGATTGTTTACAATTATTGCATGGTATATTCCAGTAAATGGTGATAATAGCAGAACATGAAAAAGATTAGGAAGATTGTATGGCAGCTGCATACTATATAGCTCTGTGATGGCGAAACTATGGCACACGTGTCATAGGTAGCACGCAGAACCATTTGTGTGGCCATGTGAGCCACAGCCAACCCTACCTGCACTGCGCATGTGCACGCCTCCCAGCTGATTTTTGGCCCATTTGAGGCCGTTTTCGCCCTCCTGGAGGCTTGAGGGAAGCCTCTGCAGCTTCAGGAGACCAAAAAATGGGCCTTCTGGAAATACTGGAAGTGCCCATTTTCAGCCTCCAGAAGACCTCTGGAGCCCGGGGATGGCCATTTTCACTCTCCCGGAGGCTCGAGGGAAGCGCTTTCAGCACACCACAACAAAAAGGTTTGCCATCACTGGTATAGGTTGTAATTCCAGGTGATCTTCAAAATCAGTCTACTTAGTGTAATCTAACTCAGCATTACAATAGTCTAAGTGAGTTGTGATGAAGCCTGGGTATTGGCATCAGGGCATTCAGGCCCAAGTAGGGTTATAATTGGCATGCCAGCTGGTGCTGGGTAAAGTCATCCTACAAAGAGTCCAGAGGACTAGTTATGACGAATACCAGCTGGAAGGAAAAATTTAGAAACCGAGCCAGAGAGTGAGAAAAGTATAGCTGTTGAAACAGGACATAGTCCCTGGTTTATAACTGGATAATATTCTGGGATCAATCTAGAAATGGTATCCTCAAGTCAGATGGAAATTGCTATGTTCTGCACATGGGCGCAAGAAGTGGAGATGAGACGATGAACAGTGAACTTCAACTCTTTATTTAACATTGTGGAACAGAGCAAAAACTATGGCAGCAATAGCCCTTTTTATAGGCAAGTTGCTAATCAAACAACCAATAAGAAACAGGAAGCGTTAGTTCCCTTAACCAATGAAAGAGGCCCGCTAATAGCCAATCAGATTCTCCTGAACAGACCAATCCGATGTCGCTATTATCAGAAGTGTAGGACCAGAACCCTGCACTTTTCTAAAGGTTTTAATAATCTTTATTAAGCACTTTTATTAATTCACAATACCCCTTCCCCCGGGTTCTGTTTAAGGGATGCGGTGATGTAATCTTTGAGGTAGGCAGGTTGTTTAGATTGTCTGTTAGATTTTTGCTGTCCCCCCGGTATTTGTTTATAATCTTGTTTGGGTGGGAGGTTTTCTGGCGAGTAGGGTGCCTCCGATCCTTCATTTAAAAACTCGGTGCCGCTAATGTCCTCGTTGTCCTCTAGCCTTTGTGGGCTTGCCTCTGACGAGGTGTCTCTTTGAGGCAAGTCCTCCACCCTCTCTGATCCTTCTTTATGCGTTAAGTCCGAATGCTCACTTCTTCCACTCGTGCTTTCTGCCGTTTCGAACTCGGTTTCCTCGGCATCTCCTTCCCCCTCAGTTTGGAAGTTACCGGAGTCACAGAAACGAGGTTGCAGCCTTGAATGCAGCTGATCAATATGGCGCTTCCATATTCTTCCATTGCGACTTTTTACTCAGTACGACCTGAGTCCTGTGACTTGGATTACAGTTGCCTCGACCCACAAAGAATCGCCAGAAAAGTTTCTAGTGAAGACTAAGTCGCCTATCTGGAATTCGTGGAATTTTCCACTGGATCCATGTGGTTTTTCTGGTTCGTACGATGGGTGTAGTCGGTCAAGGTGGGAGCGGAGTTTTTGTCTCATTAACAATTCGGCCGGAGTCTTGTTGGTAACGCTGTGCGGAGTGATGTGTTGAAGAAAAAGTATCCAGTTAATCTTATCTTCGATATCGCCATAGTCCATTTTGTGTAGGGTCTTTTTGACGAATTCTACCATGCGCTCGGCTCTTCCATTGGCCGCAGGATGCGCCAGTGAAGTTAGCGCATGGCGAATGCCATGGTCCGCCATATAATGTTCAAAAGAAAGCGCGGTAAACTGGGGGCCGTTGTCGGATACCAGAACGTCTGGCAGTCCATGGGTTGCGAATAATCTGTTCAATTTCCTGATGACGGATTCGGTTGTGGTACTTTTCATTTCATGGATTTCAAGCCAGTTTGAGTAGGCATCCACCGTTACTAGGAATGTGTGTCCTTTAGTAGGTCCCGCAAAGTCAATATGAATACGGGACCATGGTCCCCTGGGTGTTTCCCACTCTGTTGGGGTTGCTTTCGGTGGGGCATTGCTAACTTCCTGGCATATGCAACAAGTCTTTACCCAGGCCTCGATTTGCTTGTCGATACCTGGCCACCACGCGTAGCTTCGTGCGAGCGCCTTCAAGTGCACGATGCCGGGGTGGCCTTCATGCAAGGTTTTCAATTCCAGTCGTTGCAGCTGCTCTGGGACGACGACTCTATCCCCCCAAATGATGCAGCCTTTCTGGGAAAACAGTTCTGTCTGTCGATTCTTGAAAGGACTGAAGTTGTCAGGGATTTGATCCAATGGCCATCCTCACTCGACCCAGCTAAGAACTTGCGCCAAAACGGGATCGCATTTGGTTTCGATCACGATATCTTGAGCTGTCAGTGGTGGTGATTGAAGTGTCTCAATCTGGAGCGTTGCGATGGTTGGAGCTGGGTCGTCAACGGTTTCTGGAAGTGGTGCATGGCTTAGTGCGTCAGCATGGGGGATGGCTTTCCCTGGGCGGTGTTGCAGCTTATAATTATATGCAGCCAAGAATTCCGACCAGCGAGTCATTCTGGGAGATAATATATAAGGGGTTGGCTTGTCCCCCGCTATAATCCCCAGCAAATGTTTGTGGTCAGTTACTATTGTAAAAACTCGCCCATAAATATATTCATGAAATCGTTTAACAGCAGAAATGACAGCAAGAGCCTCTTTATCTATTTGACTATAGTTACGCTCAGCTTTTGATAGCGTTTTTGAAAAGTAGGCAATAGGGGCTTCACTACCGTTTGGTAACACATGGCTCAAAATGGCACCCACTCCGAATGGTGATGCATCACATGTAATCGTTAAAGGCAAAGTCTCATTATAATGCATCAAAACAGCGTCTGAAGTCAATAAGTTTTTTTACTTGTCGGAACGCGTGTTCCTCTTGGTGCCCCCAAACCCAGGTTGCCTTTTTGTCCAACAGACAATGTAGGGGCTCGGCTATGGTCGCTTTGTGGGGCAGGAACACATTGTAAAAATGGATAAGGCCCAGGAAAGCTTGGAGATCAGTTTTATTTCTGGGCCTTGGGGCCTTTTTGATTGCCCTTAGCTTGCTATTGATGGGGTGAATGCCTTGTTTATCAATTAAGTACCCCAAAAATTCTACTTTATCCGTACACAGTTGACACTTATTTTTTTTTACTTTAAGGCCAGAGTCTTTAAATTTCTGGAGAACTAACCTCAGGTGCTCCCTTAGTATTTCTCTAGTCGGAGTAGCAATTAAAACGTCATCAAAATAAGGTACAATCCCTTTTATACCCTGTAGTAGTCTCTCCATCAAGCTCTGAAAAATTCCTGGGGCCACGCTAACTCCGAATTGGAGTCGGTTGCACTTAAATGCACCTAGTGCGTAACGATCATTTGTGCCTCTGCCGTTTTTTTATCTACAGGCAGTTGTTGGTATGCCTGTGCTAAATCCCATTTAGTGAAGACTTTTCTGCCCCCCAGGGAATGGAGAAGGTGTTGTACCACCAGTACCGGGTAAGCGTTCTGCTGAAAGGCGTGATTCAGGGTGGCTTGGTAGTCCCCACAAATTCTTAACGATCCATCCGGCTTGATGGGTGTTACGATTGGGGTTTCCCAGGGAGCGTGGTTGGTTGGTTCTAACACACCCTGGGCTATTAATTTATCAAGTTGCTCGTCAATCTTTGGTTTAAGGGCAAATGGAACTCGACGAGGCTTAAGGCGGATGGGAGCTACTTTGGGGTTAAAGTTAAATGATATTGGGGTCCCCTTGTACTCGCCTAATTTATCTGTAAAGACTTCCTGGAACTCCCGGACAATGGCCTCTTCCCAGTTGTCGCTGTTGTTTCGGTGAATGCCGGCTACTTCAATTCCAAGTGGGGAGAACCATTGGACCTAACAAACTAGGCTGATCCCTGTCGACTACGGTAAGTGGTAGGGATGCTGTACGATTTTTAAATGAGACACGGACTTTGCTGGATCCAACGACTGGAATTTGATTTCCCTGATAGTCCTTAAGTTTGATTCTTTGGAAGCTGAGGTCTTGCCGCCGGATGGTGGGAATTAATTGTTTAAGGGTCTTCCAGGAAACCATTGAGAGGGACGATCCTGAATCGACTTCGATCATGCAGGGCTGGTTTTCGATGGCGACCTTCACCTGGATCTTCTTGGCGTCTAATGATGAGGCGTGACCAATTGTAATGGTTTGGTGTGCCTCTTCTTGTTTTGTTGACTGGGCTGGTGGTTTGTTTCTGTAGGAGTCGTTGTTCCATTGGTGGGTTAAGTATTCCCAATTCACAGGATGAATTCCTGTGGGCTGGCGGTAGTTGGTCCCCCTCTGAGGTGGGTTGGATCCTTGCTTGCTTCTACAGATTCTTCCGATGTGACCTCTTTTCCCGCACACATGGCAGAGCGCGTCAAGGAATTTGCAGTCTGATCGTGGGTGGTTTGCCCCACAACCAGCGCATTGGTACTGCACTCTCTGGTTATGTTGATGGCGTTGGTCTCGTTCAGACTGGAGTCAGTTGACCTTTTTTTCATCACTTTCTAATGACGATTCGAGCTCCTCGTGGTGGGCTGTCATTGCCTGTCCTTCCAGGTGAGGTGAGATTTCACCAGCGAGTTGGTGGAGCGGGGCGTGGGTGCGGCGCATTCGGGCAGCCAACTTCCTGGCTGCTTCTGCTGCAGTAGCATCAGCGATGGCATCTGTAAGGCTAATGTCGCCTTTCGCCATCAGCTTACTTTGTGTGGCTGGCGCATCTAATCCCAGAACTATTCGGTCTCTTAGGGTCTCTTCAAGGTCAGCGAACCCGCAGAGGCCGCCCAAATTCCGGAGATCCGCAATGAAATCTGCAACACTTTCTCCCTTCCGCTGTTTCTCTGATAAAATTCATGTCTTCAAACAAGTGTTGGTACGGTTGGTGCGTAGTGGGCCCGTAGAAGGGGCTCGAGGACGTCCCAGTCCATGGACTTCACCTCAGCTGGTTTGGCTAGTGCCTTGGCCATCTTAAACATGGTTGGCCCCCAGTGAGTTAGGAATACAGCTCGCTTCTTTCTGGTAGTGGCATCCTTCAAGTTGTTGGTCTCCAGAAACATCTGGAATCGGTCCATATATGAGTCCCAGTCTTCTTGTGCCGGGTTGAATGGAGCGGGTGGTATGACGCTGCTAGACATGGTTCAGCCGTTGGTGCTTCTTCAGCCACGTGCTCTGTTTAGCGCTCTGTAGTGCTCAATCAGCTCTGACGTCTCCAAATCCCATCCTTGTTGCCAGTGTTATGTTCTGCGCATGGGCTCAAGAAGTGGAGACGAGACGATGAACAGTGAACTTCAACTCTTTATTTAACATTGTGGAACAGAGCAAAAACTATGGCAGCAATAGCTCTTTTTATAGGCAAGCTGCTAATCAAACAACCAATAAGAAACGGGAAGCGTTAGTTCCCTTAACCAATGAAAGAGGCTCACTAATAGCCAATCAGATTCTCCTGAACAGACCAATCAGATGTCGCTATTATTGGCCAATCAGAAGTGCAGGGCCAGAACCCTGCACTTTTCTAAAGGTTTTAATAATCTTTATTTAAGCACTTTTATTAATTCACAACAGAAATCATATGATTTGAGAAATGCAAGAAGTGTCATCACAAAAGGATCTCACTTTTTTCCATTGCATAGGAGAAACAGACATCCAGTTTGCATCTAATTATTCTATTAGCACTCCTAATCCTGCAAGGGTGGGTTATTTGAAATATCTCATTTTCCCAATTATATCTGCCCATCCCATTAGATCTGTCTGAAGAGATGTGCTATGGGCCCGTTAGGGCAGAATCTCAGGAGGTGAGCCTTCTCCACTAAGATGCTCGCCTTATTGGACATTCTCTCCCTCAAAAAGTTTGGTTAACCCCATCTCTAATCATTTTCCAGACGTTCTTCAAGACCTGGCCATGTCATTAAGTTGGAGATCTCATGGGACTTGTGACATTAATTAACTATTTGGCTAAAAAATTAATCAACGGAACAGCTTGCTCCCAGAGTTGTGGGTGTTCCATCTCTGAAGGCCTTTAAGAAAAGATTGGACAACCATTTGTCCAAGATACAATAAGATTTTCTGCCTTCTGCAGGGGATTTTCTGCCTTCTGCAGGGGATTGGTCTAGACCTCCAAGGTCCCTTCCAGCCCTACCATTTTAAAAGATATTGAGGTGGCTTCATTATTAACATCTAATTTCTTGTGTTTTTAAAAATGTTTTAATAATGACTGCTTTTTGATATATTTATTGTTTATAACTTGTGTGTATGTGTGGATTTATGAATATATAATGCATACATACAGTTGTGCTCATAAGTTTACATACCCTGGCAAAATTTATGATTTCTTGGCCGTTTTTCAGAGAATATGAATGATAACACAAAATATTTTCTTTTACTCATGGTTAGTGGTTGGCTGAAGCCATTTATTATCAATCAACTGTGTTTACTCTTTTTAAATCATAATGACAACAGAAACTACCCAAATGATTCTGATCAAACATTTACATTCCCTGGTAATTTTGGCCTGATAACATGTACACAGGTTGACACAAAGTGGTTTGAATGAATATTAAAGGTAACCATCCTCATCTGTGATCTGTTTGCTTGTAATTAGTGTGTGCGTATAAAAGGTCAATGAGTTCCTGGCCTCCTGACAGACCCTTGTATCTTTCATCCAGTGCTGCACTGACGTTTCTGGCTTCTGAGTCATGGGGAAAGGAAAAGAATTGTCAAAGGACCTGCAGGAAAAGATAGTTGAACTGTATAAAACAGGAAAGAATAAATAAAAGGAATTGAGAATGCCAATCAGCAGTGTTCAAACACTAATCAAGAAGTAGAAAGTGAGGGGTTCTGTTGAAACCAAACCACTGTTAGGTAAACCAACTAAAATTTCAGCCACAATTGCCGGGAAATGCAAAAAAAAAAAAAAATGCAAAGAAAAACCCACAAATAACTTCAGGCAAAATACAGGACTCTCTGAAAACATGTGGTATGGCTGTTTCAAGATGCACAATAAGGAGGCACTGGAAGAAAGATGGGCTGCATGGTCGAGTCACCAGACGAAAGCCATTACTATGCAAATGCCACAAAGTATCCAGCTTACAATACATCAAACAGCACAGAGACAAGCCTCAAACCTTTTGACACAAAGTCATTTGGAGTAATGAGACCAAAATTGAGCTTTTTGGCCACAACACTACGTTAGGAGAAGGGTCAACAAGGCCTATTATGAAAAATACACGATTCCTACTTTGAAACACGGAGGTGGATTGCTGATGTTTTGGGGATGTGTGAGCATCAAAGGCACAGGAAATTTGGTCTGAACTGATGGCAAGATGAATGCTGTATGCAGGGGTGGGATTTAAAATTTTAAACAACCGGTTCTGTGGATGTGGCTAAGTTGGTGGGTGTGGCTTGGTGGTCATGTTATTGGCTGGACATGGCCAACTCAGTATCACTCACATCGAGGCACACATCTTCTGGCCTCTCATGACTGTGGGGATGCTTTAACAGTCATAAATGTAAAAAACAGTCATAAGTCACTTTTTTCAATGGTCACTCCACACAATCAAAGTACAGCAAAGGAAGGGGAAAAAACTCCGGGAAGTCTAGTCCTGCCAAGAACGTAATAAGGGTTAACAAAGAAGCAATTTCTGTAAGCAACACCAGAATGTTTCCTTCCTGCCTCCCTTACAGGATTAAGCCAGTAATTTATTCTAACAACCGGTTCTCCAAACTGCTTAGAATGTTAACAGCTAGTTCTAGCGAATAGATGGGAACTGGTAGAATCCCATCCCTGGCTGTATGTTATCAAAAGATACTGGAGGAAAATTTGCATTCATCATCCCAGAAGCTGCTCATGGGACGTACTTGGACATTCCAACATGACAATGACCCTAAACAAAAAGCCAAAGTGGCCTGTCATTGGCTATAGCAGATTAAAGTGAAGGTTCTGGATCTCAGTCTCCTGACCTCAAAATCATTGAGCCACTCTGGGAGATCTCAAATGTGCAGTTCATGCAAGACAACCCAAGAATTTTCAGGAAGTGGAGGCTTTTTGCCAGGAAGAATGGGAAGCTTTACCATCTGAGAAGATAAAGAGCCTCATCCACATATACCACAAAAGACTTCAAACTGTCATTGATGTTAAAGGGGGCAGTACACCGTATTAAGAACTGGGGTATGGAACCTTTTGATCAGAGTCATTTGGATACTTTCTGTTGTCATTATGATATAAAAAGTGTAAACACAGTTGATTGATAATAAATGGCTTCAGCCATACACTAACCATGAATGAAAGAAAAGTTTTTGTGTTATCATTCATATTCTCTGAAAAATGGCCAAGAAATCATAAATTCTACCAGGATATATAAACTTATGAGTACAACTGTAAGTATCCATAAATGTACATGGACATATACAGATATAGTCATATACACATAGTCACTCTGCCTTTCTTTGTCAAGCCTTAGTTGTTTCCATTCTTTAGAAACAAGAGTTGTGTAAAAAAAATTTCAGTTGCCTTCTTTCAGATAAATATTTCCCATAACCTTTTCCCATTTCTTGGCCAGGAAGCTACAATTCTGAAAAAGTGCCAAATTCTCCTGACAGATAAACATAATATGGGATTCTAGGATGACATGAATTTCCTGATTTATTTTAATGTCTGCAAAAAATTGCTAATCAATTTGCAAATGCGCAGGAAGGAGTGTTATATATGTTCACCACCTTGAGTTGTTAATAAAAATAATAAAGGTGGGATATAAATGAGAGAGAGAGAGAGAGGGTTCAGAAATGCAAAAAATATAAACAAGTAAATAAATATCTACACACATACAAATAAATGTTTCTATTTCATTTGTAGTATATTAGATTTAATCCATAACTTTAATCCATATTTTCAAAAGTACCTTTGCCATAATATTAACATGATTTTAAAGTCAGCGCCATAACAGTATGAAATAGATTTGGTGGATGCCAAAAACAAAAAAAGCCTTCCTTCTTGACATCCGTCTTCAATAAATTTCATCTTTGATGACTTTAAATTTGAACCCATGGTATAAGTAAAAATAATGAAGATGATGTTTGTCCATCATATTTAAAGAAGACCTTGACATCTAACAGGTTGCATCAGATCAAATCTCAATAATAACAAAAAATAGCTAGTTTTTATAGAATGCTATCTGGAAGGGCTCAGTATATTTATGATTTCTTTCTTTGGGTGGGGGCAGAATGAACTTCAACATGTGATTGTTCCAAAGAACTGGCACTGTTGCTGACAAGCAGTGACTGACTCCCTTTTCCCCTGGTAATGATTTGCAAGGAGTGATTGAGAATCTCTACATTGTGCAAGGAATAATTTCTCCCTAGATGATGTAAGAGATTGAGCTGATTCTAGTTAGAGCAGGGAGCTATGAGCCTAGCCATAAATGGCTTTATAGTCCATTAATTATACCCAGAAAGTAACTGGTAGAATTATTTGGCCTGCAGTATAGGTGTAATATGTGCCCAGTAATTGGTGCCAGATAGCACAGAGATGTGGGCTAAGTGCAGCTTCTGAAATTTTTTAAAAGCAGCTCCAGGCAAAGTGCTCAGCAACAGTCTAAACTGGGTAGTAATAATAGAATGATAATAAGTAACAACTTCCACCAGATTAAGTTTGCCACTGGTTCTAAAGATGGGCAAAGATTTCTCCAAACATGGATTCCATCTGTTATAATAGTAATAATTGTGAATACAGAACTATAAACCTGCTTCTTCAGAGATAGTACCTACCCATAAGTTAACAATGATATTGATGGAAACCGTTGATTAAAAAAGCAGCCCCCCTCATCTTGTTGGTTGCTTTAGCCCAAACTCACGGTGTCAAACTCACGGCCTGTGGGCCAGATGCGTCATGTGCTGGCCCCGCCCCCACCCAGTTTAGCAAAGGGGAAAAAGTCACATGATATGTCACATGATATGTCACATGATGCTGCCATGACAACGTAAGTGTGACACTTTTGCTTTAGCCTATTCTATTTCATGTAGATACTGACAGGCACAGGTACAGGTTCCTTCGTTCTTTCGTTCCTTTGTTCCTTTGTTCCTTCGTTCCTTCGTTCCTTCATTCCTTCCTTCGTTCCTTCGTTCCTTCCTTCCTTCCCCCAGTTCCATTAAGACTCTGGATGGCATATAAAATGAATAACATCAGGAACCAATAAAATAAAAAAAACCAATGGGCTTCTCAGAGAAAAAACATTCATACAAACTGCTGTCTGATAATATATCAAGGTTTTTAAAAATTAAATTCAGCCCTTTCAATTGTTTTTCTTCTTGCATATGCATACTGACCCATGCCTGCCAACTCAATCAATAGGCATGTGAACAGATATAGAATAAAAAGGAGTATGCAAGTGTTTATTGAATTCACATGATTTAAGTTTAGGAGAAAGTTAATACTTTGGTAATTAGATTAACGAAATTTGGGATCATGATATTATCCATAAATCCTCTGAAATTTCATGTTGCATAGACAAAGGGAATTAAAAGAATATTTTAGTTAAAAAATATGTATTTTGCTGAAAGTTTGTTTTAAGAGCTAAACAAGCAGCCAAGCTTATGAAATATTTAAAGCTGATTGTGGTTTCAATGCTGTCTGCTAAGGGGATTTATTTGTGGAAGTGACAAATGAGTCCTCTGTTTCAATATAGTCATTTCAAACCACACTCCCAGTTATTTTTGTAATTCTGGATTCATTAAATCTCTAAATGTTCAGATTGAAAAATGTAAATATAACTTGGTGATTGTCAAGTATCACTGAAGAAAACTTGTGGAATTTGGTCCCTCTACATGATTTGGGAAGAATGTGCAGATGGCACTGATTTTTACTGAAGCTTAAACAATGTTTTTGACAAGCCACTATGAAAGAAAGGTAGAATGTGTTTCCATATATATAGTATAATTGGTGTAATTAATATTTCAAATAGATTTGAGATCCATAGCAATAAATGATTAGATTGAGTATCAAACATCCAATCAAACAGATCATAAAGGGCTGATTTCTTTTCATAATTTATTAGACAGTCAAAAGCTATTAATGCGTGGAAAACACTAAAATACAGTACAGTTCATATTGGCTTTAATTTCCTTAATATAGACCTGAACAGTCTTTGATCAACTATTAGAGAACCTATGAATGTGTAGTGTAAGTTTTTCATTTATTTGATTTGAATAAAAAAAGTTTTAGGCAGTCTTGAAAGTCTGCTTCCTTGTAAGACGTGCTATAATTGATCAATTGGGAATTTACACGTGAATGCATTATAAATAGCAAAACAATGTAATACAATACTACATCCATCACAGAGCCTAAATACTGCATTGATCATTATAGCTTCATGTGGGTAATGATTTCAGTTTTCTCTTTGTGGAAGTTAGCTGAAGTTTTTCTTAGGCTGCTAAAATATCTGGTGGTTAGATTGGTTTCTTTCTAATAGTTAAATTGAAGTCTTGCTCTTTTTATTTACTATGTGAAAAGAAAAGAACAATATGATTCATTTTCATGAAATGAAGTTTTGATTTATTGTGTGCATTCCCATGATTAATCTTGTTGGCACTAGATATCTATAAAATCCCTGTGACTAAAAACTGAAAGCAGTGATAGCACAGGAGAGGGATCAATAGGTTATTCATTAGAAGACTTTAATCAAGCATTGATAGGAATCATATGGTGAAATGTAACAGCACATCAAAAAGAAAGTACTCCACTATTTTCTTTATAAGATTGCAACGTGGGAATTCATAGAGCAAACAGAATAATTGCTTTACAAATACTGCTGATTTCTGAATGCAATGTTGATGAATGGTTTGGTCTTGTATTTCACATTGCATTATGCATTTCTATGTTTCTAATAAAAAACTAGTTTGTAGATACCTATGCAGAAAATATAAATATAGCTTTTCCATATATTCTATAGCCCTCAGCAGACAAACAAAACAATTTCCATTGGTCCTGTTCTGTCCTTAATTAGCATTCTTGAGATCCCCGCGCTTTGATTGGCCAAAGCGCGGGGCTCTCCGATTGGTCAGGCAAGCCGCACCGATTGGCTCGCTGAGAATCTCCCGCGATTGGTCCATTCGGATCGCGGGAGATTCAAAGTGGTGCCATTGGCCACGGCCGCCGCGGCTAAAGGAATAAAAGCCGCGGGCTTTTTCCTTTATGCCAGTTCAGTTCCAACTTTCAATAAAAGAGCTTGAATTGAAGTCACCGACTCCTGGCATCATTTCGCGGACAAAACACTGGCGACGAAGGTGGGATCCAGAACCTGAACCGAACCACGTGTCCGACGGAAGCCAGACAAACCACCGCGATGGCGAAAATCACACACCCCGCACCCTTCAACCCCGCCACCGAGGACTGGGAATCGTACTCTGACCGATTCCGCATGTTCCTCGAGTGCAGCGACCTGAAGGACGCCACTGGCCCCATGAAGCGCGCCATCTTCCTGACCCACTGTGGGACCGAGGTCTTCAAGATGGCCAAGGCGCTTGCCAAACCCGCCGATGCGACCGTGATGGACTGGGACGTCCTCGAGCCAATACTTCGGCGGCACTACGCTCCAGAGGTACCCATCCTAATCTGACGCAACGAATTCTACCGTCGGGACCAGAGGTCGGGTGAAAGTTTCAGCGACTTTGTCGCCGAGCTACGGCATCTAGGGGGGATCTGCGAATTCGACAACCTGAATGACGCCCTGCGAGACCGAATCGTGCTCGGTCTGTGGGACCCCGTCCTCCAGAGCCGGCTGATGGCCAAGGGCAACATCAGCCTAGCAGACACCCTCACCGCAGCCGCAGCCACCGAAGCAACTCGAACTTCCACCGACTGCATGCGCAGACTGAACACGGGGGACCGCAGTGGAAACAACAACCCGGTGAGGTCGACCGAGGCGCAACCCGAGACGACCACCCACCAGGGCGATTTCCACTCGGCATTGGGCACTTCAGATGACGAGGAGGACATCCATCGCCTCCAGACAGGCCGCGACCCACGGAACCGGCGGGGTCGTAAGTCGAGGACCAACTGTGCCAGTTGCGGCGGTGACCACCCCAGGTCGGAATGCCGGTTTTTCGAATCGATCTGCCGGCATTGCGACAAGAAGGGACACATCGCCCGTGTCTGCCACCTAAAGAAGAATCGCAGCCCGGCACGATGGGACCAGAGCGACCGGAGGAGAGAGAGCACACCACCCCGGACCAGAGATCGCCTCTCGGACAACAGATGGGACCGGAACGGACGAGCCCTGCGAGGCGGCGATAACCGGCGAAGAGAGGAGACCCATCAGACGGTCACCATCGGCCACGCCATCACCAACGACGCCCAGAAGGTCCACGTGGAGGTAGGCATCGAGGGCCAGCCATGCAAAATGGAGGTGGACTCCGGGTCCTACCTCTCCATGATTGCATGGCATGAAATAAAGTGCTTGGTGCCTACCCTCCAAAGGAGGAACATAGACAGCCAGAGACTCATTGTAAAGGACTACCAGGGAAACCGCATCCCGGTAGTTGGAACCAAACACTTCAACATCACCTATAAAGGGCACACCGAAAGACTTCCCCTGACAATAGTCGACCGCGACCGCCCAAGCCTACTGGGACTGCAATGGTTCGCCCCGCTCGACATCACACTCACGGGAGTCGACCACGTCACCGACGACAGCTGGGAGCAGCAACTGGCCCAGGAATTCCAAGAGGTCTTCGACGGAAACCTAGGCAAGTACCGAGGGCCCCATATATCTTTCGACCTAGACCCAAACGTCCCCCCAAAACGCCTGAAACCAAGGCGGGTGCCATTCGCACTTAAACCCAAGATAGACGAGCAAATTGACAAGCTCGTCAAGCAAGGGGTCCTACAGCCCATAGACCACGCCCAGTGGGAGACCCCCATAGTCACCCCGATCAAGCCCGATGGGTCGGTGAGGATCTGTGGGGACTATAAGGCCACCCTAAATGGCGCGCTACAACAAAGCGCCTACCCCGTCCCAGTAGTGCAACACCTACTGCACTCACTGGGAGGGGGCAAGGTTTTCGCCAAGCTTGACCTCGCCCAGGCATACCAACAGTTGCCAGTCGACGAGCAAACGGCAGAAGCGCAAACCATAGTCACCCACCGGGGGGCATTTAAATGCAACCGACTCCAATTCGGAGTCAGCGTGGCACCGGGAATATTCCAAAGCCTAATGGAAAGACTACTGCAGGGCATCAAGGGGGTGGTACCTTACTTCGACGATGTCCTCGTGTCAGCAGCCAACCAAGCCGAACTAGAGGGTCACCTAAGGGAGATCCTAACCAAATTTAAAGAGACCGGACTAAAGGTCAAGAGGGAGAAATGCCAGCTATGCACGGAACGGGTCGAATTCCTAGGATACCTCCTAGACCGTCACGGCATTCACCCCACAAACAAAAAAATCAAGGCCATCAAAGAAGCCCCCACACCCAAGTCCAAGACGGAACTACAGGCATTCCTGGGGCTACTGAACTTTTACAATGTTTTCCTGCCCCAAAAGGCGATGGAGGCAGAGCCCTTGCATAGGCTCCTGGACAAGGCGGTGACCTGGACTTGGGGGAAACGCGAGCAAGCTGCCTTCCAAAGAACAAAGAACCTCCTCACTTCGGACGCCGTCCTCATACAATATAACGAGACCCTACCTCTGGCCGTCACATGCGACGCATCACCCTTCGGTGTCGGCGCTGTCCTCAGCCATACACTCCCCGACGGAAAAGAAACGCCCATTGCGTTCTTTTCAAGGACCCTCACCAAACCGGAGCGGAACTATAGCCAGCTGGACAAAGAGGCTCTGGCTATCGTTGCTGCCGTAAAACAATTCCACGAGTATCTCTACGGCCGGACTTTCACCATCATAACCGACCACAAGCCGCTGCTGGGAATCCTTGCAGGAAACTGGGCCACCCCGAATATTCTGTCTCCCCAAATGACAAGGTGGTCCAAGTTCCTGGCAGCCTACAACTACGGACTCATACACAGACCGGGTAAGATGATCTCCCATGCAGATGCCTTAAGCCGCTCGCCGCTACCGGAACCTGACACCGACCCAGCACCCACAACGACCACCCTCAGCATAGAGACTCTACCCAACCTGTCCATAACCGCGTCAGACATTGCCCGAGAGACTAATAAAGACAAACGTCTGGCGCGGGTGTTGCATTGGGTAGAGAAAGGGTGGCCGGAAAGGACAACGACGAGTCCGTCAAAACGTTCCGAAACCACCAAACGGAACTCTCTTTATTAAAAGGGTGCATACTATGGGGGGATAGGATGGTCATTCCAGAAAAGCTACAAGGGAAGGTTCTGGAACTGCTACACGAGGGGCACCCTGGCATCGTTAGGACTAAAGCCCTGGCCAGAAGTTATGCTTGGTGGCCAGGGATGGACAAACAAATTGAGGCCTGGGTAGCAAGGTGCCAACGATGCCAGGAAACTAGGCCAAGCCCACCCACAGCACCCGTCCTAGAGTGGGAAACCCCAAGGGGACCTTGGTCTAGGATTCACATAGACTTCGCCGGGCCCACAAAAGGACACACCTTCCTCATAACAGTTGACGCTTACTCCAACTGGCTGGAGGTAAGCAACATGAAGACGACAACAACGGAGGCCGTGATCAAGGAACTCTGCAAACTCTTTGCAACACACGGCCTCCCAGACGTCGTCGTTTCCGACAACGGGCCCCAATTCACCTCGCTGGAATTCAAAAAATTCCTAGCGGAAAGGGGCATCTGCCACGCGCTGACAGCACTGGCGCACCCGGCGGCAAACGGTAGGGCGGAACGGATGGTCCAATTCACTAAGAAGACCATCCGGAAAATAGACCACGGGGAGATCCAGGAGAAAATAAACAAACTACTCTTCACCCAACACATAACCCTGAATACCACAACCAATAAGAGCCCAGCCGAACTATTAATGGGCAGGAAACTAAGGTCCCCACTCGACAGGTTACACCCCACGTATAACCCGGAGAAACCCCCAGACTCAAACAGCAAGCACCGAACCTTCGCACCCGGCGACCCCGTATACGCGAGAAACCTGACGGGAGACTCACTATGGATACCAGCCGTCATCACACAAACAACAGGCCCACACTCGTACCGGCTACAAACAGCAGACGGACGAGAATGGAAATGCCACATCGACCAACTAAGGTCAAGGACTACCAACCAAGAGACCACCGACACACAAACAGGCGAAACCAACCCCCACAACACAAACCAAGGGGGGAGGGAATACCCAGGGGACCAAAACCAAAGAAGAATAAACCAGCCATACTTACCGGAAAGCAGCCATCACGACCCCTCGCCAGGAAGAGACAGCCAGGCCAGCTCGACCAACCCGGAAAGACTGAGCGGGAGCGGCGAAACCCGCAGCTCAACCAACCCGGGAGGCCCAGGAGGGAGCTACGGAGAGCGGCCTGGCCCGACCGACCAGCCGGTTCCCACGACGGCAGTAGGAGCAGCAGAGATCCTGACCGAACCGGCCGGGATCCAACCTACGACTGAGCTGCGCAGGTCCAGTAGGCTTAGACGGAGCCCCGCCTACCTACGTGACTACGCGACGTAAGACTGAACCAAGAGGGGAGGGGTGTTCTGTCCTTAATTAGCATTCTTGAGATCCCCGCGCTTTAATTGGCCAAAGCGCGGGGCTCTCCGATTGGTCAGGCGAGCCGCGCCGATTGGCTCGCTGAGAATCTCCCGCGATTGGTCCATTCGGATCGCGGGAGATTCAAAGTGGTGCCATTGGCCGCGGCCGCCGCGGCTAAAGGAATAAAAGCCGCGGGCTTTTTCCTTTACGCCAGTTCGGTTCCAACTTTCAATAAAAGAGCTTGAATTGAAGTCACCTACTCCTGGCATCATTTCGCGGACACAACAGGTCCAAAGCCTGGAAAAATAATGCAAAGGAGAGCCTTAATGGGACATGAATTAGAGAGCACAGTGTAAGATTTATGCATAATTATTTTGATGGATGTAAAATTATTGTTTTTATTTTAAAACTTTCATCCATATAGCAGCACAAGCAAAGGAAATTAGACCACACATTTTCAACCTCTGATAACTCATCCTAGGTTTATGTCAGTACACTGCATGCACCACTTAATTGGGTGGGATATGAACAATAAATGTTGGCTTGCAGGATTGTTTCTAATTTATAAATCCAGCTTTCTCAGAATAGCTTGAGAATGCTTGGGATAAATCTAAGTTTGATAGCTTTTATGGCACACAAAGCAAAATATGAGAAGCTGACTGTAATAAATGCTTAAATAAAGTTTTATCAAACCTTTAGAAATAGCAGGGTTCTAATCCTGCTCTTCTGATTGGCCGATAATAGCGATATCGGATTGGTCCATTCAGGAGAATCTGATTGGCTGTTAATGGGCCACTTTCATTGGTTAAAGGGGTTAACACTCCACGTTTCTCATTGGTTACTAGATCAGCAGCTTGCCTATAAAAAGGCTGCTGCTGCCCTAGGTTTTTGCTCTGTTCAGAATGATTAATAAAGAGTTGAAGTTCACTGTTCACCATCTCGTCTCCGTTCCTTGCACCCATGCACAGAACTAATACTGACCGATACTTATTATTAGCAGCATGTGCTTCATATAGTACAAGAAAACTAATAAACTCCTCTATATCATCTCAGTCTTTCTAACAGGAGTTTTTTAAAAGCCTTGACTGATCAAAATTATGGTGATGGAACTATTTTCAGTGGGTATATCAGGTATTGATCAGGAAATATGTAAATTTAGACTTAGAAAAAAATAAATGAATAATGTGAAATGAGTCATAACTGGTAAAATATCTGTTTAAAAAGGTTTTTTATTACATATATTAAGTAAACATATGTACTCATGGAAAGGGAAGGGATGGTTGTCTTAATTGCTACGATGAAAAACTGTGAGAGAATTAGTGAAGGATGCCGTAGTTTAAAAGTGATTCTTAGGAAGAAATGAACATGGAGGAAAGGAAATAAATACAATAAAAATGAAAGAAGAATGATTTCTCAAGAAGGAAACATAAAACTTGAATGAGAAAGGACTAACTTCACACAGAATGTATAGACAGTGGATGTAAGATAGAGGATGTAAAAACTTCCAGGAACTGGGTGAAAAGAATTATAGAGTGTCACCGAAGTGTCTGGAGTGACATTTATGGGAAATATGAAAAAGGAAGCCTAATAGAATGATGAAATGGAAAAGATTATGGTTGAGGAAAAACATGAATACAAGAATATGTAAGTGATTGAAAGATAATATATAATGTATCTAAAGAAAGGTGCAAAGAATGCTGTCAAAGAGAGCAAAGAACTGTTAAAAGGTAAAAATATAGAGATATTTTATTGTTTCATGTATTTATGTATATATGAATGCTTCATTAAATGTTTTAGAGTTAAGGTGGAAACAAAGATACTTAGAAAGCATGAGCAGGTATAGTAAATAATGTACTGTATAAACCTGATTTGGCTATACAGGTGAAACTCGAAAAATTAGAATATCATGCAAAAGTTCATTTATATCAGTAATGCAACTTAAAAGGTGAAACTAAGATACGAGATAGACTCATTACATGCAAAGCAAGATAGTTCAAGCTGTGATTTGACATAATTGAGATGATTATGGCTTACAGCTCAAGAAAACCCTAAATCCACAATCTCAGAAAATTAGAATATTGTGAAAAGGTGAAAACTTCACACTGGACTTCAAGCATCTTGCAGTGTGTGCCTCTCCGTTCTTCCTCCAGATTCTGGGTCCTTGGTTTCCAAATGAGATGCAAAAGTTGCTCTCATCAGAAAAGAAAACTTTGGACCACTGAGCAACAGACCAGATCTGTTTTTCTTTAGCCTAGGTAAGACGCTTCTGACATTGTTGTTCAGGAGCGGCTTGATAAGAGGAATACGACATTTGAAGCCCATGTCCAGGATCCGTCTGTGTATGGTGGCTCTTGATGCACTGACTCTAGCCTCCTTGTGAAAGTCCCCAACATTTTTGAATGGCCTTTTCCTGACAATCGTCTCCAGGCTGCAGTCATCCTTGCTGCTTGTGCACCTTTTTCTTCCACACTTTTCCCTCCCACATAACTTTCTATTAATGTGGTTTGATACAACACTTTGGAAACACCCAACTTCTTTTACAATTACCTTTTGAGGCTTTCCCTCCTTATGGAGGGGGTCAATGATGGTTTTCTGCACAACTGTCAGGTCAGCAGTCTTTCCCATGACTGTGATTCCTACTGAACCAGACTGAGAGAACATTTAAAGGCTCGGGAACTCTTTGCAGGTGTTATGGCTTAATTAGCTGGTTAGAGTGGGACACTTTGAGACCATTGAACCTTTTCACAATATTCTAATTTTCTGAGATTGTGGATTTGAGGTTTTCATGAGCTGTAAGCCATAATAATCTCAATTATGTCAAATCACGGCTTGAGCTATCTTGCTTTGCATGTAATAAGTCTATCTCATATATTAGGTTCACCTTTTAAGTTGCATTCCTGAAATAAATGAACTTTTGCACAATATTCTAATTTTTCAAATTTCACCTGTAATTACACTGAGATAAAATGTGATAAATCTGATTGTTAATGTTTCACTTGAGTAGGAATACTTTTCATCATTCTTTTTAGCTTGCAGGAAGATTTAAATAGTTACTCCTAAACTCTGTTGAGTAATTATGGTATATTCTCAACTCTCCTTGAAAAATAAATACCGTATTTCAAGAGTGCTCCCTGTGTTCTATAGCATTTTACAAACCTGGGAGATGTTGATGGTAAACTATGTAGTAAAGAGTTGACAGAATCAGTGAGGTTCTGTTGAAAAAATATTACATTTAAAGCTCTATTAATTTGTTAATATCTAAATTACTCAGTTTTCGGTTAATATATTGCTGCAAGAGACTATAACCTGCTCATATTACAATGACTGATTTAGTATTATTGGTGACAGTTGTTTATAGTAGTTCACTTCAAGGTTGTTGTTTGACTTTTCAAATGTATAGTTTAGTTCTTTACTTTGTCATATAAATAGATCATTCCTCCTGCAGCTAGATCTCTGTCACCCTATATGAAATGTTGTGTTTGTTTCTCTTCTCAGGAGAGCACAAATCAGCAAGCATATTACTTTAGGGTCCTGATCTGTGAACATAATCCATAATGACTGATTATTTCTCCAATATCTGCATTTGCTGTTGGCGTACAAGCAAAACTTTTCAGCTTCCTGGAAAACTGAGTATGAAAGCATGGCAGCATACCATCTCAAATCAAATGAAAGAACAAATTTTCCTTTTCACTGTTAGCAAAAGTACGTGTCAGATATAATGCACAAGAAGAAATGAATTTATGGAGATAATGAAATAAAGAAAACTAAAAGAGAGAGATGCAGAAGGTTATTTTGAATAAGTTAATTTGCTGAAAAGTTTCTAAGTGCTCTAGCATTCAACAATAGGATAAAATTATCTTAAAGGACAGTTGAACAAGTGAAAGTTCATAGGCATTCATGAGCAAGAAAGCATTTTTCATCACCCAGACTTCAAAGGAATTCAGGATCCTATTTAGAGCTCAAGAGATTTGTTTTGTTACTGTTCTTACAGAACATCTTAATTTCAATACTATGAAAATGAATATTGAAGACAAGTCATAATACATAATGCTGGAAGGGTCAGGATATTACTGTAATATAAATTTCCCCAGCAATGCTTTATTTATTTTACTAGTGTTGAAAAGATGTCCTTAGATGTTTTCCAGCACATTACATTTTCTTTAAATCTTTGGAGGCATCCCATTCCCATATCTAAGCCACTAGGATAATTGTTTAATCGAGCTTACCCTGTCATTCATTACTCTGAGGATATAGTCACAACTTTGTGATTCTGCATGTTATTTTGCTGCAATAGATACTGCTGGATGGCTGGGCCATTTTAATGAAGTATTTCTTGATTAGAAAATAAAGTAAGCTTTCAGGACTTAGAGAGAGTTTTTTTTTGTAAAATGCTTAACCAAGAGGTAATTTGAAAGTGGACAAAGGGGTTAGTTATTTTTAAAAGATTATTTTTATAAAGTACTTTGGAATAAATTATAATTAAATTAGGAAAGTAAATTAAGCCTTTGTGGGAATATATTCTGTTTGTTATTAAAAAAAAATCAAAACAAAAGATGAGTGTATAAATGTATGAGTACATTGTGTGCCTGTCTATAACCACAAAGATGTGATATTTGACTGTAATTGCAGATTGAAAGCATCAAAGGACAGAAAAATTAAAAAAGGGAAAAAAGAGGGGGTGTTTTTTTTCCTTTTCCCTTATTTGGGACACTTTCATTTTGTTGTGTGGAGATATGTGTCCTGCATGCTGATTGGTCAATCTGACTGTTTTCTGGGCTTTGTTGTTTGAGCCAGAATACTAATTTCACAGACGTATAAATATAACAGCTATGTAACTAACTCCGAACGACAGACACATATGTTCCTGACTTATAGTAATGTAGAAATCTTCTCCAGGCTTTAGAGCTATTCCAGAGGTTTTTTGATAAAAATACTCAATAAAATATTATAAAAGCTTTGGCAATTTGGGCAGATTTGAAGAGATGAATGCAAAGACAGAAATAAATAAAGTTTATGGAATAAACGCAAGATTTGCAAGAACAAGAAATGTTCCAAGGAATGTTTTAGTACACTTTGTAATGAAGAAGAAAAGAGATCAAGTTTTGCAATATCGTTTTAATACTAGTCTAAAAATTGATAATAAAAATATAATTATTCTATTAGACTAAAATATTTGGCAGAAAAATATCCTATTTTGATGGGGAATTTTTCTATTAAATAACAGTATTTCATTTGAATTCTGTTCAAAAGATGAGAGTTTCTATAAAAGTGTAAAAAAGAACTGGAGGATATTTAAATGGAGATGTTAGAAGAGATGACATTAAAAATAACAACAGACCCAACAGGAATCTGAAAAGGATGGTTCCAGATTCTGTACTAAAGATTTGACGTTATTATGGAATGCAAATGCTTAATGTGGAATATAAATGGAATGCCCAAATTTTGATTATGTGATAATGGGGATGTTCTGATAGTCGTAAGTGTGAGAACAGGTCATCAACCCTATTTTTCAGTGCTGCTGTAATTTCAAACTGTCACTAAACAAATTATACTATTACTTTTATTTGTTACAAAGGAAACCGGAAGCTTGTTCTATTTCTTTTTATCTTTTATTTTTGCATCTTTCTTTCTTTCTTTCTTTCTTTCTTTCTTTCTTTCTTTCTTTCTTTCTTTCTTTCTTTCTTTCTTTCTTTCTTTCTTTCTTTCTTCCTTCCTTCCTTCCTTCCTTCCTTCCTTCCTTCCTTCCTTCCTTTCTTTTTTTATTATTTACATATAAATATATTGAACAGTGTAATTGTCCTGGCATTCCACTTACTACAAAACAAAAGTAGAAACAGAATAACATATACCAGTGATGGCTAACTTTTTTAGGTGTCAGTGCCAAAAATTGCATGCACGCCAGCATGCATGCACTCATGTGCCAGCACCCAGAATGGAATGCATGCACCACTCCTCACCCCTCCTGCTCATGCACGTGCAATCTCCACCACCGCCCCCTTACCTGCACTGCGCCTCACAGCTGATTTTTCGGCTGGTTTGAGGCCTTTTTTGGTATTTTGATATTACAGGACATGATGAAATGGGCTATAATTCGGCCTGAAAAGTCTTGCAGAGGCTTTTTCCAAGCCTCTGGGAGGCTGAAAAAGGCCTCAAACCAACAGGGAAAAAAATCAGCTGTGAGATGTGCGCATACACAGTGAGGTAAATTTGCCTGTAGCTCGTGTGCCAGCACAAATGGCTCTCCGTGGGCACTTGTGGCATGCGTGCCATAGGTTCGCCATCACGGATATATACTATTTTAAACAGTGCTAATATTGTACAATAGTTTCTGACCATCCTATTCTAATATGTCAACTTATCTATCATTCTAATACTTACATTCCTATAATGATATTAAAAATAATATTTCTTACCATGTCCACCTTACCTGATTCTTTCACATTCCAACTTCTACCTTATGTTTCTAAGGGTTTGATAGAACCTATTTCATGTTGAATAGTATTCTGTATCTCCTTTATCTTTATTTTTAGTGTTAGTCTGCCCATTTCCGCACAGTCTAGTATCTTCCTTATTGTCTCATCCTCTGAAGGGGTGTTTTTGTTCTTCCACTGCTGCACACATACAATTACCGTGTTTCTCACATAATAAGGCTGGGCCTTATTTTTTTTTGACTCCCCCCCAAAAATGGCTTGGACGTCTTTTCGGGGGTGACTTAATTCCCCCCCACTTGCATCCTCGGGTGAGTGGGCGGGCAGCAACAGCTTGGATATTCAGGAGACCTTCGGGTTCGGGCCACCATTGCTTTCCCTTCTCCCTTGCTGCCTTTCTCCCTTGCTGCCACGGTGTTTGGCGCAGCCACGTGGGGCCAATCAGGGCTCCTCCTTGCAACCAGAGCCCTGAGGAGACACTTGGCTTCAGGCGCTCCTGTTTTCCCTTTGCTTTTGAAGGTAAAGCAAATTATCTTACAAAGCCTCCCCTGCCTGAGAGGGCAGCTCAACCCCACGTGGGGAGGCTAATTTCCCGGGGCCTCTTCCGTTCCTCCCCGACCTCCCTACACTGTGCACCTCTGATGCACCGGTCTCTTCAGCCCAGTGAGCTCTTCCACCTCAAAGAAAGGCCAGGCAGGCGGCTGCGGAGCAGCAGCAGTGGAAACAGCCACCACCCTTAGCCCAACGTGGGGAGAACGAGTGAGGTTAGCACCGGCTAGCCCATCCTTCCCACCTCCGTGGCTCAGTTTCCCCTACTGGCAGGTCCTCCTTTCATGCAGAGGGCTGCGGGGGAAGGCGCTTGCCTGAGAGGATCTCTCCCTGTCTCTCCCTGCAAGGTCAACATCTGCACTGCGGAGGAGAGCTGCAGCCGGTTCCTCCTGCTTGCTGAGAGGTGAGGAAGCCGCAGCTCACCCAGCAAGATTTGGGAACGAGGGGCAGAAGGAGGCACGCACACATCTGCGACTCACTTTCCCAGCTCTGCCCAGCCCTCGCGGCCCTGGCGGGCAGCAAGCACCACCCCGCCGGACCCTCAGCTCATCCTGGGTCTGTTTTTTTTTTTCCTTTTTTGAAGATGGGAACCACATCAGCTCTTTTCCAGTCCTCTGGTAGTTCTTTGGTGCTCCAGGATTTTTAAAAGATATGGTGCAGTGGTTCTGAGATGACCTCTGCCAGCTCCTTTAAAACTTTGGGATGTAATTCATCAGACCTTGGCGATTTGTTTTCATCAAGAGACATCTAAATTTCACAAAATCAGGAGACTTTGAAATTATTCATCTTCGTTCCACTAATTTTGATAGAACCTAGATGCTACAAATGTCATCTATGTGCTGTTTAGCTTTAATATTATTGTGACCCTGAACAATAGTAATGAATTCTATTTCCTTTATAAACCAGAGTGTGCTGACTTTGCTATTAAAGGTTTAAGCATTATCTGCATTAAGCTGTAAAATAAATAAATGCTATCCATTGGGGGCCCATTTACAGCATACTTAGCAAGATATCTAGGCTGAATAATTAAAAAAGATTATGAAACAAAAATTAAACCACATCATTAATTTGTGCTGCAAAGTACTTTTCATGTTGGATTAATCTCTCACTAACAAATGAAGTAGAAATATTTTGTTACTGAAACATTTTTATATTTGATAGATTCCCTACTAAGTTTAGTAAGATTATGCCTAAAGGCTTGGATGCAATCCAATACACTCTAACATGCAAGAATCCTCAAGCTATGTGGGACAAATAAGCATGTAAAGTATTGATCTAGCATTTGTCTAGCAGAATAATATCAACTGGTGAATTGTCAGATGTATAATGAGGCCATTGTTTCCCAGATATTTAGATTATAGTATTTTCTAACTATAGCTGGAATTATTAGGGTTTATACTTGGCAACTTTTGCTTGCAAAATGTATTTTTTACTACTAGGATGCAGCCTCTCATCTAAATGGTAGGTATAAACTAAATTTTATTAAAATTTTATTAATGGAAAATGGTTATAATTTCTATTTTATTTATGCATTAAATTTATAGGCTGTCTCACTCCATTGTGATTCTGGACAATATACAATAGAAAAGTTTTAATACTATCCGAAAAGTACAGAAAAAAATCTGGAAAAATAATATCAAAATCGCACAAATCAATGCTCTCATAAGGACTCTGCTACCCAAATTAGTTCAAGGCCTAGAGAAGAGTTTGTTTAAATAAGATCGGGGGGGGGGGGGGGGTCATATGAATCTCTCGGAGGCCTGTCATTTTAGAACAGGTGCTATGACAGAGCACCTCCAGGGTCTCCTTACATGACACTGTTTAATCAATGGAACTTAGATCACCCCAACTCTGCTAGATTATATAGGATGGAAAGAAACTATGGAAGACAAATAATCCCTCAGATAACCAGGCCTATGCTATAAAAGACTTTCTAGAAGATAACCAGTGTCTTGAACTGTACCTGGAAACCTCCTCTAACTTGTACAGGCTCACGCATCAGGGATGCAACACGGACGTACCATGGCAGGGTCATAGTTACAGTTGCTGCTGCATTCCAGGACCACCTGTAGCTTCAGAATACTGTCAAAACACAGCACATTGCAGTAGTCCAAACACAACGTGACTAAGGCATAAGCCATTGCCTCCCAGTCCAGGTATGGGTACAACTGACACACTAGAAGAATATATACAAAAGCCTTCCTGGTCACAATTATTATTTGTTTCTTGGGCAGAGGCTATGAGCACAAGAAAACCCCCCAAGTTGCATATCAGTCCCAAAAGCAGAAGTAGTAATTTAGGAAACATTTCCCAGCTCAAATATTCTAAATACTCATAGTTGCTCTGTCTTTTCAGGGTTCAGGCTGATTTTGTTTCTTCCTATCCAGGCCTCCAAAGCCACCAGCCATTGACACAAGACACTGACCACATTTCCTGGCCTGATAGTCCATTGCTATTATGGCAGTGATGACATCTCATCCCAAACTGAGGAATGTTATGTAGATGTCCCTTTATTTTTTAAATTGCTTTGAAAATATTAATGGAAAAAGGGAAAAAAATCCACACAAAGATAATTATAATGCAAATACATATAACCTCAAGAAAAAAGATAATTAAAAAAGTAAAAAATATAACAGATAAAACTATAACATCTCATTATAACAGTTATTATATATACTTATCTAAAGTAATTATTATTACTCAAGCAAGTATATATTTATTTCTATGTGGATGTTAAACAGGAGGGGTAAGAGTGTCATGTTGAGGCAATTTATATGACAGGGCTTCTTAAATTGAACCCCTCCCCCAATACTGACTGAAAGCAACTACAGGAAAAGGTGGGCTTCCAAGGAAGAAATGGTGTGCTGAAGTTTTTAAAAAGTATTTGTTGTTCTAGTTTTAATGTTTGTTATTTTTTCCTAATACATGCTACTTTAAGAGCAGAGATATATGGGTAACATGTACTGCTGTTCCCATAAACTGAGGACAGTGTATAATGCAATGTTCAATATCAACAATTTAACACACCAACTACAACTGGGAATACACTTTGCCATACATGTATGCACCTAGTTTAATGAAATAATTACTGGATAGCCTGGTGGATCAGAAAATAATAAAATAACTGTTTGGGCATAGTAGGTCATGAGAAACAAATTCTAACATTCAGACACAACATGAAAATTAATATAAGAATGATTTATTGAGTAAACCAAAAGAAAAATACATGTTCTTAATTAAAATTAAGATTAGTTAAAATTAATTTATTGAAATTATATTTCTTTTCTTTTCTGGAATTTAAGCAAAGTGAAAAGTTGTCTTTCAAATTAACTGTAGACATACTGTTTACTGTATGCCATGGCTGCATTGTAGTGTTTTGTGTTTTTTTTTTCCTTACTGATATCTTCAACAGATGGTTGCATTAGAACTGCATTAATTTATGTGTTATAAATTTAAAATGGCCTTGTCACATATTGTACTATCACAACTGTTAACTCTTTATTTTGTAGAGATTTGGAGAATGCACCATGTCATGTCAAATTCAGTAAACCCTATGCTGTTTTCTAGTTATAAAATGATATTGTAGCAACCTGCAAGAATAACTGGAATAGGGTCATTGAACTTTTAGCCTCCTCTAGTTATTTTGATGCAGCTGAATGCAAGCTGACAGAGAATGAGAAATGTAGCACTCTAGCTGGAGTGGCTGACACCTGCTGTGAACAAAATTGACTAGGAGAATGTGATTCTAATACGAGGTATCTCAAGATAAAAGAAATGTTTCCTAGCACAAACTTGCTTCTACATTACATGCCCAGTTGAGCTTGATTTTTGAAAAATAGGAAAATGAAGCAGTTGGGCATTCTATTGCCTGACTTTGTGCCAGCTGAAGAGTGCTTCCTAAGTCTGATTTACAACAGCCTGATATATGGCATCTTAAAAAGCCATTGTGGCTTTCTTTTAAAATATAACATAAAATGCCTAGGGATTCATAGTTCCTTTGGCTTTTCATGACTCACTCTTCAGTTGTCTTGTATAAAAACTAATGATAATACATACAGCTTTTTATTTGTTTGTTTGTTTTGCAGTTTTACAGTTGAGTCTTTTAAGAACTCCCTGGATCTTCTGAACTGCTACTTTGCTGTCTTTTATTAGTTGTACAATACTTTCTGCCACCTCTGTTGGACAAAGAATATTTAATATATTTCCTGAGTAAATTGTTTTGGATCATCTCCTTTTTGCAGAAAAGACAAAGCAAGTAATTTGGTTAATTTCCCTGCAGTCTTTTTTCTTTCTTTCCATACAAACCTCTCTGACTTAGTACTTCTTAGTGCTTCAAAAATCAATTACTTTTAGACTCAATAGCAATTTAGTTTCTTGCTTGATGCAAAAATTCATTTCATTTGCCTTCATTTAAGCCTTTTGGTCTTCTTTATAGCAAAAGATCCATACATAGCCAGCGATATCTAATCTTCAATATAAAATAGACTAAACTTGTTTCCTCAATAATGTTCAATTGCAACTTTAGGATGATGGGTTGAAGGGAACTGCTTTTGAAAAGGTTCATAGTTACTTGTGAGATGGTATGTGTGGTTTAGGAGAAAGAAGCAGCATATTCCTTCTTATGCAAAATGCTGAAAATTTATGATTGAGACAATAATGAGAAGAAAAGAAAAGGTTTTATGAGTTGATATGAGTTGAAAGGAGCAAGTATTGTGAAACTAGAAACTGTTCTTCATGTGTTTGCTTCCTGTCTTTAAGATGAAAGGAGAACATATCATTTCAAAAACCACTTCTAACACTATATAACACTATTATAACCACTACCCCAATATTAATCATTGTAATTGCTTTCATGGAAAAGAAAGGGGGGTGGAGACCATTGCAGATTGTGTGCAAGATAGAAGTGTAAGTGTATCAACCCTGTCAAATAAGACATGGGTCACTTTGATGAGGCTGATATTACCCTTCAGCCAGATAAATTAGTGCTATTATAACTGGACAAATACTGTAGAATCTGGCATTGTGAAATAACATACATTTATTTGGTTATGTAAACTTGAACAGTAAAGCAAAAAGTGATTAGTATTAGATTAGAGTTCTGAACAGGCTCTATCTTTTCCTCTAATACCTGTTTTGATAAAATAGTTTGTGGTATATTTTGAACCGAGTTTTTTCAGATTTATCATTGCATTCCATTTCTTCCTCCAACGTTATTAATTTTTTCACAGACAGATCTTAATTGAATATCCACAGGAAACTAAAGCCAGATTGTAATGCCATGTATGCTTCCATCAAAATTACCTCAATCAAAATGATTAATAAAAGTTAGTTCAGACAAATACAATATGTACATAATGCATAGCATCACGCTATGTATCATCTGTTCTGCTAAATTTATGAGATCTTGAAATAGGATAGAATTTACATAAATGGATTCTGCTTACTGGGTTTCTGTCTCTCTTTCTCTGTCTCTCTTTCTTTGTTTTTCCAGTTCCAGATATTGCTGAATTAGAAAGCTTGACATTCATGAACTCTTTCTTTTTTTTTGTAAGATGTCTAAACTACCATTTTCATGCAGCTCTTGTTACTGTACAGGAATATTTAAAAAAATACAATACCCATGCTAGAAGAAAATAACATAATATAAACATTAAGAATGATGAGTTAGTTGGAGCCAGATAAGCATGCTTACTACATTTTTTGAATTAAAAAAAATCAGGTTGGAAGAACTTTATTTTAATTTAAACTCCATGAAAGAAGTATAAAAGATCTAATCCAATTGCTTTCCTATAATACAAGGAGACATAACTGAAAACAAAAAACTTAGCCCTCCTAATTTTACAAATTTTACAAATTATGTGTAATTCTGACTGAAATGTTCTTATTGGGAACACTATTCCATAGGAAGTTGGTGGTCTTACTTCTTGTTTGATTGAATAGAAGCCAAATTTATGTTGGATTATTTCCACTGTATAGATTTAAATCACTGGCATATTATTTCATCTCTCTCACTTAGAAACCTTCACATTCTGAACTGAGGACATGATGAATGCTTTAGCTATTTCTTTTTCTGGAAAAAAAAATGGCTTATTGGGACAAAGTTTGCCTCCAAATGCACTTAGCTTTCTCTGTGCTACTCTGTGAAAGTATTTTCTTTCTTGAATTTACAAAGATTTTAAATAAATCATCTGGGCAGTACTTTTAGTAAAACTGGCATACTAATGGTTTGCATACATTAAATATGAATAAATAATTTTGACAACTTTCCCAGTAGAAGATTCTCCTAAGAACAGTCATAGTAAGTTTTTTAAAAAACCTATAACAAACAGATTGATAAACAGAAAACAGGAAAATCACAGCATTTGGCTGAATGAGCAGGCAAAAACAAGGTGGTTTTAGGTCAATTCATGCTTCTGTCACCTTGAATTACTTTATCCAGCAGTTCTACTTAGCTTCTCACTGCACCCTATCCATTATATTGCCAATTGGACTTTGGCCATCAACTAATTTAAATTTACATGATTGCTACTGGCATAATTTGTTTGCCACTTGGGCAGCTTTTCAATATTTCTGGCATTTTTCTGAATCACAGCTATGCTTAAGTCACTTATGTGTATTCATTAGAGCAAATATTTTCTTTTAGCTTTTGTGCAAATAAGGTCACAAATCTAATTTAGTATAGTTGTAAAAGAATAAAAATAAAATATACCCTGAGATATTAAAAAGAAGAGGAAGGATCAAATCAGCAAACAAAGTCTTCTCTTATAAACATCTGGATTTCTACAGATGGCACTGTTCATAGGTGTTTGGCAGTCACAAATAATTACTGTAAGTATTTCTCATCCTCTTAGTTTTCCAAGCAATTGATCCTTATGAGAGATAATGCACTGAATTCACTACATTGATCAATATCAGTCTCCATAGTGGTATCATTGGCAACTGGAAAAGTTCTCTTCATTTTATTCCCATTAAGAAAACTATTTAGTCTGTAACAGAATATCTTAACAAGTTTTTACAAGGGCACTTCTGGCTATATTTGCTGCACTGGATTTTATTTTTAAAAATACTATTGAAGAACAAAATCCTCAGTCAGAAAATATTGAAAAATATGTGACATGGAGATATGACCAACTAGAACTACATTATTATTTTTTGAACTCACTATCAAGACGGCATGATAGATTCTTTATTCATATTTTCTGTATGATTACTATGCATCCTCTTCCATACCCATGTACAAATACCCAGATACACATTCACATACAGAGCAGTATAAATACTGTACCATGTATTGATATTTATGTGAGCATGAGCTAGCCATATTGTAAGGAATTTTCTCCCATAATTATCAAAGAAAAAAGAGAAGCTGATCTGGCAGAAAAGAAATATTGTGATAAGTTCTGCTCATAATGATAGCAGAATGTTCTAGAATCCTGAGATGCACAATAAGTTCTGAACTTTCATATGAAATATGAACATCATTCAGATTTGTATCAACTATTTTGTTCAAAATTAACTTTATCAAATACTTCCAAAGAGGATTCATTTATCATAACGTTCTTTTTCTTGCCCATTTTTTCTGACATATTTCTGTGATTCCTGAGAATGTATCAAACTCCTGACATGAATAGTCTAAATAGCTACTTGTTAAAAGTTGAGCTGGTAATTCACCATTAGTTTCTTAAGGGTGGATCTAATGATATGTCACCAGTTTCTTAAAAGATGGACTGCTGTTTTCTCATCACCAGAATATTTCTGTAAATTAAATAGACTACAATGTAAAACTGTTGTACTTAATTCTGACAGATTATTAGAAAGCTTTTCTAGTTGTCATATTGCAAACACTGAACAGTAATCTAGCAATAAGTATATTCTTTACCTAGAAATTTGGATCTATCTTTCTCAACATTTCAATTCAATTTATGTAAAACTATACAATCACCCTTAAAAATTGATTCTTTATAAATATTTAACTCTTCTCTATAGTTCTAATCTATTCTCATTTCTTGGATACATTGTCTTTTTTTCCCCTGAGATCATCTAATAACCTTCAAGAACTGTAAATGATAGTACTTCAGTTTAACTTCCTTAAAAGTCTCTTATTTTAGTATAAGGCAAATGTTCAAAGAAAGTGATACTTAAGCTTTTCCTATATAAATCTTTTCCTGGACAAAATGTCAACTATTACTATTTTTTCCTTCGTGTATAAGTAATATGCAATTGGTATATCTTCAAAGTTAACAACAGTCTTTGAACCCTGTAGACAGAATAGAACCCTGTAGACAGAATAGAATAGAATAGAATTCTTTTATTGGCCAAGTGTGATTGGACACATAAAGAATTTGTCTTGGTGCAAATGCTCTCTGTATACAAAAAAGAAAAGATACATTCGTCAAGAGTCAAGAATCATAACGTACAACACTTAATAATAGTCATAGGGTACAATAAGCAATCAAATCATACTAGAAACAATCCATATAAATCATAAGAATACAAGCAACAAAGTTACAGTCATGCAGTAGAAGGGGACAAGTGGGAGGGGATGAGTGATAAGGAGTGATGAAAAGATTAATAGTAATATTTAGCACAGACTTTGTAAATAGTTGGACAGTGTTGAAGGAATTATTTGTTTAGCAGAGTGATGGCTTTTGGGAAAAAACTGTTCTTGTGTCCAGTTATTCTGGTGTGCAGTGCTCTATAGCATTGTTTTGAGGGAAGGAGTTGAAACAGTTTATGTCCGGGATGTGAGGAGTCTGTAAATATTTTCACAGCCCTTTTTTTGACTCATGCAGTATACAGGTCCTCAATTGAAGGCAGGTTGGTAGTAATTGTTTTTTCTGCAGTCCCAATTATCTTCTGAAGTCCGTGTCTGTCCTGTTGGGCTGCAGAACCAAACCAGGCTTTCTTAACAATGGCTTCTTAAAATTTGTGACAAATCTGTCTCTATCATCACTTTTTGTCCATGAATAAACTAAGGAAATACTGCATAGCCAACATAATGGCTAATATTTCTTGACATTGGATGTCTACAAGGCACTGTAGATAAGCATTTCACTTTCAACATCTGATTCCCCAGTAAGTGAATGCCCCCTCAAATTGCTTATATGCAGCATGTATTGTCTTATCATCTGCCTTTAATAACAATAAATTAATGAAAATTATGGGAGAACATTTTTCACTACTGATATACCAGTAGATAGAACGATACATTACATAATACATAAATTATATCAAGACACTTACATGTGTGTACAGGTAAACCAGAATGGTTCCCCAACAAAGCAGATTAAAAACCAAAAATGTTAAGCTTAAACAGCAGATAGCATCCGACCTGAAAAAATGGGAAAACCTACAATTGTCATTGATAGGTAAAATTTCAACAATCAAGATGAATATTTTACCCAGAATTTTATATTTGTTTCAAACAATACCAATTAGGTTAAGTAAGGATTACTTTGAAGAACTAAATAAAATTGTGTTGAAGTATATATGGCAAGGCAAGAAAGCGAGAATAAAATTAAAACTTTTACAGGATGCTAGAATTAGAGGAGGATTTGGCCTTCCTAATTGGGAGTTGTATTATCAAGCTGCAAACTTAATGTGGGTTAAAGAATGGATAACGTTAAGAAAGACTAGATTGTTGACATTAGAAGGTCATGATTTATTATTGGGTTGGCATGCTTTTTTATGGTATAAGGGAACTAAATCACAGGGTTATTTCAGAAGGCATTATATACGGGAATCGTTATGGTTGAATTGGGAGAAAATTAAGAAACAATGTTATTTGAAAATTCCAGTTTGGTTATCAACTATTGAAGCTTTTTCGTATCCTATAACTTATAAGAAGGAACAAACAGTTAGATATGGGGAAATATTGGATGAAAAGGGTGAACTTAAAACGATGCAAAATTTAGAAGAACAAGGTATAAAGATGAATTGGTTTTCATATGCACAAATACATGCAAGGTATCTTAAAGATTCTAAAATAGAAGGATTTTATGATAAATTGACTGACTTAGATAGGATTTTGACAGGTACTGATGAAAAAGTGATTAAAAAATTATACAGTTATTTGTTGGAAATTAAATTAGAGGAAGAACAAGTTAAAGAAACAATGATTGCTTGGGGGAAGAATTTTGGATGTGGGATTGATTTAGAGAAATGGCAAAAACTGTGGTCACAAAATTATAAAATGACAATGTCAACAGCATATAAAGAAAATTTGTATAAGATGTTTTACAGGTGGCACTTTCCCCCGACAAGAATAGCAAGAATGTTCAAGAATAAATCTGAAAAGTGCTGGAAATGTCATCAGATACCTGGCTCATATTACCATATGTGGTGGACTTGTGAGGAGGCCAGGAAATATTGGACTAGAATTCGCATATGGCTGGAAAAAATGATAAAGAAACACATAGATTTGAAACCAGAGATTTTTTTATTGGGAATCGTACCTGATATATATAATAAAAATTTAAAATATCTGATTGTAAATGTGTTAACAGCAGCTAGGATTATATTTGCTAAACATTGGAAGAGTGAGAAAATACCAATAGAGGAAGAAATTATTAAGAAAATATTGGAATGTGCTGAAATGAGTAGATTGATATTTGAAATTAGAGAACAAGAAGATAAACAATTTTATGAAGTTTGGGATCTTTTTTATCAATGGTTAGATAATACAATATGATAATAGAATATTTAGAAATCTAGGAAATAATGAATATGTAATTTTTCTTGGTTTTGATAATTTTTAAGAATATTTTATTATGATAGATTTGATATGATTTCATGATTTGTCATAAAATAATTTAACTTAATGATAGTTATCTCACTTAAGTATGAATTAGTAAAATTATAGTCAAATGATTGTTCAATAATGATATTGGGATATTTTATTGATGATTGATAATGTGAGTTATTATGTAATATAATTATTCTGATGACTATGAAATGGATGCACAAAAGGGAGTGGTAAACCAACCGATATACTGTAAATTTATGAAGAATGTTATAATTTTTTTTATTTTTATTTTTTATTTTCTTTCTATGTCATGTTTTATGTCTTATATGTTTTTTGTTTGTTGTTAAAATCAATAAAACTTTTACCCCCGCCAAAAAAACCAAAAATGTGTCCCCCAGTGTTATATATTAGTTCCCTTCCACTTTAATTTTTATATAAACCACATTGTAGAAGAGCTTAATAATCCTTTGTTCTATGCCACATTAATAGGACGTATATTACTGTATACAGACAACATGATACTCACATTGACAACATTAATTGGAATGAGAAAAACTCTAACACAAATTGGTATTTACTCTAGGAAAGAATACTTACGGATAAGTTAATCCAAAATCAAGGTGGTACTAGTTTCTAAAGGACCAAAGAGATATAGATAGAAGTTAAATGGTAAGTAGATAGAACAAGGGAAGTCAATTTGAATATCCAGTTTATTGAAACATTAACAAGAAAATACATATAGTATAAACAAAAACAATGGCCAAGAGGTCGGGAGTCATTTTGTCTTCCTTTGACTCAAAAGGAGCATGGTTAATACAGGAGAAATAGAAATCAAGAGAAACAGTCTCAATTTGGGATTTTAGTATATTAGAAGTAGAACTAGTCCAGAATAAATTTGTGAGATTGATTTTATGTATATGTACCAGCATCAGTTGAGATTAGAAGTGGGCCTTCCAATAATTAAAATAAACTAAAGAAATCAATTGCATATTATAAGAGATTGGTCCTCATGCTCAATATTTATTTGGCAAAAAAAAAAAAAATGCTTCCACACCCAATATCTTGACATTAATAGTAGGAGATACTTCTAATATAATCTACCAGATCTCCTGCATGGATTACTCCTGTGACTGTAGGACAGACAGGGAGAAAGCTAACCACTCGATTGCAAGAACACAAGTGAGCAGTTACACAATATTAGAGGTGATATATCTAACTGATATACTGATCATATACATATAAGATTTTTTTAAAAACGTATGTTTGCAAACAAATGTATATAGACCTTATATAACAATAACAATTTTAAGTGTTTATACCATATGTGAATGAGATAGACGATTGCCTCATTTTAATATAATAACTATCTTTGCTTGGTAGCTACAGGAATTCTATTCCTAAGACATCAGAGTGAAAAAAAATGCCTGTTGTCATTTTTCAGGAAATAAAATATATATTTGTTCTACTTCCCTAAAACATGAATTAATTAAGAAATGAAAGTGCAATAAGAATCTATTTCCAATATTGCAGAGAAGACTACAGAAATTTTAACGATGCATGCATTTAGATATATAATTTAGGTGTATACCATTCATACATTTAGATCATTGAAGGCATCCTAATGATTTAATTGGTGTATTATTGTTTCAGCAATCAAAACAATTTGACAGCCCATTGATTTCAGTTCACATGTAATGATCTCAATCTAACAAACCACAGCTTAGCAGCTACACACCTATGTGTTCTGTCCTCATATTTCACCTTTTATCTTCTCTTTGGAGGCTAGTTTCAGGATATTTAATACATTTTCTTAAATCTGTTTCCTGTGATGCACAAATGAGAAAAATATCATTTAAGTTGTTATACTTAGATTAGGATCTTGGTTACAATATTACAACAGTCACAGTGTGATTTTGGACTAAAACTGGGGAGATTTACTTTGCAATTATCTTTCATTTTTGGTATCTAAATAAATAGCTATGGATTTGTCTACCAATTCTTACTTTAAAATATATTGTGGAAATATGACTCTGGTTTAGAAACTGTTTATGTGCTAATTATTTTTTTCCATTCTCCCTTCCTCCAATGGTACCAGAAAGTGATCTATTGGGAGAAGCTGCTGAGGAACAATTGATTTGCCCTCAGCCATCCTATGTAGTATGACTTTCCTCTCCGGCCAACAATCAGAGCAACAGACTGTTTTAACTTCCACTTCACTGTATCTGTTCCAAGTGATGCCATGCATAACAAATTAGCAGTCTTAACCCCCTCTCCAATCTCAATGAAACAGGTGCTCAGGTCAAGAACTCTTTGTCTGGCTGGCTGGCTACACACAAACAGAAACACACAAATTATAATAAACTCTCCTGTTTTCACCCGGAACAAATATTAACCAGTGCTATAACAATTTTAAAAAAGAATCGTGTTGTTTTAAGAAAAATCCAAATCCACAAATCCACAAATATAATAAGTTTATTACTCCACCAGGCTTTTATTGATTCCACTAGCTAAAGTTTAATAGTTAAATTTTGTAAACTTTGTAAATATGAACAATGACAAACTGATTTCGTTGTACTCTTTAAAATAAACCAAAAGATCTATATAACACATGCAAGATAAAAACACTAAAGATTTTTTTACTAGTTTAATGTACTGGTTTAATAACAGTTTAATAATAATAACAGTTTAATAATAATAACAATTTAATAATAATCATTTTCTATCCTTTTCTCAGCTAGTTTTGAAAGATTCTGCCTGAAATTTAACAGTATCTTGTACCAAACCAACCCAGTCTGAAATCCAGTTTCTAGTACTTTTTCAATTTAATATTTGTTCTCTTAAAATTTAGAACTGGGAAAACTAATTATTTATAGTATGAGAACATCACAACTACAATATCAATATCAATATATGTGTGTGTGTGTGTGTGTGTGTGTATGTATGTATATATGATATAGATAGTGTTATGGACTAAGCCAATGCATCAGTAACAACCCTAATAACTTTACTTTAACAGCAGGCTCGTAATCCTGCACTTCTCATTGGCCCGCGAACAGCGAGTCGTGATTGGTCGTTTCTGGCCAATCTGATTGGCTGACAGTGGGTCTCTCTGATTGGACGCTTGTTAGAGCGGTAAACTCAAATCATTGGTTGTTTTGACAGCAGTCAGCTCTATAAAAGAGCTGCTGCTGCCCAAGTATTTTGCTCTGTTCTGAAGTCACGAATAAAGAGTTGAAGTCACAGTTCGATGTCTTGTCTCCGTTCCTTGTGCCCATACTCAGGACTTAACACTGGCGACAAGGATGGGATGCGGAGATGATAGAGCTGACTAGATACTCATCGAACAAGACAGAGCACGTGGCTGAGAGCGCACGCAACAAATGGCAGAATGACCAGCAGCGCCATACCACCAGCTCCATTTGACCCGGCAAACGAAGACTGGGATTCGTATAAAGACCGTTTCCAGATGTTCCTCGAGACAAACAATCTGAAAGATGCTACGCCTGGCAAGAAACGAGTGGTGTTCCTGACCCACTGCGGCCCCACCGTTTTTAAAATGGCTAAAGCACTTGCCAAGCCAGCAGAAGTGAAGACCATGGGTTGGGATAACCTCGTGCCGATCCTCTGGGCCCATTACGCATCCGCAGTACCTACACTGATACGAAGACATGAGTTTTACCAGAGGGACCAATGGAAGAACGAGAGCATTGGGGACTTCGTAGCCGACCTCCAGAACCTGGGAGGACTCTGTGGTTTTGCAAACCTCGAGGAAGCCCTGAGAGACCACATAGTTCTGGAATTAGATGACCACACGTCGCAGAGCAAAATCATGGCGAAAGGAGACATCAGCCTTACTGATGTCATCACCGACGATACTGCCACAGAAGCAACCAGGAAGTCAGCCACTCGAATGCACCAAGCGAATGCACTGCACCGCCAACTCGCTAGCGATAGTCCGCTCTCCTCTGAGAGGCACACTATTACTGCCCATCATGAAGACCTCGAGTCATCCTCAGACAGTGAGGAAGAGGAGGTCAACCGGCTCCACTTGGAATGACAGCAAAGGAACCAGAGACTTCCTCGCCAATGTGCTGGTTGCGGGGCAAACCACCCGCGATCGGACTGCAAATTCCTCAACGCATTCTGCCATTCCTGTGGAAAAAGAGGCCACATCGCAAAGGTCTGCAGAAGCAAGCGAGAGTCCAGTCCAAGCCGGAGGCAGAATAACCTCCGCCGGGAGACAGGCAAACCACCTGGAAATCGGGACCGCCTGAACCACCAATGAAACAACCACTACTACAGAAATCGAGCACCTGCTACTTCAACGAGATGAGAAGAGGCACACCAAACTATTACTATCGGCCACGCTTCATCGCTAGATGCAAGAAAGATCCACGTAAAGGTCATTATTGAGAAATGACCATGCGTGATGGAAGTCGATTTGGGGTCATCCCTATCGATGGTCTCCTGGAAAACCCTTAAACAGCTGATCCCTGCCATCTGTCGCCAGGACCTCAGCACTCAAAGAATCATCCTAAAAGACTACCAGGGAAACAGAATTCCGGTTGTCAGTTCCAGCCACGTCCAAGTATCCTTCAAGGACAGCACCACGACACTTCCCCTGACTGTCATCGATTGTGACTGGCCCAGTTTGTTAGGAATATAGTGGTTCACCCCACTCAGAATTGAACTAGCTGGCATACACCAAACTGGAAGCAACGACTGGGAAGAGGCCCTCATCCAGGAATTCCAGGACGTGTTCACAGGAACATTAGGTAAGTACAAGGGGACCCCTATATCGTTTAATCTCAGTCCCGATGTAGCTCCCATTCGCTTTAAGCCTCATCAGGTGCCTTTTGCCCTCAAGCCAAAGATCAACAAGCAACTAGACAAATTAATATCCAGGGTGTGTTGGAACCGATTGACCATGCCCGATGGGAAACTCCAATAGTAACACCCATAAAGCCAGATGGCTCGTTAAGAATTTGTGGGGATTACTGGGCCACCCTAAATCATGCGCTTCAGCAGAGCGCTTACCCAGTACCGGTGGTCCAACACCTTCTTCACTCCCTGGGTGGCGGAAAAATATTTGCGAAATTGGACTTAGCTCAGGTGTACCAACAGCTACCCGTAGATGCGATGACTGCAGAAGCCCAGACAATAGTTACACATAGAGGTGCCTTCAAGTGCAATAGACTCCAATTCGGAGTAAGCGTGGCGCTGGGCATTTTGCAAAGTTTGATGGAGAGACTATTACAAGGCATAAAAGGCATCGTGCCTTATTTTGACGATGTCTTAATAGCTGCCCCTACTAAAGAGTTATTAGGACAACAACTCAGAAGGGTTCTTCAAAAATTTAAAGACACTGCCCTGAAGGTAAAAAGGGACAAGTGTTCACTTTGTACGGAGAGAGTGGAGTTCCTGGGATACCTTCTTGACAGACAGGGAATCCACCCCACTGAAGAAAAAATTAACTGCAATCAAAAACGCCCCAAGACCTAGAAATAAGACAGATCTCCAAGCCTTCCTGGGACTCATTAATTTTTATAATGGGGACGGTGTGAAGAACAAGCATTTCAACAAGTAAAAGACCTCTTAACTTCTGATGCTGTATTGATACTGTTAAGCCTGGTTTCCCCAACCAGGGTTAGGGAGACAAGCTAAACAGAATGTGCAGCGTTAGTCAGATAGGCACACAGATAAATGAGTGAGCTAAGCTTGTATGTTTATTAACATACAGTAAAAATAACAGATACGCTTGTGCTATCAAAAATATAGTTTATTCCATTATGAATTCATAGCATAGTCAAAATAACAGTCCAATAGTCATGTATCATTTAGTCAGTCCATTCAGGGATATTCAGTTAGCAAAGTCCGTGTAGAATATCCTATGTCAGTTCACTTACAAATCGGTCCTTTGTTTTCTCTCCCGTTCGAGCAATGCAGTCTTGAGTCCTTGCAGTAATCAGGGATCATCAAAGCCAGAGAGAGAGCAAGCTGCAGCCTTGCTTCTTTTAAAGTGCTTTCACAACCACTCCCTTAATTACTATCCCACAGTTAAAGTTGCAGACACTTTAACTTACAAACTATGATTACATATTATTATTTACCTAAACCAGTTAGGGTAAAACAATGTTATCCCTAACATTCTCCCCTTTTAGGTTAAATAATAATATAACTATTTACATCTTTAAATCATATTTGTTACAACTTTCTTTAAACTTAGTTACTCCTTGAACTTTTGTGAATTGGTCTGCAATGTTTTCTTCCGTCATGCAGTATTCCAATTTAATTAGCCCATTCTTTACAGATTCTCTAACATTTAAGTATCTTAAATCAGTATGCTTTGATCTAGTTTTTACAGCAATACTAGTAGCTATAACTTTATAGCTGCTTGGTTATCCTCGTACACAATAATGGAATCTTTAACAGTTATACCCATGTCTATTAATAACTGTTTGTACAAAATTAAGTCAGTGCATAAAAATGACAGACATGAAAATTCCGCTTCCATCATGGACAAGCTGATATGCTGTTGTCTGATTGACCTCCACCCTATTAGTGTCTTACCAAATAATATAGCCATCCCAGATGTTGATTTTCTAGTGTTTATATCAGTTGCAAAACTTGCATCTGCATAGGCACTAAGACTCAAATCACCCTTTGGTTCTATATACAATGCATGGTTCATTGTTCCTTTAAGATATCTTAAAATTCTCTTTAATGATTGCCAATGACATTGATGTGGATCTGAATTAAAACGTGCCAGCTGATTTACACTATAAGCTATATCTGGCCTTGACCAATTGCTTATATATGATAAGCTACCAATCAAAGATTGATATATGGACTTATCAAATTTGGGACTTTGATCATCAGTTTGGCAAACTTCCTGACTCATTGGAGTCTTTGCCAGTTTACAAAGTTCCATTTTAAACGTTTTAATTAATTGGCAAATTTTATCTTCTTGAGATATCTTAAAACCATTTTTTGTTTTGTTAATTGTCAATCCTAAATACTTTTTAATTTCACCTAAATGCTTTAATTTTATCTTTTTGGCTAATAATGATATAATCTCATTAGCTTCATTATTAGTCTTAGTTATCAAAGCAATATCATCTGTAAATAATAACAATAATGACACCGTTCCATTATTTTCTCTTTTAAACACACATGGATCTGCTAAACCAGATTTAAAACCTATATTGTTTAACTCTTTCACAATATATTGGTTCCACTCAAAGCCAGATTGTTTCAACCCGTAAAGACTCTTTTTGAGTTTCCAACAATCATTACTATTTACTTTATTGCCTTTTATACCTACTGGTTTTCTTAAATATATAGTGTGCTGCAAATGGTGCATGCAGATAAGCAGTTTCTACATCTAAATGGTTAATGACATAGTTTTTCTTAGCTGCCCACACTAATGCTGCTCTTAAAGATGTTGCTTTAAGACTTGGTGCAAAAACTTCATCGTAATCAGATGCAGTTTGATTAAATCCTTGAGCTACCAACCTAGCCTTATGGGTAACAGTCCCATCATTTCCAGTTTTTACTTTAAATATCCATTTGCACCCAATGGATTTTTCTCCTGGAGGTAATTTAGCATCTTCATAAACTTTCATTACCTTTAATGAATTTAGTTCCTTTTCCATTGCCTTTTGCCAATTTTCCTGATCCTTAGCAGGATACATCCTAAGTTCATCTACACTACTTGGAACTTTAGTTACTTGGCAAACTATACTTGCTTGATACCTATCAGGTGGTCTAGTTACACGTGTAGTACGTCTAGGTATTACAGGACTTACAGGTGGACTTTCATTTATTAACTCTTCTTGATTATCTAATTCTTCCTGATCAACTGTTTCCTTTTGTTCTGGTCCTATTTGCTCTTCTTGGACTTCTTCTTTAATTGTACTCTTCTTATAACTAATCTGATCTTTCTGCCTTTTGTAGGGTTCAATAATTACTTCATTATTTAAATCTTGCTCTAATCTATTCCATCCTACATGTTCTAGGAATTTTGCACTAGCACTGGTGTAAACTCTAGATGTACCTGGTTCCCAGAATCTATAAGATCTATGATTAGATGTATATCCTACAAAATATAATCTTTTAGCTCTATGTTGTCCTTTGTGTCTAAGTTGTGAAGGGATATGCACCCATGCTGGTGCTCCAAATGTGTGCATGTAACTTAAATCAGGTTTTGTACCATGCCACAGTGTGAATGGTAATTCACCTGTTGTTGAATTAACAACATTATTTAATATATGATTACCACACATTATTGCTTCTCCCCATAAATTGTCAGGTAATCCTGAATCAGACATCATAGTTCGTGTCATTGATTGTAATGTTTGGCCTCATCTCTCTATAAAGGCATTATGTTGTGGCCTATATGGTGCAGACATTTTATGTTGAATACCTAACATTCTTAGTCTGTTCTGGAATTTATTATTTGTAAATTCCGTACCATTATCTGTTATAAGAGTTACTAATTTCTTTTTAGTTTTCCTTTCAGCAAATTTTATCCAATTAAATAGATTTTGATACGTTTCAGTTTTGCTTTTCAATAAATAGCAAAACCCATATCTAGAATAGTGGTCCATTATACTTAGTATGTAACGAGCTCCTCCTACACTTGGTTTTTTCAGACCTATTAAATCAGCAAATACTACTTCTAAAGGCTCTTTGGTAGTAAATCCATCAACTCTATTAGCCGGTATTACCCTTGCTTTGCTTTGATTGCAAGCATTACATTGCAAATACTTATTACAAGGTTTCAAACTTATTCCCTTAGATAATTCAACAGTTTTCTTAAGCATTTTAAAATTTAAATGCCCTAGCCTTCGATGTAACAAGTGAATACATTCATCATGAGGTTTCTTATTTTCATAAACTGTGTTAGCCACCTTTAAACCATCATCATTTAACACATATAATTCACCTCTTAAAGATGCAGTAATTTTCTTATCTTCTTTCTCAATTATGCAGTTATTTCCTTTAAAAGTAACTACATATCCTAGTTTAACCAAAATTCTAACTGAAATTAAATTAAACTTAAGTTGTGGTACATATAACATTTTTACATTCTCTTTTATAAAAGAACAGTATGCTATACCTTGACCTTTAGCTTTCAGTTTCCAGCCATTGGCTAACGATATCTGCTGTGTACTCTGGGACATTTTAATAAAAATTTTGTTATCATTTGTTATACATTGGGATGCTCCACTGTCAACCACCCATAAATTATTTTTTACAGCTCCGTTACTATACATGGCTAACTCTAAATTTTTATTTTTATTTTGATAACTTTTAGTATTCTGGCCAGCATTCTGGCACTTTGCCCTTTTACAAAATCTTGCCAAATGTCCTCTTCCTCCACAATTAAAGCACTTTTTAATTGCATATGCAGTAGGAGATTCATTATCTTCTTTTTGAGGTTGCTGCCTCCTTAATTCATCTCTTTCAAGCCTTCTTCTGGCCTCTTCAATCAATCTGCCAGTTATATCAGTTAAAGTTAGACTTTCCTTTGGCAAAATTTCAAGTGAAGTTACGTAGTTGTCATAACTTTCATCAAGGGAAGATAGAATTATGTAGACTTGGTGTAGTTCAGAGAAAATAAGCTCTTTCTCGTGCAGTTCTTGAAAAATGCTTTGCATAGTTTTCAAATGACTCAGCATATCCCCATTTGTTTGGAGATGTGTACTGAAAAGCTTCCGTGTTAGATTTATGTGAGCACCAACGTTATCTCGAACATAAATCCTCTTCAGCTTCTGCCAACACCCAACAGCCGTTTTCTCTCCGTGGATATAAACAAGCTGTTGATCAGTTAAGGTTAACCCAATTATGCAAATAGCTTGTTGATTTTTATGCATAAATTCTTCTATCTTTAGTTTATCTTCATCATCCTCTCGATCCCATTCTTCTACGTTTGGTGGATTTTCAATTATGTTCCACAAACCTTCTCTTCGTAGAAGCAGACTACATTTCATAGACCATGATACATAGTTTGTTCCATCCAGCTTGGATATAAGGGACAAACTTTGTAAATTGACTTGTGCCATGTTTTCTTATATGGATATAAAACTATAATTAATAAAACACAGCTGTCTGTTTACTGTAATGTATATCAACACAAACTCTCACTTTTACATAAATCTGTTTTATCCTAGTTAAACTGACTTTGCAGCCTCTGGGCCCATAACCAGTGTTAAGCCTGGTTTCCCCAACCAGGGTTAGGGAGACAAGCTAAACAGAATGTGCAGCGTTAGTCAGATAGGCACACAGATAAATGAGTGAGCTAAGCTTGTATGTTTATTAACATACAGTAAAAATAACAGATAAGCTTGTGCTATCAAAAATATAGTTTATTCCATTATGAATTCATAGCATAGTCAAAATAACAGTCCAATAGTCATGTATCATTTAGTCAGTCCATTCAGGGATATTCAGTTAGCAAAGTCCGTGTAGAATATCCTATGTCAATTCACTTACAAGTCAGTCCTTTGTTTTCTCTCCCGTTCGAGCAATGCAGTCTTGAGTCCTTGCAGTAATCAGGGATCATCAAAGCCAGAGAGAGAGCAAGCTGCAGCCTTGCTTCTTTTAAAGTGCTTTCACAACCACTCCCTTAATTACTATCCCACAGTTAAAGTTGCAGACACTTTAACTTACAAACTATGATTACATATTATTATTTACCTAAACCAGTTAGGGTAAAACAATGTTATCCCTAACAGATACAATACAACGAGACTCTACCCTTAACGGTTACCTGTGACACCTCACCATTTGGAGTGGGAGCCATTTTAAGCCATGTCCTGCCAAATGGTAATGAGGCACCTATTGCGTTCTTTTTGAGAACTTTGTCTAAAACTGAAAGGAACTATAGCCAATTTGATAAAGAGGCTCTCGCCATTGTATCCGCAATTAAACGTTTCCATGAATATGTGTATGGAAGACCCTTTGCCATAATTACAGATCACAAGCTGCAACTTGGCATTTTAGTGGGAAACAAACCAACTCCCCACATCTTATCACCAAGAATGATACATTGGTCGGAGTTTTTAGCCGCATACGATTACCAACTGCAACACCGCCTGGGGAAAGCCATTCCCCACGCTGACGCTTTGAGCCGCTCTCCACTACCAGACGTCATAGAGGACCCAGCTCCAACCCTAGCCGTATTGCAAATCGAAACTCTTAAATCACCGCTGCTGACCGCTTGAGACATCACCTCAGAAATGAAAAAGGACCCTTCTTTGGCATGAGTCCTCAGCTGTGTGGAATGGGGTTGGCTGGACAGCGCACCCAACAACACTTTCAGTCTGTTCAAGAATCGACAGACAGAACTATTATCTCAAAAGGGCTGCATCTTGTGGGGAGACAGAGTTGTTATCCCAGAGAAATTGCAACATAAAGTTTTAAAAATGTTGAATGATGGACATCCAGGCATTGTGCGGATGAAGGCATTGGCAAGGAGTTACGCATGGTGGCCAGGTTTAGACAAGCAGATAGAGACCTGGGTGGCAACGTGCAACAAATGCCAGGAGACTCGCTCTGCTCCTCCCAAAACACCCCCAACTCAGTGGGAAACACCTCGAGGTCCCTGGTCCTGTATCCACATCGATTTTGCGGCACCCACCAGAGGACACACTTTCCTTCTAACCGTGGATGCCTATTCTAACTGGCTCGAGGTCCACAAAATGAAAAGCACCACCACGGAGGCGGTCATTAAAAAACTGAATAAGCTATTCGCTACCCACGGATTGCCGGATGTCCTGGTCTCTGATAATGGCCCTCAATTCACTGCCCTGGCCTTCGAACAGTACCTAGCAGACCGGGGCATCCGCCATGCCTTAACATTGCCAGCTCACCCTGCGGCCAATGGTAGGGCTGAGCGAATAGTTCAATTTGTAAAGAAGACTTTACACAAAATGGACCAGGGTGACATTGATGACAAGATAACCTGGATGCTTTTCCTCCAACATATTACCCCAAGCAGCACCACAAACAGAACCTCAGCTGAACTCCTGATGTGCCGGAAACTTCGCTCACATCTCGATCGCCTCCACCCTGCTTACCTACCTGAACAACCCCTGGGATCCAGCAGCAAGTGTCGATCATTCCAGGAAGGTGACCCCGTTTTTGCAAAAAACTTCTCGGGTGACCCATTGTGGGTCCCCGCTACCATAACGCAACTTACGGGACCCCGATCCTATTGTCTACAAACTGCAGATGGCAAAATGTGGAAGCACCACATAGACCAGCTTCGATCCAGAATAGCACCTACTCCTATCTCATCCCCTGAATCTCCAACTGGGGGGGAAGGGACATCGAGGGGGCCGAAAAAGAAATAACAGATGACTTAACAATCGGAATCCAGCAGTCTACACAACCAACCATGGGATACTCACCGCCAGAAGGAGAACCAAGCTGGGAAGTTGCCTTGCCGTGTGACAGCACTGCGATGGAAACAGATCCAGGGAACCCGGATGACAGCATTGGCGAAAGCAGAGAGGACAGCCCAGAGCCATTCAATGAAACAGCGGGACCGTTTTTGCCACCCAGCTCAGCAAGCAGCTCACTGGAACCAGAGCCAGGACAGAAACCGGTGGAACAGTGCAGATCAAGCAGACAGGTGAAGCGACCTGCCTACTTATGAGAATACATCACCCCACCCCTCAGACGGAACCTAGGGGGGAGGGGTGTTATGGAATAAGCCAACGCATCAGTAACAACCCTAATAGCTTTACTTTAACAGCAGGCTCGTAATCCTGCACTTCTCATTGGCCCGCAAACAGCGAGTCATGATTGGTCGTTTCTGGCCAATCTGATTGGCTGACAGCGGGTCTCTCTGATTGGACGCTTGTTAGAGCGGTAAACTCAAATCATTCGTTGTTTTGACAGCAGCCAGCTCTATAAAAGAGCTGCTGCTGCCCAAGTATTTTGCTCTGTTCTGAAGTCACGAATAAAGAGTTGAAGTCACAGTTCGATGTCTCATCTCCGTTTCTTGCGCCCATGCTCAGGACTTAACAGATAGCTATAGATAAAGATATTGTATAACAAGAGATTCTTGATAGACTGAGAAAGATTATGCAAAACAATATCAAGGCAAGATATGATTAGTGTCTGTAACCAAAATCTAACTTTCTATACCTTCTATACCTTAGAATCCACCTTTTGCTCATGTCTCTTTTATAGATTCCCAGGGCCAGAGCTAATAAAAGTAATGCATAGACCCTCAAATTCTTGCTAAGTTTAATTATTTCTGAAGTTGGAATACTCAGATTATTTCTAGAGTTCTCATTTTTTTAAGAAGTGTATCTTTCTTACTACTTACTGCACATTATTAGTCTGTCTGCAATGCCCACATGTACAGATTGTTCCCAAGTATATTGCAATCATGGGGGAAGTATCTTCCAATAGTAGTAACTGTAAGTGAACAATGCCTGTCTTCCCTTTTAGGTGAAGAATGACATATTAAATTTATTTGTAATTTGGATTACCTCTTCCCTTATTTTCATGGGCAACAAGAAAGTTCTCTTGATATCTCAGGGGCTGCCACAAAGAAGAAACTATTCTCCAAAGCAGCGATTGCCAACCGGTGGGCCATAGTCCACCGGTGGGCTGTGAGAAAATTTTGGTGGGCCACAGAGAAATCTCACCCCCAGAGTACCCCCACAAAGCAATTAATCCAGGCTGCATAGAAACACAAGTCTGTGCTGCCCACATGGCCCGCAGGAACGCTCCCCGCCCACTCACTCCTTACCTGGCAAACTTGCCTGCTAAAATTTTCCTTTTTCCGACCATCATCTGTTCTGCTGTGCTGGGAAATTTAGCTAGGAAGCAGGAAATGGTTGGATTTCTTGCTTTCTAGCTAGTCTTTAGAAAGTTTAGATCTTCTGCTCTGCCAAACCTCCCTTAGGACTGAAGGTTTGCTTGCAAGCAAATTCAATGCAGACTCACAGCAAGCAAATTTGAGAGACTGAGCTAGCTGATGGCAGATAGATAGATCACTGAATGATTCTGTGAGTAACTCAATTTGCCTGCTTTGCCTGCTTTTGGGTAAAAATTGCTCTTTTTTTTTTTTTAAATAAAAAATTCAATGTTTACATTCATGGTGCTTGTGAGTTAATTTTATGAGTTTGCTTGCAAGCAAATTTTATGTGATAGACTGAGCTAGCCAATGGCAGATGGATAGATCTCTGAATGAATCTGTGATTTTGTGAGCAACTCAATCTGCCTGCCTGCTTTGCCTGATTTTGGATAAAAGATGCTCTTTTTTAATAAAAACATCAATATTTATATAAATATTTATAATATGTACATGCAAGCCATTTATAATATTTACATACAAGCCATACATGACCACCAAGACACAACCACAAATTAGGCCACACCCACAGAACTGGTTAGTGGTCCCTGGGATCAAAAATTATGGGTTTGGTGGTCCCTGAGGTCCAAAAGGTTGGCGACCCCTGCTCCAAAGCATCTGAGGGCAGAAAAAGAATAAATGGATAGAAACTAATCAAGTAGAGAAGCAACTTAGAACTAAGGAGAAATTTTCTGACAGTTAGAACAATTAATCAGTTGAATAACTTGTCTCCAGAAGTTGTGAATATTCCAACAATGGAAGTTTTAAAGAAGAGATTGGCTAACAATTTGTCTGAAGTAGTGTAGGGTTTCCTGCCTAAGCAGGGGGTTGAACTAGAGGACCTCCAAGGTCCCTTCCACTTTGTTATTCTAAATTGAAAGTTTGCTTGTCTCAGTCAATGCTGGGAAGTAAGATAGGCTCTGTGGAATCCTGCTAACTTGACTTTTGGGATGGCTGCATGATTTATTCATCAATTCTTGTATTTTATCTCTCAATTGTAAGACACGTTGATTTCAATTTTCATATCTTTTGGGATGGGTTTTGTTTTTTTTCATCACAATATGCTCTTGTTAATTAGACTCATTACTATGAACAGAAGCCCATGGTTATCTTTCTAGATTGTTGCCATTAGCTCAAAATATTGCTTAAAATCAGCTTGCCTCTTTGTTAAGTATGTATTTTCAGAAAACCACAGATCTCAGTTCAGTTCTACCAGTCTAGAAAAGGTTGCAGGATTTCTATACAAATATGTCATAATGGAGTGATTTAAGTAAACTCATTACTTGAGAATGAGTATACTTTTCCCTAAATACTTTTTTAAAAAAAATTATGCTCACTGTTTAAATATTCTAACAGTAGAATTGTATCTTCTTTCCATTTTAAAGTTGAATTGTTCTTAAATATTTGGGATGTCTCCACTTTACTTAATCAAAATCTTATTTGTGAAAACAAGAAGGGCAGAAAAGACCATAGGGGCCTTTTTTTGTAAAGAGAACTCCCATTTCTAATTAAACAACAACAACAGAAAGCAATATTTTCCCCTTAAAAAACCATAGCAAATCCCATTGTTATGCATACAAGAGGAAGGATTCTTTTATTTTCTCCCATAGGCAGCTGACACCTCATCCACACATGGAAGCTGAGAATCACTTTTCAATTTCAAATAATTTTTCTCTAACAGTTAATTTCCCATCCCCCATCCCCTGATATTATCAGGTTTAATACTTTCTCACAGAAATAGCCTGATGTTGTTCAGATTTGCTTGAACTACCAAGTCTATTAATCCAATTCCTTTTGTGCCGTAGGGAGCCATTAGACTTAATGAGGCAATTATCATCCTGTACTTGAGCCCCATTGGCTCTGGGTTTCTTCATAATTGGAGTAGTAAGATGTTTCAGGATTCACTCTTAGACTGAATGAACCATTTTCCTCTGATGTATAGATTGCATGAAGTGTGGCCTTTCAAATTCAAAAGCAAGCCCTTTCCATAAAGAGTTGATTAGTCTAATTATAATATGGGTGATACAGTTAATTCAGATAGACACAATACATAGTGCTGACTTTGAATATTGGCTCTTTAGAAGCTGATAAAAATAATGAGATTTTGGTGGTTTTTAATTTCAGGGTCATAATTCATTGCTCAAAATAGTTTACCAAAATTTAAGGAAGGTTCAGAAAGTACATATGAATTTACAGAGGCATTTTGACTTATAATAGTATATCCTAGATTTTAGCAGATGTTGCTGCTTTTTCTATCTGTCAGCTTAGTCCATTCTGAATTATGTCATATCCTAACTATTACTTGCCATGGCTGCTCTGCTACAAACTAGAATAATAAAAAAGCTTGTATCCTTTAAGTAGTGTGAAATGTGGATGAAGAATAACTTCTTTCAACTGTATATAAAGAATAGAATAGAATAGAATAGAATAGAATAGAATAGAATAGAATAGAATAGAATAGAATAGAATAGAATACTTTATTGACCAAGAGTGATTGGACACACAAGGAATTTGTCTTGGTGTAAATACTCTCAGTACATAAAGAAAAGATACATTCATTAAGAATCAAGAATCATAACGTACAACACTTAATGATAGTCATAGGGTACAATCAACAATCAAATCATACAAGGAAACAGTCAGTATGAATCGTAGGGATACAAGCAACAAAGTTACAGTCCTACAATCACAAGTGGGAGGGGATGGGTGATAAGGAGTGATGAGAAGATTAATAGTAATAGTAAAAAAAAAAAGTAAGTTTGTACTTCCTAAAATAATAAGCATAATGGAGTACTTTACAAGAATTTTCACTTCTTCAGTCATGCAGTTTTTGCCTCAGCAATTCTATGGAAAAATCGAATATTACAATTTATATGCAACATCAAGCATACATTTTCATTTTTTCATTTTTCAATTTTTTTTTGCAAATAAGGTAGGATAGTCAAGACTGAAGCCATGGTGATATGATCAAAGCTCTGTCTGTTTTTGTGTCACATATAAAATGAGCAGAGCTTCATTCTCACCATCATAGTTTTCACTAACATATGATACCTTTCAGATGTGATATTATTTGATAATATTCAGCCACATGGCTCTGGAATTCCAAGCCAACCTGGAAGTTTAAATGCAACACAATTGTACGAAAGAAGGATGGAACATATTGAAAGAGACTTGACTAAATATATCCATGCTGACATAGACTGAAAACCTATTAATTTATGCTTGCTTTAAGTTGATTCTATACCAGATAGTTCCTTCCAAAATTCTATTCTGTTTACATCATGTCAATATTTTTAGGAATTTGCATGATTAGTATTAAAAACTAAGAGAATCCAAATTTAGCTTTGTAGGTTATTTATTTATCTACACATTTTATACTGCCAACAAAAATACATGATTTATAGGAACATTTCTGGGCAGAGATATGTTCGCCACAGTCATCCATGTTCTGAAAATATCCCAATTAACTTATTAAAATGTGAAAAAGATATGCCTGGTGTTCAATTTATAATCATTTTGATATCAATTTAAGAAATATTATCTTTGTACCCAGGTATTTCAATTTATATAACTTTTCAGTGATGTTTTGTAATCAAAGCTGTATTTGGAATTTTCACTACAGTTTTCTGCTAAAGAAGTTGATTTTCTTTACTGTATTGTATTAATATAATATTATTTAACTTGCATTTCACCCTGAATTTTATAGCATGAAACAAGAAAGATTTTAAAAAGCAGTAAGTGATTTCAATAACTTTTAGAAATTAATTAAGTCTTTTTTCTTTTTGGTTTTCATTTACCTTTTGAACCAAATGCTTTTCTTTCTTTATTACTTTTCTGATTAAAATAAAAAGATATTATGAAAGAAAGAAATGTTCCACATCTTTTTCTCCCAAAGAATTCAGGGTTACAAAATGCTTATCATATAAATAACTTATCTTTGAGCAGAGATTAAACTATTTAATGTGCTTTAAACAGTTATGATTTCTCAGTTGAAAGGCACTTTGAAAACATTTGGAAGAATCACAGATAGAGACAAGGCAAAGAATTATGACAAGTGAATTGAGTCCGTTGAGAACATTTTACTTTCCTTATTAATGTGACATATTAGGCTCATTAGAAAAAAAGGTGACAGACAATATGATAATCTTATCCAGGGACTGGGTGTGCAACTGAAATCTTCTAATGAATAAGAATATAAAAACTACATATTTCAGAGTGAAAATGGACCATGGAAATGGAGACCACATTTGCCTCAAAGAACAGCAGTTTGTTATAAAACAGCTCAATAAAAACTTGACAATGGGGAAAGGCAATGAAGGGGAAAATAGCTGTCTGCAAAGATATATTAGTGTTTAATGGGGAAGAGCATTTGAAATTACACGCAGTGTTGAGGGAGTAGCAGTGCACAATCCCTGAGGACTTGTGATCAGACAGAATAACAGAATGTCAAAGTTGAAAGGGACCTTGGAGGTCTTCTAGTCTAATCCTCTGCTCAGGCAGGAAGTCCTATTTCATTTTAGACCATGTGGCTGTCCAGGCTCTTCTTAAAAATTTCCAGTGTTGGAGCACCCACAGTGTCTGGCGGCAACATGAATACTGTGCCATACTTATTTAGGAAAGAGAGTAAGTCTAATATTTGGTCCATGCGAGCTGTTTTCCTTGCCCGAGAGAGACAAGGAGGGCAGGGGTTATTTGCATATGTGCCTTAGCTTTGGGAGTCAGGAAGTTACCAGGAATAAAGCAACATGTGACATAATTGGAAACACTGTAAATTTTGTTGAAATCTGAAAGGGGAGATTAACAATTTAAAGACTATATGATCAAACAGATTCATAAGCATGTTACAGTATACAGCAGCATCAATGAGAAATAATATTGTTAAAAGGACTGAGAGCTACAAAGTCTTACAATTTAAAAGAGAATTTATATCAAATGACATATTGTTGGTATATGCCATCAGGGATATACATAAGTCTAAGATGTATAAGGATATTTTGATTCATTAAAAGTGTGTAAGGCCCAAAGGAACATTTTATCATACATGGTAGACTTGTGAAAAAGTACCAGCATTTGATACAAATGCATATAACAATTTAAAAATTAATATCCAGATAAAACCAGGTTTCTTTACTATTAGGGACAATCAATTACAAAACAATTATGAATGGTTGATTTTATATATGGTAATGGCAGTTGGATTATTATATGGGCAAAAATGGAAAAATAATAGAAATACGTACGATGGAGGAATGGATGGTTAAGATGGTTGAATTTGCAGAAATGGATAAACTGATTTGTTTGATTAGAAAGGAAACAATTACAAAGAGACCTCAACTCACAACAGTTCATTTAGTGACCATTCAAAATTACAATGGCACAAAGTTACAAAGAGGAAATAAAAAGAAAGAAAGAAAAATTATGATCTCCAAATGCCATAGGAACAAAAAGTCAAAAACCTATTCCACCCTCTTTACATCATTGCCTGCTTCTGCAGCCCCCAGTCCCTGAAATCTGATGGCAATCAAGAATCAAAGGGTCTAATACAGTGGTTCCCAAACTTTTTCAGTCCACCGCCCCCTTGGTGCTACAAATTCATCCTCGGTGCCCCCCACCCAAGGGTGGAATTCAAATTTCTGTGGGCGTGGTCTAATTTGAGGGTGTGGCTTGCTGGTCACGTGACTGGGTGGGCATGGCTTGCTGGTTATGTGACTGGGTGGTGTGGCTTGCTGGCTGGCCATGGCTTGCTGGTCACATGACTGGGTAGGCATGGCCAGGTGACTGGCAAACCAAATACAAGTGGTCCTCACTTAATGGTCGGTTGTTTAGCAAGTGTTCTAATTTATGACTGGCCTCCCCAGAGCTACTTGACCTATTTTTGGAGTTTTGACAGCCATGCACACACACACACACACACACACACTTTTCTAACCCTGCTGGAGCAGGTCATTGGACTAGAATTGGCAAAGCATCTCTGATTAGGTTCTAGTAGTGAATAAAATCTAATCAGAAATGCTTTGCTGATTCTTGTTGATTTGTTTTATTTGTATCTCTTTATTTTATGTTGCTGAATTGCATTGACGTGTGTATCCCTTCTTGTGCACAGCCCAGAAGCTTTTGTGATTCTTTGCAGCAAAAATTACTGATCTCTGGCTTTACTCTACTTTTCAAACATGCCACCACTGCCACATCCTAGGTGCTGGCCCCACAGGTCCACCCCATTGAGCCCGCTGTACCGGAGGGACCTGCCCAAGCAAGTCCAAGCGGAGTGGTGCACCAAGTCAATGGGGTGAGCCTGAGAGAGGAAAAGAGAGAGAGAGAGAAAGAGAGAAGGAAGAAAAGAAAGAGAAAGGGGAAAGAAAGAAAAAGGGGCAGACAAAGAAAGGGGGGATGGAAGGAAGGGATAGAAAGAAAAAGAAAGAAAGAAAGAGGGAAGGAGGGAGGAGAAAAGTAATTAGATATCTAATCTAGTCCAATTGCCTGCTCCAGCAGGGTTAGAAGGGAGTGTGTGTGTGTGTGTGTGTGTGTGTTCTCCTTGTAATTTACTAGTACATTTTGGTTTTGCCTTCTTCAGAGTTGGCACTGTAATAAATTGAGAAAAAGTATTTTTTTAGGGTGGAGATCTGGTCCAATTTAAAGCCTCAACAAAATGTGAGAGCTTCCTGATAGTCTTGACCATGTTTCGTCCATAAAACTTTTAATAGAAGCCAAAGAGATTTCAATGTGCTGGCAAAGATGTTTCAATGTGGAAAAGGGCCTCAGTCTAAACTAGGCCTCATTTCGATCTGATGCAACAGCTCTCTCTCTCTCTCCCCCTCTCCCTCCCCCCACCTCTCTCTCTCTATATATATATCTCCCCCTCTCTCCCTCCTTCTCAGACTGGCTTTGCTCTACTTTCCCAATGTGCCTGTGGGGTCAGCGCTTCAAACATGGATGGATAGATAGATAGATAGATAGATAGATAGATAGATAGATAGATAGATAGAGACAGGTAGGTAGGTAGATAGATAGGTAGATAGGTAGGTAGATAGGTAGGTAGGTAGGCAGGCAGACAAGTAGGCAGGAAGACAGACAGACCTTTTGGATGGTGTATGGATAGGTAGGTAGTAGCTAGGTAGATAGATAGATAGATAGATAGATAGATAGATAGATAGATAGATAGATAGATAAGTAGGTAGGTGGATAGTCCAATAGATAGATCTATGGTAGATAGATAGGTAGGTAGCTAGACAGGTAGGCAGGCAAGCAGGTAGGTAGGCAGGCAAGCAGACAGACAGACCTTTTGGATGGATGCATTGACAGACAGACAGACAGACAGACAAAATACGAAAGTGGCAACATTTTGGGAAAGTAGAGCCACTCTGGCTTTGCTCTACTTTCCCAATGTGCTGCTGCCACTGTGTTCGATGTGCCGGATCTGAAGGTTCACCCCATTGAGCCCCTTGCACCACTCTGGTGCAACAGTCAATGAGGTGAGCCTGCGGTGCCAGCATCTCAAACGCCCCCTGCCACCTCTTAGCACCCCCAAGGGGGGCGGCAGAGGGGCATTAAGAGGCGGCAGGGGGGCATTCGAGGAGCCAGTCCCACAGGCTCACCCCATTGACTGTTGCACTGCTCCTGAGCCGGGGCCTTGAATTTGGCAGCACATTGGGAAAGTAAAGCAAAGCTGCCACCACTGCATTTGAGGTGCTGGCTCTGGAATGGTGCAACAGTCAGTGGGATGACCCTGTGGGGCTGGCACCTCAAATGCCTCCCTGCCACCTTTTAGCATCCTCCTGCTGGCCCCCTTGCCTCTTAGCACCCCTTAAGGCATGGTACCACCCTCAGGGGGTGGTACCACCCACTTTGGGAACCACTGGTCTAATATATGGATCTTAGTCAAAAGAGCTCTGAAAAAGAGTTTGTCTAGTTCACACAAAAACCCTGCAAATCAAAATTCAGGAGACACTCTCGGGAAGATGCTGGAAAGAAAAAAAAAACTCATATAAAGTAGTGCATAAGCAGTTAAGAGAAATTGTTCTTCTAACTGTTCACTAAGTCCATTGCCCTCTGTAATCCGAAATACCTTCCCAAAGAAATGTCTGTATTGTTGTGGTTTCTTTATATTTGATCTGTCTGCAGTGGATAATTGCCATTTCATGATGGTGGATTTACAGAAAATTGCATTGCCTTCCATGTAGCAAGAGATAAGAACATATACCATAGTGCTCTCCCTGAACAGAAAGCTGCTTATTAGCTAAACAAAGAAGATGGACCTCTGATTCCTAATACCAGTTTAGACTGCTTGTTGAGATTTTTCTGTAAAATTCTGCTTTGCAGTTTTCTTACTGTTTGTCACAACTAATTTAAACATGCTTTGGATAACCCTGTGAATATTGATCCATAGCCAGGTAAGATTTACTGTCAACATGACTATTTGGGGCTTACAATTTTCTGAATCCACATGATTGTAACACCCATATGTCCTGTGAAAACTATCGAAGAGAGAGGAGTTTAGACAGATGTGAGAAATGGATTATCAGTACTCCTACTACACAAAAATCTCTGCAGTCTGTATGAGATACTGTACATTTGTAGAGGCTAGATCCATCATAAGGACTCTATAATCTACATTGGGGAGATTAATTAATGAAACAAACTAATGGGTGAAACAGCCAGCTTGATGTAGTGTTTAAGGCATCAGGCTGGAAACCAGGAGACTGTGAGTTGTAGTCCTGCCTTAGGCTGACTTGAAGGACAAATCCATGCACTTTTCTTAGTGACACTTTGGAAGTGGTTGTCCCAAAGGTGCTTTTTTTTCCAAAAGGCAACTGGACTTCTTTTGTTTTTTTCTTGAATACATTTGCTCCCATCCCATTCACTCCCTGAAACTTACTTCAGTTTGGAAGTGGTTGCTATTGTCTGCATCCTATAGTTGAAAGAGAATGACTGGCCCAAGGTCACTCAGCTGGCTTTGTGCCGAAAACAGGACTAGAACTCACGGCTTTATACCCATAGGTGCTTTTTCAAGAGGCAGCTGGAGATTCAGGGGTTTTTTTGGAAGGCATTTCGCTTTTCATTCAAGAAGCTTCTTCAGCTCTTCAGAGCTGAAGAAGCTTCTTGGGTGAGAAATGAAACATCTTCAACTAAAAACCTGAAAGTCCAGTTGCCTCTTGAAAATGCACCTTTGAGACAATCATGACCTGGATGAGTGAGAATAGACATTCACAGTTTTATACCTTTTTGTCCATGTTTTTAAGTGTTACATCAAGCTGCCCCCTCTCTTATTTTTTAGAAAGAGAAACTACCGTATATACTCAAGTATAAGCCGAGTTTTTCAGCCCATTTTTTGTGCTGAAAAAACTGCCCTCGGCTTATACTCGAGTCAGATTCCCCTCTGAAAAAAAAATGGTGTGGAGCTCCGGAGCTGGGAAGCCACTTCCCTGCTTCTGTGTTTCCTTTGCAACTTTTAAGCATGGGGGTAATCGGAAGCAGAAAAGTTCTTGCATGAGGATATATTGTTTTTTCTTTTTTTAACTGTTTTTAGGTGGGGGAAAAGACCCACCGCCATGTGAGAATGCTCAGACACGAAATCTATCCGACCGAAAATAAGTGTGTGTGTGTGTGGGGATTTTAACGGAGGGAAGATGTAGGAAGAAGGCAAAAGCGACGGAAGATCCTTCGGGGAAACTGAGGGGGAGACTCACCCTTGGTCCAGATGAGCCCCCTTCCCTGCCCCTAAGGAAGCAGAGGCAGCCAGCAAGGGCAGGCAAGTCCCACTTCATGGATTCCGTCCATCCTCGCTCCTACCCACCCACCCACCCAAAGCGACAAAGTCCCCCAATCGCGCAACCCAGAATTGCCCTCCCCTCAGGGGGCAGCAACAACGCCCAGTGTTTCCCGAGACAAGAAGCTCTGCTGTGCAATGAAAGCGCCCTGGCTTTAGGCTCAGAAAACAACGCGAGCCGAGGTTGCTTCAGCTCCGCTTAGCTTCATTTCCTCAGCTCCAGCTGCTTTCAGTCCACTCGGAAGGAGGGGGAGGTGGTGGTGGTGGCTTGCATTGTTTTCTGAACCCGCAAGCCTAGAGCTGAGAAAACAATGCAAGCCGCCGCCACCATCTCTTCCCCCTCCTCCCGAGCAGACTGAAAGCAGCTAGGGCTGAGGAAACGAAGCTGAGCAGAGCTGAAGCGACCTCGCCTCGCGTTGTTTTCTGAGCCCGCGAGCCTAGAGCTTAGAAAACAATGCAAGCTGCCGCCACCACCTCCCCCTCCTCCCGAGTGGACTGAAAGCAGCTGGAGCTGAGGAAACAAAGCTGAGCGGAGCTGAAGCGACCTCGCCTTGCGTTGTTTTCTGAGCCCGTGAGCCTAGAGCCTAGAGCTCACAAAACAATGCAAGCCACCGCCACCACCTCCTCCCCCTCCTCCTGAGCGGACTGAAAGCAGCTAGGGCTGAGGAAACGAAGCTGAGCGGAGCCGAAGCAACCTCGGCTCGCGTTGTTTTCTGAGCCCGCGAGCCTAGAGCCAGGGCGCTTTCATTGCGCGGCGGAGCTTCGTCTCGGGAAATACTGGGAGTCGTTGCTGCCCCGAGTGGAGGGCGATTCTGGGCTACGCAATTGGGGGACTTCATGGCTTTGGGTGGGTGGGAGCGAGGACGTTGACTTTAAGCGCTGCCGACCAAGTGTTTCACAAATACCAGTGGGACCTCCGTCCACCACCACCCCTCCCTCTTTTGCCTCCTTCCTTCTGATCAATCAGGTTTTCCCAGTATTTGCTCACAGCTGCATTTTCTCTTCTGCTGTGCTAGGCATTGAATGCAGGGATTTCTGATTCCCCTTACACACGCGTGGATATGCCGCGGGGCATTTTCTTCCAAATGCCCCACTAGCAGAGAACACTGACTTTCATGATTGTGAGATCATTTCCCAAATTAATTGATTCACTAACCCAAAAGAAGATGTTGATGACAGTGGGAGGCAGGAGTCACTCTCTCCCTTGCAAGAAAAAAGCAAGAGCCGTTCTTATGATCTCTCTCTCTCTCTCCCCGTAATACAGTCAAGCCCTTTCCAGCACGCGCGATCTGCCACCGCTGCTTTGCACCTTGCAAATGCAAAAACCCCGGGATTTTGCATTTGCAAGGTGCAAAGCGGCGGTGGCAGATCGCGCGTGCTGGAAAGGGCTTGACTGTATTACGGGGGAGAGAGAGAGAGAGATCATAAGAACGGCTCTTGCTTTTTTCTTGCAAGGGAGAGAGTGACTCCTGCCTCCCACTGTCATCATCATCTTCTTTTGGGTTAGTGAATCAATTAAACCTTTCATGATAGTGAGATCGTTTCCCAAATTTCTCTTAAATCAGGGAAGAAATCAGAATAATGTTTGGACTGAGAATAAGCCTGTTCCTATGATGCCATTTTTGTTCACTGCAGTGTGAAAAGTGTGAAAAAACACACTTCTTTTTCTTCATCTTCTTGTTCCCTATTTACTGGTCTCTTTCAAAGAGGAAATTGTGAACATCAAACTTATTCTCAACTGTCCAAGTGAAAAATTTTATTGGTATCTATTTTTATTTTTGTAATTTACCAGTAGCTGCTGCATTTCCCACCCTCGGCTTATACTCGAGTCAATAAGTTTTCCCAGTTTTTGTGGTAAAATTAGGTGCCTCGCCTTATATTCGGGTCGACTTATACTCGAGTATATACGGTAGTTTTGTACAATAAAATTTCTAATACAGGTGAGCAAGAAATCAATAAAAATTGATTACTGTGATGGAGATTGAAAAGTCAAGATAAAAATAGAAATGACTATTGTATTGTTAATCTGTTTTGCTTTTTATGCCATAAGTAAGCCTTTCAGGAGGACAAAAATATTTTTCCTCAAAAAAGTCTTTAACCATTTTTGCAAACTTCTTAGTGATATTCACTTATTTTGTTTTTCACTTCTTACAAAATTTTGGTACTCTTGTTTTCTAATAAAAGTTTTTCTTCTTTTTTGTGGCCTGATCTTAGACAATCAAGAATTACTTCAAGAATGTGATGATTACAGAAGTCATGAACTCCATTTATTTGATGCCCTGAGAAGTTCAAGTCAGGAGAGAATGGGATGAGCAGAAAGCCATACTGTTCTGCAACTTTTCCACATTCATACAGGTGGCCCAGAACAAAGCCTGGGTTGAATATGATTATAGTTATCAATGCAACTTTTTTTTTGCAACTTTTCATCAATACCATCCAGTCAGAACCATTACTTTTGTTTTTTTTTTCTAACTTACTTTTTATAATTCTCTTGACATATTCACTTCCACATAATAAAATGATGAAAAAATGCTTTTCTACTGCTATTATAGCAGCATTCATATATCTCAAAATTTCTCAGCCATTTCCGTCTTTAGCAAACAATCTACCAAGGAACATAAATTTGTTTACTTTATGTAATTTTTCACCTTTTATGCACAATGTGTTATTATTCACCCTGATCCCTTGTCAAACACAACTATCTTGGCTGTTGTAAAAAATTCATACTACTGCATATAGTCTATCTAATATTTGCTGCAAAATCGTTTAGATTTTCAGCCAACAATACAGCATACAATATGCATACAGTAGTTCCCAAATAACAAATCTCTAAATTCATTCCAAATATCTCCTATATGTTTAACCATATGCATATATTAAATAGGTAAGGAGAAATCAGACATCCTTGTTTTAATCCTTGCTCCATGTTGAACCATTTTCAAAAAGTTATATTTATTTTCATGCATGCTTTTCTTCCATTGTAAACTATTCTTATCACATTTATCTTCAAGTTCATATTACTGTCAAACATTCCATAATCAAGCCTATTTATTTTATCTATTCTATCACCCAACAGATGTGCAGTAAACTTTCCTTTTCATACTCCTACACTTTTCAATAAACCGATCCGCAGACTTTCTGAAGCCATCCATGTTGCACTTCTCAAATTCTAGTCACTGTCATCTGTCATACCATTTCAATCACAATTATGTCAAATATTTCCCTGGGCACACTTCACAAATAAACCCTTCTATAATTTTATATGCATTCTTGTTAATTTTCCTTTGTAGAAGACAGTATTTTACAAACTGGGGCAATTTTAAGATGTGTGGACTTCACCTTCTAGAATTCCCATGACAGCCAGTTGATTGGCGATAAGACTGTCATTCATGCAACCGTTAGGTTCATGTGCAGCCTTCACACACATTTTAATTGTAAACAGCCACAGAGATGTCTATACGTGCAATCTTATTATTTTAAATATACTCCCATGTGCATTTTTTCTTGAAAATGACATTTTAACATTATTTTTAATTATGCTGCAATTTACATACAAATCTCTAAAATGTGATTGCTAGCATTCTCAATTTTGTATTATACTACATATTTCATTATTTTCTTCTTAATTCTGTTCATCATGCTAGAACCTGGTTTCTTTAGATGTGTTCATCCGCTTCTAAAATAATGTTTTATTCCTATCAAAATGCTTTTTTGATATTCTTATCAAAATTGCATTTTCTACAGTAGTGGGATTCAAACATTTTTATTACCGTTTCTGTGGATATGGCTTGGTGGGCGTGGCTTGGTAGGCATGGCAGGGGAAGGATACTATAAAATCTCCATTCCCTCCCCACTCCTGAGGGAAGGTTACTAGCAAAATCCCATTCCCTTCCTACCCCACTAACCTGCTTTCCAGCTCCATTCTCCTGTGCAGGGCAACAAAAGAAGACCCAGCTGATCGAGAGGCAGAGAATAGATGGGGGCAGGGCCAGTCAGAGGTAGTATTTGCCGGTTCTCCAAACTACTCAAAATTCCCACTACCAGTTCTCCAGAACTGGTCAGAACCTGCTGAATACCACCTCTGATTTTCTATATTTTCCCTTTCTGTTTTAATCATATCTGTTCCTTTTTACCCATGCATTCATGCCACCAGCAGAATCCGATTAAGACTCCAAAAGTACAGAACTATAATAATCCAGAATTAAAACTTAGTCAGTTTAGTAGAAGCTCAAATTAAATGAGCATAGGATCACAGCTTCAATATATTTTAATGTTTTTGGAATTTTCACACTGCCAAGAAATAAATGGAAAATTCTGGTAGATAGGTAAATTCCAATAATCATACATTCCATCAAGAAGCATTTTGTTTTTGAAAGTCAAAAATATTTATGTTGCATATACAGTTAGTAATAATAACCTATCTGGGATTGCAACAGCAATATGAGCAATCATATTTAAAGGAGGAATAATGCAGCTGAATGAAAAGTATTCTAAATAAATAAATAAAACATGTTCCCAAGACTGTGCTTCTCGTATGCAGTTCTGTCATAATAACAGCCTTCTGAAACCCTGCCACAACTTTTGAATTATGGCCATTGCACTCCCCAGCATCCAAAATGCTGTAGTTATTACTCCAGTTCATTCAACCAGGGCCTGCCGAAAATACTGTCTGGGAAATGACTCATGTTTGGGCATACTCACCAGTATGGATAGCAACAGATGAATAGAATTATAGCAAATCATTAGTTGGATTGTTTTCTCAGTAGGATAAACCCCCCCTTTTTTAGTGTAAATATATTTTTAAAAGATGAAAGAGTTGCTATGACAGGATCAATCTGTTTCTTTTATTTTATGACTCTTTATTAATTCATATATACGTGAATTAATGTATGTAAAGTAATCATTCCTATATTTTTTCAGGCTATGAAAGACGGCAATCTTTTATTTAATTGAAGTAAACAACTACTGATAATCTTCCTAAGTCTATGGAGGCAGTTGAATCTGATAAATCAACCTGCGCTATTTAGTCAAATTTCACAGCCATTTCCAGCACAGTTTTACAAATGAGAATTCTAAAGTGAAAGACAGGTGAGTAGATAGGGGACAGGTACGCTGACAGACTGACAGATAACTAGACAGATAAATATGGAGATAAGTTGTTTTGTTGATTTAAGTTCTCACTGAGCCTGAAATAGCATCACATTCTGAGATTAAATCTGACAGGACAGTATAGAAAAAAAGATAAGAATGAAACTCTACCCTGGTTAATCTAATATTTGGCAGCATGAAACAATTTAACTGTCTTATGCCTTTTAGGATAAATGAAAAATAATCCAGGAGATAATAATTGAATAAACAAAGAAAAATGTTCCAGTGGGGACAGTGGGGAGGATATGGCTTGAAACATTGCTAATGGCCAACTTTGCTGCATTACACCAGAGTCAAACTTGAATAAAATATGTTTAGCCTGCATTCAGACTGCCTGTATCTATCCTTTGATTAAATATAAAAATTGTTGTATCATTACATTCAGCTTCCTCAATTCTACTTCCCCTGCTGAAAAAAGAAAGAAAGAAAGCATTTCACAGAAAGCTGTACAGACATAATGGGTTATTTCCCCCTCCTCCCCAGTTTCTGCTATATAAATGGGAGTTGCAAGTGATTGTTTGCATGCAGCTCAATATCCCTTATGAAATATTATTGAGAAATAAATTAAGGATGAAAGCTTCAAAATATATTGCTCATCCACTGTTGGGCATTGAGAGTTTCTAATGAAAAGGTGCTGAATCATTATCCGGGAGAAGGAATAATTTCAAATTCATAACTTTCACAATTTTATGCTTAGAGGCTACCAGGAAGAGAAGCAATCACCACAGAAGTGAGACAGCTTTTATATTGAAAGTAATTGCATTGAAGATAAAGACAGATTTCTCTCTTTTTAATTATCTAAGCACTGGATATGGTCTTGTAGGTGAAATAGTGTGAAATAAACCACTGAAATGTGTATATTTCAAATTCACTAGAAAGCATCTTGTGCATTATGATATTTACCTAACATCGGTACAGTAATAAAATCCAAGCATATCTATCATTCGCTTTTAATTAAATTTAGTATCTTCAACTTCATATTGTATTACAAACTCATTTTTTGAAATGTAAATAGCAAAAAAAAAAAAAAAAAAAACCCCACATGGCTATTAAAATGCATTATAAAGTTAACTAATTGTTAATTGAATGCCAGAAAAGCTTGGTATCTGCAGTGATAAATGTGCTTTAACTATTGAAAAGAATGACAGACTCATTCCCAACCAGCAGAGAGTTGATTAACAATACAATTAATCCTTCAGAGGAAGAGTGCCGCTTTTGTAGCATATTTTCTCTTCATCATGAGCAAAGATAGATCATTTCAAATGTTGCTCAAATCAGAATTTAATTTGGTCTCAGTGGTGATTATTTTATCTTAATTTAACTTCTACACATATAAATTTTCTAAATAAATAAAAGCAGACTTTTCAACAACAGTGTGATTATTGCTGGTATCAGCAATAGCTTTCATCCATTTACTATATAGGTAGTCCTCAACTTGAACCCAAAATTTCTGTGGCTAAGGGAGACATTTGTTAAGTGAGTTTTTCACATTTAATGACTTTTCTTCCCATAGTTGTTTAAGTGAATCACTGCAGTTGTTAAATTAGTAACATGGTTATTAAGTGATTCTTGCTTCCGCATTGACTTTGCTCATCAGAAGGTTGCAAGAGGTGATCACATGATTCTGGGATATTGCAACCATCACAAATATGAATAAGTTGCCAAACATCTGAATTTTGATCTCATGATCATGGACATAAACATCTTAATTTTGATCTCAGGATCATGGACACGCTGCAATGGTTGTAAACATCTGAATTTTGATCTCATGATCATGGACACGCTGCAATGGTTGTAAACATCTGAATTTTGATCTCATGATCATGGACACGCTGCAATGGTTGTAAACATCTTAATTTTGATCTCATGATCATGGACACGCTGCAATGGTTTTAAACATCTTAATTTTGATCTCATGATCATGGACACGCTGCAATGGTTGTAAACATCTGAATTTTGATCTCATGATCATGGACACGCTGCAATGGTTGTAAACATCTGAATTTTGATCTCATGATCATGGACACGCTGCAATGGTTGTCAAACACCTGAATTTTGATCTCATGATCATGGATATGCTACAATGGTTGTAAGTATGAAAAACAATCATAAGTCACTTTTTTCAGTGCCATTGTAACTTCAAACAGTCACTAAATAAGCCATTGTAAGCCAAGGATCACCTCTATATTACAGCTATCAGCTATCTTTAGATGAAGGATAGGTATTCTGCAGGTCTAGAGAATTTTCAGTTGCATTATCTACATCTCTTATTATTGGCCAGGTGGGCTACGATTTAAGAAAACTGGAATTCATCTGCATGCTTACATCTCAGAGCAGCAACATATTTTCCTCCATAAGAGTATCTGACCATTATAATAGTCCATTCTAATTGTTAAGCCTGGGTTCCCCAACCAGGGTTAGGGAGACAAGCTAAACAGAATGTGCAGCGTTAGTCAGATAGGCACACAGATAAATGAGTGAGCTAAGCTTGTATGTTTATTAACATACAGTAAAAATAACAGATACGCTTGTGCTATCAAAAATATAGTTTATTCCATTATGAGTTCATAGCATAGTCAAAATAACAGTCCAATAGTCATGTATCATTTAGTCAGTCCATTCAGGGATATTCAGTTAGCAAAGTCTGTGTAGAATATCCTATGTAAGTTCACTTACAAATCAGTCCTTTGTTTTCTCTCCCGTTCGAGCAATGCAGTCTTGATTCCAAGCAGTAATCAGGGATCATCAAAGCCAGAGAGAGAGCAAGCTGCAGTCTTGCTTCTTTTAAAGTGCTTTCACAACCACTCCCTAAATTACTTTCCCATAGTTAAAGTTGCAGACACTTTAACTAACAAACTATGATTACTTAGTTATTATTTTACCTAAACCAGTTAGGGTAAACAATGTTATCCCTAACACTAATAGACTATTTGATCATTATAATCATTATCAGGATAGGATCTTGGATGTGAATCAAATTAATTCTGGGGGTGGGGGCAGCTTCAATGTATTGTTATCCATATGGCATAATTGGTGTTTATAGCCTTTCTGAAGACCTTTCTGCTGCACTTCCAGTCTTATGTCAAAGGTGGTTGAAAAGAGTCACAGTCTAGCATTATCATCAAAAATCAGGGCAGAAGGACAATAGTTACTATGGAAAATTTCTCTGAGGGTATTCTGAAATTGTTAAATTTAGCTGGGCTATGTTCATAGATATGATAGTTTGGAGGAAAAAAAGAATAAGTATGTCTTATTGATAATAGATAAGATCTTAGAAAGTATTCCAAATAGCTATTCCATTTAGAAACAAACAATCTACTTTCTAACAAGCAGTTTGGTTTCAGGAAAAATTTGTCCTGTAATCTGTAATCTCCGGATCCCTGCACAAGTGGATAGCTATGGTCCTGTCAAACAGTCAACAGATAGTTAAAATAGGGAGGGGCCCTATCAAATCCAGCACCAATTAACAGTGGTATCCCCCAAGGCAGCATTTTAGGACCCACACTCTTTCTGCTTTACATCAACGACCTATGCAATCGTGTTAAAAGAGCTGCGTTCTCTTTTCTGATGACATGCAATTATTTAACACCACTGACAATGCTGTAGCTCTACAAAGCGACCTTGACTTTGTCAGAATGGTCATGTAATTGGCAACTCCAAATTTCAATTAATAAATGCTCTGTCCTACATGTTGGCAATAAAAATCAAAATACCAAATACAAGTTGGGCAGAAACGATCTCATAGATGAGCCTCACTCTATTAAGGACCTAGGCGTACTTATCTCAAACAATCTAAGCCCCAGAGTTCACTGTAACAGCATTGCCAAAAAAGCATTAAGAGTTCTTAACCTAATTTTGTGAAGCTTCTTCTCCAGTAACATTGAATTGCTAACTAAGGTATACAAAACCTTTGCCAGACCAATTCTTGAATACAGCTCATCCACTTGGAACCCATGCTGTATATTGGACCTTAACATGATTGAGCAGGTTCACAGGTATTTATCTAGAAGAGTACTCTACTCCTCTACTCACAATAGAATTTCCTATGCCTCCAGGCTTGAAATTTTGGACTTGGACAATCTGGAACTGCGCTGCCAGTACACAAAATTATCTGCTATAATGTCTTGCCTGTCAACAACTTCTTCAGCTTCAACCACAATAATACACAGGAAAACAATCGATACAAACGCAAGGTAAACCACTTTAAACTCAATTTCAGAAAATATGACTTCAGCAACAGAGTGGTCAATGCCTGTGGAATCCATTGTGGATCCAGAGTGGAATGCTCTAGTGGAATCCATTGTTACAGCTTGAAACCTTCACAGCTTCAATCTCAAACTGTCTACCATGGATTTCACCCTGTTCTTAAGAGGTCCTTAAAAAGGGCATGTATAAGGTACTTAAAGAGGGCATGTAGGTTGTTAGGAATATAAGTCAACATAGGTGCACCAGTATACCTACCATGCCTGTCTTACTGTCCCCATTTATTTGTATTTACTTCCTTTGTTCATGTTTATGTTCATACCTATACATGTTATTTTGTACATGTTTGACAAACAAATAAAATAAATAAATAAATAGTTTGACAGGTTTGTTGTTTTTCTTCTATAGAATATGCCGAGATTGAAATTACCATCTGATTTTGCCATTTATCTTGTATTTTTTAGAAAGAAAATAATTTGATAGATAAGGGAAAATATTTACTTTTAGCAACTATAAAATTTACTGCTTATAGATTAAAAACCATTAATATTCAAATTCCTTGACTTTTTTGATGCATGCATTTTAAGGCACATCCTATTTATGAAGCTGTATGGCATAGTGATGTTGGGTTATAGAATTTGTTGGTAGTTTCTGCCTCACATGGAATGTCAAGAGGATGTAAGACTCAGAAGAAGCAAATCTTCAGGCAGGGTAGAAAGATAGAGGAGAATGAAGGATATCAGAGTGTTATTCCTGGAGTCTCAGGATAAATATTATTGTAGGTAATAGGAATATGGAACAGGTAAAGATGAAAATCTCCCCTATGTATGCATGTACATACATAGTTTCTAGACTTTCTTGATATCATATGTGATGTCACCTTTATTTTCCACAGCATTCCAGAACAACTCATGTCAGCGATAGCATATATGGACTCAGAATCCCAGATGATTGCTAGATTGCAGCAGATACTGTAAATAGAGAAAATAACTATTCCCTACTGTTTAGTGGATATCTGGATATTTGGAACTCAGGTATTGCAACTTCAATTCCATATGCATTTCAGTAGTATCTCTAAGAAGCATTCTACTCCTTGGAGTGCAAGGAAAGAACTAGAGAAAGAGAAAGGAAAGAGGTCCTGGCAAGAGTCTGGAGAGGCTAGGGATGATGCTAATGAAACTTATAACCTAACCAATTTTAGGGGCTATAAAAGGAAGAAAGGGAGAAAAAGAGTGAAATCAGGATAAAAAAATGTTGATACACAAAAATATTTCCAGTAAGTTTACTTTCTCAAAAACCTTGAATCATTATCTTTCATGATTCATGTTTGTGTCTAACTTTTAAATTACATATGATTAATAAGTGATAGCTGTCAGTGTTTGAAGTAAAAATGTCCTTGATATGATCCAGATGAAAACAATAGACAACATAAATAAATGAATGTGTGGGAAAATGAACTAGAAATAAAAAATGAATATGCTGAGTTTCTGTCAATGTTCCTACTGATGAACCCAACCAAAGCAGGCAGGGTCAAGATGATTCAACTTCTAAATGCAAAACTTTATTTAGTATATCATTTTGGCACTGATGAGGGCAAAACCACATCTAGCAAACCCACATAATTAAAATATAGGATTGTCCCTCACCCTATATTAGTGTAGGTCACATTGTCCAATTGAATGTCATTGTATTGCTATGAGAAAAAGTCAAACACCCGCTGAAGCATCCTTGGCTCTCACGTCTTGTCTTCTTGATGTCTGGAGCCTACATTCCATCTGTTCCCACCTGCCCTGCTTTGTTGGCAAGTTGAGAAGTGACAATGGTTGCAACAGCAAACACATGCTTCAAACTTGACAGTTTCTCTATTATTGGTTATATTGGTTGTTTAATTAAATGTTTTTTCTCTGATAGTTTTGTTATCCCAAATCCAGAAAATAATTATTTGGCATACTTAGAAGAAACCAGATTCTCAAGAATATAAATATCTTCCATATTATGATCTATAATAATATACATGCCACCATTCTCAGGAGCTTGTAAATATGTTATTGAAATATTGTACATTGGTCTTGCTCATGGTTTGGCAGAGGAAGCTCAAAGCAACTACCAAACATTACAGGATGTTTTCTTTTCTGACTGTAGAAGAATATGGAGCTTCTCTCTGAACTGTGATAGCTACAGCCCAGGCGGAGCATATATTCATCTACTGTCTTGATAATATTACAAGTAATATTTCAAAATTTGGGACATTCCTGCCAGCAAGTAAAACCACATAAATAACAGCAGTCATTAAAGTCAGGTTTTAGGTTTAGTGTCTCAAAATCAGTCAGATCCTTATTTTCAGACATATTGTGATTATTTAAATCGAATTAAAAGAAAATCTTTACCTAAGGTCATATGTACATTGGCACTGTTCATATCATCAAGGGTGCAGCAATCTTTTTAAAAAGATGAAAAAATTATGAAACAATTTACTGTTTTAAAAGATGAATCATTATTTTGTTTAAAGTACTATCCAAATTACATTAAACACAGGAACTTCTGCAAGGGGATGAGGATTTAAAAAAATCAAAACGGCAACCACTACTGCATGATCAAAACTTCTAATCTGCAACATATAAAAATGGGCAGGGTTCTAGTTGAATGGCTGCAATTGGCATCTTGATTTTTTTTGGACAACCCCAGATGGCCCTGTTTAAATAGAAAAAAAATGTAGGGACTAGATTTCTAAGAACTGGTGTGAATGTGATAGCGGTATCAAAATTACTAACATGGACCTTGGTATTCTAAAAATAGGTGTAGTAAAATACCATCTTTTAATATGTGACATTCATATCGATGCAATGTTGTGATATTACAATCAATATTTAATATTTTTGCATCTCCAAGTCTTGCATCAGACACTTGAGAGGCTTCCAGCGATTGAATCATTTGTTCTCTGTTTCCCCTTACATATTTTATCTTTCCACCTAACTGTGGAAATTCTTCTACATGCCATGGACTGATTTTATTTTTAATTTAATATAATAAGTTGAGTGTGTCAGAGTATATTAATGAACTGGAATAGAGCATGGTGAGCTCCTGAGTTGCTGTTCTGCTTTGAACCTGTAAAATGTTTGCTTCTGTTTGACCATGTTGGAGAAATCTACAACTGGTATTGTAAAATTTACTGATATTATACTTATAAAGAAGTTAAATGAAGCTTCAGTCATCTGAATTTACTTTTCTGACACTGAATTTACGCTGCAATACTCTGAACAGGGTGTCTATCAGTTTTGTTGAACAATTTCAAGAATGAAGCTGTAGTGTTTGAACTGGGTTCTCAAGTGTCTCCTAGGAACAAAAGTCCTCCAGACAAAAAATATGAGCAGGATTCCTTAAATACAGGAAGAAAAGAAAGAAAACAATAAAAACATTTATTTGTACTATAGCATAACAATTTATTTTCCATTTTTATTTCACAGTTGTATTTTAGCTTCACAGAACTTGCTTATAGTGAAGCCTGACCTATTGCATTATTTCATCCATACATATTTCTCAAAATAGACAAGGATGCTATTTTAAAGGGGGCAGTTTAACTGAGGCTGATATGTAAAAGTAACACAGGCCATTTCAAATTCCTACATCCTACATTATTCATCCCAAAAATGAATTGTGGGTATTGAATCCTTACAGTCTTATTGCCTACTTTATTGTCTCTTACATGCTAGACCCATTGGTTTCTTTCTATAGTGAATGGGACAGCTTGAGCTATCATGTCAGTTTCTATTGTTATCAACTCTATTGTTTTATTGTTATTGATTCTTAATTTTGGTTAAAATATGTAAATTAGAGAAATCAGATTTTGATATGTATGTAAAATAAATCACATGTGAATAACACATATTCATTTTATTTGAAATGTCAAATACCAAAAACCAGATTTGCTTGAAGATTATTGTAATTATTCCTCTTTCTCCTCCTCCTCCTCCTCTCCTCCTCCTCCTCCTCCTCCTCCTCCTCCTCCTCCTCCTCCTCCTCCTCCTCCTCCTCCTCCTCCTCTTCCTCTTCCTCCTTCTCTACCATCAACATCACAACAACAAAAATTAAGCAATATGGGGAAAGATACATTGGGGTTCATGATTGAGGAGAAATAGTGACAATAGACATTTTGCTTTCTATAAGGGTAACTCTTTAAAATGGGATAAATATATATCTTCTGAAATTTCTATAGAGAAATTTCCTATAGAGAAAGCAACAAAGAAGCATCTGGCATGGGGACTTGACAGAACCATCTTCATATTGGCATAAACACTGCCAATAGCGAAGATGAAACCTGATGAAATTTCAGAATTGCATGGTTGCAGTTAGCTAAATTAAGTGTAGTTAAGTTACAAAAATGACCCTTAAATCCAGTGAATAGGGATAATATAAATTGGTCATGTAATTCTTAGCTACCATGGGCCTCCTACCTCTGTAAGCTTAGGAGTCTAAACTTGATATTTGCATGTTTTTTCATTACACAACATCAATGCATCTGCAGCCTTTCCCAGAACAACACCAGAAAAATTAAATAAGGAGCACAATGCTACAGAAGCAAAAAAAAAAATAGGCCTGTTTCACTAAGGCAACTCTTTGTGTACCTGAAACAATATATAATGGAAGAAGAGAAATTCTCATTACAGACTAAATGGAACTGGACCCTGGAACTGGGCAATTTCATGACAGCAACATGAAAACATACAAGCTTTCAAGAAAATCCCCTTCAGAGAAAGTATGATATGCCAGATAAGCATTTTTGAGACTTACAGCCTATTAGGATTGGCAGCCAATTAATACCCTGCTGCTCAAGGCATATCGTGAAATCTGTTTTATGGTCAAATGTGCAAGTAACATTGTCTGGCTTATTCAATTTGACATCTGATTTAAAAAAAAAATGGGGGGGGGGAGACTGAGAGTGAGAGTGAGAGAGACTTGTTTCCATTTTATTTGATTACTAAACAAAAGAGCGAGTAGTGTGACAAGATGAACATAAATTCAGCTCTCAATCAATGCATCATTGAATTCTAAACCGTATTAATGAAATCTGAACATTATATCTATTTCTCATATGAATGCTTCAGTTTTGATAACTTGAATGAATTGTATTTCATATGTCTTAAATTCCATTTATTTTGTGGAATAAAATGCACATTTTCTTTCCTTTTCCCATGGAGACTTTCATGTTCCTTCCAAATTTCTGGCAAGCAAAGTCAATGGGGAAGCCAGGTTCATTCATGGACTAGATACCTACAACGTCCCTTCCAGCTCTGTTAATCTGTATCTATATCAGTTAGCAATCGTGCTATTAACAATTGTAGTGAATCACTTAACAACGGTGGCAAGAAAGGTAATAAAATGGGGCAAAACCCACTTTACAACTACCTTGCTTAGTTGTTGTGCCTCCGAGGTTTGAACCAGGTCAGTCAGCAGATGTAGGCTCGAGTGATGAAGAAGATCTGGCATTGAGATTCGAGCCTGCATTATTGAGCAACATTGAGAGGAGTCTGGGGGAGGAGGAGGAGTTGAATCTGAGAGATGAGCCTGATTTATTAGAAGTTTCAGAGGCATCTTCCTCTTCTGGAACTCCCTCCCTGATTGCACCTCAGGTGTTAACTGTTAATCAGGAAAGTGTGCCAGAGGCTTCAAGCAATGATGAAACTGCCGGATGCTGGCTTGATGCTAGGACTAGAAGAAGATTGAAACGTCAATCTCAATTAGAAAAGAGGCGTCCAGCCAAGGATTAATTAAAGAGACTGACACGCCCCTTCAGGGGATATATAAGGAGCGTGTTAACGCCTCTCCCCCGCTTGAAGCAAAGTGTATTTTTGGTGTGAAAGAATTGCGTATGGCTGTGATGCCGTGATTTATGGACAGTTCGGACTTGCCAGACGGATTCCAGGAAGACTGCCAAGGACTGTGAAAACAAGCAGTTAACTCTTTTGGGTCTGGTTTTGTTTGCTTGAATATTTGAACAGGTGAGACAGAACACTTAGTTATAGAAATTTTGCACTCAATTGTGGTCATAACTTGAGGGCTACCTGTAGAAGAAATCTCAGGACAAATCAGTATAAATAAATAGTAGTGCCAGTTCTAAGGCCCACTAAAATCCCAGATACTACTAAAATAATAATAAAATAAATAAAATAAATCAGGAACCCATATATAACTTGATTAAGAAAATTAATCTGGACCACATTGAAAGCTTTTCAGCATTAAAGATAAGAAGCAGAGTCTCTTATATCTTAAATTATGTCCAAAGTATCAATTAATAAATATAAATTTCCTGAGTTTTTTAAAAAATCCAGACTGAAAGGGATAAAAACATATGTTAAAACTTTCTGCAATCACCTGGTCAACAGAGCAGTTAATATCTTTATTTCAGTGTTTAATACCTTTATATCAACATTAATTAATGAACTTTCTAACTTGTAACTCTAAATTAGAGTCTTTGCTAGGTTTTAAAAACATTGTTATGTAAGCCTCATAAAATGATAGGGACAATTTACTTCACTTAAGAGATTCATTCATTACATTAAGTGCTCAGATAAGCAACAAAATAATAAAAATAAAATAAGAGTAATGTTATTCCAGTATGCAATTTCTCAAGGGGGTTACATAATTAATTAGAAGAGAGCTTTCTAAGATGGTACAAAAGCAGTTCCTGTTGATCAGAAGTTATCAGATTATGAACCAGTGTAAAGCATATGAGCTATTTCAAAACAATATTTGTGGTTTCATGGAAATTCTCCTTTTGCACCTATGAATTAAAGATAGTTAATTTTGTAGGTGAACAAATTCCAGGCTCTTTGTTATGGTAAGAACTCAGCAGGGATTCGCTTTTTGCAGATGAATACAAGACTAATTAATTAAGATAATTCATAAAGTAAGCTTTGCCCCCTTTTTAAAGGTCAGCTTACAAACTGTGTGTCAGTTGTGGGCAACATTTCTTCTTTTGAACCTTTCCTCACTTGCACTTCAGCTTGGCATAAACATACTCTGTCGACATTTTCTTCCTGCTATGTCTCCATGATATTGTCTTCATTTCTACCTAATTTATAAGTGAGACAGGTTTCATTATAAAGGTTTTGTTAGGTACTGAGCATGGGTCAGAATAAATGGAGACAGCCTCTGAACGGTGAACTTTCAGCTCTTTATTTGCATAGTGACTTCTCGAAACAACAACAGTGAGCTCTGCCTTATATAGGCAACCCTTGTAAGAATTGTCCAATAACAAGCTATGAATGCTAGCTCTTTTAACCAATAAGAATTCTCTGTTAAGGGCCAATCGGATTCCTCAGAACTAACCAATCCGATCTGGCCGCCTAACAGCCAATCAGAAGTGCAGGGCCAGAACCCTGCATTTTACCTCAAGCTCATACTTTATTAACTATGGTACAAACACAACACCCCTTCCCCCTGGCTTCTTAATTACGGTGTAGTTATATAGTCCCTTAGATAGGATGGTTGTCTTTTAAGTCTTTTGGATTTTCGTTGGATTGGTTGGTTGCAATCCTGTTGAGGTAGATTGTTGTTTGGCAGTGGTTCTGCTTCTTGCTCAGGTGCAATTTCTTGCGATGCAAACGATTCTCCTTCCTGCTCCGTTTCCTGAGTATCACTTAGTTTGTCGCTCCCTTCGAGGAGGTTCTCTGGATCTTCATCTTCTTCTGTACCTCCCCCCCCCTCGGTTTGGTCATGGGGGAGTTGTTGACTGGCCATTGTGAGTCATGACCGTAATTGGTCGATATGCCGTTTTCACAGTTTATTGTCACAGCATTTCACAACGTAGGATTTGGGGCCGGTCACTCCTACTACTGTCGCCTCTATCCATAACGGGTCGCCCGATAAGTTTCGTGCGTAAACGAGGTCTCCTACCTGGAAGGTGCGACAGCGGCCACTGGATCCTATTGGTTTTTCCGGTTCGTAAGCAGGGTGCAACCGGTCGAGGTGGGAGCAAAGTCTTCGTCCCATCAGTAGTTCGGCGGGAGTTCTGCCGGTGACGCTATGTGGAGTTATGTGTTGCAAAAAGAGAATTTGGTTGACCTTATCATCGATATTGTCATAGTCCACCTTTTGCAAAGTCTTTTTAACAAATTGGACCATGCGTTCAGCTCAGCCATTGGTTGTAGGGTGCGCAGGCGAGGTGAGCGCATGGCGGATGCCGTGGTCAGCGAGGTACTGCTCGAACATTAGTGCCATAAACTGTGGCCCGTTATTGGACACCAGGACGTCTGGCAATCCGTGGGTTGCAAAGAGTCTATTTAGAATCTTGATCACCGCCTCGGAGGTCGTAGCCATCATACGATGAATTTCTAACCAATTGGAGTATGCGTCGACTGTCAGCAGGAAGATATAGCCCTTGGTTGGCCCTGCGAAATCCAGGTGGATTCTGGACCAGGGACCATGTGGCGTCTCCCATTCAGTATGCATGGCTTTTGGTGGGGCGTTGCTGACTTGTTGGCAATTGGAACACGCTTTAACCCACTGCTCGATTTGCCAGTCCATGCTCGGCCACCATGCGTAGCTTCGTGCAAGCGCCTTCATTCGCACGATGCCGGGGTGGCCCTTGTGCAGAATTCGCAGCAGCGTCTTCCGGAGTTGCTCTGGGACAACGACTCTATCGCCCCAGATGATACATCTTTTTTTGGGGAAAAAAGTTCAGTCTGTCGAGATTTGAATGGTGCGAAGTCATCTGGTACTTGGTCCAATGGCCATCCATGTTTTACCCAGCCTAGGACTCGAGCTAGGGTGTGGTCTTGTTTGGTTTCTCTCACGATGTCTTGGGCGGTCATAGGTGGCAAGTTGAGTGTTTCGATCTGCAACGTGGTTGCCGTTGGTGCCGGATCGTCGAGAGTCTCTGGAAGCGGTGCTCGGCTTAATGCGTCGGCGTGGGGAATGGCTTTCCCCGGGCGATATTGCAGCCGATAATTATAAGCAGCTAGGAATTCTGACCATCGGGTCATTCTAGGGGATAATATGTAGGGGGTTGGCTTGTCCCTGGCTATTATCCCTAGCAACGGTTTGTGGTCAGTTATAATGGTAAATGTCCTTCCATACACATATTCATGAATTTTTTTTACAGCTGAAACGATTGCGAGGGCTTCTTTATCAATTTGTCCATAGTTCCGCTCTGCTTGTGAAAGAGTCTTTGAAAAGTATGCAACAGGGGCTTCGTTCCCATTAGGCAGTACATGGCTCAAAATGGCGCCCACCCCGAAAGGCGATGCATCGCAGCTTATAACTAATGGTAAAGTCTCATTATACTGCATAAGTACAGAGTCAGATGTGAGCAGTTTTTTAACATTTTGGAACACTTGCTCTTCCCGGTAACCCCATACCCACAATGCTTTCTTATCTAATAATCAGTGTAACGGTTCAGCAACAGTTGCCTTGTGCGGTAAAAATACATTATAGAAATTAATGAGGCCTAAGAACGCCTGGAGATCGGCCTTGTTGCGTGGCCTGGGATCGTTTTTGATCGCTTTTAATTTATTCTCGGTCCGGTACCCTAGAAACTCAACATTGTCAGTATACAATTGACATTTATTTTTTTTCACCCTAAGTCCGGCCTCTTGGAATTTTTTTAGAATGCATTTCAAACGGTCCTGTAAGATTTTTTGGGTAGGGGCTGCAATTAATACGTCATCAAAATAAGGGACTATGCCCTTGATTCCTTGTAATAACCTTTCCATAAGGCTCTGGAAGATCCCCAGGGCTACACTAACTCCGAATTGCAATCGGGTACGTTTAAAGGCACCCCTGTGCGTTACAATTGTTTGGGCTTGAGCCGTTTTTTCATCCACTGGTAATTGTTGATAAGCTTGAGCTAAATCCAATTTAGCGAAAACCTTCCTGCCCCCCAAGGAATGGAGGAGGTGCTGCGCCACCCGAACTGGATACGCATTCTGCTGTAGGGCGTGGTTCAAAGTGGCCCGGTAGTCCCCACAAATTCGGATTGACCCGTCTGACTTAATGGGTGTTACAATAGGGGTTCTCCATGGAGAGTGATCGATGGGCTTCAACACCCCTTGAGCAATTAGCTTGTCGAGTTGTTCATCGATTTTTGATTTAAGAGCGAACGGAACTCGACAGGGTTTCAAGCGAATGGGAGCTACTTTTGGATCTAGACTGAATGAGATCAGGGTCCCCTTATACTCGTCTAAGCTGTCCGCGAAGATGTCACTGAACTCAGAGATAAGGTCTTCCTCCCACTCACAACCACCGACTCGGTTCATGCCAGCCACTTCAATGCCGAGTGGCGCGAACCATTGGAGGCCTAGTAGGCTAGGCCTATCTCTTTCGATGACCGTTAGAGGTAAGTACGCTGTATGCTTCTTAAAGGAGACTCGGACTCGGCAGGACCCAACAATGGGGATTCGATTCCCTTGGTAGTCCTTGAGGATGAGGCGTTGAAATTGGAGGTCTTGGCATAGAATTGTGGGGATGAGTTCCTTGAGTGTCTTCCAGGACACCATCGAGAGGGACGATCCCGAGTCGACCTCCATGTGGCAAGGCTGGTTCTCGATGGCTACCGTGACTCGGATTTTCTTAGTGTCCAAGCTGAGGCGTGACCGATAGTGATAGTATGGTGAGCCTCTTCTCTCTGCAAAGCTCGATTTCTGTAGGAGTGGTTTACTGGCTCTCGCCTTACAGGACGGTTTCCTGTTGATTGGTGATAGTTAGCCCCTTTTGAGGCCTGGCTGAGTCCTGGTAAGCTGCGGCAGACCTGGCTGATGTGGCCTCGTTTCCCGCACTCATGGCAGAGTGCGTCGCGGAATTTGCATTTGGACCTGGCATGGTTTGCTCCACAGCCAGCGCAAGGGCATAAGGGCTTCGGGCGAGGGTCCCGGTCAGACCGCAGTCAATGGACCCCTTCTTCGTCACTGTCTGACGACAAAGAGAGGTCCTCGTGGTGCGTCGTCGTGAACTGTCCTTCAGACTTGAATAAAATGTTGCTTGTCGGTGGTGGTACCGGAGTGCAGCTTCGCCGTAGTTGCGCAGCCGACTTTTTGGTGACCTCTGCTGCCGTGGCTTCGGCAATGGCGTCAGCAAGGCTGATGTCGCCTTTCGCCATCAGCTTGCTTTGCAGGCCTAGTGCATCTAGTCCCAGAACTATTCGATCTCTTAGTGCCTCTTCTAAATCGGCGAACCCACAGAGGCCCCCTAAATTTCGGATGTCCACCATGAAATCGGCCACGCTTTCCCCTTTTCGTTGGTTCCTCTGATAAAACTCATGGCGTCTCATGAGCGTAGGCACAGTTGGCACGTAAAGGTCTCTCAGGATGGGTTCGAGGTCGTCCCAGCTCATGGCCTTCACTTCTCGAGGTTTGGCGAGTGCTTTAGCCATCTTAAATATGGCTGGGCCGCAATGCGTCAGGGACAACGCCCTTTATTTTGCTGGCGTGGCATCCTTCAAGTTGTTCGTCTCAAGAATCATTTGGAAGCGATCCATGTAGGATTCCCAATCCTCTTGGTTTGGATCGAATGGAGCGGGTGGTACGATGCCTCCGGACATGGTTCCGTTGTTGGTGTCATCTGTCACGTGCTCGGTGTTGCTTCCTGGTTTCTTCGGTTCAGACGTCTCCAAATCCCACCTTCGTCGCCAGTGTTAGGTACTGAGCATGGGTCGGAATAAATGGAGACAGCCTCTGAACGGTGAACTTTCAGCTCTTTATTTGCATAGTGACTTCTCGAAACAACAACAGTGAGCTCTGCCTTATATAGGCAACCCTTGTAAGAATTGTCCAATAACGAGCTATGAACGCTAGCTCTTTTAACCAATAAGAATTCTCTGTTAAGGGCCAATTGGATTCCTCAGAACTAACCAATCCGATCTGGCCGCCTAACAGCCAATCAGAAGTGCAGGGCCAAAACCCTGCACTTTACCTCAAGCTCATACTTTATTAACTATGGTACATACACAACAGGTTTCACTTCTCTTTTGATGTACAGGCATTAAAATGGCTTTTCACTTTAAAGTTAGCAGCATCCTAGCAACTGCTTTTAAAATCTGATGAACTTTGCTGCTCATCCTGTTGGCCCATAATGGGTGGGATCTACCAAGTACTAATTGCTTGTATCAGACTGAGGATTACACACAGTCATGGCCTACATTTCCTCTGCTACCATACTGTTGTTCTCACATCAAGAGCTTAGCACAGCACTGCATAAAAATATACCTATACAGTAGAACATATTCCAGAATTCTTGGAGGGAAAGGAAAGGTCTTTTCTGCTTCTGCAAACCAAAGGAGGTTTCTTTCTCCTTTCCACCTCTTGTGTATAATTCTGGATCCCAGGCAGAGGTGGTATTCAGTAGGTTCTGACCAGTTCTGGAGAACAATAGCAGAGATTTTGAGTAGTTCAGAGAACCAGCAAATACTACCTCTGACTGGAGATTTTAAATTATCCTTCCCCTGCCACACCCACCAAGCCACGCCCACAGAACCGGTAGTAAAAAATTTTTTAATCCCACCACTGATTCCCAGCCATGGTTTTTTTTTTTACTATCAGGGTTTATAGTAGGAAAGTACTGAATTTTTTTGCTGTATTGCCAACTGTATTTATTCAGCAGTGCTGCCATATTCTAGCATGCATGTCTCAAAGGAATGACTTTTGTACTCCATTACATTTTCCAATCTATTTTCATTAGCCGCCATCCATATATGCCCCAGTACCCCTATACTTGTATATTTTGGTCTCTGTCATCTCTTTCTGGTTCCTAGCTGATATCACCTGCTTCTGCTTCTTTGGATCAGTACACCACATGACTAGCAGTCCAGGAAAAAGAGCTAATAAATTCTAATAGGTAGAAACTTATGAAATATTAGAGAGGACCAAATGAAAATGAATATATACAATTGAAGTGATTGAAAACTGGAGTGAGGCTAAGGTTCAGCATAGGAGTTCTGTATGCACAGCTATGAAAGAACTATGTTGGAGATGTTTTTAGAAATTCTCAATCATCCAGGTTATGGTTGTCCCAAAGGTGTTTTTTCAAAAAGCAACTGGACTTAGTTTTTATTTGAAGAAGTTTCATTTCCCATCCAAGAAGCTTCTTCAGGTCATTCACATTCAACCAATCAACTGAAGAAATTTCTTGAACAGAAACTAAATGTCTTCAAGGAAGAACAAAGTCCAGTTGCCTTTTGAAAAAGCACTTTTGGGACAACTTTTAGAGATGATGGGATACAAGACACTGAAATACTAGTAGAGACAACTTCCAGCACAGCAGCAACCCAGTTTTGTGCTCTTATTTTCCTTAGCTGCATTGTGTTCTACGACATTGCGGTATCTGTCATCCCACATCTGATAGGCGGCTCATGATAGGGAGCGAAGGGAAGAGAAACGACAGGAAGTGAGGTTTCCTCTTGATGAGCTCACCCCGAATGTCTTGGCACATGCTCTTTTATTGTGCTTTTTTTTACAAGAAAATGATTTAATCAAAAAGCTCAAGTCAAACATGATAATCTCATCAGGATGTGTATGTTTACAAAGCTGCATACCGGACAGATCATTTACAGTGTGGATAAGCTTATTAACAACCGTCTAGCTCCTTGTCCCTTGCACGTGCCTTGCAAAGGTCACTGAAGAGACAGAAGTTAATGATTACACGTGAATGATACAATGTTGCAAACACATGAATGATACATAGTTGCAATGATACATAGTTACAACATCTCCTCTGTTTTTATTATTTATGACGAGTCTTCTTCCTCGTCCGAGAAGACAGGAACCATTTTTCTGAAATGTTCTCTGTCCCCGTCATCTAGGCAAGAGTGCGACCCGTCAGCGTCAGGGTTGTCCAAGGAGCGGTAACTCAGCAATGACATTTTTTCATCCGGTGTTGAGGATATAACATGAGCTTGCAATAGCACATTAACATCAGCAGTTATGGAGGATAATTAATTTTTTTAAAAAAATTGCAATATTCTATTAAAACAACAAGGTCCTATAATATATATCAATATAATGATTATTAATGATCCTTCCAATGCAGTTAAAAAGGTTGTAAACCATGGCGAAATAGAAAACAACCCCCCCCCTGCTATCAGCATAAAGACAACATTCTTCTTTAAGCGCAGCACACAATCCCCCTTGTTTTAAAAAATAACAGATCTAAGCCTCTACGATTTTGCAAGAGGGGGTATTCCATGGGTACCTGTAGGGATATAAAATCATCAGAGTTATACACACAAGCCATACTTGAATGCAAAATGATTTGGATTTAACAATTTCATCCCCGTGGACACATGCCGTGAGACCGGTGGAACAAGTCCAAACAAAATTATTGCCAGGGATAAAATACATTCCTTTCAGGCGTGATGTTAAAGTTCCTCCTGAAGTGGTGTAGATTGCAGGATATCCCCTGGTTGTGTGGGTGCGTCTGCCAAATCAAATTGAAGTGGTGGGTAGAAGTCTTCTATGCGAGAAAAATTGGTTGTAGAACTTAAACAAACTCCTTGAAAGTCAGTTATAGTCCAAGTAATATTATATCTTCTATGAGGCTTCTGCGGATCGTCATGGACAGTTCTTTTGAAGCGTCGTTTGTTGACAGGATCAGAGTTCGGGTATATAAAGGCATGACAAGTAGGAGAGAGGGCTATGGACAAGTTAGTTGTAGAACATTTATGAGATGAGGAGGGAATTCAATTAGTAGAAAAAGGATAATAATTACAATAATGACAATAAAGATTAATTTGGTAATTCATCAAGGATGTTAGTTGGGGTGGGGAAACCCATAATACAATAGAAGGACATTTAGGTCCCCCTAAATTTAGATTGAATAGAGGAAAATATTTTAAGGTTCCTTTCCATAGGAAGAGTAAAGAAGGAACAAAAGAGCGAGTGGTAGAGAGTTCTTTAAACAAAACAGAAGTGACAGAGTGAAAACTATGGGTAGCATTTTCATGACGTACCCACATGGAGCAAGTATAATAGCCTTCTGTTAATGAAATGGTTTTAACACGAATAGTCTTTTGACAGGAAGCATAGGTTTTGTTGAAGTAAGGTAGAAATTGCAAAGAAGAGATAGGCAAGAATATCAGGAAGAGTTTTAAGATACAGATGTAGCGGAGGAATTCCCATGATAGGGTCTAACCGCCCTACCAGGGATCCAGCAAGTGGTTTTGTCTGGCAGTAAGATCGCAGCGTAGCCTCGTCCCCAAGTGAGAAGCTCAGCGGGACCCTGCCAGGCAGGATCTGGCAATCTGCGATAATATACCAGAGGTCTGTTAGGCGGGGGTGAGGGGGAGGAAAAATGATGCGAAGCAGCAGAAGTGGGAGGAATGCCAGTCAGATTAAGAAAGTTTAAAGTGTAAAGACAAATGTTAAGAGAATTTTGCAATGCTGGGAGGTTCGGGGTTTTTTCCCGCAACAAATATCGATCAAGAGCACGTTTCAGAGATAAGTTCGCTCGTTCCACAATAGCCTGCCCCTGGCTGTTGTAGGGAATCCCAAACTTGTGGGTTACATCCCATCTGTTACAGAAGTCCTGGAACGCAGAACTTGTATAGGCAGGTCCATTGTCAGTTTTGATTTCTTTTGGACGTCCCAGCGAGGCAAAGGTACGAATTGAATGATTGATGACATGTTTTACAGTTTCTCCCCTTTGAGGGGTAGCCAGAATAAACCCTGAATATGTATTGATGGAAACGTGCAAATATTTCCAAGGGGCAAAAGGTGGATACTGAGTTACATCCATTTGCCAAATTTCACAAGCTTTTAATCCTCTAGGATTTACTCCTATGGGAATGGAATGTCCTTGCTTACTACACGTGGGGCATTGTTGAATAATGGCAGCAGCTTCTGCCTGAGTTAGAGCAAATTGAAAAGTTATCATAACTTGGCGGGGGAGATTCAAACACACTCCCTACTTCTATTTTATAATGGACTTTTAAAGCCTCCATAATTTTCCTCCAAGTGACCAAAATGCCAATAGGTGCACGAGGAGGACTATGGAGATGTTCACCAATTTTTTGTCAAGTGGAAATTTTTAAGGACCCTTCCTCTGAATAATTGGGACAATGTTGCCACACATAAGCCAATAATGTAGCAATAGGTTTCATTTTTACAGGCGAGCCCTTTAAATTAGCAGAATATTTAGAAAAGAAGCGACTAACTCCCTCAATTCCTTCAGATGCTGCGTCTGTTGTTGAGAAAAGTTTCCACCCATACTTACGAAAGTCGAGACCGTGTTTCAGATCCGATGATGTGCAATTCGCTTCAGGCCTGGCGATGCACAGCTCCCATCGAGCTGATAAGATATGGGCGCGTCGCAACGTATCCCCCTTAGGGAATCACGTCGGGGTCACCAGAATGCGGTATCTGCCATCCCGCATCTGATGGGCGGCTCATGATAGGGAGCGAAGGGAAGAGAAACGACAGGAAGCGAGGTTTCCTCTTGATGAGTGCGCCCCGAATGTCTTGGCACACGCTCTTTTATTGTGCTTTTTTACAAGAAAATGATTTAATCAAAAAGCTCAAGTTAAACATGATAATCTCATCAGGATGTGTATGTTTACAAAGCTGCATACCGGATAGATCATTTACAGTGTGGATAAGCTTATTAACAATCGTCTAGCTCCTTGTCCCTTGTACGTGCCTTGCAAAGGTCACTGAAGAGACAGAAGTTAATGATTACACATGAATGATACAATGTTGCAAACACATGAATGATACATAGTTGCAATGATACATAGTTACAACACTACATGGGGATTGTATTTTGAAGTAGCTATCTATTCTTATCTATGTTTCACTCCCTTGAATCTCCAATATATTTCATTTTTTTGAAAACTGAATATACTCATTTCTCTTCATGCAACAGTACCATAGCATCTAAGGGCTGAAAAATGTGCTCAGGTATATAAAGAATAATGAAGAAACAAGTCCCATAATTCTTTTGGGAATATCTGTCCCAGTGAGATTATCTGAGCTCTGATGTTTCAAACACAGACATGATCTCTAATTCATTGTTAGGGCAACTTGTATAAATCTTCAGACAATATAGGAAACACATTTTTGGACTTATCTTTTTATTTCACAGTTATTTAATTATGGTTCCTCTAACAAGTATTCCAAAGAATCAGATCACTCCAAAAGAATAATGATTTCTTTAAAATTGCTTTGGAATAATTCCTCGTCTGCTTATTACATATAGCTAGCTAACTATTGCCTCCATTGTTTGACAAATTAATCAATTAAATATCACCATGTTGTGCCTTTCTAAAATCTATAAAATATAATGGACAGGAAAAAGAGACAAGATCTTAGATTTCATTTAACTTCTATTTTATTGCCTACTTTGAAAGAGAATATAAATAAAAACCCATTCTCCAATTTACAATATTTATCATGAAATAATCACAATCTGCTGATTCAGGGGCTGTTTTCTCTAGTTCCTTGCATGCATATTTTAATAAGAATGATGATCAGTACAACATGCATTATAACAGCTAGCATAAATAACTGTATAAAGAGAAATTTCAAGTGGTCAACATGTAATAACCAAAATAACAATGTTTTGCTTTATGACTGGATGCAGAGGCAGAAGTGAAACATTATTTATATTACCTTTACTTACTAGAAGCATCTGTCTTGTAGAATATTGTTTTGAAGTGAGTCAGGTACTAATCTTGTGGAAATGTGCTGAACAAAAAATAGAAATGGAAAACCACAGCATGAAGCCTGTGGAGTGACAGCATCCATATAATATATTTCATAGGCTTCTGTGGTAAAATAATCTGTGTTGCTTTTCTTGAAGCTTACGCCGAAAGAATTCTGGTTAAAGAGTTCTTCAAGCTAATTATTATCCCACTTTATATCACCCAGGACTTTGGCAAGGAGAATGAGACTCCTCCCTTAATGTACTTGCCATATTATCTTTTTATGTTTTATTGATTTTATTGCTTTCTTTCTTTTATTGTTGTGAGCTCCCCAGAATTGTTGAGAGGTAAGTGGCATACAAATTAAACAGATTAGTATTATAAAGTTTTATTCATGAAATATGAAACTCAGTCAACTAAACATTTGAAAATGTATCACTCTGGCTCTGATGGTTGATATGGGTTGCTGCATCCTAGGTATTAACTAAGTTTCTTAAAATGTATGTTGTTCTGAGTAGCGCAGTTTTTTGCAGCTCTGCCGGCGCTACAGCAGGAAGCTGCAACTTCTTGATGTATTTTGCAAAATTATTGGACATGGTACCAAGTGCCTCAATGACAATGGGTATCACTGTTACATGTTTCATTCATAATCATGTAGTTTCGATGGCCAGGTTTCAATATTTCATGATTTTTTCCAGTTCTCTTTCTTTGACTCTAGTGTTTCCTGGTACAGCAATATCAATAAATTGTACATTTTGGTTTTCAACAGCTGTGATATTTGGTATGCTGTGTTTCGAATGACGATCCGTCTGTATTCAAAAGCATAATCACTGAAGCAGTAGTAACACCGGTTGAATCCCACCCCTGCCTGGCACCAGTCAAAACACTGTTTATGAAGCAACTGATGAACACTGACAGGGTAATCCACTAGTATATGAAAATAAGAGCAAACTCCACTCCCTTCTAGTATTAATGATATTACCTAGTTTGGAAATGAAACATCTGTAAGAAAACCATTAAGCTCAGAGAGCACGAAGGACCCCGCAGTTCAACTTTGAACTACAAACATTCTCTTCTATCAATAAATACTTTTTGGTTAGAGGGATTCAGAGCCTGCCTTATATGAGATGGCTCCCAGTGGATTTCATTCTAAATCTTGATATGATTTCTATAAATAAGGAAGATAACAGATTGTATTTGGAAATTCCACAATATTTTAACCTGATTATTTTTTGGCTTTATTTCAACTATAGGTTCCCACAAATTTTTATTACTGGCACACGATAATTTTATAGATGTTTTAGTGAACCATTTTGACAACTGTGTTATGTTATTGCATGAGCTGAGCATATGATCTACTGTTTCTTCTGCTTCTTTGCACAATCTCCACTACTGTTATGGTTGGTTGACATTTAGTCAGATGTTTATACTGTACTTTTATCCATCTATCAAGCCCTTCCCAAGGACCTGAGATAGGTAGATGTTGTTGTCTGATGGCATTAAAGATATCATCACAGAGTGCAGATTGCTCCAAGTGAAGCTTCCTTTTACAATTGATGTGATATTCTTGCCACAGCTAACCAGGAGGTTCATTATTTCTTATACTTCTTTGCAGAGGAGGCATTTGTTTTCTATCACTGTCTTCTTAATGGGGCTTTCTTTACATTTGTTTTAAAGGCTTGGTTTTCTACAGCTAGAATTAGCCCCTCTGTCTCTTTCTTCTGCTCTTAGCCATTGCCAGGTCTTGTTATTATCTGTCTTGCCCTGTTAAGTTTTTTCTATGTATTGGACATGTAATATTTGCCATGCCTGTACCATGTCTCCTTTCAATGCTTCGTTTGGTCTTTCTTGTAGGCCAGTTTGATCTCTCCATATTCAATAAACATGCTGATTTGATATATTTATTTATTTCAAGTAACTGAAAGTGGTGAACATATTCAACATGCCTTCCTCCTCCTATTTTCCCCATAAGGACTTGAATTGAACTTACAATGCTAATTTCAATGCACCTTCTTTCTGAATGTCCTTCAGATATTCTTTCAATGCCTTTATTTTCTTCCAACTGATGTACTTGCAACACTACACATCCACTTATGCACTTTACTCAACATGGCTGTTGATGGTTGAAGGTTAAGATTCATTGTCATTATTTTTCTTCTCTTCCTATCCAGGACTTTGGGTTCTCCTTGAGTCTTTTTTGCTATTTCAGCTATGAACCTAACGACACAAATTGCCTGGTATTAATTGCTCAGATGGTATTTCTTCCACTAAGTTTGCTACTTTAAGATTTTCTCAACTCTCATTATATATTTACTTCTAAGCTTCTTCTTGACTTCACTGTGCCTGATATTGTACATTTGAAGTATTCCTAATTATTTGTAGTGACCTCCATCCATATTCTTGATACTATTTTTATAGGGCATCTTGAGTCCCTCGGTTTTCACTATTTTTCCTCTGTTGATGGTAAGGGTGGCACATTTGTCCAGTCCAAATTCCACTATAATATTTTGACTTTATATATGAACTGTGTGTAGTAATTTTTTTTCAGAATAGAATATTTCCATTTGGCTTCAGATTGTCCATGAAAAGGAAGTGGGATAACCTGGCAGATGTTTTTGATGTTTAATAGCCATGGCCTCACTTGTTCAGTATTGTTGACAGAGGAATCAATTAAATGATAAATAATAGTGGTAAGATTGAGTCTGCTTGAAACATTTCTCTCTCAATATTAACCTCTTCCAGTGTATCAATATCGACCAGCAACTGTGTTTTCCTTTGTATCATTGATCTTTGACCAAAACTGCTGATATTTCTCATGACTCCTATTATTTCCATATGTTTAATACCTAATCATGTGACAGGAGTCAAATGCCTTCATGTAATCTATCCAAGCTACATTCAAGTTGGTCTTCCTTCTCTTTCTGTTTTTCCTCAAACCATCTGTCAGTTAGCACATGATCTTTTGTTTCTCCACTGTTTGGGCAGTTCTCATCCACGCTGCACCAAGAGGGAGGGTTAGACTCCTCCCTATTATGTCATAGAGCTGAGTCTGCTGTATATAAAAAGCCAGCCTCTGGCCAGATCCCCAGCTTTGACTCAGCTCCATGTCTTGGAAGCAGCTTATGATCATAGCAGAGCAGGAAAACAGCAGCAAGGCAAGAAAAGGTTTTAAAGCCTTTGGCACAGCTCTCTGGGCTCCAATTGAGCTGTGCCATCTGGGGAGCAGGGATCCGCTCTCCAGCAGCATCAGGGACCCGGCATTGCCTTTGGGAGGCTGCGGATAAAGGAAGAGCTTAGAAACCTCCCATGCAGTCCTTCCAGGTGTTTCTGTGCTGCCGCGAGCTGCAGCAATTGTTTTTTGGCACTTCTCAGCTATTCCTTTGAATCAGAATCAGAATCAGAATACCTTTATTGTCACTATCCACGTGTACAATTTGCATCATACGCATACACAGTGAAATTAAGCGACTCGTCCTTCAGTGCAACATACACACCAGAAATATACATAAAATCTCTAAAAAAATTATGATAAAAGAATAAAAAGAATAAAAGAATAAAAGAATAAAAATACCCTACTGTGCCTGTCCCAGTAGGAATTATTGCACATGCCCGCCAACACAACAACAATAGTGATCATATTGCACAAAATTTGTTCACAATTATTTACAGTGTATCTGGCAGTATTTGAAATCAGTGCATGTGCAAATTCAAGGTAGTTATGGCTTTCGGGAAAAAACTGTTTTTAAGGCGGTTTGTCCTTGACCAGATGCTCCTGTAACGCCTCCCTGAGGGCAACAGGTCAAACAGTCCATAACCAGGATGAGAGCTGTCTTTTATGATGTTCACAGCTCTACTAAGACAGCGGGAGGAATAAATGTCCGACAGGGAGGGAAGAGGGCAGCCGATGATCTTCTGAGCTGCTTTGACTACCCTCTGTAATCTCTTCCTGTCTGCCATGGTACAGTTGCCATACCACACTGTGATGCAGTATGTCAACAGACTTTCAATGGACGCACGGTAGAAGGTAATCAGCAGGTTAGAGTCCAGATTGTGCTTCCTGAGCACCCGCAGGAAATGGAGTCTCTGCTGGGCCTTCTTAATGACCGCCGTGGTATTTTCCATCCAAGAGATTTTATCAGCAATGATGACACCCAGAAACCGGAAGGTGTGGATCCTCTCCACCTGCTCTCCATCGATGTAAAGGGGAGCCAAATCGGTGTTATGCCTCCTAAAATCCACAATGAGTTCCTTAGTTTTCTTGGTGTTCAGAACTAAGTTGTTGTCCGAACACCAAGCTGTTAACATCAGGACCTCCTTCCTGTAAGCTGCCTCGTCTCCCTTCGAAATGAGTCCAACCACTGTGGTGTCATCAGCAAACTTCACAATGAGGTTGCTGTCGTGCCGTGGACTACAGTCGTGGGTGTAGAGGCAGTACAGGAGTGGGCTCAGCACGCAGCCCTGTGGGGAGCCAGTGCTGAGTGTACAAGTGGAAGAGAGGTGGGGGCCAAGCCTCACAGTCTGGGGCCGATCGCTTAGGAAGTCTTTTATCCAGGCACATGTAAGGGAAGGCAAACCTAATATGTCCAGTTTTTTAACCAGTATTCCTGGGATAATTGTGTTAAAGGCAGAGCTGTAGTCCACAAAGAGCATCCGGACATAGCTCTGCTGCTGCTCAGTAGCTTGGGCTACTCAGGCTTCACTGGAGGAGATCTGTAAAGTGGCTACTTGGGCATCTCTGTCACCCTTCATTAGACATTACCGTATTGATTCCTTCACTTCAGTGGATGCGGCTTTTGGATGAAGGGTACTTTGGAGGGTTGTCCCACAAACGCAGTAAACAGACCAGACATGGGCTCTCCCGTGGACATGTTGGCTTTGGTATGTCCCATTCTGGACTCTCGGTGCAGCATGGATGAGAATGGGCATTGGTATAATTACCTGAGAATGTTCTTTCTATCTACGCTGCAAGAGAGTCCATCCCCACCCTGGTTATGGCAGGGTGTGGGGTTATTTCTAACATGTTTGTTCCTTGCTTTCATAGACACTCCAAGTCTGTCAAGTATCTTCACCTAAAGCTGGGGATCTCGCCAGAAGCTGGCTTTTTATATATGGCAGACTCAGATGTATGACATAATAGGGAGGAATCTAACCCATCCTGGACTCTCTTGCAGTTTGGACTCTCTCTTGAAAGGGTGTTCTCAGGTAATTATACCTATGTTCATTTCCTTTCTGCCCAGTAGAAACAGTTGCTGTTGGACTGTATCAGCCATCACACCACCTAGCAATTTAAAAATGGTTGGTAATCAAATAACTGGCCTGTAGTTTCTTGGTGCTGCCTCTTTTGCTGCATCTTTCATTGTCAGATAGATTTTTCCAGATGCTCAATAAGATCTCTCTAACATGATAAGGAAACAAATGCAGGAAAGCATTCCAGCCACTGTTTTGCAGTCATCATAATTTCTGAGCAAATTTATTTTTAGTACATTGCAGTAAAACAACCCCAGATGCAACTAAGAAATGTGTAACTCAGGCTATCAGTTGGTACCACAGTCAAAATAAACCAAAAGAGCTCTCTCTGGGCATTTTGAAATAACATATGCCTAAAAGCCACACGGAATTCTTCAGATAGAATGCAGCTTAATTCACTGTATACTCTACTTTTCATATTAAATTAGCATTTTCCTTTTGACCGGTATTATTTATGCATTGGCCAGATTCAATCTCAGTTTGGGAGCCTAGTTTCACGCCAAGGCACTCATTCATAATCTTCACAGATCATGATTCATTGGGACCAGAGGGAGTCAGAGACTCCTGAGGTCTCTGAAAGGCAATTCAATAGACCTGCTGCGATACAAGAAGATTAGACATTTCATGTGGTCCCATGCTGTCAGCAACTGCTAGCTTCATATGCCGCTGTTCTTGTGGTGGTTCACTGAACTGCAGGTGGCCTCCTTTGAAATGAAGAAACATCTGGTTCTGCACTGATTCCACCCATATAAAAGTCTTCCTATAAGAGAAGACTTTTTATTCAACAATAAGTTCCATGTCAATTTTGGTGTGGCCTTTCATTTAATGCCAAAATTTACATTACCACATTGGAACTTTTTAAAAAAGAGAAGATATTGAAGATGGCATTTTATCCCACTATGCGATGCACATCATATATCATTTCTCCCCTTTTCTTTTGCTCCTGTTCCTATTCCTGCTGATTCTCAATCCCTAAATAAATAGATTCAAACAGAGCAAAGGTCTGGATCACACTGGAAACATTAATCACCATTGAGTTATGATTACAGTTCTTCAGATCTGCACAAAGATCAGTAAAAGGAGAGCAGGACTTTGTATTCGGCCCCATTTGTTCCCCATTAGGAACTAAAAAGAATTTATATTATAAACTGTATCATATTTAGAAATAGAAAAATAATCTTAAATAAGATATACTTAAGATATTTTAAAGAAGAGATTGGACAATCCTTTGTCTGAAATGTTATAAGACTTCCTGCTTGAGCAAGTGGTTGGACTTGAAGATCTCCAAGATCCCAACTCTGTTATTCTGTTATATATTCCCTGTCTACAAACAGATCTTATCTTCTGATTGAGAGGGAACACTCCACATCAGAATACTAATAAAAAATAGGACTATTACACACTTTTGATGGAAAAAAATATAGGCTAAAATAATAAGATATTTGCTATATATTTACTTTTGGCAGCTAAATTTTTAATCATTCTCATACTGAAAATATTGGGGCAATTTATCAACATAAAACTTGTGTAGTGCAATGTAGTCTATAGCTCTTTTCAAAAAAATATCAGGCTATAAACTGAAAAAAAAAAACAAGAGAATAAGGAATGTGAAGGGATATTTGTCATCTGTCATTATATTCCATTATAACAGAAATTATACTACGGAATGCCTTGATGCTAAACTGGTTAAGTACCAATCACAATATATTGCTGATACTACTGATACTACTACAAATTAGCAAGTAAGTGCCACAATTATCAACTAAATTATATTCATTATCAATTAAGGTTAAAGGAACATAGCCAGAATGTTGGTAGAAAATGATTTCTAGAAAGATATCATTCAGAAATGCCCAGTTAATGAATAGAGCCCTTGAGGAAACCTGAGGGTTTCTGCAATTTTCTTCACTGACTATAAGCCCTATTGTTTAGATTTAGAACAGTGAAAAATGGGAAGGAGAGACTAACATATAGTTCTATATTTATAGGGGCCAGAATGCAGACTGTGCACAAAAGTTGAACATTTTATTCAAGTTCAGAGTAGATTCAGTTCTGGTTTTAAATGAGATGCATGCATTAAAATGTAGACTTGACTTCTCAGAATTAGCTCAAAATGTTTTGCTGCCTTAGGCAAAGCAGAATTGGCATCCCATCTATGCAATCCAAGACACCTTATGCCTAATGTCAGGCATAGTGCGTGAGAGAGAAAAATCCCATAAGCAGCTCTCCTATTTCCATAGTCAAATATTTCAATAAATTACATAATTCGATCTCTGATCTTGGTACCTTAAATTTGCTACCTATGGCAGCCACATCTATTAACATTGGGTCCATTTACTCTAACGTTAAAAACCACTTATAATATATAATTGGAAATCAGACAAAAATATAATGCTGTATATAATGAAGCAAGCTTATAGCGAAATAGAGAGCTGCATTCATGAAGCAACTCATACTTCCCACATTCTTTTTCAGTCACTTTATATTGTCCACTCCCTTGATAAACATCAATACCCTTTGGTGCATCAACTAATTTACTTATATTTAATTCACTGAAATCTGATGCAAGAGTAATACTCATTCTTGTATTTAATAAGCTTTTTTTAACTGCTACGTTGGTGAAGTCAGTCAGAGCTAAATATTTGCAAGAACTGCTCTTCTATGAGGATTGCCAACCAACCATGTGATTTTCAGTGGTATGGAATCACATAAATTATGTTTGATGAAAAACTCAACTATGGTTTGTTCACTTTCTGAATCATAGAACACAGTGGAGCATAAACTAGCCACATGGATTGATTTTACATAGCATGCTAAAATAGTTTGTGGCTCATAAAATGAGCAAACATATTTGGGTCTCATTACTCTTTTCTTTATGTTTGGCCATCATACCTGTAAGATTTTTTGCATTGTCATTTTTGTGTACCACATGATTGATCTTATGAAAAATGATTGATCTTATGAAAAATGATTGATCTTATGAAAAATGATTGGTATGCCTAAAATCTTATTTATAATATTTTTTGTATAGACAAATAATTAAGAGCACTGGTATTAAATGTTTTGAATGTCCATGGGAATTAGACTCTAGTCAAACAAGAGCTTGACTTGATCTTGATCCTAACACTGTGCAAGCAATCAAAATAAGTAGATCAACCTTGGAAAAAACATATCAAAATGAATACTGATGAGAAGATAGCACAGCAAACAATATAATGTTATTGAAAAAACACTTCATTTACTGGTATAGTTTCTCTGATTTAAATGATCAATTGTAACTAATACAAAGCTATTAGCAACTAAACCTTACCTTAAAATAATAAACTTTTATCATAATCATCAGGAGAAAGTGCTTTTTGATTGCAACAATTGTTTAACTTGTGACAAGAATTTTTCCATCTTAACTCAGCCAACCTTCTCAGGACAATCTTCAGGACTATTGGCCTGCAGCAATAATATTTCATTTGAGTACAGGGCATCCTTTTAATATGAGTTGCTATCACCAGCACAGTTCAGAAAGAAAATGGTTTATTTGCAACTATGTTTTTTTCTTTAACCCTTCTTGCAATTGCAAATCGACAGCTCATTATCAAGATTTCAAAAGTTTTATGCTATCAGAAATTACTGACCTTCCAGTAAGCAAGTGCTTTATGTAAGAAGGGGGAGCATGTAAATCTATATATGTACAGAACTTAGTTAAAACTAAGAAGAAAAAGCCCTCCAGATGAGATACCATCCATTAATAACTGCATTAATATGTAAAAACCTATGCCAGCTCATTAGAAGTTCAGCTTGGAAAATGAAATTGACTAAAATCACAAGTATCTAAATAGTGCTAATGATTCTTGCTTCCCAAAATGACCCTGAATTTGGAAGCATCCTCTTGACTGGGAATTTCTTTTCCAACAAAATAGAAAACCAGGTAAGACATAATTAAGGTTGAGCAGGCAAGCCCTATCTTGGCTGAATTTCTGGCAGAGCTTCTGTGTCTCAAACAAGAGGGTTATGACAAGTAGAAAGATAGCAGATGTGTCTTTACATTGTTCTCTGCTAGGAAAGCTTCCAACTGATCTATTTTTACTTTCCATGTATTTTAATGCAGGTTTGGGGGGAATTAGAGTTGCTCATAAGATGCATTAAGTAGCCAAGAGGATCTTTTCCAATTTTCTTTGAAGTGAGAAATTGGAAACACACACAAATCTTTGTGTGTTTAATAGGGGAGAAGCAGCCAAGGGAGATATTTCTATTTTAATTTGCCTTCCTTATTTCAAAGTGTGTTTTCTTTCTCCAGGGACAGCTATTTCAGTTTATTCTAAAATGTTCCTGGTTGGAGAAAGGGTGATAACATGGTTCTTCTTTCCTATGGTTCTTGTCTTATATCTGTTGTTTTGAATCTTTCCAAGCAACTGAAGTACAGGCTGCATAGTTTTTGAAACAAATGTCCTAAAGTGTCATGGGAATCTATTTTAGTCACTCTGTTAATTCTTAAAAAATAACACTGTCTCAAATGCTTCTTACAAATCATTTTCATAATTGGCAGGTCAGATAGAGTGTGGATTCACCAGTTAGATATAATGAACATATCTAGAATGGGCATTTATTAATCATGAACTTATATGTTTTCATCACAATACTCTTGATCTTTAAAGAAACCTGGATTCTTGTAAGACATTCAGGAGCATAAGAAGACTCTTACATCTAAGGCTATACAGCTTCACTGGTTTATTTAATTTGTCTGTTTAGAAAAGCCATTAAGACTTTTTCTAGTTTGGTGGGCTCTTATCATCTAAGCTTCCTAAGAATTTTTTTATAATTAACCTTTCTTTGAATATGGGATAGCTAATATTTTTATCATCAGCTTTTGCAAGATTTTATGTGTTGTATTATATATTCAGTAAGTTATGAGTTGTTCTGGGGATCTCTTGAATATACATAATATACAGCACACATAGAGAAATACACAAAAGTACACAAAAAATGGGCAGGATATAAAAGAGAAGTGAAGTGTATCAGATTAATCAGACATTACCAGATATCCAACAAGAAGAGCACATGTCCTCCTTTTAGTCCACATTTCTTCTGTCTGGCAGCCATAGCCTTAAAATCAAGTATTGCTCAGATTTTTGAATATCTTTTCTTTTCCTCAGCAGGCTTTCTGCATGATGCTTCCCTAATAAGTTCGAACCACAAGTTAACAAGCTCAGCTCTGTGACCTTAATTAGTGAGTAGTACCTTACTGCCAGCTTATGCTGCTGCCTGTAATGGACAATAATTTAACCAGTTACACTGAGACTATTTATGGTGGTACAGTGGTTAGAAAGCAGTATTGCAGGACTCAGGGTTGACTCAGTCTTTCATTCTTCCAAGGTCAGTATAATGAGGACCCAGACTGTTAGGGGTAGTACACAAATAGTGCTTCCATTGCAAACCATCCAGAGAATGCTGTGAAGTGCTATGGGTGGTATATAAGCCTAGATGCTACTATCTATATCTATCTATCTATCTATCTATCTATCTATCTATCTATCTATCTATCTATCTATCTATCTATCTATCTATCTATCTATCTATCTATCTATCTAATCATCTATCATATTTCTAAACCACTGTTTCCCTCATGCTTCCTATCCAGCTTCAGGACATTGCTGAGACTGAAAAAGCAATCCTTCTGATGTTTTATAATCTATATCAAACTTCTTAACTGCCCATCTCCCTCATGGAGGCCTAAGTACGTTTTGCAGTTTTCATTATAATTTTGTCATGGATGTCAATAAAGTTAGTGCATCTTTTTCCCCCCTCATTTGTCCTCCTTACCACTTGACTTTGCATGTGGTAACTCTAAAGGCTTCTGAAAGAAGACACAAAAATCAGTGCCACCCTAAGAAAAAGATGTTATGGGCACTAGCTAAAACCTCCTTTCTTGTGGTGTTAACTAAAAGAAACAACTACACACATTTAGCAGTAGGCATTTTATGACTTGTATCTTACTTGTTTACTCAGTTGGTGCATTTGGAATAGCTAAGAATAAAATAGCTAAGAATAAAATAATCATGGATTATAAAATGCAGTTTTTCATATAATAACCCAAGACTTTCTTTTTCAAGGCATTATATATCCCTGTTTTTTATTAGACAAAGACATGTGTTGCCTCTCCTCACTCATTAGGAAAAGCATCACGATCATTTTATTTTAGTTATTTTAGTTGTTTTGGACTTGGATTCGAAACCATTCTGAAACATCAAAGACTGTAAAACTGCTTCTATAATAGGACTGGTATGGTTTGAGATGTAGTGATGCTTCCAAAACTTTCCAAGATTTTAATGCCTTGTTTAATTCATTAAAAACAGCAATAGTTCGTTGCTTATTTTATGGAATTCTTAGAGTAACAGATATACACATTTGCACATAACAAAACTTCCCTTTTATGTTTATATTTGTTATACTATGCATAGTGATATAACACAACTAAATATACACTGGATATCTCAACATTTTTGGCAGTTTTAAAAATTGCAACCAAATTTAAATGCATGGTGTTGTGAATGCATAATACCAATAAAGTTATCATTGAGCTTGAAGTCTAGTGCAGGGTTCTGGCCCTGCACTTCTGATTGGCTGTTAATGGCAGGATCGGATTGGCCCATTCAGGAGCATCCGATTGGCTATTAACAGGCCATTCCCATTGGTTAACGGAGCTAGCGCTCCAGGTTCGCTATTGGTTAAGTAGTTAATGAGTTGCCTATATAAGTAAGGCTAGAGCAGCCTTTGAGCTGAGCGATCACAATATGTAAATAAAGAGTTTGAAGTTCACTGTTACTACCGGCTCGTCTCCATCATTCGCATCCATGCTCCAGACTTAACACTGGTGATGAAGGTGGGATTGGATGACATCAGAGCCAACTAAGCACGTGACCGAAGCGCACAATGGCGAAACCATGTCCGGCGGCGCAATACCACCCGCTTCATTCGATCCAGCTCAAGAGGACTGGGAGTCGTACATGGATCATTTCCAAATGTTTTTGGAAACGAATAATCTAAAGGATGCCATGGCCGGAAAGAAGCGGATGGTATTCCTGATGCACTGCGGGCCAACAGTATTCAAGATGGCTAAGGTATTAGCGAAACCGGCTGAAGTGAAGGCCATGGACTGGGACGTCCTCGAACCACTACTAAGGGCCCACCATGCACCCACCGTTCCAACGCTCGTAAGATGATACAAGTTCTATCAACGGAACCAGCGGAAAAGGAGAAAGTGTCGCTGATTTCGTTGCAGACCTCCGGAACTTGGGAGGCCTTTGCGAATTCACCGACCTGGAGGAGGCCTTGAGAGACAGAGTAGTCCTCGGGCTAGTCGCTCTAAATGTACAGAGCAAAATAATGGCAAAGGGCGACATCACCCTTAAGGACGCCATAGCTGAAACTATGGCAGTGGAGGCAACCAAGAAGTCGGCTGCCCAACTACGCCGAAATTGCACTCACGCCCACAAACCAGCCAGCAAAATTTCACCTAATGCAGAAGGGCAGTTTTCCACGGCCCATCATGAGGACCTCTCTTCGTCGTCAGACAGTGACGAAGAAGAGGTCCATCACCTGCGGACCGATCAGGAACGACACCCGAAGTCCCAGCAACTGTGCGCGGGCTGCAGGGCCAACCACTTTTGCTCCGACTGCAAATTCTGCGACGCACTCTGCCACGAGTGCGGGAAATGAGGCCACATCGGACGGGTCTGCAGAAGCCTCCTCGGACCCAGCCAGACCTCGAAAGGAACCAATCTCCACCAATCGACAGGGAATCACCCTGTAAGGTGAGAACCAGTAAACCACTCCTACAGAAACTGACACATGAATCGTCTAGCGAGACAAGAAGAGGCTCACCAAACACTCACTATTGGCCATGCCTCTTCATTAGATGCTCAGAAAATTTGAGTCAATGTGGACATTGAAAATCGGTCCTGCCAGATGGAAGTAGACTCAGGATCGTCTCTTTCGATGGTCTCATGGAAGACCCTCAAGCAACTCATGCCCACTATCCGGCACCAAGACCTTCAATTTCAACGGCTCATGCTAAAAGACTACCAGGGGAACCGAATTCCAGTTGCAGGATCCAGTCGAGTCCGGGTTACATTCAAGAACCGCACGGTGTACTTACCCCTGACGGTGATTGATAAGGACTGGCCTAGCCTGTTGGGCCTACAGTGGTTCGCACCACTCAGCATTGAAGTGGCAGGCATTAACCGAATTGGTGGCAGTGACTGGGAGGAAGACCTCGCCCACGAATTCAAGGACGTCTTTGTGGAAAAGCTAGGCGAGTACAAGGCGACCCTGATATCCTTTAGCCTTAATCCAAAGATAGCTCCCATCCGCCTTAACCCTTGTCGAGTTCCATTCGCTCTAAAACCGAAAATTGATGAGCAGCTTGATAAGTTAATTGCCCAGGGAATTTTAAAGCCAACGGATCACTCCCCTTGGGAAACGCCGATTGTGACACCCATTAAGCCGGACAGCTCCATAAGAATTTGCGAGGACTACCGAGCCACCCTAAACCACGCCCTGCAACAGAACCCATACCTGGTGCCGGTGGTACAGCACCTCCTCCATTCCCTGGGGGGCGGAAAAGTCTTCGCTAAACTAGACTTAGCTCAGGCTTACCAGCAATTGCCAGTTGACGAAATGATGGCAGAGGCGCAGACTATTGTAACACACTGAGGTGCCTTTAAGTGTACACGGCTTCAATTCGGAGTCAGTGTAGCCCCAGGGATCTTTCAGAGCCTAATGGAGAGACTATTGCAGGGGATCAAGGGCGTTGTCCCCTATTTCGACGATGTGCTTATTGCTGCCCCCACTCAAAAGATCTTGCAGGAGCGGTTAAGATTAGTGTTACAAAAATTTCAGGAAGCAGGCCTGAAAGTCAAAAAAAATAAATGCAAAATGTGTACCGATCGTGTTGAATTCTTAGGGTACCTAATTGACAGTCAGGGTATTCACCCTACTGATAGTAAGTTAAGAGCAATAAAGAATGCTCCAGACCCCAGAACAAGACTGACCTCCAGGCATTCTTAGGCCTCATCAACTTCTATAATGTTTTCTTGCCGCACAAAGCGAATGTTGCTGAACCATTACATCATCTTTTAGACAAAAAAGCAAACTGGGTATGGGGTCACAAAGAAGAGCAGGCATTCTGTAATGTAAAAAAACTACTGACTTCGGACACCGTGTTGATGCAGTACAATGAGACTTTGCCAATAAACTTAACCTGTGATGCATCGCCTTTTGGAGTGGGCGCCATTTTGAGCGATGTGTTACCTAACGGTAATGAAGCCCCTGTTGCTTACTTCTCAAAGACGCTCTCGAAAACTGAGCGAAATTACAGCCAAATCGATAAGGAAGCCCTGGCGATTGTATCAGCAGTAAAAAGGTTTCATGAGTACGTGTACGGCCGGGTTTTCACCATTGTAACTGACCACAAACCATTGCTGGGGATCATTGCTAGGGACAAGCCAACTCCCTACATACTTTCTCCCAGAATGACCCGCTGGTCAGAATTCTTGGCTGCCTACAATTATTGGCTACAATATCGTCTGGGTAAAGCCATTCCCCATGCCGACACGCTGAGCCGTAAACCGCTCCCTGAAACTATCAACGATCCGGCACCAACGATGACATCGTTGCAGATCGAGACACTCCACACGCCGCCATTGACTGCCTGTGACATTGCGAGAGAAACAAAACACGACCCCATCTTGGCGCGAGTTCTCACGTGGATGGAACGTGGATGGCCATTGGACCAAGTACCAAACGACTTTGCACCATTCAAAAGTTGTCAAACAGAATTGTTCTCGCAGAAGGGCTGTGTCATCTGGGGCGATAGAGTTGTTATCCCAGAATGGCTCCAACAGACGCTGCTAAGAACTTTGCACGATGGCCACCCTGGCATCGTGCGCTTGAAGGGCCTCGCACGAAGCTACGCATGGTGGCCAGGCATCGATAGACAAATTGAATCATGGGTTAAAACTTGCAAAAGATGCCAAGAAGTAAGCAACGCTCCACCAAAGGCAACCCCGACCAAATGGGAGATGCCGCAGGGACCCTGGTCCCGCATCCATCTGGACTTTGCTTGGCCAACCAAAGGCCACACGTTTCTGCTAACCGTCAATGCCTACACGAATTGGCTCGAGATTCACCGAATGAGCAGCACAACCACTGACACAGTCATCAAAAGACTGGAAAGACTTTTTGCAACCCACGGATTAACAGACGTTCTGGTATCTGACAACGGGCCCCAATTTACTGCCCTACCTTTTGAGCAGTACTTGGCTGATCGGGGTATTCGACATGTGCTCACTTCACCTGTGCACCCTGCTGCAAACGGTAGGGCTGAGCGCATGGTTCAATTCGTCAAAAAGACTCTCCAAAAGATCGATTACGACAACATCGACGAAAAAATCAACCGGATCCTTTTCCTGCAGCACATCACACCTCACAGCGTCACCAACAAAACTCCCGCCGAACTGCTAACGGGACGAAAACTCCACTCCCACCTCGATTGGTTACACCCAGCCTACAAACCTGAAAAGCCACTCGGATCCATCAGCCGATGCCGTACCTTTCAGGTAGGCGATCTAGTATTTACTAAAAACTTATTGGGCGATCCGCTGTGGGTAGAAGCGATCGTAATCCGTGTAACCGGCCCAAGAACATACCTCATTCAGTGCCCTGACGATCGACTTTGGAAGTGCCACATAGATCAGCTACAATCGCGGCTACCACCTCGCAATTCCAAACTCCCTTTTAACCAAACTGAGGGGGGAGGGGAGATACAGAGGATAGCGAATTACTATTTGAAGGAAACCTTTTCAAAGAGACTGATAATGGAATGGAAACGCAGTAACAGGAACCAGGGACCGGAGTGAATGCACCTCAGGAAATGGCCAGTGATATTGATGACAATGAGAACACGAACTCGGAACCAGAGGCACCCTTACCGCTAAACAACGATCTACCTCAGCAAGAGTGCAACCAACTGCCAGGCACCTTGCAAAAATTGAAAAGACTAATTAAACAACCATCCTACCTTAAGGACTATGTAACCACGCCCCGTGGGCAGAAGCCGGGGGAAAGGGGTGTTGTGAATGCATAATACCAATAAAGTTATCATTGAGGTTGAAGTCAAGTGCAGGGTTCTGGCCCTGCACTTCTGATTGGCTGTTAATGGCAGGATCGGATTGGCCTATTCAGGAGCATGCGATTGGCCATTAACAGGCCATTCCTATTGGTTAACGGAGCTAGCGCTCCAGGTTCGCTATTGGTTAAGTAGTTAATGAATTGCCTATATGAGTAAGGCTAGAGCAGCCTTTGAGCTGAGCGGTCACAATATGTAAATAAAGAGTTTGAAGTTCACTGTTACTACTGGCTCGTCTCCATCATTCGCACCCATGCTCCAGACTTAACACATATAACATTTACCTTGTTACAGATTCATTTCACTGGATGGGCGAGAATAGAAGGGTAGGTCTATGTGTATGGAGATCTGTTTGAGCTGAAAAAAACATGTCCATTTCGAAGAACATATACCTACCCTTCTATACTCACCCATATGGGTCAATAGAGAATAAACATTAATTACACCTAGATTTATCTATACATTCACAATTCACAGAACAGCACCCATTAAAGGCCTTTAAAACTTCTATTAACACTAAAGTGGTTAGTGCCAAAAGATTGGTCCTAAATACCATCAATGCATTTAAATTACCAATTGTATATATTTTACAGAGATTGCATGCATGTGAGATAAAAACATTGCTGGCATATAGAACCGTAATAGCTGTAGTGAAACAAACATGGTTTTGAGTCATTACTGATAAAAATGCCAAAGTCCCTGAGTTACTGTTTGCAGCAGATAAGGCTCAAATAGCCTGCTTGTCACATCCATAAAAAACAAACAAACCAGGAGTTATTTCAGATGTTACAGGAAGGTTAGAGATATAAACGACCTGCAATTTCTGTTAGTGTGCTTCGGTAAGATCCAATTTGGAAGTTCACCAATGGATATGCACATTCTTGCCAGAGAAATTCTCGAGTATCTGCTTCAGATAATGCCATTTGAGAGATATTCATGCATCCAGCTGAAAATTTGTTTTGCTGTAACAATGCACAAAATCTGACTCTCTAAAAATAACTTATACTTTTAGGTTCTGCTGCAACTCCGGTGATATTACTGGAACCGTAGCATGCTCTTATTACATCAGTGGTTTTCCAGTGGATATAAAGAAAGTCCACACTCTCAATCAGTGAACTTCCTGCATTCTTTTTTGCCCCAGACAATGAAAATTGATGCCTCAATGCTGTGCCAGAAAGGAGTTTCTCAACCTCTCCTCTCTAATGTTTCATATACTACAGGGGGAAAAGAAGTTTTACCTACACTTCTGGCTAAGACCAATAGTGCTGGAAAAACTATGAGTACCATCAAAGGTCTTTTCGTAAGTCACTTAATTAGAATGTAGAATAATAGAGTTCAAAAGGACCTTGGAAGTCATCTAGTCCAACCCCCTTATGATATAATAACCCCCTTATAATTAGTGGTTGCATGGTCCAGATACTTAGATTGGATTTTACATTCTTAGCCACTTACTGAATTATTTCCAAGGACTTGGAATAGGTACATAATTTTATTTAATGTTAATATTGAAAATATTGCATGATGTAAACTGTTCCAGGCAAAGATGCCTTTTGCAATTGACTGGTGGTGCTTTTGTCAATGTTGAAGGTGTTCAACTGATGATTCAGATGTTTTGGAATTGTACTCATAGCACCTCTTACTATTGGCACAAATTTTGCTTTCTTTTGCCACAGTCATCCTACTTCTGTTTGCATGTTTTTAATATGTCATTCTTTTCTCCAACTCTTTTTCTTCTAGTCTTCTGCCTCAAACTATTGCAATGTTCATCATCCAGACTTTCTTGTCCTTCTCAACCATAAGCCTGGGTTGTTGTGTGGCAGATACTTGTCTGTTTGAATTCTAAGGTTCCAGAGCACTGTAGCTTCTTCATTTTCTATTATTCTGTCTATTTTGTGATGCCACCCCTTTTTGCTTGCAGGCAAATGATATTTTTTACAGATATCCCAGTGCACCATTGTTGCTACTTTATCATGTCATTGTTAATAATCAGCCTGTGAAATATAGTTCATCCCTGGAGACTGCCTGGACAGCTTTTCCCCCCTCCAAGATTGGTCAGAAGTAGTTTGTGATTGTCTCTTTCCTGAGGCTGAAAGAAAAAGATTGGCTCAAGGTCAATCAGCTTTTGGCTTTGTGCCTAAAGCAGGACTAGAACTCGTAGTCCCCCCAGTTTCTAGCCTGATGCTTTAACCACTATACCTAACTGAGAGGGAGAGGGAGAGGGAGAGGGAGGGAGGGAAGGAGGGAGAGAGAGAGAGAATGAGAAACTTTAAATGAATGAAACAACAATACCTGGGTGACTGAAATGGAAATTGAATGCTTACATGTGAATAAGCTTTTAGGAGAAAACAGAAGACAAAAATTGCTGTTAGACTTTGAATTTAGTATCTTTTTAGGTTAAAATTACTAATAAAATACATTTTTAAAATTTCTTTGGAATTTTAGCTTTGTGAGATCTGTTGAAATACACAAATAGAAGGCAGTGAATACCTATTAGAGCTTGATTAAAATATGCATAAAACACTGGATAAATATCTTTCTGAAAATTATGTTTAAAAAAGATAGATGCATTAAAGACATAGTGTAAGAAAAAAACTTATGCTATGAAATGGTTGGGGAAATAGACATTAAAAAACCATGGAAAAGTATGCAAAAAAATAATCAAGGAATTTATATTATATTATGTATTAAGGGAATTGCATATAGACCTTTCTATAGTAAGCAAAGATATGATGTGTCCTTTAAAATAAAATAAAAAATCAAACAGTCTGACCACTGTCCCAGTAATACATAGTGAGGCAAAATGAATTTATACTGAACAATATATCTCTGGCTATGAAGTACTATACACAAGCATACACAAGAGCCATGGTGGCACAGTGATTGGAATGCAGGATCGCAGTTCACTGTAGGAGTTCAATTCTGAGTGGTTCAAGGTTAACACATCTTTCTATCCTTCCAAGGTCAGTAAAATGAGGACTCAAATTTTTGGGGACAATATGGCTTAGAGAAGGTGTAAAGCAGCATATAAATCTAAGTGCTATTGCTATATACATTCTCACACTGATGATGTTACCTAATGTAAACAAATGATGTTACCTAATGTTGCAAATGAAACATTTGTAAACAACCGACTTCAGAGACTCCAGAACTTCATACCTATGCCTAGATATTTGTTTTACTAAGCTGTCTACTGTACATCTTTCTCTGAATTAAATTCTGATAATGTTTCAATTCATAATACTATAGTGTTCCCTAAATGCCTATCATTATAGATACAATGATCAATCTACATTCATCATCATAATTATTATCATCATCCAACATTTCACTGTTATGAGAAGAAAAATAATGATATTAAAATGAACCATCTCCAGCAAGTACATGTTTAAATTATAATTTCCCTTTACAGTATTATAAAGTAGCAATTGGTCAGCAAAGAAGGCCAGTGTGTGGAATTATAAGCAATAAAGACAAGGATAAGGCACTTAATTTGTTAGTCCAAGAATATCAAGCAGTTCCATATAATATGTGCTCCTGAATTTTGTTTTATAACAGCTAATGAAAATGTTACCCTGCTTTCTGTTAAATGCAGATACAGAAATTAGTCAAGCTTTCCTTATTCAAATTAGACTTAATCTCATTCTTTCCACCACTTGTTCCTGATACTTCACATGAGATTTATTTGAAGCTTTCTGAATGAGTGCCTTTCCTATACTAACAGAGAGCTGCATAAAAAAAACGGTTTAGACCTTCACCACCAACCCCGCCTCCCAGATGCAAGCTCCTTCCTACACATAGAACAGAGTCCTGGAGATGCTGTACTAACAGCATGATACTATTGTTTAATTGTGATCAAAGTTAGATAAGACTTAACATTTGAAATCTTACACAAGCTAGTAAATAATCCTTGTTTTATCAGATGTCACACTATTAATTAAAAAATTGAGACCCACAGTTTCTGACACGATTTTCCCAGTTTTCTGGTACTGAAAAGCCAGATTTACACATTATGTAAGGCCATAATAAAAACATAATTGTTTAAGTTTGGCTTAGTGTGGTATGTAAACCTAATCATTACTGTATGATTTATTTAAGATGGATAAAACATGGCTTACCATTATGTGAGAATGTAATCATTGTATGCAGTTGTTCAATATGTTGAATCCACTGCAATGATTTGTCATGATTGACATTATATTAGATAAATATGAATATGCAGCTAAAAGGTTCTTGGCAATTTTGGAACAGCAAATAGGATAATGCATACAAAAGGACAATAAATGGTAGAAAAAAAGCAGGTATAGGCCAATATTCTCAACCAGCCTTTTCCCAGATCTGTTGGACTTCTTCTTCATAGTTTTCTGATGATTGGGTACTATAGTTGTTAAAGAACAATCTACCTGGATAGCATCAGGTTGTCACAATGGAAGTGGTTAACATTGTCTATACAAGTTTAAAAGTTTTGAATGGAAGGCTGAGTCAGATAGATTCTTTATGCTTACACAATGTTATTAAATTGGTTTGTTTTTTGAGGACTGCTAAACATTATTTTGTCCTGTTTTGGAAACTATTTTCTTTGTTTTTAAAATTGTGTTGCAGCTTTGGGAGTAAGAACCCCTCTTGAACACTAAAGTATATTATCAACTGATTTGAAAACTAATTCACCTTTGCTAAAGTACTATGTTCCCTATCATTGGGAATATTGTTTTACCCTGGATTCATGAATACTTGAAACAATATTGCTTTTTATATTTATCCATAAATATCTTTTATATGAACAAACCGAATAGGTCAGTATATAGTTACTAAGGAAAATAGCAAAGGGCTGAAAACCTGTTTACATTAGCTATGTTGCTACCTTTTCTACCTCTGTAAACCAACTTTTGGCATATGAAGAAATACCTGCTGGATTCAGACTTATTACTACTAGAAAAGCCTGTGAGCTTTAAGTTAGAGAGGAGATCAGTGCAAGGCAGCAAAATGAATAAATCTGGAAACGACCATATTTGTGACTGGATTGGATACAGTAACTTAGTGACAATTATAAAAAAAGATACACAATGATCATTGAAAAAGCAAGTATACATTCAATGTGTACCATTCAATTCAAATGTAAATATTATTTTCTTTTTAATTATTTATGGCCTTTAATGCAAAAGAATAGTCTTGTCATTCTTTATAATTCCAACCAATTAGAATTGGAGACAAGTTTATGGCTGGAAATGTTACTGCATTAAAAAAATGAAGGGAAAAAATAATTCATTCATGTGACAGAGCTGTTTTGTCAGTTTCAAGGCATATGCTAAAAATAGGATATGAGGTAGTCCTTGGTTTTTTGAACTATTTTCCTTGTAAAGAATATATCAATATTAGAAATTAATATTAGAGACCATTAGAAATATATTCTGGTTACTAGACATAAGAGAGAAGATAATTAGTTCATACCTAAATCATACTTCCTCATTATATGTTTAATTTTGAAAATCCGATAAGCTGTTTGTAATGCAGTTTTCCAAATTAAAAATTATACAAAAATATATGTTGAACGTATATTTTAGAAAGTTAAACCATTTGGGAATGGTTTCTACAAAAAAGGTAGATTAGGAGAAATGCAATTTTATGGATTAGTTCAAAATTGCAAACTGTTATAAGAACGAATGGTTGTGTAAGTAGATTATGTATGAATTTAATATAGAATGAAGTAACTCAATGAGTTCAAAAACCTTATTGTTGAAAAAATATGAAATCAGATTCAGTTTCCTAAAGGCCTCCTAACTTTGCCTGGAAGTGTTGTACTTGCTAAACGGCATATGTTGGAATTACTATTTATCTGTTTGTTTATAGAATTTATACAGTCACCTACCTCAGACTTTTGACTCTAGGCAGCTCATAGGAAAAGTATAAAAAACAATACTCCAACATAATCAAGGCCACTAAAAACTGTCTCACAATATGAAAGCCAAGCTGTGTTTACTCTTATGTTAAGCAGTTTATCTGTTAAGTCCGTGTGGAAGGAGGCCAGGAGTCGGTGACTTTGTATCAAGCTCTTTATTGAAGTCAGGAACCGAACTGGCTCTTAGGAAAACTTTGCGGCTTTTTATTTCCAAGCCGTGGCGGCCGCGGCCAATGGCACTGATTTGAATCTCCCGCGATTCGAATCTACCAATCGTGGGAGATTCTCAGCGAGCCAATCGGCGCGGCTCGCCTAACCAATCCGATCGCCCCGCGCTTTGGCCAATCAAAGCGCGGGGATCTCAAGAATTCAAATTAAGGTACAGAACACCCCTCCCCTCTTGGTTTGGTCCTACGTAGCATAGTCCCGTAGGTAGGTGGGGCTCCGTCTTTGCCTACTGGACCTGCGCAGGTCAGTCGTAGGTTGGATCCCGGCCGGTTCGGTCGGGGTCTCTGTTTTTCCGGACTCCGTCGCGGGAACTGTCTGGTATGTCTGGCTGTGCCGCTCTCCGCAGCTCCCTCCTGGGCTACCCAGGTTGGTTGAGCTGTGGGTTTCGCTGCTCCCGCTCGGTCTTCCCGGGTTGGTTGAGCTGGCCTGGCTGTCTCTTCCTGGCGAGGTTTCATGCTGGCTGCTTGTAGGTGAGTATGGCTGGTTTCTTTCTTCTGCGTTTTGGTTCCCGGGGTATCCCCTCCCCTCTTGGTTTGTGTTGAGGGGGTTGGTTTTGTTTGGTTGCATGTCTGTGGTGTCTTGTGTGGCAGTCCTCGATCTTAACTGATCGATGTGGCGTTTCCACACTCGTCCGTCGGTTGTTTGTAGCCGGTACGAGCGTGGGCCTGTTAGCTGTGTTATGATTGCTGGTACCCATAATGGTCTCCGGTTAGGTTCTTCGCATAGACAGCGTCGCCTGGTGCGAAGGTTCGGTGTTTTCTGGTGGAGTCTGGGGGTTTCTCTGGGTTGTAAGTGGGGTGTAGTCTATCGAGTGGGGACCTTATTTTCCTCCCCATTAGCAGTTCTGCCGGGCTTTTATTTGTTGTGGTGTTCGGGGTTATGTGCTGTATGAAGAGTAATTTATTTATTTTGTCCTGGATCTCCCCGTGGTCTATTTTCTGGATGGTTTTTTTGTGAATTGAACCATCCGTTCCGCCCTTCCATTTGCCGCCGGATGCGCCGGGGCTGTCAGTGCGTGTCGTATGCCCCTTTCTGCTAGGAATTTTTTGAATTCCAGCGAGGTGAATTGGGGCCCGTTGTCGGACACGAGGATGTCTGGGAGGCCGTGTGTTGCGAAGAGTTTGCAGAGTTCTTTGGTCACGGCTTCCATGGTAGTTGTTCTCATGTTGCTTACCTCCAGCCAGTTGGAGTAAGCGTCTACGGTTATTAAGAAAGTGTGTCCTTTTGTGGGCCTGGTGAAATCTATGTGGATCCTGGGGGTTTCCCACTCTAGGATGGGTGCTGTGGGTGGGCTTGGTCTAGTTTCCTGGCATCATTGACACCTTGCTACCCAGGCCTCGATCTGTTTGTCCATCCCTGGCCACCAAGCGTAACTTCTGGCCAGGGCTTTCGTTCTAACGATGCCTGGGTGCCCCTCGTGTAACAGTTCCAGAACCTTCCCTTGTAGTTTTTCCGGGATGACCACCCTATCCCCCCATAGTATACACCCCTTTAGTAACGAGAGTTGCGTTTGCCGGTTCCGGAATGTCCTGAAAGTCTCGTCGTTGTCCTTTTCCGGCTACCCTTTCTCTACCCAATGCAAAACCCGTGCCAGACGTTTGTCTTTATTAGTTTCTCGGGCAATGTCTGACGTGGTTATGGGTAGGTTGGGTAGAGTCTCTATGCTGAGGGTGGTCGTCGTGGGTGCTGGGTCAGTGTCTGGTTCGGGTAACGGTGAGCGGCTTAAGGCATCCACATGGGAGATAGTCTTACTGGGTCGGTGTGTGAGCCTGTAGTTGTAGGCAGCCAGGAATTCGGACCACCTTGTCATTCTGCGAGACAGAATGTTCAGGGTGGCCCTGTTCCCTGAGAGTATTCCCAGCAGCAGTTTGTGGTCGGTGATGATGGTAAATGTCCGGCCGTAGAGGTATTCGTGAAACCTTTTTACTGCGGCGACAATAGCCAAAGCCTCTTTGTCCAGCTGGCTGTAGTTCCGCTCCGGTTTGGTGAGGGTCCTTGAAAAGAACGCGATGGGTGTTTCCTTTCTGTTGGGGAGAGTATGGCTGAGGACAGCACCGACGCCGAAGGGTGATGCATCGCATGTGATGGCTAGTGGTAGGGTCTCGTTGTACTGGATGAGGACGGCATCCGAAGTGAGCAGGTCCTTGGTTTTCCTGAAGGCGGCTTCCTCGCGTTTCCCCCAAGTCCAGGTAGCCGCCTTGTCCAAAAGCCTATGCAAAGGCTCCGCCGCGGTCGCCTTTTGGGGCAGGAAGACTTTATAAAAGTTAAGTAGCCCCAGAAATGCCTGCAGTTCTGTTTTTGACCTGGGTGTGGGGGCTTCCTTGATGACTTTAATTTTTTTGTCGGTGGGGTGAATGCCGTGTCGGTCTAGGAGGTATCCTAGGAATTCGACCCACTCTGTGTACAGCTGGCATTTTTCCCTCTTCACTTTAAGCCTGGTTTCTTTGAATCTCGTTAGCACCTCCCTTAGGCGACTCTCTAGTTTGGCCTGGTTGGTTGCCAATACTAGTACATCGTCGAAGTATGGTACCACCCCCTTGATGCCTTGTAAGAGTCTTTCCATGAGGCTCTGGAAAATTCCAGGTACCACACTGACTCCAAATTGGAGTCGGTTGCATCTAAAGACTCCCCGGTGGGTGACTATGGTTTGCGCCTCTGCAGTTTCCTCGTCGAATGGCAGTTGCTGGTATGCTTGGGCCAGGTCGAGTTTCGCGAAAACTTTGCCCCCTCCCAGTGAATGTAGGAGATGTTGCACTACTGGGACGGGGTAAGCGCTTTGCTGCAAGGCGCCATTTAGGGTGGCCTTATAGTCCCCGCAGATTCTCACTGACCCATCAGGCTTGATTGGGGTGACTATTGGGGTCTCTCACTGGGCACGGTCTATGGGTTGTAGTACCCTTTGCTTGATGAGCTTGTCAATTTGCTCGTCGATTTTCGGTTTGAGTGCGAAAGGTACCAGCCTTGGTTTTAGGCGTTTCAGGGGAAAGTTTGGGTCTAGGCTGTCCAATCCAATCGCCCCGCGCTTTGGCCAATCAAAGCACGGGGATCTCAAGAATTCAAATTAAGGTACAGAACATTATCAAAGATGCAATTCCCATTTGAATGCTTTTCATGTTTATAAAGAATGTATTAAAGACACAGATCTGAATTTGATAGTTTTAGAAACAATCATGATTTCCCCTCCAAAGTAATGAATGACAATAGTAAGGAGATAGGAATATGACTAATGGTGCCATATTTCATGATGACAATGTTCAGATATATAGATTAATAATTCTGAATACAACATGTATATTTTCTGTTACCATGTCTGACTGACACATTAATATATGCTTTGAAATAAAAACTGTAACAAACTATTTTTTACTTCAATATAAATAATTTCCAGTTAAATTTGTTATATCACTAAGTTCAAATATAACAATGAAAGGACATTTGAGGAAACACCTTATCTAAAAAAGAAAAAAAATTATATTGGCAATGAATAGTTTAACAGGTTTATTTTAAATTATGGATATAAGGTAAAAGAATATATTTTCTAATTTGATACAAATATGAACAAGTTCCCACAGTTTTGAGCATCTCATCCATGATGATTAACTAATTTTGGCTACATTTCCTTTCCACAATATTAACAAAATGCTGGACATATTAGCTGAAACAACAAATGCTCCTTTCCAAAAACAGTGCAGTATGCTTTCAGGGTATCAGAGAACTGAAAGTAAACATCTCTCTCTCTCTCTCTCTCTCTCTTTCTCTCTCTCTCTCTCTCACACACACACACACACTCTCCAGTGGTGGGATTCAAATTTTTTTACTACTGGTTCTGCGGGCATGGCTTGGTGGGCGTGGAAAGGGAAAGATACTGCAAAATCTCCAGTCAGAGGTGGTATTTGCTGGTTCTCTGAACTACTCAACATTTCCGCTACTGGTTCTTCAGAACTGGTCAGAACCTGCTGAATACCACCTCTGACACACATCCCTCAATAAAGAATTGATTTTGAAGCCAGGAAATTTGATTTCCTAATATTCTTAAAATACAAGAAAGCTCATATATTTTGCCATTTATCTCTTCCAAGGACTCATCTTTTTCTCTTGCAACCAGAAAATATTGTCATTTGGATAGCATTATAAACAGATGTGTTATTATACCTTTAGTCAATTGGCATAAATGTTGTGCAGGATTCAAATAAATGAATCAAGCCTTTTCATCCCAAACTGATTAAGAAAATGATATCATTTCTGATAAAATAGTAATTGCATTGTTATACATTACCATGTTGCTATGTATTGTATGCTCCTTTTGTTAGTTGAATTTTAATTTATTTTAAAACTGAATAGATTCTTGCAGGAATTAGCATACAAAATAGAAAACCAGTTTCAAAAATAGACAAAGCAGAGAAACTTCCTCCAAGCCCAAACATTTTTCCAACATTAATAGTGTGTGAAAATATCAGAGGTGCTTTTGCTATCTCCAGCACTATAATTTGTAGAATTTGCCAAATAGGCAGATGTTGATTCTTGGAAAAACCACCATTAGTTTGGCATTTGGACTCTGTAATATTTATTCAGTGAAAAAGGAAAACAACATATGAAGAATATTCATTTGATAATGTCAGAAGGTGGGAAAGAAGGTGGTCTAAAATATAGTTATGTTTATTTATTTCAATAATTGATTCACTTCATCAAGTAGTGTTGACTCTTTGTGACCACCTAGATCATGGGTGTCAAACTTGAATGTGTCATGTGATGTCACATGATGTATTGCATTTGCGGAGCTGGGTGTGCATGGCCTGCACATGATGCATCTGGCCCACAGGCTGCCAGTTTGACACCCCTGACATAGATATATTTTCTCCTGGATGACCTGATCCATCAGGAATTCCAATTGTGTACCTATGGCAGCTGCTATTGACTCCATCTACCTGGTTGGTTATTGTCTTCTTTTCAAAGAGCTTTGTCTTGATTTTGGCTTTTTTTAAAAAATAGATTTTTGGAACATCCACTTCATCCTATTTTCCAAGGCTTCTTGATCTTTGGCAGTTTCTTTTCACATTCATTCACATTAATTCCTAACAAATTCTTGAATTTCATTCCATAGTTCTTCTATTGACCTCACCCCTTTCCTAAGGTCTGTAGGGGGCGTGCATAAGTGCACCAATGTGGCTACCATCCCTGTCCTATTGTTTCCTTTATTTTTCTTATATGTACCCATTTCATGTATTCATAAATATGTATATACTTATACCTATTATCTTGTAAGTGATTGACAAATCACATAAATAAATAAATAAATATTGCCTTATCAATGTAATTCAGGACTTTGAAATGGTTCCTGCTGTTTTTTCTGAGAATGTTGAGTATTTGTTCAATGTACTAATTGGCTTTCTTATTCCACTTTAGCTTAAGTGATACAGAAATACAATTTTATGAAACTTCCAGTTTGCGTGGCTTCGGGGCAGCAGGAATTCGCGACAGCTCGCGATTCCTGCTGTGCTAGCCGTCGAGGTACCCCCGATCCAGATGGGTCAGGGGGATATGGCTGCCCTGTAGGGACAGCTGAAGATAGAGGGGAGTCGGAAAGGGAGGTGGGGGCATCGCAGACCCCCCCTTTCTCCGAGAAAACCCCTTTTTCCCAAGGCGGTGGAGCGGCGGTCAGCAATGGCCGCCACGAAGAAGCCAGCAACCGGGTAAGAACTGTGCTGGAGGAAGTGTGAAGAGTGAAAGTTCTGTCTGAGCCGGGTCAAGTAACAACTTTCAAATTGCCTGGAATTGAGCTGCTTGTTGCTGGAGGATACATTGTATCCCTAAGAAGAGCGAAAAGCGGCGGAGAAGCTGTTAAAGGGAACTTTTTTTTATTTATTTTTTTATTATTCTCCCACCCCATGGAAAAAGCAGAAATATTTGGATATATTAGACATTGAAAGTGGATTGCTTTGAAAGCTAAGCTAAGAGACAAAGGGATTTTTGGACATTGAAAAATTTAAGAAATTGGAAAATCTCTGCTGGAGGTATGGATTTTTGATTATCTAAAATTGTTATTGCAAGTGGGAAGGGAGAAAAAAAAATTGGAGCAGAAACTGAAAAAGGAGGAGACTGTCTAGAACGTCTTTGTGGATCCCAAAAGAAGATGTATGGTAATTGGACCTCTTTGATTAAAAATTAATTCAGAAAGAGAAAGAGAAGAAGGAAGAAAAGTATTAACTTTTGGAACTTTTTTTTTCTTTTTTTAATTGCTTTTGATTGTCTTTGATTAAAAATACTTGTGGTTGTTTTGGAAAAAGTTTCCCTTTTCATAATGGCATCGTCTGTGGATGAACTAGAGATTGAATATCAAAAATATAAAAAAGAAGATACTTTGGGCGCTTTGTTTCAATTCTTAGAAATGGCGTTATGTTCCTTTGAAAAGTTGATTACGCAGCAGAAGGACTGGGACAAGGAAGAAGAGGAAGAAGAAGCCATATTTGATGAACAATGGGTCCCTTCCGGAGAGGAGGAGAAAAAGGATAAGAAAAAGGGGTTTTTAAGAATTATAAAAACAACCAAAAGAGAGAAAAATGAGCGAAAAGATGGAGGCAAGGTTAGAAAGCAAAGGAAAAGGAACAAGAAAAGCGAAGAGAAAAAGCAAAGGGGTAGAAAGGGCAAGGAGAAGAATAAGCAAGAGAGAAAGAGGGGGAGGAGAAGCCTTAATGGGGGGAAGCAAGACTTAAAGAAAAAAAGTTTATTTAGAGACAATGGGTGAATTTAATTTAGATTAAAAGAGGGATTCTGGAGGGTATATAAGAGTGTGTTTTTATATGTATATTTAGAACATAAAACTTATTATGTAATCTTAGAATCTTTTAAACAGAATCCCAAGAAAGATTGCTATATGTAGTATTTTTAAGTTAGGTAATGAGTTAGATATGCTACTCCAATTGGTATACAGGAGAAGTATAGTAAAAGAAAAAAGATGAATGGATGATTGGAAATAGAACAGACAAAGAATGTTGTTGAAAATGGTAATAAGATATGGAAGGATATATATGCTTTTTTTTTGATTTTGTATATTGATAAAAGGCAATAAAATGCTAATTGATAAATAATTTGGATGGAAAAGAGAAGTAGGGACAAGATATGAAGTTAATATTATATGAAATATTGATATTATAATCTGGAAATGTTATGCCTTATTGGTTTATCATTATTATTATTATTTTTTTCAGAAAAGAATTTATAAGCTGTTATGCCTTGATTTTTTGTGCATTGTTTTTAGAAAACTGATAAAAATGGTTTTTATATATATATATAAAAAAGAAAATGATAATAAGATATGGAAGGAGATATGGGTTGAATATGATGTTTGAATTTGTGTCTGTGTAAAGAGTTTTAACCCGGGAACAGACAACCTTCAGAAAAGATCTTTTAGTTTTGTCTATGTTTTGTGTTTGTATGTCTTGTGTATTGTGCTTATGATAAAACTAACAAAATTTGTTTTTTATAAAAAAAAAAGGGAAAAAGAATCAATAAAACCTTGGAGGAATGTTAGATGAGAATAATTTAAACAAGCCAGAAAGAAAAGAATATGATGACTATAAAATGGATAAATATGGAAGAGAAATGAAATTGAATAGGAGTAAAGAGAAATAATGAGAAATTTGCTGAAAGATATTTGCGTGTCCATATGGGGATGGGATAAATTGGAATTATGCTGTATAAAAATAATGTTTTGTTCGACTTGTAAGGACTTACAATGTTAAGAGGTTTTATGTGTTTATGATATTCAATGGTTAATGATGTGTTGTTTTATCTTTAAAACTAATAAAAATTTGTTTCAAAAAAAAAAAGAAATACAATTTTATGTCATTTTATTTTATTTTACATATTTATGTATTAAATTATTGTATTTTATCCTATAACTATTGTATTTTACCCTACTCTCGTTCATTTTAAATTGTTTGCTTGGAATTTTATTGGTAATATGTGTGTTTGGACTTGTGTGTTGATATGGCCTATAGGCTAATCTCTCTCTCTCTCCCTCCCCCCTCTCTCTACACACACACACACACACACACCCATACACACTTTAGCTTAACTTGGACTTTGCACATGAGCAGTTCTGCTCCACAGTCAGTTTCAATCTATGTCTTTGCTGTTATAAACGAGCTGTTCCACCTATTTGTATTAATAATAAAAATTGATACAGATATATCAAATATGTAATATTTGATTTCTGTATGCACCATTTGTTGATGTCCAAATATATAGACATCATTTTGATTGTTTGAAGACTGTTGGCAATGAAGAAAAATTGATGAGCAGTTCTTCAGCAATTGGTTCCTTTATGCCATGCCCTCTGTGTCTCCAACCACTAGCAGAACATCTGTCTTCCACATTCTGTCAATTTCTAATTAAACTTCTTGTATATCCATGTTTGGAGCATCAACTTGCATAACTGTATTAAAAAGTTTTCTGGGAAAATATCTTGTTTTTGATTACATTGCATCCAAATACTACTCTTGCTATATCCTTCCTCATTATGAAAACAACACCATTCCGTTTTTGGTTTTCATATTTTTATACAACAAACAGTAGGGTCCTCAGAATGATCTTCTAACAGAAAGGGTCCAGTTCCAGTCCATTTCAATTTACTTATGCTTAACCTGTCAATGGATAGTTAATTTCATGTTTCACTGAGTTGAGCTTTCCGTGTTCATGTTTGTGTTACATGTTCCCACTGTAATTCTGTTTTTTGTATCTTCTTGATGTCCTGGCTGGACTAGCATCCTAAGGTCTTTAATTTACCCATGTCATAAATACCATTAATAATTTGAAAGATTATCAATTCTTCTTCAATCATATTGAATGCCATTTGACCCAAGAGACCCATATAGTCAGTGGTGGGATTCAAATTTTTTTACTACCGGTTCTGTAGCTGTAGCTTGGTGGGCATGGCAGGGGAAGGGTACTGTAAAATCTCCAGTCAGAGGTGGTATTTGCTGGTTCTCTGAACTAATCAAAATTTCTGCTACCGGTTCTCCAGACCTGGTCAGAACCTGCTAAATACCACCTCTGCATATAGTGTTGTGGCACGCCAACAGCTGATGGAGCTGGCAGCAGAGTTGGACAGTAGTGTTGTGGTCAGTATTAAGCCTGTGTTCCCCAACCAGGGTTAAGGAGACAAGCTAAACAGAATTTGCAGCGTTAGTCAGATAGGCACGCAGATAAATGAGTGAGATAAGCTTGTATGTTTGTTAACATACAGTAAAAATAACAGATACGCTTGTGCTATCAAAATATAGTTTATTCCATTTAGAGTTTATAGCATAGTCAAAATAACAGTCCATTAGTCATGTATCATTTTAGTCAGTCCATTCAAGGATATTCAGTTAGCAAAGTCCGTGTAGAATATCCAATGTCAGTTCACTTACAATAAATCAACAGTCCTTTCTCTCTCCCGTTCCAGTAGGGGAAAAACGTAGTCTTCAGTCTGTCCAGTAATTAGGGATCATAAAGCCAGAGAGAGCAAGCTGCCGTGCCTTGCTTCCTTTATGGTGCTTTCACAACCACTCCCTTAATTACAGTCCTACAGTAAAAGTTGCAGACACTTTAACTAATAAACCATGATAACATATTTATTATTTTACCTAAACCAGTTAGGGTAAACAATGTTATCCCTAACAGTCAGCTGGTGTCCTGTGGAGCTGGCAGCAGAGTCAGACAGTGGGGAGGAACATGGGTCAGTTCTGGAGTCTGGGGAGGGCTCGGACAAGGGATCTGCATCCGACACAGGAATGGGCCAAGGCCATCTGAGAGTGATGTGCAGACTCTGGATCCTCCAGAATCTGACTTCAGTGAGGCAGAGGAACAAGGAAAGCTTGTTCCCAGGGCACGCTTGCGCAGAGATGCCAGAAGGCAAGAACAGTTAAGACAAAAGTGGCAACTCGAGACTAAGGCTTGGAGATTATTGGCCCTTCCCATAAGACATAAAGGAAGACAAAGGAACATGAGCCTTTGCAGGAAGCAACTTTGTTCATTCTTGTTGGTTTAAAATCTGAAGCTCCGTGTTGACTTTGTGTTCAGTTTGGCCTTATACAGCTAATTGGCAATGTAGTCACTGGCAGCATTTCAAGGGAGATAAAGGTGAGTGCTTATCAGCCTTATCCCGAAAGACTGCGGCAGACTTCTGTTGGACTACTCATAAACTGTTTGGGACTCATTACAGGCTGTGAATGCCTCTAATTCACAGCTGTTGAAATAAAACAAAAGGTTTCTGGGAACAGCATGGGCTGGAAGCTGAGGAAGATCCAAAGGAGGGCGCTGCATCAGAGGCAGAGATGGGGCCAGGGCAGGCTGGCAGTCAGCAGCTTCCTTCAGACTCAGATGGTAGTGAGGTAAGGGAGTTTATGGAACCAGTTCCCAGTCTGCATATGCGTAGAGCTAGCAGAAGGCAAGACAACTGAGAAAGCAGGGTTGACTCAGGAGTAAGGCCACACCTTTGAGATGATTGGTCTCTCTCATAGGAGCATAAAAGAGGAGCAAACAGGACATGAGTTTTTACAAAAAGCAATTAGTTCGTTTGTTCAGAACACAAGCTTTGAAAAATCCTGTTTGACTCCGTGTCAAATTTGGCTTTGCCCTGTATCTGGCAATTAGTTCTCTGGCTGCATTCCAAGCGTGAAAACATTCCCCTGAAAGACAGTATGTGAAGCCTTGTGAATGAACGTAATTCACTGCTGTCGAAATAAAAGAGGTTTTGCAGGGATTAAGACTGTGTTCTATGCTTTCTAAGGAAGCCAAGGTCAGAACATCTATATCACTGATTGGATTCAAAAAGTTTTACCACTGGATCAGTGGGCATGGCTTGGTGGGCTTTCAGCACATGAACAGACTTTGTGTGCGTATGCGCACCAAACGTGTACTTTGTGCAGGCAGAGGGGCATTCCAACTCCCCTCCTGCAAGCCTGCACTCTCCCGGTCGCTTCAGCAGTTGCAACACAGCATTCTGCTGTGCTGCACAAAGCAGCTGCACTTCAAAAGAAGAGGATAAAGGTGAGTATGAGAACCTGGGAGCCGAACAGCAGAGCGGTGGAGAGAACCAGTTCGGTCTCTGCTGCTCATTGCCACTACTGGCTTTGTAGAACTGGGCTGAATTGTTAGAATACCACCATTGATTTATTTTTATTTTATTCATTTTGATTTGTCAATCACTTACAAGATAATAGGTATAAGTATATATATAGTTATGAATACATGAAATGGATACATATAAGAAAAAAACCAGTAGAACAGGGACGGTCGGCACATTGGTGCGCTTATGCACGTCCCCTACAGACCTCTTAGGAAAGGGGTGAGGTCAATAGTAGACAGTCTAAGATTAAAGTTTTTGGGGTTTGGGGAAGAAACCACAGAGTCAGGTAGAGTATTCCAGACATTGACCACTCTGTTGCTGAAGTCGTATTTCCTGCAATCAAGTTTGGTGTGGTTTACCTTGAGTTTGTATCTATTGTGTGCTCTTGTGTTGTTATGGATGAAGCTGAAGTATTCATTGACAGGTAAGTCATTGCAATGTATGATTTTATATACCATACTTAAATCAGACCAAAGATGGCGTAATTCAAGATTTTCTAGGTCTAGAATTTCAAGTCTGGTGGCATAAGGTATTCTACAACAAATAAAGGAGTGGAGAACTCTTCTTGTGAAATATTTCTGGACTTTCTCAACTGTGCTAGTATCAGATACATAATGTGGGTTCCAGACTGATGAGCTGTATTCGAGTATTGCAAATGTTTTGTATGCTCCAGTTTGTAGTGTGATATTACCAGAGAAAAAGATGTGTAGGATTAGGTTAACAACTCTTAACACCTTTTTGGCTATGTACTCATAGTGGGCTCTAGTACTTAGATCATTAGAAATGAGTATTCCAAGGTCCTTTACAGAGCTTGGATCATCAACAAGGTCTTAACTATTCAGCTTGTATTTTATTTTCTGATTTTTTTTTTTGCTTAAATGTAAGACAGAGCATTTATTTGTTGAGATTTGAACTTGCCATTTGTTTGACCATTCTGATACATAGTCAAGATTGTAAACAATTTTATATTATCTATCCATGTGATTTTATTGGTAAAATGCAGGATTTTACCACTGCCTTGTCCCACACAGTTTGAAATGATGGCTTTGCCATTGACAATAAGGCAGGCATCCACCTCCAGCATCTTCCTATATAGCTGCTGCCCAATATAGGTGTTTAGTAGCTGGGTCGCTCACATGGCCTTCACACCTTGGCTAAGCTGTTGGAATTGCATACTATTGATTGGCTATCATTTATTAGGAAGTTAGGTTTCATCTGGGTGCCTGGTTGGGGTGTGTTTGAGTTGGAGGTATCGGGGGGGGGGGGTCTGTTTGTGCCCAGGTATTTGCCTGGCTTGTGGTGTGGAGATTTTTTTGTTTGAGAGTGCAGGCTTCCAGATTATTGACAGTCTGGTTGAATCATCTCTTCTGTTCATGCTTTCAGGTCTTTTTTCAATCTCTATGGCTTCTCTGATAATTCTGTAGCTGGTGTTTTGTATAATGGCTAGGGTTTTGGTGCCATTGAAGTTGATGCTATAACCTGTAGCTTTCATATGTTGGATTAGTGAGGTAGTGTGTTCCAGCTTTTTTACTGCATTTTTGTGTTCATCCAGGTGGGTACTTATTCTTCTATCGGTATGTCCAATGTATGTGACAGGGCATGATGCACAGGAGACTTCATATATGCCTTGGTTTTCCAGGTCAATTTTATCTGGGGATAAAATTGGAATATATATATATATATATATATATCTGGCATTCAGCTTTGTTTGGGTATTTTCCCACGTCATAGTAGTGGTGCTTTTAAAGTTGTAGTAACGTTTCAGCAGAATCTCATCTGCCATCATCAGGCTTCTGTATAG